>CM060423.1:37745254-40145254 GCA_030545235.1 Helianthus tuberosus
CAAATAAAAACCATTTTTATTGTGAAAACTCGAAAACTAACTAAAAAAAGCCTAAAAAACACACCAATTTTTTTTTCAATTTTTTTATAAAAATCGCAGGTTTTTATATATAAAAAAGACTTTTTTTTCAAAAAAAAATTTGTAGTACACATGTGTAATAATACACATGTGTAGCACATACACATGTGCACTACAAAAAAAATTTGAATTTTTTTTATATTTATAAAGTTGCGAAAATTTGTATGCAAAAAAAATTTTGTATGTTTTTTTGGCTTTTTTTAATTAGTTTTCGAGTTTTCACAATAACTAGTGGTTTTCATTTGAACCTTCCCATATATATATATATATATATATAGGGAGGGGCTCATGCGAGAACCACCCTTATTGTGAGAACCTTGAGAACCAATGTGAACACAACCTAAAATAGCTAAAAAACCTAAAAAAACCTAACCCCCACCCCCCCACCCAAAAACCTAAACCCCCCACCCCCCCCCCCCCCCCCAAAAAAAACCTAACCCCCCCCCCCCCCCCAAAAACCTAACCCCCCCCCCAAGCTAAAAAAAACCTAAAAAAAACCTAACCCCACCCCCCCCCCAAAAAAAAACCTAAACCCCCCTCCCCCACCCCCCAAAAACCTAAACCCCCCCACCCCCCCAAGCTAAAATGCTAAAAACTAAACCCCCCAAAAACCTAAAAAAATCTAAAAAAAATCCAAAAATTTTTTTTTGATTTTTTTACTATTTTTTAAGTTAAAATCGCTACTTTTAGAAGCCAAAAAAAAAAATTTTTTTTTAAAAAAAAAAAATTTAAAAAAAAATTTTTTTTTTTGGGTGCGAAAAGTAGCGATTTTAACCTAAAAAATATTAAAAAAAAATTTTGTGTGATTTTTAGCTATTTTTAGGCATTTTTGGTGTGTTCACATTGGTTCTCGCGGTTCTCGCAATAAGAGGTGGTTCTCGCATGATCTTCTCCCTATATATATATATATATATATATATATATATAGGGCAAGGATAAATTGAAAACCCACTTGAGTTGAAGAAACCCTGAAAACTCTAACATCTACCATTGATTTAATTCATCAACGATTGTGATCATTTTGGGTGTGAAGGTGATGTTACTTTTGCTTTAATAATTAGGGAAAGTACTTGCAAGGGTATTTTTGGCATGCATGTAAATTTTGGTTTCTTGAAATAAATGTAAGTGTATGTACGGTGACATCCATCGAGATAAAAAAAAACTATGCTCCCTACTGTACCACCCCACTCATTATCCCTACATGACCCCCCTATAACCCTACCCTACACTTGACAACATATCAAAACCAAAAAGCAAAATCTTTTCTCATCTTTTCCATTGTTTATAAAAAAACACACACAAAAAGTTCCATTTCCCCGCCTTCAACTGATCTTGGATAGGAAGTTCAAAGACTTAATCTGCAAATTTCTCCGCAAGGAAACACACAAAGCTTTACCAACGACCTTTTTGGTGATTAATCTAGAATTTCTGGTGCGCCAACTTAAGTAGTTTTTGTTTTGTAGTTTTTGGAGATTTTTGGGCTTTTAATTGTACCATCCAAAATTCCGTTTTGATTTTTTTATTTACACCACTAAGTGATGATATCGCTTTTGGTAGTATCGGACAACATAAAACGTTTAAAAGTGATGATATTGTTTTTATTTTCTTTCTTTTTTTCTGATGTCGCTTTTGTTCATAAGTTGTTACAAAAACCGTTTTTAGTGTTATTTTTTAAAAGGTTGTAACAAATGTTCTATTGGAGAAAATGTTACTTTCTAAGACGTACATATTTTAAAAATTGTGTAGTGAAAAAGTACATTCAAAGGGAAAAAGTGTAAACAAAAAAGCTTTGTTTTGGGGGTAAAAATGTGTTTTTTCTTGACAAATTTACGAGCTTTGTTTTCTGTATAATTTGGGGTTTCATATAGGGTTTTTGGTTGTTATTTTCATACACATTTGGGTTTTTTTTCTTTTTAAAAAAGTGATTTATGTACTTTATGTGATGTTCATAAACAGTGTTGGAAGGCAGTGTACGTTCCCTGTTTTTTTATTTGTATGTTCATAAAAAGTGGTTTCATGTTTTTTAAAGCTGTTACAAAAAATGTTCTATTGGGAAGAAAAGATTACATTTATGTTTGACAATTAATTTGAAATAAAACAACATTCATATTTTTTTTTGTTCTTTTGGTTATTTTATAAGTTGCACTCCTTTTTCACAAACAAAAGCGGGTGTCTAAAAAAATAGGAAATAAAATAAAAAAGAAACTAATTGGTATGTAACATTAAATTGTTAGATGGTTTGTTACATTTATGTTTGACAATTTATTTTGTAACAGTGTTGGAATCGGACACACCAGCAAAGGATTTGAAAGAAAAGAAAAAAGTATTTTTGTAACTTGAGTATTTTTTTAAGGGAACAAGTGTGTTGTATGCGTTGTTAGGTTATATAATAATGTTGCACCTTAACATTTGTGGGGGCAAAATTTTGTAACTTAAGTATTTTCTTCATAAAGTTGTTTTACGATACTTTTTTTTAATTTATCGGTGTTGGGGCCACCAGTGTTGTATATAACAAATAAATGTAAAAGCATTAGGTGAAAAACTGGATATACACGTTGAATAAGGTTACATTATATGTTACCTTATATATACCATCTTATTAAGGTTACATTCTACAAATGAGCAATAAATATTACATTATATGTAACATTTTACAAAAAAGAAAAAAAAAAACAAAAAATGTAACCAATGAGGAAAAAATGTTACTTTATATGTACCATCTTATTAAGGTTACATTGTATAAAATGAGCAATAAGTATTACATGATAAAAACCAAAGAGAAATAGGGATAAATTGAATTACATCCTTCATTCTAATCAACATTTCAATATATAGAGACAAACATAACCATAAACCATAAACCCTAAAGCCCATAAGTAATGGGTTGGGCCTAAAAAGTATGGTTTATAACACTCCCCCCTCAGACATTTAGAATTATACACAGTTTAACAACATACTTCAGGATGATGTTAAATAGGTACTTCAGGACCTGAATAAATAAACTGATACTACTGGATCAGCTATGCTGCCTCATTAAAAACCTTATTAAGAAAACCCTGTGGGACAAAACTTAGTTAAGGGAAACAGAGTACAGCGTGTATAATTCTCCCCCTGAATTCAACAAACATCTTTCAATCTACGAAGACTGATCTTGTGTGATAGCTGCTCGAAACTGCTTCTAGGTAAAGATTTCGTGAACAGGTCAGCTAGATTTTCACTTGACTTAATCTGGCGAACATCAATTTCCCCTTCTTTTTGCAAGTCATATGTTGAGAAAAATTTTGGTGAGATGTGCTTTGTTCGATCACCCTTGATATAACCTTCTCTGATATGAGCTATGCAAGCAGCGTTGTCTTCATAAATAATTGCCGGCTCCTTCTTGATCTGTTCTAATCCGCATGCTTCTTGTATGTGATTAATCATTGATCTCAACCACACGCATTCTCGACCAGCATCATATAGTGCTATCAATTCGTCATGATTTGATGATGTTGTTGTAAGTGTTTGCTTAGTTGACTTCCAAGAAATTGTTGTGCCGCCATATGTGAATACATAACCTGTCTGAGATTTTGCTTTGTGAGGATCTGATAGATATCTGGCATCAGCATACCCAACAAGCTGGGACTTTTGATATTTCTGATAGAAAAGACCTAAATCTTGTGTCCCGCAAATATACCGGAATATATGTTTTACACCATTCCAGTGTCTACGTGTTGGATTCGAACTGTATCTTGCTAGTACATGTACTGCAAATGCAATGTCAGGTCTTGTGTTATTTGTGAGATACATAAGGGCACCGATCGCGCTTAAGTATAGTACTTCTGGACCAAGTACTTCTTCGCCTTCTTCTTGAGGGCGATAAGGATCCTTGTGTGGATCTAGCGGTCGGACAGCCATAGGTACGCTAAACGGATGTGCTTTATCCATGTTGAACCATACTAACATCTTCTGGATGTAGTTTGATTGATGGACAAATGTGTCATTGCACAGTTACTCAAATTGTAGTCTGATACATAATTTCGCCATACCAAGATCTTTCATTTCAAATTCTTTCTTTAACAACTGAGCAGCTTTCTCTATCTCTTCAGGAGATCCGATGATGTTGATATCGTCAACATAGACTGCTATTATAGTGAAATTTGAGACTGATCTTTTTATAAAGACACATGGACTGATTACATCATACTTGTATCCTTCTTTTTCGAGATATTCACTAAGTCGATTGTACCACATACGACCAGATTGTTTGAGACCATATAAAGATCTCTGGAGCTTTATAGAACACATTTCTCGAGGTGTTGATTTTAATGCTTCAGGCAATTTTAATACTTTAGGGATTTTCATGTAGATGTCATTTTCAGGTGTCCCATATAAGTATGCGGTGACGACATCCATTAGTCTCATATGAAGTCCTTCAGAGATTGTGAGGCCGATTAGGAACCTAAGGGTTATCGCATCCACTACAGGGGAATACGTTTCCTCATAATCAACTCCTGGGATTTGGGAAAACCCTTGTGCTACAAGTCGAGCCTTATATCGTACAATCTCATTCTTTTCATTTCTCTTTATTGCAAACACTCATTTATAACCTACTGGTTTGACGTCTATGGGCGTTCGGACTACAGGTCCGAAAACATGTTGCTTTTCGAGCGAATTCAATTCGGAGTTCATGGCTTCTTGCCATCTTGGCCAATCATTTATGTGCATGCACTCTTCTAAAGTTTTTGGTACGTAATCATTTTCATTGATTACATCCGTTGCTATCGCATATGCGAATATATCATCAACACGTGTTTTATTCCGGTTCCACATAGTACTATCTTGTACATAATTAATAGAGATCTCATTTTCATTCGGTACCGGTGTTTCTTCTGAAACTTCATTTTCCTCTGGATTCAAAGTTGTCTCTTCTGGGACATTTACCTCTACAGGGGTTTCAAAGTTGTCTCTACCGGGGTTTCACTTATAATCTTTTGTGAGTTTTCACCAACTTCGTTACTTTGCTCTTTTCGTTTCCGTGGGTTTTTGTCTTTGGAACCGATTGGTCTCCCACGCTTTCGTTGTATAGTAATCGCTTTTGGGATTACTTCAATTCGAGCAGGTGCATTGGATGTTGGTACATGTGATTTTGTCACTCTATTCGTGTCTGTGAATGCATATGGTAATTCATCCGCTATTCTTTGCAAATGTATGATCTTTTGGACTTCATATTCACATTGACCACTTCGGGGGTCGAGATTTGATAACGATGATGCATTCCACGTTATTTCTTGTGTTACCAGTCTTTCTTTGTCCTTATCTCCCCCTAAGACTGGGAACATTGTTTCATCAAAATGACAGTCAGCATACCGTGCTGTAAACATGTCTCCCGTCATTGGTTCTAAATATTTAATTATGGACTGGGAGTTAAAACCAATATAGATTCCCAGTCTTCTTTGGGGTCCCATTGTAGTACGTTGTGGTGGCGGTATTGGTACATATACCGCACAACCAAAAATTCTAAGGTGGGACAAACTTGGTTCTCGTCCAGAGACCAGTTGTAATGGGGAGTATTCGTGATCAGCACTTGGTCTCAATCTAATCAGTGCAGCGGCATGAAAAATAGCATGACCCCATGCAGAAGATGGTAATTTACATCTCATTAAGAGTGGTCTAGCGATTATTTGTAATCGTTTAATCAGAGATTCAGCTAAACCGTTTTGTGTGTGAACATGAGGTACTGAATGTTCAACATTGATCCCAATTGACATACAATAGTCATTAAAAGCTTGAGATGTGAATTCTCCTGCATTATCCACCCGGATGTTTCTAATTTGATTATCGGGGAAATTGGCTCTCAATTTTATGATTTGAGCTAAAAAGTCGGGCAAATGCTACATTTCGAGTAGCTAAAAGGCTCACATGTGACCACCTAGATGATGCATCTATTAGGACCAAGAAATAGCGGAATGGTCCACACGGAGGATGGATATGCCCATAAATATCCCCTTGGATTCTTTCCAAAAATGAGGGGGTTTCATGTATCAATTTAGTTTGTGAGGACCGAGTTATAAGTTTGCCCAGAGAGCATGCTGCACATAATAAGTCTTGTGGTAGCAAAACTTTTAAGTTTTTGAGAGGGTGCCCGATTGCACTTTTGATTATTCATCTCATCATTATGCTACCAGGGTGACCTAGACGATCATGCCATATATTTAATGTGTCTTTATCTAACAGCTTTTGGTTACTCACCATGTATGATTTGATAGGATTGATATTAGTACAATATAACCCAGAGGATAAGGCTTCTAGTTGTTCAACAATTGTTTCTTTGCCATTTTTGTTTGAAGTAATTTGAAGATATTCGATATTATTTTCAGATTTGTTCTTAGGTGGTAACCGTTTTTTCGAATATCTTTAAAGCTAAGTAAATTTCTTCTGAATTTACTTGAATATAATGCATTATCAATAGTTAGTTGGGTACCCGAAGATAATATTATGTGTGCTCTGCCGGAGCCTTCGATAAGGTTACTGACACCAGATATAGTACTAATCGGTGTCTCTGCCGGAGACAACTCAGAGAAAAATTTCATGTCTTTGAGAATAGTGTTAGTACTACCGCTGTCTACCAGACATTCATCACCAATAATAGCTATGCTGGAGCTGGTATACATATTTCTTCTGGAAATAATAAAACACGTTAAATATAAGAAATTGCATGTTTGAGTATGATAAAATCATCATACAACTTTGAATCAAACATCACTAGGTTTTAAATGAAACATAATATTAGTTTCAACAAAAATACCGTAGACAAATGAAAACAAAATTAAAACAAGGAAAAGAAAAAAAAAACATAGTCTAGAAATACATTAGATAAGTGGTCGCATTTACTAATTTTGTAGATGGAGCTTGTTATTTTGCTCCGCGACTAACAAACATGGTATTAGATCAGTATATTTGGTAAATTTACGTTCTCAGTAATACTGCGTCAAGAGCATGTTGGATGAATGGAACGTTGAGAAAATTTTCTCTAACGTGTCTTCATCGGTGATTTGTTCACCGCATAATTTAAACTTAGAGGTGATACGAAAAAAAGGGCAGGGTTGTACTCACTAACAGTTTTATGATCTTGTAGCCTTAAATGAACCCATTCATAGTGAGTTTTGGAAAGTAAGACCAACTTCAGGTGGTCAAATCGTTCTTGAATGTTTTTCCATAACTCGAGAGGGTCCTTGATAGTAAGGTATTCCCTCTTCAGGTCTTCATCAAGATGATGACGAAGGAATGTCATAGCTTTAGCCTTTTATATAATGGATACTATAGGAGAACTTCGGGTTCTTTATAATTAGAACTTCGGGTTCTAATCAAGAAGACAATTTTCATATGTAGCGATGAGATTGTTTTTTTTTTATTAAAAAAAATAAGATCACACTAAATTTGTTGATATTATATAATAATTCTTTTTAACATGTTTTCTCGTTGGGTTCCTTTATATCGGAATTGGTGCATTTTCAAAGAACTCTTCTAGAATGATTTTTCATTTTTCACAATTTAAAAGGTGTATGATTTATTATTTATGGTGTATAATCAATTACTATTATATAAAGGTCTACCACCCAAAATATTAGCCCAAAACGAAATATCCACATAATATTCTGCTTACATATCGATATTTTAAACTTTAAATTGAGTAAACTGCCATTTTGGTCCCTGTGGTTTGGCTAGTTTTGCCACTTTAGTCCAAATCTCAAACTTATTACATCTAGGTCCCTGTAGTTTGCATTTTGTTGTCATTTTAGTCCAAAATCCAAAAAACCCATATTTTGACTGTTGAATGCTGATTCTTTTGTCCTTTTGTACAGGGGTATTTTGGTCCAAGTGCATTTCATTTAATATTTTGTTAATTATAAAACTAAATTTAATTATAAAACTAAATTAAAGATCCAGATTATATATATATACACACACATCCAGATTAAAGATCCAGTTCTTTCTCACTCTGCTCTCTCTCTCTCTCTCTCTAAACTACCACCACCACAACCACCACCCCACAACCGCATCATCCCCACCACCACCATCCCACTACCGCCAACAACCACCATCCCACTGAAACCCCACCACCACCATCCCACTGCCGCCAACAACCACCATCCCACTGAAACCCCAACAACCACCATCCCCGACGACTTCAACCATCATCCCCGACGGCTTCACCTCCACCCCCGCACCACCACCACTGCACTACCATCATCCCCACCTCATCTTCTTCCCTTCTCTATCTCTCTCTCTCTCTCTCTCTCTTTCTCAAATTGGTCGAAGGTGGTTGCAGATCCGGTGGAGGGTTAGGGTTTTGACATTTTTGGAAGGTTGTTGACGGTGGAAGCGGCGGCGAATGATTTTTTGGTTAGATCTCTCTCTCTCTCTCTCTCTGTTAGATCTTTTTTTGAGAGGTTGTTGACGGTGGAAGCGGCGGCTTCAACCCTCTGTTAGATCTCTCTCTCTCTCTCTCTCTCTAAGCAACATGTTTTTTTGGTTGTTGACGGCGGGGAAACTAAACCCTCTGTTGAAGGGTTTCAATTGATGGTGACTTCTCCGTTAACTGATCCGTCCCACTCGACGCCGGAATAGACTTCTACTTCTCCGGTGGAATGGGGTTGAATGATTCTCTGGTTTCCGATTCCGATGCTTACATGAAACTGGACTTGATTTGTGGATTTCTAGAATTAAAATGAAACTGGATTTGATTTGTGTTAGAGAGAGAGAAGAGAGAGAGACAGAGGGGTGAAACAGATGATGATGATTCAGTGTTGATGGGTGGGTGTTGATGGTGGCGGTGGTGGAGTTCTGGTGGCGGTGGTGTTGCTCGAAAGAGAGAGGGAGAAGAGAGAGACAGAGGGTGTTAATCTGGATCTTTAATTTAGTTTTATAATTAAATTTAGTTTTATAATTAACAAAATATTAAATGAAATGCACTTGGACCAAAATACCCCTGTATAAAAGGACAAAAGTATCAGCATTCAATAGTCAAAATATGGGTTTTTTTGATTTTGGACTAAAATGGCAACAAAATGCAAACCACAGGAACCCAGATGTAATAAGTTTGAGATTTGGACTAAAGTGGCAAAACTGGCCAAACCACATGGACCAAAATGGCAGTTTACTCCTTTAAATTTTATTAAATATTAACGTATATAATAAACTCATTAATTAAAAGTTGTAAGGAATCTTTACAACATAATAAGGGTGAGAGGGGCACTCCTCTCTTAGGGGAGTGACCTCTCTTACACACACCAAATCAGCACGCGCCACGTCAACTCCCCTCTTAAGTCCTCATTTTGCACTCAAACGTTGGCATCACTCCACTTACACAATTATTTTTTTATAAAAAAAGAAGAAAAAATATGATTGGTGGAAAAAGGGTGGACCCACATTAACAACCAATCACCCCCCTCTCTCTCCTCTCTCTCAATCGGTGAGTACACACCGAGCACTTCACTGCCCGCGCGGTAAAGTTTGGATGGCGGCGGTGTTCCCGCTCGGGGAGTTCACTCACCGATCCCCTCCCCGAGAAGTGCCCCGCTCACCCTAATATTATATGCCGTATTTATCATTTATTCAATCTGATAAGATGTATCATGTATGGCTACGATTATTGAGTAAACCTTCCGAGTAAAAGACAACCGGCGTTCCGGCGACTTCGTCATCGGACCACAACTTCATGTCGCGATGTGGTGGATCTAGATGTCGATCAACCGTGATTTTATTGAATCTGCTGGAAGAACCCACCGGGTCTCCAAAGAACCGTCATCTCCGGCGACGGTAAAGCAGCCGGAGATCGGCGTCGTCACTGCCGGTGAAAGTGCCGAACTGACATCGTTGATGATGAGGAGGAGGAGGATGATTGTAGCGTCGGTTAACCGGTGAGTTGAATCGCCGGGGGAAGTTTTTCGGGTAAGAGATTGTTATGCGTGACCGGTAGGAACCGTGGCCGGTGATAATTGTGTTAGTAGGCTACGTGTATTAGTTAATGTTGAATTCATATGTATGTGTTATTTAAAGGAGTTTAGTTTTTAGTATACTAAACCTAGATTAATATTAAAACTTACTGCAATTCCTTATTGGCACCAATCTTGTCTAGAAAAATATCCGCATAAAAGCGATCCGGTGTTTGGTGCTTATAGCTTTTTGTGTTTGGAATATAGTTTGAAGTAAAGGAAGGGCCTACAAATGCTAAAAAAATGAGGGCACTTTGCGAATCTTAGGTCTGGCTGTCTCTTATCTTAGATGTTTGATAAGGGTTCTCATTCTTGTTTTTTGTTGAGACATTAACGAAAGGAGTTTGTCCTTTTGCAGTATTGAAAACAACACACGGAAAAAAAATGTGATTTGGATATTGTGTATTTGATTCTTAAATACGTTAATGGATTGTGATATTTTTTATTTCGATTATGAGGAAAAGATCAAATAGGAAGTTAATTTTGGCTAGGAAGGATAGGAAGCCATAAGATTATGACATGTGACAAATTTTAAAATAAAGAGAAAGGGTATTTTAGTCAATCTCATCATTTCTTCTTCTTTCTTCTCCCCAGTTACTTCAAAACCCACCATCTCCAACCTTTTCTTCACTTACTATCTCAATAATCACTACATTATAGTGTGATTTCCGTCATCAATCAATGATTTAACCACCCGATCAACGTGTTCTTCAACTTTTTTCGAAGAAAACCCAGTTTAATTTCATTCAAAATCTCGTTTTTTCTGGTGATTTTGAAGATAATCGCTCGATTTGTTCGATTCAATCGCTGATAAGTGTTTCAATCATTCAAAAATCGTCAATTGTTGAAGAAATCACTTCGATCCATGTAAGAAATTCTTTAATTTTATTTTTACGATATGAGTTTTTGATTTACTCATTGCGTTTTACGATCTTGGCGGGGGTCCGAGGGCAGCGCCCCTGGTAGCGGGGTCCCAGGGGCGGCAGCCCCTGGCAGGGTCCAAGGGGCAGAGCCCCTGGCTGGGGTTGAGCTGCGATTGAATCGATTAAATTGCTGTACTAAAAACGCATCAGAAAAATTAATTTTCCAGAAATTGGCTCATTTTGAAGACAGTAATTCGTAGACAATTCAGACAGTTCACAGACAATTCACAAACAGTTCACAAACAGTTTTATGTGTCCATTGCGTTTTAGAAATAAGAGAGTTTTATGTGTTTTCTGGCTATTGCGTTTTAGAAAAAAAAACACATTTTTAAGTATCTTTAGTCATTGCGTTTTAGGTAAAACACATTTTTGAAGTGTTTTTAGTCAATGCGTTTTAGGTAAAACACATTTTTAGGTGTTTTCAGTCCATTACGTTTTACAGAGAACACTTTCTTTTGTTTTTTTAGGTCATTGCGTTTTAGAAATTAGACATTTTTAAGTGTTTTCTGGCCATTGCGTTTTACAAATAAAACATTTCTTTGTGTTTTCTGGCCATTGCGTTTTACAAATAAGACATTTCTTTGTGTTTTTTGTGCATTGCGTTTTAGGTAAAACACTTTTTTATGTGTTTTCAGTCCATTGCGTTTTAGAAATAAGACATTTCTTTGTGTTTTCTGGCCATTGCGTTTTACAAATAAGTCATTTCTTTGTGTTTTTTGTGCATTGCGTTTTAGAAAAATGTCATTTTTTAGGTTTTTTTTTTCATTGCGTTTTACGTAACTGGTGGTTTTTCTATTGCGTTTTACACAACTGGGTTTAATTTTTTTTTTAAATATAGCAATAGTATACTCGTTTTAAAGATAAAAAAACGCTCGTTTTTTTGTGCAATTTTTATAAAAAAATAATGTCGTATGAAAGAGTTATTAACGTTTAAAAAATGGGGGGGGGGATTGGAGGAGAGAGAAACTATCGGCTTGGATTGACTAGAATGCCCTTGAACAAACTCACGCGCCTCTTTTCTTTCTTTCAATTTCCCTGATTTAATCTTAGCCCTTGATTAACTTAATGGATGGTCAAGATCACTTCCTAGCCTTCCTAGCCAAATAAACTTCCTATTGTATCTCCACCCATCGATTCTGTCCTAAATCACAAAAACAGGGCAGTTCTAATATGTTCTAAAGTTCAAACGAAAAATTGCAGAAAAATTGATAATGTACCCGGATTTGATGAACGACAATTATCTGAATCCAAAAGTGATGTTGATGAATTCCTGATGTTGAAGATTGCCGGTAATTTTTCCGTGAAGAGTCAATTCGTGCTGATAACGTGATAAAAACCAAAGAGATATAGGGATAAACTGAATTACATCCTTCATTCTAATCAACATTACAATATATAGAGATAAACATAACCATAAACCCTAAAGCCCATAAGTAATGGGTTGGGCCTAAAATGTCTGGTTTATAACATTACATTATATGTAACATTTTACAAAAAAAAGTACAAAAAATAACGTTACATTTTCTGTATAATTTCAAAAAATGTAAACACCCAGTAAACAAGAAAAAATGCTTGTTTTTTTTTACCATTTAAAGGATATCCACATACATAAGAGTGTAAGGCGTTTTCTTTTCTTTCTCCTCCGACACAAAGTGTTATATTACATCACACTGTTACAAAAATCGTCTTCCTACAAAAAGATGTTACATGTTGGTACGCACACTACAAAAAAAAAGATGTTACATATATTATACATATATTCATGGTTGACTGATCCATGGTATCAGTTTTAAGCTTAATCTGTGGTTTTGAATATTTAGTACACCTTATGTACTGGTGAGTAACAAACCTCTTCCATCTCTTGGTTTGCCCCTTACGAATAGAAAACCCACAATACACGGCATACTCCTTGTACATACTAAACACATCCTTCCACGTTTCGTATACACAACCAACAATAGGCCTTAAACCAGTAGGAACATTAGGACCTACATAAAAAAATAGTTATAATGAGGCTGCGCTTGCATATGTATATCCAAAAAAAAAACGTTTTTTGACCTACATATACGTTTGTTTCTGCGATCATAAAAGTCAAACTTTAAAAAATATCACAAGTCTTTTACAAAACATTGCATTCTTACTAAATTTTGACACGAAACCTAACATGCTGGTGCATTTTTTAAATGACACAAAAAAGTGTAACCTCAAAAATTTGTACCTTCCAAAACAACATTAGGACACCACATTCTAGTGCCCTGGAGTTGTCATGTTTTCCATTTTCATTCAAAACAATATTTTTGTACCATATAGTCCTTCACTTTTGAGATTTTTTGTCACTTTCATCCAAACGTCAATTTATGTCCCTGAGGTTTACACCAAAACGCGGGACCAGCACTCATTTGAGAAAACGCAACAATCCATTCCCTGGAATTGTCAATTTGATTCAATCAAGTCACTGTTAACATTTTCTGTTAGTCAAAGTTTAGTTGACCGTTACTGAACTTGTTAAATGACTATAATACCCTTCAGGGACCAAAAGTGTAAGTACGAAATACTGAAAATTAAGAAAATACAACCAGATTCATCACCATCCCTGCTCCTGAAAATCATCATCAACAACCAAATTGTTTTTTGTGTGCAATATCCCAAATTTCCTACTGGTAATCTTCTCTCCTATAACTTCACAAGTTAAAGTCAAACTTAAAGTCAACACTATAGTCGAGATATAGGAATTCAAATGTGTGAGATGCAAATAACTCCAGATTTATCTTTTGACTTGCAAATACATAAAAACCCCATATAAAAAAGCTCCCCAATTCATAAACTTAATCAATCTTAGATCTGTTAAAAGGGTTTTCAAAATTCAAACTTGTTGATCAACATTGTGAACCTGAACTCGTACAGCTCAGCAAACTCATCTTCACTGTCATCTACAGCTGCTAGTTTTGATGTTAATATGAACGAGATGTCGATTCCAGCAGTCACTTTTAGCAGACCTTGAATGACCGGCATCAGCTAGCAAGAAGATCAAGGTAAATGGGTACATCCGGACATTGAAATATGCGATTCTCTGTAGAAATTTAATCCTCCGGCTAGCAAAAAGATCGCTGCAACGTTCATTAAGATTATGGTCAACGGAGGAATGATCAACATTATGAACCGGAACTCGTACAGCTTAGCAAACTCATCTTCACTGTCATCTGCAGCTGCTGGTTTTGATGTTAATGTGAACGAGATGTCGATTCCAGCAATCATTCTTGAAATTTTATCCTTCGATTAGCAAAAAGATGCACACTTTTAGGTTGCATTAACAGGAAGAAGATTGAAGAACAATGAAGAACAGAGTGAGAGAATAAAAGGGGGTCTGAAGGGGGCAATTATATTTGATTGGTTTTATTAATAATAACTATAATAATAATAGTGAAAAGACAATAATACCCTTCAAAATCAAGTTAAAAAGACATATATACCCCGGTCAGCTAACCTTTGACTAATAGAAAATGTTAACAGGAACTTGACTGAATCAAATTGACAACCCCAAGGACTGCATTGTTGCGTTTTTTTTCAAATGAGGGTTGGTCCTGCTTTTTAGTGTAAACCTCAGGGACGTAAATTGACATTTACTTGAGCATTAATTTTATATAGTAGCTGTTACCATACAGCTACTGTAATGAATGGAAATGATACCGACCAAATTCCCGACGCAACGCGTGAAAATCCTACTACTTTGATATAATACCTAGTTTATAATTCATAAATTGAAAATATGAATGGTAGTGTACACACTTTAAAAAGTAATTAGCATAGCTTCGATGTACATTAATTAGTGACATAACTAGCAGAATTACCTTGCGTATTGTGATAAGAATTCGGCCGATATCAGTTCGACATACTAGGATATCTTCTTGTCACGTGGATACATTGTACATGTGTGTGATTTTGTATTTGCATCTCTTATTACCATAGCTTTGATTTCAGCAATACTGCAACTATGGGTGTTACACTTACTTAGGTAGGGAAGAGCTCGGTACCGATACTTAGGGTTGTAATCAAACCGAACGAACACGAACAAGGCCATGTTCGTGTTCATTCGTTAAGGAAATTAACATGTTTGCGAACTGTTAACGAACGCATACCAAACATAAGTTTCTACTCATGTTTGTCCGTTAAGAAAATTCATTTGTTCATGAACAGTTTGTGAACACTGGTCTCGAACATATAAACGAACGTAAACAAACATTTAACTTGAAAATAAAAAATAAAAAATAAAAACATTATTAACCTTAAACATTTGACATAAGTAGTTAAAAACAACCATCAAATGATAAATCAAAACACAAGGAGTCTACTACAATCATCAAACGGTGAATCAAGTTTAACTAACTTATACATAATAATCCCAATGTCCAAATTTTAGCTAACTTAGAAAAAAATAGGGTTTTAAGTTTTCAATATGTTTAGATAAAAGGTTTATTATTTATTATTATTTAATATAATTAAACGAACACGAACGTAACCGAACATATTACCGAACTTTCATGAACGCAATCGAACGAACGAGACCTAATTTTTGTCCGTTCGTTAAGCTAAACGGACGATTTTTTTGTTCGTATTCGTTCATTAAGCTAATCGAACGGACATAAATGAATTTCCGCCGAACGGTTCACGAACTGTTCATTGAACGTTTGGTTCGTTTACAGTCGTACCGATACTATAAATCGTCAAATATGGGAATCGGTATGGATACCGATAATGCTCGATACGGTACTGATATTTGAAGGTAAATTTTGGTAAAATATCGGTACCTTACTGAAGCGAAAGTGCCGGTATCAAAAATAATTCAGTACGGGATATTTGGTATCGGTACTCGGTACCAGATGCTCATCCCTACTCTCAGGTTTATGCTTTCAACGGTTCCATCCTAATTCCATGTAACACCCCGCCCACGCGGCTTACATGTCACTATACCGATAAACAGAGATCAATACACCAATACATAAATGATAAAAACATTACAACGTTTACAATAATCAAAACATCATTTATTACATTTTAAGAAAAATCTTTGAAACTCGAATCTCTTGAGTCCATTCTCAAGTCTACCTGAATAATCGTGTAACCTAACGTACATCAAAAGACATATGTACGCCTGAATAAAAGTGGGATAACAACTATAAAATATATAGTTCATTAACAATATCTTTATATCAGATAATATACATAACACATTCAGTTAGCCACATTCGGTAAGTCACATTTTGTAGTTTGATGCGTAGTTAGTTCACATTCGGTAATTCGGTACCTCATATTCATATTTGCTGAAAACAATATAATTCATATTTGCTAAAAACAATATAACTATATATACACAGACATTTAGGGTTAGGTTCGAGTACAAATAAGTCGTACTGGTCCTTATATATATATATTGTATTAAAAGAGTAATTGTGTAAATCGTGTTTTTACACTAAAAGAGTAATTGTGTAATTACTACACTAGAGTAAATAAACGTTTTTTTTTTTTTTTACATTTTGTAAGTAAACATCATACTTAAATAGATTTAAAAAAAAAAACTTATTTCACTTCTCAAGTAACAAACATGTTAAGACCATTGTATATGTTAAGACACATTTGCATTTGATACTTACGCTACACATGTAATACCACATAATCTTGGAGATCACAAAAGGCATACAATAACGAATTTAGATTTCCTGCCACAAGGTAGTGGAAACATAAATCCGCCCACATTAGCTGTTTAGAGTACGTAGCTTAATAACAAACAGAGTAACTCTAATAAATCCTCGGGTTGGGTCAAATGTCGAGGTCCTTGATGCGACTGAATGCTAAAACTATTCGTCGATGATTGTGATATTGAAATAAAATTGAGTGAAACATTATCCATATTTTTTTTGACAAGTATAAGACAAATGTGGTTTCAACTTTGAAGAGACCGAGTCTCCAAGCCATCCCCTTCCGGTTGTTGAAAATACCACATCATCAATAAATGTGTATTGAAATAACGGGCTGCCCATTTAGAAAAATAATTTGATGCAGAATTAATTAAACACAAAAGGCATTTGGCCCGGTAAATACCAGTTCAAACCCAATTGTTGGTATTTAGATGATGAGGAATTAAGAAATGTGTGTGTGACCATTAGGGGTGTAAACGAGCCGGGCCAAGCCCGAGCTCGACCATGTTCGAGCTCGGCTCGTTAGGTTTTTATGAAGCTTGAGCTCGGCTCGTTAGGTTTTTATGAAGCTTGAGCTCGGCTCGGTTCGATCCTACTTCTTTGAGCTCGAGTAAAACCCAAAGCTCGAGCTCGGCTCGGCTCCAACTATTTTGAGAACAACCTTAAACGAGCTAAAAGCTCGGCTCGAGCTCACTTCAACATCGCTTAAATGAGCCAAAGCGCGGCTCGTCAATGTTATCATCATTATTAATATATTATATATAAAAAAAACTAAAATTTTGTATGGGCTCGTTTAGGCTCGCGAGCCTAAACAAGCTTTGTATTTCAGGCTCGAGCTCGGGCTTGATAACAAAACGAGCTCCATTTTAGGCTCAAGCCCGGGCTCGGGGTCGATAAGGCTCTGCTCGTTCGAGCTTTTAACCGAGCTGATCACGAGTAGCTCTCGAGCCTCTGGGCTTGTTTACACCCCTAATGACCATTCTAAAAAAGACTAAGGGGTTGTTTGGAAGCCTCTTAATGACCATTCAAATGCTACCTCTTAATGGTTTAAAACCTCTGAATGAATAAGAGGTAACCTCAAGTCTGAATGATTAAGAGATAACCTCTGAATGGTAAATCAACACACGTCACATTCTTCTACCATCCCATTGGTAAAATTCTTAATGATTCCATTAAGAGGTAGCCTCTTAATGACCATTCAGAGGCTACCAAACAGCCCCTAATTTTACATATCGTTTTATGTCCAAATCATATTTGTGAGGTTTTTTGAAATTACAAGATTAGTCAAACTCTTTGAACACCATTAAATTGAAGTTGTCCCACATCCGTTTAGCCAAATAGCGTTTTTCTTTTTTCCAAAAAGTCCAAATATAAAGGAACTCATTATCTATGCTCACATGTCGGAAGGAACCACAGAATGAATTTGGAAAACTAGTATAGCGAGCTAAAACATGAAGCACCAGTGGTCTAGTGGTAGAATAGTACCCTGCCAGGTACAGACCCGGATTCGATTCCCGGCTGGTGCATTTGAGCTGTGATTACAAGCCTTTCATGATGGTTGGGTCCATCATAACACCTTCTGTTTCATGGAAGAAAAAACAGGCCCATCTGAGCTCATTAACTTTTTGTTTAGTTTTTTGTTCTATAATTTATATTTCCTTTAAGCAATTTACAGTAAGGTGCTGTTTGTTTTTTCGGATGTAAAATGTTTGTAGTCTACGAACCACATCTGCAGGCATCTGCAAGAGAAGATGTGGCCCAAATGTCTGCAGTCTGCAAGGAGAAGATGGTTTGTTTTTTTTTCTTCAAAAACAACTTCACCCACAAAACACACTCTCTGCTCTCTCTCTCTAGAAACTCTCTCTCTCTCTACAACCACCACCACCACCGCACCACCTCTGCCACCACCACCGCACCACCTCCGCCATCACACCACCGCCATCACACCACCGCCTCTCTCTCTCTCTACGGTCTCTAGAAACTCACAGAACACTCTCTCTCTCTACAACCACCACCACCACCGCACCACCTCTGCCACCACCTTCGCCACCACCACCGCAGGTCGCTCTCTTTCTCTCACAGGTCTCTCTCTCTCTCACAGGTCTCTCTCTCTCTCACAGAAACTGCTCTCTCTCTCTCTCTAGAAACTGCTCTCTCTCTCTCACAGCTCTCTCTCTCTCACAGATCTCTCTCTCTCTCTCTCTCTACGGTGGTGCGGTGGTGGTGGCGGAGGTGGTGGCGGAGGTGGTGCGGTGGTGGTGGCGGAGGTGGTGGTGGCAGGAAGAAGAAGAAGGGTGGGTGGTGTGTGAAGATGGTGTGTGAAGATCTTGAAGCTATAATTCATAGCTTTTTTTAAGCAAACAAAAGCTATTTTAAGATCTTTTTTTTTTAAACAAACAGTCTTCAAGGGCTTATGTCTGCCCGCCCGCAGACATAAGCTCTTTTCAGACAATATAAGCAAAAACAAACAGCACCTAACTGTACATCTCTCAATAATACACCCCAAAACACCTAGGTTTGAGAGGGATCGGTTTTGGGTTCAAGTCCTACTGACAACATGGATTAAAAGAAATTTTGTCGATAAAAAAAATACACACCAAAAAGTCAAAAACAGTAAACAAGGATTCGGTATATCATTTTTTTTTCGAACGGCAAACTTTAATAAAGACAGCATACTAGTAAGATACTAGTAGCCAAAGATTCGGTATATCATTTACATCAAAATAGATAAGAAAGATGGTTATGGATCAAGGAATCTTTGAGGGATTGGTTGGTTATATATAACTCATCACGTCCCGTTTAATTAAATGTGTTAAACATGTCAACTCGAACACTACCATATTAAACGAGAGACAGTCTTGACAACTCCTACGATTAAAAGGAGAAATTGTAATCTGGTTTGACCTAACCACCAGTGCGATTCGTGTATTAGTTTAGTAAACATGAAGAGCATCTATAAAAATCAAACGTCAATTTTTTTATTATTTTTTATTTGAACTAAAAGCAAAGGAAACAATATATAAAAGAAAAAATCTAGCGAGGAGATAGACAGTAATTTTAAAATGTTAGTTGGAAAACGATACCAATCCAACCAAGGTTAATAATTCAGTAAAGAATAGTTTAAATTCACCTCACATGATGTGGTTAGTTACAGCTTATTAGTTGCAAGACTTTTAATAGTTTCACTAATGGACTTTTAAATTTATTTTATTGTACAGACATGTACTCATCGTCCAATAATTTGGAATTTTGCATTAAGGTCTAGAATTAAGACTTTCAAGAGTTTCATCAAATGGACTTTTATATTTATTTTAGGCACAAACTATCTACACACTAAGTGTGTAGATAGCCAACCCAAAAAGAGGTTTTTTGTCTTATATGCACACCCCGCAGTGTCGAGCTGTGATCAAAGTGCGACGTTTTGGTCCGGTCAACCAGACAAAAGACTGGCGGGTGTCTGACAGCTCAGTTGACCGGACCAAAACGCCGAGCTTTGACCGCGTTAACCAGACAAAAGACTGACACCCAGTCAGTCTTTTGTCTGGTTGACAGGACCAAAACGCGGCCAAAGCTCGGCGTTTTGGTCCGGTCAACAGACCCGTCAGACACCCGTCAGTCTTTTGTCTGGTTGACCGGACCAAACCGCCGCTCTTTGGCTACAGCTCGACACTGCAGGGTGTGCATATAAGACAAAAAATGTCTTTTTGGTGTGCAAATAGCTTATTGGGTGTGTCAATAGGTACACCCTTATTTTATTGTAGAGACAAGTAATCATCATCCAATAATTTAGAATTTTGCATTAAGGATCAAAAAATATCAAATCAAAAAGAAAAAACAAACTGTTATGAATTATTGAATCACACAACAATTATCACATTCATAACAGTAGACAAATTGTATATATATATATGCATGCATCCCTCTCACTTTCCTGACACAATAATCACTCATGCCTTAACCCACTTAAAGAAAAGCTATTGTTACTATGAGTAAATAGAAGCCAAGCATATCAGGAAAACGATCCTTTCGACATGTCACTGAATACAGGTGTGAGGGATGTGAATGAGCCCTTTTGTTTGATCAATTGTAAACAAGAGTAGTTCTATTTTTCACAGTGGTTTTATAACACGTTATTAGCACGAGGCTCTAGCCAAGCACGAGGCTCTAGCCAAGCACGAGTCTCTAGCCAAGGAAACGTTCAAGCAATTATAATCAAAGTAAGTGTTTGATTAATTTATATAAACTATAATTGTTATGATAAACGTAATATTTCTTTTATACCGTGGGATTGTTTTCCTTTAGAAGACCCAGTTATCCAGACACTCCTATCATAAAAACATCTAAATCCCATACTTAATAATAAAAATGAGTACGAGGTACCTATTGCTATGGGAATATAATAACTCTGAGACTACTAACAATCTAAATTAGTGCAGAGGACCTCATACTATGGATATATAATAACTTTGGGACTACTAACAATCTAAATTTCTTTTATGCACCTAACATTTATTTATGCAAGTTAACATTTATTTATGCAAGCTAACATTTATTTATGCACCTAACATTTATATTTATGTTATCTAACATTTATTTATAAAATCTAATGTTTAATAACGTTTATTTATTTATTATTGTGCATACTATATATATATATATATATATATATCCGTAAAAATGGCTATGCATATTTTACTATAAAATTACCAATTATTAATATCATCACTGTTGTTATCAGAACCATTTAGCAGTGATAATCAGCACGTTACCCACGATACCTACCGAATCTAATATTAGTTTAAACATTTTGTTTGTTACCGAAATTTTCAAACCTAATACAGTAAAACTATTTTCAAGGTGTATCTTGGAAGCCTTAATCAAGCGTATTGTGTAAGCTTAATTTGTATCTATATAAGTAACCCACCACTCGTGTAAATCCTCAAACCAACTGAACTTCTGATATAGTTCGACACATACCCAAAATAACTCATACTCAAATTCTATTTTTTTTCTCAAACAAAGCCCAATATTACTATCATGAGTCTTCAGTTTTCTACTCGTGCACACGCTGAATCTTCAAACGCAGCAGAATTTCGTACCCATATCGAAGTCCATAAATTTCTTCAGTTTGAGGATGTACGCACCCATACGAAATATCTAACCCTCAGGAGGCTTAAAGTTAATACTATTAATAGTATCGACTGGAACGTAAGGGGAATACTAGACATAGATGATCGACTGACGAGGTTACTACCAATTGGTTCACCATGGCGTCGTTTTTTTGACATCTTAGAACCTTCATACGATGAACTTGTATATGAGTTCTGGTCTACTTTTCATTTCACACGAAATAAAGACCCATCTGAGCCCTCTATCGATTTTAGACTCGGTAGAGAAACTTTTAAATTGTCACTATCTGAGTTCGCAGTACATTTAGGTATTTATACAGAAGAAGAGGTTAGATCACCTATATTTATAAACGCATTAACCGAATATCCTGATCGCATACAAGATTATTGGTCTACACTTACACCAGCAGTGTGGAGTAAAAATAACAATTCAAGAACATTTAGAGATCCTCTTTATCAATATATGCACCGTGTTCTAGCCAACACGATCAGAGGGCGCACGTCTAATCTACACAGGGTTAGTGGTACCGATCTCTTTCACTTATACAGTATATTCGAGTCAGTCCATTGTAATATTGCTTACTCTCTTGCTATGTACTTTGAGCAATACCAAACACGTCCCCCGAAAAACTTATGGGAGGATCATACATAACAAAAATAGCCAAATCTCTAGGTGTCATAAACGATCAGATTATTCAAGAATTATCCCCACCACAATTACCTGGAGTGGTAAATTTTACCAATATCGAGATAATACCTATTGATATTCCTACACAAACACAATCGTTTCAATCTGAGGCAGCACCGGTTATCCCAGAAAATACATCACAAAATCTACAACAATTACTGTTGCAGTTTCCTCAACCATCTTTTTATCAGTATGATTTGTTGTCTCAACAGCAGCCAATACCACCCGTGTTTGAACATATTTCAACTAACACATCTCAAACACAGCATACTCAACCACAAACACCAAACATCTACAAGACACTTTCACCTTTACCTTTTGGGCAAGAAGAAATGATGCAACAATCCATATTTAATGATAACATGACATTCCAAGAGTTGTTAGCACCAGAACAACCCATATCACCACTATTACAGCAACAGTCTTCACAATATCCGGAGCAACAACAACCGTCAATTGCTAAGCCGGACCAAGTACGGTGCCTCTAATAAATCCACCTTTAGATCTAATGAAGGTTGCTAAACTAATAAAAAAAGAACCGGAAAATGTCCAGACAAATAGAGTGGTTGACGAAAAAGAATGAGTGGCAGGAAGAAAGGCTAAGACAAGTAGCTAGTATTATCTCAAAACAATTTACTCCGCCACCTCCATCACCTCATGATTCTGATTCTGATTTTGATTAAGTTCAGTTGTATACACAGACAGAGGTCTGCAAACATAAAAATATACTAGAATCATTTTCCTACAATTCAATTATTTTAATATATCTATACAAGTATCTGGTAAATACGTACAAACTAAAAGACTTACTTGCTATAGCTGAAACTAAACCATTCGTAAGTCTGTGAATAAGCATAAATTAAAGGCTACATATCTGGATAAGTAGCCATATGAATTGAAACATGTTTACATACAACATTGATATGGAAGATGACACACGAGCATTGTCATCTCAACAGCAACTCCCATCACCGTTAGATGGATCCCACCACCATATTAATAATTATGTAACTGTTATAAAACCACTGTGAAAAATAGAACTACTCTTGTGTACAATTGATCAAACAAAAGGGCTCATTCACATCCCTCACACCTGTATTCAGTGACATGTCGAAAGGATCGTTTTCCTGATATGCTTGGTTTCTATTTACTCATAGTAACAATAGCTTTTCTTTAAGTGGGTTAAGGCATGAGTGATTATTGTGTCAGGAAAGTGAGAGGGATGCATGCATATATATACAATTTGTCTACTGTTATGAATGTGATAATTATTGTCTGATTCAATAATTCATAACACTCCCCCTCTGACATATTATCACCATTCACTTGACCAATAATCCATACGTTCCAAGTTGGATGACAATTTTCAACTTTGGGGTTTAACTATGGAATACTGCCTCGTTAAAAACCTTGCTAGAAAAACCCAGTGGGACAAAAACGTAGCTAAGGGAAAAAGAGTGTAGTGTATAGTCTTCTCCTGATATTTCTGGATCATGTATGTTGCCTCATTAAAAACCTTACTAAGAAAACCCAATGGGATAAAACTTAGTTAAGGGAAAAAGAGTGCAACTTGTATAGTACTCCCCCTTATTTTAATAGGTATCATTTATGTGACTTGTCTCTATCTTCCTTGAAAGTTGATCAAAGCTTTATAGACAACAATCCTTAGGTAGGCAATCTTTTGCCGATCAGTGTTATATGATCTTCATATGAGACTTCTGGTTCCATTTTGGAAACAAATATCATAAGATCCACAACTGTGTTTTGTTACATTACTTGCATTTACAAAACTAACCAAACTTGTTTCGATGGGTTAGTAAAAGTATAAATTATATCTTACATACCTCAAGTGTATCAAAAATTTCGTTTTACCTTAGAAGAATATGAAAAATATAATTCATCTTGCCACGTGTTAATGGAAAATTTTCTAAATTTGTATGGTAATAAAAATGGTGAAACCGGCCGTCCCCTGGATCGAACCCGGGTCTAGGCCACACCCTTTCACGCACCTAGCCAACCGAGCTAGGTGCCTAGTTTGTGAAATTTCCGTTTTTTTTTGGTTGAATATAAGCACATGTACAATAACTTCCTATTTTTTAAGAAATTTAATGTTTGAAAAAACAAATGGTCTATTATGCTTCAAACTTTCTATTTCATCTTGATTCCATAATATATGTGTATGACCATAATTGATTGACAATTCTATGTTGGAATCATTTACTTCTTCCTGAGGGAAGGTATTATCATTCACTCCTTCCTGAGGGAAGGTTTTATCATTTACTCCTTCCTAAGGGAAGGTTTTGATATTTGAATTACCATTTTCTTTTATGTTCAATTTCCCTTTTAGGGCCTTTTCTTTTTTTTTCGAGGATGTTATATCCTTTGAACCGACTGGCCTCCCATGTTTCAAACGGGATTCAATAGCCATATTATTATTATCCCTTTGTTTTTCTGTAATATCAACTCGAGCTAAAGCATTAGCATATGGTATATAAGATTTTCAATACGTCTTTGTCCTTCTTGGACATTAATTTTAACTGGAGCAATTCAAAACTTTTTGGATGAAATTCCTTCTTAATATATCTTTTAGATATTTTACTCGAGGATACAGATAATACAATGATAACTTCAAAATTTATTTCACTTATAACTTCAAAATTTATTTCACTTTTAGTTGTTTTCTATCCCCCCCCCCCCCTCATGTTGGGATTTATAATCAACAAATGAAGCCCATATGGCTATATATTATTTATTCCCAACATGTCATTAAATCTCATCTTTGTGCGTTGTGTTGTGTTGTAACAATTTCTAAATAACTACAATGGGGAGTAAATGTTTCAATAATAATACTTGTTCCAATGATCATTGATAATTTAGAATTTATGAAAAATAAATTTTTCCAGTCTGGAATAATATTCTTGCTATATTAATTAAGCCATATGTGCAAACTTCAAGTTGCGAATTGATAACCATTTAGACGATGCATCGATTTAAATACTAAATGGTATCATGCTAGGATATGCATATCCTTTAATCCTTTTTAGGATTATCATATGATATGTGAATCCTTTTTATCATTGTATATCCTTGATGGCTTAATCTGTCATGCCATCATATCCTTGATGATATATATATATTCTTGAAACTCAATAAGTTTCTTATTGATTTTTGGGAAAAATAGAGCGTCCTCTATTTAAAAGCTTTGTACTATTAGGTAATTAACTTTTCCCATTCTTTCTATTAATTTTGAATGTCCCAGGCAGAACCGTTATTTGCATTATTCGTCTAATTTATGAATAATTCATATACATATATTTGTCATTTGTATTTCCACAAAACATTTGTATGTGTGTATGTATGTACAACCCAAACTTGTATGTTTATCATGCTTCGTCTTTACAATTTAATAGGTATCTTATGCAACTACGTTACATATTAAGATTATACTGTTAAAGTCACTTCTATTTTGTAAATATAAACTTGATTTTATGAATCAAATCAATCTGACAGTTTTCTAACTTCCCAAAGAGAGTTTACAGTTATAGCCAACTCTCTATGATGATTCATCACAAGAATCCATACACTTGAATACAAATATATATTCGTTCCGTAGTGCAAAATAATTCAGTTACATAATTATTAATATGGTGGTGGGATCCATCTAACGGTGATGGGAGTTGCTGTTGAGATGACAATGCTCGTGTGTCATCTTCCATATCAATGTTGTATGTAAACATGTTTCAATTCATATGGCTACTTATCCAGATATGTAGCCTTTAATTTATGCTTATTCACAGACTTACGAATGGTTTAGTTTCAGCTATAGCAAGTAAGTCTTTTAGTTTGTACGTATTTCCCAGATACTTGTATAGATATATTAAAATAATTGAATCGTAGGAAAATGATTCTAGTATATTTTTATGTTTGCAGACCTCTGTCTGTGTATACAACTGAACTTAATCAAAATCAGAATCAGAATCATGAGGTAATGGAGGTGGCGGAGTAAATTGTTTTGAGATAATACTAGCTACTTGTCTTAGCCTTTCTTCCTGCCACTCATTCTTTTTCGTCAACTACTCTATTTGTCTGGACATTTTCCGGTTCTTTTTTATTAGTTTAGCAACCTTCATTAGATCTAAAGGTGGATTTATTAGAGGCACCGTACTTGGTCCGGCTTCAACAATTGAGGGTTGTTGTTGCTCCGAATGTTGTGAAGACTGTTGCTGTAATAGTGGTGATATGGGTTGTTCTGGTGCTAACAACTCTTGGAATGTCATGTTATCATTAAATATGGATTGTTGCATCATTTCTTCTTGCCCAAAAGGTAAAGGTGAAAGTGCCTGGTAGATGTTTGGTGTTTGTGGTTGAGTATGCTGTGTTTGAGATGTGTTAGTTGAAATATGTTCAAACACGGGTGGTATTGGCTGCTGTTGAGACAACAAATCATACTGATAAAAAGATGGTTGAGGAAACTGCAATAGTAATTGTTGTAGATTTTGTGATGTATTTTCTGGGATAACCGGGGCTGCCTCAGATTGAAACAATTGTGTTTGTGTAGGAATATCAATAGGTATTATCTTGATATTGGTAAAATTTACCACTCCAGGTAATCGTGGTGGGGATAATTCTTGAATTATCTAATCGTTTATGACACCTAGAGATTTGGCTATTTTTGTTATGTATGATCCTCCCATAAGGTTTTTCGGGGGGACGTGTTTGGTATTGCTCAAAGTACATACTGTATAAGTGAAAGAGATCGGTACCACTAACCCTGTGTAGATTAGACGTGCACCCTCTGCTCGTGTTGGCTAGAACACGGTGCATATATTGATAAAGAGGATCTCTAAATGTTCTTGAATTGTTATTTTTACTCCACACTGCTGGTGTAAGTGTAGACCAATAATCTTGTATGCGATCAGGATATTCGGTTAATGCGTTTATAAATATAGGTGATCTAACCTCTTCTTCTGTATAAATACCTAAATGTACTGCGAACTCAGATAGTGACAATTTAAAAGTTTCTCTACCGAGTCTAAAATCGATAGTGGGCTCAGATGGGTCTTTATTTCGTGTGAAATGAAAAGTAGACCAGAACTCATATCATATGAAGGTTCTAAGATGTCAAAAAAACGACGCCATGGTGAACCAATTGGTAGTAACCTCGTCAGTCGATCATCTATGTCTAGTATTCCCGTTACGTTCCAGTCGATACTATTAATAGTATTAACTTTAAGCCTCCTGAGGGTTAGATATTTCGTATGGGTGCGTACATCCTCAAACTGAAGAAATTTATGGACTTCGATCTGGGTACAAAATTCTGCTGCGTTTGAAGATTCAGCGTGTGCACGAGTAGAAAACTGAAGACTCATGATAGTAATATTGGGCTTTGTTTGAGAAAAAAATAGAATTTGAGTATGAGTTGTTTTGGGTATGTGTCGAACTATATCAGAAGTTCAGTTGGTTTGAGGATTTACACGAGTGGTGGGTTACTTATATAGATACAAATTAAGCTTACACAATACGCTTGATTAAGGCTTCCAAGATACACCTTGAAAATAGTTTTACTGTATTAGGTTTGAAAATTTCGGTAACAAACAAAATGTTTAAACTAATATTAGATTCGGTAGGTATCGTGGGTAACGTGCTAATTATCACTGCTAAATGGTTCTGATAACAACAGTGATGATATTAATAATTGGTAATTTTATAGTAAAATATGCATAGCCATTTTTACGGATATATATATATATAATTAGTATGCACAATAATAAATAAATAAACGTTATTAAACATTAGATTTTATAAATAAATGTTAGATAACATAAATATAAATGTTAGGTGCATAAATAAATGTTAGCTTGCATAAATAAATGTTATCTTGCATAAATAAATGTTAGCTTGCATAAATAAATGTTAACTTGCACAAATAAATGTGGCTAACCATTTTGTACGCAGGATATTGGTGGATAATGGAAGCTCCGTCAACATAATCCAACTAGAAACTTTGAAGAGAATGAATGTATCTCCGATGGATATCACTTCGAAATCCACCGTGCTTGTTGGGTTCAGCGGAGAGGCCAGGAACACAGTGGGAGAAAAAAAGTTACCTGTATATGTTGACGGGGTCAACTCGATACGACGTTTCTATGTGATGGACTCCCTATCCTGCTATAACATCATACTGGGCAGGCCATGGATCCATGATATGAAGGTCGTGCCATCAACTTATCATCAATGCATAAAGATTCCTACCCCTTGGGGGGTTGTCAAGGTTGATAGCGATCAGCAGGAGGCGAAAGAATGTTACTCATCCTCAATGAAATCCTCAACCAAGCCTAATGCAGCATAGCAATTAAAGATGCGGGCCCAGGATATCATGGAGGCTTCAGAGCAGGATATGAAGAAAATTATCCTGGATCAGGATAATCCAGATATCTCGGTGCTCGTAGGAACCAATATCCCTCAGGATATTGAAGAACAATTAACTAACTTTTTGAAGTGCAGGATGTCAACATTTGCATGGAAGCATGAGGATATGACGGGTATATCCAAAGACATCATCACTCACAAGCTTGGAATTGACAAGACGTTCAAGCCTATACAGCAAAAGAGAAGGAAGTTTGCTCCTGAACGAAATGCAATTATCCAAGAGGAAGTTGAAAGATTGTTGAAGTCCAAGATGATCAGGGAGGTCAAGTTTCCAAGATGGCTAGCGAATGTAGTTGTAGTACAGAAGAAAAATGGGAAATGGAGAGTCTGTGTAGATTACACAGACTTGAATAAGGCTTGTCCAAAAGACCCATTTCCTCTTCCTCATATTGATGCAATGGTGGATGCTACCGCCGGGCATGAAATGTTAACCTTCATGGATGCATCCTCAGGATTTCAGCAGTGTTTTGGTCAAAAATCAAGCAATGATAATGCAACCAAACTTTCTGTTGTGAGGTATGATGCTTGAATTGATGAACAACAATAAGGATCACTCTGAAATGTAATGAACAAGTGACACGAAGATTTATACGAGGAAAAATCCCTTCATCAATGAATGATCTCCGGCATAAAAAACCTCGGGTGATGGAAACTACCGATCACCAACTCAAATTAAACAAGAAATGTATTACAACTTCGGATGATAGCGAGCTAAGTACAAGGATCACTATAGTGTATTGTGTATGAAAATGTGTAATCGCCAAGTGAGTTAACGAGAGCTGGTGAGAGCAGTTGTACGAGTGCATGTATAGCCAAAAATAGCCAAGTGTTTTCTAATTAGCTCGCTACCCCTTTAAAAATGGAAAATATCTACACTAACTAACATTCCGCAAATGGTGCAAGTCCTCCACGACTCCATAACGTCCACTTTTGGCCAAGCACGTGCGGAATAAACATAGAATATGCTCCAGGAATATCGCCAAGACCAAGTCCAAGTTGATACTCCTGCAAAACAATTTCGAATTCAAAGTAGACAACCGTTAGTACAAGGATCCTTATGATGATCCATGATCCTGATCCTAAAATACTTCTGAGGATTACCAATTCAAACAGAAGTAAGGATCACTAAGCCCAACAACGATTGAGGATCACTGATCATTTAGAAATCCACCCCTAACAATTGCCCCCAAAATATAAGGAGTAATTATTATTAGGGGTGGATTTCTAAGTAATCAGTGATCCTTAATTGCCGTTGGGCTTAGTGATCCTTACTTCTGTATGAATTGGTGATCCTCAGAAGTGCTTCAGGATCAGGATCATGGATCACCATAAGGATCCTTGTACTAACAATTGTCTACTTTGAATTCGAAATTGTTTTGCAGGAGTATCAATTTGGACTTGGTCTTGGCGATATTCCTGGAGTATATTCCTTGAAGTATTCCGCACGTGCTTGGCTGAAAATGGACGTTATGGAGTCGTGGAAGACTTGCACCATTTGCGGAATGTTAGTTAGTGTAGATATTTTCCATTTTTAAAGGGGTAGCGAGCTAATTAGAAAACACTTGGCTATTTTTGGCTATACATGCACTCGTACAACTGCTCTCACCAGCTCTCGTTAACTCACTTGGCGATTACACATTTTCATACACAATACACTATAGTGATCCTTGTACTTAGCTCGCTATCATCCAAAGTTGTAACACATTTTCTTGTTTAATTTGAGTTGGTGATCGGTAGTTTCCATCACCCGAGGTTTTTTATGTCGGAGATCATTCATTGATCAAGGGCTTTTTCCTCGTATAAATCTTCGTGTCACTTGTTCATTACGTTTCAGAGTGATCCTTATTGTTGTTCATCAATTCAAGCATCATATCCCACAACGGAAAGTTTGGTTACATTGTCATTACCTGATTTTTTACCAAAACAGTTTGGCGCCCACCGTGGGGCAATTGGTGCTTCATTCCTAGAAAGATTCATATTTTCGTGGTCATTTCGGTTCGCTACAACCAAACAGATGGCTTCTTCAGCAAAGAACGCTTCAAGTTTGATGCCCTCATTCAGTTCTTCACAAGGCGTTCCTCCTTTGCCTCCACCACCTTCTAGATCCCAGAAGAATGCTGAGAATGCTGCGAAGAAACAAACCCCCATTTTTCAAAAACCACCAACTTCTTCTGTTTCAACTAATCCAACTACTAATGATCTTTATGCTCTGATTTTGCAGATGAGGAATCATGCACAAGAGCAGGATAAAACCAACGAAAGGATCCTCCAGGAGATCGATGAAATCAAGAAACAGAAGAAATCAGTGGAGGATTACTCCCCTCTGATGCCAAGGTCGCTGAACTTCGACACTCCGGTCATAACTTCCCAACACTCAGCAGTTCCGGACGTGCAATACTTGGGTGAATTACCAGGAAGGCGTTATGGAACAGCAACTATGAGTCAGGCATTTGGCTCTTACTTCCAGCCTCAGGGATCCTCTTCTCAACCATCAGGATCCTCCTCTCAGCATCAGGGATACTTCACGTCAGGAGGATATTTGGGAATGCATGCCGTACAAGGATCCTCCCAGGTCCAAGGATCCTCCCAGGTACAAGGATCCTCCCTTGCCCCAGGATCCTCTCTGGCCCCAGGATCCTCTCTGGTCCCAGGATCCTCTCCGGTTCCAGGATCCTCTCGGGTTCCAGGATCCTCTCAGGTTCAAGGATCATCTCAACTCCAAGGATCCAACGTCCTTCAGGATCAAGGACTCTTGAGAACTATGCAGCCTCAGAACCCGGACGTTCATCAAGGAGACTTCATACCAATGCAGACCATTGCTCCCTCTGGTCCTTCAACCATGCCAGAGTCTCGTCAATATGGATTCATATCCGCGATTCCAAACATGAACCATTCGGGAGGTAACATTTTTAATAATTCATATAACACTAACCATGGCTTTATGCAGGATACAGGTGTCAATCAGGCCATGGCTAGGGAGCTACAGAAGCTTAAGGATATGATATCCAATGTACCAGGAGTGGTTAAACCCATTCCTGAAATTGCGGATGGTAGCCATAGGATATCTCGTTTCGCACCACCTTTATGTGATGCTGAGATACCTAAAAGATTTCAGATACCATCAATGAAGCTGTATGATGGTTCAACGGATCCAGAAGAGCATGTGGCTCAGTACAGGGAGAGGATGGAGATCAATCCAATTCCTGAAAGGTTGAAAGAAGCATGTCTATGCAAGGGATTTGGATCCACACTTACAGGATCTGCTCTTAAATGGCTGCTAAGTCTTCCCCCTTATTCTGTTACTTCATTTGCTAATTTAGTTAACTTGTTTAATAGTCAATTCTCTTGTAGTAGAAAGTTTGAACGGTTAACTAGTGACCTGTATAGGGTAACACAAGGTCAGAATGAATCGCTCAGAGATTACATCACTAAATTTAGCAAAGAATCCTTAGATATTCCTAACCTGGATATTGCTATGGCTGTAGAAGTCTTTAAAATGGGTTTACTTAGGGATTCATTATTCTATGATGATCTTGTTATGACACCTTGCAGGAATCTTGATGAAGTAAGGACTAGGGCCCTTAGGTTCATCCGCCTAGAGGATGACAAAAGGATCCAGGACAGATTGACAGGATCCTCAAAACAGGATAAACAAGGATCCTACTTCAGGAACAACAAATCCAAGTCCTACCACAAATCTGACAACCAGAATGTGCATGCAGTGGAACAAGAAGAGGATGATGAGGATTATCCTCCTATTTCTGAATACTGTTTTTCTGTTGATAACAACGAACTAATCCTTGCAATGCAGAATCTAGGTGAGAAAGCTAGGTGGCCAAGGAAAAGCGATAAACCAGCTGCTACAAAGGATAAGTCCAACTGGTGTGCATATCATGAGGATTTCGGGCATCTCACTGAAGAGTGCATTGCACTTAGAAAGGAAATTGGTTACTTGTTGAGCAAGGGGCATTTGAAAGAGCTTTTGGGACGAAAGAAGTCAAGGGTTCAGGATCCTGAAAGGATCCCGGAAAGGGCTCCTGCTCCTCCAGCAGATGCACAAGTCATAAATTTCATATCCGGTGGATCAGACATCTGTGGTACATCCTTTTCGGCAGCAAAAAGACATGCTAAGGAAACCAAGATGGACAACGGAGACAGACCTGTCCGGACCTCCGTTGTCACCCAGAATAAAGTCATTACTTTTGATGAGGATGATCGTGTTGACATCCAGGATCCTCATCATGACGGTCTTGTAATTACATTGTTTATTTCTAACCACTTTGTTCGCAGGATCCTTATAGATGGAGGAAGCTCTGTGAACATCATTCAGCTTAATGTTCTCAAGAAGATGAATATCCCGGAATCTGATATCATCCCAAGATCCTCAGTACTTGTGGGATTCAGTGGGGAAACAAAGAATACATTGGGGGACATCAAACTCCCAATCTATATTGAAGGATTGCATTCTTATCAAAAGTTTTGTGTTATAGATTGTTTATCATGTTGTAATGTTATCCTTGGCAGGCCATGGATACATGACATGAAGGCAGTCCCATCCACTTATCATTAATGTGTAAAGCTTCCAAGTCCTTGGGGAGTGGTGAAAATTGAGAGTGATCAACAGGAGGCTAAAAACTGCTATACCTCATCAATGAAGCCGACCTCAAGACCAAGGGAGCAATAGCAATTAAAGTATCCTTCAAGAGATGTCTTGGAGGCAAGAGAACAGGATTTGAAAGAAACCCTCATGGATCCTGGTGATCCTGAATCCAAGATCTTCATAGGATCAGGGATCCTTAGCAACATCGAACAGGAGCTCGTATCCTTCCTTAGGAGAAGGAAATCCACCTTTGCCTGGAAACATGAAGACATGACAGGTATATCTAAGGATATAATTACTCATAAACTTGGCATTGACAGGTCATTCAAGCCAATCCATCAAAAGAAGAGGAAGTTTGCACCTGAGAGGAATGCTATTATCCAGGAGGAGGTAGATAAGCTACTTCGGGCAGGTATGATCAGAGAGGTTAAGTATCCAAGATGGTTAGCCAATGTGGTAGTTGTTCAAAAGAAAAATGGAAAGTGGAGGGTATGTGTCGATTTTACTGATTTAAACAAGGCATGTCCCAAGGATCCTTTCCCATTACCCCACATTGACTCCATGGTGGATGCTACCGCGGGTCATGAGTTGTTGACTTTTATGGATGCTTCATCTGGATTTCAAAAAATTCAGATGGAACCATCTGATCAAGAGGATACGGCCTTCATGACCCCAACTGGTATATACTGTTATATTGCTATGCCATTTGGATTAAGGAATGCAGGTGCTACTTATCAAATGCTAGTCAATATGATGTTCAAGGAGCAGATTGGACACACTATGGAAGTCTATATAGATGACATGGTGGTTAAGTCCAAGAAAGCTGAGGATCACCTTAAAGACTTGAAGGAAGCATTCAATATCCTTGATAAATATAACATGAAACTTAATCCTTCCAAGTGTCATTTTGGTGTTAAGGCAGGTAAATTCTTAGGCTATATGGTGACAAAGAGGGGCATTGAAGCAAGTCCAGAGCAAATCAAGGCTATTGTGAATATCAAATCTCCTGCAAATGCTAAGGATGTACAGAGATTGACGGGCAGGATTGCAGCCTTGAACAGATTCATATCCAAATCCTCAGAAAAGTGCAAGGAATTCTATGACATCCTGAGGAAGAATAGGAAATTTGAATGGACTGAGAAGCATGAAAGTGCCCTTAAAGCTCTTAAGGATTACCTATCCTCAGCCCCAGCCTTGATGAAACCAGAAAAGGGAGATGTGTTATCCTTATACTTGGCGGTATCCTCAAAAGCAGTAAGTGCGGTCCTTGTTAAGGATCACCAAGGTACACAACATCCTGTTTACTATGTAAGTAAGAGTTTACTTGATGCTGAATCCAGGTATTCACACTTAGAAAAACTTATCCTTGCATTAATTATGGCATCTACTAAATTGAGACATTATTTTGAAACTCATGCCATTGTTGTTAAGACAAATTTTCCAATTAAGAGTGTTCTCAGGAAACCTGAAATGTCAGGGAGGATGGCTAAATGGGCAGTGAAGCTTAGTGCATACGACATAAGATATGAACCAAGGACTGCCATCAAATCCCAAGCCTTAGCTGACTTTGTGGCAGATTTTAGTACTGATTTGCAAAAGGAAGCTGAGTTAGAAGTCCAACAACTTGAAGAGACTAAGGATTCTTGGATACTCTTCACTGATGGAGCCTCTAATGTGAAAGGAACAGGGCTTGGAATACTACTAAAATCGCCACAGGGGGACATAATACCCCACTCCATAGCTTGTGAATTTCAAACTACCAACAATGAGGCTGAGTATGAAGCCTTGATAGCTGGTTTGCAAATTGCTAAGCATATGAGGATCAGGTATCTTGAGGTACATGTAGATTCCTTACTGATCACTAATCACTTTAATGGATCCTATGCTGTTAAAGGTGAAAAGCTAATCAAATATTTGGAGATAGTCAAAGAATTGGCAATTTCTTTTGTATCCTATAGTTTGACACAGGTACCAAGGGAAGAGAATGCAGAAGATGATGCATTAGCCAATCTAGGATCATCTTTGAAGATTCCTGAGGATATCAAGATCCCTATTATCCATATCCTGACCCCTGCTATTGAGGATCATGCAGTTATGGAGATAGGTGAAGATTCTGCAATCATCCCTAGTGATGATACTCAATCTCATTCAGGGTCGTGGATCCTCCCAATCATGAGATACATACAACATGGAGAAATTCCTACAGGAGAAAACCCAAGGGCTTTCAAAACTAAGGTATCTCAATTTACAATATTAAATAATATGTTGTATAAACGATCTCTTGCAGGACCATATCTTAGATGCATTGAGGATCCTGAAATCCAAGAAGTCCTAAAGGATTTCCATGAAGGAGATTATGGAAACCACACTGGGGGCAGGGCATTATTCTCGAGGATCCTGAGGACAGGATACTATTGGCCCACTATGAAGAAGGATGCTGTGGAGTATGCCAAGAAGTGTGATCCTTGTTAGAGGCATAGTAATATCCTTCATCAACCAGCAGAGCTCTTGCATCCTATATCCTCTTCCTGGCCATTCATGAGATGGGGAATGGATATAGTTGGAAAGCTTCCTAAGGCACCTGGTGGAAAAGTATTCATGCTTGCTATGACTGATTACTTCTCTAAATGGATAGAGGCTGAAGCCTTTGCTCAAGTCAGAGAAAAGGAAGTTATATCCTTTATTAAAAGAAACATTATTACTAGATTTGGTATCCCTTCTGAGATTATTTGTGATAATGGATCCCAATTTATTGGGAATAGAACCACTAACTTTTGTGACAGCTAGGGGATTAAGATGATAACATCAACACCAGTCCACCCACAAGCTAATGGTCAGGCAGAATCATCCAACAAGATCATCATCAACAATTTGAAGAAAAAGCTTGGATCCAAGAAAGGAAAATGGGCAGAAGAACTACCTTATGTACTTTGGGCTGATAGGACGACTCCCAAGAATGCCACTGTCCAAACTCCATTTTCTTTGGTGTTTGGGGCAGAATCAGTGATCCCTACAGAGATGGTGGTTCCAACTGCAAAAACAAGCATTCGTGATCCTGAAAGAAATGCTGAAAACTTGATTCAAGACTTGGATACTATAGAAGAAATCAAGGATTTAGCAAGGATAAGGATGGCCAGTTATCAACAAAGGATGGCTGGAGCTTACAACAAAAATGTCAGGATCAGGAAATTCCAAGTTGGGGATATGGTATTAAGGAAAGCATTTCAGAATACCACCAATCCTGCTGATGGAAAACTAGCACCAAAGTGGGAAGGCCCCTATTTGATTGAAGCTGAAGCAGGAAAGGGGGTTATATCGATTGCTAACAATGGAAGGTGATTTGCTACCAAGAGCTTGGAATGATGTCCATTTGAAGAAATATTTCATGTGATCATGATCCGTGATCCTTACCAGACAAGTATCCTTGAAGGATCCCCACTGACAGATGATCCTCTTTCTGGTAACATTCCAATCTCAAACTATTTCATTCTTTTATTCTCTTACAAGGATAAGGACCCTGCATCCTTTATCCTCCTTTCACTTGATTCTGAGTTTTGAAGGTTCAGGTATCCTTAACTAAAGATTGAGTATCCACAGAAGTATCCAGTTATTTGGGCTTGACCCCAGTTATTTGGGCTTGACCCCAGTTATTTGGGCTTGACCCTAGTTATTTAGGCTAGTCCCCAGTTTGGGCCTGTCCCCAGCTTCGCCAGTAGCGCACGACGATCCTGGTATAGTTCATGTCAATGGGACCAGTACTCGCTTTAGGGGCTGACAATTTCATTGTACTGGCTATATTCAGGATCCTACGTATAATGGTAGACATACCATACATCCGTTCCTAAGGTTTCTAACGTTTTCACGTTAGCTAAGGTTTTGGCATTTTCATGTCACTAAGTTTGGATAGTCGCCAGTAAGGGCCGTACTCCAGTTTACACACGATCTTTGGGCTTGTCCCCAGTTATCCTTTGGGCTTGTCCCCAGTTATCCTTTGGGCTTGTCCCCAGTATATTGGGCTTGTCCCCAGTTACTAACTTTCATTTTATATTGGCTTAGTCCCAAGTTATATCTTATTTCAGGTTTGTGAAGATAAATAACCAAGGATAACTAAGGTTTGTATTTTGGTTATCCTGATTATAAATGTTCAAGGTTAGGATCCTAACTTGGATTCTCAGGTATGATCCTTAACTATTTTGATTTTATCATTTATGTGATTGACCCTTATCCTTTGACAATTGAACTTATGATCCTTAAACTATGTTACTTTTCAGAACTTATCAATTATGGATTATGTGATCTTTGATCATATCCTAAACTTTTTGGGACATTTCTTAAATTTTTTCTCTACTTGATAAGTTTAAACAAAATAAACATCACAACAGTTGGAAATTTAAATATCAACACAGGATAAGCCAAAAAGTTAAAGTTATTTTATTCACAAAATATTAAACCCTTCTAAGTTGTCAAAATTACCTACCCCGAGCATCTACCAGCAATACATGGCCCGTCCGCTGGGGTAGGTAAAGGGTGTCCATTGTTCATAGGTCTAACAAGTGCAGGAAATTAAAGACGGAAGGATAACGAGTGGCTTCATCCCCCAAACAGAGGATCCATCCACCACCCATTATCCTACCTATTGTTCAAAGGATCATCCATGATCCTCAACCCTAATTACTATTGTTTAAGTACAGACCAACCATTGTTCATCAAAACATCATCAAAACAAAAACCATAACCAAACTAAAAAAAATGGGCTCCGGCTACGTCTAGAAATGTCCTTCATCGCCCATTCAAGCAGCCTACACCTTCGCTGCATCATCATCCCCTCCAGCTCCAGTATCCTTCGCATGATCCTTGCCACTGCCACTAGCTTCAATTGCCAGAACCTCATCAGCCTCATCCTCATCCTCCAACTCAGTCAGCCTGGCCTTCCAGCCTTTCACGTCCCAGCTGCTCCTATCAAAGGCAGGATCCTGAGCTTCTTGAGCCATCTGTAGCTTGGTCTTGTACATGGCAATGGCGGCGGAGACCTTAGCATCCTGTGTGATCTCGTGCTTCTCATAGTCTGCATTGATTTGGGTTGCAACTATCTGAGCTTTAGCATCGTTGAGATCCTTTTCAAGGGAAGCAATCTTGTGATCCTTGAGCACCGCCTCCTTTTGGAGATCGGAGTATTTCTCCTCAAGCTCTTCAACATTCCCCACGTAGTCCTCTATCTCAGCGAATTTCTACAAAGAAGACAATGTAAAGATTAGAGTCAAGTGATCCTCAAGTGGATAGGATAACTACGCTGAGTCAGTGATCCTTACATCATTGAAGTACTCGAGGAATTGATGGCGGATCAGGGGGAGGCCTTGTAGGTTGTCAGCTTCGGAAGTCTTCCTTTTCTTTCCACCTCTTCCCTTCGAAGCGGTTGCCTTGGGGATGACGATGGAAGGGCTAGCAGCAGATTTTTTTCTTGGAGGATCGAACAGTGTCAAGCTCAGTGACGCTGAATTTGGAGGCAGATCTTGATGATTTTCCAGCGCCTACACACCCAAAACAGATAAGTATCCTTATCCTATCTCTTTTTAACTATTTATTCAAACATTTAAATATAAAAAGTACAGGATACTTACTTGACATAGTGACAGAACCTGAGGATACCTCTTGAGAATCCTGGGTGTTTGTTTTGAATAATCTTGTGGCAGGATAAAGTTTTCTAAAAGCAGCAAGTCTCCCCTTGGTGGCAGCTGAAGGAATAATATGCGAGAATGTGATAGCTGTACAAAAGAAACAGAAGCATATTAGTAATCATCATCAGAAATGAACTTACTCAGTGATCCTCCTAAGGATCCTCTACCCTACCATGGGTGCTCCACTTCCTTGGCAGATCCTTTCCATCCTGGATAGAATCCCTTCTGACGAAGAAGAATCTCCGTTTCCAGTTGGTATCATTTTTAGTGGCCTTAAAGATGGGATGTTCTTCACCGGGTTTACGCTTGAATAGATATCGGTGGAATCCAAAGGTTGTGAGATCATACATCTTAGCTAATGCTGACATTCCCAAGTCAATTCCTTCTTGCTCAATGATCATTTCAAGGGTATATAAGACCCTCCAGATCATTGGCATAGCTTGAATATAGGAGATGCCGGTGAGGGAGAAAAAAGATTGGGTGAATTCAGGGAAAGGATACGAATATTCTATTGTGAAAGGTATAACTGGGAAAGCTACCCAAGTTTCAGAAACATGATCGCTTAAAACGGTGGGATCAAACGGTTTGAAAATGGTGTTCGCTGGAAAGCAGTGTCGGATCCTGTCTATTTGTGGATCAGAGAAACAGCATATTTCTTTCACCGAATCTTCAATGATCCCCTGGCTCTTGAGAGGACTATCCTTCTTATGATCCTTGGCTGGTGAGGATCTTAGCATCATCTTGAAGAAGGTGAAGAAAGAAGGAGCAGAGAAAGAAAACGTAAAGAAGGAAGAGGAAGAGAAATACCTGCTTGGTCTTCGGATATGAATTTAAAGGGAGTTACTCTTGATTTTAAATACAGATTGATCTCTATCTCTAACTCCTATTTATAATGATGATTCTGCAGGATAGTCACCTCAGTGACGTCATGTTCGCAACGTCTAGTCCGATTATAACGGCTAGTTATCCGTTGGTTAAATGCAGATAAGAACAAGATGATCAGGGAGGTCAAGTTTCCAAGATGGCTAGCGAATGTAGTTGTAGTACAGAAGAAAAATGGGAAATGGAGAGTCTGTGTAGATTACACAGACTTGAATAAGGCTTGTCCAAAAGACCCATTTCCTCTTCCTCATATTGATGCAATGGTGGATGCTACCGCCGGGCATGAAATGTTAACCTTCATGGATGCATCCTCAGGATTTCAGCAGTGTTTTGGTCAAAAATCAAGCAATGATAATGCAACCAAACTTTCTGTTGTGAGGTATGATGCTTGAATTGATGAACAACAATAAGGATCACTCTGAAATGTAATGAACAAGTGACACGAAAATTTATACGAGGAAAAAGCCCTTGATCAATGAATGATCTCCGGCATAAAAAACCTCGGGTGATGGAAACTACCGATCACCAACTCAAATTAAACAAGAAATGTATTACAACTTCGGATGATAGCGAGCTAAGTACAAGGATCACTATAGTGTATTGTGTAAAAGAGTGTGTAATCTCCAAGTAAATTAACGAGAGCTGGTGAGAGCAGTTGTAAGAGTGTGTGTATAGCCAAAAATAGCCAAGTGTTTTCTAATTAGCTCGCTACCCCCTTTAAAAATGGAAAATATCTACACTAACTAACATTCCGCAAATGGTGCAAGTCCTCCACGACTCCATAACGTCCACTTTTGGCCAAGCACGTGCGGAATAAACATAGAATATGCTCCAGGAATATCGCCAAGACCAAGTCCAAGTTGATACTCCTGCAAAACAATTTCGAATTCAAAGTAGACAACCGTTAGTACAAGGATCCTTATGATGATCCATGATCCTGATCCTGAAATGCTACTGAGGATCACCAATTCAAACAGAAGTAAGGATCACTAAGCCCAACAACGATTGAGGATCACTGATCATTTACAAATCCACCCCTAACAATTGCCCCCAAAATATAAGGAGTAATTATTATTAGGGGTGGATTTCTAAGTAATCAGTGATCCTTAATTGCCGTTGGGCTTAGTGATCCTTACTTCTGTATGAATTGGTGATCCTCAGAAGTGCTTCAGGATCAGGATCATGGATCACCATAAGGATCCTTGTACTAACAATTGTCTACTTTGAATTCGAAATTGTTTTGCAGGAGTATCAATTTGGACTTGGTCTTGGCGATATTCCTGGAGTATATTCCTTGAAGTATTCCGCACGTGCTTGGCTGAAAATGGACGTTATGGAGTCGTGGAAGACTTGCACCATTTGCGGAATGTTAGTTAGTGTAGATATTTTCCATTTTTAAAGGGGTAGCGAGCTAATTAGAAAACACTTGGCTATTTTTGGCTATACATGCACTCGTACAACTGCTCTCACCAGCTCTCGTTAACTCACTTGGCGATTACACATTTGCATACACAATACACTATAGTGATCCTTGTACTTAGCTCGCTATCATCCAAAGTTGTAACACATTTTCTTGTTTAATTTGAGTTTGTGATCGGTAGTTTCCATCACCCGAGGTTTTTTATGCCGGAGATCATTCATTGATCAAGGGCTTTTTCCTCGTATAAATCTTCGCGTCACTTGTTCATTACGTTTCAGAGTGATCCTTATTGTTGTTCATCAATTCAAGCATCATATCCCACAACAGAAAGTTTGGTTACATTGTCATTGCCTGATTTTTGACCAAAACAATTATGTAAATAAATGAGTTATATTTTGTTCTTATCCGCAATCAACCAACGGATAACTAGCCGTTGTAATCGGACTAGCCGTTACGAACATGACGTCACTGAGGTGACTATCCTGCAAAACCATCATTATAAATAGGAGTTAGGGATAGGGATCAATCAGCATTCAAATTCAAGAGAAACTCCCTTTAAATTCTCATCCGACGATCAAGCAGGTATCTCTTTTCCTTTTCTCCCTTTACGTTTTCTTTCTCTGTTAATCTTCTTCTCTATTGCTTTGACCAAGATGATGCTAAGATCCTCACCGGCTAAGGATCACAAGAAGGACAGTCCTCTTAAGAGCCAGGGGATCATCAAAGATTTGGCGAATGAAAGGTGATGTTTCACTGATCCACAAATAGATAGAATCCGCCATTGTTTTCCGGAAAACACCGATTTCAAGCCATTTGACCCCACCGTTCTAAGTGATTATGTTTCTGAAACTTGGGTAGCCTTCCCGGTCACACCGTTCACAATAGGATACACATATCCTTTCCCTGAATTCACCCAGTCTTTCTTCTCCCTCACCGGCATCTCCTACATTCAAGCTATGCCAATGATCTGGAGGGTCTTATATACCCTCGAAAGGATCATTGAGCAAGAAGGAATTGCACTGGGAATGTCGGAGTTGGCAGAGATGTATGATCTCACAACATTTGGATCCCATCGATATCTATTCAAGCGTAAACCCGGTGAAGAACATCCCATCTTCAAAGCCACTAAGAATGATACTAATTGGAAACGGAGATTCTTCTTTGTCAGAAGGGATTCTCTTCCTGATGGAAAGGATCTGCCAAGGAAATGGAGCACCCATGGTAGGATAGAGGATCCTTAGAAGGATCACTGAGTAAGCTTGTTTCTGATGAGGATTACTAACATGCTTTTGTTTCTTTTGTACAGCTATCACTGTTTCACATATTATACCCTCACCTGCCACCAAGGAGAGACTTGCTGCTTTCAGAAAACTAGATCCTGCAATAAGGTCATTCAAAGCAAATACCCAGGATTCTCAAGAGGTATCCTCAGGTTCTGTCACGATGTCAAGTAAGTATCCTGTTCTTTTTATAATTAAATGTTTAAATAAATAGTTAAATAGAAATAGGATAAGGATACTTATCTGTTCCGGGTGTGTAGGTGCTGGGAAATCTTCAAAGTCTGCCTCCAAATTCAGTGTCACTGATCTAAACACTGTCCGATCCTCCAAGAAAAAGTCTGCTGCTAGCCCTTCCATTGTAATCCCCAAGGCTACCACTTCAAAGGGAAGAGGTGGAAAGAAAAGAAAAACCTCTGAAGCTGACAACCTTCAAGGCTTGCCTCTGATCCGCCATCAATTCCTCGAGTACTTTAATGATGTAAGGATCACTGACTCAGTTTAGTTATCCTATCCACTTGAGGATCACCTGACTCTAATCTTTACATTGTCTTCTTTGTAGAAATTTGCTGAGATCGAGGACTATGTTGGGAATGTTGAGGAGCTTGAGGAGAAATACTCTGATCTCCAAAAGGTGGCGGTGCTCAAGGATCACAAGATTGCTTCCCTTGAAAAGGACCTCAATGATGCCAAAGCTCAGATAGTTGCAACTCAGATCAACACTGATTATGAGAAGCACGAGATCACACAGGATGCTAAAGTCTCTGCTGCCATTGCCATGTACAAGACCAAGCTGCAGATGGCTCAATAAGCTCAGGATCCTGCCTTTGATAGGAGCAACTGGGACATGGAAGGCTGGAAGGCCAGGCTGGCTGATTTGGAGGATGAGGAAGATGAGGCTGACGAGGTTCTGGCAATCGAAGCTAGTGGCAGTGGCAAGGATCATGCGAAGGATACTGGAGCTGGAGGGGATGATGATGCAGTGAAGGTGTAGGCTGCATGAATGGGCGATGAAGGACATTTCTAGACGTAGCCGGAGCCCATTTTTTTTAAGTTTGGTTATGGTTTTTGTTTTGATGATGTTTTTGTTGAACAATGATGGGTTGTACTTAAACAATAGTAATTAGGGCTAAGGATCATGGATCCTTTGAACAATAGGTAGGATTACAAATGGTGGAGGGATCCTCTGTTTGGGGGATGAAGCCATTGTGATCCTGCTGTCTTTTGATTCCTACACTTGAAAGACCTATTAACGATGGACACCCTTTACCTACCCCAGCGGACGGGCCACGTATTGCTGGTAGATGCTCTGGGTAGGTAATTTTGACAACCTTAAGGGGTTTAATCTTTTGTGAATAAAACAACTTTAACTTTTTGGCTTATCCTGTGTTGATATCCTTGTTGATATTTTACTTTCCAACTGTTGTGATGTTTATTTTGTTTAAACTTATCAAGTAAAGAAAAAATTTAAGAAATATCCCCAAAAAGTTTAGGATATGATCAAAGATCACATATCCCATAATCGATAAGTTCTGAAAAGTAATATAGTTTAAGGATCATAAGTTCAGTTGTCAAAGGATAAGGGTTATTCTAATAAATAATGAATAAAATCAAAATAGTTAAGGATCATACCTGAGAATCCAAGTTAGAATCCTATCCTTTAACACTTATAATCAGGATAACCCAAAAGACAAACCTTAGTAGAAGGTAAGGATTAAGGATCCTTGGTCATTTAACTTCAAAAACCTGAAATAGGATATAACTTGGGACTAAGCCAATATAAGATGAAAGTTAGTAACTGGGGACAAGCCCAACAATTCTGGGGACAAGCCCAAAGGATAACTGGGGACAAGCCCAAAGGATCGTATGTAAACTGGAGTATGGCCCTCACTGGCGACTATCCAAACTTAGTGACATGAAAATGCCAAAACCTTAGCTAACGTGAAAACGTTAGAAACCTTAGGAACGGATGTATGGTACGTCTACCATTATACGTAGGATCCTGAATATAGCCAGCACAATGAAATTGTCAGCCCCTAAAGCGAGTACTGGTCCCATTGCCATGAACTATACCAGGATCATCGTGCGCTACTGGCGAAACTGGGGACAGGCCCAAACTGGGGACTAGCCCAAATAACTGGGGTCAAGCCCAAATAACTGGATACTTCTGTAGATACTCAATCCTTAGTTAAGGATACCTGAACCTTCAAAACTCAGAATCAAGTGAAAGGAGGATAAAGGATGCAGGATCATTATCCCTATATAAGAGAATAAAAGAATGAAATAGTTTGAGATTAGAAGATTACCAAGATGAGGATCATCCGTTCTGTAAGGATCCTTCAAGGATACTGGTCAGGTAAGGATCATGGATCCTTGTCACATAAAGTATTTCTTCAAATGGACAGCATTCCAAGCCCTTGGTAGCAAATCACCTTCCATTGTTAGCAATCGATATGCCCCATTTCCTGCTTCAGCTTCAATCAAATAGGGGCCTTCCCACTTTGGTGCTAGCTTTCCATCAGCAGGATTGGTGGTATTCTGAAATGCTTTCCTTAACACCATATCACTAACTTGGAATTTCCTGATCCTGACATTTTTGTTGTAAGCTCCAGCCATCCTTTGTTGATAACTGGCCATCCTTATCCTTGCCAAGTCCCTGATTTCTTCTATAGTATCTGTTAGGGGAGGATTTTCTGACAATTAGTGATCCTTATTCGTTATCCTAATTAGTGATCCTTACTTCTGTGACAGGTGGTGATCCTCAGAAGAGCTTCAGGATCAGGATCATGGATCACTTTAAGGATCCTCGTACTGACGATTGTTTACTTATGTTTTGTAGCATCTCGCAGGTATATTAAGCTTGACCAAGTCTAGGCGACATTCCTGGAGAATATTCCTAAACTATGCTGCACGTGCTTGACCAAAAATAGACGTTATGGAGAACGTGGAGGCTTGGCACGAAAATCGGATAGTTAGTTTAGGTGGTTATTTCTATTTTAAAAAGGGAGTAACGAGCTAGTAGAAAACACTTAGTCATTTCTCAGTTACGCACACTCGTAAAAACGCTCATACAAGCTCTCATTCAAACACTTAGCAATTACTTACACTTTTTACACATTTCACCGTAGTGATCCTTGTACCTAGCTCGTTACTATCCGAATTTGTAAACATTTATTCATTTATTTGAGCTTGGTGATCGGTAGTTTCCATCACCCGGGGTTTTTTGTGCCGGAGATCAACTCTTGATCAAGGGCTTTTTCCCCGTATAAATCCTTGTGTTGTTTGTGCACTTTACATTGAAGTGATCCTCATCGCTGTTATATATTTTAAGCATCATTCCCCTAAACAAAGAGTTTGGTTGCAATATCCTCATCAGATTTTTTTTGACCAAAACAGTTTGGCGCCCACCGTGGGGCAATTGGTGCTTCGTCCTTAAGAAAATACGCATTTCTGTGCTTAATTCGGCTCACTACAACCAAGCAGATGGCTTCCTCATCGAAGAATGCTTCAAACTTGATGCCCTCATTCACTTCCTCACAAGGCGTTCCTCCTTTGCCTCCACCACCTTCTGGATCCCAGAAGAATACAGAGAATGCTGCGAAGAAACCGACTCCCATTTTCTCAAAACCACCTACTTCTTCTGTTTCAACTAATCCTACTACTAATGATCTCTATGCCTTGATTTTGCAGATGAGGAATCATGCACAAGAGCAGGATAAGACCAACGAAAGGATCCTCCGGGAGATTGACGAAATTAAGAAACAGAAGAAAACGGCAGAGGATCATTCCCCACTGATGCCCAGATCTTTGAATTTTGATACTCCGGTGATTACTTCTCAGCCGTCAGTGGTTCCAGACATTCAATATGCGGGTGGACCAAAAGGAGTGCACTACGGAACAACAGCTATGACCCAGGCACTAGGTTCATATTTCCAGCCAGCGGGATCCTATCCCCAGCATATGGGATCCCTCACGAGTACAGGAGGATATTCAGGAATGCAGCAGTTTCAAGGATCCTCCTTCGTCCCAGGATCATCCCAGGTTCAAGGATCCTCCTTCGTTCCAGGATCATCCCAGGTTCAAGGATCCTCCTTCGTCCCAGGATCATCCCAGGTTCAAGGATCCTCCTTTGTTCCAGGATCATCCCAGGTTCAAGGATCCTCCTTCGTCCCAGGATCATCCCAGGTTCAAGGATCCTCCTTTGTTCCAGGATCATCCCAGGTTCAAGGATCCTCCTTCGTCCCAGGATCATCCCAGGTTCAAGGATCCTCCTTCGTTCCAGGATCATCCCAGGTTCAAGGATCCTCCTTCGTTCCAGGATCATCCCAGGTTCAAGCATCCTCCTTCGTTCCAGGATCATCCCAGGTTCAAGGATCCTCCTTCGTTCCAGGATCATCCCAGGTTCAAGGATCCTCCTTTGTTCCAGAATCATCCCAGTTTCAGGGATCCTTCCAGATGCCAGGATCCTTGAGGAGTTTGCAAACAGGAAGTTCAGATGTCCATCAAGGAGATTTTATTCCAATGCAGACCAATGCCTCTACCGGTCCCTCGATCATTCCAGAGTCTCAACAATATGGATTAACCTCCATTCTTCCTAACTTGAATCCAATGGGAGGTAACACTTTCAATAATTCTCATACTACTAACCATGGTCTTATGCAGAATCCAGGTATCAATCATGCCATGGCCAGAGAATTGCAAAAGCTAAAGGATATGATCTCGAGTGTTCCGGGAGTAGTCAAACCTATTCCAGAGATTGCAGACGGGAGCCACAAGATATCTCGTTTTGCACCACCGATCTGTGATGCTGAGATACCCAAGAGGTTCCATGTGCCTACAATGAAACTGTATGATGGTTCGACGGATCCTGAAGAACACAAAGCACAATACAGGGAGAGGATGGAGATCAATCCAATCCCAGAAAAGTTAAAGGAAGCATGCCTGTGCAAAGGATTCGGATCCACTCTTACTGGATCAGCTCTCAAATGGCTGCTAAGTCTTCCTCCCTATTCTATTACCTCATTTGCTAACCTAGTTAACTTGTTTAATAATCAGTTTTCTTGTAGTAGAAAATTTGAACGATTAACTAGTGATTTATATAGGATAACCCAGGGTCATAATGAATCATTAAGGGATTACATTACCAAATTCAGTAAAGAATCCTTAGACATTCCCAACTTAGATATAGCCACGGCTGTTGAGGCCTTCAAAATGGGACTGCTTAGGGATTCGTTATTTTATGATGATCTTGTTATGACACCATGCAGGAACCTAGATGAGGTAAGAACCCGGGCCCTCAGGTTCATTCGGCTAGAGGATGACAAGAGGATTCAGGAGAGGATAACAGGATCCTCAAAGCAGGATAAGCAAGGATCCTCATTCAGGAACAACAAGTTCAGATCCTACAACAAATCTGATAATCAGAACGTGCATTCTATTGATCAAGAAGAGGATGATGAGGATTATCCTCCAATTTCTGAATATTGCTTTAGTGTTGATAACAATGAACTAATCCTTGCCATGCAGAACTTAGGTGATAAAGCTAGATGGCCAAGAAAGAATGATAGGCCGGCTGCAACTAAGGATAAATCAAAGTGGTGTGCATATCATGAAGATTTTGGGCACCTCACAGAAGAATGCATTGCATTAAGAAAGGAAATTGGATACTTGTTGAGCAAAGGGCATCTAAAAGAGTTATTGGGAAGGAAAAAGTCAAGGACTCAGGATCCTGAAAGGATCCCTGAGAAGGCTCCAGCCCCTCCAGCAGATGCACAAGTGATAAACTTTATTTCTGGAGGATCCGACATTTGTGGCACATCCTTCTCAGCAGCTAAGAGGCATGCAAAGGAAACTAAAATGGATAATGGAGAAAGACCAGTTCGAACATCAAGTGTCTCCGAAGGAAAAGTCATAACCTTTGATGAAGAGGATCGTGTTGATATCCAGGATCCTCATCACGATGGTTTAGTTATTACTCTTTTCATTTCTAACCATTTTGTCCGCAGGATCCTTATAGACAGAGGAAGTTCAGTGAACATTATCCAGCTTGATGTTCTAAAGAGGATGGGTATCCCTGAATCAGAGATCATACCAAGATCCTCCGTGCTCGTGGGATTCAGTGGCGAAACTAAGAACACCCTGGGGGACATTAAACTCCCAATATATATTGAAGGCTTACACTCTTATCAAAATTTTGTGTTATTGACTGTTTATCTTGTTGTAATGTTATCCTTGGCAGGCCCTGGATACACGATATGAAAGCAGTCCCGTCTACTTACCATCAATGTGTGAAGCTCCCTAGTCCTTGGGGAATAGTAAAGATTGATAGTGATCAGCAGGAGGCTAAGAATTGCTATACTTCATCGATGAAGCCAGCCTCGAAGTCAAGGGAGCAATAGCAATCAAGGTATCCTCCGAGGAATGTCTTGGAGGCCAGAGAACAGGATGTGGTAGAAATCCTCATGGATCCCGATGATCCTGAATCTAAAATCTATATCGGATCAGGGATCCTTGGCGAAATGAAAGAAGACCTCATATCCCTCCTCAAAAGGAGAAAGACTACCTTTGCATGGAAACACGAAGATATGACTGGTATATCCAAAGATGTTATCACTCACAAGCTCGGCATCGACAGATCCTTCAAACCAATCCATCAAAGGAGAAGGAAGTTTGCACCAGAAAGGAATGCTATTATCCAGGAAGAGGTAGAGAAATTGCTCCGGGCAGGTATGATTAGAGAGGTCAAGTATCCAAGATGGTTGGCCAATGTGGTTGTTGTTCAAAAGAAAAACGGAAAGTGGAGGGTATGTGTCGATTTTACCGATTTAAATAAGGCATGTCCCAAGGATCCTTTCCCTTTACCCCACATTGACTCCATGGTGGATGCAACTGCGGGTCATGAACTGTTAACTTTTATGGATGCTTCATCTGGATTTCAACAAATCCAAATGGAACCATCCGACCAAGAGGATACAGCCTTCATGACTCCAACTGGTATATATTGCTATATTGCTATGCCGTTCGGATTGAGAAATGCAGGTGCAACGTACCAAAGGCTGGTGAATATGATGTTCAAGGATCAGATTGGACAAACTATGGAGGTTTACATAGATGATATGGTGGTAAAATCCTTAAAAGCTGAGGATCACCTAAGAGACTTGGAGGAAGCATTCGATATCCTTGACAAATATAACATGAAACTTAATCCTTCAAAATGTCACTTTGGTGTTAAAGCAGGTAAATTCTTAGGATATATGGTGACAAAGAGAGGCATCGAAGCTAGCCCGGAACAAATCAAAGCAATAGTGAACATCAAATCTCCGGCCAATGCTAAGGATGTTCAAAGGCTAACAGGAAGGATAGCAGCTGTTTTGGTCAGAAAATCTGATGAGGATATTGCAACCAAACTCTTTGTTTAGGGGAATGATGCTTAAAATGTATAACAGTGATGAGGATCACTTCAATGTAAGGTGCACAAACAACACAAAGATTTATACGGGGAAAAAGCCCTTGATCAAGAGTTGATCTCCGGCACAAAAAACCCCGGGTGATGGAAACTACCGATCACCAAGCTAAAATAAATGGTTAAATGTTTACAACTTCGGATAGTAACGAGCTAGGTACAAGGATCACTACGGTGAAGTGTGTAAAAAGTATATGAAATCGCTAAGTGTTTGAACGAGAGCTTGTATGAGCGCTTGTATGAGTGTGTGTAACTGCAAAAATGACTAAGTGTCACTAACTCTCTAACTTAGCTCGTTACTCCCTTTAAAATAAGAAAAATATCTAGCTAACAAACTCTCCGACTTTCGGGCCAAGCCTCCACGTTCTCCATAACGTCTAGTTTTGATCTAGCACGTGCAGAATACTTCGGGAATATTCTCCAAGAATGTCGCTAAGACTTGGTCAAGCTTGTTATACCTGCGAGATGTTATAAAACATAAGTAAACAATCGTCAGTATGAGGATCCTTGAAGTGATCCATGATCCTGATCCTAAAGCCCTTCTGAGGATCACCACCTGTCACAGAAGTAAGGATCACTAATTAGGATAAAGAATAAGGATCACTAATTGTTAGAAAATCCTCCCCTAACAATTGCCCCCAAAATATAAGGTGTGAAATTGTAAAATTAGCGAGTTATGTTTTCTTGATCTTATCCGTAACAAACTAACGGATATATAGCCGTTAATTTTGAACTAGCCGTTGCGATGATGATGTCACGGAAGTGACAACCTGCAAGATCATGATTATAAATAGAGATATAGATAGGATCAAATGCATTCAAATTTTCAGAGAAACTCCCTTTATAATCCACATTCCGAAGACGTTCAGGTATTCTCTCTCGCTATCCTTCTTCCTCTCTTGCTCTGTTTTTATTTTTCCATCAAAGATGTTGCTCCGAAGTTCTCCGGGCAAAGATCACAAGAAGGATAGCCCTTTGAAAAGTCAGAAAATCATCAAGGACTCAGCGAATGAAAAGTGTTGTTTTAACGACGCACAGATAGACAAAATCCGTTGCTGTTTTCCGGCGAATGCCTTTTTTAGACCCTTTGATCCTTCTACCCTTAGCGACTGTGTTTCAGAAACATGGGTTGCATTTCCAGCCACTCCATTCACCATAGGATACACCTATCCTTTCCCAGAGTTTACACAATCCTTCTTTTCCCTTACCGGCATCTCTTATATCCAAGCCATGCCAATGATTTGGAGGGTCTTGTATACCCTGGAGAGGATTATCGAACAGGAAGGCATTGCTTTGGGCATGTCAGAGTTGGCGGAGCTGTATGATCTTACTACTTTTGGTTCCCATCGTTATTTGCTTAAGCGAAAACCTGGTGCAGATCATCCTCTTCTGAAAGTCACCAAGAATGACAAAGACTGGAAACGTCGCTTTTTCTTTGTCAAGAGGGATTCCATTCTAAATGGTCAAGATCTCCCTAAGGCATGGTCCACCCATGGTAGGCTGGAGGATCATAAGAAGGATCACCAGGTTGTCATGTTTTTGTAATAGGATCACTAACCCCTTTCTGTCTTATGTCATGCAGCTATCTCTGTTTCACATATCCGCACATCACCTGAAACCAAGGATAGGCTCGCTGCTTTTTGGAAGCTTGATCCTGAAACAAGGACATTCAAGATAGACACCCAAGATTCACAAGAAGTATCCTCAGGTTCCATTACCATGTCGAGTAAGTATCCTGTCTTTTGCATAGTTTAAATATTAAAATAAATAGATAAATTGAAATAGGATAAGGATACTCATCTTGCTTTGAATGTGTAGGCGCTGGAAAATCTGTCAAGCCTGTTTCCCAATTCAACACAGCTGACCTTGATCTCGTACGACCCAGGAAGAAGAGGTCCACTACCAGTCCTAGCATCTCCATTCCAAGGGCACCCACCAAAGGAAAGGGTGTCAAGAAGAGGAAAACTTCTGATGCTGAGGATCTTCAAGGCCTGCCACTGATCCGCCACCAATTCCTTGAATACTTCAATGATGTAAGGATCCTTAACTTTGCCTAGGTATCCTGCTCTTATGAGGATCACTTGACCTTGAACTGCCTTATCTTCTTTCTACAGAAATTTGCTGAGATCGAGGATTATGTGGGCAATGTTGAGGAGCTGGACAAGAAAATAGCTGATCTCCAACAGGTTGCCGTGCTCAAAGATCTTGCACTTGCTGATGCTCAGAAGGAACTCCAGGATACCAAGCAGGAAATGGCCAAGGTGCTGGTTAACTTTGATTATGAAAAGCATGACCTCATCGAAAATGCCAAGCTCTCTGCTGCCATCACAATGTATCAGACTAAGTTGAAGATGGCCCAGGAAGCTCAAGACCCTGATTTTGACAAAGACAGCTGGGATGTCGAAGGCTGGAAGGCAAGGTTGGCTGATCTTGAGGATGATGAGGAGGAGGCAGCTGATGTCCTGGCAATTGAGGCAAGTGGCAGTGGGAAGGATCAGGCCGGTGGTGATGATGCTGGTGGTGATGCAGCCAAGGTGTGAGCTGCATGAATGGGCGATGAAGGACATTTCTAGACGTAGCCGGAGCCCATTTTTTAGTTTGATGGTTTGTTTTGGTTATGGTGTTTTTTTGTTGAACAATGATGGTCTGTACTGAACAATAGGTTTTTAGGATTAAGGATCATGTATGATCCTTTGGACAATAGGCAGGATAGCAATTGGTGGAGGGATCCTCTGTTTGGGGGATGAAGCCATTGTGATCCTGCTGCTTTTATATTCCTGCACTACTTTTGAACTCATTATCATGGACACCCTTTACCTACCCCAGCGGACGGGCCACGTTTTGCTGGTAGATGCTCGGGTAGGTAATTTTGACAACTTTTAAGGGGTTAGCCTTATGTTAATAAATAAAAACTTAACCTTTTGTCGCTTATCATGTGTTGTTATCCTTTTTTAATATGTTAATTTCCAATTGTTGTAATGTTCATTCTGTTTATACTTATAAAGCCTTGACAAATTAGAAAAGATATCCAAAAAGTTTAGGATATAAACAAGGATCACATATCCCATAACCGATAGGTTTAAAAAGTGATATGATTTAAGAAATACAAGTTCAGTTGTCAAGTATAAGGGTTATTTAAAAGAATAATGAATAAAATCAAAAGAGTTAAAGATCATACCTGAGGATCCAAGTTAGAATCCTAACCATAATAAGGATAACTATAAGATAAACCTTAGAGTGAAATAAGGATCAAGGATCCTTAGCTGCCTATCTTCAAGGACCTGAAATAGAGCATAACGTGGGACTAAGCCAATATAAGAAAAGAGTTAGCAACTGGGGACAAGCCCAAGGATAACTGGGGACAAGCCCAAGGATAACTGGGGACAAGCCCAAGGATAACTGGGGGCAAGCCCAAGGATAACTGGGGACAAGCCCAAGGATAACTGGGGACAAGCCCAAGGATCGTATGTAAACTGGAGTATGGCCCTAACTGGCGACTATCCAAACTTAGTGACATGAAAATGCCAAAACCTTAGCTAACGTGAAAACGTTAGAAACCTTAGCTAACGTGAAAACGTTAGAAACCTTATGAACGGATGTATGGTACGTCTACCATTATACGTAGGATCCTAAGCATAGCCAGAACAATGGAATTATCAGCCCCTAGAACGAGTACTGGTCCCAAAGCCTTGAACTATACCAGGATCATCGTGCGCTACAGGCGGAATCTGGGGACAAGCCCAAATAACTGGGGCTAAACCCAAAGACGGATTGCTTCTGTGGATAACCAACGTTGTGCTAAAGATACCTGAACTTTCAAAACTTAAACTCTCGTGAGAGATGGATAAAGGATACATGATCCTTATCCTTATAAGAGAAAATAATAAAATGAAATAGCTTAATTTTAGGATATTACCTAAGTAAGGATCATCGGTACTTTGAGGATCCTTTAAGGATATCCCTTTCCTAAGGATCACCTATGTCATAAGGATCCTGCTTATATGAAATATTTCTTCAAGTGGACAGCATTCCAAGCTCTTGGTAGCAAATCACCTTCCATGGTTAGCAATCTATATGCCCCCTTTCCTGCTTCAGCTTCAATTAAATAAGGGCCTTCCCATTTTGGAGCCAACTTCCCATCAGCAGGATTGGTAGTATTCTGGAATGATTTCCTTAATACCATATCTCCAACTTGAAACCTCCTGATCCTGACATTTTTGTTGTAAGCACCAGCCATTCTTTGTTGATAACTGGCCATCCTGATCCTAGCCATATCCCTGATTTCTTCAATAGTATCCAGGTCTTGAGCCAAGTTTTCATTATTTTCCTCAGGATCACGGGTACTTGTTCTAGCAGTAGGAACCACCATTTCTGTTGGGATCACTGATTCTGCCCCAAACACCAAAGAGAATGGTGTTTGACCAGTAGCATTCTTAGGGGTTGTCCTGTCAGCCCAGAGCACATAGGGTAGTTCTTCTGCCCATTTCCCTTTCTTGGATCCAAGCTTCTTCTTCAAGTTGTTGATGATGATCTTGTTGGATGATTCTGCTTGACCATTAGCTTGTGGGTGGACTGGTGTTGATGTTATCATCTTAATCCCCCAGCTGTCACAAAAGTTAGTAGTTCTGCCCCCAATAAATTGGGAACCATTATCACATATAATCTCAGAAGGAATTCCAAATCTAGTTATAATATTTCTTTTAATGAAGGATATAACTTCCTTTTCTCTAACTTGAGCAAAAGCTTCAGCCTCTATCCACTTGGAGAAGTAATCAGTCATAGCTAGCATGAATACTTTCCCACCAGGTGCCTTAGGGAGCTTTCCAACTATATCCATACCCCATCTCATAAATGGCCAAGAGGAGGATATAGGATGCAATAATTCAGCTGGTTGATGAAGGATATTGCTGTGTCTCTGGCAAGGATCACATCTTCTGGCATACTCCACAGCATCTTTCTTCATGGTTGGCCAGTAATATCCTGTCCTCAGGATCCTTGAGAATAACGCCCTGCCCCCAGTGTGGTTTCCACAATCTCCTTCATGGAAGTCTTTTAAAACTTCTTGAATTTCAGGATCCTCAATGCATCTCAAGTATGGTCCAGCAAGAGATCGCCTATACAACATATTATTCATAATTGTGAATTGAGATACCTTAGATTTGAAAGCCCTAGGGTTTTCTCCTGTAGGAATCTCTCCATGTTGTAAGTATCTCATAATTGGTGAGATCCATGATCCGGATCCTGAATAGGATTGAGTATCCTCACTAGGGACAACTGCAGAATCATCTCCTATCTCCATAGTCTGGTGATCCTCGATAGCCGGGGTCAGGATATGGATAATGGGAATCCTGATATCCTGTGGGATCTTCAAAGATGATCCTAAGTTAGCCAATGCATCAGCTTCCGTATTTTCTTCCCTTGGTACCTGTGACAAACTAAAGGAAACAAAAGAGAGTGCCAAGCTTTTGACTATCTCCAAATATTTGGTTAGCTTTTCACCTTTAACAGCATATGATCCATTAAAGTGGTTTGTAATCAACAAAGAGTCTACGTATACCTCAAGATACCTGATCCCCATATGTTTTGCAATTTGCAAACCAGCAATTAAGGCTTCATATTCAGCCTCATTATTGGTGGTTTGGAACTCACAAGCTATAGAATGGGGTATTATGTCCCCCTGTGGCGATTTTAGTAGTATTCCGAGCCCTGTGCCTTTGACATTTGAGGATCCATCAGTATAAAGTATCCAAGGATCCTTGGTCTCTTCTAGCTGCTGGACTTCTAGCTCAGCTTATTCTTGTAAATCACTACTGAAATCAGCCACAAAGTCAGCTAATGCTTGGGATTTGATGGCTGTCCTAGGCTCATATCTTATATCATATGCACTCAATTTCACTGCCCACTTAGCCATTCTTCCCGACATCTCTGGTTTCCTGAGGACATTCTTAATTGGAAAATTAGTTTTAACAATGATAACATGAGTTTCAAAATAATGTCTTAACTTGGTAGATGCCATTATTAATGCAAGGATAAGCTTTTCAAGGTGTGAGTACCTGGATTCGGCATCAAGTAAACTTTTACTTACATAATAAACAGGATGTTGTGTACCTTGATGATCCTTAACAAGGACCGCACTTACTGCTTTTGAGGATACTGCGAGATACAAGGATAACACTTCACCTTTTTCTGGTTTCATCAAAGCCGGGGCCGAGGATAGGTAATCTTTGAGGGCTTTTAAAGCATTTTCATGCTTCTCCGTCCACTCAAATTTCTTGTTCTTCCTTAGGATATCATAGAATTCTTTACACTTCTCGGAGGACTTGGATATGAATCTGTTCAAGGCTGCTATCCTTCCTGTTAACCTTTGAACATCCTTAGCATTGGCCGGAGATTTAATGTTCACTATTGCTTTGATTTGTTCCGGGCTAGCTTCGATGCCTCTCTTAGTCACCATGTATCCTAAGAATTTACCTGCTTTAACACCAAAATGACATTTTGAAGGATTAAGCTTCATGTTATATTTGTCAAGGATATCGAATGCTTCCTCCAAGTCTCTTAGGTGATCCTCAGCTTTTAAGGATTTTACCACCATATCATCTATGTAAACCTCCATAGTTTGTCCAATCTGATCCTTGAACATCATATTCACCAGCCTTTGGTACGTTGCACCTGCATTTCTCAATCCGAACGGCATAGCAATATAGCAATATATACCAGTTGGAGTCATGAAGGCCGTATCCTCTTGGTCGGATGGTTCCATTTGGATTTGTTGAAATCCAGATGAAGCATCCATAAAAGTTAACAGTTCATGACCCGCAGTTGCATCCACCATGGAGTCAATGTGGGGTAAAGGGAAAGGATCCTTGGGACATGCCTTATTTAAATCGGTAAAATCGACACATACCCTCCACTTTCCGTTTTTCTTTTGAACAACAACCACATTGGCCAACCATCTTGGATACTTGACCTCTCTAATCATACCTGCCCGGAGCAATTTCTCTACCTCTTCCTGGATAATGGCATTCCTTTCTGGTGCAAACTTCATTCTCCTTTGATGGATTGGTTTGAAGGATCTGTCGATGCCGAGCTTGTGAGTGATAACATCCTTGGATATACCAGTCATGTCTTCGTGTTTCCATGCAAAGGTAGTCTTTCTCCTTTTGAGGAAGGATATGAGGTCTTCTTTCATTTCGCCAAGGATCCCTGACCCGATATAGATTTTGGATTCAGGATCATCAGGATCCATGAGGATTTCTACCACATCCTGCTCTCTGGCCTCCAAGACACTCCTTGGAGGATACCTTGATTGCTATTGCTCCCTTGACTTCGAAGCTGGTTTCATCGATGAAGTGTAGCAATTCTTAGCTTCCTGCTGATCGCTATCAATCTTTACTATTCCCCAAGGACTAGGGAGCTTCACACATTGATGGTAAGTAGATGGGACTGCTTTCATATCGTGTATCCAGGGCCTGCCAAGGATAACATTACAACAAGATAAACAGTCAATAACACAAAACTTTTGATAAGAGTGTAAGCCTTCAATATATATTGGGAGTTTAATGTCCCCCAGGGTGTTCTTGGTTTCGCCACTAAATCCCACGAGCACGGAGGATCTTGGTATGATCTCCGATTCAGGGATACCCATCTTCTTTAGAACATCAAGCTGGATAATGTTCACTGAACTTCCTCCGTCTATTAGGATCCTGCGGACAAAATAGTTAGATATAAAAAGAGTAATAACTAAACCATCGTGATGAGGATCCTGGATATCAATACGATCCTCTTCATCAAAGGTTATGACTTTTCCTTCGGAGACACTCGATGTTCGAACTGGTCTTTCTCCATTATCCATTTTAGTTTCCTTTGCATGCCTCTTAGCTGCTGAGAAGGATGTGCCACAAATGTCGGATCCCCCAGAAATAAAGTTTATCACTTGTGCGTCTGCTGGAGGGGCTGGAGCCTTCTCAGGGATCCTTTCAGGATCCTGAGTCCTTGACTTTTTTCTTCCCAACAACTCTTTTAGATGCCCTTTGCTCAACAAGTATCCAATTTCCTTTCTTAATGCAATGCATTCTTCTGTGAGGTGCCCAAAATCTTCATGATATGCACACCACTTTGATTTATCCTTAGTTGCAGCTGGCCTGTCATTCTTTCTTGGCCATCTAGCTTTATCACCTAGGTTCTGCATGGCAAGGATTAGTTCATTGTTATCAACACTAAAGCAATATTCAGAAATTGGAGGATAATCCTCATCATCCTCTTCTTGATCAATAGAATGCACGTTCTGATTATCAGATTTGTTGTAGGATCTGAACTTGTTGTTTCTGAATGAGGATCCTTGCTTATCCTGCTTTGAGGATCCTGTTATCCTCTCCTGAATCCTCTTGTCATCCTCTAGCCGAATGAACCTGAGGGCCCGGGTTCTTACCTCATCTAGGTTCCTGCATGGTGTCATAACAAGATCATCATAAAATAACGAATCCCTAAGCAGTCCCATCTTGAAGGCCTCAACAGCCGTGGCTATATCTAAGTTGGGAATGTCTAAGGATTCTTTACTAAATTTGGTAATATAATCCCTTAATGATTCATTATGACCCTGGGTTATCCTATATAAATCACTAGTTAATCGTTCAAATTTTCTACTACAGGAAAACTGAGTATTAAACAAGTTAACTAGGTTTGCAAATGAGGTAATAGAATAGGGAGGAAGACTTAGCAGCCATTTGAGAGCTGATCCAGTAAGAGTGGATCCGAATCCTTTGCATAGGCATGCTTCCTTTAACTTTTCTGGGATTGGATTAATCTCCATCATCTCCCTGTATTGTGCTATGTGTTCTTCAGGATCCGTCGAACCATCATACAGTTTCATTGTAGGCACATGGAACCTCTTGGGTATCTCAGCATCACAGATTGGTGGTGCAAAGCGAGATATCTTGTGGCTCCCATCTGCAATCTCTGGAATAGGTTTGACTACTCCCGGAACACTCGAGATCATATCCTTTAGCTTTTGCAATTCTCTGGCCATGGCCTGATTGATACCTGGATCCTGCATAAGACCATGGTTAGTAGTATGAGAATTATTAAAAGTGTTACCTCCCATTGGATTCAAGTTAGGAAGTATGGAGGTTAATCCATATTGTTGAGACTCTGGAATGATCGAGGGACCAGCAGAGGCATTGGTCTGCATTGGAATAAAATCTCCTTGATGGACATCTGAACTTCCTGTTTGCAAACTCCTCAATGATCCTGGCATCTGGAAGGATCCCTGAAAGTGGGATGATCCTGGAACTAAGGAGGATCCTTGAACCTGGGATGATCCTGGGACGAAGGAGGATCCTTGAACCTGGGATGATCCTGGAACGAAGGAGGATCCTTGAACCTGGGATGATCCTGGAACGAAGGAGGATCCTTGAACCTGGGATGATCCTGGAACGAAGGAGGATCCTTGAACCTGGGATGATCCTGGAACGAAGGAGGATCCTTGAAACTGCTGCATTCCTGAATATCCTCCTGTACTCGCGAGGGATCCCATATGCTGGGGATAGGATCCTGCTGGCTGGAAATATGAACCTAGTGCCTGGGTCATAGCTGTTGTTCCGTAGTGCACTCCTTTTGGTCCACCCGCATATTGAATGTTTGGAACCACTGACGGCTGAGAAGTAACCACCGGAGTGTCAAAATTCAAAGATCTGGGCATCAGTGGGGAATGATCCTCTGCCGTTTTCTTCTGTTTCTTAATTTCATCAATCTCCCGGAGGATCCTTTCGTTGGTCTTATCCTGCTCTTGTGCATGATTTCTCATCTGCAAAATCAAGGCATAGAGATCATTAGTAGTAGGATTAGTTGAAACAGAAGAAGTAGGTGGTTTTGAGAAAATGGGAGTCGGTTTCTTCGCAGCATTCTCTGTATTCTTCTGGGATCCAGAAGGTGGTGGAGGCAAAGGAGGAACGCCTTGTGAGGAAGTGAATGAGGGCATCAAGTTTGAAGCATTCTTCGATGAGGAAGCCATCTGCTTGGTTGTAGTGAGCCGAATTAAGCACAGAAATGCGTATTTTCTTAAGGACGAAGCACCAATTGCCCCACGGTGGGCGCCAAACTGTTTTGGTCAGAAAATCTGATGAGGATATTGCAACCAAACTCTTTGTTTAGGGGAATGATGCTTAAAATGTATAACAGTGATGAGGATCACTTCAATGTAAAGTGCACAAACAACACAAAGATTTATACGGGGAAAAAGCCCTTGATCAAGAGTTGATCTCCGGCACAAAAAACCCCGGGTGATGGAAACTACCGATCACCAAGCTAAAATAAATGGTTAAATGTTTACAACTTCGGATAGTAACGAGCTAGGTACAAGGATCACTACGGTGAAGTGTGTAAAAAGTATATGAAATCGCTAAGTGTTTGAACGAGAGCTTGTATGAGCGCTTGTATGAGTGTGTGTAACTGCAAAAATGACTAAGTGTCACTAACTCTCTAACTTAGCTCGTTACTCCCTTTAAAATAAGAAAAATATCTAGCTAACAAACTCTCCGACTTTCGGGCCAAGCCTCCACGTTCTCCATAACGTCTAGTTTTGATCTAGCACGTGCAGAATACTTCGGGAATATTCTCCAAGAATGTCGCTAAGACTTGGTCAAGCTTGTTATACCTGCGAGATGTTATAAAACATAAGTAAACAATCGTCAGTATGAGGATCCTTGAAGTGATCCATGATCCTGATCCTAAAGCCCTTCTGAGGATCACCACCTGTCACAGAAGTAAGGATCACTAATTAGGATAAAGAATAAGGATCACTAATTGTTAGAAAATCCTCCCCTAACAGCAGCCTTGAACAGATTCATATCCAAGTCCTCCGAGAAGTGTAAAGAATTCTATGATATCCTAAGGAAGAACAAGAAATTTGAGTGGACGGAGAAGCATGAAAATGCTTTAAAAGCCCTCAAAGATTACCTATCCTCGGCCCCGGCTTTGATGAAACCAGAAAAAGGTGATGTGTTATCCTTGTATCTTGCTGTATCCTCAAAAGCGGTAAGTGCGGTCCTTGTTAAGGATCATCAAGGTACACAACATCCTGTCTATTATGTAAGTAAAAGTTTACTTGATGCCGAATCCAGGTATTCACACCTTGAAAAACTTATTCTCGCATTAATAATGGCATCTACCAAGTTAAGACATTATTTTGAAACTCATGTTATCATTGTTAAAACTAATTTTCCAATTAAGAATGTCCTCAGGAAACCAGAGATGTCAGGAAGGATGGCTAAGTGGGCAGTAAAGCTGAGTGCATATGATATAAGATATGAGCCTAGGACAGCCATCAAATCCCAAGCATTAGCTGACTTTGTGGCTGATTTCAGTAGTGATTTACAAGAAGAAGCTGAGCTAGAAGTCCAGCAGCTAGAAGAGACCAAGGATCCTTGGATACTCTATACTGATGGATCCTCAAACGTCAAAGGCACAGGGCTTGGAATACTACTAAAATCGCCACAGGGGGACATAATACCCCATTCTATAGCTTGTGAGTTCCAAACCACTAATAATGAGGCTGAATATGAAGCCTTAATTGCTGGTTTGCAAATTGCAAAATATATGGGGATCAGGTATCTTGAGGTACACGTAGATTCTTTGTTGATTACAAACCACTTTAATGGATCATATGCTGTTAAAGGTGAAAAGCTAACCAAATATTTGGAGATAGTCAAAAGTTTGGCACTCTCTTTTGTTTCCTTTAGTTTGTCACAGGTACCAAGGGAAGAAAATACAGAAGCTGATGCATTGGCTAACTTAGGATCATCTTTGAAAATCCCAGAGGATATCAGGATTCCCATTATCCATATCCTGACCCCGGCTATCGAGGATCACCAGACTATGGAGATAGGAGATGATTCTGCAGTTATCCCTAGTGAGGATACTCAATCCTATTCAGGATCCGGATCATGGATCTCACCAATTATGAGATACTTACAACATGGAGAGATTCCTACAGGAGAAAACCCTAGGGCTTTCAAATCTAAGGTATCTCAATTCACAATTATGAATAATATGTTGTATAGGCGATCTCTTGCAGGACCATACTTGAGATGCATTGAGGATCCTGAAGTTCAAGAAGTTTTAAAAGACTTCCATGAAGGAGATTGTGGAAACCACACTGGGAGCAGGGCGTTATTCTCAAGGATCCTGAGGACAGGATATTACTGGCCAACCATGAAGAAAGATGCTGTGGAGTATGCCAGAAGATGTGATCCTTGCAAGAGACACAGCAATATCCTTCATCAACCAGCTGAATTATTGCATCCTATATCCTCCTCTTGGCCATTTATGAGATGGGGTATGGATATAGTTGGCAAGCTCCCTAAGGCACCTGGTGGAAAAGTATTCATGCTAGCTATGACTGATTACTTCTCCAAATGGATAGAGGCTGAAGCTTTTGCCCAAGTTAGAGAAAAGGAAGTTATATCCTTCATTAAAAGAAATATTATAACTAGATTTGGAATTCCTTCTGAGATTATATGTGATAATGGTTCCCAATTTATTGGGGGCAGAACCACTAACTTTTGTGACAGCTGGGGGATTAAGATGATAACATCAACACCAGTCCACCCACAAGCTAATGGTCAAGCAGAATCATCTAACAAGATCATCATCAACAACTTGAAGAAGAAGCTTGGATCCAAGAAAGGGAAATGGGCAGAAGAACTACCCTATGTGCTCTGGGCTGACAGGACAACCCCTAAGAATGCTACTGGTCAAACACCATTCTCTTTGGTGTTTGGGGCAGAATCAGTGATCCCAACAGAAATGGTGGTTCCTACTGCTAGAACAAGTACTCGTGATCCTGAGGAAAATAATAAAAACTTGGCTCAAGACCTGGATACTATCGAAGAAATCAGGGATATGGCTAGGATAAGGATGGCCAGTTATCAGCAAAGAATGGCTGGTGCTTACAACAAAAATGTCAGGATCAGGAGGTTTCAAGTTGGAGATATGGTATTAAGGAAAGCATTCCAAAATACTACCAATCCTGCTGATGGGAAGTTGGCTCCAAAATGGGAAGGCCCTTATTTGATTGAAGCTGAAGCAGGAAAGGGGGCATATAGATTGCTAACCATGGAAGGTGATTTGCTACCAAGAGCTTGGAATGCTGTCCACTTGAAGAAATATTTCATGTGACAAGGATCCTCATGGCAGAGGTGATCCTAGCGAAAGGGATATCCTTAAAGGATCCTCAAAGTATCGATGATCCTTACTTAGGTAATATCCTAAACTTAAGCTATTTCATTTTATTATTTTCTCTTATAAGGATAAGGATCATGTATCCTTTATCCATCTCTCACGTGAGTTTAAGTTTTGAAAGTTTAGGTATCCTTAGCATAACGTTGGTTATCCACAGAAGCAATCCGTCTTTTGGGTTTAACCCCAGTTATTCGGGCTTGTCCCCAGATTCCGCCTGTAGCGCACGATGATCCTGGTATAGTTCAAGGCTTTGGGACCAGTACTCGTTCTAGGGGCTGATAATTCCATTGTTCTGGCTATGCTTAGGATCCTACGTATAATGGTAGACGTACCATACATCCGTCCATACGGTTTCTAACGTTTTCACGTTAGCTAAGGTTTTGGCATTTTCATGTCACTAAGTTTGGATAGTCGCCAGTTAGGGCCATACTCCAGTTTACACACGATCCATGGGCTTGTCCCCAGTTATCCTTGGGCTTGTCCCCAGTTATCCTTGGGCTTGTCCCCAGTTATCCATGGGCTTGTCCCCAGTTATCCTTGGGCTTGTCCCCAGTTGCTAACTCTTCTCTTATATTGGCTTAGTCCCAAGTTATGCTCTATTTCAGGTCCTTGAAGATAGGCAGCTAGGGATCCTTGTTCCTTATTTCACTCTAAGGTTTATCTTATAGTTATCCTTATTATGGTTAGGATTCTAACTTGGATCCTCAGGTATGATCCTTAACTCTTTTGATTTTATTCATTATTCTTTTAAATAACCCTCATACTTGACAACTGAACTTGTATTTCTGAAATCATATCACTTTTTAAACCTATCGGTTATGGGATATGTGATCCTTGTTCATAGCCTAAACTTTTTGGATATCTTTTCTAATTTTTCAAGGCTTGATAAGTATAAGCAGAATGAACATTACAACAGTTGGAAAGTAACATATTAAAAAAGGATAACAACACATGATAAGCGACAAAAGGTTAAGTTTTTATTTATTAACATAAGGCTAACCCTTTAAAAGTTGTCAAAATTACCTACCCAAGCATCTACCAGCAAAACGTGGCTCGTCCGCTGGGGTAGGTAAAGGGTGTCCATGATAATGAGTTCAAAGGTAGTGTAGGAATATAAAGGCGGCAGGATCCCAATGGCTTCATCCCCCAAACAGAGGATCCCTCCACCAAATGCAATCCTGCCTATTGTCCAAAGGATCATACATGATCCTTAAACCTAAGAACTATTGTTTAGAGTTATTACAGACCCACCATTGTTCAAAAACATCAACAATCCAAAAAACTACCAAACCATAAAAAATGGGCTCCGGCCACGTCTAGAAATTTCCATCATCGCCCATTTTTGCAGCTCACACCTTCGCTGCATTACCATCACCACCCGCCGCTGCATCCTCAGCTTTATCCTTCAACCCGCTGCCACTAGCCTCAATTGTCAGAATCTCCTCAGCCTCCTCCTCATCACCCAGTTCAGCCAGCCTCGCCTTCCATTCTTCAATTTCCCAGCTACTTTTGTCAAAGGCAGGATCCTGAGCTTCCAAGGCCATTTGAAGCTTGGTTTTGTACATTGCTATGGCGGCAGAAACTTTAGCATCATCTGTGATCTCTTGCCTTTCATAGTCAAAGTTAACCAGCACCTTAGCCATCTTCTGCTTAGTATCCTGGAGTTCCTTCTGAAGATCAGCAAGTGCAAGATCCTTGAGCACAGCAACCTGCTGGAGATCGGCAATCTTCTTATCTTGATCCTCAACATGGCCGACGTAATCCTCGATCTCAGCAAATTTCTGCAAAGGAAAAGGATAAAACAGTTCAAGAGCAAGTGATCCTTAGATCAGCAGGATATACAAACAGAGATAGTGATCCTTACATCATTGAAGTACTCGAGGAACTGGTGGCGAATTAAGGGCAGACCCTGCAAATCCTCAGCTTCGGAAGTCTTTCTTTTCTTGATTCCCTTCCCCTTGAGGGGTGCCTTGGGGATTGAGGCTGTCGGGCTAGTAGGGACCTTTCTTTTGGAGGATTTGACAGTGGTGAGATCGGTGACACTGAACCTTGAAGCAGCTTTGGCAGATTTTCCAGCACCTACACAACCAAAACGAGATAAGTATCTTTTCTTAATATACATTTAACTATTTATTAAAATTTTAAACAAGGATACTTACTCGACATTGTGACAGAGCCTGAGGATACCTCCTGTGAGTCTTGGGTTATTGTCTTAAAAGTTCTAATTTCAGGGTCAAGTCCCCAGAAAGTAGCAAGTCTTTCCCTGGTTGCGGGTGTCGTGATGAGATGTGAAAAGGAGATGGCTGCATGACACAAGACAAAGAAGGGGTTAGTGATCCTATTACAAAAACATGACGATCTGGTGATCCTTCCCAGGATCCTCCAGCCTACCATGGGTGGACCATGTTCTCGGTAAATGCTCTCCATCTGGAATGGTATCCCTTCTTACAAAGAAGAAGCGACGCTTCCAATCTTTGTCGTTTTTGGTGACTTTGAGAAGAGGATGATCTGCACTGGGTTTTCGTTTGAATAAATAACGATGGGAACCGAAGGTAGTAAGATCATACAACTCCGCCAGTTCTGACATTCCTAAATCAAGACTCTCCTGCTCAATGATCCTCTCTAGGGTGTATAAAACCCTCCAAATCATCGGCATGGCTTGAATGTAAGATATGCCGGTAAGGGAAAAGAAGGATTGTGTGAACTCCGGGAAAGGATAGGTGTACCCTATAGCAAATGGAGTGACTGGAAAGGCAACCCATGTATCAGAAACATAGTCGCTTAGAACAGTTGGATCGAAGGGTTTGAAAAAGACATTCGCTGGGAAACGGTGACGGATGTTATCTACTTGTGCGTCGTTAAAGCAACACCTCTCGTTCACTGAGTCTTTGATGATCTTTTGACTCTTCAAAGGGCTATCCTTTTTGTGATCCTTGGCCGGTGAACTTCGGAGCAACATTTTCGGAATGACGAAGATAAAGATAGAGAAACAGAGTAAGAGGGAAGGAAGAGGAGAAAGAATTACCTGGTTGTTCGTCGACTGAGAATTTAAAGGGAGTCTCTTTCGAATTTGAATGCATAATGATCCTATCTATATCTCTATTTATAATTATGATTCTGCAGGATTGTCACTTCCGTGACATCATCATCGCAACGGCTAGTTCTATTTTAACGGCTATATATCCGTTAGTTAGTTACGGATAAGATCAAGAAAACATAACTCGCCAAATTTTACAAATTACTCCTTATATTTTGGGGGCAATTGTTAGGGGAGGATTTTCTAACAATTAGTGATCCTTATTCGTTATCCTAATTAGTGATCCTTACTTCTGTGACAGGTGGTGATCCTCAGAAGAGCTTCAGGATCAGGATCATGGATCACTTTAAGGATCCTCGTACTGACGATTGTTTACTTATGTTTTGTAGCATCTCGCAGGTATATTAAGCTTGACCAAGTCTAGGCGACATTCCTGGAGAATATTCCTAAACTATGTTGCACGTGCTTGACCAAAAATAGACGTTATGGAGAACGTGGAGGCTTGGCACGAAAATCGGATAGTTAGTTTAGGTGGTTATTTCTATTTTAAAAAGGGAGTAACGAGCTAGTAGAAAACACTTAGTCATTTCTCAGTTACACACACTCGTAAAAACGCTCATACAAGCTCTCATTCAAACACTTAGCAATTACTTACACTTTTTACACATTTCACCGTAGTGATCCTTGTACCTAGCTCGTTACTATCCGAAGTTGTAAACATTTATTCATTTATTTGAGCTTGGTGATCGGTAGTTTCCATCACCCGGGGTTTTTTGTGCCGGAGATCAACTCTTGATCAAGGGCTTTTTCCCCGTATAAATCCTTGTGTTGTTTGTGCACTTTACATTGAAGTGATCCTCATCGCTGTTATATATTTTAAGCATCATTCCCCTAAACAAAGAGTTTGGTTGCAATATCCTCATCAGATTTTTTTTGACCAAAACAGTATCCAGGTCTTGAACCAAGTTTTCAGCATTTTCTTCAGGATCACGAATGCTTGTTCTTGCAGTTGGAACCAACATCTCTGTAGGGATCACTGATTCTGCCCCAAATACCAAAGAAAATGGAGTTTGGCCTGTAGCATTCTTGGGAGTTGTCCTATCAGCCCAAAGCACATAAGGTAGTTCTTCTGCCCATTTTCCTTTCTTGGATCCAAGCTTCTTCTTCAAATTGTTGATGATGATCTTGTTGGATGATTCTGCCTGACCATTAGCTTGTGGGTGGACTGGTGTTGATGTTATCATCTTAATCCCCCAACTGTCACAAAAGTTAGTGGTTCTATTCCCAATAAATTGGGATCCATTATCACAAATAATCTCAGAAGGGATACCAAATCTAGTAATAATGTTTCTTTTAATAAAGGATATAACTTCCTTTTCTCTGACTTGAGCAAAGGCTTCAGCCTCTATCCACTTAGAGAAGTAATCAGTCATAGCAAACATGAATACTTTTTCACCAGGTGCCTTAGGAAGCTTTCCAACTATATCCATTCCCCATCTCATGAATGGCCAGGAAGAGGATATAGGATGCAAGAGCTCTGCTGGTTGGTGAAGGATATTACTATGCCTCTGACAAGGATCACACTTCTTGGTATACTCCACAGCATCCTTCTTCATAGTGGGCCAATAGTATCCTGTCCTCAGGATCCTTGAGAATAATGCCCTGCCCCCAGTGTGGTTTCCACAATCTCCTTCATGGAAATCCTTTAGGACTTCTTGGATTTTAGGATCCTCAATGCATCTTAGATATGGTCCTGCAAGAGATCGTTTATACAACATATTATTCAATATTGTAAATTGAGATACCTTAATTTTGAAAGCCCTAGGGTTTTCTCCTGTATGGATCTCTCCATGTCGTATGTATCTCATGATTGGGAGGATCCATGATCCTGAATGAGATTGAGTGTCATCACTAGGAATGACTGCAGAATCTTCTCCTATCTCCATAGCTACATGATCCTCGATAGCAGGAGTCAGGATATGGATAATAGGGATCTTGATATCCTCAGGAATCTTCAAAGATGATCCTAGATTGGCTAATGCATCAGCTTCTGCATTCTCTTCCCTTGGTACCTGTGTCAAACTAAAGGATACAAAAGAGAGTGCCAATTCTTTGACTATCTCCAAATATTTGATTAGCTTTTCACCTTTAACAGCATAGGATCCATTAAAGTGATTAGTGATCAGTAAAGAATCTACATGTACCTCAAGATACCTGATCCCCATATGCTTTGCAATTTGCAAACCAACTATCAAGGCTTCATACTCAGCCTCATTGTTGGTAGTTTGAAATTCGCAAGCTATGGAGTGGGGTATTATGTCCCCCTGTGTTGATTTTAGTAGTATTCCAAGCCCTGTTCCCTTTACATTAGAGGCTCCATCAGTGAAGAGTATCCAAGGATCCTTAGTTTCTTCAAGCTATTGGACTTCTAACTCAGCTTCCTTTTGCAAGTCACTACTAAAATCTGCACAAAGTCAGCTAAGGCTTGGGATTTGATGGCAGTCCTTGGTTCATATCGTATATCGTATGCACTAAGCTTCACTGCCCACTTAGCCATCCTTCCTGACATTTCAGGTTTCCTGAGGATGTTCTTAATTGGAAAATTAGTCTTAACAATAATGGCATGAGTCTCAAAATAATGTCTTAATTTAGTAGATGCCATAATTAATGCAAGGATAAGTTTTTCTAAATGTGAATACCTGGATTCAGCATAAAGTAAGCTCTTACTTACATAATAAACAGGATGTTGTGTACCTTGGTGATCCTTAACAAGGACCGCACTTACTGCTTTTGAGGATACCGCCAAGTATAAGGATAACACATCTCCTTTTTCTGGTTTCATCAAGGCTGGGGCTGAGGATAGGTAATCTTTAAGAGCTCTGAGGGCACCTTCATGCTTCTCAGTCCATTCAAATTTCTTGTTCTTCCTCAGGATATCATAGAATTCCTTACACTTTTCTGAGGATTTGGATATGAATCTGTTCAAGGCTGCGATCCTGCCCGTCAATCTTTGCACATCCTTAGCATTGGCAGGAGATTTGATATTCACAATAGCCTTAATTTGTTCTGGACTTGCTTCAATGCCCCTCTTTGTTACCATATATCCTAAGAATTTACCTGCCTTCACACCAAAATGACACTTGGAAGGATTAAGTTTCATATTATATTTATCAAGGATATTGAATGCTTCCTCCAAGTCTTTAAGGTGATCCTCAGCCTTCTTGGACTTAACCACCATGTCATCAATATAGACTTCCATAGTGTGTCCAATTTGTTCCTTGAACATCATATTGACTAGCCTTTGATAAGTAGCACCTGCATTCCTTAATCCAAATGGCATAGCAATATAACAGTATATACCAGTTGGGGTCATAAAGGTTGTATCCTCTTGATCAGATGGTTCCATCTGAATTTGTTGAAATCCAGATGAAGCATCCATAAAAGTCAACAACTCATGACCCGCGGTAGCATCCACCATGGAGTCAATGTGGGGTAATGGGAAAGGATCCTTGGGACATGCCTTGTTTAAATCTGTAAAATCGACACATACCCTCCACTTTCCATTTTTCTTTTGAACAACAACCACATTGGCTAACCATCTTGGATACTTAACCTCTCTTATCATACCTACCCGAAGTAGCTTATCTACCTCTTCCTGGATAATAGCATTCCTTTCAGGTGCAAACTTCCTCCTCTTTTGATGAATTGGCTTGAATGACCTGTCAATGCCAAGTTTATGAGTAATTATATCTTTAGATATACCTGCCATATCCTCATGTTTCCAGGCAAAGGTGGTTTTCCTTCTTTTGAGGAAGGATACTAGCTCCTGTTCAATATCGCTAAGGATCCCTGATCCTATAAAGATCTTGGATTCAGGATCATCAGGATCCATGAGGATTTCTTTCAAATCCTATTCACTTGCCTCCAAGACATCTCTTGAAGGATACTTTAATTGCTATCGCTCCCTTGGTCTTGAGGTTGGCTTCATTGATGAGGTATAGCAATTTTTAGCCTCCTGTTGATCACTCTCAATTTTCACCACTCCCCAAGGACTTGGAAGCTTTACACATTGATGATAGGTGGATGGGACTGCCTTCATGTCATGTATCCATGGCCTGCCAAGGATAACATTACAACATGATAAGCAATCAATAACACAAAACTTTTGATAAGAATGCAATCCTTCAATATAGATTGGGAGTTTGATGTCCCCCAATGTATTCTTAGTTTCTCCACTGAATCCCACAAGTACTGAGGATCTTGGGATAATATCAGACTCTGGGATATTCATTTTCTTGAGAACATCAAGCTGAATGATGTTCACAGAGCTTCCTCCATCTATAAGGATCCTGCAAACAAAGTGGTTAGAAATAAATAATGTAATTACAAGACCATCATGATGAGGATCCTGGACGTCAACACGATCATCCTCATCAAAGGTTATGACTTTATCCTGGGTGACAACGGAGGTCCGGACGGGTCTATCTCCATTATCCATCTTGGTTTCCTTAGCATGTCTTTTTGCTGCTGAAAAGGAGGTACCACAGATATCTGATCCACCGGATATGAAATTTATGACTTGTGCATCTGCTGGAGGAGCAGGAGCCCTTTCTGGGATCCTTTCAGGATCCTGGATCCTTGATTTCTTTCGTCCCAAGAGTTCCTTCAAATGCCCCTTGCTCAACAAGTAACCAATTTCCTTTCTCAGTGCAATACACTCTTCAGTGAGATGCCCAAAATCCTCATGATATGCACACCACTTGGACTTATCCTTTGTAGCAGCTGGTTTATCACTCTTCCTTGGCCACCTAGCTTTCTCACCTAGATTCTGCATTGCAAGGATTAGTTCATTGTTATCAACAGAAAAACAGTATTCAGAAATAGGAGGATAATCCTCATCATCCTCTTCTTGTTCCACTGCATGCACATTCTGGTTATCAGATCTGTTGTAGGACTTGGATTTGTTGTTCCTGAAGTAGGATCCTTGTTTATCCTGTTTTGAGGATCCTGTCAGTCTATCCTGGATCCTTTTGTCATCCTCTAGGCGGATGAACCTAAGGGCCCTGGTTCTTACTTCATCAAGATTCCTGCAAGGTGTCATAACAAGATCATCATAGAATAATGAATCCCTAAGCAATCCCATTTTAAAGGCTTCTACAGCCGTAGCAATATCCAAATTAGGAATATCTAAGGATTCTTTACTAAACTTAGTGATATAATCTCTAAGTGATTCATTTTGGCCTTGTGTTACCCTATATAGATCACTAGTTAATCGTTCAAACTTTCTACTACAAGAGAATTGACTATTGAACAAATTAACTAGATTAGCAAATGAAGTAATAGAGTAAGGGGGAAGACTTAGCAGCTATTTAAGAGCAGATCCTGTGAGTGTGGATCCAAATCCCTTGCATAGACATGCTTCTTTTAACCTTTCAGGAATTGGATTGATCTCCATCCTCTCCCTGTACTGAGCTACATGTTCCTCTGGATCCGTCGAACCATCATACAGCTTCATAGATGGTATCTGGAATCTTTTAGGTATCTCAGCATCACACAAGGGTGGTGCAAAACGAGATATCCTATGGCTACCATCTGCAATTTCAGGAATGGGTTTAACCACTCCCGGTACACTGGATATCATATCCTTAAGCTTCTGTAGCTCTCTAGCCATAGCCTGATTAATACCTGTCTCATGCATTAAGCCATGGTTAGTGTTATATGAATTATTAAAAATGTTACCTCCCACAGGATTCGTGTTTGGAATTGCGGATGTGAATCCATATTGTCGAGACTCTGGCATGATTGAAGGACCAGAGGGAGCAATGGTCTGCATTGGTATGAAGTCTCCTTGATGAATGTCCGAGCTCTGAGGCTGCATACTTCTCAAGAATCCTTGATCCTGAAGGACGTTGGATCCTTGAAGTTGAGATGATCTTTGAACCTGAAAGGATCCTGGGACCAGAAAGGATCCTGGGACCAGAGAGGATCCTGGGACAAGGGAGGATCCTTGGATCTGGGAGGATACTTGGACCTGGGAGGATCCTTGGACCTGGGAGGATCCCTGGATCTGGGAGGATCCTTGGACCTGGGAGGATCCCTGGACCTGGGAGGATCCCTGTACTGTATGCATTCCCGAATATCCTCCTGACGTGAAGTATCCCTGATGCTGATAAGAGGATCCTTGAGGCTGGAAGTGAGAACCAAACGCCTGACTCATAGTTGCTGTTCCATAACGCCTTCCTGGTAATTCACCCAAGTATTGCACGTCCGGAACCGCTGAGTGTTGGGAAGTTATGACTGGAGTGTCAAAGTTTAGCGATCTTGGCATCAGAGGGGAGTGATCCTCCACTGATTTCTTCTGTTTTTTTATCTCATCGATCTCCTGGAGGATCCTTTCGTTGGTTTTGTCCTGCTCTTGTGCGTGATTCCTCATCTGCAAAATCAGAGCATAAAGATCATTAGTAGTAGGATTAGTTGAAACAGAAGAAGTTGGTGGTTTTTGGAAAATGGGGGTTTGTTTCTTCGCAGCATTCTCAGCATTCTTCTGGGATCCAGAAGGTGGTGGAGGCAAGGGAGGAACGCCTTGTGAAGAACTGAATGAGGGCATCAAACTTGAAGTATTCTTCGCTGAGGAAGCCATCTGCTTGGTTGTAACGAACCGAAATGAGCACGAAAATACGAATCTTTCTAGGAATGAAGCACCAATTGCCCCACGGTGGGCGCCAAACTGTTTTGGTCAAAAATCAAGCAATGATAATGCAACCAAACTTTCTGTTGTGAGGTATGATGCTTGAATTGATGAACAACAATAAGGATCACTCTGAAATGTAATGAACAAGTGACACGAAGATTTATACGAGGAAAAAGCCCTTGATCAATGAATGATCTCCGGCATAAAAAACCTCGGGTGATGGAAACTACCGATCACCAACTCAAATTAAACAAGAAATGTATTACAACTTCGGATGATAGCGAGCTAAGTACAAGGATCACTATAGTGTATTGTGTAAAAGAGTGTGTAATCGCCAAGTAAATTAACGAGAGCTGGTGAGAGCAGTTGTAAGAGTGTATGTATAGCCAAAAATAGCCAAGTGTTTTCTAATTAGCTCGCTACCCCTTTAAAGATGGAAAATATCTACACTAACTAACATTCCGCAAATGGTGCAAGTCCTCCACGACTCCATAACGTCCACTTTTGGCCAAGCACGTGCGGAATAAACATAGAATATGCTCCAGGAATATCTCCAAGACCAAGTCCAAGTTGATACTCCTGCAAAACAATTTCGAATTCAAAGTAGACAACCGTTAGTACAAGGATCCTTATGATGATCCATGATCCTGATCCTGAAATACTTCTGAGGATCACCAATTCAAACAGAAGTAAGGATCACTAAGCCCAACAACGATTGAGGATCACTGATCATTTAGAAATCCACCCCTAACAAGCAGATTCAAATGGAGCCTTCGGACCAGGAGGATACTGCCTTCATGACACCAACAGGTATTTATTGTTATACTGCTATGCCTTTCGGTTTGAAAAATGCAGGTGCAACGTACCAAAGATTGGTAAACATGATGTTCAAAGATAAGCTGGGGGACACAATGGAGGTATACATCGGCGATATGGTGGTAAAATCTAAAAAGGTTGAGGATCACCTTCAGGATATTAAGGGAGGGTTTGATATCCTGGACCAATATAACATGAAGCTAAATCCTGCTAAGTGCCATTTCGGAGTGGAGGCAGGAAAGTTTTTAGGATATATGGTGACCAAAAGAGGGATAGAGGCAAGCCAGGAGCAGATTAAAGCCATCTTGGATATCAAATCACCCTCAAACATGAAGGATGTTCAACGGTTAATAGGACGAGTTGCAGCATTGAACAGATTTATCTCAAGATCCTCGGAGAAATGCAAAGAGTTTTATGATATCCTGAAGAAGAACAAGAAGTTCAAATGGGGTGAGAAGCATGAAGCAGCCCTGCAGGATTTGAAGCAATATCTTTCAACTGCACCTCTATTGATGAAGCCTGATAATGGTGAACCACTGTCCCTATACCTCGCGGTATCAGGGAACGCTGTAAGTGCCGTCCTTATAAAGGATCATGAAGGTCAGCAATATCCTGTTTATTATGTTAGTAAAATTTTGTTAGATGCAGAAACTAGATATTCTCATTTAGAAAAGTTGATACTGGCACTAGTTATGGCATCAACAAAGCTTAGACATTACTTTGAAACACACAGAATTCATGTTAAGACCAATTATCCTGTTAAGAATGTGCTTAGGAAACCCGAGATGTCAGGCAGGATGGCCAAGTGGTCAGTAAAGTTGAGTGCTTACGACTTAGTATACGAACCTAGAAATGCCATAAAATCACAAGCTCTAGCTGACTTTGTGGCTGATTTCAGTAGTGACATTCAGGATGAGGTAGACCTAGAAGTACAACAATTAGGAGAATCCTCAGGATCCTGGACATTGTACACTGATGGAGCATCTAATGTTAGAGGAGTAGGATTGGGAATACTACTAAAATCGCCACAGGGGGACATATTACCCCAGGCTATTAGGTGTGAATTTCCTGCTACCAATAACAAAGCAGAATATGAGGCTTTAATTGCAGGATTAGAACTAGCTAAAAATATGAATATCAAGAATTTGCAAGTATATGTTGACTCCTTGTTAATTACTAATCATTTTAATGGATCCTATGCAGTTAAAGGTGAGAAGTTAATCGAATACCTCGATATTCTCAAAAAATTAGCAGGATATTTCGATGTTTTTACACTTCAACAGGTACCAAGGAAAGATAATGCTGAAGCAGATGCCTTAGCAAATCTGGGATCATCGGTCAGGATACCAGAAGGGACCCAAATACCAATATTGCATATCTTGTATCCTGCAACGAATCCTCAGGATGAAGAAGTAATAAGTATCCAGGATCCTGTTGCTGAATATCCTGAGGAGGATCCTAGATCCTGGACGGCTCCGATCATAAGATATCTCAAGGAAGGACACATCCCTAGAGACGAAAATCCTAAGGCATTTAGGATGAAGGTATAACGATTCACCATTATAAATAATATTTTGTATAAGAAATCTCTTGCAGGACCATATCTAAGGTGCTTGGAGGATCCCGAAACTAAAGAAGTACTTCAGGATATACATGATGGGGATTGTGGTAACCATACTGGGGGCAGGTCATTATTCTCAAAGGTGTTGAGAACAGGATACTATTGGCCAACGATGAGGAAAGATGCTACAGAATATGCTCGAAGATGTGATGCATGTCAAAGGCACAGTAACATACTACATCAACCAGTTGAACCACTATATCCTATAGCTTCCCCTTGGCCATTCATGAAATGGGGAATGGACATAGTAGGGAAATTGCCAAAAGCTCCAGGAGGAAAAGTCTTTATGCTGGCAATGACTGATTATTTCTCTAAGTGGGTAGAGGCTGAAGCATTTGTTCAAGTCAGAGATCAAGAAGTAGTATCCTTCATAAAGAGGAATATCCTGACTAGGTTTGGAGTACCAGCTGAAATCATTTGTGACAATGGTTCTCAATTTATAAGCAAGAGAACTACTGACTTTTGCAAGAGTTGGGGAATCAAGATGATCACATTCACCCTGGTACATCCTCAAGCAAATGGACAAGCTGAATCCTCAAACAAGATAATTGTTAACAACTTGAAGAAGAGATTAGGAACCAAGAAAGGAAGATGGGCAGAAGAACTACCCTTTGTTTTGTGGGCCGATAGAACAACGGTAAAGAATGCAACTGGCCAGACACCATTTTCCTTGGTATTCGGAGCAGAAGCAGTGATCCCAACAGAGATGGTGAAGCTTTGTGCCAGGATTTGGACACCATAGACGAGGCAAGAGATGCAGCAAGACTAAGGATGGCAGCATATCAACAAAGGATATCCAGGGCATACAACAAGAATATAAGGACTAGAAGGTTCAAAGTTGGGGATTGGGTGTTAAGAAAGGCTTTTCAAAATACCACTAATCCTGCTGATGGAAAACTGGCTCCAAAATGGGAAGGACCATATGAGGTTGAATCAGAATCAGGAAAAGGAGCATACCGACTCAGGAGCATGGAAGGGGAAATGCTACCGAGATCCTGGAATGCTATACACTTAAAGCTCTATTTCAAGTAAGAATAGAATTTAATTTCTATCTCAGAATGGTATGTGTTTTATCTCTCTTAAATATATTTGAATTCGTTTATTATCTTGAACCCAATACTGACTTAGGCATCGGAGGGGTGTTAGCCAAGCTAACACCCACCTTAGTTTAAGGTTGTTTTGCAGGATATGTGTCAGGATATAGCTCCAGGATATACGCTCGGGATATTTCAAAAGATTAGAGGATTGGCCCCCTCTCTCACGTTTAAGGGATCCTGATCCCTTCAAAGGTTTAAAGGTATTCACCTTTCTTACGAATTGGGTTTGAACACCCCGCCTGGAGCGCAAGTCATCTGGGGATAGTTCAAGGTAACGGGACCAGTTCATGTAAAAGTGGCTGACAATTTCGTTACTATTGGCTATATCCTGGATTCTAAAAGTATATGAGGATTGATCACCCTCTCTCACGAAAGGGTATTTTCATACCCTCTAAGGTTTAAAGGTTTTCACCTTTCTAAGACTTGGAGTTTATACACTCTCGCCTGTAGCGCATGAAAATCAGGGTTTATCCCCAGCATATTGAGGATTTATCCCCAGGATATTAGGGTTTATCCCTAGGATATTAGGGTTTATCCCCAGGATATCAAGGTTTAATCCTAGGATGTCAAGGGTTTAGCCCTGGATGTTCAGGATCTATTCAGTAAAGCTAAAGTATGACTATATCTACATTCCTATGTTAAACACAGGGGACATATATCATATAATTTAAAGGATGGATCCAAGTTTGAATGTGTGCACTGGGGACATTCCTATGGTGGAAAATTGGAATTAACCCTTTGAGAATCTCTGGTATGATCTTTCCTTTTTATTTGGATAAATTACAGATTGTGTGTCAGTATCCTGAGCAAGATATCTCTCAGGATACACTTACAATGTGTTCCCAAAAATGTTCAAACAAAACCATTTTCATAAGTAAAATTCATGTAGTAAAAGTAGTAACAACAGAAATAAAGGCAAAAAAAGTTATATTATTAACATACCAAAAGATGTGCTCTTAGTTTCACCTCAAACCAAGGCCCATCCACTAAGAGCACTAATAGTTCTTTATCGTATTTACTTAACAGTTGAAGGCTTTGTCTCAAACCAAGACCTATCCACCTCCAACTGCTATATTGTTCAAAAACCAAAACATACTAACATTGATGACCAAGGGCTTCGACCTGAAACTCAGGATCCCCCCACCTTTGGCCATCATATTGTTTAGGTGCAGGAAAATAAAGTGCAGGAAAAGTAAATTGTTTTGAGTTACAAGCCAACGATCAAATTTAAAAAAGTGGGCTCCGGCCTTGGCACATACATCCATCATCGCCCACCTGAATGCCCTCACACAGCGGCATCCTCTCCAACCTTCTCTCCCTTCTCAGCTTCAGTATCCTGAGTAGCATCCTCACCAGCATCCGTCCCAGCATCCGCTCCAGCATCTTTCTTATCTCCAGCCTTGTCTACCACCTCTGCCGACTTAGAGGATTCACCAGCTTCAGCAGGAAGGGGCACAGCCTTGCCTCCAAGCTCCTTCAGCTTTGCCACCCAGGATTTGACCGGCCAGGATGGGCACTCAAGGCCTGTTCCCTTGGCCTCATATGCCATCTTAATACAAGCTTGTAGCAGGGAGACGATGGCAGAAGCTTTGATTCCTTCCCGGAAAGAAACCATGGCATGTTCATGTTCCATTTGGACAGTGGCCAGCTTGATCTCAGCATCCTGGGTCACTTTCTTCAGCTTGTCCTCATAGTGCCGGGTCTTCGCTTCAGCAATGGCACCTTGGTCGGCAACAGTAGTTTCAAGATGTTTGATCCTGGCTTCATAGAGTGCAGCAGTACCACAGGCATCGTTGTACAGGTGGAGCAGATGCTGGAGGCCATGTAAGTAAGCAATTCAGGAATAAATCAATATTCGCTAACCTGGATATCATGTCAGGATATATGTGCAGGATATAGGGTCAGGATATTACCTTATTAAGGAAGGATGTCATTGGTTCCAAGGAATCAGTGAAGCTGAGCTCATCATAAGAAAATCCTTCGGAGCCTGGAGCACTAACTTCGGAGTTCTTCCTCTTATTTGAGGTGGAAGCACGAGTCCTCGGATTAGCTTTAGGAGCCGGGAGCGGCTTGGAGCTGGTGGCAGCAGGGGTCTCTTTCTTGACCATGACTGGAGTAGGGTAACTGTCAAGCTCATTGAGATTGAGGAGGATTGGGACTTTGCTAGAGTCTGCATACAGGGAGTTGAATTTTTTCCTAAATATGTCAAATAAGAACATGTATGCAGGATATTGTGCAGGATTCTTACCAGACATGTTTGCACTGGAAAGAGGGCTTGGAGATGGTGGAGACGGGTTAATGATAGAAATGAGTGTAATAACCAACATCCCAATAACCTGACATTCCTCCCCGGGACGTTACCCGATATCCCTCCCCAAGATGCATGCTTGGAAAAAGAGCAGCCTTAGGTTGCTCGGTAGGTTATGTTACCCGTTCTTAGTTGATCAATCCAAATCCTATCGTGGTTATCATGACAGTCAGTTTTGCTTACTAACAACACACATATTCTTTGCAATCATTACTCAAGTAGCAATCAAGCAGGGCACGTATAGTCATTTATGTCGTGCTAGATAATCATGCAACTTATCAGTCTATTGTCATCATACATTCACATAACAATCACCTTGCAAGTATTTAGGTCAAGAGTGATCCGCATCACAGGTTCATGTTTCACAAACACACACAAGCATTTAACCTATTACACCTCAGAGTGTGCAGTCCGAAGTTATTGACTAAATTATAAAGTGTGCTATTCATCCGAGTGTACGGTCCATACCAATGGTTCAGCCCAAGTATGCGGCCTGTTATCCTACATGTCCCAATTTAACTCAGCGGCCCACAAGGGAATGTGCAACTAGCTGAAAGTGTGCGACCATATAACAGGTTTGGCCCAATCAGCCCAATCCGGTTCGATGTGAGGCCCAAGTTGTGTAACCAGTTTAGCAATCCAATAAGTGTGCAACGTTTGTGAAAGTGTGCAATCGGTTTCTCTAAACCGTAAATCACGGAATCAATTACAGCATTTACATCCGTTCATTTAACTCAATCATCTCATCAGTTTCATCATCAAGTTTTAAATATTACAACCATTTCCTTAACCAACAAGTGCTTTCCTTTTATCATTATTTCATGTTTCAATTGAGTCGATCACATGATTTATTTCAAGAACCAGTTTGTTAGTTTAAGCTATTATGATTTTCATATCTCCCTAAACTAACCTACAAGCTCATGACCCAATCAAGTTAACATCAAATATGTACGTCATCACACATTTTAGTTCATGCAAAGCTTCCCGGCGAAAGTTTCACTCGACGAAACACCTTGCCATGGCGAAAGAGGTGGTGGCGAAACACTATGTGTCGTCGGATTAAAGTGTGTGACGAAACACTATGTTTCATCGGTTTGAGGTGTGTGCCGAAATACTAAGTTTCGTCGGAAGTAACATCAGATAGTTGTTGTGTGCCTGCAACCCTAATCATCCTAACTGTTTCATCATGATCACAGTTCAATCATCATACGAGTCAACCAACATTAGTAAAGTTTAACATTTTAATTCATCCTTTAAATGAATCATTCACACACTACACTAACAATCATGAAATTGTAACATTATACCGATCTAGTAGTCAACGTATTTGGATATTATCTAGATCATATCATCACAGATTATTGACTAGCAATCTCCCTCTTATCAAATCAGATTATTATCATATATCAACTGTGTGTGTAGATCACTAATGTCCAGCCACTCTATTCGTTTAATAACACAACAACATACATCCAGATCTAATACAATTTATGAACCAATACTAGAATCATGCATAAATAATCACACATACACATACCATTAATCATAGTTCATGTAACTGGGTCAAGAATGGTGAGTATACATACCGATTTCCAAGGCAACTATGATGATCTTTCAAAGCAAAAGAAGCTTCGACAGGGCTTGGTCGCCGACGATCAGAGAGAGAGGATTAGAGCTAGGGTTTGTATCTTGTGAGTTCACGTATCAAAAGGAAACCGTATGCACATATATTAAACTCGTTGGGCTTCAAGGGTTTGGGCTACTTCTAAATGAGAATTAGGAAAGTATAATGGTGCGGCCCAATTTAGACAAACCGTCTAATGAAAGACACGGCTGCTAAACTCAGTTCAACAAGTAAACGTATAAATATACACAATTCAAATGCAACCAAATTGAAATAGAAAGTGATTTGGAATTTAAGACACACCTTAGGAATACGGGTTGTCACATCATCCCTAACTTGAAAGAAATTTCGTCCCGAAATTTGATAAGTAACCCCAAAAAGTAAGGTGCTAGATCAGGATGACTGTGGATTTTCCTCGGGTGCCACATCATCCCCAACTTGAAAGGGAATTTCGTCTCGAAATTCGCCAATGACATCAGAAGTAGATTCGACAGTTTGAACAATCGAGGGTAATAGAGCGTCATTTGATCTTTGTGTTCCCACATGAACTCCGGTCCACGTCATGAGTTCCAACAACTTTTGTGATTCGAATTCGACTGTGCCTACGGGCCTTATCCTCCTAGTCCATGATCCCAGTTAGTTCCTCAACAATTTGCAAATTAATATCAATCTATGGTTCTTGCAAGGGTACCACGAGTGTTTTATCAGCCAAACACTTCCTTGGATTCGAGGCATGAATGTTATCGCAAACGTTATCAATTCGCTAGGTAACTCAAGTTTGTGAGCCACGTCACCGATTCCATCCAGAATTATGACTGTCCTAACATTTCGTAGATGAAGCTTGCCACGCTTCCCAAAAGCGTACCGCACCCTCCCAGGGTGAGACCTTCGATTATGATACGTTCACCTCCAGCGAACTCCCAGTGTTTCCTAAGCTTATCAGCTTTCCTGACGGTCACGCGTTGCCGTCAAACAATTTCCTATCTAAGCAATCTTCGAGAGTTTCGAGCACAAGTCCTGGATCTGTGATTAGGTTGTCACCCTCATTAACCCAACGCGGATGGCATTATTGTCCACGTAATGCCTCAAACAGAGGTTTCTACATACTAATACGGTGATTGCTGCATTAGAAACCAACCAAAGGTAAATGTCCTTCTAACTCTTACTAAATTCAATCACACACTAGCTCGCAGCATGTCTTCGAGTGTCAGGATGGTTCGTTTACTCAGACCGCTTATCCTACGGTGATAAGCAAGGCTCATGTCTAGACGTGAGTCGAGGGTGTTGTGTTTTGTCCGTCATAAATCGGGTATAGCTCAAAATTGGAGATAACAGGTGTTGGCACCTCGTGCCTAAAACCGCCTCTCTCAGAGGATCATTCACAAGCTGTGGAGACTCGTTAGATTCCTTGATTGCAAGAAAGTATGCTGGCTACGTGAGACAATCAACGATCACCCAGGTGATATTGTTTCCGTTCTCGAGTTGTAGATAGACTCGTGACAAAATCCATGGCAGTCTGTTCTCATTTCCATATGGGTGTTTCTGGTTGTTGGCACAAAGCAGTAGGTTTCTGATATTCCACTTTGACTTTCGTACAAGTCAAACATCGTTCATATACTCGGCTACGTGGGCCTTCATGCCCGGTCGCCAGTACAGGATTTATAAATCCTAGTATCCCCTATCAAGGCCCAGACGACTAGAACATCGAGGCAGGTGTGCTTTGCTCCACTCAAGTTCCCTACGGTTGCAGTATAATGGGGAAAACGTATGCGTTTTATTTGCGTAGTTCAATGGAATGTTTTATTTAAGAATTACTAATTACTACTAGTTCATTAAGATGATTACTCTACGAATAAAATAATTACGAAAATGTTACTACGTTTTTTTTTTACTTTTTCCATGCTATTCGTACATTTTATACAATAATAACTCTATTTGCATTTCATCTTTTTTCGATACATGCATGTAATGTAATGTGTAATTAAAGTTCAATCAAAGGAATAGTAAATCGTATTAACTGGTCTACGTCAGCTTAGGGATTCGATTTATGTTGGACCGTTCTACGACCTTAAACCGTCAGTTAAGGCAGTTCATCTTTGCATACGAAGGCGGAATCAACGTAAACAAAGTCATAACAGCTCTAATCCTTTTAATCTTTCTTTTCTGATTGATTTGAGTGCTTGTACAACGTTTTCTGATACAAATCCGGCAGCACTTCGTGTTTCACACTATGACCTCTCACACTCAGATCTGTCTACCAAATGAACACACAACATATATATAGGCTGAAGATTTCGCTTGAGCATGCTTGAAGCGAAATCATATGTTGTTGATTTCGCTTGAAGATGTTTCAAGCGAAATCTTCAAGTTTAACCTAAACAAACCCTAATTTAACTCTAATGTGTGATCATTCTAACAAATCTAGACACAAGACTTAATGCAGACGAAGTCAACAGACATTCCATGCACTAACAGACTCCCCCTTGGATGTTGACGAAGTCTTCAGCTCCTGAGTCTTCAGTCTTGATCTTTTCACCAACTCTGTCTTTTCAACAAACACTCTATCTTCACAAGTTTAGGATCACAACCTAGCTCCATCTTCAAACTCCCTTTGACTGTTGATCCAGACTCCCTCTTTCACAGACTCCCCCTCTCGTTATGCTAGAATTTGAGATGTCTGGTTCAAACTTTAACCTTTAGCTTCCATGGGAATTCCTGAAATCCATAACCTACATATCCTCTACCACAACATAAGTTTCACAAATTTATAACACTTAGATTAAGGAAACTTACTGGTAGACATCATATAATTCAACAAACATACTAGTTACATCAAGTTCAAACAAATGACCTTGATTAACTAACTCCTCAATCTTTCAAAACAATTTAATATGTCATTCAAAATTTTCAACATATTCTCCCAAACCACTTCATCATGTTTAGCACTTGGAATTTTGAATATCTACACTTCAACATCAATTGTCGAAAATCTTTTTGAATTTTTCAAAACTTTATGCTAAAACACTCCGAAAATCTTTTTGGATTTTTTATCTTTGACTGAAATGCAATAAAGAAATATATACAAACAATATTTTTGTGAGTTTGTGTAAGAGGATCATATCAGTTTATGAAACAGATCACTAGCACCGTTAAGCTTTAATCATTTTAAGCTCTAAACGATTCACCTTGATTGTCGATATACTGATCCATCTTAAATTCTCACACAAATTTCAATTTACTCAGGATACGAATTAGATGAATTAAGAACTTAGCTCATTCATGTGTCCCACCTCTTGAATATACTCCCGTATCCAGAATCCCAATAATCAGTCTTACAGGTGAGAATACTACAATGATATCTGTATATAATTTAGGTATGCGAGGGCCGAGGGATCTCAGATCGATACTTCCGTATACGCAGAGAAATATCAGCTTCGACTTTTCGGAGTGTCCCCTTTAGAGGATCTTTTTGCTTACAACAGCAGCATATATCAATTTTATTGTTTCAGCATGCTGAGGGTTTAATGCTGTGTTTCAAGCATTGCAGCAAGTATTAGCCAAGGACTAGGTCAGAACTACCGTTCAGCAGAAGTCCCGGAATAATACCCCAGACATCATAGAGTATAAAAACCTAGTATATCAGATTAAGAGACCTTTCAAACGAGATTTCAGGGGTTACCTATATATCCAAGTAGTGTTCCCCACGAATTCACAAGTTTGAATTTTAGGTTTATATCCCGAATAAATCTACTAAATGTACGAAAACCTATCGACACATCATCAGTGAGACCGTTTATCACATTTGACATTTCATATCTTTAGCATGCTGTGATAGTTCACTGATTTACTATCATTTCCTCTTTTTTTAACACAAAACTCATTTTTGCTTTTCAATGTTTTTGAAATTTTCAAATTTTCTAATTTTTTTTTTAAATTTTTCTCCCCCTAAAATCAAAATATGTTTCAATTTTGATTTTCTGAGAAAATTTGAAAACAAACTATACAAGAAACGTGACAAACTGATATCGAATCGCTTCAATTCGCCATTCACTCGGCATAAACAATCAAAAACTCCCCCTGACAACAAACTATTTTCCCATTTAGATTTCAAAACACTTAAGTTTGTTTTAATCAAAATGGTTTTTCCGGAAAATTAGTTTTGTTTGTCTTTTCACAAACTCGGGGTTTCATCACATTGTTCTTTTTCAACTATTTTAAAGAATTAACAATTAAGACCCTTGACAATAACAAACACTAGTAGAAAATCAAGTACAACTCAATGTCCCTGATTTACCACTTGTAAATCGAAATATCACAGTTACCATCCTGTGAATTTCTCAAGAATGATGCCGATACCTGCTTCACGCTTACCAACCTGGAAGCTCCGGCAAGTCAGGTTTTTCTATTTGAAAAGATTCACCCAAGCCTGACCAGCCTTGGGTTTGACAGTTTTTACCTCAACAAATGGCTTTTCTGGTTTTGACAAACCAGAATCATTACCAACACATGGCTCTTCTGACTTTGACAAGTCAGTTTCATTGCCTAATGGTGGCTTGTCTGACTTTGAGAAGTCAGATTCATCGCCTGATGGTGGCTTGTCTGACTTTGACACATCAGATTCATCGCCAACCATTTTCTTCTTCTCCTTTTTCTCTTTCATCCTCAGATTTGTATCTGATGAATTCGTCTTGCTTGACTTTACAATCAAGTTAGTTGATTCATCAGAACTCTTATTCAATCTGTTTGGTGATCCCGAAGACAAAATTTTCTCGAGATATTCTCTCGCCTTCTTCCTTTTCTTTCGCAGTCTGTCTTTCTGCCCCTGTGAAAGTTTAACTTTCTTTTCTTGAATTTTCTGATCCTGAACTTTAGGTTTTAGAACCTTCTGTTCATGGAGCTTGACGTTGACTGGCTTCTTTGCCATTCTTTGAGATTCAACCCTCGATCTTCCCATTGATCTTCTTGGGCAGTCTCTGGCAATGTGTCCTCTGATTTGGCAGTTATAGCATCTTCTCATCTCATAACTCCAATTCTGGCAGTTAACAGCAATGTGTCCTCGAATACCACAAGAGTAACACACTCTGTTATCGTACCATTCACCACTTTCACACCAAAAACTTAAATCATAGCATTGTCTGGCTTTGTGGTGATTATCACTCCTCCTGAAAACTTGATTTGGCTTTGAAGCACTGTGGTCCGACCTGCACCACTTATTACCAACTTTTTGTGAGTTTTCATTTTTAAATTTTTGTGATTTTACAAAATGATTGGATGACTTATCTGATGAGCTTTTATTTTCATTTTTAGGATTTTTCAAATTTTTGTCTTTTTGTTTCTGTTCTGCATTCTTCTTAACAGGTTTTTGCTTTGAGCATTCACCTATTTCAGTAGACTGCAAAACAGTATTTTGAAATTTTTCTTGTAAATCTAAAAATATTTTTCTTTTCTTTTCTTTTTCATCATTAGATATTTCATCACAATCTTCAATTTTGACTTTGACTTTGTCAAAATTTGTGACATTATCACTTATTGGAACATAATTGATCGGTTTTGGACACTCATATGGTGCCGAAGTCACAAAACCTTTCAATTTATTCTCAAGCTCGTTGATTTTAATCCGAGCTTTTTCAGCTTCTTTTTCAAGCTGAATGATTTTAGCAAGATGAGAATTGATTTCAATTTGTTTTCCAAGATTATCTTTACCAAAAACATCTCTCTCATCTTCTAAAATCTTAATTTGATTTTGAAAATCTTTTTCAATTTTTAATTTTTCATTTTTAAACTCTTTTTCTATTTCTTTCAAAACTTTGTTTTCCAATGTCAAACTGTCCACACCACTCAACAGTTTGTCATTTTTAGACATCAATTTTTCACAATTTTCTCTCATTTCAAGAATCTGTTTACTATTAGATTCTTTCTCATCCTTCAAGCTTTTGATTTCCAAGGTTAAACTCTCCACATCCTTCAAGAGTTTAACATTTTCTGCTTCGGATTTTTCGCATTTCAAGCATTTTCCATTCATCTCTCCATTATCAGCTTCTTTCTTTGTTTCCTTCAAGTATGTTCCTGCACAGAAAACTTTAACAAAATCAAGAGGATTCATATTTTCATCAATATAACAACCCCTCTTAATATCGTATCTCATAACATTTTTTGCTGCAAGACACACAGTGATTCGTTTTCTCATTTCAATGATCACATCCAAATCTATCTTTCTTGATTCTTCTTTTATTTCATCCAATAATTTCCTTTTTCTTGAATCTTCATCACTCCTATGATTTGTGATTGTATTAATGAAACTTCTTAAATCAAAACGTGATAAACTAGAATCCCGTCTCAGTCCATTCACGAATTTCTCCCATTCCAAAGGTAAAGCATCAACAAATTTTGAGATTCTTTCATCTTTTGAATGATATATCTTATGTCTTTCTAACTTGATGATTAGATCATAAAACCTTTCTTTCAACTCCTCCACTGATTCATTCTTCTTACATAAAAAATTTTCCCATCTTTTAATATAAACATCCTTATCACCTAATCTCTCACGCCAAGATTCACAATGCCAATCATTTAAATTTTCAAGATTCTTGTTTTCCTTTTCGTCAAACATTTTGATTTCTTGGTATTTATACCTTGTAAATCACCTCGAATCACCTGTAAACAAACAAATAAGCAAACACTTAGTAAAGTTTTAAGTTTTGAACACTCAGCAACTTCAAGTGAAATACTTGAAATATAATCAGCTTCAAGCGAAACAGCTCAATAAACCTTGTTCAAGCGAAATTTGATATAAAGTGTTTTCAAGCGAAAACAACTATTTCGCTTCAAATGATTTGAATCTTCAAGCGAAATTCCAAAAGATCTATTTCGCTTCAATTAAACAGATCTTCAAGCGAAATCTCACCAGATCAGATTAAACAGTTTCAAGCGAAACTCAGAAATACACTTCAAGCGAAACAGAAAGAACAGTTTCGCTTCAACTGTTCAAGCGAAAACCACTATTTCGCTTCAGGTTCAAGTCAAATTGTCTGTTTTCAAGCGAAACAAACTATTTCGCTTCAGATGTTTTCAAGCGAAATAGTCCAAAATGTCTGTCTTGAAGCGAAAACAACCTGTTATCTTCGAATACTTTCAAGCGAAATACTGTTTTAGGTCATTTTTAATGAGTTTTAATCTGAATTTAAGTCTGAAAGTTTGTAGGCTTTGTTAAAACTACGTTTTACACGATATACTCGAAAATTAGACCATTTCGACCGTTGGAACTAGTTCAGATCTGAAAAATGTAAAAAGAAATGAGTAGAAAGTAGATAATCCGGTAGAATTAAGCTGCTATGGTATGAACTCCTCGTCCTGAGCTCTGATACCACTTGTTGGACCGTTCTACGACCTTAAACCGTCAGTTAAGGCAGTTCATCTTTGCATACGAAGGGGGAATCAACGTAAACAAAGTCATAACAGCTCTAATCCTTTTAATCTTTCTTTTCTGATTGATTTGAGTGCTTGTACAACGTTTTCTGATACAAATCCGGCAGCACTTCGTGTTTCACACTATGACCTCTCACACTCAGATCTGTCTACCAAATGAACACACAACATATATATAGGCTGAAGATTTCGCTTGAGCATGCTTGAAGCGAAATCATATGTTGTTGATTTCGCTTGAAGATGTTTCAAGCGAAATCTTCAAGTTTAACCTAAACAAACCCTAATTTAACTCTAATGTGTGATCATTCTAACAAATCTAGACACAAGACTTAATGCAGACGAAGTCAACAGACATTCCATGCACTAACAATTTATAGAGGTCAAGAATCTTTATTACAACTATACATATGCATGAATCTTTAGTATTTTTTCTAATTTTTTGATAGTGACCAAATTTGTATTCAACTTTAATTTTTTAATCATAGATTAAACTAGTATTTTACCTGTAGCGTATTACGGTGGCGTCAAAACTAAAAGCAACACGAAAATATCTTACCCGACTGATTTTTAAACAAAACTTACGTCAAGACGTAGACCAACGAAAAATATACATAAAATAAGCACAAAAACTTATTATATTTGACCTGACTTATTACCGAGAAAAATTTACGTCAAAACGTAACCAACTTGGATTTATACCAAAACATACTTATATGAAGCACGTAATAAAATATAAAGCATGTAAGAAAAATAGTATTTTCTAAGTTAAAGAATGGTACCGGATGCACGTCACGACGAATTTGAAACGCAAAGTAACTTGAACTTATATACCGCCTAGTGAAACGTGTTATATATGACAAAATGTAGACTAACTAGAAACATAGATAAAGGTAAGCACAGAAACGTATTGACAAAACAAAGACCAACTGAATATACTACGTAAAAATAAGTATGAAAACGTATTATATTGAACCCACGTATATAAAAATAAGCACGTAAAACTCAAAAAGAGTCAAATTAACATTTAACAAAGTTTTTATAAAGTTAAGATGTGTAAACTGACAATGTTGAATGTTGAGGCTGAAAAAAGAAAAGAAAAAATATATCAAAAAATAGAAAAAAAACAAATAAAAACAAATGATATGACAAATGCTATAATGGAAAAACATTGTAAGTAATGCTATATATATATAATGACAAGACAAAATTTATTTATAATCATTTATTAATAGTCTTTCCTTGACTTTGCTTCCCACCTCTCTTCCTCTTTTTTTTTTCCTAATAATGCAACTTTATGATCAACTTTGCTATAACAATGAATTTCAATTAAAAAACCAATACAACCGCACCAGTCAAAGGCCAGGCTACCAAAAGCAATCACAACACTACATCAGACTAGACAAACCTCACTCGGCCCAAGATATCGACTTGCACTTTTACTTAGGGGCTGTTTGGTAGCCTCTGAATGGTCATTAAGAGGCTACCTCTTAATGGAACCATTAAGAATTTTACCAATGAGAAGGTAGAAGAATGTGACATGTGATGATTTACCATTCAGAGGTTACCTCTTAACCATTCAGACTTGAGGTTACCTCTTATTCATTCAGAGGTTTTAAACCATTAAGAGGTTGCATCTGAATGGTCATTAAGAGGCTACCAAACAGCCCCTTATTCTTTTACCATAAAAAAACTCAAGGATCTAATATTTACAATAATTTTTTCAATGTTACCTCTTTTTGCCAAAATTTCCTCTCATTCCTAGCCTTCCAAATGCTCCAACTCGTCACAGTGATGATTCCTTGAAGCGCAAACTTCTTAGTGGGGCATAAATTTACATGATTATGATACTCTATAATGTCACGAACATAGAATCCAAAAATAGGAGGCACCTTGCACCAAGTTGCCACAAAAGACCACACGACATTTGCAACCCCGCATCCTATAAATAAGTGCTCCACCGTTTCGTCTTCCGTCCCGCAAAGGATACATGTGCTCGAATCAGCCTCAACCTGGATGTTCTTCCTTAGAACGTCGAAAGTAGGAAGTCTATTCATTTCCGCTCTCCACATGAAAATGTTATATTTGCTTGGAACCCATATAGACTATTTCATCACATAGTTGTTACTAACTTCCAGATCCTCATACATCCGACCCCTAACGAACACCATTGAAAAGGAATCCGATTTATCTCCTATCCACTTCCATGAATATTCTTTACCATTTCCACATGAAGAGCTAAGAACGTTGAAAAGATTCTCCCATTCCTCCATCTCTTCGGGCTAACGAGGATCCCGAGACCAATCACACGTCCACTCGAAGAAGTGCTCACTCCACTAGACTCTGTCTTTAATAGGACTTGGTTGACCAACTTGAAACAAGTAAATAACCAACCGAGCAAATCTAAGGTGAGTTCACTATCCTTTTACAAGCATGTGTGCAGTGGGGACACACAAATAAACTTACATCCCTGTAGGGGATACTTTACAAACATATATCCCTGAGGGGGTACGTTACAACTGTAGTGTAATTTCGATGTTGGATAATACACTCAACTCTATCACTCTAAGTCCCAACTTACTACCGAACTAGTTGCTTGGAGGGCAACGGGGTATTAGTTGATAGCGCTATTAGGCTTGACAACCTCACACCATACCTGGATAGGACGGGCGTGAACTAATAACCTTAACCATATAACCAATGTTGATAGGCATTGGGGAAGGGCAAACAAACTGACGTCACTGCAGTATCGAGTTATTATCAACATGTCTTTGAACGAAACACTTACCAACTGTACGATTAAACAAAACTGTGAACTCGCCAGCTTTATGCTGATACACTTTTTCTGCATGCATGCAGGTCGATAGATAAGTGATATGGGACTTGCAGTCTAGGATGTTGGAGTGGTCATGGGTCGTGACACGTGATGAGACATTTAAGTTGAATTGTTTTTAAACACTATGTTATTGAATTGCTTGAACAATATTTTATGCTTCCTCTAAACGTAAACTGATTTAAACATATGTTTTGAATTGCACTATTTACATTGAATGGGAATTTCAATTTATTAAATTACTGTCGGTTCAATGTGATTAGTGGCTAGATCCTTGTACGTCACCCTCGCGGGGGTTTCCGCAAGTGGTATTTTGGGGGTGTGACAGAACTAGTGTATAAAACAATCTAAAAACAACAATCGTTTTATAAGCACACCCGACCACGTCACGTGGAATAAAAAGGTGATTCCAAAAAAATATGGGGGACCTGGAATTGAGGATATACGTAGCACAAATCTTGCATTTCTTCCAAAATGGTGGTGGAAATATAAAGAAAATCCAATCTCACTGTGGGAAAAAAGTAATAACATCTATTCATAGCAATAATAGATCCTTACAATTAGGTAAGGTTATTGTAAAAAAGGTTAAAAGTGTGAGAAGTGTGAGAAATATTGTGGAGGTGACATGTGTCCTAAATCTAAATTAATTCAAAAGGGTAAACAAGTAATTTTATCATTGATTTAATTAATGGATAATCTTCCATAACCGCCACCCTTATTTATAGGAATACATTTTTTTAATATCTCTATAAAACACTACGAATAACTCTGTATAACACTACAACATTATATATAACACTGCAACCACCATTTAGCACAGTAGTAATAAGTATATAACATTACAAAACACCATTCAACGATTCATAACATTGTAATAAGTATATAACACTACAAAACAATAACGTTTTTATAACTCTACAACATTATATATAACACTGCAACCACCATTCAGCACTGTCATAAGTATATAACACCACAAAACACCATTCAACAATTCATAACACTGTAATAAGTATATAGGGTAAATTACTTTTTGAGTCCCTTTGTTTTAGTGGTTTTAACCACTTGAGTCCAAAATAGAAATGTTTAACGCCCTGAGTCCCTATAAGCATTTTTCTTAACCATTTGAGTCCAAATTTCTAACACCATCCACCAAGTCTGTTAGCTACGATGGTAATTTAGTCATTTACACACAAAGTACAAGTCTTATATGCATATAAGTACAAGAAACAAGTCTTTAATGCATAAATTTTTAATATATATAATATATATAAAAAGAAATTACATTATATATAATATAAACACACACACATGCAGGCCTTAGAAGATGGACGGTGGTGGACGGTAGTGGTGGGTGGTGGTGGTGGTGATGGATGGTGGTGGTGGGTGGTGGTGTTTAACCCTCTGCAGGCATTAGAAGATCTTATAAGTGGTTGGCCAAGTCTGTACCAAGAAGAGCTCGCGCAAACGTTTTTTAATGAAACGTCTTCAAAAAACAAACAGTTTGCAGATGGCAATGTCTATACGTGGTCTGCTCGGCGCAGACAGAAAAGCCTACGTAGATCTTTTTTTAGAAAAACAAACATCACGTTAGTGGCAGAGGTTAGAGAAGGTTCTAATGTAAAATTTGTTGGAAATATTGGTGTGAATGAAAGTCTCAAATGTGGTAAACACTTTGTCCCACATTGGTGTGGGAACAAAAGGAATGGCTAGTTATAAGGTAAAGCATTTACCTACTAGTATAGCATTATGACATGTTTTACCACAAGTCTTACCCGCGTGCGCAGGGGGTGCAAATTGGAACTGGAATTAGCTTGAACTTGTGTGTGCCCGCACGTCCTGCGGACACGAATGCAGCTCCGAAAAACCCGACCCGCGTGAGGCTGGTTTTTGCACTTGAGACCCGTATTTTATTTTTGTTAAATAAAACTGATTGAGCAATAATGGAACGAATTATTTTGTGCACTGTCATTATTTAAGTTGAGTGATGAATTATTTTATGCACTATCGTTTCTTTAATCTGCAATGATGATTGATCCCATTATCTACAAATGGATGCTCTGCTGGCCACGAATTCTGCAATGATTTTATGCCTATAAAGCAAGTGCATTCTAATCAGTTTAAAATACACACACAAGATACACCAGCAGATAGTATATGAAACGCGTCTCCTTCTCTCTGCAAGTATTCCGGTTTTATTTCAGGCAAGTGTGCAGGTCCGGTAGTGCGCTGTAGCTGCTTCGAATCGGCGTACCCTGGAACAGACCGCGAATCTGTTTAAGGGAATTGTGTTAAACACAAGCCCGGTTCACTGTTATTGTATTAATACGTTATTCTTTTCTGTTTCCTTGTTTATATTCCCAGTTTTACGAGATAAGCTACCTGTAATATTACTATTTCAGTAGCAGTTTTGTAACAAACTTAAACAGATTTTCTTTTACTGGTTGTTCCTGCATTCTGTTTTATTTCAGAATGGCATCCCAACCAATGACCACTGATGTTTCTGCAATCATGACTGAGGCTGTTACTGTCACAACCGGTTTGGTTGCACCACTGCCTAATGCAGTCACATCGCACGCAGAAAAACCAGCGAAATTCAACGGAGTGAATTTCAGAAAGTGGCAGCAAAAGATGTTCTTTTATCTGACCACGTTGAACCTTGCGAGGTTCTTGACTGAAACCAATCCCAACGTTGATGAAGGGAATATGGATGTTCAGTCTGTGAGCGCTGCTCAAGCTTGGAATCATTCGGATTTCTTGTGTCGCTATTTTATTCTGAATGGTTTGGCAGATGCATTAAATAATGTGTATTACAAAGCCAAGACTGCCAAAGAATTATGGGATTCTTTGGATCGTAAATACAAAACAGAAGATGCGGGCACTAAGAAGTTCATGGTGACTAAGTTCTTGGAATTTAAAATGACAGACTCTAAAACTGTCATGAGTCAAGTCCAAGAATTTCAAATTATTCTTCATGATATTCATGCGGAAGGAATGGTGTTGAGCGAGACATTCCAAGTGGCTGCTATGATTGAAAAGCTACCACCAAGCTGGGTAGATTTCAAGAACTATCTCAAGCACAAGCGAAAGATGACTTCTGGAAAGGAACTCACCTTGACAAAAGTGTTGTATGTTCCAGAAATTCGTAAAAATCTTGTGTCCGGGTGGCAATTAAACAAGTTTGGTTTCAAAATTGTAATTGAGTCGAACATGGTCGTGTTGACCAAAAATGGTATGTATGTTGGTAAGGGCTATGCCCTCAACGGTATGTTTAAACTGAATGTAACCGTTATGAATGGAATGAATGAAAACTCTACTAGTTCTGTTTACTTGATTGAGTCTTCTAATATTTGGCATGGTAGACTTGGTCATGTTAATTTTAATTCCATTCGTCGTTTGATTAAACTTAATTGCATACCAACATTTGATATCGACTCAAATAATAAATGTGAAGTTTGCATAGAAGCAAAACAAACGAGATCGTCATTCAAAAAGGTTGAACGAATCACTGAACCCCTCGAGATGATCCACACTGATGTGTGTGATCTAAAAGCAATTCCTACTCGTGGTGGGAACAAGTACTTCATCACTTTTATTGATGATAGTACGAGGTATTGCTATGTGTACTTACTTAAGAGTAAGGACGAGGCTATTGACAAGTTTGTCTTGTTTAAAGCCGAAGTTGAGAATCAACTAAATCGAAAAATCAAAATCGTAAGGAGCGACCGAGGAGGTGAATATGTTTCGCCTTTTATTGACGTATGTGCAAAGAGTGGAATCATCCACGAACTCACGGCTCCTTGCTCCCCTCAATCAAATGGCATAGCGGAACGGAAAAATCGCACTTTGAAAGAAATGATGAATGCCATGATGATAAGTTCTGGTGTAAACCAAAACATGTGGGGGGAAGCAATCTTATCGGCAAATTATGTGTTGAACATGATACCCAATAAGAAAAAGGATGTAACGCCTTACGAATTATGGACAGGAAAGAAACCACCATACAAATCCTTGAAAGTGTGGGGGTGTTTAGCTAAGGTGGTGGTCACACCACCTAAGCGCCTACTAATAGGACCCAAAACGGTGGATTGTGTATTTATAGGATACACTCGTCCTTATGGTCCTTATTGTTTTCTTGTACATGATTCCAAGAACCCTGGAATATGCAACGGCACCTTAATAGAATCTAAGGATGCTTCATGGTTTGAACATGTGTTCCCATGCTCAGGTAAAGGTGAACCGAGTTTCACTAGACCCGTTGAGGAAATTGTTCCAGAAGATGAGGGTGCAAGTAATGAACCTCAGGAACAATCTAAGATTGAGGAAGTTGAAATCAGGAAAAGTAAACGGCAAAGGACTGAAAAATCCTTTGGGCCTGATTTTCTTACCTTTATGGTAGAAGAGGAACCTCAAACGTACCAACAAGCGGTAAATTCCTCAGAAGGACCTCAGTGGAGGGAGGCCATCAAAAGTGAGATAGATTCTATCTTACAAAATCATACATGGGAACTAGTGGATCTTCCTCAAGGAAGTAAACCACTAGGATATCGATGGATCTTCAAGAAGAAGATGAAACCAGATGGGACCATCGATAAATACAAGGCAAGGTTGGTGATCAAAGGATATAAACAACGAGAAGGTTTAGATTACTTTGATACATATTCGCCGGTTACGCGAATAACCTCCATCAGGTTGGTGCTTGCCATTGTAGCCATTAGAAATTTGGAAGTTCATCAAATGGATGTGAAAACAGCTTTCTTGAATGGAAATCTCGAGGAAGAGATTTACATGGAACAACCTGAAGGTTTCATAGCCATTGGGCAAGAAAAGAAAGTTTGTAAACTTTTAAAATCCTTGTATGGATTGAAACAAGCTCCAAAACAATGGCACCAAAAGTTTGATCAAGTCATACTTGATGTTGGGTTCAAAATCAATGAATGTGACAAATGTGTATATGTGAAGGACACATCTGATGGATATGTCATTTTGTGTCTATATGTAGATGATATGATCATTGCTGGAAGTGATGAAAAAATCATAAAAACTACAAAGGACATGCTAAAGGCAAGATTTGACATGAAAGACATGGGTCTTGCATATGTGATTCTGGGAGTTAAAATCACACGAACCCAAAGTGGACTTGTTTTAAGTCAATCCCACTATGTGGACAAAATTCTTGAGAAATTTAATGCAAATGACTCTAAAGTAGCTAGAACTCCCATTGACACGAGTCAACATCTAGCTAAGAATAGAGGTGAACCTGTTAACCAGGTGGAATACTCAAGAATTATTGGCAGCCTGATATATCTTATGAGTTGTACTAGACCAGACTTAGCATATGCTGTAAGCAAGCTAAGTAGATACACGAGCAACCCAAGTTCAATTCATTGGAATTGTATAATTCGGTTGCTTCGCTACTTAAGATACACTCGGAAATACGGGTTGCATTATAACAGATATCCAGCAGTTATAGAAGGACACTACGATGCAAATTGGATATCTGACACGAATGATTCCAGAGCAACAAGTGGGTATGTATTCACACTTGGAGGTGCTGCTATATCGTGGAAATCGTCAAAACAAACGGTTATCGCTAGATCCACGATGGAATCAGAGTTCATCGCTTTAGATAAAGCAGGTGAAGAGGCAGAATGGCTACGTCAATTTGTTGAGGATATACCAAGATGGCCTAAGCCGGCATCGGCCATTTGTATACATTGTGATAGCCAATCGGCACTTGGCAGAGCTCGTAGCACAATGTATAACGGTAGGAACAGACATATCAGACGTAGACATAACACGATACGACAACTAATCTCTACAGGAATTATCACTGTTGACTACGTGAGGTCAAAGGATAATATTGCGGATCCACTAACAAAAGGCCTAAGTAGAGAGTTAGTACAGAAGTCGTCCATGGGAATGGGACTGAAGCCCTTGAAAATATAAGTTCATATGATGGAAACCTAACTCAGTAGACTGCGAACCTGTTTAAGGGAATTGTGTTAAACACAAGCCCGGTTCACTGTTATTGTATTAATACGTTATTCGTTTCTGTTTCCTTGTTTATATTCCCAATTTTACGAGATAAGCTACCTGTAATATTACTATTTCAGTAGCAGTTTTGTAACAAAATTTAGGGTGGATACTTAGATGGGTGAGGAGTCTTAAAAGATCGCTTTCCAGCATTGTACACCATTGCAAAAGAAAAAGAAGGCGAAAGTGGTAGATTGTGTACAAGGACTTAATGAAAATAACCATTAGGCATGGGGATGGGTGTGTGGGCCTAGCATCAAAATAGAATGTGACCAATTAGTAACTTTAACACAAGATCGTATTAAACAACTTCAAATTCAAGGGGATGCGAACACATGGAAATGGAAGACGGTGAAGGAAGAAAGGCTATCGATGGTGCTTATCCACGAACAGCTTCAAAAGGTTTCAACAACAAAACAAGACATTATCTGGCCACATTGGAATAGATGGGCCCCTCTAAAGGTAAAACCTTTTTTGTTGGAGAGCGACTATAAATAGGATACCGGTAAGAAAAGGAGTTAAGGAAGAGAGGAATCCCAATTCAGAATCAAGCTTGCTCGCGTTGTGGGTTAGAAGAGGAGTAGACTGATCATCTGATAATCGGTTTGGTGCGCAGCTTACTTGGGGCGGGAGGGGCGCCCCCCCCCCCCCCCTCTCAAACTTTTCGATGCGTAGTGTTATGAACAGTAACTTCAAATAGAATTTTTTAGGTATATACTTGGCAATTCCCCGCCACGCATTGATGGATTCAAGTTAGGTGCCGTTTGTTTTTTCAGATGTAAAATGTCTGTAGTCTGCGGACCACATCAGGCATCTGCAAGAGAAGATGTGAACCAAATGTGTCTGCAGTCTGCAAGGAGAAGAGGGTTTGTTTTTTTTTTCTTCAAAAACAACTTCACACAACACACACACAACAACAGTTCTCTCTCTGCTCTCTCTCTCTCTACAAACTCTCTCTCTATCTACAACCAGCACCACCACCGCACCAACTCCGCCACCACCACCGCACCACCTCCGCCATCACACCACCGCCTCTCTCTCTCTCTCTCTACGGTCTCTCTCTCTCTCTCTCTACGATCTCTCTCTCTCTGCGGTCTCTCTCTCACCGATCTCTCTCTACGGTCTCTCTCTCTCTCTCTCACCGCTCTCTCTCACTCTACGGTCTCTCTCTCTCTCTACGGTCTGGGTTTTGTGGGTTTGGTGGTGGTGGGTTTTGACGACGGTGGTGGTGGAGGTGGTGGCTGAGATGTGGTGGTGGTGGAGGTCGTGGCGAAGATGTGGTGGCAGGTGGAGGTGGTGGCGGAGGAAGATCTTATGTCTGTCCGATCTCTCTCTCTCTCTACGGTCTGGATTTTGTTTAATTGATGGGTTTGGTTGTAGTGGGTTTTGAAGATGGTGGTGGTGGAGGTGGTGGCAGAGATGTGGTGGCAGGTGGAGGTGATAGGTTTGAGAAGATGATAGGTTTGAGGAAGATCTGTGTTTTTTTTGAAGATCTGTAGGTTTGAGAAGATGATAGGTATTGGCTTTTTTTAAGCTAATTAAAGCACTTTACAGATCTTCTTTAAAAAAAACAAACGGTCTTCAAAGCCTTATATCTGTCCGCCTACAGACATAAGATTTTTGCAGATGTTATAAGCAAAAACAAGCAGCCCCTTACTAATATTAGATGTTGATTGTAAAATTATAAATAAGGGAAAAGATCAAATAGGAAGATTAATTTCGCTAGGAATGATAGGAAGCAATAAGAGGATGACATGTGGCAACATTTAAAATAAAGAAAAAGGGTATTTTAGTCAATCCAACCCTTTCTTCTTCCTTTTTCAAAACCCAGTAACTTCAAAACACACCATTTTCAAAACCCACCATCTTCAACCATTTCTTCACTTTCTATCTCAATAATCACTACATTATAGTGCGATTTTCATCACCAATCAATGATTCAAACCCCCGATCAACGTGTTCTTCAGTTTTTTTTGAAGAAAACCCAGTTTAATTTCATACAAAATCTCGTTTTTTCCGGTGATTTTGAAGATAATCACTCGATTTGTTCGATTCAATCGCTGATAAGTGTTTCTATCATTTCAAATTTCGTCAATTGATGAAGAAACCGGCTTCGATCCATGTAAAAAATTCTTTAATTTCATTTTCACGATCTGGGTTTTTATTTAGTCATTGCGTTTTACGATCTTGGCGGGGGTCCGGGGGCGGCAGCCCCTGGCGGGGTCCAAGGGGCAGAGCCCCTTGGACAGTAATTCGTAGACAATTCAGACAGTTCACAGACAATTCACAAATAGTTCAGAAACAGTTTTATGTGTCCATTGCGTTTTAGAAATAAGAGAGTTTTATGTGTTTTCTGGCTATTGCGTTTTAGAAAAAACACATTTTTAAGTATCTTTAGTCATTGCGTTTTAGGTAAAACACATTTTTGAAGTGTTTTTAGTCATTGCGTTTTAGGTAAAACACATTTTTAGGTGTTTTCAGTCCATTGCGTTTTACAGAGAACACTTTCTTTTGTTGTTTTAGGTCATTGCGTTTTAGAAATGAGACATTTTTAAGTGTTTTCTGGCCATTGCGTTTTACAAATAAAACATTTCTTTATGTTTTCTGGCCATTGCGTTTTACAAATAAGACATTTCTTTGTGTTTTTTGTGCATTGCGTTTTAGGTAAAAAAAAAATTTATGTGTTTTCAGTCTATTACGTTTTAGAAATAAGACATTTCTTTGTGTTTTCTGGCCATTGCATTTTACAAATAAGTCATTTCTTTGTGTTTTTTGGTGCATTGCGTTTTAGAAAAATGTCATTTTTTATGGGTTTTTTTTTCATTGTGTTTTACGTAACTGGTGGTTTTTCTATTGCGTTTTACACAACTGGGTTTAAATTTTTTTTTTTTTAAATATAGCAATAGTATACCCGTTTTAAAGATAAAAAAAACGCTCGTTTTTTTGGTGCAATTTTTATAAAAAAAAATAATGTCGTATGAAAGAGTTATTAACGTTTAAAAAATGAGGGGGAATTGGAGGAGAGAGAAACTATTGGCTTGGATTGACTAGAATGCCCTTGAACAAACTCACGCGCCTCTTTTCTTCTTTTCAATTTCCCTGATTTAATCTTAGCCCTTGATTAACTAAATGGGTGGTCAAGATCACTTCCTAGCCTTCCTAGCCAAATTAACTTCCTATTGTATCTCCACCCTTATAAATAAAGCATCTAATGTTATATACAAATAAATTTTCAGAGATCTATAATTTATTTTTAATTTTTTGAATTAAAACTGTGATTTTGCTTTGTCCTTATTTAATGTAATACACAATTTTAATTATAAATTTATGAATTATATCATTTAACTTTCCAATCTGTCTAGTACACGAGCACCTAACATAGTCTTCATAAATAATGGCTACAAAATTAGACACATGTCACCACCATATTTCACCTCACCAATTTTTTCCACCAGATCCCTCCATGATCGTAAATTAAGAAATATTTTATAAAGGGGTGCCTTATTCCCACATACCCTATATCTTATTTTCACATCCCCTATTGTATACCGGCCGTATACAATTATACGGCTCGTATAGAATGTTTTTGAATAGGAAAATGCGCAGAGAATGTTTTTTTTGGTTTTATTATATACGGCCCGTATACAGTTATACGAGTCGTATACATGTGTATACGATTTGTAAAACGTATACGGCTCAATTGATTTATTTTTGTGGGTTTTTGATGTTAGGACATGTATACGGGCCGTATAACTATATACGGGCCGTATATATTGGCTTTTTTCAAGTATCACGTTTTATTCCCGTAAAAACACAATCATTCTAGGGTTTCTAAAACTCTTCATCACCTTTAACAATGTCGATAAACGTTGATCGGAACATGCCGCTTAAATCGGAGCACAGGTAGAGTAACGTTACCGATCAGTCCGTTGATGAAAACCTTAGCGATCGCAGAGATCTTCGTGTTGGTTATTTATCGATTCCGAGTAACTAGTAGAAGAACCTGCCACAAACAAGTTCTCCACAGTTTGTTATTCAGATCTCTGTTCGGTCATCTTTCCAAACTACAACACACGATACTTTTAATAAGCTGTCATAGTTGTCAAATTCGATTTCAACAAATCTTTTCATTTTCCTTCAATTTCTAAAACATTCTCTGTTACATGAAGACGTGTCAGGTTCTTCTACTAGTGGTATTTTACTGAAGTATTGAAGATTGAGGCGGGCATTGTTTAAATCTGAATATAACTAGATGTTACGTGTATCAGCGTTGTTTATCACCCTGTGTGAGCATTGGAAACCCGACAAACAGTCTTGACAACTGTGACATTTTATCTATCTATGTGTGTCACATCCATCCTGTTATTGCAATCGATATGATTAATTTTTTCAGATTTTTTTCTAATTAGCGTTGTTAACTACCAAAAGAATGCATACACAAATAGTTCTAGTAGACGAAGCAAAGAGACCGTTGTGTATCTGAATCAGGTTCTCAAACAAACACTACCAAAGATGGGTTGGTGAAAAATACCGGAGCTGTTATCTCGGTTGTTCAGTACTCTCCTATATCAACTTGAACGGTTGATGGTTACAATGATCGTTCTAATAGATTAAAGAGAATAAACCATTTTTTACCAATTTTCACTCCAGTAGTTGAAACTTGAGCGCAGGAATCAATTCAAAACCCTCACCCTCAAAAATCAACCAGAAACCAAAGGAAAAAAGGGCTGATAATGGCTGATGGTTCTTCGTTGAGGAAACCAAATGTAGACGGAGATGATAGGCCTGGTAACCGGAAGAGAAATCAATTGTATTTTTTTAGTTGCTTCTCTTGTTAAGTTTCTGAACCAACCGAAATCCACAAATTCCAACAGTTTCTTCATAGATTTCGTCCGGTTTCCAAACTCTTTCACACAAAGTTAATATTCACTGTGGTGGATGCAAGCATAAAGTTAGAAAAAATACTCAAGTTGAACGGACGATATGTATCAACAAATTGTGAGTGGGAATATGGCTATGAAGAATAGTATGGATAAACAATCACCGTATACGGGTTTTTCTGCTAGTTATTCGGAATGTTTCGAATCATCACAGAAGACGTGTCGGGTTCTACTGCTAGTAGTATGAGTCTGAGTCCATTGTGGTTCGTGAATGTTTCGAATCATCACGACAAGGATCGTTCTGATAGATTAAAGAGAATAACCCTTTTTTACCATTTTTTACCCATAGTATACGAGCCGTATAATAATATACGGCCCGTATACAACCATCGTATACATTGTATACGATCGGTAAAAATATTTTTTACCAATGGTATACGGCCGTATAAACCGTATACGACTCGTATACATATGGTAAAAAATGGTAAAAACCTCTTTAATCTATTAGAACGATCCAATAAACGAAGAAACCAAACGTAGACGGAGATGATAGGCCTGGTAACCGCAAGAGAAATCAATTGTCTCAAACACTACTAAACATCTGCTTTCTGAATCTGAATCTGAATGTTAACTTTTTAGTTGCTTATCTTGTTAAGTTGTGTATTTACGAAGCTGACAAACACATTGGTATTTTCTCAAAATGTGCAAACTTGAAGAATCTCACATTAAAGGAGTTTGCAACAACGGGATCAGATGGTTTGAGTATCTTTCATCCTCGTTTGGCTAATCTCACACTTGAAAATGACCACATTGGTATTTTCTCAAAATGTGCAAACTTGAAGAATCTCACATTAAAGATCTCTACACAAACTCTTCTACATCTTTTAACCAGTTGTCCATCACTTAAGACCTTGAAAGATTTGTTGAAATCGAAGCATTCACGAACCACGATGGACTCAGACTCATGTTCAAGTAAGTGTCTAAAAATCTAAAAATTCAGGTTTACCTTGTAAATTTCTCAAAACAAACTCTCGTTTCTTCATCTTCATCTTCATTTGTTGAGAAACCATTATCTTGTCTTTCAGAAGAGTTTGTATTGAACCAAGAATACTACAAACATTCTATACCTTGCAACGTATACAGGTGCAAGAGAATGGCGAGTTATTTTCAGTTATTTCTGTTGAATCACAAATTCCATTGTTTAAACCAGAATCAGGTTCTCAATACAAGGATCGTTCTAAGAGATTAAATAGAATACACCATTTTTTTACCATTTTTTACCATAGTATACGAGCCGTATCAGAATATACGGCCCGTATACAATCATCGTATACATTGTATACGATCGGTAAATTTGTTTTTTACCGAGCGTATACGGCCGTATAAACGGTATACGGCCCGTATACATATGGTAAAAATGGTAAAATAAGGTCTTTCTTTCCTTTTTTTAGTTGCTTCTCTTGTTAAGTTTCTAAACCAACCGAAATCCACAAATTCCAACAGTTTCTTCGTGGATTCCGTCCGTTTTCCAAACTCGGTCATTCCTTGTGATACATGAACGTCGTATTCTTGTCTTTCAGAAGAGTGCTGTAATAGAGAAATCATCCTATGTCTTTTATCAACCTTAGAGGCAGCAAGGACAGATAATACTTCATTTGTCGAGAAACCATACTGTCAAGAAACTAACATCTTTTAATACTTCATTGCGTATGTGCTTGTGCTGTAGAAACCGGTGATGAATTTGTGTATCTAAATCAGGTTCTCTGCCTTAGATCGGTCATTCCTTGTGATACATGAACGTTGTATTCTTGTCTTTCAAGACAAGGATCGTTGGAAGGATTGTAGTAGCAGGACATTGGTACCACTGTGAAAATTGCATCAGGAGGGGAGAGAGTCTGATACAATAAGGATGTTGGGAATTAAACGCATGTACGTGACAAAATAAGGATGTTCGCATAAACATATATTCGTTTCATAACCTCCTCCTATAAATCAACCACAACCGACAAAGAGCCTATATTAAAAGCCATCCTATGTCTTTTACCAACCGAAGAGGCAGCAGAAGACGTGTCGGGTTCTTCCAACATTCACGAACCACAATGGACTCAGACTCATACTACTCACCCTCCCCTGAGGAAAAGTTTTCCCGACGACTCAACAAAATCCTGATAGAGAAAAAACATCAACAACCATTTTTTCTTTCCCTTCAATTTCGAGAATATTCTCCCCTGTGTATGTGCTTGTGCTGTAGAAACCGGTGATGAAAAGTTTCAACCAAAGGGAAATCCATGAAACGAAAGGGATTTCGAGCAGTTGGTATTGAACCAACAAAATCCGAATACTGAAAAACCGACATTCCTTCAAACATTCTAAACCCTACCTGGAAACAAACCAACAAAAGTCTGCTGGCAAGAATCTTTTTTCACATGGTATTGAACCAAGAATATGATACCTTCGAGATACTTCGTGTTAGTTTGATTTGAATTTTGAAAGTTGGATGTCCGTTATCTCAACCGAACGTTAATTGCTATTGTTTTAAATAACAACAGATAATGAACGGATTGTTGGTGGATAACGCAAACAAGTTCTCCACAGTTTGTTATTCAGATCTCTATTCGGTCATCTTTCCAAACTACAACACACGATAAGTTTAAACTTTATAGTGTGTGATTTGACCAGGAAATGATTGGAGGTGAAGGTTCAGTGCACGAAAAGTTTCTTACGAAATGTACGTGACAAAACAAATATGTTGGGAATTAAACGCATGTCCGTAATCCCGCGTTGATAGCTTCCGTTTTATTCAGACTCCTTACAACTCTCATCAAATGCCTCACCCTTCCTTTTATTCTATAAATATTAAATAAAGAATAACACCATGCCCGTAATCCCGCGTTGATAGCTTCCGTTTTATTACAGTCATACGACACGTTTTCTTGTTCTTCAATCTTTATTACTTGTTGATGTTTTATTTTGAGCACCTCACCACTCTAAAATATTTTAAAAATCAAAATTTTGTTCCATACGGGCCATATACTGTTATACGGCCCGTATACACGTTCGTATACATTGTATACGACCAGGCAAACTTATTTACACATGGTGTATACGGGCCGTATACTGTTATACGGCCCGTATAGAATAAAACAACTTGACAAAGTCTGTGCCAGCAGACTTTGTCAGTTGTTTTTATTCTATACGGGCCGTATAACAGTATACGGCCCGTATACACCATGTGTAAATAAGTTTTCCCATGTGTTAATATTAAGACCCTTTATAAATTAAGAAAAAGTAACTTAATAATATTATTAATTTCTTTTTATTACTCATTTGTGACATACTAAATTCACCATTAATAATGAAAATATTTTGCATCATATATAAACCGACTTGGATGATAATTATAATAACTAATCATTAACTAAATCCGTATAACAATTATTATAATAACAAATTTAATAACTACAAATTTATTTTCATTTACTTTAATAAAGGTTACATTTAAATTTAAAAGATACACAATAATAAAAATAATATTATATAAACAAAACCAAGAAAAAAGCACAAAGTTTCACATGTTAAGGTTCAAAACAAAGGTTCTCACTAAAAAGTTAGAAAATCCAGGGGATACAACCTTAATGCAATCTTGTTAATTCTTCTACTCTCTTCATGACTTCCTCAACTGAAACATTCATAGATTTTGAAATCTCTTCCATTCTGCTCCTTCCAAGATCAAGAAACGACTCGATTAAATCACCATCCAAGAAATTTCTCGAGTCAGTGGTTTTCTTTTCGTTATAAAACGATCTCCATTGTTCATGGCTCAAACCGCCAACGCCTTTTATAACCTTTCTCAGATTCGATTGAAGTTTTTCCATGAAAATGTATTGGTCTTGAGGGAGTGAAGCAATGACCCCAATAACACCGTTGACAGTCCCAAAAATAATAGTTGGGATTTGACCAACATCTGAATCGGGTAACCGCATCACGAGTGAACCGTGTCGGAACCGGTTCACGAACTCACCAAGGTGGTATTCGCCAACCACTTCTAGACGCCCTCGTTCCTCGTCAGTGGCGCCTTCGCTGTTTTTGCGGACTGTAAAAAGGTTGAAGTTGTTTTCAGCACCGAGGTAAATGTCGTCGTCGAGAATCTCGACTGCTGACATCCAATTGGCGTTGTAATCACGTGCTCGTTCCTCTATAGCACCTTCCTCATGCTGATGCGGCAACCACACACAAAGTAATTAAACAGAACAAAGATGGTAATGAAATATAAAACGAGTTCAACATTACCTTATAAATCAAGAGTGAAATTGATTTCATTAAATCACCAACGACGATGAAATCCCCATGAGTTTGTACATAGAGAGCAAGTATGTGGCCATGATGCCCACATTCAGATTGCAATTCACGTGTACCGTCGTCACGAAGCATCCACTTGTACAGTTGAATTTTTTGATTTATAGCAGCCAGTAGTTTACCGTTAAAAGCATTCAAAGAATACACCGCGCCCTTCGTTTCTTTCTCAGCTACTAGTTGAAGCTTTCCATCTTCAACCATGAAAACCAAAATACGCCCCTGCACTCGTTCATCAATATAAATACTATAAAACATCAACGTAATGAAAGAAAGAAACCAAAAGATTCACTCAATATAAAAACTATAAAACATACCTTTGATGGTTCATTCTCCTCTGGCATAACATAAGCCGTGCCAACACAATAATATGCGTTATTATCATCTGAGAAAGAGCAACTGAGTATGGAACAGCCATTCTCAAATTGATCAAGTGCGTAAGTTGATATGAAATCAAAGGTTTGATCATCTAACAACCGAATGAAGTGCATTTCAGAATCTTCTGTGCTTGACTGGTTGTACTTTAAACTACATATGGCAAATGTACGAGACTTTTCTTGATGGCAAATACGCCTTGCGTGTTCACCAAGAGGGATTGAACGGATGTGAAGCTTCTGAATATCATCAATTGTCCCGATTGTTAACTCACCTTCTTTCGCAATTGCAAGACTGTAGGCCACAAGATAAAAAAGTTACTACTGTCGAAAAAATGAAATTAATAATTACGAGGGTAAAAAAGGTGAAGATAATCAACCTGTCTGGAAAAGCAGCAGAATTGAAAGGGCACATATGACTAACTTCTTTTAGGTTCACGTTACTGTAGAGTAACTTTTTGTTACTGCTGTAAATAACCGTTGGCCTATCAGAGGCTGCAAAAACATGAGTGGTATTTTTCGATGAAAATGTTCTAAGTGTTATCGGTTGGGTCCCGAGTGATACTTTTTTTCTATCCGTCAATTCGCCAGTGACCGTGTTCAGTAAAAAGTTCAAAAGATGACCATCTCCAAGTGCACACAACAAGTATGGTATCTGGAAAATAAACATTAAACAAACAGTTCAACATAGATGTAAAATCGCTACCATCGCAACTTAAATATCGTTGAAAAAGAATTAACAATTATACTTATACCCCTTCAAAGGCACAGAGAAGAACAGAACGAGGAATAATTTCACCACCTAAATGCTCTTCGGTCTTGAGCTCTAGGTCAGGGAGTGAAAATATTCTGACACTAATATCCGTCCACATACCGACTGCTGCAAGATTACTATAGTGAAGATTTTCACCTATCGGGTTTATGTCAAGGCATGAAATATCGTATTTCAGTTCGGCGTGTTTTTTTTCTACTAAAACTCCGTCACCGATTTCAATGTAAACAAGATGGCCACCTCTAGTAGCCAATAGAACCTGTCAAATATTCAAATTAAAAAAACGGTCACCCTTTTCATTCTTTAGATTAAAAAGGATGACTAAAACACATATTTAAATGAAATTTAATTACTTGAGTAGCGTTAGCAGTGGCAACATTAATAGAGTTCTCAATAGGTGCATGCCATTCGTGTCTTAATTCTCTCGATACTGAACTCACGAGTCTCACAGAGCTTGAAGTAACCTGAAACATGATTTGTATGATCTCAAGTTAACAAAATATTTAAATACAAAAATATATGATGCAGAGATAAATAATTACGAATGCTCATGCAAACCTGAACAAGTTGATTATGCACAGCATCATGACAAAATAAAGTTTGTACTTGAGAACTAAAGCCCTCAATCTCAGTTTCCTCCAGCTCATCTTCTACGTTCATTGCTAATAATCGAGTCTCACTGATGAAACTCACAACCAAAAATGTGTCATACAGATCGTCTGTAGCTGATCTTAGTGACCACATTCCTTTGATACCTTGTAGTTCCACGGACGCCTTATAAAAGGATATTTAGCGTAAAATATATAATCATAACCTATAAAATACTACCAATAGAACAATTAAAAGACAGCACATACCTGTTCGTTTATCCCAATCCCGTTTCTAACAATGCAAAGGGAACCATCTTTATATGCTCCTGAACAAGTTACAACCTGCCCTTGACCTTGCCTCTCTAAGTCAACCACACAAAAGTCAACAATTGGGCCCAAGTTGACATATCTTTCTAGCACTTCCACGTAAGAGCCTTTTGCATCAGGCTGAAGATTTAATTTGATAAGCTGCAATGGAGAAGTAAAAAAACAAACTTTAACAACATCCTATACCTCAATTCAACAGAAAGAAAAAAAAACATCACATCAAATATATACAAAAATGTTTTACAACTAGAAAAAGGAAGGCAATTAAGGACCAGTTAAATTATTAAGCTATCGGTTTTAAATTTTTTTTATCTAAACGTTTGGCCCATATATTCTGTCTTAAATACAATGAGCTTACAAGAAGCCATTATATGATGAATGTATACAACTTTACGTGCCTGGGAATCTCCAAAGCTTGAGCCGACATATACAAATGCATTATCAAGATATGATATAGTTGATGCGATAGATGTTTCCCCTAGAAGCTCAATTTTGAGTCCGGTAACCCTAGAAACAAAAACGAAAATGTCCTTAAGAACAATCATGAACAATAAAGAAGCAAAAAAATTGTGTAGTAGCAAGATGTAAAATCAAAACTCACTTTTCTTTCTCGTGGACTATGACAAGCAAGTGAAGAAGCCCACTAAGGTCACCAAGTAAATACCTGGAACCATCCGCATCCACCCTTCCATACGCTCTAGTAATAGACTACAGCGTCAAACAATACAATCGCCATCAATCAAGAATAAGTTTGTATAAAATGTATTGTGAGAAAACAATGGAGAAATGAGCACTTGACTTACAGGTCTAATGGGTATAGCTTTAAAAGCAGAAGCACTACAATACACAATTGTCTCCTCCCCGATGATTAATACACCACAAAAAGGTGGTGGGACTGGTATTAGCAAATCGGCCCCATTATCAAGATTGTTTTGAGACCATGGACCTTCAGCAAAGTCTTTATCCTTCAACGATACCTCGTATGTTTTTACATGGCGTGCGTCTTTATTATCCTGAAAGCAGGCAACAATAAGTTTATCATTCTTGAAAATGATTTTTGATTCTCACTGAATAACAGTCAGCTACTACAAATCTAGAAACAAAATCCTTGATTCCCTTGTAAGGAGCCCCAACCTGATAAAGAACAACGATTGTAGGCTTTGGACAACCGTATAGAAATTTAATATCCAAAACTTGAAGTTCTTCTAGCCTGAAATACATACAGAAAGTCAACAACGGGTCGATTACTACGACAGAAACATATGGCTTTATACGTAATATGAAAGCATACAAAGTGACGGAAGTAATACATACCTGATGTTAAATGCTTCTTTGAGTTGTCCTTTGTTATCGAATGGAATGACCTGAACAAAAAAATAACAGTGGGAGTATTCCAATGACATAAGCATACGAAAGAAGTAAATTTGAACTTAAAAGCTAAATAACATCCAAAAGCATAAAAAACTAACATAGATAATGGAAGATTACATCATGAATAAACTACCTTAAACAACCCATCATACAAATGAAGCCCGATTAGTCTGCAGTCGGGGTCAATTATGCCTATCTACAAAGATCAATTATGTGGGAATAAATATTAGACATTAAAAATCAGATTTTGACTCATGCAGCTTGATATATACCTGGCCATTATCTGTAGGTCTGCCTATGCGATCCGAGACATCACCCATAGCTCTACACAAATCATAAACAAATTTGTAAAAAAAGATATATACAAATGTTGTTGTAAAGCATAGTTTAGGTTTGTTATAGAACCAAACCTTGTAATAACCTCATTTGCATCAGCATCCCATTGAAGAACACAAAATTTGTATCTTTCGGTTGCAATAAACAGAAGGTCTTGTGTTTCACCCTTCAATAATACAAAATCACAAATGAACAACAAAACTTGAATTGATGCAAGAGTTGTATCATTAGTTATTTCTATGAAAACCGCTAAACAATTACTCACATGAGAACGGAAAAGTTCTAGAGTTGCAATTCTTCCGTATATTGGCACATCCAACATAGGCTGCAAAAAAGCAAATTTGCAATTAGATATAGAACTAGCCAGCTAAGTTTTGATTTATTACTAATTAATACTTAATAATACTGAACTATGTCATGCGCTAAGGCATGTGTTGAGGATATGGGTGATGACATTCTGTTATATATACGAAGATTCATGTACCAGTTAATCAATGTGTGTAACACAATACAGCACTCATGTAAAAATTAATATCTTATATCATTTCCATTCCAAGTTCCAACACATATGCTTACCACTACACCACCCCCTTGAAGGTTCTTAATCAAAACTTATCTTACAGTTAAATCAAAGTGTGATATTGTGCAACTAGACATACACCCATGTAATACAGGACCAAAACGCATACACAATGCATGACTAAAGCACAAACATAAACTATTTAATATACAAAACCATAGGAATGCAAACCCACCTGCAAGCCTTGAGGAGTAAGTAAATGAATCTCGATACGCGTGCATTTCCTGAAAAACAGATGCACGATGAACAAAAATGAGTCGTATGAAAAAAAAATCGAAAAATCCTTTTTTTTCCTTTGAAAAACAAAACAAATTGCTAAAGTAAAAACCCATAAAAAAGGCTACCGGAAAGCAAGGGCGGAGCTTAGTGTGGCGAAGCTTGAGATTTCCAACCGGGGGGGCGGAAGTCACCGGACCTAATAATTTCTATAAAACCGAGGGGTCGAAAACGTATATACCCAAAAATTTATATACGAAAACTACATACTCTCCACTACTGAGCGAAAAGTTCGGGGGGTCGGCCGCCCCCTCCCGCCCCTTAAAAGCTTCGCCAATGTTAGTGGGAACTGGGGGTGCACCCGCCCCCCTCTAATGTTTTGGTTAGAAGTGTAAAATTTTCGATTTTTCGTCCGAAAATTTTAAAATTATATATGATCGCCCCCACAATTATTTTGCCTAAATATTTATACAATATATAAATTGGGTCCCATGACTATCCGCCCCCCGAAACTTTTGATTAAGCTCCGCCACTGCCAGAAAGTAACTGCCTAACGGAAAAAAATAAGTTGCAACCAATTTACAAGCAGCCAGCAGGGAACACACATTTCACATGTCTGCCAAAGTTAACAGCCTACTCTCTTATTCGACCGACAAAAGCTTAAACTTTGAATTCTCAGGTCCACCTGAGTACTGATTAAATGCAAATATCCATATATCTTCTATACATAATCAATCTTTGTTCCAAAATTAATTAATAAAAGATGAATCATTCTTCCCATCCCACAATGTAACATTCTCTATGCACCACTTGTAAACAAACACAAAAGCTTTTTCATATCAACCACCAACAGAAGTCCAAAATCCCCAATAACAACCCTACTTATAAATGTAGAATCTTATTTTTTTTTATTCAACAGAAGTTCAGTATCTAATTACATAACATAAAATAATATTAAAAAGGTGATAAACAATTAGGGGGAAATAGAAAGAGGAATTGAATGTGTTACGCGATAATAAGATTGAGTTGTTGTGGAGCAGTGAAATTGCCGACGCATGAATGAGTGACATTGGTGGGTTTATGGGCTGTAACCACGTAATTATACGTGCTCATCTCCTTCACAACTGGAACCCTAAAACCCTCTCTCTCTCTCTCTCTCACTCTTTTGCTTCTCTTTCTCTTCTTTGATTTAGCCTCTTTGTTTGTTTTGATGAGCCTACGACGACGTTTTGGTCTTTTCCCACTAAACAATCAAATACCCTCCTTATTTGGTACGATTTAAGAGATTAAAAAACGGCGATTGAGGTACCTGTATAGTGGTGGTTGGGCAAAGATTTGGTATTTTTTATGACTCGGTTTGACTCTCACTCTCTTCGTTATTTTTTATGGCGTCCAGGTGAAGGGCAAATATGAGTGGTGTCGGTTCGTCTTGGATGGGAGGCGATGTTTTATCGATTATTCCACTGTCGTGTCTTCGGGCGGGTGGAGGTCGGGTTTCCCTGAGGAGCGGGAAGAGGAGCTGGCAGAGCAAGGGCTTGAACTTGAGCTTGACGGGGACCAGTACGGCAATTAGCAGTGAAGTGGTCGTAAAGGTTGCAGTGAAGACAAAATTGACACGCGATCCCAACAGGATGATGGTAAGTACAAGTAGGGCAGAGAGGGTGTGGACCGGTGTATGCACGCTTGGCCGGCGGTGCATTGGTCACTGGTGCCGCTACTTGGTGGTTCTGGTTCTACTGTTGGACATGAACAACATTGAGAGGAGCGGTAGTGACAGCACAGTTCTTGTTGTTGTTGTTCTTGCGCTTGCGACGTGAAGACTTGGAAGTTTGCGGTGTGTTGGTTTCAGCGGTGGGAGTAGCGGTAACATGATGGAGACTCTTGGTGGTTTTATCGAAGTAACCAGCCCTAACTCGCTTGTCATTAATCTCGGCAGCGAGCAGATAAGTCTCTTCGATGATAGTTGTCTTGGCGGCTTGCACGAAATCAGCAACACAATCCGGTAAAGCACGGATGTATTTCTTGATGGTGATGTCAGCAGTAGAGACTTGACCAGGGCAAATGATGCTTAGCTGCTTAAAGGGGGCAGTTAGACCAGCATTGTCGCCACCCTCTTGCTTGATGTTCCAAAACTCGTCCTCCAACTTCTGAAGCTCATGGGGAGGGCAGAATTCTTTCATCATGATCTCCTTCAACTCCTCCCAAGTAAGCCCATAGGCTGCGTCATTTCCCCGCATGTTCCTTTCGGCAGTCCACCAGTCTAGAGCCCTGGACAGGAAAACGCCAATTGCGTTGACAGTGCGAAGGTTATCAGGACAACCGCTTTGGCGTAAAGTGACTTCAATTGAGTCAAACCATTGAAACATGGCATTGGGCCCGTCTTCGCCGGTGAACTCTTTGGGGCCGCATGCCTTAAACTGCTTGAAGCTAAAAGTAGACTTAGGTGAGTCAATCCTTGATTCCTCAGAGGACTTGCTAGCGTTCTCCTTAAGCTCGTTGACAATTTTCGGAATGACCTTTGCCATTTGCTTGGCGACTAGCGCAGCGATGAGCTTGTCTTCGTGATTGCGACAAGCAGCGCGAGAGGTATGCGATCCAAATGACGACATTGCCTGCAGCAGACATTGCCATAAGACTCAGAAACAAGTCAATTAAACCTTAGTATAGTCTAGCGAATCTCCAAAAGCTACTTCATATAAAGCACATGAACACGTCTAATCACATAGTCACATAAGGCACATAATCCACAGAAGCACGTAAGCACATAAGCACATAGTCCACGTAAGCACAAAAGCACATATTTAACTATATTTTGCACGTATTCACCTACATATATTGCACGTATTCACCTATCTTTCAGAGCTACGAAAAGCGATCGAGAGTTGCGGGTGCGAATAGCGAGTAGTGATTACGAGTAACATAAGCGATTTGTTAGCGTATTGAGGTAAATGTGTAATGCGAGTTGTGTGTGTGTATCGAAGCGAAAAGCGAGTAAAGCACCAAAACCGAAACATACATGAACACATAAATCACATAAAACATGTAAAAGCTCTCATAAAAGCGATGATTCATAGAGTCAGCGGTGGCGATCCTCAGAATCGAAACACATAAAAGCGATAAGCGCAAAATCATAAAAAATCGGAGTGTCTTGGGTGTGCTAGACTTTGACTACCCAAAGTGATACGACTATTCTCAAGGACTTCGAGTACACGCATTGGCTTATTGGACTGTACTCTTGCCTCAATCTGGACGATCGGCACGCATCCTTTCGGCCGTTACGAGGAACATGTCGTTGGAATCCATCGAGACTTTGGTGAGAGTTTTGTAAAACCCAAATATGGAGTAGAATAATTCATTAAGGTTCGGGTTTCACCCCTAACTTAATAACTTCATTCTTGTTTGTGTGATAAAATCACGAGATAGAGAGGGAGACTTGCGTCAAAGTATGGATTTCACTCCTGATTCAATGCAAATTCTCGTGTTTATAATAAAAAGGCGCATCGAACGAGCGATTTGGTGGAGAGTTTGCGGCTTTCACGCCTAATCTCAACCAGATCATCCGTTTGTGTGTGTTTTGCCAGCCTTAGGAAAGGCTGACCTTACGCGAAGCGGTAGTATGCGATGTTCGCGCAAGAGTGTAGTGCTCAACGAATTCGAGCGATAATATCAAGCAAGCTCGTACATAACCCCTACTGGGTTTGCACAAGTCGGTCTGTTGGTAGTTAAATTATAGACTAGGTCAATTCTAAGACATCAACCCGGACTAGGTCGAGTCTTGCCTAATTTCCTATAGTTATGGCTCTGATACCAATCTGTCATACCCCAATCGATGGCGGAATCATCGGGGAGCGGCACTGAGCGAAACATATTGTCCAAGAGATTCCATAACAACTATGATTACCAAATATTTAAGCATTACGTCCCATACCGTAACATATAAAGTAGCATAGTTATTACAGACAAATTGTTCTCAAAGGCAAATAAAACTGTTCCGACAACTCATAAATTGTTTATTTGTTTCTAGACTCCCCTGGACTTGATTTCCAGCGATCATATAGCAAGCAAAAGCATCCTAAACACCTGTCACATACGTTAAGATAAAGTCAATACACATAGTGTAAAGGTGAGCATACAAGTTTAATAGTATAATAGTAGCGAAAGTGATTTACGCATAACCAACATGTAACACGTAGAAATGTGAAGCAAGTAAGTTATCGACAATGAAATATGCACATACGTGACTGCGAGTTGTAGAGTGCGCAACACACATCACCACTGTGACACGTGATGGAACTTTGAAGTTTTCGTTGTAGCATTTGGAAAAGTGAGTAGTATCTCTACCTTTCAGATCGTCCGGTCGGACGGTCATCAGGACGGATGGCCATCCGCTCGAATGGCGATCCGGGTGGAGGCTAACATACTCTAAGATTTGGAAATTTATTTAAGTGTTGAAAACACCCCAAGTCGTTCGATCGGATGGCTATCCGATCAGACGACAACCCATTTGGTTACCTGTTCGTTTTGTAACTTGTAAAATTTGCTAAGTTTAGAAGGTTGCGGTTTGCCCGGGATGGTATGACGACGTGTCAAACAACGGAAATTCCACCAAGTCCAAGTCATCCGATCAGATGGGAATCACCCCGTCCGATCAGTTCACTGTTCTTGACGGCACTTCATGTTTAACCCGTGATTCGGTCGTCTTCTTCGATAGAAATCCGTTCTCAGTCCAACACTTCACTATAGAATGAGTAGAAGGCCTGAACGAGCTCTGATTCTATCGGTTTTGAGTAGAAAGTTGGGAATATTGAAGAAAGGTTTGAAACAGTTTGATTATGTTTAGATTTAGGAGAAATCAATGTTTAAACAGATCCGAGTTGTTCTTGGTGGAGGTGTTCTTGAGAACCCATGATGAGATCATCTTAGAACAGCCCAAATCCACCGATTTCATGGTGAAAAGTTGAGATTTGTTGGTGAAATTGATGTAGAAATGTGTGTAGATGATGGAAGTACAAGATTTGAGTTGAAAACTTACAAGAATCGCGAGGAATTGAGAGAAAATAGCTTGAAAGTGTGCTGGTCGAACGAGAGTTGTCTCATCACATGAACAGTGATGTGACAGGTGTTATTTATAGATGTGAGGGTGAGAAAGGCGGTGTAAATGAGACGGATCGGAGGGCCTCCCGATCGGATGGCCATCCGATCGGATGGTTATCCGGACGGATGGCCATTCGATCGAATGGTCCTTCGATCGGATGGGAGGTGCGAGTTAGTTTCCGACTTTTGGTTTCACGCGTTGAGCGTTGCGAGTAAGCGATGCGATAGTATTAAACAATAGTTACAGAATTAACATAACCACTAAATAACCTAAATATAGAACTATTATTCGAGTCCACGATGAGATTGCGTTGTGATAGAGTTGCGATTGCGTTTGCGAATAACCACCTCAAAACAAACAAACAAAAATAAACATGCACAAGTAACACATAATAGCACACACACGTAAAACAATATCCATAACCTGTAATTCGAGTTGCGATGCGATAGCAATGTGATAACATTAAGTAGATTAGCGTTTAGTTATCTTTATCGCATTGTTACTTCACATAATACAACTAACAAGCGTAATCTCAAGTATCGATTCATCGAGGTTTGAGAGTACAAACAATAATTAAGCAAAAAAAGACAGATCTAATTAGCAATCTTTTCTTCCTTTGACTTTGACTTGTACTTTGACTTCAAAAGTCGGGTTGTCACATACAATAAGCAATATAATCTTCCCCAAAATAGTTATATTTCTCTGTTATGTGTGTAAACAGGGAGGTCCAGGAGTTGAGTTCAAAGAAAGATGAAAGTCAAGCTATTGTGGTTTCTGAACAAGTTGACCCGATTCGTAAACAACCAACTGATATCTTTAATTCTATGTTTGATTCAAAGTCATAAGCAAGTGAGGTACATAATATTACTAATTCATATATCACATCACTGTTTCTGTTGTTGTTGGCAATTGATAAGGCCGAAGATGAATGGAGCCAAGAGCAATTTTGGTTGCATAATGTAAGCATCCGAATTTGAATTCTTAAAGTTTAGGGATTTTTCTTAGTGTTAGTTTTTCATGTATTCTTATGGTTGTGAGTTTCGTTCGGGAGGTATTGTGATTCTTAACCTTATAAAGCTACGCCCCCGGTAAAAAAAAAACCCTTTGGAGTTTCTGTCCTCATTATTAGGGCTAGATTTGCTGCAAGGGTCGATCTGAGCGAAGAAGAATTGAAGGAAAGTTGGTGAACATGACAACGTTTTTCGAGATGTCGCTTGGGGCGTTTGTGTTCTGGCAATCAATGGATAAAGTTCATGTCTAGATCGCTCTTCACCAGGACGAAAAGGTCTCTCATTTCTAACTTTGTAATTCTGTTGTTTGATATCAATTTTGCATCTTTCTCTAAATTAGGGTTTCGATTCCGAATAATACTATTTGAATGTTGAGATTTAATGCTTGAATTTGGAGAAAAATCAGTTAAAATTGGGTGAAAACAGTAGTATGTTAATGAATTAAGATGATATTCGGTGGTGTCTAGGGTTAAAGCACATAGATTACAGATTTTGTTAAATGCTACTCCAGATATATATATCAACCTAAGCATTGCAAGATTACTATAATGAATCTACTTTCTTTGGCCTTATGACATCTTGATTGGCATGTGTACGGTTTTGGATTGCTTATTAAAACTGCTGATCTGATTATTTGTAAGCTGGGGGTTCAAAGTACCCGTAAAACATTTTTTACTTCTAGAAAACTATGATGCATTCCAGAATAGGTAAAATTTTACTTTATATAGGTGGCAAAATGGGCGGATCAGTGATTGACCCGTAAAACATTTTTTATTCATTTTAACTAAAGAGTTGATGCATTAAAGATGATTACAAAAACCTTTTTTTAAATAAAATGATTCAGGAGGTTGTAAGCCTAAAAAATAGAAAAAAATAAAATAAAATAGTTGATGATCAGTGCCAGTTTTATGCAGTTTGTATGACTTGGCAAATGTCGTTCCGACTTTAGCTAAATTTTATCATCAAGCGAGTGAATCATATGAACAAGCTTGCACGCGCCATATTAGTATGATTATTTACTATGTAAGTTAACGACTTTTATTTAATGGTATATATTATGAATTTGAATTTCTCGATCGGTAGTCATTAATTCTTGAACTGTGTATAACTGTTTTTAAATTTTTGCACAATTTGAGCTAATTTTTCAATTTGTTTGAAGAATCGAAGATTTGATGTACACCATCACTCCTGAAGAAGTTGGTACTTAACTTAATACTAGTATTAAGCACCCTCGCGTTGCGGCGGGGGCGGACACGAATGTCAAACTACTACCAGCGACCACTGACACTAAAGTTGCAGCGTGTTAATACGAAGAAATTAAACCAAAACGTAAAACATATAAAAAAAATAATTAAGTCTATCTATGACCCGAGCGTTACGATGAACCTGTCAAACAGGAAAAAATAGACGACGTAACAACGTTTACAACACACGCACGTTGCGCCGTGTTTAAGCAACATGTACAACTTATAAATGCACACACTTGGCAACATGTACAACTTATAAATGCACACACTTGTTACTAAACAATAGTATATAAATAAATAAATTAGCATAAAAAACCACTAAAGCAACTTGTACAACTTATAAATGCACACATGTGTTACAAAATAATAGTATATAAATTATTGGATGAAACAAACTATATTATTCGTCTTAATATATGCTTTTAAATCAAAGTTTAAACTAAAAGAAACATGTCTTTGTTACAGATTCCTTTCCAGCTTGGTTTATTGAAAATGGATCTCAGGAAGGTGGTGAAATCAAGTTTATCAGGAGTAAGTTATTATATATAATTATTAATAAAATATTTTGGAATAATACATAACAATATTTGAAAGTTATTGTATAATTTAAAAAAATAATGACATACTATTTGCATACACAGGTTGACAAGCACATTGGTGCAATGTATAAAAAGCTGCAGAAAAACTTGACCTATGAGGAATTATTACCTTCACTATGGGATAAATGTAAGGTATTTTGAGCTATATTAGTTATAGATTTTTATTCTGTATTATTTTTATTTAATGGATATCTATAACTTCTAATAAAATAAAACAATCTTAGGACACATGACATTTTCTTAAAGTGGAACAAATTGTTAGGGCTTTTTAGTGAAGGAGTTGATTCACATTCGGATCCAACAGGTACTCTCTAACCCTAAACTTGATTGGCCTTTCCTCAACATTAAGATTTTGATTGTGTTTTATTTTTGTTTTTCTTTGTTGTTTGGGCCTGTTAGCTGCTTGCTAAGGGCCTTTCTTTTTTTGTTTTTCTAAGTAAAATAGCTTGATATTGAGTGTAAAAAGTTAGTGTCTTTTAACTTTAATTTTGTTTTGATTGGTTGATCAAATTTATATTGGTTTTAGTTTACTGAGTTGTATATAATATATAATAATAATAAAACTGTGTTACTTTACCTTACCAGGTAAATGAAGTCAAAAATAGAATTAAGATTTTGGTAAAATAGCTTGATATTGAGTGTAAAACATTGGTGTCTTTTAACTTTAATTTTGTTTTGTTAGGTTGATCAAATTTATCATGGTTTTATTGAGTTGTATATAATAATAATAATAATAATAATAATAATAATAATAAAACTCAGTTACTTTACTTCACCAGGTAGCAAAGGATGAGGGGTTTGAGCTACCGCCTCCCGGTGAATACGCAATCGGTATGTTCTTCTTGCCTACTTCTGATACTAGAAGGGAGCAAAGCAAGATTGTGTTTACAAAGTATCTCAACAATTAAATTGATTACTTTAAATTAAGAAAAGGTTCTAAATAGTTTTCTGGTTTATGGTGTGAATTTGGTTAAAAAGTTTACAAATTTATTTGCAGGTTGCTGAGTCACTCGGGCACACGGTTCTCGGCTGGCGTACTGTCCCAATAGATAATTCAAGTTTGGGTAAAGCTGCTCTGCAAACCGAGCATGTTATCGAACAAGTGTTTCTCACACCCACTGCTAGGTCAAAAGTCGATTTTGAGCGGCAAGTATATATAATAACCTTTCTTACATTTGACTATTTTAACTTTTTTTGCATACAGGTCAGTCTTTATCTTTGTTAATTGGTATTTGCATATGTACATACTAAGAAGGGTGTCAATGGTAGCCATCCAGGCTGCATTGAACCTTCAACACGGTGGGGTCCGGGATTTCTATATATGTTCTTTATCATCTAGGTATGTTAATTATTTTTGTTCATGTTTATTGAGCTATGTGGGGAATTGAATCTAAGCAATTTGTTATTTTGGTTGCAGAACTATTGTATACAAAGGTCAGTTAAAACTAAACCAGTTGAAGGAGTATTACCATGCAGATCTTTGGAACGGAAGGTTTACGAGCTACATGGCACTGGTGATTATATTTTTTTCATAAACTTGATTCTTTGTCTGCTGACTTCACACTTAACAACAACATTGGATCAACCGATTAAAGGGAGAGAGATGCAAATGTTGAGGAATGCATTCTTTGATTAATTTATGAATTTCGATTGGGATGCTGGATTGGATTCTTCAGTGGTGAGTTGGCGTGTTCTGCTCACTTCTGGAAGATGCGACCTATGTTCACCATCTGTATATATGGTTCAGTGACATCCAAGTGTACCCTGATGTTCAACTTTCACACCCATTTTGACAATATTATGACTTAAAAGATATCCATTTTCGGTGCAGATTCATTCTAGATTTTCAACCAAGACGTTTCCTAGCTGGGATCATGCTCAACCAATGCGTGTTCTTGGACATAACGGTGAAATTAACACGCTTAGAGGGAATGTTAACTGGTAGGTCCTCCCGTTTGCACTCTTACGATTTACGAATCCAGTTATGTTTAAATAAATAAATATGTAATTGTCGTATGTTTCATTATTTAGGATGAAAGCACGTGAGGGTCTTTTAAAATGCAAAGAGCTTGGCCTCTCAAAGAATGAGATGAAGAAACTTCTTCCCATCGTAGATGCCAGTTCATCAGATTCAGGTGTGTACAAACCGCTTTTTAGACATTCCCAAAATTTGATTAAAAACGGGTGTTTGTATAATGTATTATTAATGATCTTTTTATCATTTATGTGCTTTCGATGGTGTTTTGGAGATTTTAGTGCGAGCGGGAAGAAGTCTTCCCGAGGCTGTTATGATGATGATCCCTGAAGCATGGCAAAACGACAAGAACATGGATCCTAGAGGTGGCAATCTTGACCCATTTATAGCAAACGGGGTTGATTTGGAATCACAAGTGAGATGGGTAAACTTAAGCAAGAAAATAAAACAGAAAATGAAAACGGGTCAAATGGGTTATATACTTGTATTCCTTATGTGGTCAACTTTATTTTAAGGGCATTATATCATCGATACAATTTGGGCCTTTATTTTGTGTGGTACCATTTTCGAATAGTTATAAGTATATACTTATGGTTTATATGGTTTTTAAAATGTTTTATGTGTTTAGTTGGTGTTAAGCCACCCACGAAACTCACGGGTTCTTAGACTAGTTTATTAGTATAGAAAGATTAGGCCATGGTTTACTCTAATATTTGGGTTGTTAACACGAATATGGTATGTTAACCGGTATTGCAAACCACTCTCTCCTTGTGTTAAGTGGTATTAAATGAGTTATTTGTTAACATGTTAACCGTATGTTAAGGTATTAAATTAATTCTTCTTTTCTATTTTAAACCACTAAAAATAATGTCAAATAAAGTTAATGGGATTAAACAATTTCCTTGGAGCAGTGGCGGAGCTAGCCTATTAATTTAAGGGTATCCCAAATAAAAAGTTTTTACCTTGCAATCATAGAATAATAAATAAAGTAAAAAAATACCTAATAATTTGTCTTCTTCTTTTTTCATAGCTTGAAATCGTTCAATCACATCGTTGTCTTTTATTTTATCAAAAGTTTTTTTTTCGATCGCACAAACCATTGTTCAAAGACCGCTGGCTTCTGTTCTGTATAATCGACATTTGGTATCATTGCCGCCCATAATCACAAATCAAAATGGGTCTCTTACAATTATAATATTGTTTTGGATCTTGGGCTATCAATTATAACTAGGGCCTCATTTCAATTCTATTATTGTTAATTTTGGCTTATTTTATCATTCGGGCGTAATTATTCTACAAGTTTTCGGGTTGTATAATGTTTGGGCTTATAAAGAAAATGAGATTTTAGTAATATCAAGTATCCTATTTTTTTTTTTTTTTTTTGGTTAGAGGTATCCTTATATTTTTTAAGGGTATCCTTTATATAAAGCTGGAAAAAAAAAACTATACGAATACGAGGTTGAGCCGTAGCCCATGCTACGACTCCTAACACTATAGTTCCGCCCCTGTCTTGGAGTAAGACATAATGAAATGAGGGGAAATGAATGATGTAGCATTTAGGTGAGTTAAGAAAGATTAAAACTCTAAACTATTATAGTCAGATAGTTGAGTATTTGTATAGTTTCACGAATTAATATTTGGTATTTTTTTACATAAGTAATTGTTGTTAAGAGTTTATTTGTTAGTTTTCAAAATGTCTAAAAAATATTATTTCACTAATGTATGGGATCGTTGAAATCGATATAGTTTTTTAAATGGTTTAGTAATTGTGATAAACGAGGTTTCGTCAATCCGCGCGTTGCGGCGGAATGTTAGTTATGAACGCTTTAGTATCACTATATGAGATACAAAATTTGTTGGGTTTAATGGTAGAAATTAGAGTTGAAACTATTTTCGAGTTTTAGGAATTGAAGGGGGAGATTTGGAAAATATTTGGTGTTAAAGTTTTAGTATAGAATAATTGATATGGATTAAATAATCGTTGCAACTTGGATAAGTTCAAAAACGAATTTCAAACTTGTATGTTGTGTGGTGTGTGTGAATCTATGTTGTAATTTGTTATGATTCTATAATTGTATTTAATGATTCATATTATATAGATGTGGTAATTGCTAAAGTTGATTCCATATGTACAAAACGAATTTCAACATCAATATGGTTTGGTTTAGTGGTTCAAATTGTGATACAAACAAATATAATAACATGGTTTTGGCATACGCATGCCCTTTGGATACAAATTAATGTTGGGTGGTTGTTAAAGGGAGAATTAGATGATTTGGACCATATATTTTTGTCAAAAAAAGATTTTTGATTTAAAATAGATTTGTTAACCAAGAGAATATTAAATAAAAAGCCAACCCTTTAGGACCACCAAATTCAAAATCTTTAAGATCATATGATCCTTGAGCGTTTTGCGTTATGTGGCGGTCCAGTCAGCAATGGGACATTATAGGGCGTTTTTTCTAAAATAAGTGTAGTGGGGATGTGGGGCATTATGTTAAAAGGGGTGTAAAAATTAAATAACAAAAACAATCAAAAAAGGGTATTAGCCAACCAAAAAGAAGAAAAGCTGTCATTAGCCAAAGAAAAGAGTGGGGGCGTGGAAAAAATGACGCTTCTAGGATTTTTCTTTTGGAAAAAACGCCCAAAGGGGTGGTTTGAGAGCATGGAGGGACGTTTTTTTTGGGGGGGAAACGCCCAAAAATCCCCACTACGGATGGTCTAAAAACACACATTATTGGTCTAACCTTTGCAGACCAAGAAAAATATATTAAATAATGATATAGGAATATAACTAAGAGACTTGTGGGTTCTGTGGATATGTAAAAGTGTAAAACATACAAACTCAAAGCCATCATCGATACCAAACCCCTTTGCAAATACAATTAATTATTGAGACGGTCCACTCCTTTGCGAAGATCATCATTACGACATTAATACATGATCGTCAATTCATATCAGTATTTTTCAGATGTTCAAAGATAAGGTTATACGTAGTGGGGCGCCATGTGGGGAGTTTTTTGGGTGATAGCGCCCGCCACACCACGACAGGTGGCGCTATGGGGACAAATCTTGAAGGCAGCGTTATACTCATGGTGGCGTTTTGGATTTGCAAACTTTTCCCCCCACTCACACACATACATACATACATATGTATGTATGTATAATTGAAGGGGTTGTTAATTACTCCCTCCGTCCCATTAAAAGTGTCATATTTTGAATTTTCAAAGTTTTTGTTTATAAACCATGAGTAATGATGAGTTAGGGGCTTTATGACTACGGGTTTTAGTGATATAACGCCCCATAAAACATCTGTGTGACGTGACACGACACGTGTCGTATAATGCCCAGAAAGGGACTACACATGGCCTAATGAGAAAGATCCATAACTCTATTTATCACCTTCCATATCTAGAAAATTGTTGTTTCTGCAAATTAAAAAGTAAAAGTAACCCATTAATCAAATTATCTAAACACATGATCACCAAATTTGCAACCACGCATAACCATGCAACTATGTTCATGAATAAAATCAAAATTACAATAACAAACGAATGATCTATGAACAATTAAAACCAAAACTGAATACGACTTAATCAACCGAATTCAAAACAACATATTTAAAAATGACAGATAAAATGAATCACAAACATGAAGATGACTGATTAACGCCCTCTCCGCAATTGTGCGAAACTAATCTTCCATCTCTATTTCTGTATGCATGAGTCGATTGACGGACGGAGTTTAAATCGCGATTCGAGAAGGAAAGAAACAACGATCATTAAAAAGGCAAATGCTTGAGTCGATTGCGTTCACAAAGAAAAGTAACCATAAAAAGGTAACGTCGAATCAAAAAGGAAGAAATGACGCAGTGTGTAACACCTCGAAAATTTCGGGTTCAATAATAAAACGACACGTGTCATGTCAGACAAAACGCGTTGTAAACTCGGATTTTTAATAAAGATGATTCGGCAGGATTTAAAGTGGCGTCATGTTAAACTGTTACCTCTGAACGACCTAAATTGTAAATCCCAAGACCCGATTAAATATTATACCCATCTTTTATTACCCTCGATGCGGAAGATTATTGCTAATAATGGATGTGATAAAGCATGATGTGATCCCACAAATAATTTGAGTGGTACACCGATGTTTTCGGATCTTGTTAATGCATTCAAATTGAAACAAGTTCAATGGTAGAGTATTATACAGTATCACACACTTTATAAGGGTCCTAAAGTTGATAATTGAGGTCTAGTTGTCGTGCAAGATGATACCTTTCCAAAACTTCAACTAACAACAACAACTTTGTCCCTGACTAGGGCTAGCGCACCGCTACAATCGTAGCGTAACGGTGCGCTACCAGTGTATAGTCAAAATGCCCTGAATAGCGGGCTAGCGCACCGCTACATCTTTAGCGTAACGGTGCGCTAGTGGTGTACCCAGCATCAGAAACAGGCAGCAGCCTGTATTTCGCGATTGTGACTTGTTTCATCGGTTTATCTTGCATGTGCATGGCCCCTAGACACCCCCTACATGCTAGGGACATGTGTTTAGCAATTGTGGATGGCCCTAGACTTTGTTGTCAACTTGTGGTGGTGTATGATCATACTATATAAACCCACATATGTTGCAAACATTTTCCCATTCCACTTCTGAGCATTTGAGGAGCCTTCCAAGCTGATATCAAGACATCCCTAGTCATCCTTAATCACCTTGTAAGTGCTAAACCCTTCTAAATTCAGTTTATGCTTTCAATTTAGCTTAAAAGTCAATGTAGCGTATTAAACGTTTGACTTCCAGTTAATTTAAGTTGACTCAGTCGTAACCCGAAATAAAAGTACCGTTAGGTTGGTAATTATGTGGGTAATAAGACCCTAAAAGGGTTCCCCCTGATTCCCATCTTAACTAGTTCGTTTGTCGAGTCAAACATTAACCGAAAAAGTCAACAGAAATGCAATTTGTGATTTAACGCGTGATTAGCAATCCGTGAGGCGTGTAACCTGTTCTAACCTTAATATAACTTAATAATAAGTATAAAAACTTGTTTATGCTTGTCCGACTCGACAAATTTCTGTTTAAACCCGGTTCGGAACCGAAAGGCGCAAAACCTTGACTTTTGCTTTGACTTCGGTTCTGACCCGTTTTAGTTTGATTCGAAGATGCCTTAGTGCTTCATTAGAGTAGGGTTGCATGTTAGTATAAGTCTCTGTACTTGTTTCATTGATTATACGATGCATGCACACGTTTCCGTTAATCGCTTAAATTGGACCATAATGCCCTTATGACCATACCACGAGAATTTTGAAAATGTGGAAGTACTATAATCTTAGTTACTGATTATTAATCATGCACGTAAATTTTCACGTCAATCGGAGGTCTAGATTAGGAGATATGCGCATTAGCGTGAATAATAAACTTTTTATTAATTAAACGGCGCGATTAGCGCATAGCCTATCTAAACCCGATTTTCGGTACCAAAACTTTTACCCACTGATGTTAAATAATATTTTGGGATTTTTGAAGATTTTTAATTATTTTTAAACTGATCTTAAGCTAGGCTTATCGCATTGATTCGGTTAATACCGAATATGCCCTTTTAAGCCATAAAACGAATTTTACGAATCCGTTTGATACCAATCCAATTGCCACTGATTTAAAATAATAAATAGAGTGTTATGAGCCTGTTTTTCTGATCAAAAAACTCAGAATAGTATTTTAAACCGTACGTCGCTTAAAACGGCTTCATACGCGTATTAAACGCATAAATTGGGTTTAAAACCATTTTGGGAAATGAGACTCTTCACCAACTGTTGTGGTCTGTTAGAATTAATAATTTCGCTGATTAAATGAGACCCGTATCTCAGAAGTATTATAAATCTCCTTTATAACCCTTAAAATGACCAAAATACCCCTACGGGGCGTATTTAGGGATTAAACTCGTTATGGGCATTATGGAAGATATCATAATGATATCACAACATATTTAAAGCGTATTAACTTAGGAAACCTGTTCGCGACCCTTTCGGTTACCCGTTATGCATTATACGCGTTCGGTTCGGTTTATGTAACTAGTTTGCATAAACTAGCCGAAACGGGTCAAACGATATCATTTTTATCTCAAAATCCAGAATGTGAATAGTAAACCCATATTAAACAAGTCCTCAACTTGTCGGGTCTAAATCACATTCTATCCGGTCTTCGCTTAATCGTGCGTACGAACCGTATCGTAAAACTGACCGGTCTAAGCTTAAGCTTAACTAAAGACCCGTTAGTATTCTAATAGGTTATATTTAACCTTCGTTCCAGATTAGGAGAACCAGTAAAAGCTATCTGCAGTTTATTCAATTAAGGATTTATACTTGCAAAGGTAAATACTTTTAACTTATTTTCCCTATACGGGCTTGGGTTACGGTACATAGCGTACCGCTTGATCGAGCATCAAATCTTCCACGCTTAGTGGTTAATTGAATAATTTGATCGGCTCGTTTTAAACAGATGTGTTTACTTTACAGCCTTTGGGGGGTTAATGACCATGTCCCGGATATCCTCGGCATTATCTTACGAGATTGCCACGACCTGAGCACGGGGTGTAGGCGTACTCCCGTGTATAACTCACTTACAGTGGTGTGTCTATTGATCTTTAACCCGGATACATTCCGGGCTACTGAACGCATAAGTAACACGTAATTCGTTCACAAGATTATTATATTATCAAAATAATTCTCCCAAGTTAAATAAAAATGTTTATGCCATGTGCATCCAAACCAATTTTCAATCATTTTACAAAATGAGTCAGTTGAATGTATTTACCAGTGTAAACTGACGTATTTTCCCAAAAAGATTAAATGCAGGTACTAGGCGAAATAGGCTGGGAGTCTCCTAAGCATCACTAGAAGTCTCGCAAACTTAAGATGCCGAAGTCTGTTGAACCATAGACAATATTTTTATTATTCGACCCTACTGTGGATAAACACCGGATAATTGTGACTTTGTTTACAATAAATAAATTCGGTTGTATCTTATTTAAATTTGCTTCCGCTGTGCATTATTATATTGTGTTGTTTGACTATTACGTTGCCAACCACGTCACGATACTCCCCCACCGGGCCCACCGGTGACACGTGGAAATCGGGGTGTGACAGGTTGGTATCAGAGCCAACACTGAGTGAATTAAACACTAGCCTTTTGTGTTTAATCTCAGTTACATAATTGCACATATCTAAACTTTTGAGTCTAGACTTATAACATAGGACAAATTCCACCTTATTCGGTCTTCGTTTTGTCCTTTAAACTTTATATTTTGTTATTGTTATCTTATGTTTTATTGACAGGAGTAACAAAGATGCCTCCGAGATTCTTGCGTACGCGAGGACGCGGAAAGGGGCCGATAGCCGCCCCCAACGACCATGAAGCAGGGCCATCTAATACACGAGGTCCTATCCCCGCCGAGAGTGATGGTACTCGACGGAACCAGAGAGGTCTCTTTCAACCGGCAAGACGGTCGGTTTCGAATAGCTCGACGACTCCCGCTCAAGACTCCTACGGGCCACAATCAGAAAATGAGCCTGGAGACTCACACCATTCGTACATACCGTTACAGCGATCAATGTCGCACCGCCCTTTTGGAGACCCCACTCCATTCTTTCAAGGCCGGTTTAACCCGACAGATTATATACAAGAACCAGTGGGTTTTAACCCATTGGGACCGGAGGACCATTTCTCTGGGGGCAATGATATGGACGAGGAAGACGACCCCATCGAGCCCGCATCAGGAACTCCCAACCACTCAATCGAGGTCTCGGATAGTTCCATTTATCACGGACCACCCTATAGTGGTCCAGATAGCTTCCAGGCTATCTTTACTCAGCACGAATGGTACTACACACCTTCTCACCATTCGTCGCCGCATGTACGGCAGCAGCCTCACTATTCTTCGCCTCATGAGCAGCAGCAGCATCATCAAGATTCCTCTGGGAATCACCAGTCTGTGGCAGTTACGCCACCGCCTCCACCACCACCAGTTCAGCCGGCGCCTCCTCAACCGCAAAGACGTATGAGAACAGGAGCCCGGATGTCCACACGAAGAGAAGAGTTTCATTTCAGCTCTCCTTTACAATCAAGTGGCAGAAATTATCAGCCGCTTCCAGAAGATCCACAAATGGGTGGACCATCAAACCCCTTCGCGCAGCAACCGCCACCAATGGGTTTCGATAATCAGATACCAGCATACACGGGTCCTTCGATGTATAACCCGTTTGAGCCACCGACCCACACTAACCCCGGTTACGCTGAAGCCGACCCATACCTGGTAGCTGCTAATTACAACGCTCTTAACCCTGATGGACCGTATGGGGGTCCTTGGGGAGTAGGGTACCCAGTCCAGGGGTACCAGATGCCTACACAACCCCCGTTTTACCAACAACCCCCGCCGTCTCTACAAATGTCGCCACCACTGCATCAGGAGATCCTGTAAAGTATTAGAGAGGTGCGACATGAGGCACGGGAAGATCGACGGCGTAACCAGGGAATGTTTAAGACCTTGACGAACTTAATCAAGGGAAAGAGCAAGAAGGATCAGTAAATCCTTTATGTGTATATGTCTACTTTAAAAATTAAGTCCCTGCGTGGACATTTATGTTGTATGTTTAGTCCCTACGTGGACTTATGTTTGTTTAAGTCCCTACGTGGACAATTGTTAGTGTGTTAGTCCCTACGAGGACTTATGTCTTCTGTAAGACCCCTGCGTGGGCATGATGGTATGTTGTAGCTCCTACGTGGGCAAATTTCATGTGTGAAAGACCTGTTTAGGGCAATATGTAATATTGTTATAAATTATTGGAGTGTTGTTTTTATAAATTTCATGTTTGCCATTTGTGCATAAATAAATTATAAATGAAATAAATAAATTAAAATCATTCCTTTTAATCTGCCTAAGTAATTATTTAATTAAGAATCTTTAAGTGTGAAACCTAGCCTAGTGTCAGATATAAGACCGGGCCAAAATGGTAAGACCGGTTTAAAAGATTCAAATCCCTGTTAACATCTTAAAACATGTTAACACTCCTGGCAGAAGTGATTCATTAGAAATCACGTACGTCATTTTTATAAAGGAATTCTTTAGAAGATTCCTAACCCAGTTTAATGATCTCTAAATCCTGGGTACATCATCAATTAAGATGATCATATTTTACCATACGTGGTAATATAATGCCTACGGGCCTTGCTCATTTCCATATAAGCCAAAAGACAGTGGTAGCTATGACTCCCTGTCTAATAAAGGTAATGAACTAGGTTCAAACCTTAAAAGTCTTGATTCTCTGAAATCATAGTTTATTAAATTGTCCATGTGACCAAGCCTTATGTGCTAATATATATTGTCATTGTTTATGTTTAGGATAAATTTTAATTAAAATCCTAAATAAATACGATTAATAAGTTAACCAAATATGGTCTCTGTTTACCATGGTTAACGAGTTACCCTAAGGGGTAATTCCATAATAAACTCCCAAATAAATTATTGTCCTTGTTTTCTGCAACAGTTCAATACAAATGGCTAACTCTAATGAAGTCAATAGCCATCCTGTGGCGCCAAATGAGAACGCCCAAATTACATTGACAGGTGCCGAACTGAAAGCAATCATTGATGGCGCTGTCACTCAAGCCTTGGATAGGCAATATGATGAATACAGTGGTACCCGGAGTAGGACCCACTCTGTGTCACACACAAAGCCAAGGACACATTCTGAGGCTCATAACAAGCCTCCTCCCAAGAAGAACGGACCCAAGAAAGACGGTGATGACCGTCAGTCCACCAACAATCAAAGTGACCCATCCCAGCATTTGGTACTGCATCAAGGACCCCGTAACAAGGGTTGCACTTACAAATACTTCGTGTCTTGCAAGCCCCGGGATTTTACAGGGGAAAAGGGGGCCGTTGATTGCATGACTTGGCTGGATGAAATGGACACAGTGGTGGACATCAGCGGGTGCGCTGAGCGGGATATTGTTAAGTTTGTGTCGCAGTCCTTCAAAGGTGAAGCATTGGCTTGGTGGAGATCTCTGATGGAGGCCTCCGGAAAGATTCCGTTGTATAGCATGACGTGGGATCAATTCATTGCCCGGATCAAAGATAATTTCTGCCCTCAACATGAGGTGGAAAAGATAGAATATGACTTTCTGTCATTGGTGATGAAAAACCTCGACTGCCAAGCTTACCTGACAAGCTTCAATACGCTGTCCAGGTTGGTTCCCTACCTAGTAACCCCTGAGCCAAAGAGGATCGCTCGTTTTATTGGTGGTTTGGAACCCGAGATCAAGGCCAGTGTAAAAGCTTCTCGGCCAGTTACCTTCAGGTCTGTAACTGATCTTTCTTTATCCCTCACACTGGATGCGGTCCGACAGAGATCGCTGAGGAATAAAGATGTTGAGAAGAGGAAGCGAGAAGATGATGGTTCGCGTAGGTCGAACAAGAAACACCGTGGGAACGGTGATAACAAGAAGGGATCCGAGTCGAGGAAGGATGGGCATAAGTCTGATGAGAAGCCCAGGTGTAAAACTTGCAAGAAACAGCACTATGGAAAGTGCAGACTAGAGTCGAGCTCACGGACTCAGTCGAAATCCTTTGCTTGTGGGATTTGCAAGTCCACGGACCATAAAACCTTGGATTGCAAGAAAATGAAAGATGCGACGTGCTACCGTTGCAGTGAGAAGGGCCATATAAAGACTAACTGCCCCAAGAACAACAAGAAGCCTGAGGAGGCTAAGAAGACTAACGCCAGAGTCTTCAGGATGGATGCGCAGGAGGCTGTGCAAGATGATAACGTCATAACAGGTACATTCCTTGTAAATGATGTCTTTGCAAGAGTACTTTTTGATTCAGGCGCAGATAAGTCTTTCGTGGATCATAAGTTTTGTAAATTGTTGAATTTACCTGTCAAAACCCTAAGCATAAACTATGAGGTAGAGTTAGCAGATGGTACCATAGAAACCGTCTCTACTGTGTTAGATGGATGTACTATATCCATTAAGAACCATTATTTTCCTCTGTCTCTACTTCCGTTTAAATTAGCTGGTTTTGACATAGTTCTGGGTATGGACTGGTTATCTCATAACCAGGCCCAAATCGTCTGTAAACAGAAACAGGTAGTGATAAAGACTCCGTCTGGTGAGTCACTTACCATTCGGGGAGATACCCAGTACGGACTGCCTGAGCAGGTGACTATGCTCAAGGCTTCCAAGTGTTTGAAGAGGGGATGTGTCATCTACATGGCGCAGGTGATTATTGATGAGCCTAAACCGAAGTTAGAAGACATCCCTGTCATTTCTGAGTACCCAGAAGTGTTTCCTGAAGATCTACCTGGAATACCACCAGATAGACAAGTCGAATTCAGGATCGATATCATTCCCGAAGCGGCACCAGTTGCCAGAGCACCGTACAGATTGGCACCCACCGAAATGAAGGAGTTGCGGACGCAGCTAGATGAACTGCTGGCTAAGGGTTTCATTCGACCTAGTTCATCTCCTTGGGGAGCGCCAATCCTGTTTGTCAAGAAGAAGGATGGGTCGATGCGTCTGTGCATCGACTATCGCGAGCTTAATAAAGTCACGATCAAGAATAGGTATCCGTTGCCCAGAATCGACGATTTGTTCGATCAACTTCAAGGGGCAAGTTACTTCTCAAAGATTGATCTGAGGTCAGGCTACCATCAGTTGAAGGTTAAGGATGAGGACGTTCACAAGACTGCATTTAGGACTCGTTATGGTCACTACGAGTTCCTAGTGATGCCTTTTGGGCTCACTAATGCACCAGCCGCGTTCATGGATCTCATGAATCGCGTCTGCAAGCCTTACTTAGATAAATTTGTTATCGTCTTCATCGATGACATCCTTATTTATTCTAAGAATCAAGCTGACCATGAGAAACACCTTCGGTGCATTCTCAAACTTTTACATCACGAGAAACTCTATGCCAAATTTTCTAAGTGTGAATTTTGGCTACGAGAAGTCCAATTTCTTGGACATGTGGTCAGTGAGAGTGGTATCCAAGTGGATCCCGCTAAAGTAGAAGCTGTTATGAATTGGCAAGAGCCAAAGACGCCTACGGAGATACGTAGCTTCCTGGGATTGGCAGGATATTACAGGCGTTTCATCGAAAATTTTTCAAGGATTGCTGCACCCCTAACTTCTCTGACTAAGAAAAAGATTAAGTTCGTTTGGGGCCCTAAGCAGCAAGAAGCATTCGATATTCTCAAACAGAAGTTGAGCAACGCTCCTGTGCTTACTTTACCTGAAGGCACTGAAGAGTTCGTAGTTTACTGCGATGCTTCACACACCGGCATGGGGTGTGTGCTTATGCAGAAAGGCAAGGTTATTGCCTATGCATCGCGACAGTTAAAGGTGCATGAGAAGAATTACACCACCCATGACTTGGAGTTGGGTGCCGTTGTATTCGCACTAAAACTGTGGAGGCATTATCTTTATGGAATCAAGTTTGTGATCTTTTCTGATCACAAGAGCCTCCAGCATCTGTTTAACCAGAAAGAACTAAACATGAGGCAACGCCGTTGGATGGAAACTTTAAATGATTATGATTGTGAAATCAAATACCATCCCGGCAAAGCAAATGTAGTCGCTGATGCCTTGAGCAGAAAGCAAAAGGTTAAACCCATTCGAATTAACGCCAAGCGTATGGAGATAAAGAACAGTTTGATAGAAAGGGTGTTAGCTGCACAGAAGGAAGCTGTGTTGGAAGCTAACTACCAAATGAAAAGTTAGGAGTAACTGAGGAGCAGTTAACTCTTAGCAAAGACGGAATTCTAAGATTGAATGGGCGAATATGGGTTCCGATTTACGGAGGACTTCGTGATGTTATCCTCCAGGAAGCCCATAGTTCCAAATACTCCGTTCATCCTGGAGCTGATAAGATGTACCAGGATTTAAAGGCAAATTATTGGTGGATAGGCTTGAAAAAGTCTGTGGCCGCCCATGTAGCAAAATGCTTGACATGTGCGCAAGTCAAAGCCGAGCATCAGAAACCGTCAGGTTTGCTACAACAGCCTGAACTTCCTACGTGGAAGTGGGAAATGGTAACTATGGATTTTATTACCAAGTTACCCAAGACAAGAAAAGGCAATGATACGATATGGGTTATAGTTGACCGACTGACTAAGTCAGCTCATTTCTTACCCATCAAGGAGACTTATAGCTCCGATATGTTAGCCCAGTTATACGTTGATAAGATTGTAGCCCTACACGGCATACCTGTAGCTATTATCTCTGATAGAGATACTAGGTACACGTCACATTTTTGGAAGAGCTTCCAGCAATCTTTGGGCACACGTTTGAACTTTAGTACGGCTTACCATCCTCAGACAGACGGTCAGAGTGAGCGTACTATTCAAACGTTGGAAGACATGCTACGTGCATGTGCGATCGATTTGGGAGGTAGCTGGGATAAGAACCTACCATTGATCGAATTCTCCTACAACAATAGCTACCATACCAGCATAAAGGCTGCGCCTTTTGAGGCATTATACGGTAGAAAGTGTAGATCGCCAGTTTGTTGGGCGGAAGTTGGAGAAGTCCAGTTATCAGGACCAGAGATTGTGTTTGAAACGACGGACAAGATTGTCCAGATTCGTAACAATCTCCAAGCTGCCCGGAATAGGCAGAAGAGTTACGCTGATCCAAATCGTAAGGATTTTCACTTCGAAGTAGGTGAAAAAGTCCTACTAAAAGTGTCACCCTGGAAAGGAGTGATGCGATTTGGTAAGAAAGGCAAACTAAGCCCGAGATACATAGGACCTTTCGAGGTTATCGAACGTGTCGGGTCAGTTGCCTATAAGTTGAACTTACCGGAAGAGCTCAGTGGAATTCACAATGTGTTCCACATCTGCAATCTAAAGAAGTGTTCCGCTGACGATTCACATGTCATGCCACACACAGATGTGCAAATAGATAAGAGCTTAACATTTGTTGAAAAACCTTTGTCGATTGAAGATCGACAGGTAAGGAAGCTTCGAAGAAAGCATATACCTTTTGTAAAGGTCAAATGGGATGCCCGAAGAGGTCCCGAGTTTACGTGGGAGTTAGAATCCACCATGAAAGAAAAGTACCCTTACTTGTTTCAGTAAATCTCGGGTCGAGATTTATTTTAAGGGGGTGAGGATGTAACACCTCGAAAATTTCGGGTTCAATAATAAAACGACACGTGTCATGTCAGACAAAACGCGTTGTAAACTCGGATTTTTAATAAAGATGATTCGGCAGGATTTAAAGTGGCGTCATGTTAAACTGTTACCTCTGAACGACCTAAATTGTAAATCCCAAGACCCGATTAAATATTATACCCATCTTTTATTACCCTCGATGCGGAAGATTATTGCTAATAATGGATGTGATAAAGCATGATGTGATCCCACAAATAATTTGAGTGGTACACCGATGTTTTCGGATCTTGTTAATGCATTCAAATTGAAACAAGTTCAATGGTAGAGTATTATACAGTATCACACACTTTATAAGGGTCCTAAAGTTGATAATTGAGGTCTAGTTGTCGTGCAAGATGATACCTTTCCAAAACTTCAACTAACAACAACAACTTTGTCCCTGACTAGGGCTAGCGCACCGCTACAATCGTAGCGTAACGGTGCGCTACCAGTGTATAGTCAAAATGCCCTGAATAGCGGGCTAGCGCACCGCTACATCTTTAGCGTAACGGTGCGCTAGTGGTGTACCCAGCATCAGAAACAGGCAGCAGCCTGTATTTCGCGATTGTGACTTGTTTCATCGGTTTATCTTGCATGTGCATGGCCCCTAGACACCCCCTACATGCTAGGGACATGTGTTTAGCAATTGTGGATGGCCCTAGACTTTGTTGTCAACTTGTGGTGGTGTATGATCATACTATATAAACCCACATATGTTGCAAACATTTTCCCATTCCACTTCTGAGCATTTGAGGAGCCTTCCAAGCTGATATCAAGACATCCCTAGTCATCCTTAATCACCTTGTAAGTGCTAAACCCTTCTAAATTCAGTTTATGCTTTCAATTTAGCTTAAAAGTCAATGTAGCGTATTAAACGTTTGACTTCCAGTTAATTTAAGTTGACTCAGTCGTAACCCGAAATAAAAGTACCGTTAGGTTGGTAATTATGTGGGTAATAAGACCCTAAAAGGGTTCCCCCTGATTCCCATCTTAACTAGTTCGTTTGTCGAGTCAAACATTAACCGAAAAAGTCAACAGAAATGCAATTTGTGATTTAACGCGTGATTAGCAATCCGTGAGGCGTGTAACCTGTTCTAACCTTAATATAACTTAATAATAAGTATAAAAACTTGTTTATGCTTGTCCGACTCGACAAATTTCTGTTTAAACCCGGTTCGGAACCGAAAGGCGCAAAACCTTGACTTTTGCTTTGACTTCGGTTCTGACCCGTTTTAGTTTGATTCGAAGATGCCTTAGTGCTTCATTAGAGTAGGGTTGCATGTTAGTATAAGTCTCTGTACTTGTTTCATTGATTATACGATGCATGCACACGTTTCCGTTAATCGCTTAAATTGGACCATAATGCCCTTATGACCATACCACGAGAATTTTGAAAATGTGGAAGTACTATAATCTTAGTTACTGATTATTAATCATGCACGTAAATTTTCACGTCAATCGGAGGTCTAGATTAGGAGATATGCGCATTAGCGTGAATAATAAACTTTTTATTAATTAAACGGCGCGATTAGCGCATAGCCTATCTAAACCCGATTTTCGGTACCAAAACTTTTACCCACTGATGTTAAATAATATTTTGGGATTTTTGAAGATTTTTAATTATTTTTAAACTGATCTTAAGCTAGGCTTATCGCATTGATTCGGTTAATACCGAATATGCCCTTTTAAGCCATAAAACGAATTTTACGAATCCGTTTGATACCAATCCAATTGCCACTGATTTAAAATAATAAATAGAGTGTTATGAGCCTGTTTTGCTGATCAAAAAACTCAGAATAGTATTTTAAACCGTACGTCGCTTAAAACGGCTTCATACGCGTATTAAACGCATAAATTGGGTTTAAAACCATTTTGGGAAATGAGACTCTTCACCAACTGTTGTGGTCTGTTAGAATTAATAATTTCTCTGATTAAATGAGACCCGTATCTCAGAAGTATTATAAATCTCCTTTATAACCCTTAAAATGACCAAAATACCCCTACGGGGCGTATTTAGGGATTAAACTCGTTATGGGCATTATGGAAGATATCATAATGATATCACAACATATTTAAAGCGTATTAACTTAGGAAACCTGTTCGCGACCCTTTCGGTTACCCGTTATGCATTATACGCGTTCGGTTCGGTTTATGTAACTAGTTTGCATAAACTAGCCGAAACGGGTCAAACGATATCATTTTTATCTCAAAATCCAGAATGTGAATAGTAAACCCATATTAAACAAGTCCTCAACTTGTCGGGTCTAAATCACATTCTATCCGGTCTTCGCTTAATCGTGCGTACGAACCGTATCGTAAAACTGACCGGTCTAAGCTTAAGCTTAACTAAAGACCCGTTAGTATTCTAATAGGTTATATTTAACCTTCGTTCCAGATTAGGAGAACCAGTAAAAGCTATCTGCAGTTTATTCAATTAAGGATTTATACTTGCAAAGGTAAATACTTTTAACTTATTTTCCCTATACGGGCTTGGGTTACGGTACATAGCGTACCGCTTGATCGAGCATCAAATCTTCCACGCTTAGTGGTTAATTGAATAATTTGATTGGCTCGTTTTAAACAGATGTGTTTACTTTACAGCCTTTGGGGGGTTAATGACCATGTCCCGGATATCCTCGGCATTATCTTACGAGATTGCCACGACCTGAGCACGGGGTGTAGGCGTACTCCCGTGTATAACTCACTTACAGTGGTGTGTCTATTGATCTTTAACCCGGATACATTCCGGGCTACTGAACGCATAAGTAACACGTAATTCGTTCACAAGATTATTATATTATCAAAATAATTCTCCCAAGTTAAATAAAAATGTTTATGCCATGTGCATCCAAACCAATTTTCAATCATTTTACAAAATGAGTCAGTTGAATGTATTTACCAGTGTAAACTGACGTATTTTCCCAAAAAGATTAAATGCAGGTACTAGGCGAAATAGGCTGGGAGTCTCCTAAGCATCACTAGAAGTCTCGCAAACTTAAGATGCCGAAGTCTGTTGAACCATAGACAATATTTTTATTATTCGACCCTACTGTGGATAAACACCGGATAATTGTGACTTTGTTTACAATAAATAAATTCGGTTGTATCTTATTTAAATTTGCTTCCGCTGTGCATTATTATATTGTGTTGTTTGACTATTACGTTGCCAACCACGTCACGATACTCCCCCACCGGGCCCACCGGTGACACGTGGAAATCGGGGTGTGACACAGTGGCGGCGACTTGCGATGGAAATACAACAACCTCGGTCGCGGGTGGTGACCGATGGCAGTAAGCCGTTGTATTATTCAGTTGCCTCCCTACGAACACACCGTTCCGTTATTTATTTCAGTATTTTAATATCGATTTACAACCGGCATCTTTTGGATAAAAATTATAATTAGTGAATAAAGTATTATCCATGGAAAACAGCATGCAAATTTGCAAGGCAACCCAATGAAAAACAGGAATACACGATGCGGTTTAAGTGAATAATAAATTATTATAAAAATATAAATTGACGCATCAATTTATGAAGCTTTATTTATTTCAGAATTTCAATCTACCAAGGAGAAATGACGTATCCCTTGGGAACAGACACATCAATCAATTTATGAAGCTTTATTTATTTCAGAATTTCAATCTACCAAGGAGAAATGACGTATCCCTTGGGAACAGACACATCAATTTAGCAACGAACACACCATTCCGTTATTTAATTCAGTATTTTGTATGTAAAGGGTTACGACTATTATTTTTCAACCCCTTTACCCAAACGTTGTGTCTTATTTTGTATGTATATATAATATATAATGAAAGAGTGTGAGTAAACTGAACTATAGGGTGTGACTTTTAAACAAATGAGACATAACCCAAGTTGGTAATTGTATAAGGGTATAATGAAAGGGTGTGAGTAAAATGAACTATAGGGTGTGACTTTTAAACAAATGAGACATAACCCAAGTTGGTAATTGTATAAGGGTATAATGAAAGGGTGTGAGTAAAATGAACTATAGGGTGTGACTTTTAAACAAATGAGACATAACCCAAGTTGGTAATTGTATAAGGGTATAATAAATGGATATCAAATTGATATCCATATGAACTTGTAATAAGGTGCACACGTATTGCGGCACGGGTAATCGCAAACATCAAATGAATTAGTCAAAGTGTTATGTAATGCGTTAACCATATGAAAACTTTTTTCGACTGTTTTGCCCCTAGCATCAATGTACCATCTCAAGTTGTAAGAAATTTGGTTGATTTTTTCTGAAGGGAATTCAAATAGAAGATCTACATGTATTCTTTTGAAACTAAATAATTTACTTTTATGTCAATGTCCTCTCATTTTTTGGTCAATTTTTCATACTTTTGAGAGAATTTTTTTTTTTTTTTTTTTTGATGTTTAGCATCCTACAAATTAATTTGTTTGTGCCCTGTTGTCCTTATCTTTCTCTATTTTGAGAAAGTTGACGCTTTCACGAGATCAGTTATAGAAAATAGGTCAGGTGTCTTATCGAGCGGTTAATTAATCGAAATTAACCAAAACCAAACCATATCGAACTTCATAACCGGTTAACCAAAACCAAAGTTCGGTTACGGTTACGATTAAGAAAAATTCTTAACTGAAGCTAGCGTTTATGCTTATTGATGCAGGCCCAAGTGTGGAGGAGCGGGCTATTTTGTATTTGGAGGCCCAAGATCGTGTAACAAAAGGGGCTTCACTAAAGTGACTCTAACTTGGGCTACGGAGGTCCGTTTTGGGCGTACGACCAGGCGAAACGAACGTGAGAACGAGCTCCATCTTGCTGCAAACGCCTACGGCGGTTTGGGTCATCGTCCGGGCCAAAAAACGCTTGTTTCTATTACTTATTTGCATTTTTATGTTTTTTGAACTATTTTGGGCATTTTGTTTTAGGCCGTGTGTTTGGCCCGTTATCTTTTTAGGCTCATTTCGAATTTCTGTTCTTATTTATATGTCCCTCTAGTAATATGAACAATCAGAATTGAATTTTGAAACTACTGAATTTTCACTTTAAATTCCGTGCCTTTTGGGAGGAATCTTGGGGGTTGGGGAAGAACTACACGGGTATTCTTAGAATCAACGTGTTCGAATCTTCGTTTCTGTATCACGTGCTACATCACTTATGGTTAAGGGTAAAAACGAACTGAACCAACATTTGTATACCCCTAATTTGGTATAAGTTACAAGTTTTAACACTAGGTTTTAAACTCAGTTAAATTTGTGTAAAATGACTTTTTTACCCTCTTGAACATCGAAGAACTAGTTTTCAACTGCACACTTTAAACCACCAAAGGTAAATAGACACAATCCCGAATTTAAGTCGATTCTATACATGTCGACCAGTCTAACCCGCTTAGTATGGGTGTTGTACTCGGGCTAGGTTATAGATAAATGGGTTGACCAGTCAATACCTTTAACTTGTTTACAACCTAACTAAGACCGTTAACAACTCAGTTTTGACCGAGTTTACTCGTTTAAATCAATAAACCACGCATCTGGATTATACAAGTTAAACATGTATGGCTTAGAGTTGAGTTTTTCAACACGATTGATGAAATGGGTCGTGTTCGGGTTATGTGGTACTAACCCAAATTTCGATACAAATTGCCACCACTAAATACGGTGAACACAATCCTTAGAGCTCAGTGTGATGACTATTTCGCCAGTTCAATAATGTGAGCATAATGGCCTTAACCCATGTAACCCGACCCGACAACACTCTTGTTTAAATGTTTAAACTCAAAACATCAATTCAAAAGGAAGACAATAATAACAATGTTATTAACATGATACTATGTTTTCAAACAAGCTAGCTTAGAGGGCACCGATGTTTTTGAGCCCCAAAACAACACCAACACCAATAATGTGACCAACGGTCCCACAAGCCAATGTATCAGCAAGCGTGAACCCAGCCGGGTCTCCGGTTTGAAGGCCCGAATCCCTCACCTCAAGCTTTAGCCCAGCGGTCGCCTTCCTGTTTGCCGATGGTGCCAACCCAAACCGTCCAGCAAACAACATCAAGGTGGTTGATGTCACCATTATCTATCCAAACAAATCATTCAAATTCTTTTAAGTAATTATTTAATTGCGAGACTATTAAATTTTGAGTTAAATGCCATTTTAGTCCCTGTGGTTTGGGCCATTTTGCCAGTTTAGTCCAAAGGTTTCATTTTTAACATGTGGGTCCAAAAAGGTTTCACAGTTGCCGTTTTAGTCCACTGGGTTAACTTCATCTATTTTTTCTGTTAACGAGAAGGCAAATTCAGTAATTTTGTATGTAATTCTGTTAACTAAAAGGGCAATTCAGCCATATAAAATGACCGAATTGGTCTTCTCGTTAACAGAAAAAATGGGTAGAGTTAACCCAGTGGACTAAAATGGCAACGGTGAAATCTTTTTGGACTCACAGGTTAAAAATGAAACCTTTGGACTAAACTGGCAAAATAGTCCAAACCACAGGGACTAAAATGGCATTTAACTCTTAAATTTTTATGTAAATAATTCTTTAAGTATTTTACCAAATTTGTTGGTGAACCAATAAAATCACACCGGACACCTAAAGCTCCCTTTCCCTTGGGCTTCACTGGTTGCACTGCGACCTGAAAATTTGTCAACCAAAATAATTTATAACTATTATACTTGTACGAACCATTTATTAAAAAATGAATTGATTCGGGTAATAAGGTTTTTTTTTTTTTTGTCTAACTTAGAGTAGGTTAATTTGGGTATAACATCATTAGGAGTTAATTACTGTTTTCGTCCTTGTGGTTTGTCAAAAATCACTATTTCAATCCATTAGTTTAAAAATTGTAATTTCAGTCCCTGTGGTTTCACTTTCGTAACCATTTCAGTCCACCGCGTAACCATTTCAGTCCCTGTACTTAACATAATAATGGACTGAAATGGTTACGAAAGTGAAACCACAGGGAGTGAAAGGTTACGAAAGTGAAACCACAGGGACTGAAATCGCAATTTTTAAACTAATGGACTGAAATAGTGATTTTTGACAAATCACGGGGATGAAAACAGTAATTAACTCTATCATTATAAAACTTGCTAACTTAGAATTGTTTAAATCAGGAGCGCAGCTATTAAGGGGCCGGGGGCGCCCGACCCCCCGAACTTTTCGGTTAGTTGTTTAATATACGTGGTTTTCGTATAGAAATTTTTGGGTATATATGTTTTCGACCCCCTGGTTCTAAAGAAATTTTTTGGTATATATGTTTCCGACCCCGTCAGAAATCTCAAGTTACGCCGCTGGTACAAATGGGCAAACATCACCAACACCTTTGTGTGTCGCCACATATTACTCGTACGGCGCAGCCTCTCCCACAACCGCCACCGCCACATGATTATATTAATTACAAACTTTGGCCCAATTTTCATAAATAAAATGATTACCATTATAATACCATTTTTTTAAAATGTTGTTAAGAAAACAAATAAAATGATTAAAAACAATAATGAAATTAGAATGAACTAACCATGTTTTGAACCGGAGAAAGTGATGGTGAAGTGGCTTTTAAACCAGTGAATTGAGGAAGAGAAGACATGACAGCACTTGCCATTGTTGATCTGAGCTTGAAAGATGAGAAGTTTTGAAAGATCTTAAAAACCAGAAGCCACATAAAAGACTTGGGTTCATGGCCACGGAAAGTTTGAAGTAGGATAATGTTTGATCCTTGGTGCTTACATGGCATTCAATGATTGGATTTCGCTATATGCCACTAGATTTTATTATTAGAAAAGAGTAAACTGTCATTTTGGTCCATGTGGTTCATGTATTTTTATCATTTTAGTCCAAATCTCAAACTTTTTAAATCTGGGTCCATGTGGTTTCACTTTTATTTCCATTTTAGTCCAAAATTCAAAAACCCTATTTTTTGACTGTTGCAACCTGACTATTTTGTCTTTTTGTTCAGGGACATTTTTGTCCATCAAATTTTAATATACCATATTAAAACCTATATAAGTTTGCAAACTTTTTGTGCATAATTAGTTGTAAATTGTGCTTTGTGAGTTTTCCAAAAAAACTTGATTTTTTATTTTTAACCCAAAGGTTTGTACCTTTTTCAATTTTAACCCTACATAATTTGTTTTTTTAACTTTAACCCAAAACTTTTCATTATTTGCAATTTAGCTTCACAACTTTTGTCACTTATACTTTTCATCTTTCGCAAATTTTCGTTTTACGTATAGTTCTAGATTTTTCGAGTTAATACGACGCAACGTGCATGTGTGGTTCAGCGTTTTTACCTCTATTTTTCCATGTTTGACAGGTTCGTCGCAATACGCATATTATAGGTCGAGTCAGTGTTGGTTGTCAATGACGATTGTGTGACATTAGTACTATTTGACACCGTTTTACGCCCCGCCGCAACGCGGGGTGTGCTTTGGAGAGTTTTCAAAGAAAAAATTGTTATGCATATGGTTGTCGTAACGTTGGCTTTGGGGGTTTTCCAAAAAAAATTGATTTTTTTACTTTTCACCTAAAAGTATTTCATAAATTACTTTTAACCCAAAACTATTTGTTTTTTACTTTTAACCCAAAACTTTTTATCTTTTACAATCTATCCTCATAACTTTTTTTTACTTTCAACTTTGGTCCTTTATAGTTTTCATTTTCCGCAAATTTTGCGCTCTATGCTTGGTTCTAAATTTTGTGACTTAACACATCACAGCGTGCGTCTTTGGCTTAACGTTTTTACGTTTCGTTCTAAATTTTGCGAGTTAACATGACGCAACGTGCGTGTGTGGGTGAACGTTTTTACATCGTCTATTTTTACCCCGTTTGACAGGTTTAACATAACGTATGGGTCGTAAATCGACTTAGTAATAAATAAAGAATCCCCGCCGCATTGCGGCGGGTCGTAATCCTAGTTAATAATTAATAAGCATGGGTATAATATATTCAAATATAAAATTTACCAAGATGAGGCCTTCACCAGATTCTCTCATCTGTTTCACTACTACCATTCAATATATTCTTCTGGGAATTGGCTTCGTCTTCATCGAAATAACCTAGCCGTCTTACTTACTCACTGCATCCATCATGAGTTTATCACTGGTTCAAGTAAGTTTATTCCATAAAACTGATATGATTCATGATATGTTATTTGTTTTCTTATGATGTTGCTGATGAATAGGGGTTCAGCAAATCTCTAGCGATGACTGTGCTCTCTGAAATTGGTGACAAAACGTTCTTCGCAAAAAACCTATGGTGGATTGCCGGAGGTGAGTGACGGTGGAGATTAGGGTTTTTTTTGGGGAATATGAAGGTGAGTGACGAAGGTGATGAATGAAGGTGTTCATTTTCTTTCAAAAACCTTAATATCTTACTCATACCCAGATTCAAAAACCTTAACAATAGGGTATTCGAATCCAAATTCAACACACCCAGATTTAAAATCTTGTTCATTTTCTTTCAAAACCTTAATATCTTCAATAGTTTGATGATTACATAAAAATCGAACATTTCGATCTTTGATCATGAATGATCCCCTGCTTTCTGTAACCTCTGTTTCAGCCATTGCAGCAGAAATGAATGGTTGACTAGGGATTGTTGACCATATGGATCTTGTAGGTTGAGTTTTATGAGAAATAGATACACACCCACCATTTTATGATCTCCAAGTTAACTGAAAATCAATATAAGTCTATGGTCTTGGCAAGATGTCGGCGATGATTTGGGGAAGATGATTTGGGGGGGGGGTGATGATTTGGGGGAGGATGACAATAAAGAAGGGTGAAAACGGTGATGCTCTTGACTGGAGGTTGGGTGGTGGTGGTTGCATTTGGGGATGATGATGATGAATCGGGGATTGCATTTGGATTTGGGTTTGAGAAGGATGGGTGTTGTAATAACCATAAATTTAAAAATCATTATTCTAAAAACAAAAGAATAATAATAAATTAACAATTATCTTATAATCCATCTTTCTGTATATTAACCAAAACTATTATTAGTATTTATAAATCACCCACTAGAAAACCCTAATTAAGACACCCAAGTGATTCTGCACCAACCCTAAAATTTTCAGAATTTTCAGAATCAGGATTAGGGCCCCTAAAACTCAGGGGGGTATTTCCTACTTGATAATTATCCTAATTTACTTGCGGCCGAAGTTGAAATTTTGAAAACTATCGACTCACCTAGGCTAGTCCCACACGTGGCCACCATATACGAAGTTCATGACCCTTACGGACCGTAAGCATTATTTGTTACGGTCCGTAAGCAGGGGCAAAATTTGACTATAAATAGAGGACATTGGCACTTGAATCTGGGCACAAAATCGACGAAGAAACTCCAAATACACGCTGAGATTTCGTCTGAATACTCTCAAAACACACACGAAACACTAATTAAGTATAGCGGGGTGCTGCAGAACAGGGTAATAACTCGATCGCTATTACGATTCATTGTCCGATCGATCAATATATCCAATGGATGTTTAAGTGCTGCCCACATTAGGGTTATACTTTGTCGTTCGTCATTAATTCGATGGATGAGTTTAAGTATCGTACTTTGTCGTTCGTCGTTAATTCGATGGATGAGTTTAAGTATCGTACTTTGTCGTTCGTTGTTAATTCGATGGATGAGTTTAAGTATCGTACTTTGTCGTTCGTCGTTAATTCGATGGATGTTTAAGTATCGCACTTTGTCGTTCGTTGTGAGAATTTGATCTCGTGAGTTATCGTAAATGCTGTATTAAGTTACTAACCTAGTTGTGTGCATATTATTTAAATTAGGTTAAAAGACTAATCAGTAGTCTAAACTCTGCCCGTATAAATCTGAAATATTATCACAAGATAGCTTCATTTTGGAATAATTAAGGTACGGATCCTTACCCCACTCCTTGTTATTTGATATTCAATTGATATAAAACCGTTAAGTTCGTATAGCTTTTCAAACTCCTCACGTCTTTGATTATCGATTCATTTGACAGTCCGTTCGATTCCTATTCTAATCAATTGATTTAGCTTTCATGTCATGCGATAGTATTATGTTAGTTGTACTCATTATCGCATGTTCCAATATATGTTCCGTTTTGTTATGAAAATAAGTTTTATAAGTTATGTGAATAAGACCATTTGTACTCTGATACCCTGAGTATCGCTTCTCGTGGAGTGTCCCACGAGCATGTTGTTGCGGCATCAACATCATGTGCTCCATCTGTGACGGAGAGATTAGTTCACGACGTCCCTAGGTACAAGTGTGGTACAAAGCTACTAGGAGGCGTATGGATCGATCCTAGAATTTAAGTTAATGAGGTGGATAGCAGGTATGCCAACTGGCCATCTCATGTGATAAGTATGCAGGAGTAGCTACCTGTGTATTGTCACGTTTTCAGTTTGCTCATGGGTACATCCGTAAGATATAATTATGAAATTATGTTCTTGCATTGTATCATTTTCGCAATAAGTTTCCTCCGAATAACATTGCATATAAAGCGTTATTTGTTCTTTGAGCCTATAATTCCGTACTGAGCATTCGGCTCATTCCGTATAAATTTTGTATTTACAGGTCAGCAGGTTACTTTGGGCAGGGAAAAGAGAGAAAAATAAAGTCTAGGAATAAATCTGAAGATGTTAGTTAATCAAGTCGAATGTCTTCGCTTGTATATTAATCTTAAGTTAAATTGTCGTGTGGTTGTATCCTTGTCAAATAAATAAATGGAATTATGACTTTTGTTTATGATACTGTTATTGTGACACGTCAGCCCTTCCGGGTTGGGGTGTTACAGGTGTTAAGTGGACAGATTGAAGAAGATGTTAGGTAGTTCTCTGCTTTTAGATAGTCAAATTTTATTTAGTTTAATTATTTTAATTAATAATGAGTTATAATAAAATCATAATGACCAAATTACCCCTGCAGAAAAGGACAAAATATCAGGGTTTAATTTGGAGAATCTGGCCTGATTTCACTTTTAGACCAAAATGGCAACAAAAATGAAACCACAGGGACCCAGATTTAAAAAGTTTGAGATTTGGACTAAAATGGAAAAACTGGCCAAACCTCAGGGACCAAAATGGCAGTTTACGCATTAGAAAAACACGAGTAACTATTTACCAAGAGAACTTCACACAGTGGCGAAACTTGAGATTTCTGACGGAGGGTCGAAAACATTTATACCCAAAAATTTATGTAGAACCAGGGGTCGAAAACGTATATACCAAAAAATTTCTATACGGGAGCTACATACATAACACTACTGAGCGAAAAGTTCGGGGGGTCGGACGCTCCCCGGCCTCTTCTAACCTTCGCCCCTGACTTCACATGAAGGGACTTTAGTTTTACGATATCAAAGTGTTTATTCAATACGTTCCTACTATGGCATGATTGATTTAGGTTGAGAGGATCGATGGCACGTGAAACCGCTAAAAAATGTAATGTGTTATTATATATGTATATGAAAGTCGGATGACACTGTATATTTTCTAACAGTAACATTCTATATATTAGACAATAAGACTATAAGCTTAAAAGAAAGATAACTCGTAGAATTTTCAAGTCCTTTTAGTTTGTAGCACTAGATCAACCAAATCATTATTTACGTGATTAGACAATAAACTCCACATTGTGACGCCACCTAGTTTTTTTAATAATATTGTTTAGAGATTAATTGGTACCTTACATTTGTAAACGAACAATAATAAAACTACATATGTGCATCCGACATAAAACCTCACTGTCGGGAAATCAACATAACCTATTACAAAAAATAGGTATAAGTGACGATCCTGATCCGAAATATTATTCAGGTTACGTGTGATCTCTAACGAAAAAAGTAGCTACGTAAACTTAAAGATTGGTTAAAAAATAGAATGTGTAGAAAGTGAGGTTAGTTTAATTTGTAACGAGTAAATCATCCTACATATATCCTTTTAATTAATAACTAGATTAACATAAGTGTAGTAATTCATGTCTTACATATAACATATTATTCATGTATGTAAATATTCGTTTTAGCTTGAAATTATTATCTTCCTATTCTCAACCGATATCACCATAAATGTTCAAAGAGTACCCAATATATATTTTTATGATTTTCGGTCGATATGAAACACGTTTCAATATCCTTTTGGACGGCATATCACGGCTCTATTTTTTGCCACTATTCATTTTCATGGTTTTTGATTTTGATACGATTTGGTTTTGGTTGAGCCGCCGCCAGTGGCGGATCCAGCCGGAGAAATCACTGGGTTCCTTTTTCCAAATCATACAAGGTTTACACTACAAAAAAAACGTTTTTTTCCAAATCATACAAGATTTACACTATAAAAAAAACGTTTTTTTTCCAAAAAGACTGGGTTCCTGGGAACCCGGTGTTTTCTTACTAGATCCGCCCCTGGCCGCCGCAACGCACAACCATAACCCGGTAGTATAATTCTATTTTGATATAATCGTTGGGCTTGAACATAAGCAATGTCGCAATGATACATGGGCTGGTAGGAAAGTTGCGCTTTTAGAGGACTGGACCTATTCTTAACCTTTAATGGGCTACGCTTTAATGTATTTGGGCCTCAGTTACTTGGACCGGACCAGACGTATAGAGCCCATAAGCTTCCAAGGTTGGTTCGATCTCACATTGTCATTTATTGCTTTCCACAACTGTATAAAATATTTTAATTAAAAATTGTTTTATAAAATAAGAGCATAGTTTTCACTAGACCTGGCAAACGGGTTGGGTCGGGTCATGGGTCAAAACGGGTTCGGATCAAAACGGATCAATTAAAAAAAGGTTGTTTTGGTTCGGGTCAAAACGGGTTCGGGTCCAAACGGGTTCGGGTCGGAACTGGTTTCGGGTCGGGACGGGTGGTTAAAAATGTTTTTTTTTTAAAAATTGATTGTACATCAAGGGGGCAATTTGTCGGGTTGAAACGAGTCCAGGTTGGTCCGGGTCGAGTACGGGTCAATAGTTTTTGACACCCAATCCATGCTTATTGGTCGCAATTCTAATAATGCCTATAAAACAAAATGTGGCCAGTTATACAATCATACATCAACTATTCCAAAACATGATATCAAAATTGCTTTCAATATCAACAAAATTGCTATCAAATTCAGAAAATACGCGCTCCTCGGGATTGTCCGGTTCCAGTCCGAGGATCTCTACCTTGTACTGCTCAAAAGGAATACCCTCCGCATAAGTGTCCAAAGCCATCCAAGGTGGTTCTGATGGTCCCGAATTACCAGAATTAGCCTCTTCTAGACGGAGATTTTGTTGAAACTTTTCGAATCTAATCTTCTCGTCTTTAGAGGTAGTGTAGTTTTTGTTCCACCGTAATTTCCATTGCTTAAAAGCCTCCATGTCGATGTCGTCTTGAGCCTCATACAATGGAACGTCTTGAACTTCGAATTCAGGCATTGCAACGATTGTTCGCACCCTCCTGTATTTTTTTTTTTAAATTGGGCCCAAAAAAAGGGTTTAGAGATCCGGAGGAAAGTTATTTATCACAAAACTAACAAGAATCAAAGCAAGCAGCATATGTAACCTAAATAATAATAATAATAATAATAATAATAATAATAATAATAATAATAATAATAATAATAATAATAATAATAAGGGTTAGGATATAATAGGAAGTTTATTTGGCTAGCAAGACTAGGAAGTAATCTTGACCATCAATTGATTTAATCAAGGGCTAAGATTAAATGAGGGAAAATGAAGAGAAGAAAAGAGGCGCGTGGGTTTATGTAAGGGCATTGCAGCCAATTAAGCACAATAGTTTCTCTCTACTCCAATCCCCCCCCCCCCCCATTTTTTAAACATTAATAACTTTTTCATACGAAATTATGTTTTTATAAAAATTGCACCAAAAAACGAGCGTTTTTTTATCTTTAAAACGAGTATACTATTGCTATATTTTCAAAAAAAAATTGAAAACCCCGTTGCGTAAAACGCAATGGAAAAAACCCAGTTACGTAAAACGCAATGAAAAAAAACGTAAAAAATGATTTTTTTCTAAAACGCAATGCACCAAAAACACAAAGAAATGTCTTATTTCTAAAACGCAAAAGCCAAAAAACCCAAAAGAAAGTGTACTTTCTAAAACGCAATGCACAAAAAACACAAAGAAATGTCTTATTTCTAAAACACAATGGCCAGAAAACACTTAAAATGTCTTATTTCTCAAACGCAATGGCCAGAAAACACAAAGAAATTTCTTATTTCTAAAACGCAATAGCCTAAAAAAACAAAAGAAAATGTACTTTCTAAAACGCAATAGACTGAAAACACATAAAAATGTGTTTTACCTAAAACGCAATACACAAAAAACACTAAGAAATGTTTTATTTGTAAAACGCAATTGCCAGAAAACACTTAAAATGTCTTTTTCCTAAAACCCAATGGCCAAAAAACACATAAAAATGTCATATCTCTAAAACGTAATGGACTAAAAACACAAAAGAAGTTGTTCTCTCTAAAACGCAATGAACTGAAATACATAAAAATGTGTTTACCTAAAACGCAATGACTAAAAACACTTCGAAAATGTTTTATTTCTAAAACGCAATGAGCAGAAAACACAAAAGAAACTGTTGTTCAAAGAACCAGAAACTGTCTACAAAAATGAGGTAATTTCTGGAAAATTAATTTTTCAACTCGACCCCAGCCAGGGGCTCTGCCCCTTGGACCCCGCTCCCAGGGGCACTGCCCCGGACCCCCGTGAAGATCGTAAAACGCAATGGCCTAAAAACAAAAACCCAGATCGTAAAAATGAAATTAAAGAATTTCTTACATGGATTGAAGCCGATTTCTTAAACGATTGACGAAATTTGAATGATAGAAACACTTATCAGCGATCGAATCGAACGGATCGAGTGATTATCTTCAAAATCACGGGAAAAAATGAGATATTGTATGAAATTAAACTGGGTTTTCTTCAAAAAAAAGCTGAAGAACACGTTGATCGGGTGTTTGAATCATTGATTGGTGACGAAAATCGCACTATAATGTAGTGGTTATTGATATAGAAAGTGAAGAAATGGTTGAAGATGGTGGGTTTTGAAAATGATGGGTTTTGAAGTTACTGGGTAGAAGAAGGAAGAAGAAAGGATACGATTGACTAAAATACCCTTCCTCTTTATTTTAAATTTTGCCAAATGTCATAATCCTATTGCTTCCTATCCTTACTAGCCAAAATAAACTTTCTATTTGATACTCACACATAATAATAAATAAATAAATAAATAATAATAACCCGATCAAACCCTAATAACTTAGCAGGTATTCATAAACACAGATGCCAAACAAAAACTAACCAGAATCAAAGCATCAAATCAAACCCTAATAACTTTTGAGAAATAATATGCATAAACACAGTGTGACAACCCTCATAATTCCATGTATCCGTACAATTTATTAAAGATAATTAAAGTGTTTGATGACTGTGTGGAATTACTTAACTGCTCTCTGATTACTGTGTTATACTTACATGTGCTTGTTAACATACTAGTAGTATACATAAAAGTTACTAAATAGTCATGTGTGCTTTCCTAATTGTCGGGAATTAAATGTGTCACAAAAAGTATTATAAAAGACACCTCACGGATTAATTAAGCACTTTAACGGAACGACACCCAACCGAACAACCGGACTTTACCCGGAACACAAAAATAATGTCAAACACATTGTTTTTATTTTTCTGAGCTAGTTAGAGTCCCCGAACACCCTAACACACTATATATTGCATAACATACCATAATACACTAACTTAGCATTTGAATCCTAACCAAATCACTAACTATATTGTTGAAACCCAACCTTATACCCCCCCCCCCCCCCTTGGGACGGTCACCATGGGTGACCCACCCATTGATTTCTTTCATTATTAAATTAGATTATGTAGTTGGATAATGAGGCGTATTATACATGAGTTAATAAGGGTTGGAGGATTATAAGAAGGACTTGATGATCTTCATTCTTATCACCATCAAACACACAACACTTGCAACTCTCTCTCCATTCTCCTTGTGTGTTCGGCCGAGAACCACCACACCCACCAGCACCATCATTCAAGCTTCATCTTCCAATCTAAGGACATCCAAAGGTGCTAGAGATCATACAAGCAAGCTTGGTGTGTTCGGAAGCTCAAGGACCTCTTTCATCTTCTTTTATCCACCACATTTACACTCTTGAACTCCCCTAGCCTTGTGCTAGTGGTAAGCACTTAGATCCTTGCATTTTTCATGTTTTTTAAGTGGTCAATGATGTTTAAAGATAAAAAAGATAAGAACTCTAAAGAACCATAAACAAAGTCTTGGAACATAAACTAACTAGTGATGAAGTATGGTTAAAATGGTGATGAAATCATGTTATTCTTATGTTATGATGTTTGTTGAATGTTGTTTGTTAGTAAAAATGATATGGATCATCATATGGACTTGCTAGATCATGACTAAGAACATGAACTAGCAAGATGGAAAAAGTAAGAATGTTGTGGATGATGGAATCATCCACACATAAACTATGAACTTGAATAAATAGGTGTTTTCTTAAAAAATAAAGGTCAAAGTAAGTTCTAATATTGTAGATCTAAAGATCCATGAGTGGTTTTTCGAAAGAACCAAGTGAAAAGTATGAGTTTTGTTAAAACATGGATCTTACACAAACTTAACATATTTTTAGTGGATAAACAAGTGTAGAAACACCTGTGTAATAAGAAAATTTCACAAAGTAATATTTTTAGAAAATATGACTAGAAGTTGTAAATATTCAAACTCTTTAAAAATAAAGTTTTTAAAGAACCAATCACATTTTGGAGGGTAACAAGACTTACTACGTGTGCTAGTAAGTTACTACATGCTTTTATAAATTTTCAAGTTCATAAGTTTATGGTTTATGCTTATTTTTGTCAAGTTTGGTAATTAGAGATTGTATGTTGATGATTGATTGAATGATTTTACAAAAGAAAATGATATGCTAGTAAGCATGGACATCTCCATTTACAAAGGAAACTCTGGCGAAATTTTTCTAAAAATCCAACACTTAGAAAATATTTTTCTAGCAAGTGTTACAATTATATTTTTAACCTTGTTTTCAAAATAAACTTCGCCATGATTTTATTTACAAAAAATACAAAGTGCCGGAGATTGATTTTATAAATAAAATAGTTAAATATATATTTAGAATATATATTTTATACTAGGACACTTGTGTGAATAATTGTTTATTTTGTGAGATGGTTATATTATTTTAGGGTAAGGTAATGTAACTTAACATTATGACTTGACAGTTGAATCGTGTGGTATGTAATAGAAATAATGAGTAAATAAACCGTACGTAGGATACGTGTTATGCATGAGAAACTGATTGTTATCCGTACCTTATTAGGACGTGCTTGATTCATGTTTATTTAAGTAACTAATCTAACCGATCAAACCAAGGTGAGTTCACACACTTTCTAAGGCATGGGATTCCCGGTGGTTGGGAATGGGTTAAAGAAATTAAAACGGGATCTACATATCCTCCTTGTGTAGGATATGTACGGCCATCCTCCTTGGGTAGGATGCCAAGATTAATCCTGCGTATTCTCCTTGGGTAGAATACGTACGTTCATCCTCCTTGGGTAGGACAACAATCTTAAAACTTACTAGACAAAACTCTATCATGAAGTCCCTCATTTTATATCGACTTAATCGCCGAGGGCAATGGCGAGCGGGTCGTTAGTTAATAGCGCTATTAGGTTTAACAAACCTCACACCGTGCCGTTCAGACGGGCGTGTACTAATGGACTATGGCAAACTGTCAGTGATGATAGACACTAATGTAGGGCATAATTATTGTTCGTCAGTTTTCGATATGGTAACGGTCTAGTGGTTCACATGGGGAAGCCCCCACTGATTATGGATATGGTTTGGGTAATAAAAGGAACTGGTTAAACATACTTTCAACTACGGGGTAACCCCCACGGCAAATAAGCCAACGAAAGTCAAACCACGTTTTCAGAAACAACTTAAAACTAATCAACCAACCAACCGTGAACTCACTCAACTTTGTTGTTGACTCGTTGTTACATGCTTTACAGGTCGTTAAATGCATATGGAGCTTGCACGAGGAAGAAGTCGTTGTGGGATGCGGACTGTTATGTCCCGTACTTAATAATTTAACTTTATAAACTTATGGAACTTGTGTTTTGGGTCTTTAAACTTACGAACTGCGAACTTATGAGTTAGTTTCACGTTTTATGCTTCCGCTGTTAACTTAAGGTTGGTTACTTTCTTTTGGTCACCAATCGTATTATTGTTGGTTTTATTTACTTAATTACGTTGTTCAATATGATTGGTGGCTCGATCCTGGCCATGTCACGCCTCCAAGCGGTGATACTCCGCAGGGTGGATTTTGGGGGTGTGACAGATTGGTATCAAAGCCATTGGTTATAGTGAACTTGGTTTTAAAAAAGGAAAAGCTTTTTGATAAAACCAGACTATAACCTGTACAGTGCTCAACGATCCACAACGACGCTTCGCTCCACGTGCAAGACTTGACACAATAGGTGGTATGATTTATGTTATATTGTCGGTTAGATAGTTCACACTGTACATTAATTAACATGATGATTACTATTTGAACCTTGTGTGCTTACTCTCTATTATCGTCCCACACTTACGCACTTTCGCGACACTTTTCTCACTTACGTTGCTTCGTTGTGAAGATCATGAACGGACGTGGAGGACGTATCAACCTAACCCAAGCCCAGTTGACGGCTTTGATCAACGAACGAGTTGCTGAGGCACTCGCAGCAAATCCAGCAGGAGGTATAACCTGCCATATCAACCCACCTTAGGACGTTTAGATCCTACCTTCGCAAACCAACCCTCGTGCTTAACCTTGTCTTTTATTCTCGCACAACAGGTCAACATGCTCAGCCTCCTGTGTGCACGTTCAAAACATTCATGGATTGCCGACCTAGTACTTTCAGCGGCACCGAATGAGCTGTAGGTCTTCTTCACTGGTTCGAGAAGCTTGAGTCTGTCTTCGAGATGTGTGAGTGCCCTAAAGATCGTAGGGTGAAATATGCAACTGGAACACTCGAAGGTGTTGCGTTAACCTGGTGGAAAGCACAGGTTCAACTACTAGGGCTGGCGGTTGCTAATGCCACCCCATGGAACGGTTTCAAAGAACTGATCAAAGAAGAGTACTGTAGTCGTGACGACATCCACAAGCTAGAGGTGGAATTTTTCAATCTGAAGATGACGGGGTCTGAGATTGAGGCGTATACGAAGAGGTCAAACGAACTGGCCATCTTGTGTCCTACTATGGTAGACCCTCCCATAAAACGTATTGAGCTGTACCTCAAGGGTCTTGTACCAGAGATTCAGAGTCACGTGACTTAAGCTAACCTGGGTACCATTCAGCAAATCATTAAGTTGGCACATCGTCTCACCGATCAAGCAGTTGAACAGAACAAACTGCCCAAGCGTATTAGTGCTACTACTACTGACGCTCCCAATGATAACAAGTGAAAATGGGATGGGAATTCCAGTAAGGGTTCTACTACAGTTCAGTCTCAGCAGCGAAAGACAGATGAATACAGGAGCCCCGGTCAGCAGTCTCCTGGGAACAAGGTCAGGGTGGATACAAGGGAAATCACCATAAGTGCAATCGATGTAATTTGCATCACAGCGGGCAGTGCCACAAGGGTCGTTGCCTGAGGTGTAACAAGTTTGGTCATGAAGCAAAGGATTGCAGGAGCGCACGACCAGCAAATCAGAATCGCCAACAACAACAACAAGCTCCACAGAACCACCAGCAGCAGCAACAACAGGGCAATAAAGGATGCTTTCAGTGTGGCGCTGAAGGCCACTTTAAGAGGAACTGTCCTCGGCTGAACCAGAATCAGAACAACAACAAACAAGGAAACGGGAACAACAATGGAGGCAACAACGGGGGTAACAATAATGGAAACGGTGCCAAAGGACGTGTTTTCGTGCTGGGTCAGGGCAATGCAAGGAATGATCCCAACGTGGTGATGGGTAAGTTTCTTCTGGATGACTTCTTTGTTACTGTTTTATTTGATTCGGGTGCCGATACTAGTTATGTATCCTTAAAAGTTAGCCAAATGCTTAAGCGCACTCCAACGCTTCTGAACACCAAACACACGGTAGAAATAGCAAACGGTAGAAGTCTTGAAGCCACACACGTAGTTAAAGGTTGTAACCTCGTCTTAGCTGGTCAGACTTTCTCTATCGATCTTATTCCTATCACACTTGGTAGTTTCGACGTCGTTATTGGGATGGATTGGCTATCTCATCATCAAGCGGAGATTGTTTGCAAGGAGAAAATCGTCCGCATTCCTCGTCCTGGTGAAGAACCTCTCATGATTCATGGCGACAAGAGTGGTGCTGTCGTAGGCATTATCTCTTTCCTTAGGGCTCATAAGTGTTTGTGAAAGGGCCACACTGCCATTCTAGCACTCGTTACTGACACATCAATGGAAGAGAAGAGAATTGAAGACATTCCTATTGTACGTGACTTTCCCGAGGTATTTCCTGAGGAATTGTCTGGTCTTCCGCCTCATTGACAAGTCGAGTTTCAAATCGAGCTAGCTCCTGGAGCAGCACCAATAGCTCGTGCACCTTATCGACTTGCTCCGTCAGAACTTGAAGAACTGTCCACGCAATTACAAGAACTCTTGGAAAAGGGTTTTATACGTCCTAGCTCTTCGCCCTGGGGAGCTCCAGTCTTGTTTATGAAGAAGAAAGACGATACTTTCAGAATGTGTATTGACTATCGCGAACTTAACAAGGTGACCGTGAAGAACCGTTATCCTCTTCCACGTATTGACGACTTGTTCGACCAGCCGCAAGGATCGAGTTTTTACTCTAAGATTGATTTGAGATCGGGATACCATCAGTTGAGAGTCCGAGAGGAGGATGTCTCCAAAACAGCATTCAGAACTCGTTATGGACACTACGAGTTTCTGGTTATGCCTTTCGGATTGACGAATGCACCTGCAGTCTTCATGGATCTCATGAACAGAGGGTGCAAACCTTACCTGGATAAATTTGTCATAGTATTCATCGACGATATCTTGATCTATTCAAAGAGTCAGGAGGAACACGAGCAACACCTGAGGCTTATTTTGGAACTTCTTCGAACAGAGCAGTTGTATGCCAAATTTTCGAAATGTGACTTCTGGCTTCGCGAAGTCCACTTTCTAGGCCATGTGGTAAACAAGGATGGGATTCATGTTGATCCATCCAAGGTTGACTCGATCAAGAACTGGCCTGCACCTCGTACACCAACAGAAATCCGCCAATTCTTGGGTTTGGCAGGCTACTACATAAGATTTATCAAGGATTTCTCTAAGATTGCGCAACCTCTCACCTCACTGACTCAGAAGGGTGTCACCTACCGTTGGGGTGATGAACAGGAATATGCTTTTCAGCACCTAAAGGATAGACTTTGTAGCGCGCCTATCCTCTCATTGCCTGAAGGCACAGATGATTTTGTGGTTTATTGCGATGCTTCTATCCAAGGACTTGGTTGCGTGTTGATGCAACGTGACAAGGTCATTGCCTATGCGTCACGCCAACTTAAAGTTCACGAAAGGAACTACACTATGCACGACTTGGAATTGGGAACAGTTGTTTTCGCACTTAAGATATGGAGACATTATCTGTACGGTACCAAGTGCACCATTTATACCGATCACATGAGTCTTGAGCATATCTTTAAGCAAAAGGAGTTAAACATGCGACAACGCTGATGGGTCGAGCTCTTGAATGATTATGAGTGTGCGATCAAGTACCATCCGGGCAAGGCCAATGTTGTGGCCGACGCCCTCAGTCGAAAGGATACTATACCTAAGCGTGTACGTGCGTTACAGCTTACCATTCACTCTAGCCTTCCCACTCAGATACGAGATGCCCAGGTTGAAGCGTTGAAAGCAGAGAACATCAGGGCTGAGTCTTTACGAGGATCAAGGCAGCGGCTAGAACAAAAGGAAGATGGTGCCTACTATGTAAACGGGCGCATCTGGGTTCCACTCTATGGAAACTTACGCGGGCTTGTGATGGATGAAGCGCAAAAGTCTTGTTATTCAGTACATCCTGGTTTAGATAAGATGTACCACGACTTAAAGACTACCTATTGGTGGCCCAGTATGAAAGCTCACATAGCAACCTACGTTAGCAAATGTTTGACTTGTGCGAGAGTCAAGACCGAATATCAGAAACCATTAGGCCTACTTTAACAACCAGAGATCCCGAAATGGAAGTGGGAGCAAATTTCCATGGATTTTGTTACTGGCCTACCTAGATCTCAACTCGGAAATGATACCATTTGGGTGATCGTGGATCGACTGACCAAGTCTGCACATTTTCTAGCTATCAAGGAAACGGATAAGTTTTCTACTCTAGCAGACATCTACCTGAAGGAAGTAGTATCAAGGCACGGAGTGCCAACCTCTGTCATTTCTGATCGTGACTCACGTTTTACATCTGAATTGTGGCAAGCTATGCACAAGTCCTTTGGTTCTCGATTAGACAAGAGCACGGCGTATCATCCACAAACGGATGGGCAATCTGAATGCACCATCCAAACCCTTGAAGACATGCTTAGGGCATGTGTGATCGATTTTGGTAATGAATGGGAAAAACACCTCCCGTTAGTGGACTTTTCATATAATAACAGTTACCACACCAGCATCCAGGCCGCTCCATTTGAGGCATTATACGGACGGAAGTGCCGATCACCTCTTTGTTGGGCAGAAGTTGGCGACAGTCAAATCACAGGCCCAGAACTTGTAGTGGATACAACCGAAAGGATTGCTCAGATACGACAACGAATGGCGGCAACTCGTGACCGTCAGAAAAGCTATGCTGATAAGCGAAGGAAACCACTCGAGTTCCAGGTTGGGGATCGAGTGCTACTCAAAGTCTCACCTTGGAAAGGTGTAGTTCGTTTTGGCAAACGAGGCAAACTCAATCCGCGCTATGTCGGACCGTTTGAAATCATTGAGAAGATTTGCAAGGTGGCCTACAGGCTGAATCTACCGACAGAACTCAGCGGAGTTCACAGCGTATTCCACGTGTCAAATCTGAAGAAGTATATGTCAGACGAGACCCTCACAGTTCCTCTCAAGGAGCTCACTATCGACGACCAGCTGCGATTCGTCGAAGAACCAGTAAAGATTACGGATCGAGATGTTAAAATTCTCAAGCGCACCAGGATACCTCTCGTTCGAGTCCGTTGGGATTCCCGTCGTGGCCCAGATTATACCTGGGAACGAGAAGACCAAATGAAACTTAAGTATCCCTAGCAGTTTAAGAAAAATGCAACCACTACTGAGGCTGAAGCTACTGCAGAATTTCGGGACGAAATTCCAAACCAACGAGGGGATGATGTGACACCCCAGGAAAACCAGGAAACCAACGCAACATAACTAGCTTCCTCAGTAACCACGCGCTAAATTTCGGAACGAAATTTTCTTAACAGGGGGAGAATGTGACAACCCTCATAATTCCATGTATCCGTACAACTTATTAATGATAATTAAAGTGCTTGACGACTGTGTGGAATTACTTAACTGCTCTCTGATTACTGTGTTATACTTACGTGTGCTTGTTAACATACTAGTAGTATACAGAAAAGTTACTAAATAGTCCTGTGTGCTTTCCTAAGTGTCGGGAATTAAATGTGTCACAAAAAGTATTATAAAAGACACCTCACGGATTAATTAAGCACTTTAATGGAACGACACCCAACCGAACAACCAGACTTTACCCGGAACACAAAAATAATGTCAAACACATTGTTTTTATTTTTCTGAGCTAGTTAGGGTCCCTGACACCCTAACACACTATATATTGCATAACATACCATAAGACACTAACTTAGCATTTGAATCCTAACCAAATCACTAACTATATTGTTGAAACCCAACCCTATACCCCCCCCCTTGGGACGGTCACCATGGGTGACCCACCCAATGATTTCTTTCATTATTAAATTAGATTATGTAGTTGGATAATGAGGCATATTATACATGGGTTAATAAGGGTTGGAGGATTATAAGAAGGACTTGAGGATCTTCATTCTTATCACCATCAAACACACAACACTTGCAACTCTCTCTCCCTTCTCCTTGTGTGTTCGGCCGAGAACCACCACACCCACCACCGCCATCATTCAAGCTTCATCTTCCAATCTAAGGACATCCAAAGGTGCTAGAGATCATACAAGCAAGCTTGGTGTGTTCGGAAGCTCAAGGACCTCTTTCATCTTCTTTTATCCACCACATTTACACTCTTGAACTCCCCTAGCCTTGTGCTAGTGGTAAGCACTTAGATCCTTGCATTTTTCATGTTATTTAAGTGGTTAATGATGTTTAAAGATCAAAAAGATAAGAACTCTAAAGAACCATAAACAAAGTCTTGGAACATAAACTAACTAGTGATGAAGTATGGTTAAAATGGTGATGAAATCATGTTATTCTTGTGTTATGATGTTTGTTGAATGTTGTTTGTTAGTAAAAATGATATGGATCATCATATGGACTTGCTAGATCATGACTAAGAACATGAACTAGCAAGATGGAAAAAGTAAGAATGTTGTGGATGATGGAATCATCCACACATAAACTATGAACTTGAATAAATAGGTGTTTTCTTGAAAAATAAAGGTCAAAGTAAGTTCTAATATTGTAGATCTAAAGATCCATGAGTGGTTTTTCGAAAGAACTAAGTGAAAAGTATGAGTTTTGTTAAAACATGGATCTTACACAAACTTAACATATTTTTAGTGGATAAACAAGTGTAGAAACACTTGTGTAATAAGAAAATTTCACAAAGTAATATTTTTAGAAAATATGACTAGAAGTTGTAAATATTCAAACTCTTTAAAAATAAATTTTTTAAAGAACCAATCACATTTTGGAGGGTAACAAGACTTACTACGTGTGCTAGTAAGTTACTACATGCTTTTATAAATTTTCAAGTTCATAAGTTTATGGTTTATGCTTATTTTTGTCAAGTTTGGTAATTAGAGATTGTATGTTGATGATTGATTGAATGATTTTACAAAAGAAAATGATATGCAAGTAAGCATGGACATCTCCATTTACAAAGGAAACTCTGGCGAAATTTTTCTAAAAATCCAACACTTAGAAAATATTTTTCTAGCAAGTGTTACAATTATATTTTTAACCTTGTTTTCAAAATAAACTTCGCCATGATTTTATTTACAAAAAATACAAAGTGCCGGAGGTTGATTTTATAAATAAAATGGTTAAATATATATTTAGAGTATATATTTTATACTAGGACACTTGTGTGAATAATTGTTTATTTTGTGAGATAGTTATATTATTTTAGGGTAAGGTAATGTAACTTAACATTATGACTTGACAGTTGAATCGTGTGGTATGTGATAGAAATAATGAGTAAATAAACCGTGCGTAGGATACGTGTTATGCATGAGAAACTGATTTTTATCCGTACCTTATTAGGACGTGCTTGATTCCTGTTTATTTAAGTAACTAATCTAACCGAGCAAACCAAGGTGAGTTCACACACTTTCTAAGGCATGGGATTCCCGGTGGTTAGGAATGGGTTAAAGAAATTAAAACGGGATCTACATATCCTCCTTGTGTAGGATATATACGGCCATCCTCCTTGGGTAGGATGCCAAGATTAATCTTGCGTATTCTCCTTGGGTAGAATACGTACGTTCGTCCTCCTTGGGTAGGACAACAATCTTAAAACTTACTAGACAAAACTCTATCATGAAGTCCCTCATTTTATATCGACTTAATCGCTGAGTCCAATGGCGAGCGGGTCATTAGTTAATAGCGCTATTAGGTTTAACAAACCTCACGCCGTGCCGTTCGGACGGGCGTGTACTAATGGACTATGGCAAACTGTCAGTGATGATAGACACTGATATTGGGTAAAACTATTGTTCATCAGTTGTCGATATGGTAACGGTCTAGTGGTTCACATGGGGAAGCACCCACTGATTATGGATATGGTTTGGGTAATCAAAGGAACTGGTTAAACATACTTTCAACTACGGGGTAACCCCCACGACAAATAAGCCAACGAAAGTCAAACCACGTTTTCAGAAACAACTTAAAACTAATCAACCAACCGTGAACTCACTCAACTTTGTTGTTGACTCGTTGTTACATGCCTTACAGGTCGTTAAATGCATATGGAGCTTGCACGAGGAAGAAGTCGTTGTGGGATGCGGACTGTTATGTCCCGTACTTAATAATTAAACTTTATAAACCTATGGAACTTGTGTTTTGGGTCTTTAAACTTACGAACTACGAACTTATGAGTTAGTTTAACGTTTTATGCTTCCGCTGTTAACTTAAGGTTGGTTACTTTCTTTTGGTCACCAATCGTATTGTGGTTGGTTTTATTTACTTAATTACATTGTTCAATATGATTGGTGGCTCGATCCTGGTCATGCCACGCCTCCAAGCGGTGATACTCCGCATGGTGGATTTTGGGGGTGTGACACACAGAAGCCAAACAAAAAAAAAATAACAGGATTCAAAGCATAAGGTTAAACCCTAATAACTTTTGACAAATGAAATCAAAGCATCAGGTCAATAGTAATGATAAACTTCCACCTACAGAGTGTTCTTCACCCATTGTTCAGTGTTCTTCACTCGTCTGAGGCTCTAGTAATGATAAACTTCTACCGAGAGAGAGCCCAGTTAAGTGAATTGTTGCTCGATTTCCATGGAGTTGATTCGTTGAAGGTGGTCACAGACACAAGGCAACATTGATGATGAAGAAATGAAGATGATGTTCAGTGAATCAGTCTTCTTCACAGTGAATTGAACTATTGAAGTCTTAACCCGTGTGGTTTCTTCCACTAAAACCCTAATGACCTAGATGACCCACTCTTCTTATTTAATCGACCCAATATGACCCGTAGATAAGAGGTTTTAACTTTTAAATGACCCACTTTGACCCCCTTGTTTAAATTCTTTTACCCAAAACAACTCATTGTTTAAATTCTTTTACCCAAACTGACCCATATATTAACTTTTGGGTCATGATTGCCCCCTCTAGTTTTCATAACAAAGTTCTTTAAAACATTTTTATGTGTATAGTTTTTTCATCCAAAGTTTGATTATTACAGTAGTTATAATTTTTTAAATTTAACTTATTTCACTCATTCAACCTTTTCTATTCATTTCATCCAGATTGCAAACTATGTATTTTATCTAAAAAATATATAAAAAACATACTCAACGTTTACAAACCTTTGCACATTATGTCCTTTAGCACTAACTCAATTAGTTTTCATGATTAAATCTGACCAAGTGGACCCCACATGAGGGTATTTTAGTCATTTTACCATAAATACTAAAATAAATAATCATAAAAATTAATAACAAAACAATTATATGGGGTTCATTCGGTCAGATTTAACCATGAAAATTGAGTTAGGGTTAAAAGATGTAACATGCAAGGGTTTGCAAATATCAAGTGCATTTTTTGTACTTTTTGAAGGTAAATGATATAGTTTGTAATTTGGTATCAACATAAGAACGATTTTTGTAATTTACTCAAAGTAGAAAACTAACCATCTTTTTAAAATAATAATCGCCTTTGGCTTTATAGTCTAGTGGCATTTTGGGGGTAGGATAAAGCTTTGGGACCAGTAGGTCGTGGGTTCAATTCCCACAAGTGAGGTTTTCTCATATTTATTGGGTTTCCTCCTGAATTGGTGTATAGGCATTATGCCTAGTGGAGATGTGTATGATCGGGTAGTTCCGCTCGTGGCACGATGATACTCTAGTGATCCAAATTTGCCGTTAAAAAAAAAAAAAAAAAAAAAAAAAAAAACTCAAAAGCTGAACGTATTGTTTATGAATTATTATTATTGTGTTAAAAGATAAGCAAAGTATCTTACAAAAATGACATTCCAATAAGATTCCTAAACCAACAACCAAGACACCCTGCCTTTTAATGCATCATTAGCTTATCATGTACAAAAGTAATAGCATGCCACCACTTTCCCACCAATGCAACTTCCATATTGATGCCACTCTTGATTTTGCTGGCCTATGAATAATAAAAATGTAATAAATAAAAAATATTAGAAATTTCAAAATAAGATGAAACTTATTTTATTGTATGTGTTCTTAGTTTTCTCAAACTTGTACCAAAACATGTAAAAAGAAAGCGGTATCGCGATGCAACTTACTCAGATGCAACAAATTTGCATTTCCCGTAACCTGACATTCATAACACGTCAAAGAGATTGCAACGCGTGAGTAAGGTTTTAATCATTAAATTCGGTTCGATTTGAATTTATGATTGATGACATTGAAACAAACTTACTAGGATCAATCTTAGTCAAAGTGGCGGTGCCACCAAAATTGCAAGCAACATCGGAATTTCCATTTTGTTGGTAGTAGCTATTGAAAGCAAAAGAAGCGTGCGAAAATAGTGTGTCGGGTTGATAACATGGGCCTCCAGGTCGAATCTGATTACAATCTGTCATACCCAAACCGCAAACCCAGTCCAAGGCATTTTGTAGATCGGTTTGTGATGCACTTGGTGAGGCTACACACCAATTTGAACCACCCAAAAATGTCATGTTGCCTTCTGGTGGTGACAATAGAGTGCTGTCCATTGCCCCTACCACCACCATATCTACAAATAAAATGTACAACATATTATGGTGTACACATTAGAGATGTAAATGATACTTTCTACAACAAAACAAGTATGCAATTACAACAATCCTAATTATCCTTTCATTGCTAAATACTATGTATATTTAAATTCCTATAAATATATTTAAACCAAAATGATGTACAAACTAATGGGCGGAAGAAACTCACGGTAAAAAAAAGTGTGGCGAGGAAAAGGTAGCCTGATACGTTTAATGGTTTATGAAGTTTTTGGACTGGTTTACCTTAACTTTATAAGCCAAATTGGATTTTAGTAATCCAACCTTTAACCTATTGGTCGATAAAAATTCATAACGATAATTTAACATTCATACTGTTAATATACAGTTTCCTTGTGAAGTGAAATCTTACTCGGTGGTCGTTATAGATTTACACTTGTTTTCACCCTATATCACTCACAATGATGATTATGAGCAAGATGGGGACATGTACCTTGTAAGCAAAATCGAGTGAAAATCAAGTGTAAATGTATAATGATTATGTGAGTAAGATGACCGTTAATAACAAAAATGAAAGTTGTGAGTGTGATTGATTAAAATGGAAATATGGACTATAATTAGTCAACGAGTTATAATAATTTGGATTGTTAAAATCTAACTTGCTTTTTAAACATGTGATTATCAAATCGAATGCAAAACCAAAAAAAAAAAAATGCATCAATCTAAAAAAAGTTATAGAAGTTTTACAATAATATATAAACTCATATAACATTTCTATAGTATTTATGTAACACAAAAGTTAAAATTTTTACAGAAAACAATATATGCATGTATGGGGAAAATGAATATCAGGAGACAGGAGGACCAAAACTATTCACTTAAAAATCCCCTAAAACCATGTTGATCATCAACACTCATCATGCATGCATATGTTTTAAAACCTAAAACTAAAATAAAAAAAAAAAACTTTTTGTCAAAAAAAAAAAAAGAGTAAACTTCCGTTTTGCTCCATGTGGTTTGGTCACTTTAACGGTTTTGCTCCAAACCTTTAAAAATAGCCATTTTACTCCCTGATGTTTTGGTTTTTTTACCAGTTTGCTCCCCGCCTCTAACTCCATTCAAATTGTTTGTTTTTCCATTTTGCTCTCCGCAGGGAGCAAACTGGCAACAAAACCAAAACATCAGGGAGTAAAATGGCTATTTTTAAAGGTTTGGGGCAAAACCGTTAAAGTGACCAAACCACAGGGAGCAAAACGGAAGTTTACTCAAAAAAGAAAGTTGACTGTTTCAAATTTAAAATTTTGCCTTGTCAAAATCTGGTTGAAAGGAGATGATATATACACCACACAAGTTACTTCATCCTTTACAATTTACACACAGTATTATGTGTTATTGACTTATTGTACCATGCATTTATAGCATTAATATTTCTTGTGATGTACAAATTTCACAAGAAAAGTAGAACTTCAAAAACCAAAATAACACGAAACCAGACGAAAACGCTATAGTTCGTTCAAATATAACTTAAAAAAAAAATATTAACAATAGATTAAAAAAAAAGTATAAATAGTAACAATAGATAAAAGGAAAGGAGATAGAAGAGATACATACATAGATACAATAATGCAAGGAGTGTTTGAAACGTGAAAGACATGGTTCAAGATGAAGACTAGACCTTTGAATTATTATGTGTATGGTTAAGAGAGAATGAGGGTTAAATGCACATCATCATTCAAGAATCAAGAGTTTTCTTCTACACAAATTTTCCTCTTTCACTTTTTCTTTTTCTGATTTGCTTTAGTTTATATAATATTTTCTTGATGCTGGTAAATGTTAAAAGAATAGCTACAGTATTTTTTAAAGATTAAATACATAAAAGAATGAATGTATATTAAATCAAATTTTATTTTTTGTAATATACATTTTCACGCAAAATTATATATCTGGATTGGCCATCAAGTTATTATAATATTATACAATACGCCAGCAAAAGGAGTAATTATTACAGAAATGATATTTAGATCATGTTATTTGTTTACATTAAATCGTACAATTTGTTCTCAATAATGAATATCTTATAATATATGTTGTTATGTTATTTTGAAATAGCTATATGTGTCTACATGTGACAATTATGTGTGTCTAAAACAATTTTGATCATACAATGTTTACATATTGATCAGATTTTCCCTTGAAAGCTAATATGTGTCTAGAAGTGACAACAATTTACATTATTCTTCAATTTTTTTTTACATTTTCACTATATATGTTTTTCAAATTTATCGAGATTTTTTATAAGTTTTAGACATTGTAGAACTATTGCCGTAAATACGTGCTCCACGCGTTGATCAACAACGCGTGATTGTACGATGATGATGATGGTGGTGGCACATGACTAGGGTTGGTGGTTGATTTGTTTGTATTCAAATCATAATTTCAAGATCAATCACTTCAATGGTGTCGACTATGAATAAAAAAACTATTTTATTTGAGGATTAGAGTCGTGTTATGAATTTACATCGAGATAGTTGGTAAACGGGTAACAAGCTGCGCCGCTACCCCTTTTTGAATAGCAAAACTAAGTCTTTTAAAAACTACGTCCATAGATCTCGGGGTCATAACATTACTATGCATGACCCTTTGAACTCGACTAACTAGGTCCACAGCCTCTGACGTCAGAAAACCAAAAGTATCAAAAAAAATTATTGTCCAAAGAGACAGATAAGTTTGTTAAACAGTTAAAAACCAAAGTAATAAAAGTTGGTTAAGGGTTATGTAGAATGTAATGGATCAATCGATCCTTCTCTATTCTTGATAACTCAATATATACAGAATACATAAGCCCATAATTTAGGGAAGAGAATAATACAGAATCTTATCTATATTTACATAAAGTATATCTATTACACCCCCGCAGTCGAAGCAAGAGGTGGGCGAATGTTGAGACTGGAGCGGAAGTCATCAAATAAAACCCGAGGTAATCCTTTGGTGAAAATGTCAGCTATTTGAAACCGAGTAGGAGTGTGAAGAATTCGAATCTTACCTCGTTGAACTTGTTCACGCACAAAATGAATATCAAGCTCTATGTGTTTTGTGCGCTGATGCTGAACTGGATTATTCGATAGATATATCGCACTGATATTGTCACAATACACTAAGGTAGCCGAAGAGAGAGGTCGACGTAACTCAAGAAGAAGATTGCGAAGCCAGCAAATTTCAGCAACAACATTTGCAACTGCACGGTATTCCGCTTCGGCACTGGAGCGTGAAATGGTCGATTGCCGCTTAGAAGACCAAGAAAGAAGATTTTGCCCCATGTAAACACAATAGCCAGACGTAGATCGACGAGTATCCGGGCAACCTGCCCAATCAGCATCTGTGTAAGCCCTGAGAGAAACGTCCGAGCACGATGAGAGCGTAAGACCATGGTCTGCCGTACCACGAATATAACGAATAATTCGCTTCAGTGCCTGCCAGTGTTCCGTGGTAGGATTATGCATGTGAATACAGATTTGTTGAACCGCATAACTAATATCAGGCCGAGTAAACGTGAGGTACTGAAGAGCACCCGCAAGGCTTCGGTATAAAGTGGGGTTGTCAAATGGAGTACCAGATGTAGCCCCAAGTTTTGGCTTAGTATCCACAGGTGTAGCAACAGGGTAACATGTGGACATACCTGCGCGGTGGACAATATCCAAGGCATAAGACTGTTGAGACAAAAACATGTTGTTACCAGTGCGAGATGCCGTAATACCCAAGAAGTAACTAAGAGGTCCAAGATCTTTCATTGCAAATTCAGCCGCTAGGCTGCCCATTAATCTCATTCGGAGCGTGTCGGAGGAAGTAGTTAGAATAATATCATCGACATAGATTAATAAGTATGCAATGTCACCCCCGTGATGATATGAGAAGAGAGAGTTATCACATCTACTCTGCAAGAAGCCCATAGACGTAACAAAATCCGTGAAGCGTTGGTACCATGCCCGTGGTGCTTGTTTAAGCCCGTAAAGAGATTTCTTAAGAAGACAGACATGATCAGGATAGTCGCGATGCCGAAATCCCATGGGCTGATACATGTATACTGTCTCAGTGAGATGACCATGAAGAAACACATTAGTAACATCCAGCTGATGAATTGGCCAAGACTGAGATAAAGCTAATGTCAATACCGTTCGAATAGTAGCCGGTTTAACAACCGGACTAAAAGTCTCCCCGCAATCAATACCGACCTCTTGATTTCTACCATCACACACAAGCCGTGCCTTGTATCGTTCTAACGTGCCATCCGACCTGTATTTATGACGAAAAAGCCACATGCTACGAATAATATGCATATCAGGATGTCTCGGGACAAGTTCCCAAGTCTTATTTTTAATTAAAGCATTAAATTCGGTTTGCATGGCGGTAAACCATTCCGGATTAGACAAGGCATCAATGGGGTTTTTAGGGATAGGTGCGATAGTTGTTGAGGTTAAGTTAAAGATTTGTTTTGGTTTTGAAATGCCTGACATGGCACGAGTTTGCATAGTACGGGTTGGTGGTAAAGGTGGTGGGGGCGGTATCGGGCTCGAGTTGGTATCAGGAAACGATTGGGGCAATGGGAAGGATATAGGGCTTACGTTTGGGTCAGTGGAATGTGATTGGGTATCGTGTTGGGCTGGGGAGTGGTTTGGGCTCATTGGAGAGTTTAGAGGTGACAAGTTGGGCTGGGAAGGTGTTTGGGCTGGTGGGGAAGAAGGCTGTGGAGAGTGGGGTGGGATTTCGGTGTGGGCCGAGGGGGGTATATGTGTGGGGGGTGGGGTAGGGGGATCCGATGGGTTAGTGGGTGGTATTGGCGGTGGGTTATTGGGTGGCATTATTGGGTTAGTAAGGTGAACGTATGGGTGAACAGGGTCATCGAGGAAGGTGTATGTTTGAGGGTTAGTCTTGTGAGATTTATTAAATGGAAAATTGGTTTCGTCGAATAGGACGTGTCGATTTATAGTAATTTTACGGGTCTTGAGATCAAGGCATTTGTATCCTCGGTGATTGGAGGGATAACCGAGGAACACACACGGGTATGAACGATATGCTAATTTGTGAATGGTCGTGTGGGGGATAAGAGGGTAGCAAATGCACCCGAACACCCGGAGGTGATCGTAGGTCGGTAGACAATGGTATAGGCGTTGAGTGGGGGTTTGAAATTTATGGATTTTGCTTGGGATAATGTTTAAAAGGTAAGTTGCGGTTTCGAGGGCATGATGCCAAAAATGAGTCGGTGTAGAAGAGTGGGCCAAAAGTGTACGTATGAGGTTATTGATGGTTCGTATTTTTCTTTCAGCTTTGCCATTCTGGGAGGATGTGTGAGGACACGAGAAACGGAAGTGCATGCCTTGCATGTTGCAAAAAGTTTGGAATTGATGATTGGCATACTCCCGTCCGTTGTCACATTGGAATTGTTTTATTTTGGTGCCAAATTGGGTTTGAATAAAGGTGTTGAATTTTGTGAACATTGTAAACACATCAGATTTATGGTTTATAGGGTAGGTCCATAAAAAATTAGTATAATCATCCAAAAATAATACATAATAACGATGACCCCCATTAGAAAGGATGAGAGATGTCCAAACATCACTATGAACAATATCGAATGGTTTAAAAGTACTTGAATTAGAGGTAATAAAAGGAAGTCTAGTGTGTTTTCCAAGAATACAAGCAGTGCAAACTTTATTATTCAAAGAACCACAAGAAATTGAATGAGAAGTTTTCAAATTTTGTAAAATTGCTGGACCAGGGTGGCCGAGCCTTTGGTGCCAGATGTCTTGAGAGATGGCAGCATAAGTAGAAGCAGAGGTGAGGTTGGTGATGTTGGACGGGCTGAGAGTGTAGAGATCCCCCGAGCTATTGCATCGTAGGATAGGTTTCCTGGTCTGGAGGTCCTTCACAGTAAAACCATAAGGGTCAAATTCAACAGACAAATGATTATCAGTAGTAAAACGACGTACAGAAATAAGGTTTTTAACTAGGTTAGGTGCATAAAGGACATTATTGAGTTTAAAAGGTGGGAATGGTGGTGGAAGGGTTATGTTGCCTTGTCCAAGGACCGGAATGGTTGTGCCGTTGCCAACAATGATGTTACGAATAATGCCAGAATTAAAAATAGAATGAAACTTATCAGATTGAGGAGACATTGTACCTGACGCACCGGTGTCCATGGTCCATGATGAATCATTGTTGTGAAGAGCCAAGTTGTATAATGCTTGTGCAATATCGGTTGGAGAATAACCAGCCGCGTATGTTTGGGCCGCCGATGGATTTGCTGCTGGTCGTGGGCCTAGAATCCCTTGGGCCGATTGATGTGCTGGTTGTGAAGGCATATGAGAAGGGTTTGGGTTGGAGGGGTATGGACATGGAGGTGGAGTCCATTGGGCCCAAGGTTGTGAGGGCGGCTGTGGAGGGTAGTTGGCCCATGGAGTCGGCTGCCAGTAGGGGGCGGGTATTGATGTGGCTGTTGGTGACGACCTCGGTTATAGGAGGAGCGACCACGGCCGCGACCGCGGCCACGACCCCGGCCCCGGCTAGTAGAGGAGTCGAACCGGCTAGAAGAGGAGTCGAACCGGCTGGAAGTTCGGTTGTCTGTAGACCCGCGAGTTGGCTGATCCGTGGTGGTGTGTAGAGCAGTACCGGCAGTCTGGGCCGAAGACTTTGCCTGTGCAGTTTTTCGTTCTTCAACCTGGCATAGTCGGGATCGTGTGTTGTAAAAATCTGGTAGGGGCTGTGTCTGCTGTAGTATAAGAGAAATATTCTCATACTGATCCGTTAACCCGGTGAGAATCTGTAGAACAAGCTGGTTCTCGGAGACGGTGGACCCGAGGCTAGTAAGTTGATCATGAAGCAATTTCATGTGTTGACAATAGTCGGCCATAGTTGAAAATTGATCGAGGCGAGTGTTGAAAAATTTGTTTTGTATAGTGATGGTTCGCGCCGCTTGGTTGTCAAGGAAGAGATTTTTGAGGCGACACCAGGCGTCGTATGCGGTAGTGTTGGTGATCATGATGGTATGCATGAGATCCTGAGAGATGGTACCGTAGATCCATTGAAGAACAATGGAGTCGATGCGATCCCATGACTCAAGATAGGTGTGTTTAGGTGCAGATTGTTTATCCTTGTCTTTGTCTTTTTCGGTAGAAGAGGATGTGGCGTTATCGCGTGGTTGTAAGTGATCAAATACGTCGTAAGCTTTGCAGTGAAGGACAAATAATTCTGCCCATGTATTGTAATGTTCCGTTTGGCTATCAAGAATAAGAGGAATGGAATTCTTGATGTTGTTAACCGTGACAGCGGGATGAACGGGTGTGGAAGACATAGCCGAAAGTAAGAGGGAGGGTGGTAGTAGCAGGAATCGGCGAGAAGGAAGCAGGAAGGGGGGGGGGGGGCGAAAAAAAAGAATTAGGGTTTAGGGGTTTGCTCTTGATACCATGTAGAATGTAATGGATCAATCGATCCTTCTCTATTCTTGATAACTCAATATATACAGAATACATAAGCCCATAATTTAGGGAAGAGAATAATACAGAATCCTATCTATATTTACATAAAGTATATCTATTAGGTTATTTTATATAAGTATAATTATTAGTAAGATTATATTCTCATAAACTTGTGTTCTTGTCCTTTTAGATAAACTACATTGCTTGCAAGAGTTATAAAGGACCTAAGCTATGGTGTCACCGGTTCGACTCCCGCTTGTGGCGAAAGGGGGTAGGACACCCGTGCGCAATGATGGTGAAAAACCTACCGAGGAGGGTTTGATCCTGAGCATCACTCCGGTTTTCATCCGGCTGTTACTCTAGCGAGGCAACTCGTGTAGAGGCAGTTCGGTTTCCGGGGGAAAGCCTTCGACCCAAGACTGGTTAACCCAGCGCTGGCCTTGCTATCTGGGCCCACGTTCTTGGCGAGGGTCCGCGATTTGCGGATGTGACAATGGTCACCGTTAAGAAGTTCACCTTTCAAAAAAAAAAGTTATAAAGGACCTAAGCTATGGTGTCACAATCACACATAAACTTTAAAAGTACTTTACTGTTTTATCCTATTAACTACTTTACTGTTTAGTATTTATGAGCTTCTTTTGGTTTCAACTTACCTAAATATTTTTTTTTTATATTTTCTTTTACAACATCCCTAACACTTACTATGTTCTTTCTATATATTTTTTTAGTGTCACTCTTTTAAAATATTCTCTGTGACACACTTTAATACAAAAAAAAAAACCTTAATAAAACATAAAGAAGTTAATTGGGTCCGGTTGATTTATATTCTATCTTCAATTTGGTTTTTTGTCAAATCTAAACCTTCATCTCATGTGCTTGTGTCCCACGTTTCATCTGACCGACTCGACATATCTTTGACTTGGCCAAGCCGCTAGTCATAAATTCTTAAGAACCACAACATGTAGTCGTAAACAATGAACAGAAGTCGGACCCTTGGGACCGTTTTAATGTGACTTGTCGGAACCATGGGTTTGGCCATGTTCAAAACAAGCCTGGTCCTAAATGTTTTAAGGTCAATCCTTTATGAACATGTCCCCAACTGAAAGTTTGTCCGATCTATTGTCTACATCAATCTTATAAAGCACCAAACTGATTGATATGTAACATAAAGGTATATGTAATAACTTTAATATTAGTATCATAGTATTTGCTTATTGAATATGAAACAGACAACACCTTATGTTCAAGATATAATGATAGCTAGTAAAGTATCGATTGACTGTACCTAAACAGGGCCGATTGGACCGTGGACATAACATACCGTAGGATGGTTGTCTCGCTTGTCAGAGTCGACAAACGCGACGTATATTATTATATACTTAGACTATAAGTTAGGCATAAACATGATCATGGAAGTTATGTTGTTGCATGTTTTTTTAATGACATGATTAAGGGTATCCAACTTTTGAATACAGTTTGTGATGGTTTTTGAGATGTTTGAACTATTTAACCTACTTTTTAAAATGCATTTTTAATAATTGGTTAAAAATGTAGCTAAAATTTTAATAAATAATAAATAAACTGAGCTCGAGTTTAAAAAATATTCACATAGATCTCGAACGACTTGAGTTTGAGCCCTTTAAAATTACCATGTCGAGCTCGAGCTTAGACTGTTGATCAGTTCTGTTTAAACATAATGGAAAACATGAATAACATACATGTTACAGCAGACATGCCAGTAGAGAATCCAGTCAGAGATGCAGCCATTGAGTTCGACATACTTGTCAGGATGATCTGGTTCCTCAGGGTGTAAGGTTATGATGGTGATGAACCGAAACAAGGGAGAGTTTCGATTAGGGAGAGAGAGCCGATTGTGATGTTATGAGGGTTGTGTAATTGTCTAACTTGTGTAACCCTTTAACTCTCTAATAAGCTCCTTATTTATACACCCAAGAGGAAACCTAATTAGTTAATAAGGGTAATATGGTCCATCAACAATTACCAACTAATTATTAATAGGTTATTAATATATTTTGATCTATATAATATAAATGATTATAAAGGCTACAAGATTAAATATTACATTAATAATATATTTAATCTCACATAGACTTACAACTAGTGTCATAATTTAAAATAATAGTTTTGCTTGTCCAATTAAAATCCATTCATTGCAACTAGTTTTATAGATTGATCTGCATTTCGATTTCTTTTTGTGTGGGCATAAAAATGAACCTACAAGTTCATTTTGGATTACTAACTAAAACACCCAAAATTACAATGCTATGTCAGCTGCGTGAGCCATCTCCGACACTACACATTGTTTCAGTTGTTATACCCTACGAGACAGACATATACAATTAAGGGAGATTCGGAATTTGTTTATTGGATCCGTGTTGAACGCAAAGTCTCAACCAACACTAATGTTATAGTTCGTTTTTCATGCAACCAATAACACTACCCGTTGAAGACATTGGTTTGGATTACTTTTACATATATACGTAATATTGTTTATTATTCCCACTTCTTGTTTATCCGTTTGTACACGATATTGTGTGCATTATATTATATTTGTATTAATTGATAACTATCTATTTGTTTTATACCGATATTATATTTTGTGAAAACTAAAAAACGGTGTAAGAGTTAACGAAGTGATCGATTATCCGACCATAATGTATGTAGAAAACGTGGTTAGGTCCAAGTGGTGAAGTTGGCCTGGCTGTTTTATTGGGCTTAGCCGACAAGCCTTTAATGGTCACATGCCTAACAAGTCTTTCTACAATCTACCCTACTATCTCAACTTTCACGTGCTTAACATTGTCTTCACAACTTTTATGTTATAAGATACAAAACGCATAAACAAAATATTTAACTATTTAATTTATTTTTCTTTATACATCACTTTCAAGTAAATACTAGTTTTTAGGACCTATCCGTTGCGGTGGGATCATTAAACTGAACAAAAAATAAAGAGTTAATTACTGTTTTCGTCCCTGTAGTTTGTCAAAAATCACTATTTCAGTCCATTAGTTTAAAAATTGTGATTTTAGTCCCTGTGGTTTCACTTTCGTAACCATTTCAGTCCCTGTGGTTTCACTTTCGTAACCATTTCAATCCATTTATTATGTTAGTACAGGGACTGAAATGGTTACGAGGTGGACTGAAATGGTTACGAAAGTGAAACCACAGGGACTGAAATCGCAATTTTTAAACTAATGGACTGAAATAGTGATTTTTTACAAACCACAGGGATGAAAACAGTAATTAACTCAAAAATAAATGTAATAACATTGAAACAAACACGCGCATTGCGACGTGACAATTAAACTGACAGAAAAATGTATAAACGTTGAACCACGATCGCATGTTGTGGCGTGTTAGCTCGCCAAATTTATATCGAAACGTAAAGCATTGTTGTAGAAAGGAATAACTAACTTGAAACGGTAACAAAATTACCCATGTAAAAAAGGAAATAAAAAGAAGTTAAAACAAACTTCAAAGACCTGTTCGTCAAAGCTTAGATGAAGTTATCACACACAACTTTGTTTTAAACGAAAGTTATAACGGAACATAGATGAAGATAGAGCTAATAAAAAATAACCATTATTGAAACGGGTTTGAATTAACAATGATGATGACGACGACAACGACGACAAAACAAAGTTGTGCATTGAAGGTGAGTACAAAGAGCATAGATAGTTATACAAAGTTGAATAGTAAAACCAAGACTTATGAGTAATTTACTAATTAATATAGAGGAAATATGTATATATACACTAATAAAATTATAAAACTAATGTTAAATGTACACACTGTATCTTCAAATTAAACACAAAATAATACTTATATAAGGCTATAAGGTGTGGTCATGACCTTGAGACCGCAATTACCCTCTATGTTAGTGTTATGTCACCTCACTCTCATCCATCATACAAAATTCCAAATTCACCATCCTATATGGTGTCGTCATGACCGAAAGTCCCAAACCACCATCCTCATTCTTTTAAATTTATTTTGTGTAAAATATATTTAACTAATTAAGGAAAGGGAAGTGCATGGTTGTCATGGTTTAATCCATGCGAACCATGGTGGTTTCCTAAGGGGGGCGGTGTAGCACATCATCCACCATCTTAGGTGACAATCCATGAACCATCCAATATCTCCCATACCCCATTAGCCTAACATAAGTGTCATTTTTTATTAAACTCTAACATGAAAATGTATTAATTCTACTCAATTTATTGTTCTTTGTAATGAACTCTTAAATTTACTGTTAAAACGTGACATGTTAAGCATTGTTATTATTATTCTAAACATTTATACAAAACATGATCGTTTCTTTATGTCAGCCACACTTTATTTAGCTCCAAGACCACACCACACCTCTATTACGGTCCCAAGACCCACCTCATATCATTCTTAACCTATTGAACTCATACAAAATGGTTACATATTTAACCATATTTCAAACACATTCAACACAAGAACCCAACCTAAAAATCTAAAATGACTACAACCCTAACAAAAAAGTTTAGATGCCATGACTGATTTTCAAACACATTGGACTCAATAAATCCAAGCTAAACGCGATGTTTGGAGAAGATGTTGAGGGTGACACTTGTTGCAACTACAATGCTAACGCGGTGATAACAATGTGGATAAGTGTTGATACTTAATAGTGATTACGATAAAGATGTGTGTTATGCCACACATCCTTTTTTCAAATATTTTTTTTAGTTTCATCACTAAAATGATTTAAAAATAATCAAGTACCATATAGCAAAAAAAACTTTTTTTTTCCTCATGGCAAAAATAAATGTCATGTCCTGAACAACAAACAAGGTACACATCATTTATTCACATTTATTGGTGATGAATAGTGAGTTTATTAAGGGTGAAGGGAGTGGTGCGGGAAACCACTCGGCAAAGGTGTTTGCCGCGCGGCAACACCGCCGCCGGCCACCTTTGCCGCTCGGCAAACCAAACAATTTGGCAAAGGTTCACCGATGCGGGAAAGCTTGATTTTAATGATTGGAGCATGGAATTCCGTGCATCTCTGCATGGTGGTGTTGATACGGCGACTGGTGGCGGTGGTTTCCGGTGGCGGTGGTGGTGTTGCTACGGCGGTGGTGAACAGGAGGTGGTGGAACCGGTGGTGGTGAACAGGAGGTGGTGGAACCGGTGGTGGTGGTGGAACCGGTTGTGGTGGTGGCGAGTGGTGATGGTGAAGGGGTGGTGGTGGTGGTGGTGGTGGTGGTGGTGAAGGGGTGTTTAAAGATAAAAAATAAAAAAAAGAATAAAAAAAGTTTGCCACTTTCAAGTGTCTACACCACTGCCAACACTTTTCACCAAAGTTTAAACTCTTCACACTTGCTGACATGGCACACTCTGATTGGTCCATTTTAAAGTTTGCCACTTTCACCTGTTTAACCACTCCCTTCACCCTAAGAATAAGAAAAAAAAAACAGAAAGTGTATGAGAAAAGATGAAAATTTGGGTATCATTTATTCACATTTATTGGTGATGAATAGTGAGTTTATTAAGAATAAGAAAAAAAAAAAAACAGAAAGTGTATGAGAAAAGATGAAAATTTGGGTAAAGTTCATGACATTCTCATGTAATATGTCCTGTTTGATTAATTGCATAAGATTAACCACAACATGTGTTGTATATAACTACAGAACATGAGAAAACTTAGTTTGATGTACCGCATTTCAAAAGTTAGGTTCTAAAAAGTTTATTACATCAAATAAATCTAATTACATTTAAGCACCTAACTTTTTTAGTTTTAAAAAGATGTGTTGATTTAGATTAAACAAATATATATAGAGCTATTTGGGCAAAGTTTAGATTAAACAAATATATATAGAACCATTTGGGCAAAGTGATATGATATGTTAATTTTTATCGCTACTTAAAGGCGGACACAAATGAGAGGTTGGATGGGAAGGCGTCATATTAAAAAAATATTCTATTTTATAGGCGTCATACTAAAAAAAATCTTTAGTAGGATTGGTTTTGCAATTCAAAAGGGGGTTGCGGCGCAGCTTGTTGCCCGTTTACCTGCCACTTGTTTGTAATTTGCTAATTTGGAATAATATTATTTTATAGGCAAGAAATCCAATCGCAGCTTTGAATTTTTTGTCGAACCCCTAATTCACATCCCCAGAAAATAATTCATGGGTCTGTCACCGTCACGACCCACTCACCATCATTGATACCACCAGTAGTAGAGATGACAAACAAACTCAAATCAGATAGGTAAACTTGAAATTCGAAACATGTGGGATGGGTATTCGGATATGGGAGTCCAGTGATAGAAGCACTGCCACTACTACCTCCATCATTGCCCTCCAAGCACCTAGTTCATTTACTAAACCTAGTTTAAAATTTAAATTGTTACGTAAATAGTGAATTGTATTTTGATTGCAAAAATTATAATTTCAAGAGTAATTGCCATTTTGGTCCTTGATGTTTGACCAATTTTGTCACTTTAGTCCAAATTTCAAACCTGTTGCCATTTTAGTCCCCGTGGTTTCGTTTTTGTTGCCATTTTGGTCCAAATTTCAAATTTGGCCAGATTCCCCAATTTAAACCCCCCTGTTTTGTCCTTTTGCTCAGGAGTATTTTCGTCATTTTAGGCTTTATTTTAACTTATTATCAATTAAATTTACTAAAACTAAATTATTTCATCTTCCCCAAGTTGAAACTCAGTCTCTCTCTCCTCTCTCTCTCTCTAAACTCACCAGCCTTAACACCCAAAAATCAACTCCACCATTCTCTCCGGTGATCTTTCTTTCCACAAAACCCTAACAATCGCACAAAATATCCACCAAATCTCTACAATTACCCCCTACAAATCCACTATAATCCTGTTCAATTCACTCAAATGGATCAGAACCGGACTGAGAGTCCGGTGTACACCCGGCAATGGAGCAGCACAGGTTCATCTTCTCCGACGATGTCACCAGTGAACAGTTAGAGAGAGAAACAAAGGGTTTTGTTTCGCCGATGAACAGTTAGAGAGAGAAACGGAGGGTTTCGCTTGTACCGGAATCACCCACCACCACCGTCTCCCCTCCACCAAGGTACACCCACCACCATCGTCCCCCCTCCACCACCGTACTCCCTCCACCATCGTACACCTCTTTCCACTTCCCATTTTTCCCACCATGGATTCCGGCAACTTCACCTCTTGTAAAAGCATAAAGCCACAACCGCTGGTGATGTACACTTCAACCACATCCTGATTCTCCAACCTCTGCCGTCAGAGCATCGTCGCCATCAGAGCATCGTCGTCATCATCGGAGTACTAAAATTCAAACACCTCCCCGACCAGATCTGGAGGTTTGATGGAAGGATTGGAGTTTGTCGATCAGATCTAAGGTGGTGGTGTAGTGGTGGTGCGGTGGTGTTAATGGAGGTGGTAGGGGGTTCTATAGAGAGAGAGATTGCAGGTGTGTGTGATAGAGTGAGAAGAGAGAGATACAGAGGGTGTTTAGAGAGAGACAGTGTGCGCAGAGTGGAGAGAGAGAGAAAGAAAGAGAGAGGGGGGTTTTATTAAATTTAGTTGATAATCAGTTAAAATAAAGCCTAAAATGACAAAAATACCCCTAAGCAAAAGGACAAAAATGGGGGTTTAAATTGGGGAATTTGGCAAAAATTGAAATTTGGACCAAAATGACAATAAAAACAAAACCACAGGGACCAAAATGGCAAAAGGTTTGAAATTTGGACTAAAGTGGCAAAACTAGTCAAACCTTAGGGACGACAGTTTACTCTAATTTAAACGTAAGATGTATTTATAATTTCAATATTTTGAAATGGATCTGATGATATTAATCCATATAGGAAAAGGGCGTCTATTGTAAAAGTTGAGTATATTTTTTTGGAAGAACAAGTGTTTTTTTCTTCTAATTATTTAAACGTCAAAAAGATAAGTGGTAGTTTTTGTAAAAGTTGTTTATCGTGTGAAATATTTTTATTCGTTTAGCGTAATTTCAAATAGTATCTAGTTGTCAAAAGAAATTATGGGTTCTATTTACTCACATGCAAGAGATCTAATGATCTATATACATACGTAAAATATTATATTAGATATATTTGACGTATATATACTTATCATGTATACACACACTATTAAGATGGAGTATGTAAAAAGATATTTTTAACAATAAATATCCATTTATGAATGTATGATTTAAAATTATTTTTAAGGTTACACCTTTAATTTGTTTCAACTGTAATACATAATAACCGACTCATGTAACCGATTAGCCTCACACTCAATCTAACTCTCATTATATCTATCAAACAAACACTATGTGCAATCTCATTATGTCGTCCAAATACCTTTAATACATTAAACATCCTTAATGAGATTATGAGGGGTTAATGAAACATTATAGTGCTTATAATGTAAAACTTGAAAGAGATGTTTAATGAAACGTGGATTAAACTATAATTAATCAAGCGTTGATTTAAAAATTAGTTTTTGTTGTAATAATATGAGTTACAACAACATAATGAAGGAATATATAAGAGAGAAATAAAGGTAAGACGTGGATTAGTTGGAGTAGAGGAGACATTTGATGTGGTTTAGGTTATGAGATTGTTCCCTACACATGATCCCCGTTTCCTTTGTCTGCGCTTAACTTCTTTGTAGGCCCCTTGCTTTTACTATAAACAAAACCAAAATTAACTAATTATTTACATATCACAATATATTACTTAGAAACATCCTCAAACGCTATACACATATAATGTATATATGTGTGGGGTTCTCAAGGAGAGAGGGGGCAAAAGTGAAAGTGCACTAATTTTAACATTATTTTACTAGTTTCGTGAAAATAGCGTTAAAACCGAGGGACGGTTAATCATGTATTATGTTGTGGCGTCGATAGCCGAAAGACAAGGGGTACATAGACTAATCGGCCTTTGTCCCATTCAGGGGCGATGCTTTGAAGGGGCCGGGAGGGGCGTCCGACCCCCTGAACTTTTCGGCCAGTAGTGTTATATATGTAGTTTTCGTATAGAAATTTTTGGGTATATATGTTTTCGACCCCCCGGTTCTATAGAAATTTTTGGGTATATATACGTTTTCGACCCCCTTGTAAAAAATTTCAAGCTTCGCCACTGGTCCCATTTGCTGAGCTTTATGTGTCTTATGTCAAAGACTTGATGCAAAACTGCTATCAAGCCAAGAGTCTCACTGGAATTTATTGAGTATGATGATGATGATGATGATGACAACGATAATGTCACTTAGAGCCGGAAAACTAGCCCATAGCTCGTAACTCGCTCACAACGCGTTCGTAAACTAGTTAAAAACTTGATTAAATTCTGATAAAGCCAGTTTGGCTCGTACAAACTTTAGAGCCAAGTTCGAGCAGACATTAGTCCTTTCATATACGTTATATCACTAGTTTTCTTGTGTATTGATAGCATTGTATTATGTTAATTAACTTGTATAACTAGAAATTGTTGTTAGGTCGTTATTGGTATTCATATGTAGAAGCATAATCTTTAAATTCTCATGATAAAATTCCGTTTACAAAACCTATAGACTTATTTATCCAAAACCGGTTTTAGAAATGTAATATCATCTAATGTATTAAAAAGAAATCATAGTTAAACTAAAAGAAATCACAGTTAAACATTGTAAAAAAAAATAAAGAATTAACATAAAACAACTTTCCTTTTACAATCATAGTTAAAACTTAAAAGTTTGAAACATGCACTACAAGACGTACATATGATTAATTCATTATTTAACTAGAGTTACTTTATAGCTTCAACTTTTTTGAAAATAATTACTTCTATTAGGGTGTCCGGGGCACTCCCCTAAGAGGGGAGTCCCCTCTCTTACGCATAACCAATCCTCGTGTGCCACGTCAACTCCCCTCTTAAACTCCCCTAACACCCCAATTTGATGGCGCCACTCCCCTCTTAGGGGAATTGCTTTTTTTATTCAAAAAAAAAAAAAAAAAAAAAAAAAATTTAATTGGCTGAAATTGCGGCTGGCCCCACCTCAATCCACCATCTTCTTCGGTGAGAGCCCCCCGGATTTGGTCCCCGATTAGAGTCCCCGCCTGGATGGCGGGGGTGTTCCCGCTCGGTGAAATCGGTCCCCGCCCCCACTCCCCGAAGGCGCCCCGAGTACCCTTAATCATAATTAATAAACTTTTTTTTTTTTTCTCAAACCAAATTAAAAAAGAAAAACATGATGTACTCATTATACTTTACACATCAAGAGATAAGTACATTTGTATCAAAACTTAGACTGAGTGTAGTGGGGCGACTCCCACCCCTAGGTCGCCCCATATCGCCATGAACACCGCCCCCGGGGGTGACTTGGGGGGCGACCCCCTCTTGCCCGTCTCAAACACGTCGCCCAACTCACACATTTGAATTCAAATGTATCCGTTGCCAAACGGATAGTTTGGCCATGTTTTATTATTTTATTTTTTTTTAAATCCAACCTTTATAAATAAATACCCCATATCAAACACATTTTTACCACAATTTTCTCTCAAACTCATCAAAATTTATACCAATCTTCTATCAACTCATCAAAATTTATACCAATCTTCTATCAACTCATCAAAATGTATCCCCACAACATCCCTCCTTTCAACCAAAATACACAATCTTCCAATCCACAACCCGATCTGACGGACCCAAACGTTTTAAATAACCCCGCTTTTTACGCCTATTTCAATAATATGCACGTTGCTAGCCCTACACCGCAAGTATACTACAACAATACGCCCATACCGCAACATATGGGGTTCACCACTTGGAACACACAACAACCCGGTGGTTTTCAAAACGTTGGAGGATCGAGCCAACAAAATGGTATAAATTTTTTAGATATTTTTTTTGTAAAGAATATGTTTTTTTTTTAACTTTGTTTGTATTCCATCTAGTGGTTGATTTAGGTGACGAAGAAGTTCCGGAGACCCAGTTCGACGTCGGTCAAAAAAAGAAACGTTTGCACAAGAGGAAAACAACGGGTGAAGAACGCTTGAAAACCAAACCGATACCATGGACTTCCAACGAGGAAATGAGCTTGTCCAAGGCTTGGCTAGAAATAACCGAAGACCCGAGATGTAGTAACTATCAAAAGGAAAAAACATATTGGTCTCGTATTTACAACCTTTTCCTCAAGTTGGAAGATCAAGAAGATGGATACCATGATGCCGATGGTGTCGGCGCGAAGTGGCGTAAAATGTGTCCTTTGATTCAAAGTTTCAACCAAATATACACTCGTCTAAGTAACTCGCGTGTGCGCCAAAGTGGTTCCGACGATGCGATGCTCCAAGCAAACGCCCAAAATGAATACCGAGCCGAACACAATAAGGCGTTTCCTTATCTTGCTATTTGGCAAGTTTTAAGAAGGAGTTCGAAATTTCACACAGTCATCGCCTTCGATCCATTTAAAACTCGTGGCCAACCGTCGGCTAAGCGGTCAAAAACCTCATCCTCAAACGACCATCAAAGTACCGGGTCGGACGCTCGGTGTCAAGTAAATCTCAACGACATTGAGGAAGACAACGAAGAGCCACATGAAGAGGCCGAAGCGTTTCAACCACCACGACGGGCGGTTGGCCGAGATAGGGCCAAAAAAGCCGCCCAACCGTCTTCTAGCGGTGTACGAATCGACTACACCGAAACGTTCGAAAAAGTGACCAATAAGTTAGACGGCTTGTTGCAAACGAGCCAACAACGGATCAACTTGAAAAAAGAACACGGGGACCGAAAGCTAAAGCTGAAAGAAAGTCGTCAAAAAGCACTTGATTTGCAAATATTAACAACCGACACGACAAACCTTACTGGAGCCGAGCTCGCTTTAGCCGAACAAATGAAGCAAGAAATCCGAGAAAAATATAACCTTTGTTGAAGTAATTTTTTTATTTTGGTTGAAGTAATTTTTTTTTTAGTTGATGTATTTTTTTATTTTGGTTGAAGTAATTTTTTTTTAGTTGATGTATTTTTTTATTTTGGTTTAAGTAATTTTTTTTATTGAAGTATTAGTTTTTATTTACTTTGATCAATACTTTTATAAAAAATATGACTTTTTTTTATATCTTTTACATAAAAAAAGACAAAATAAATGGGTGCCACGTGTCGCAAGACGCCCCACCGAGCAAGGTTGCCCCACTACCCCTTTTTCGGTCAAAATCCTCTTAGGTGACGTGGCGCCACGTGTCGCAAGACGCCCACTCGAGAGGTTGCCCCACTACACTCAGTCTTACATACCAACCACCTTACGTCACATGTAAAACTCTTACATACACATAACATTCTCCTGAGAATATACTTACTTTACCATAACTTTACACCCTTTTCATATCTAGAGTTCGTTGATAAATTACGTTACCATCGTACCATGCATTTTTAATTTGATAATCCTGTTAAAACTTTGCAACTGTATATTTAAAAGTTTTCTGAAAAAAAACCTCAAATTGCCTTTTAAGATTGTCGGTTTTTCATTCTTTTTCAAACGACGAACACACACCCTATAAATCTACTTCTAAAATACACCAATATCCAGTGGTGGATCTAAGAAATTTTTTTATTGGGTTCCTTTTAGTATATTTTCACTAATATTTTTCCAATTTTTTCTAAACCGAATTGGTTTCTAGAAACCCACAGAAGTGACCTAGATCCGCCCCTACTAATATCCCATTTTATAGGTATTGAATAGTTGAATTCGTATCACTTTAGCGGGAATAAGGACATCATGTCACTAAACCAACATGCCATAGACATCCGGTTTTTCTTAAAACTTAATATTCACACACTTCTCCTCTCTGTCTCCCTCTATACATACATAATAGGATTAACAGATACATATAGAGAGATAAAGTGAAGAAGAGTGTGAGAATAAAATATAGAGATGTGAGAATAGACGAACAGTGAGAGTTTTTTCTTTTAAAACTTAAAATTAAAGCAAACACAATATGTAACAGGCATAGGGAGATATGTAAGCATCTAATTCCGATAATAAAAACTAAATAATTTTTTTCCTACAAATTAAGATGGTGTATAATCCTTCTTGATCATCAAAAATAGAACTACACCTAACGTATATTTACATATCCTCATTGGTAATTGACTAATCTCACTACTTAGAAGAAGTCAAACGACGATGTCGTCCCACCAAAATGCTTGGACGACGTCGTCTTTTGCTGCGGGATCACCGGCGGTGTCGCAGACCGGATAAGCGCAAAGTTCAACCCGTTAAAAAACGGGTGGGTCTTAATATCCGCTGCTCCACGTTTCGACCCAAACCGGCTCTCCGGGTCCTTATCCAGCAATTTCGATATCAAGTCACGCGCTTGCGTCTCGCGCGAAGATATCGATGACACGGTTGGAAACTTCAAAGGCTTTTTTATGATGTTACGAAGCGTAGCTTCGTTGGATACACCCACAAACGGGGTGCATCCGTAGACCATTTCGTATATGAAAATTCCAAGCGCCCACCAGTCAACCGCATTGCCGTGTGACCCGCCGGAAGCAACTTCCGGCGCCACGTACTCGTGCGTTCCTACAAACGAACACGATCTCGCGGTCACCGGCTCCGCCACGAACAACCGTTTCGCGGCGGAGAACGACTGGATTTTCTTCGATCTGAAGAGTTGACTTGGGAGACAAGCAAAGTGGCCGGACGGTGGACGTGGAACCGCAGGTGAAGATGAAGGTAGATCCGGTGATGAAGATGATGAGAGAGAGTGTGATTGAACGGCTGGGATGGCGTCAGAGCATAACGATAGGTCAAAATCAGTGAGCATGATATGACCGTCTGATCTGACCAACACATTTTCAGGCTTTAAGTCTCTGTAAATGATTCCAAGCATGTGTAGATACTCTAAAGCTACCAATACCTCAGCAGCATAAAACCTGCATACAATCAAAATCATATCAAAACAAAACAAAATCAAAATCATTTATATACAATCAAAAAAGCACTATACAAAAGACACAAATGAACTCTCAAATCACTTGCTCGAATATCAATATCATATTCTCATATATCCAAATATCCAAATCCTTGATTCGGTATATTCGATTTGAAAGGTTATAGGTGAAACCTCTATTAATAGCATATTTGCAGGTACAAAAGTCAAAAAGCCTGAAGTTATCATAGAAAAAATCGGTAGAGTCCAAAAGTTGTTCGAAACAAATCAAGAACAAATCAAGATGAAGGAAATGTAAACCAAACAAAACAAGCGAAAACGACAGAAGAGAAGTAATTAAATGTTAATTAATTAATAGGTAAAAAATAAGTGACAGTTACCTAGCCGCGGAGAGAGAAAACCGTTTCCGCGGTTGTTTATGGCGGAGAGAATGCAAATCACCACCGGAACAATACTCCATAACAACACATGAAAAATGAGAAGCTTCAAACTGAGCATACAGCGACGGTAAAAACGGATGATCGAGCATGTTTAATATCTTCCTCTCCGTCGCCGCTCTTTGAGTTTTCTTCTTCAACGCAAGCACTTCTCTGTCAACAACTTTCATGGCATAATAACACCTTTTCTCTTCAACATCTTCGTTCCGTAACCTGCATAGATAAACTTTTCCGATATCACCACTTCCGATCTGCCGTACGAGGCAAAAATCTCTAAAACTCAAACTAGTATTTCCATCCATGCCACAAACTCCTTCACTAGCAGTTCTTTTGAGCACCATAGACCTAATCGCCTGCCATGACGACTCAGAAGACCTGTGTGGCTTAACCACCAAGCTCTCCGGCGAGTACAGTGGTCGAGGCTGTGGTACCAGGTCTAACACGTCGAATGACAAGCGGCTAAAGCTAGTGCAACTCTCGCTACTCATGGAGCTTTGGCTAGAATTAACCGCTTCAGAAACTGTTTCTAACTCCTCACTTGTCTCTAACATTTGCAACCCTTATGATTCAAGAGTATGTAAAGGTTAGAATGACTGTAGAAGTGTAGAACAACACTAGTTAGGGTTACTGTAAGGGGGTAAAAACTAGAAAGAGAAAGGAGACGGTTGTTGGGGGTATTTAAGACGACGTCGTACGGAGAGGAGAAAAATGATAAATGATAATTGACTTGCAATGGTTGAGAGGAAGAGAGGGTGGCGTTTTATGGTTAAGTTGATGGAGGTAAGATTAAGGTGACAGGTGAGGGGAAACAGTAGTCGCACGTGCTGGAGGGTGATTAGTGACGTAGGAGGAGGCTTGGTGGCACGTGAGACCCGGGTAGGGTGTTGGCATGAGAAGATGGTTGCTTCTGTTTCATTCTCTCTAGTCTAGGCCTATGCTAAAAAGCATCAGAAATTCACAGGATGATATTTCCTAGAAACTTAAAAACTAATATATTTCAACTTTCAAAAAAAATCAACTTTTACAATGTACTAAAAATATTCAACATAGGTTGTATTTTCTGGGCCAAAACTATTCATCTCTGGGAGAGATTTAAAAGTCAATGGGATTTTTATGGTTAAAATTTTTTTACGCACACATAAAAGATAAACAAATTAAATTAAAACTAAAACATATAACATTAGATATTAGATAAATAGTGTTAAACCATAAACTAATCAGAAAAAGCTAAAAACATACATCATATTCTATTACATGAATCGTAAACGTATCACATAAATTGTTAAGTCATAACATAGAACATTATATAAAGAGTGCTCGACCTTAAACCCTGAAAACAACCAAATGTCAAATCCATTGATTGGAGTTTCACTTGTAGTTCGAAAACATAAATTTTCTAGTCAGATACGTCTTCATTGTTGGTAAAATGTACTAACGCATTTTCACTTGACTCTGCATTTTGGGTCAGTACTGCCATCGCGTTTCCTTACATCTATACATATTGGTCTCCACTAGTGACTACATTATTTGCCATTAAGCCAGCTGTCAAACTCGTTTTTTCTCCATCTCATTGTTCTTAAAACTCTCATTTCCTACTTTAACCAATCATGAATCTGTCAAAGATGGAGGAAATTGTCACACCCTAACCGATGGCGGAATTATCGGGGCGCGGCACTAGGCGAATCAGATTGCTCAAGAGAATCCATAACAACTAAATTGCGACAGTATTTATTACACTTGTTATCCCATACTAACAAATAATACAATCACATAAGTCATCACAGATTTCTTGTCCTCTCGAACAATACAAATCCGACAACATAGATTTTATGCGAGTTTCTAAACTTCCTAGCCTGATTTGATGTAGACTGCGACTAAACCTGCAACATACGTTAAAATAATGTCAATACAAAAGTATTGGCGAGCATACAGGTTTGATATGTAATAGTGTAACAGGTAAAAGCTGCAAATGTCCACATACATAAACGTAATACACGACATATATACTCACAAAACTGATACTACCAGCTAAGTCCTCGAGCTGCGATTGCGATTGCTAAACTAGACCCCGTCGGGCGCAATAGTACTATACTAGTCATGGTGGGACGTCGCGAGTATAAGTCCTAGCACATATGTAACTAGCATCACGTATAACTATGCACGTAAGTCATTCGCAAGTGATAAGTAGTTTAAGCATTTGATGTAATTCGATTTGATAGCAACGTATGTTACACCCAAAAGTGTAAAAGCAAAAAGGGTTCAAGTATACTCACAGTCGGTGCTCAGCAAGCAGCAACTTGGTTAGATTGAAGGGAGCGCGTGTGAGATTATCCTGATTACAGATCGATAGCGTAAGCGTTGAATAGTGCGCGAAACGGAGCAAGGTGTCAATGGATCGGGCAGTACTCCGATCGGATGGCAATCCGATCGAGTGGCCGGTCGATCGGGTGACAATCCGTTCGGATGGTCATCTGATCGGGTGACCATTCGATTGGATTGCTACCTCATTGGGAAAGATGTGTTTGTGTATGATGGTTTGCCTTTTGAAGTTTTCGTTGTAGCATTTTGAAAACAGAGAAGTATCTCTACCTTTTAGGTCGGTCGATCGAACGTCCGGTCGATCGGGTGGCTGTTCGATCGGAAGGTGATCCGATTGGCAAGACACTTTGGTTGCTGGTAAGTTCACAGCAGACTGGTCGCTCGATCGGGTGGAAATCCGATCGGGTGACAATCCGTTGGAACTGATGTGTGATGAGGATTTGTAAAACGTTTAAGTGTTGAGGATCCAAAAGTCAGCCGATCGGATGGTCGTTCGATCGGACGGCAATCCGATCGGACGGCAATCTGTTCGTTGTTCAGATCCTTGAATGTTTGAAAATTTGTTTAAGTCTTGACCCCAAGTGCAACCCGACCGGATTGCAGGTCGATCGGGTAGTAGGTCGATCGGGTGGCTGTCCGATCGGACGGCAATCCGATCGAACGGTAACCCGTCCCGCAATCTTATCGTTTTACATCTTGGCTATTTCGTTAAGTTTTTGCGATTTGATCAAGACGTTTCGACTACGAGCTAAACAATGGAACTCCACCAGGTCCGAGTCACCGGATCAGATGGGAATCACCCCGTCCGATCAGTTAACTGTTCTCGATGGTTATTCTGTTTAACACGACAAGCCGGTCATCTCGTTAATAGGAACCAGTTCTTAAACCGACACTTCACTATAGGAAAAGTAGAAGGTCTGTACGAGCTCTGTTGCTACCGGTTTCGAGTGATAAGTTAGGAAAGTTTGAAGAAAAATTTAGAAAACTTTGATTCAGCTTAGATTTGTGCGAGTTTATTGTTTATTCTCCGTGGAATCCATCAGATCTGGACTGTTCTTGATGAGATGAGGTCACACTTCATTGTTCCTAAGAACTTCATGATGACATCACCTTAGAACGGCTCAAATCCAAAGATTTAACGGTGAAGAAGTGAGATTTGATAGTGAGAAAGATGAAGGAGTGCGTGTAGATCATAGAAGTACAAGATTTGAGGTAGAAACTTACAAGAATTGCGAGAAATCGAGAGAAAATGGCGAGAAGGCGTCTGGTCGAGAGAGAGCAATCATATCAACTGTTGTTGATGTGACAAGTGGGGTATTTATAGGCAAAGGAGGAGAAAGGCGGTGCAGTGCATCGGATCGGATGGTTGTCCGATCGGTTGGCTGTCCGATCGGATGGCCATTCGATCAAACGCCTCCGGCGAGCTGAGTTTTGGCGTTCCATTTCGACTGTTAAGCGTTGCGATAGTTTGGTTACACATTCTCATCCACATTTTCATATATTTATTATAATTAGCCACGTTGGGTCGTATATACATATCCATATTTCAAAGTTGCGATACAATAACCGGGTTTCGTTTCGAATATGCGTTACTTTGCGACGCTTCACGGTCATCGAGGAGGGTAGAATAGGTCCTCACTCAACGTCATCGTGAACGTTAATGTGTGTGATGCGATGTGCGTTTTGAGTAATGAGTTGCACTGCGACACATCACGGCTATCAAGGAGGGTAGAATTGGTCCTCACTCGACATCTTCGTGGTTGTCAGCAAGTACAATGTGATGTGATAGTGATAAAGTACGCGAATTTATGCGAAAATACTGCGATATAGCGATATAGGTACATTATGATCCGAATCTCTGGTGCTAGGCATAACGAGTATTACGAGTAGTAACAACGCACGAACGTGCGGGTTGTTACAGAAATGGACGGCGTGGAGTAAATGAAACAAATTCGTATTGTTAAAGAAGCTGCCAAATACGTTTGTTGACAACATGAATTTCGTGTTGTTACTGAAATAATAAAACGACAGCCCGTAGTATCATAAGCATTTTCGGTAAAGTTTAATCGGTAATGGGGTTGGAGATTCTCATAGTGGTTCATCGTTTTCACACTCGCATGACTTAATCTTTGTATCGTAGTCAAATTGGTAGTCCCACCACATGAAAATTTCACATTCATTCTTGATAATAATAACTTCATCACCCAAAATCTGCTACAAACTTTTTACAATGGTAAAAAGAAAGATAACAATATGGGAAACAACTAACAATACAGGTTAATTGGGTTAACCCGATTCTCCATAAACCTACTCAATTATCAATCCGTAAACCACATTCGGTTTGGGTGTCAACATTATTCGAGTTTGGAATATTTGAGATTGGGTTATTCGGGTTAAAATCCCACCCCTACAGGCTTCTTACTTAATCGCGCGAGGAAATAATTCTTAGTTGTTAATATTAATACTAGTGTATATATAATTCGACTATAGTCCTTTTTAACTATTGATATTAAGGATCTTACGAAGTTTTGATCTGACAAGTATGTTATATCGTTTAACGGATAATGGTACATCTGTGCCTCATTCTACTCCATTCTACTATCGAGACATTAAAAGGTTGTCTACTTTGATACATAACCAATTTCTAAACCACACTAAGCTTTGGTTTACCATTTGTGATCACACCATGGTTATATCATAAAGTGTTGGTAAATCTATGTATATGACCACTTGTGACTAGTCTTCTTGTATCACTTTGGTGTATATAAACCTTGTACGTTAATTTGTAATACTTGTATCTTTATTCAAATAGTGTGTTTATACTTTTGTTTTTTTTATGATTATTTTTCATGAATATAAGCATTTAGTATTGAATAACTTGAGTTTTGAACTTGTGTATGTATATGTTTGCCCAATGTGATCTTTGCATACATTTCGGGTTTGTATGATCTATATACAAACAAACGTGGTTGTCGCACAAAACAAGTTAGATAGATTTTCAAAACATTAAGTTGTCTTGGTTGATGTGTAATTCCGAATTCATAAAAGTCATAGTAAGCATGGAATTGGCTTTTATTGTAACATCCGCCCAAAAACAGATCGATCGGGATTTCAAAACCGGACCTTCTTTAAAAAAGCGTGTGTGTGTGTGTGTGTATAGGGTCAGTGTTTAGAGAGAACGGTGAGAACGATTTTGGAGTTGACATGTGGCATTGATGCTAAATTACACTAAGGGGTAATATTGTCAAAAAACCCACACACGTGATCTGGGTGTTCAGATAAAACGCTATAAAAACACCAAATTCAGAAAAAACGCCATGAAAATACCCAGTTAAAACGCCATAAACACTCAGCTCAGAAAAACGCCGTGAAAAACTCAGTTTAAAACGTCATAAAACACTTAGTTCAGAAAAACGCCAAGAAAATACCTAGTTAAAACACCATATAAACACATAGTTCAGAAAAACGCCATAAAAATAACTAGTCTAAAACGCCATAAAACACCCAGTTCGGAAAAAAAGCCATAAAACCCATTTCATTTTTTTCGAAAAGTATATCAAGAGTATACTCGTTGGAAAGATAAAAAAACACTGAGTTTTATGGTGTAATTTTTTTAGAAAAATAATCACGTATAAAAAACTTATTGGCGTTTAAACATGATGGGGGAAAATGGCATGTGATTAGCATGTGCACCCTTGTTTTGATCTTCCAATTTTACCCCTCCTGGTACTTATAAGGTTCCCATTATTTACAAAAATGTCACCGCATCATCCTAGCCACAAATCACAAAGATCCTATGGCTGAAAATCGTTCTCGCTGTTCTCGCACTTCAAATCATTCTCTCCTGATCCCATTCATAATATATATATATATATATAATAAATAGAATATAGGAATTTTAATTGTTTCATTTTATTTATTCATTATTGTCATCGCGTATCGTGTTAGGTTAAACACATAATTTAAAACGATAAATTTATAAAGGTCCTTAGTTAATTCGGTTAAATTTATATAAGGGAAGAGTTAACGGAGTTAACTATGTTAGTTAATTTGAAATTATAAGTTAAAGGGGTTAGTTTGTAATTAATGAAAACTAGATCATAACACATACTAATTAACCTGGTTAGTTTATTATGTTGGATCATGCCAACTCGGTTAGTATAATTAATTAGTTTATTAGTTAATACATTAAGTAATATAAATTAGTTTAGTAATCATAAATCAGGTTGGCTTATATATATATATATATATAGAAAAAGTATATCGTACATTACGGCTTAACGTGCTTCACGTACAACAACTAACGTGATTTGTTATATAACATGCGTGATTAATGTTTTCAATATGCGTGATTATTGTGTTTCAACATGCGTGATTTTGAAATTTTGAGTTATAACGTGCGTGATTTTAAAATGAACGTGCGTAATTACATGTCGTACGTGATGTACGTTAAGCCATAATGTACGTTAACCTTATATATATATATATATATATATATATATACATATACATATGGGAGAAAAGGGGTAGTAACGGGACTCGAACCCGATTTTCCACCAGGCCCGCGACTTAGCCCCAAACAACTGAACCATTGGGCTGACAACACTGTTATGATCAAAACCCAGAATATCTTATATATAACATAAAACTAAACTAAAATGTTTTTTTTTTAAGTTGAACCGCGCCTGGGGGACTTGATCCCGAGTCTGCTCGGCCACATGAACTTAATGCACATTACCTGAACCAACTAAGCCGAACCTCAGATGGTGATAACATCTGTTTCGTCATGTATTAATACCCAATCTGAAACTAACCTTCAGCCTTCTATCTTCTTCAACATACCCAACCTGACTTCCATCATACTATGACCCGCTGGGTCTGATCGACGACCCGACTTCCCAAACACGTTTTCATGCAATCAAGGAACCTGTAATTGATCCCAAACGACGTGGAATCCACCTCAAAACTTAGGAAACGATCCGGTTGTCATCATAATCACATAATCCAGTTCCAATTTAATACCCTTAAAACACCATTAAAATACATTAGGAACTCTAAAACCATTTTAACAAAATTCGGTCTTCATACCTCATAAAAATATTACCAAACGACACCCTCACCTCCGTCAATCATTCTACACTCCTTGAATCTACAAACCGTACTCAAGATCCGCGAATTTAAGCAAACACGAATCTAGGGTTTGAATCTTCAAGTGACGATATCTCTCTCATTCTTGCACCGAATCAGGTAATTCCAAAGCATATTCTTATTATTTTTCCGTAATCTATAAAACCCCTCTATCAATTTCTATTATAGAGGGCATCTTTAATCTGAATTGAATTCTTGATAAATTAGGGTTGTTAGATACATGATTTTGGGGCTTTTGATCCTAGAGTAGTGTTATGGTAAAATTGATTTTATGCTACTGTTATATACCATATTAGATTGCTATGATTGATTTTTGAGAACTTTTAGAATCTTTTTGGATTTATTATGAATATTGCAAGATTAAATCGTGTTTAAATAATTTAAAAATATAAAATAAATTGATCAAATTATTCTAAATATTTTTACTAACATTTCAGAATATATATATATATATACATATATATATATATATATATATATATATATATATATATATATATATATATATATATAGGGCAAGGATAAATTGAAAACCCACTTGAGTTGAATAAACCCTGAAAACCCAATAACAACCATTGATCATAATTGATGAATGGCTAGGATTCACTTTTTTCCATCAGTTGCTTTTATGTCCTTTTGTCTCAATTTTTTAATATATTTCATGTACTGAAGGGTAATATTGGAACATTTATACAATTTCTCTTACAAACAGACAAAAGCCCCATGTTGTAAGAAACCATCACATCAATATTCCTCTCTCCTTTCTTTCAATAATTTTGATCTTTTTTGTTTACTTTTGTAAACGTACACTACAAAAAAAATGTGTTCAAATATCATCTATTTATGTTTTTTTTAGAATTTTTAAATATGTAACTAACAAAACATATTAGAATTGTTATATTACTAAAACCCAGCTATGTTGTTACATAAAGATGTTACACAAAAAAGTGTAACATAACCAAAGAACAATTTATTTTTTGTTACATTATTATCACCCAGTTGTTACACTCACACGAATCACTAAAACCCAGCTATGTTGTTACATAAAGATGTTACACAAAAAAAGTGTAACATAACCAACGAATGATTTATTTTTTGTTACATTATTATCACCCAGTTGTTACACTCACACGAATCCCCCTGACTTTTGTCAACTAGCACATTTGTTTCATCTAACAAACAAAAACATATTAGAACTGTTACATTACTAAAACCCAATTATGTTGGGTTACATAAAGATGTTACGCAAAAAAAGTGTAACATAACCAAAGAACAATTTATTTTCTATTACATTATTGATAAAATCAATAATAAAAAGCAAAAAAGGTGTTACATATATCATCTATTTATGTTTTTTTATAATTTTTAAATATGTAACTAACAAAACATATTAGAATTTTTACATTACTAAAACCCAGCTATGTTGGGTCACATAAAAATGTTACACAAAAAAAGTGTAACATAACCAAAGAACAATTTATTTTCTATTACATTATTATGACCCAATTGTTACACTCACACGAATCCCCTGACTTTTGTCAACTAGCACATTTGTTTCATCTAACAAACAAAACATATTAGAATTGTTACATTACTAAAAATTGGGTTACATAAAGATGTTACACAAAAAAGTGTAACATAACCAACAAAACAATTTATTTTATATTACATTATTTTCTATTACACTCATATGAATCCACCTGACTTTTGTAAACTAGCATATTTGTTTCATGTAACAAAATTCACTTTATTTTTATTATACAAAACCCACTTTTTTCATGATTATATCAAGAAAAAACTACAAATAATAACATTAAACAAGAAAAGTAACTTCAATTTTAATCCAATAAACAAAAACTTAAAACAAATTGTTTTGATTGGTACTGATCTGAAATAAATTTTACACAAAAAATTGATGCAATCAATAATCAAAACAAACATATCCATAAAACAAGAACTTAAAACCCTTCATCTTCTTGAACAAAAAAAGTGCAGATCCATAAAACACAACAAAAATGCAGACTAAAAAAGTGTAGATTTGCAAATAAAGCTGAAAAACATACCTTTTCACCTTCTTGAACAAAAATTTCAAACAAAAACCTTCAGCCGCCTAAAAAACGTAAAAAAGATGTGTAATTTCACTGGATCTTTGACTGGTTCAAACAAAAACCTTCAGACTCTCTTCGAGATCTCATTCATCATCTTCTTCATGTGCAATTTTCTTCAAATTAAATTAAAGAGGATCCGTCTTCATGAGGTTTGAAACTCAGTGGTACCTTCATCCACCGTCATCACCAAAGTTTAGATCTGAACCTCAAACAAACCCTAAGTGCACCGGCAAAACCACCCCATATCGCAAACGAGATAGATCTGGTAAACCCCCATATCGACATCTTTAGATTTGTTACGAATTTCTTTGATCTGAATAAAGTGGTAGTGGGTTTTTTGGTAGAGGAGAGAGATGAATGAGGAGAGATAGGTAGTTTCAATTAAGATGAATGAGGTCTGATGGGTTATTTTATAAGTGTGGCTCTTATAAATTCTAGAGAGAGAAAATGTACAATTGAGATGAATTGTGTTTTTTAAATTCTTGAAGTTATATGATAAAGAGACGTAGAGATAGAAAGAGAGAAAGAGAGAGAAATTAAAGTAAAGATGAATTGGAGGAAGATGGTACATATGAACTGATGGTTTTAATTAATGAGTAAAATGATGTTTTGTGTACATATGAGGTGGGGTGAGTTTTCAAAACAAAAGTAGATGTGATGACTGCCATGCAGTCTGATACACTTCACATTCACTCTCCCTAGAAATTGTAAAAAGACTCATATACCCTTTTTTTATCATTTGGTGTGGATATGACGTGGTTCAATACTAACCATACATATAGGTTTCCTGGGTTTTCTTAACTGGAGTGAGTTTTCTCATTATAATTAGCCTATATATATATATATATGTTCTGGATTTTTTAGTAAAATTTTCCATAATTATTTGTAAATATTAGCAATTAAAGGGTTTTATAAAATTATGTACTAACTAAAAGCCTTTTTATAAATTTATTTATTTTGTATAAAAATACATGTTGATCATATAATCAGAATCTTAATCTCGTTTAACTGGTTCTATTAGTTTAAAATGATATTTGATAATTACTGGATAAATACTATGTTGGAAACTATTATTATTACGATGGTTTACAAATCTATCTACTTAGAAATACAAATACTGATTTAGGGTATTCTTCTAAATACTTAGTTTTATATTTCAAGTTCCCAAATAGTAGAACCCAACTTCGTTGGATTTAATTTTATTATTAGTATTATTTTATGATATATATATATATATATATATAGGGTTTGTGATAATTTTTAGGGTTTATCTTGTCGTTACTACCATCGTGCGGTTGCTTTTCTTGAACGGATCGAATCTTCCCAACTAGTGAGTAAACTCTCTCTCCACTTTTTATCATAAACTTTTTAGGTGTATCAATGTGTTTTGATGAATTGTTTTTATCTAAAATTGAGCATGGTTGTATATGCATCATTTTTTATTTGTTTGTTGAGATTATTTTGTGTTGGTCATTATAGTCAATAGCCATTCATTCAATGGATCCGCGACTGACCTTTCCTCATGATCTTGAGATGTCGGTATTGCCCCATTAGTCTTGGGCTGACATTTCCATCTAAATATGGGATGTTGGTATCGCCACAGTCACACCCTTTTTGGGTGTGGGACGCAAGTAGTTAGTTTTGGTTTTGGTCTTAGTCTTTATTTAGCTACCATTCTATGTTCATATGATTTGTGCATTTCTTCCACATGATTGATTGCATGCTTAATATTATACATATATTAAAAATAGAAGCGAATTAATAGTGTTTTAAATATTATAATAATATATATCGTTTTTTAATACTTTTATTATCTTCTTTACTTTTAAGCTGGACAAGCTTGTGTCAGCCGGTACTGGTATCGAAAATACCGATACATGAAGGTAAAACCGACTCCAGCCTGGTACAGAAAACGCTAAAAGTCGGTATCCAATTGATTTTGAAAATCTTTTAGTTCGGGAAATTCGGTACTGCTAACCCAGTACCATTTGCTCATCCCTGATCACGAGTACCGTACGAACAACAACGATATCGTTCAACTTTTTTTTTTGTTGATTTTCTTCAACTTTTAATAATTTCTTTTTTTAGTTTCAGGGGTAGGGATGAACTTGGTGCCAACCAATATCGAATCAGTACTGGTACCAAAAATACCAGTTACGGTACCAGTATATGAAGGTAAAAACTGGTAGCGAACTGGTACCAGGAACGCCAAAAGTCGTACCGAATTGGTACTTAAGATCTTTCGGTTCGGGAAATTCGATACCGGTACCCAGTATCATTTGCTCATCTCTGACCACAGGTTTCATACGAACAACAGCATTGCCGTACAACTTTTTTGGTTGATTTTCTTTTGGTTATATTTTAGTGTTTTTTTCTATATTTTCTTTTTATTCTTGTCAGCGGTTCCGTGCGCAACGCGCTTGTAGTGATTTTAAAATACATGTAAACACATACTAAACAATAAAAGACGTACGCCGCAACACGGCGAAAGTAAAAAACTAGTTTAAATTAATATTTGAAATAAAAAAGGTAAAACAAATTACTTTGATTTCTAATTTTTAAAATGATAACCCTATTTTCTAAATTTTAAAATGATAACCCAATTTTACTTAACCGAAGTTTACTCAACAACTCTTGTAACTGACAAAAAAAAATACTATTTTACACATTGTGTAGGTGTAGAGGATTGAAGACTGGACTAGATCAGAACTTTGCCTTAGTAACTAAAAAGACAAGTTCGATGTATTTATTTGAATATTTGAACTTATATGAAAAGTGTGACATTTAATCATAACATGTTTAATTATGATATTTTAATAGTGCCATAATCTTTGAGTAATCATCATACCCCGTACCATTCCGCTGTGGATTGAGATGTGACATTTATGCCTTTAGTTGTTAATTTATCTTTTTCATTCGGTTATGAGTCCTGAGGTATTCTAAGTCATGTATGGGAAATTTACATTTAATGATAATCATGGTTAAAAGGTTTTTAACTTTGGCTTATGTGGGGGATATGGTGCTTTATCTCGTATAGCTTTCCAAGTAACTCGTGGAAAATGTATGCCTATATGGTGTTTCCATTTTATGCGAAAGCATATAGAGTTTTGAGAGCATTCGCCTGATGTAGTCTTTTTATCTTAGACTATGGGGTATGAGGCGGGGTTGGGGCGTGGGTTGGAGAGAAACGCCCAAGTCACCACCCCTGGTGGGCTTGGGTTTGGGTGTGGCCCCTTGGGCGAGAGTTTAAGGCCGGGCGTGGGGCGGGGCTACCACATGACATGGCGGAACCTCATTGGTCAAGAGCACTAGCCCTTTGAAATTGGTTTTTTTTCCACGCCACCCAACCCACGCCCCACCATACCCATTTGAAATTGGCTTTTGGTCTTGGGTGTCCCATAGTCCACGTGTCGCACCATGCCCCAACCCACGCCCCACCATACCCCACGGTCTTATGCTGAGAACTCTGAATCACCTCACCATTTAACCATCTTCAAGTATTTTACTTTACATCAAGAGGGTTCGAAACCAAAGTAACATCCATCTTAGATTGATTAATTTTCTATCTTTTCTTTTTATAATTATGCTTTAACTCATCTTTGTTAATTTTACTTTGAATTACACCGAACCTCTCTTTAATGATTAACTAAACAACAATGATGATCAACTATCGAGAGCTACAATGTTCGTGGATCGCTAATTAGTTCCTGCCTAAACGATACTACGTCATGGTAGGTACCATTGCCTTATTATGTGTAGTTGTGTTAAGCGTGTTAGACAATTTTTATAAACTTAAAACAACTATTTGGGTTAGAAAAACTTTTCAAAACTATATACACCAACACACACATCAAAATTATATGCACATAAGTTTTAAGAAAAGATTCATTGACACATCAAAATTCAAAACTCTACTAGAGATATTTTTATAAGCAAATGTATTATACATTAAGTTGCAACTTGATTGTTTCTAGGTTTATAGAAAAGTGAAAGAAATTATCTAGAAGACGATTGTAATTATTTGATAAATATTTGTATTTTACAAAACTAAAATAACTCAATTTTGAAGGTAGCTTTTGCCCAATGGACTAGACATGAATGACATGTCAACAATATTGAAGCAATAATAGTGATATAGTTTGGAATTTTTAAAGGGGCCACCACACTTTTTAATTGGCATTGGGTCCCATTTCAATTATATAGAGACAACTTTTTTGAAAATAACAATCAAGTTTGGCCCATGTTTCCTATATCTAAGTATTTTATCAAGGTTATTTGTGTTTTCAATTATTATGTTACTAGTTCAAAACAAAATATGAGTTTAACGTTGTTACACAAATGTCAAATACGAAATAAGTGGGTCATATACCGCAACGAAACTTGGGATGACAAAGGGATACATTGACCCTCTGGTCACCGGGATTCATCGAATTGTTTTTTTTTTAATAAAAATACAACCTCTTTCAAAAAAAAAAACATGAATTGTACTCTTTAGTCGTTAAACTGGCCGATTCATTTATAACACAACTTAAAACCGTTAACATGTTCAAATGCAGATTTGAAAAGTTAATCGACTTCCGATTTTTATTTCTTTTATAAATAGTTAATCAATTGTATATATTATATACATGTACATACATTGTTAATTATGGTTGTTTTTTATGATTCCATATGGTAAAAGGGTCGAAATGATGGAAATAATTGTCAAGAAAAAGGCAGCCAAAAAGATGTCATTTAAGTGAGAGAAACTGAAATTCCTCAAAAAGGCAAAGCCAATCCCAACATTTAAGATGCTTGTTAATATTATTGTTTTCATTTTTAACTTTTATAGTACAAATATTTTGAGCCCCATAAAACCTTACAACTAACATGTTTTACCATTGACTCACAACAACCCTCTTTGTATTATATAATTTAAAAAAAAAATTATGCTGATAATTAATGTTTAAGAAAATATTGAAGTAATAGTATAGTATCTTTTAATAACATTAAGAATTTGTTATTAGATAAAACTTGTAAGACTCATCAATACATTGTTAATCAATAAAAACATGTAAAGTAAAGCTTTCTATCGTCAGATCAGACCAATGGCGGAGCATAGTGTAAAGTGGGGGTGGACCCGCTCCCCGAATGTTTCGGTTAGAAGTAAAATTTTCTATTTTTCGGTTGAAATTTTAAAATTATATAGGATTGTCCCCCCAATTATTTTACCTAAATATTTATACAATATATAAATTGGGTCCCATGACTTTCCGCCTTCTCGGAACTTTTGATCAAGCTCCGCCACTGGATCAGACCATTAGTCAAGTTAAAAATAGTCGCCGGTGTTTTACCAAATGGGTTTATATTTGTCACTGTAGAAATCGTTGGGTGTTGCATGCATAACTAATTGAATACTCTCTTTAATAGTTAAGATATATAATTAAAATTCAAAGTTTACAAATATTATATTAAGGGACAAGTGATTTTGGAAGACATGAGGATCTAAGACTTTCAGAAAATATAATGGGTTACAGAATCAAGAAATATTACAAAATATGATGCACAAGTTACACACATGTATCAGTTGCAAATGGGAAATCTCACTTGAAGGGATCTTGTACTCTCCTTTTTGGGAATTTTCTTTTTATCCTTTTCTTCAGACAATTTTAGTTAGTTTCAATTAAATTGATTTAGTACTCATGATTTAATCTAACAAAACAAACAAAACATATGATTTTTAATGGTTTCTTAAACAAAGCTAGTATTTCGTAAATGCGTTTTCAAAAACACGTTCGTGGCGTATAATAATTAGAGTTAAGTTCACATACAAATGGTCTTATTGTACAAAACGTACGAAATGCATGAAAAAGCCAAAAAACGCTGTGTTATTTTCGTAATTATTTACTCGTAGCATAATTATCAAAATTACTTTACAAACGATCTTGTAGGGTAATTTTGATCTTGTAGAGTAATTTTGTAAAATGTTCTTGTAGCTTAATTTTGATCTTATAGAGTAATTTTGTAGAGTATCATAATTACTTTACAAATGATCTTGTATGGTAATTTTAATCTTGTAAGGCATTTTTGTAGAGTATCTAATTACTCTACAAATTATTTTGTAAAGTAATTTTGAATTATATGTTGTTTGATAAACTTGCAGAGTAATTTTGATACACTTGTACAGTAATTTTGATGCAGAGTAATTTTGATACACTTATAGAGTAATTTTGATAATTACTATACAAGATCAAAATTACTTTACAAGAACATTTTACAAAATTACTCTTAAAGATTAAAATTACCCTACAAGATCATTTGTAGAGTAATTTTGATAATTACTCCACGAATAAATAATTACGAAAACGCCATCGCGTTTTTTCAGCAAAACATTCAATCCGTACGTTTTGTACGTTAAAGTTATTTGTATTTGATCTTTTATCATAATAATTAAAGACTGATACTTTAAGTGTTTTCCCGCTCTCCACAGTCTTTTTTATTTGGGCAATGGGTAGAAGGTGGGGAACAAATGGTGCCAACCTAAAAAAAATATGAACTAATATGTGATTATGTATGTGTATATGACATTCTAGAAAATGTCTAGTTTTGTGATATTTTTTCTATGTTTCAAGGATTAACTCATAATCCAAACACTTGTATTTACCATTTCAACACATATAAAACGATTACATGTTAAAAATGTAAAATACATATACATTTGCCTCTTTCTTTCAAAAATTTCTTTTAGACATACTTAATCTCATCCCGTCGGTTGGACCGATACAACAGTGAAAGTTATAATCCCTACACATCCTAAACTACAAGGGTTTTATGGTAATTAAAGAGAAGAGTGGCGGTTACATGGCGGTTACAAAGTTCGGGGGGCAATTGTGACAAATCAGAACTTGGTAACTACCACCCCAAGGGTGGCAAAATCCCTTGGAGAGGCACCCATTCGATTTCAGCCACACACAGAGAAGGGACACGACTCTTGGACAAGAAGACACACCCCTTCATGTTTAATTACATCCACATGTTCTAGAGACGCACCCGTTCGTGAAGAGACGCGTCTATCGGATCGCACCCTTTAGAAACTATAAATAGGGATAGATTTCTCATTTGTAAATCACTCTCATCAATTGTATTCTATTGTATTCAAACTCTCATTTTATATATTCAAGTTATTCGATTGTCTAGAGATCAAAGATCCATTTTGGGGCCAACAATTGGTATCAGAGCATCAGGCTCTAGGCATCGCAAGGAATTCGCGATCAGATTTTATTATTCTTTCTCAATTCGCAAGTTAGTTTTATTTTCGGTTCAGGGTCGAATCAGGGGTTAGGAATCTAGGTTTTTGATTCCGGGGTTTAGTGCGAATTAGATTGTTTGATTATTACGCGTTTCGGGTTATACGCGGGGTTAAAGATTTGAGAGTTTGTTGAATTCAAGGGAATTGAATTTACTGGTTCGTATTGGTGGCCAAGAAATTTTAGAAACAAGAATGTAAGGGTTGTGAGAATTCTAAGTTATCAATCAGACTAGGGTTCGTGAGTGTACCGAACTGAGTACAAGAGCGCAGAACAGGGTTATTTTTGTTTCATTTGGAGGGCCAGGAAGAATCAAAATTTAGTCCGGTGTTTATACGCGATCAGTTTTATTCGCGGGTGAAGGTTTGAAGGCCAAATTCATAGTATAGAAAAGAAAATTGAGCGAATCAATTGGGAAAAAGAAAATCGAGTGAGTCGATCGTGAAGAAGAAGCGAGTAAAGACGGAATCATTCGAGTGATTCGAAGAATCTAGAATTACCAAGTAAAGGCTCGAAGGTTTTTTCAATCAGAAACAAAGTGCAATGCGGAATAGACAATTGTAGATGCAGTGAATGCAATGAAACACGGTGATGCAGCGGATGCAGAATAGGGAAAAATGATGCAGTGAATGCAGGAAACAACAAGAGAAATTGTTGCAGTGAGTGCAGAAAAAAAATGCAGTGAATGTAGAGGAAAAATGAAGCAGAATACATGCAGTGAATGCATAATTTGATATAGTAATATGCAATAAAATAATCCAGTGAGTGGATCAAGAAAAAGTGGAGAATCCGTGAGGGAAGCTATCAATGATGAAGAACCTGTTGTGAGAGACAACCATGATGACGAGATTAAATCTGTGATAGACCAAGAAGAAGGCATGCGTGCGAAACATACAAATAATCCTGTGACTGGGTGACAAGAACGAAATGTTGTGTGATATAACCACAAGAGAGATCTGAGTGAGTCAATTTATCAAAATCTATGAGAAATGGATTCCGATCATGCGATATGATGGTGGGCAAGTTAATCAAGACCGGTGGAGTTCGTGTTGAGACAACTACACAAGAAAAGGTTCGTGTGATACAAATCAAGTACGGTCAAGACAAGTGTGAAGCAAGTTCGTGTGAAGCAAGTTCAAGTGAAACAAGGTTCGTGAGAATCAAGGTTGATGAATAAGAAGATCTGTGTGAAACGTCGGATACCGAGGAGTTTCAAGAAAATGGAATTGATCAAAGTTCAAGATCTGCAACTCAAGGATGTTCGTGATTAGGGGGTGAATGAAAGTTATAATCCCTACACATCCTAAACTACAAGGGTTTTATGGTAATTAAAGAGAAGAGTGGCGGTTACATGGCGGTTAAAAAGTTCGGGGGGCAGTTGTGACAAATCAGAACTTGGTAACTACCACCCCAAGGGTGGCGAAATCCCTTGGAGAGGCACCCATTCGATTTCAGCCACACACAGAGAAGGGACGCGACTCTTGGACAAGAAGACACACCCCTTCATGTTTAATTACATCCACATGTTCTAGAGACGCACCCGTTCGTGAAGAGACGCGTCTATCAGATCGCACCCTTTAGAAACTATAAATAGGGATAGATTTCTCATTTGTAAATCACTCTCATCAATTGTATTCTATTGTATTCAAACTCTCATTTTATATATTCAAGTTATTCGATTGTCTAGAGATCAAAGATCCATTTTGGGGCCAACAAACAGCGATCCCGACTTAGTATTGGATAAATCGTAAGCGTTACCTACTTAATACCAGTTATTAGATTAAAAAATATATATATTTTTTCAAGCTCTATAGTTTTCAAACAACAAAAGACATTAAATTACTTAAATATCTCTTTCACTCGAATTGTCTATATATTCAACTCGTCCATAGCATTTCATGAGTAATTTGAGGGAATTTTCCAACACTACTCGATGTGAATAAAGTGTGAACTACTTTATGACGTAACCTTCTAGAGGTATTTTACATTTGGTAGCCACAGGTTTATAAAGTCAACAATCGATCAAATATAGTATTTCGTGTTAAGTTTTATTAGTTTTTTTTCTTATTATTCTAATATAGTAAAATCATGAACTCTTTTCTTACCAGAAGCGTGTGAATGAGTTTGAAACACGACTTTAAGTTTATTCATTTATTGTCATGTCACCTCTCCCTATCTTTACTTTGACTGTTGACTTATACATGCTCTAACATTTATGATTTCGAAAATGGTAGTTTAATTAAATAATTTTTTTCTCATTCAGTGTTGTCGCCTGTCTTGCATACATTTTTTTATACCGGAAACACAAATGTCAAATTATCATTCACAATTCATAAAATATTTATTTTTTAACTACAGAGAATCTCACGTGTAATTCTATCATGTTTGAGGCTATGTTCAAGGTCAACTTCTCGACTGCTGTGAGACCGTACCCTCCTGATGCGGGGGAACTAGATGAAATCCGTAAATCTTCACCCCTCGTCGGGTTAAAACCCGGGGGTCAAAGCCTTGATTCGTCCCTTCCCTTCATCCAGATGTCCGTTGAAATGACCCAAGCAGGACTCAAACCTTCGTCTCTACTGTAAAGGGTTGGCCCCTTACCACTTAACCAAATTCTGAGGACATTCATAAGATACTTATATTTCAGTATTTTGTCTTCTGGAACATATATTAAACAGAAAAAAGAGAACAAATATTTAAATACCGCATTGGTAATAGGACATAACGCTATTAATTTAATACATGTTAGAACACTTGTTTTTATATTAGTTTTTATTTCAGTATATTCATGTTAATAAGACATGTGTTATTATTAACTTTTAATTATGACTGCTCAATCATACTTACGATAAAAGAGATTTACATTTTGAATGAATTAAGAAAAACCATGTTTTCCCTTACCTTAAAATCCAAGTGTATTAGGGTAAGCGGAGTGGCATCGGTAATGTGCGGTAAACTTGGTTTACCGAGTCGATAAACCACTGCCATGACCAACTTTACTGATTTTGCTTTGGTTGTTCGGTGAACCTACACCGATTCGGTGAGAGGGAGGGAAGGGGGGAGAGATGGGTTTGTGGTGGGGTCCATTTCTTCTCAATCAATCACACATTTTTTCCTTTTAAAAAAAAATAGCTTACCTAAACCTCATTAGGTAAACCACCACCAACATTTTTGAGCATTAGGTAACTTATTTAGGTGAATTGACATGGCAACGTGTGATTGGGTGAATTAGGAGTTTACCTATTCCAAATGTTTAACAACTTCCTTCACCCTTACATGTTATTTCAAACAAGACCCAATTCTTTCGATTTCATATCCAACTCAAAGAGGATTTCACTTTAGTATTTACACTTACACTATTACACATAAACGAGTTGTTCGTTAAGAAAATATGTGTTCTTTTCGTTTATATCTGTTCATTAATAGTCTAAAGAAACATAAACGAAAGTAAATAAACAAACACAAGGGAAGAAAATGAATGTATTTGTGTGACCGTTAGTTGATTACCCGAAGGTTGGTTCTGAAGTTTGATTGGATTGATGGACTGATGTATGATCGCTTACACGGTATTACTAATAACTAACAAATAAATCTAAATGAATATGTAATGACATAATTAATAAACAAGCTTACATAAATGGACGTGAATGAATGAACACGAATGAAAGAGCATAAATGTACCCTAAACTCTAAACCCTATTAGATCGTTAAGATAGGTTTTTCCAAATCACATTGAAGCCACTTTTTCTTCGGATACCAATTATTAGGCCAAGTCAAATGCACCCTTCATTGGCTTCAGGCGATCTCTAAAGCCAAATCACACACTACTACATATAAAACTTTTGTGATAGGTAAAACGTGTCAAATCCGCCGCTAAGAATTTTTGTGACGATTTTGATCGAGGAGAAGAAAATTGTTGCAAACCACTATCTGCAAACCTCCGTAGAACACTGGTTGAAAGAGACGTGGGTGGTCTTAATTTGATTGAGGCAAGAAGTTGGCAAGCTCTATTTCCATGTTTTCCACTGAAGGGTTAATGAACCTGTGATTGTACAACGGAGAAGGCAATAAAATGACATTTTGGTATATAACTAGCAAAGAAAGTTGAACTTTACGATGTGTGATCGACGTTAAAGTACCGATCAAAAATAGATATTAAAATGTGTTTTTCTAAATAACCTTAACTAGTAGGCAAAGTAGGGGTGTTGAACTACGAAAATTTTGCAAAAGGTGTTGTTCTTTAATTGACTAGTTAAACTAGACATTATAATTAGATTGATTTTTGTTGATTTATTTACTTGTTGCAATTAACGAAACTTAAAACCTAATTTGATTAAAAGCGGTAACTAATGAATGATTACACCCGAGTTTCAAGTATGTGAAGCTAATTGAGTAACATGGTTTCACCACTTTGAAGTATCACATACACATAATCTTGTTAGCCATGATTTAATAAATAATAAAAAGACAATTACTTGCTTGTGATGATTAGTGGTCCTAAACCGAATAATGTCACAATCAAATGTTTATCTAATTAATTACCCGTTCAGATTCAATAGACACAATCAATCACAATTGCTAATGATAACGAAACCAATGATTGATGGAAAACCAAATGATGTTATAAAGACCAAAATGTTTAATAAAAATTTATTAACAAATAAATTCAATATATCGAATGTTTTTATCAAATTCAAATTAAAAACAAGGCAAAACAAAGGTTGAACACAACTACTAACACTAACCATTCACCAGGGGATGATCACATGTTATTTAGCCTTGCATCTTCACGTCATTTTTAAACACGAATCAGAAGTGTGAAAAAAGTTTTACATTGATTGCAAAACCCCTATCACACCTTATATTGTAGTTTGCAACACCAAATACTTTCCTACCCATTAATCACATCATTCTTATTATGGTAATGTACATACCGGTCATAGTTACCCTATATACCTTTTCATGAATATTTACCTCTTTAACGCCACGATTCAAGATTCATTGACCTCGTTGTTTGTAAGTCAATGTTTACACACCAATGTTAGTTTCAAAGATCCCATCGTAAGACTCAAAGATCCCTCACATGGTGGAAGGTTTCATACCTAATATCTCTCATATCCGTAACACTCTTTCCCTTTCAAATCGGCGCCACATCATGTTTCTCATTTCATGGATATGGTCATCTTCCGCATCCCTCACCTATCGTACATTGAGCTTAGTATACTATACATCAAGCATGCAACAATCATTCTCATTCCACCCACACCAAAACCACAAGGATAGGGGTGGTGTTCACCTACAACAAAAGCTAAGGTGGCACCCTCACCCAAGATGTGCCATAACCACACCCTTCAAAGTTCAATCCAACAATAGTTTCACTTTCTATAACAATAACTTTACAAATTGAGCAGAAAAATCAAGTAAGTGATTTAAAGGCCTTCTAATCGGAGGTTCACGACCGATTAATTGCTAGACGGTTAATGGTGGTCCTATTCTGGCCAAACTCCGACCACATTTTGGCTAAACCATATAAAGTCTTGTCAATTACTTTCAAAAAATGGGTCTATGAGCGGTTAAAACATGTCTACTTTAAAAACAACATATCAAAGTGTGCATGTATATATATAACTAAAAATTACATATAAAAAATCTCGATCCGATTAATTTCGATTTCCCTATTAATCCTGACTAATCGCTAGTGATTCTTACAACACTGCCTATAACCCTAATTGTGACATGCAACTAATCATGAACCAAATTTTACGATCGATGAATGCAACTTCCAAGCAAAGGACAGAAACTCAACCTTGAGTCTTTGGAAGAAACTTGGATAGTTATTCAAATGGCAAAGCACTGAATAACTAATTACAAATATGGGTGTAATGGACTCAGGCAGGGCCCAAGTTTGACTTATTTAACTTACAAAAGCTCTGACTCGGGGTGAGCTCATTTCGAACTCTGTTTGTAAAGCTCAAGTTGTATTTGTAATGGTCGAGCTCGGCAAGAAAGAAAATTTTCAAGTTCAAGTTCAAGGTAATCATTAATTAGAACTTCGCTAACCCCTTCCCAATCGCGACACACGATTTTTTCTTTGATCGTCCCGTATCTTCAAGTTTCGCGAGCTCAAATATCTTTTAAAAAAACTCCAAAACACAACCCGAAGAGTCGGACAAACTAGACGAGTCGGGCGGAAATATACTTGGGTACTACATATCCTCCATATGTATTTTTCAAAATCTATAAAATTGAGACTTGTAGAAGATTGTTAGAGTTGAGAGGTAAATTGGAGTGTATAAAATGGATAAAGGTTGGTTGTATTTATAGATTAGAAAAATTATATTTTTATTAAAGTCCCCCAAATTATAGCCGTTGCCAACAGTTATATTCTCAAACCAACACCTCCATCACACTGGGATACTCATCACCAAACTCATCCCCATCACTCGTGATACCATCACCCATCAGGACACCCCATCACGCTCCCACCCCGTGCACCCTAAAATGCTCTAGCTCCAACAACTTAAATATCCTAAATTATCTTATCCTTTCGAAACTAGGACATATATTTTTTTTTTTTTACAAATTTACGTAATGCATATTAGATGGTTTTGTAGTTATTGCTCATACTATTCATGTTGCATGTATGATTTCATATTCCATTTGACAAACATAGTACTTTATATTCTGATTAATTTTTGAAAATAAGAATATTTTGGGCCACCTTGCCCCTTTAAGTGCCCTACCTGTAGCCATCGACATCACACGTTATATTGAAATAGATTTTGAAAACATCATTAAAAGTTAGTTACCATTTTATATGATCATATTATTAAAAGTTTTAGTTACCATTTTATATGATCATATTATTATTACATAATATTAGGTTTTTTTTAAACATTTGTCCCTTCGCCTGATGAGGAGATAGACCGCGTCTTCTTCCGATGTTACTTCTCAGTCTTCCATTTGGCACCGGGTTTTGTCCTTGGAATGGTCTTTTACCTTCAGTTCCTCGCAATCAATTGGTTCTTCTAGGGTGGTAAAATGGTTATTTGAATCCAAAACGACGCATCAAGCTTAGTCGGGCTTTGATATATTTTGTAATCTAGTTGACCTGGAAGGCGAGGTGTACACTAATCTAAAGATTAGCAAAACATGTTCGCTTTTAAAATTACGAATGAGATTAAACTCCTTGCGTATAATTCGATTAATAAGATGGCAAAGTTTAGTAGCTTTTGTTAGTTAGGTTGATGTAATGTAACTACCTGATTTCTAATTGTATCTCATTGACTTTGCTAATTTTTTACTAGTTTTTTTTATATATATTCTATTGTGTGATCGTTGTGGTCCTGATTTTTTTTTTAAATTAACTGATAGTAATTTGTAACCTTGCTAGTTTTGTCTTATTATGTATGTATACATCTATGTATATGACCTTAAAATATATAAACAATTTAAGTAAATTAACTATGAGAAATAATATAAATATATGTATATATTTAGCTTTAATTATGATTCATACTACTGTTATATAATTACACAATCTATTTTCCTCTTTTTAATGTTTGGTTATCAAGGGCTAATGTGATTCTTATTGTGTTAACTTGATTTAACATTAGTTAATAAGTGTGAAAATGCATATTATGTATATTAATAAATGTGTTTGATTGTTTTTGTTAAAGGCAATTTATTAGTATGATTATGCTAGAAAAACAAAGAGAAATGAATTATTAGAAGGGAAATGAAAAGAGGCATGAGGCCAATATTCTCGGTGTTTTGATGGATAGACAAACAGACAAAATCTGCTGTCACATCAACCAATTTTCAGTTTACCACCCTATGTCTATGCACACCGAATCTTTTTCTTTTACAATGTCCCCACCTTCATTTTTATATTTTCATTTTCCCCACTTTCAATATACATAATTTCATAATAATATCTAACGAATAAATATCCAGAGATTTTTTTTTTTTCAAAAAGTAAATATCATTCACACGACCGCCCCCGCAAAAAAAGCGAGAGCGACACAAAGAGTAACAAGCAAAAGCTTAAACAAAATCAAAGTTAAACCAATTGTTTCAAGAAATAGGATTATATTTAGATCTATTCTTAAAACAGAGAAAACCAAAGTATCTTATACTACTCGTTATCTTTTCGATTTTCCAGATTTTTTCAGAGAAAATTTTGTCGTTCCTTAGCCCTCCACATCCACCAGCAGCCTAACATGATTATCCAGAGAAACTAATTAGTTTCGCAAAAAATAATATCCGGATAGCAATTAATACCGAGTTCTTTATATAACGAATTCTATTACCCTAAAATATACATTTGGAGAAGTTTTTAGGTTACAACTAATGTATTTTCATCCCACTTAAACTTTAAGGTTTTGACATGGTAAATTTAATTTCCCCTAGAGACAAGTATGTTTTAGAAATTTAATTCTCAAACATTAGTATAGTATTCTTAAAACTTATATTATAATATTTTTATTAACGTATACCATGTTTATGTAAATTCTTACTTGCAAAAAACCGTTCGTACTCTATGAGTGTTTTCCTCATTATCGACCAAATGGTCGAAAAAGAGTAGATTCTTTGAAACTTCATGTGAAGAAACAAATCCTGGAGATCATGATGGATTTCAAGCATAGTTGCCCATAAAATAGTATAAGTTGTTCGCAGGCTTCAAAGAGCATTGAACCTCGGTCTCAAGGTCATCAACATGGAGATGTGTTGTCGCGGGGTTAATACGGTGTTATTGCGATTAAATACTATGAGCTCAAAGTAAGGTTCAAAAATTTAGAGTTAGGTTGACATTGATAATTGATAACTGAGATTGCTATGGACGGGGATGGACTAGATGAATAGGTACCACAACCCTAAATTCGGGGAAGAAAAGATCCACCGTATGGTTTTAGATTGAACAAAATCCGTTAACTAGACTTCACAAATTGTAATATAATGATCACATAAAAGCATCGACAACTACCGTTAAGAATCTCTACCATCGATATTGATCTTTGTTAGCCACCAACTCCACAACAAATTCTTTCTTTCACCACTTTCTGACACTCACAACCTTGAGGTACCACATTCACCAATGGATTTATGTTCCACCTGTTGTGAAGAACATCAAACACAAGATGACCTTGAGTATTTGATCGATACCTTTAAGAAAGAGAACACGAGGCTGGGATTGTCTTGGAAGTCAAATTATTAACCAATATCTCTTCTTTATTTATCCTATTATCTTGGTTTTATCGTTGTGCTTTGATTATATCTCTTATTTTAAAAACCCTTCTCATCTTGTATTTAAAAGGGATGTTATCCCTTATATATAACTGAATGAAAATTCTAGCTCTGATTTTCATGAGATGTGAATTCACCATCATTCTCACGGCTAATCCTTTTAATGTTTTTCCCATATTGTGTTTTCGCCATATTATGAAAAAACCTCAACTAACAACTTGCTTTATGCTTATATTTTTGAAAAATAGGCTAACAACTTTACCAAACTCATCAGCTATCGTTAAAAAATATCTAGCTATAGTAAAAGAGGTCATGTGATATTTACCCCAAATATCACAATGCAACAAATCAAAACAATCAATAGATTTAGTAATACTACAAGGAAATGAGTTTCTTGTATGTTTGTCCTTAGAACAAAAATCACATAAACTACTAAACTTAGCAATTTTAAGAAAACTAATGTTGTTGAGCTTTTCAACAGAAGCGTGTCTGAACCTTTTATGCCAAGTGTCATTAGTCATTACTGTAACACCCTTACTATTTTAAGAGAGTTCTAGTACCAATAACGACAATTAGTTGTGCATTTACATATATATATCATATATAAAAATACAGTTTATTAAAAACTTTTACAGTTTAAAAGTTTTACAACAATGTAGTTGAGTTCGTCGTTTAAAAGTTACGACGTAAGGTCGTGCGGAAGCTTTAATCTAGTGTGTTCGGTTCTTCGATTAGCTTGATCATCATCCGGCATCCCGTAATATACCTATGATCAAAACCAACATGAAAGTTAGTTTTGATAGCGTAAAATGAGTTTAACCAAGTTCATAGCATCAACCAACTAAAACAAAATATATATATATATATATATTTATTATATTTTTCTTTTCGGATTCATGCCTCTCGCGCCACGCGAGAGGCTTCTTCTCATCTTTCGCGTGCCGCGACATCCGTTGCGTGGCGCGCCAGATTTACCACACTCCCTCGCGTGGCGCGAGGGAGACCATTTTCCAGCAGGTCCATTCCTGGAACCTGCATATTTGTCAGCTATGGTTATTAATCGAAAATCAAACTTTAAAGTGCTATAACTTTCGTTCTAGTTATCCGTTTTATACGATTCTTTTTTTTCCTACGCGTCCGTAATTAAATTACGGACCCGTTTATCACCTTGGTTTGCATAAAAATCTGATTTATCCAATGTTGGCTCAAAAATCCTTTAGGTGATTATTCGACCCGTTTGGCATTATTATTTCACTACATGCTCTAAAAAGAAAATAGTTAATTCCTATCATTTTACCCATCCTGGGCTTGTCAAACCTTAACGTTTTCGCTCCCATCCTAGAGTTTACGTAGGCGTTTACATTCACCGATTCATTTGTATCTATCTAAGCATTTAATATCAATTTACTTCTTAGTCTATTTTGACCCGCAAACGTTTTTGCCTATACTTTTTTATATGTATCTAAGGGTTTCAAAATCAATAAACATGTTTCTAAACAAACTCTAACGGTCGTTTACCCGGTTCGCCCGTTAAGGGCTTTTTGGTCAATTCTAGTATCTTATTTTACGACGAAAGACTCTCACCAATTATTGACCAAATTAGCACTTTTAACTACAACATAATTATACGTACCTGTCTCGGATCAATACATTGACCCGTTTTAATACCTTGTCTCGAAAATTTGCTAATTCATAGCAACGCTGATTCATAAGCCGCTTTATCCTCTAAGCATAACACTCGATAAGTGCTTATTAGTCAATATTTGTCAAATGGTATCCACATTACCATTTGACCCGTTTTACTCTTTTTATTCATTAGGCTTACTTATAGTAACCGTTCAAAACCCCATTTTTATAATTAGTTTTTCATGGCTAATTTACCGTTCTATCTCTTTTACCATTAAACATGGTTTTTATCATTTATATTAGTTCCGACCCGTATTATTTCGCGTCGGGAACCATATCTTGAATAGTATCCTTATTGTATTTGAAACTTATAGGATGAACGTTTATTTTACTAAAAGGTGTAAGTTTCACTTACCTTGCATCCAGTTATGTCATTTTTCCGCGTACTCGATTCGTTTGACCCGCTTCTTTCCCAAGTCTTCATCTAGCTTGTCTAGAGTCAAACTATCATCATCACAATTCGTAAGACGGTTAGATTAGTCATAATTTTTTACGACTATTCCATCCTACGGGTTTTATGTTGAATTTATCATTCGACCATATCAAATTATCATTCGATCTAATCATTGGTCGGTTTGACTTTTTAAAAGTCAATTGACTTATCAACATATTCAAATGCACATTTGGTTCATTGAACTCACTTAGGCATATTTCATCTGAACTCTTAATGAAATCAAATTTTACACACAACCAAGTAGACCGTGATTTCATTCAAGCATTTCATATCACTGAAAAATGGGCTGTTTTTGGTGACTTGTTTAACCTGTTTATAAGTCCTCAAAAATTATGATTTTTTTATGTGGCGTACCTCTCGGAGGGTTAGGCCTTGTGTTAAAATTTAAAGATCTAACTCTTTACAAAAAATTCGTAAAAATTCATTTACTAAGCTGCAATCAGATTCGTCACTTCTGACTACAGCTTACGGAAAAATTCATTAAAAATTCCTCGTTTATCCGATTGACGAAATTCCAACTGGCGATTCTTTTAATCGCTTAAAACTATCTACAGTAAAAATTTGAGATCATAACTAAATTCCTAAATTGAGTTATGACATTCGTAATGGGCTGCAAATTCTGCCAGAAAACGCAGCTTGAACCTTTGATACGGAAAAATTCATAAAACGCTCAATTTTCGTCGAAAAAAATGCGATTCTAGTGGGGGTTTAAAGATATTTCCTGGAATTACATTTTAGACTCAAGAAAAACATGTTTTTGTCACGTTTTGTTCAGGTTACAGCCAATACAAGTCGGCTGTAAATTCTGATCAGGAGCTGTTTGAATTCAGCTTTCAATTTAAGCATGTTCTTGACATCATAACACTAATTTTTAGCAATCAAAACCCTAAAAACATCTCATACATGAATTTAGCATCAACAAAATCTGAATTTACTTGAGCTAGGCATGATTTCAATATATTCTTGTCTAGGGTTTACTCCTAAACACTATTTCACTTCAATATCATCCATACCACAATCATGCAACATCAATTTCGAATTTCTTATGTACATCAAGAATTCTCAACTTCATAAATATAAAAAATTCGACATACCTTGTGATCCCCTAAGCTTGGTGATCGCGATTTTAGTTAAAGCCCTAATTTCTTTGCTCGATTTCTCCTTGATTTTGCTGGATTTCATGAGCTTTAGGGTTTTGAAAGAACCCCTGGTGCTCCTGATCGTTCCTGCGCACACACACACACACTTACCAAGTGTGTGTTGTGTTTTATTTTTAGTTTTAATAAATAAGTTTCCTCCACTTGGCACTATTAGCCCCTCATGTTTTGTTTTTATAAAAGGTTTAACTATTTCTAGTTTCTTTTATTGTTCTAACAACACATAACTAACTAGGTTAATATTCCTAGTCACTTAGTGGGTTCGGGAAGTCATAACCCGTTTTATTTTAAGTCCCGTTAACTCGAGCCTTCTATATACTTTGTTTTCTCAAACTATTTATCCTCCTTTTTAATTAACATCAAGTTTATTTATTTAAATCCTAATATTTACCGGGTTAATTTTTACCCCTAACGGTATTTTACCCGTCTTTACTATTAACGTGGTTTGATTACCAAACCCGTTTTTGGGGTGTTACAATTACCATTCTCATCTCTGATCATTCGCATCCGATATCCCCTTTGGCGTTTACTGTAACACCCCGAAAACGAGTTTGATAGTCAAACCACGTTAATATTAATGAACGGGTAAAATACCGTTAATGGTAAAAAGTTACCCGGTAAATATTCGGATTTAAATAAATAAATAAACCTAATATTAAATAAAATAGAATAAATGTTTTTGAGGAAATAAAGTTCGTAAGAGCCCGAGCTAACGGGACTTAAAAATAAAACAGGTTATAACTCCCGAAACCCATTAAACTAACTAGGAATAATTAACCTAGTTAGTAACGAGTAATTAAGTAAAAACTAGAAAGAAAAATAAGAACTAGTGAACCTTTTATAAAAGGTTGGAACAAAAAGGACCAAAGTTGTAACAAAAGAAACTTGTGTTTTATAAACAAAAATTTTACACACAACACACACATAGTGTGTGTGTGGATCGAACATCAGGAGCAAGAACAAGAGCTCAAACCCTAGTTCACCCAAAATCAACAAATTGAAGGTCAAATCTAGCCCAAATCAAATGCATGAACACAAATTCGTGATCACCTAAGCTTGGGGATCATAAGGTATGTAGAATTTTGATGATTTGTGAAGTTGTGAAATATGAAGAAACATCATAATCTGCGAATTAGGAGTGAATCATAGAGGTTATGGCTAAATTGTGATGTGTACTTGCTTAGGAACAAAACCATAAGTGTGAATTATACATATGTTGCCATGATTTAAATGCCTAGATGAATTACCACATTTATATAAGTGGGTTTTTACTAATATGATGAAATTTATGATATAATCATGTTAGAATCATCATATTGGATAGTAGAAGAAAGGTACTTGAACAAGTTATAAGTTGAGTGTATGTTCATACAAGAATTGAAACGGGTTTTTATATGTTATGATGAAATCGGTAAATTCATCCATGTAAATAGATGTATGTAATTGTGTTATACACTAGTTTATATGAAGAACTTGATTAGATAAGGTGTTAGAATGAATGCTAGTGGTATGATGAAACGCTCACTAATAGAGGAGAACCCTTAGTTCTTGTGAAAATAAATAAATAAGTTAGATTTAATAATCACTTGAACTAGTAGAAGTATTGGAAATATAATGAACCGGGTTAAAAGATTTGTTAAACGGTGGCTTAAAAGAACGCCTACCGGGTGATTTGAGAAATGCCTAAACTAGTTGATAAACTTGAATGAGCATTTTATATACTAATGGGCATTTGACTTTTTAAAAGTCAAACCGACCTACAATACGATGAATGATAATTTTTATATGAAATCCGTAAGGTGGAATAGTCATAATTGATAATGACTAATCTAACCGCTTACGAATTATAATGATAGTTTGACGCTTAACAAGCTAGATGGAAGCTTGGGAATGAAGCGAGTCAAACGGATTGAGCACGCGGAAAAGCATAACCGGATGCAAGGTAAGTAAAGCTTACACCTTCTAGAATATAATACTTACTTGTATAATGGATAGCATTGTGAATAATAAAATGAACATGGTTGTCGCGGGTATTTTGTCAATAAAATAGTTATTGATAGCAAACAGGTCCGTTATTTGCAAAATTGTTTCAGGGTCTTAAACACTTACTTTTGACTCCATATGTGGTCAGAAGTTGTATAACAACAAAAATGATGATTGGTAATTTTTATAAATTTTTTGGAAGTTGTTTAACATCGTTTTCGCGGACGTTTTATCAACAAAATAGTTGTTGGCAGCAAGTAGGTCCGTATTTGCAGAAATTGTTTCGAGGCCTTAAACACTTAGGGGCTGTTTGGTAGCCTCTTAATCCATTCAGAGGCTGTCTCTTAATGAAATCATTTGTGGCCCTTATGTCTGAATAAATAAGAGCTAACCTTATGTCTGACTGGATAAGAGGTAACATCTGAATGGTAAACAATCACATGTCACATTCTTCTACATTATCTTTGTTAAACTCTTAAATGATTTCATTAAGAGGTAGCCTCTTAATGTCTTTCAGATGCTACCAAACAGCCCCTTTAGTTTTAACTAAATATTTGGTCAGAAGTGGTATAACAATATAAATGATGATTGATAATTTTTATAAACTTTTCGGAAGTTGTTTAACATGGTTTTCGCGGACGTTTTGTCAACAAAATAGTTGTTGACAGCAAGCAGGTCCGTATTTGCAGAAATTGTTTCGAGGCCTTAAACACTTAGTTTTGACTCAATATTTGGTCAGAAGTGGTATAACAATATAAATGATGATTGGTAATTTTTATAAACTTTTCGTAAGTTGTTTAACGTGGTTTTCACGGACGTTTTGTCAACAAAATAGTTGTTGACAGCAAGCAGGTCCGTATTTGCCGAAATTGTTTCGAGGCCTTAAACACTTAGTTTTGACTCAATATTTGGTCAGAAGTAGTATAACAATATATATGATGATTGGTAATTTTTATAAATTTTTCAGAAGTTGTTAACATGGTTTTCGCGGACGTTTTGTCAACAAAATAGTTGTTGACAGCAAGTAGGTCCGTACTTGCAGAAATTGTTTCGGGGTCTTAAACACTTAGTTTTGACTCAATACTTGGTCAGAAGTTGTATAATAATATAAATGATGATTGGTAATATTATGTATTGTTAAGCGTTACAAATACAGGCAAGCGGAAAGTATGAGCATGTTTTGCCAAAGTTGGCGAAAGGTAATACAATGTATTAAAAACGAGTCAATGTTGACCCGTGCCAGGTACCCACAAGGAATGATACTCTCGTGAAGGGTACATGTACCAACCATAATATGGATTATGGTTGGTGGAAGTAAGAGTTTTTTTTATAAGAGTTGATAAAATTATAGTTTGACATAAATACCCATAACGGGTCAAATAATTCGGTTTAAGAATTGAAATTTAAATTCGAAGGAAACAAGAATTTTGAATAATGGATGAATGAATTGGATGGAAATATGTTTATAACTTGTTGTGAAACTTCAAAACTAACTTTTATGTTGGTTTTGATTTTAGGAATGTCTTATAGAACTCCGGACGAGGATTAAGCAAGAAAGGAGAACCGAACACATGTCTCGAAGCTTCCGCAACGATCTTATTTTGTTCTAGTTTAAAAAGTGGATATTGTAAACACTTGAAATTATATTTTGGAATGTTTTAAATTATGTAAGAGGTTTAACTTGGAAAAGTTTTTGTAAGCTTGCATTTTCGTATAAAATGTTTGTTTAATATTATAATATTGATTAATAGAGACGGGTCTTACAAGTTGGTAATTAGAGCTCATGGTTAAATAGTAAAGTGTGTTAGGTTCGAGACTTGATCGCAAATCCGGTAAGTATATTTATATTAATGGTTTAGCATGTTAGAGTGTTGTAAATAACACATAGGGTCATCGTGTAATACACGTTACCCCAATTAAAATGATTGGTATAATTAACGAAATCACGTGCGTTGACACATGTAGTAGAAAGCCTCGTATTATAATACGGGCAATTATTCATGTCGACACTACTAATTGTGTGAATATTTTAACTGAAGGACACTCGCATATGAAGATGACGAGAGTTGAACGAATTGCGGACATAACGGAGGAACAGTCCGAAGTATGACGAGCAGAGTAGACTCATCAAGGACCTAAATCGCGTAATGATCGCGAACAAGGTTAACGACATGGAAAGCCCGTTAGGGCAAGCATTACCAGGTACACGTTTTAAATTAATCACACAAATATTAATATGCAGCAAACACATAGAAAATGACGGTTGCATATATAGGATAAAACTTGGAAAACCTGAATAGGATATCTATTCAGGATGAAGTCTCCAAGAGCAATTAAGTAGAAATAAGTGTTATTCACGATGATGAATAACAAAACAATAACGAAACTAGTTTATGTGGAAACTTGGACGGAAGTAACTATCCAATGTATATACTCAATACGGATACTATTGAGAAGAGTAACGATCACACTAACAAATGTGATTATATAATAGTTTGATAGAAAAGAAAAAGTTTTTATACGTTCAAGTGCAAAACGAGTAAAATTAATGATTGTTGTTTAGCAATTAAATAAAGTTTTACTGAATGGAATCAAAGATATAGAAAGAATAAAGGTGTTACTTACATGGGGTGTAATGTGAAAATTATAAAAGGTCATGTGTACCATGTGTTGATCGCTTACTCTGGCCAAGTAAGTAGTGAACACATGATACCATGAACTTTTTATGATGGACACATTCACGTCCGATGTAGTAGGGACGGGGTGAATGGGACGAATTAAAAAGGTACCCAAAACGGAACAAATAAGTAAAACATTTGATAATAAATGAAAACGCAAGCTGGGTAACGAAAGCATATTACATTAAAATAATGAGCCCGAGGGAAGGGACGAGAATTAAAGTAAATGGAAATACAAACCGACTAATAAGAATGCTAAGGCGTGGGGATAAAGTTTGATTGTCATAAGTGATGAAATTCACACGGACAAGTCAAACGGATTGAATAAAGAACAAAGGATTTGGTCGAATAAAAGCGATGGAATTCGCTAAGACGACCAAACGAATTAAAACAAAGTCTAAATGCATACCGGAATGGTTGTTTTGACGATGACTTCAGTAAAATACCCGATAGTTGGGTGAGATTTTGAGTATATGCGTAAACCAAGAGACGGGAACGCGGATTAGAAAGTCAAAAGACTCAGATTTATGAGTTATGACTAAAAGAATAATAAAACTTTGCAAACCGAATTTCGATAGGGATGTTCAACTATTTCGAGGTTGGACGAGTTAATAAAGAATAAAGTTTGATTGTCATAAGTGATGGATTCACACGAATATGTCAAACTGGTCAAATAAAGTATAAATATTTGATAGTCCAACAAGCGCAAACCGAATAATGGAAGCGCGAAGTACTAATGAACCTATGGGATAGGTCGTAAAAGAGTATAGAAAGGAAAACGCAAACCAGTGAAACCGAAGAGTTACAAACATTAAGATAAAGAACCCGGGGAACGGGTTGAAAGGAAATACAGGCGTAAGCCAAATAACGGTAAGCGGAAAACAAACGGACGTGTAAATGACGTAAGAAGTCATAGAGTCGGAAGATTAGTTTGAAAAGGAAAACGAATGTAGCCTTAGACTACGGTTAAGGTCCATAGAATTCAAGAATGAAAACGAACGATTTCTAAACTTAAAAAGGTAAAAAGATCTAATAAAATAGCCTACGAGGCTAAGTGTAGGAACCTACGGGTCGATAATGTAAAGCGTGAGAACTAGTGATGATTCCCCGCGTAATAATACTAACGGAAAGGAATAAACCTTTAGTCATCAATTCCCTGATGAGAGTAATTGTCATAAGTTAAAAAGAAAAAAAATTGTTAAACTAAAATTCAGTTTTAGTCAAATGCAACGATTTAATAAAACATAAGTAGTATGAGATCAGGAATTCACATAAGGCCAAGGATGGCAGTGTGGTACACCCGAGTGACGGGATATGAAGTAACGGCGACTAATCCGTCTAGCCGGTAAAACCATTCGAAGTCAAAGAAAGGTTATGAACTATGTAAAGCGCTCGTCAATATAAGATTAGCGTGAAGTAAACATGTTGACAGGCTTAGTGACCGGGTGATCAAATGACAACTCGGTCAAATAGACGAAAAAGATAAGAAATACATGATAAAAGTTACGGCCCATGAGGCCTTGCACATGGAAGACGTACACGTCAATATAAATGATAACTATAGACCAAAAAAACAAAAGGAATGCCTTAAAAACAAAACTAAGTTCATTTGGTTTAAACTAATAAACTACGTAAGAAAGGTTCCGAGGACGAAACCTCTTTAAGGGGGGTAGACTTGTAACACCCCGAAAACGAGTTTAATAGTCAAACCACGTTAATATTAATGAACGGGTAAAATACCGTTAGTGGTAAAAAGTTACCCGGTAAATATTCGGATTTAAATAAATAAACCTAATATTAAATAAAAGAGAATAAATGTTTTTGAGGAAATAAAGTTCGTAAGAGCCCGAGCTAACGGGACTTAAAAATAAAACAGGTTATAACTCCCGAAACCCATTAAACTAACTAGGAATAATTAACCTAGTTAGTAACGAGTAATTAAGTAAAAACTAGAAAGAAAAATAAGAACTAGTGAACCTTTTATAAAAGGTTGGAACAAAAAGGACCAAAGTTGTAACAAAAGAAACTTGTGTTTTATAAACAAAAATTTTACACACAACACACACATAGTGTGTGTGTGGATCGAACATCAGGAGCAAGAACAAGAGCTCAAACCCTAGTTCACCCAAAATCAACAAATTGAAGGTCAAATCTAGCCCAAATCAAATGCATGAACACAAATTCGTGATCACCTAAGCTTGGGGATCATAAGGTATGTAGAATTTTGATGATTTGTGAAGTTGTGAAATATGAAGAAACATCATAATCTGCGAATTAGGAGTGAATCATAGAGGTTATGGCTAAATTGTGATGTGTACTTGCTTAGGAACAAAACCCTAAGTGTGAATTATACATATGTTGCCATGATTTGAATGCCTAGATGAATTACCACATTTAGATAAGTGGGTTTTTACTAATATGATGAAATTTATGATATAATCATGTTAGAATCATCATATTGGATAGTAGAAGAAAGGTACTTGAACAAATTATAAGTTGAGTGTATGTTCATACAAGAATTGAAACGGGTTTTTTTATGTTATGATGAAATCGGTAAATTCATCCATGTAAATAGATGTATGTAATTGTGTTATACACTAGTTTGTATGAAGAACTTGATTAGATAAGGTGTTCGAATGAATGCTAGTGGTATGATGAAACGCTCACTAATAGAGGAGAGCCCTTAGTTCTTGTGAAAATAAATAAACAAGTTAGATTTAATAATCACTTGAACTAGTTGAAGTATTGGAAATATAATGAACCGGGTTAAAAGATTTGTTAAACGGTGGCTTAAAAGAACGCCTACCGGGTGATTTGAGAAATGCCTAAACTAGTTGATAAACTTGAATGTGCATTTTATATACTAATGGGCATTTGACTTTTTAAAAGTTAAACCGACCTACAATACGATGAATGATAATTTTTATATGAAATACGTAAGGTGGAATAGTCATAATTGATAATGACTAATCTAACCGTCTTACGAATTATAATGATAGTTTGACGCTTAACAAGCTAGATGGAAGCTTGGGAATGAAGCGAGTCAAACGGATTGAGCACGTGGAAAAGCATAACCGGATGCAAGGTAAGTAAAGCTTACACCTTCTAGAAAAGAATACTTACTTGTATAATGGATAGCATTGTGAATAATAAAATGAACTTGGTTTTCGCGGGCATTTTGTCAATAAAATAGTTATTGATAGCAAACATGTCCGTTATTTGCAAAATTGTTTCAAGGTCTTAAACACTTACTTTTGACTCCATATGTGGTCAGAAGTTGTATAACAACAAAAATGATGATTGGTAATTTTTATAAATTTTTCGGAAGTTGTTTAACATGGTTTTCGTGGACGTTTTATCAACAAAATAGTTGTTGACAGCAAGCAGGTCCGTATTTGCAGAAATTGTTTCGAGGCCTTAAACACTTAGTTTTGACTCAATATTTGGTCAGAAGTGGTATAACAATATAAATGATGATTGATAATTTTTATAAACTTTTCGGAAGTTGTTTAACATGGTTTTCGCGGACGTTTTGTCAACAAAATAGTTGTTGACAGCAAGCAGGTCCGTATTTGCAGAAATTGTTTCGAGGCCTTAAACACTTAGTTTTGACTCAATATTTGGTCAGATGTGGTATAACAATATAAATGATGATTGGTAATTTTTATAAACTTTTCGTAAGTTGTTTAACGTGGTTTTCACGGACGTTTTGTCAACAAAATAGTTGTTGACAGCAAGCAGGTCCGTATTTGCCGAAATTGTTTCGAGGCCTTAAACACTTAGTTTTGACTCAATATTTGGTCAGAAGTGGTATAACAATATAAATGATGATTGGTAATTTTTATAAACTTTTCGGAAGTTGTTCAACGTGGTTTTCGCGGACGTTTTGTCAACAAAATAGTTATTGACAGCAAGCAGGTCCGTATTTGCAGAAATTGTTTCGAGGCCTTAAACACTTAGTTTTGACTCAATATTTGGTCAGAAGTAGTATAACAATATAGATGATGATTGGTAATTTTTATAAATTTTTCGGAAGTTGTTTAACATGGTTTTCGCGGACGTTTTGTCAACAAAATAGTTGTTGACAGCAAGCAGGTCCGTACTTGCAGAAATTGTTTCGGGGTCTTAAACACTTAGTTTTGACTCAATACTTGGTCAGAAGTTGTATAATAATATAAATGATGATTGGTAATATTATGTGTTGTTAAGCCTTACAAATACAGGCAAGCGGAAAGTATGAGCATGTTTAGCCAAAGTTGGCGAAAGGTAATGCAATGTTTTAAAAACGAGTCAATGTTGACCCGTGCCAGGTACCCACAAGGAATGATACTCTCGTGAAGGGTACATGTACCAACCATAATATGGATTATGGTTGTTGGAAGTAAGAGTTTTTTTTATAAGAGTTGATAAAATTATAGTTTGACATAAATACCCATAACGAGTCAAATAATTCGGTTTAAGAACCGAAATTTAAATTCGAAGGAAACAAGAATTTTGAATAATGGATGAATGAATTGGATGGAAATATGTTTATAACTTGTTGTGAAACTTCAAAACTAACTTTTATGTTGGTTTTGATTTTAGGAATGTCTTATGGAACTCCGGATGAGGATCAAGCAAGAAAGGAGAACCAAACACATGTCTCGAAGCTTCCGCAACGATCTTATTTTGTTCTAGTTTAAAAAGTGGATATTGTAAACACTTGAAATTATATTTTGGAATGTTTTAAATTATGTAAGAGGTTTAACTTGGAAAAGTTTTTGTAAGTTTGCATTTTCGTATAAAATGTCTGTTTAATATTATAATATTGATTAATAGAGACGGGTATTACATTTACAAGCACCAATCAAGCTCTCCGTTTGTAGTTTATGCATTAGATAAAAATCAGGAAAGAATGAGATAACAAATTGTAACTCGTTGGCTAAGAGTTCAACAAAAGAAGGTTGCAGTTAAAGTCTAGAACATAATGAACGTCTTTGATTTTAGTACCCCCCCCCCCCTTCGAGGGTGCAATAGCCCCTCCCTTTAACAAGAGTCTCAAGCTTGTTGTCAATTTTGTTATTAAGGAATTCTAGGTCAGAAGTGATGTGCTCGGTGGCCCCAGCGTCAACCACCCATTATTCACTTAATTCCCCTTTACTTGCAAGATTAACCATTCGTGGATTATCATCCTTTCTTTTGTTGCCTTCTCCTTCAAAGGTATTAAGGAACATCTGGTACCGTTCCTTTGAAAGGCTCAGACTTATATTTACTTCCACATATGTCGCCTTTGTGCCCTCACATTCCGCTTTGTTACCGGCCACCATTCGGGATAGTCGACCACAAAAAGTGAGTTTTAACTCACTTCCACATCAATTTTCTTCTTGTTCTTTCTTCTACAACACTTGGATAACCTCTAGGAAGGTTTTGACAAGTTTTCTTGGGTAAACTAAGGTGAAACCTCACGATTTTTGAGGTCCAAAGTGCACCTATAATTCTGCTCATTTTTATCTTTTTAATTCTTCATGTTTTTTAAGAAAACTCATGTTTTACTCATACAAACCTATGTCCTTGTGTCACTAATCAAGTCTATGATTAGTGTGCTTAAAAACAAGGTTGTTACATACAAATCGGAGGTGTTTAATCCCTCCAAACTTTCTGTTTTGTAAGGGTTTCTAACCCACAAGTGTTGAACAAGACTTGAGCTTGTGTATGTGTGATTACTTGGAAAGCTTGGGCTATCCTACTTACAATCCACACCTCACTTGATGATTTCCTCTTAGTTACTATATATATTTCATTTTCGTATTATTCATTCATGACCATCCTTGTTGTTTTTAACAACTTGTGTAATGGTGAATCTAAGAAAGATGTTTTAAAAGGAAGGTTACCCTCCTTCCTCTATGCATGACTTATATGATAATCCTCGATATTCCTGTTGGACTTAAACTATATAAAATATATAAAATACATATAAAAACCGAACCCTTGATGATAATCAAATGGTTATTCGTCAAGGTACTAAGTTACATCACCTAAGTACTTAGTTCCTCGTTACGATTCTAAGGGGTATTAAACCCATGAAATCATTCTAAACCCTATGGGTTTTCATAGTGTCAAGAACGGGTACTAAGTCTAGATGATTATTTTCTTGTATATTTACTTTTGCTATACTTTTAATTCCGAATTCCTAATCCCCCATTATCATCCAAATACTCATACACCCACGTTTCCTCGTGTAGAAGGACTTGGTGTTCCATCCTCAAACAACCAACAACTCGTCACGGAATAACAAGTGGAAGCTTGCAAAACCGTGAGTACACTTGACCCATTTTCATTTTAACACTTTTGGGTGCAATATGTTAACCTTATTAAAAATCACAATATTTTATTCTTTATGCAAAATCACGAAACAATCCAAATACATGAAAACTACTTGTTATGCTTGATACATATACTTGGGTGATTCTTATGTGATACTATGGTCATTAGCTTTGTACGAACCTCCATTTAACATGTATAGCGTTATAGGATTAACGCACCACCCGTGAACGAGAGGTCATGTTAAATTTCATTCTTTATTGCATAAACAGAGGGTTGACTAGAAATATTGCATGCCATGATATGTTAATCTTGAATAACTTAGGTTGCCATGTGGATTCGTTTTAAACTTTTTATACTTATACTTGTATACTTGAACTTGTGTACTCGCCAATGCATTTTTGTGTTGAACTATACTTTGTTAACATGTTGCAGGTTGATGAAGTTGATTATGACGAAATCTAGTAGGGACGAAACTAGAAACACATTTCAAATTACTAGATTAGTCATTTTATTTTTGAACTTGTTGTATTGTTTTCATGTTGTACTTGAATTTCATGTTGTAATTTGACAATTTTGTTATGATATGAAATTGATTTTGAATTAATTATTGTCGCCAATAGCTTTATGTGTGATGAGCAATCTATCTTCGTCTCACTCTGATGTTTCCGGCATCGGTTTGGGTGTGAGAAATTTGCATTTTAATAATCGAGAACTCGTTATCAAGTCCCGTAATGAACTCATATAGTTTATCCTTATCCTTTGTTTCCCTCAGCTTTTTTCTAACATCGCAGCTACACCCGTTACACGTGCATCGTGGAGTAGGCATAACAAACTCGATCTTGTCCTATAAGCTTCGTAGCTTTGTGTAGTAGGCTGATACGGAAGCTCCTGATTGCTGTATTGTGGTTAACTATAATAATGATAATTATTTCGAAGGGGAATGGTCACCGATCGAAGAAGATGTCAAATCTAGAAACAAAGAAGGACTAGAAGTTATAATCACGAAACAGAACATGGTGATGAGGTTATACAAGCAACTGGCCCAAAACTTGATTCCGAAACTGGACTTGAACCAATAAATAGCGCTCCTCCAGAAACTAATAACACAGCCACTACATATGAGGGTAACGAAGCCCAAGCACCCAGCCATGAAATGATACAGGTAAAATGGGTCTGAACACAACCGGCCCATCTCAAAGATTTTCATGTCGAGCTTCCACCGTCCGTAATCCCCGCTTGTCCCACATCATATCAAGACTCTTCAATAGTACACCCTCTTTCAAAAAAAAAAAAAAAAATCTTACAATAATTTCTCTAATACCCACATGGCTTTTTTAGCGGCCATCAAATCAAATGATATTTGATGAGCCGAAAAAATTCTATCAATCTATGCAGGATCAATGGTGGAAAAAAGCCATATAATAAGAAATTTGTGAACTTTAAGAAAATGGGACATGGTCTCTAGAAAACCTTCCCGAAAGGGAACGTGCTATAGACTTGAAATAGGTCTATAAAGTAAAATACAAACCAAATAGGGAAGTAGAATGACATAAAACTCAACTCGTGGCAAAGGGTTTCACACAACAAGAAGGTGTTGATTATCATGATACTTTTGCCTCGGTTACAAAACTCGTTACAATTAAAACACTTCTAGCAGTAGTGGCCAAGAAGAACTGGATCATTAACCAACTCGACATCAACAACACATTCCTTTATGGCGATTTGAATGAGGAAGTATATATGAATATACCAAAAGGTTTTTCTAAGGAAAATGAAACTCGTGTTTGCAAATTAAAAGTTCCTCTTTACGGGTTAAAGTAAGCTTCGCGGAATCAGTATCAAAAGTTCACCACATTGCTTCTTGATCTTGGTTTTCAATAGTGCAAGGATGATTATTATCTCTTTACTCATAAACAAGGAGATAATTTTGTGGTAGCCCATATATACGTTGACGATGTCATTGTGGTTGGATACGATCGACATAAAATTCAAGCCTTGAAAGATGAACTTGACAAACGGTTCCGCATCAAAGATCTAGGGAGCCTTAAGTATTTTCTTGGCATTGAAGTGGCTTGAACATCAAAGGGGTTAGTCTTGAGCCAAAGAAAATATACGCTTGATATTCTTGAAGATTGTGGGATACAAGAGTGCCATCCTAGCTTTTTTCCTATGGAACCAAACCTGAAACTGGATAAGAGAGAAACTGAACCAAAAATCGATATCAATCAATATTGTCAGATGTGGGCCGAACGCTTTATCTGCAGGCTACCAGGCCTATCATCACGTATGTGGTTAACGTCTTAAGCCAATTCATAGATGATCCTAGATAAAAGCATCTTGATGCAGCACATAGTGTTCTTCACTGCTTGAAGGATACCCCTGATAAGACATTCTACTTCCATGTGATGGAGGTTCTGATGTCTTAATATATTGTGACTCGGACTAGCTCAGTTGTCCATTTACAAGGTGACTTCAAACATGTTACTTGCTTCTCTTGGGGGGGAGCTGTATGGAAAACAAAGAAGCAGGATGGTGTTTCTCGTTCCTCTGTCGAAGCAGAGTATCATTCAATGGCTTCTAATGTTATTGAGGTGTTATGTACGTGTTGGCTCTTGTAACCCTTGACCATTCCTTTTGAAGAATCTAGTCCCGTTTTTTATGATAATCAGGCAGCTAGGCATATTTCTAACAATCCAGTTTTCCACGAACGGATAAAGCACGTGGAAATGGATTGTTATTTTGTTCATGAACGGGTTAAAAGTCAAGGAGTTAGTCAAGTTCACATTGACTCCAAGCTCCAAATTATTGATATCTTCACCAAAGGATTAGGAGCGCCACAACTAAAATTTCTACTTGGCGAGTTAGGTGTTATTGATTTACACACTCCAACTTGAGAGGGAGTGTTAGCAGTCAAATTATTCAACAATATCTCTTCTTTATTTATCGGCTATTCTCTTGATTTTATGATTGTGTTTTGATTTTGTTTCTTATTTTAAAAACCCTTCTCGTCTTGTATTTAAAGGGATATTATCCCTTACATATAATTCAATGAAAATACTAGCCTTGCCACCGTTGATTGTATCAGATTAATTGGTACTAGAGGGAGATAGATAGATGATGTGAAGGTTGCCGATAACTAGCCGGGGAATTGGTGGCCTTTGGGGAAGAAAGCTCCATTGGTCAAGATAATGTGGTTGAAGGGGAGAATTATTATTACTTTCTTTAAACTTTAAAGTTTCTATTTTTAACTAGAACGGTAAAATGGTAACTTTGTACGAACTTAATAGAACTTTAAACATAGTTTAGTGTCAGACCCCAAACTTGTTACAAAATCAAATCCACATAACACAAATTTGTAGCTTTCTATACTGAAGACACAAATGTTTAACCAGGGATAAATAACATTGAATATTTGTGTAACTAATTTATTTCTTTATTTTCTTAAATACTTTTTTTTTTGTGATTTAACAATCTTTTGTTGATAATTACTTTTTACTGTTTCTTTATAGTTTTATCCAAATATTAAGTTATTTGTGATTTATTAATCTTTTGTTGATTTACTTTTTACTGTTTCTTTATAGTTTTATCCAAGTATTAAGTTATTATTTTTTTTTTTTTGAAAAGGAACCTCATTATTATATAAGGAGTTGAGTTCTACTATCTTATTAGATCCAGTTATATAACATCGTATAATCAGCCTCCCAATTATTTTCATTCTTGTAATACCCTATTCAAATTTTAATAATTTTATTTTTTAAAATGGTTTGATAGAATATGATATGAAAGGGAGGAAAATTCACGTATCTTAATGATAACGGAAACAAACAAAGCAAAAATGATAGGGTCTTGGTCTGCCACGATTTTTTCTCGAGTGGCCGGTGGCTTGCCTACGAGCACTGTCGAGGGTTCACTCGGACCACAACCCTATTGTTTTGACTTGTTTGGATAAAAAATTTAGGCCTAAACCTTTTAGATTTTTCAACTTCCTGGTCGGAGATAAGAGATTTTGATGAGGTGGTAAATAAATCGATTGAAAATTTTAACGGTGTTGGGGAGGCAAATGTGGTTTTAATGCAGAAATTTAAAGCGATCAGGGAGGGTATTATAAAATGGAAAAATGAGGTCTTAGCTAAGGAATGGGAAATGGAAAGGACTATAAAAGATGATCTAGAAAATCTGGATGAATTGTTAGAAATTAGAGAGTTGTCTGAAGAGGAGGAATGGACCAAATCGGAATGTTTGAAAGATCTAAAGGAGTTGGAAGGATACAAAATTAAAGATCTCAAACAAAGAGCTAGGATAAGATGGGATTTAGAAGGAGATGAAAACTCGGCTTTCTTTCATGGGTATATCAATAGTAGGCGTGCAAATAACAATATTCTTGGGCTTATGATAGATGGAGTGTGGACATCTAAAACTACTTTGATCAAAAAATGAGATTATGGGATTTTTCAAAACAGGCTTTCAAAGAAAAAAAATCAAGGATAGACCTAAGCTTACTTACCATAATATAAAGCGGTTGTTGGGGGAGGATGCAGCTACACTGTTGGTTCCGTTCAAAAGCGAAGAGATTAAGACTGCTGTTTACGAGTGCGGGGCGGACAAAGCTCCTGGGCCAGACAGTTTCAACTTCAAATTCATCAAAAGGATTGTCAGTTTGGAAAACTAGAACTATTTCGATAGGGGGAGACTCACTTTGATTAACTGCGTGTTGGATAGCCTCCTTATCTACTACTTATCGTTACACAAGGTTTCGGCATGAATTTTTAAGATACTTGAAGCGAAAATGAGAAAATTCATTTGGGCGGGATCAAATGATAATAACAAAATGAACTGGGTGGCTTGGGATTGGATCACGTGGCCCAAATCAAAAGGAGGGGGGTTGGGTATCAACCGACTTAAAGAGATCAATTTGTCTCTTCTTTTTAAATGAGGGTGGAGGTACAGGGTCGAAAATCAAAATTTATGAAGAAAGGTGGTGGAAGCTTGCCATGGTAAAAACAATCGAAGGAGCTTCCTACCACTTAATGGAAAAATTACGGGATGTTGGAAAAATATTGTGAATTCGATTTCTAACTTGAAAATAAACAGGAAGGGTTTAAACCGTATGATATTGGGTAAGGTTGGGAACGGGGAGGAGATTCACTTGGATGGGTGATACGCCTTTCGTGGAAAGATGGCCACATTTGTTCGGTTTGGAATTGTCTAAATTATGCAGGGTTGCAGATAGATGGGACGTGAACAAAGGAAATAGCGGATTTGTGTGGAATTGGTCTAGACAGCCAGAGTCGGATGCGGAGCTTAAGGAATGGCAGGAATGTCAAGAGGTCCTCAGTAGGATGCTGCTTTCAAATAATAGGGATTTATGGATGTGGAACGATGGCAATCAGGAAGGATTCTTGGTGAAGGCCGTCAAATTAGCTTTAATTGAGGATAGAGGAGTTAGTCATTCCCCTAATTTTGTATGGTGTAAATGGGTGCCTCTCAAATGTAATATTGTGGCGTGGAGAGGTAATCTATTTTAGGGGAGGTAAAATCGAGGGGTTTTGGGTGGGTTAGAAATAGATTTCCTTGTAAATATATTAGTTTTGTGGATTGGTGTAAATACCCGTTATATATGTTGTAACTGTCTGTCATTTGCCCGTTTAGATCGGGAGTGTTGTTTTGTTGTTTGGCCTTTTACCCGTTTGAGTCGGAGGTGTGTTTTAATGAAGTTTACTTTAAAAAAAAGTAACAACAATTCCCATGTTTGTTCAGATTAGAAGCAAGCAATAAGTGCAGAATTGGAAAACAGGTTATGGGGATTGGATCGGGCCATATGTTGGTGTGGGATTGGAAAGAGCAGTTTTCCCTCCCCCAACACGTTGCGGAATTTCAAGAGCTTATTGAGCTGTTGGACGGTTTCTGTATCTTGACCAATCCAGATCGGTGGTCGTGGATCGGCGGTTCAGATGGCGAATTCTCGGTCAACGCGGTAAAAAAATGCTCTCATTTGGTTTGGATGTGAGCAATCGATTTGTCTTTCAACGGTGTAGGTGGATACCTTTGAAGTGTAACATTTTCATGTGGCGTGCAGAGATGTATAGAATCCCTACGGGGGTGGAGTTGAGGAAAAGAAATATTAATATTGATGATGTTTCGTGCCCGTTTTGTAACTGTGGGGAAGAGACGGTGGAACATCTTTTCACCCCGTGTATTGTCGCAACTTCTTTGTGGCAAAATGTGAGCTTGTGGTGTAATATTCCAAACATTTTTGCGTTCTCGTTTAGGGATTTGTTAGAGTTGCAGTTTGGAATGAGGATTCCCGATCGGAAGAAGGATGTCAATCAAGGCCTTATCATCATAGGGTGTTGGAGCATATGGAGGGCGAGGAATAATCTAAAATTTTCAAACAAAACGTTTAGAATGGTAAACATCATTAGTGAAGTGAAATTTCTAGGATTTTTTTGGTACAACTCTAGATCGAAGTTTAAGGGTATGGGTATCACATGGGAAAATTGGTGTAAGTTTGTTATTATGTATCGTGTTTGTTGTTTTCACCGGCCTGTTTTTGGGTCAGTTGCTTGTGTTTTCTATGAAATATACCGTTCAAAAAAATATATAAACTTATCTTTCAATTTTCTTAAAAAATATTTTTAGGGGTTGAAATCCATGAGTATATTACTTAATATGGGTTTGTTGGATGTATAAAACAATAATAATATGTTCCCAAAGGTGTCCAGCGATGCTTGTGCATCAGCCTCCGCTCGTCATTAATATATTTATTTTATGTCGTTAGTTATTTATATAGTTTCTTGTAGACAATCTTCCAACATGTCATGGAAATAACAATTTATTAATAAATATTTTATTCATCTTTTGAAATTTATATTTGATTGCCAAATTGTCATAATAACTTATGTGAACTAGTTACATTTTATTATTATATAGTTTGACATAATAATGTTCAGAATAACATTTGATCTAGATCGTATGTATCAATAATCTTTCATATGTTTAATATATATTAGTTAGTTCCGACAGATTTCATTAGACTAATTTAACTATATTATTATAGAAACTAACTGGGTTAAAATGACATAATGGTTATTTAATGGTTTTAAATGTGTAAATACTTTATTGAAATAACAAGATGCTATAAAAACCATAATCAAAGACCCAAAAAGGTTGAAATTAAGTCTTTAAAGAAAGTTAGCTTCAAGAATTACTTTATTTTTATTAGAGAAGGTGTGATCACGCCTTTTGTCACGTTGTACATTATTGTCATGTAGGCGTAATTGAATTCGGGTCTACTTAACCCAAGCACACTGGATATGAAGGTGAATTCGGGTTATACCTCTTCTTTTAGGTTCCTTACAGCCTATCGAGAGATTCCTGGCACAAATCGGCGATGGTAATTGATTTATATAGTTCCGTTTGCCGTTAAAAAAATATTATGTATATAATAATGTTTACCAATATGTTCTCACTGTCATACATTACATGCTTAATGTATCTACATCCTGTTTTTCTATCTATATTTACCTTTAAGCTTATCAATTATTATAATTTAATTGTATAGATCTATTTGTAAGTCTAACAATCATACATTACCAATCATTTTGTTGGTTGTCACCATGAGTCAACGTTTCTTTGTTCGTATTCTTGTTATGAAAATTCGTAAATGATTAACTTTATTACTAAGGCTACACGGTATGGGGGTCGTCCCCCTACCGTCTTGGATCGGCGACGGGAGCTACACCGTGCCCCCCCCTCCCCCCCCCCCCGTCCCGTCCTCTTCGTCCTTTTCTCGCCGTTTGCGACGGTCCAAAAAGTGGGGCCCAATCCAAAAGTTACCGTTATTTGGCGTGGAGGCCGACTAACGTGTTTCATATACCTCGCTGCGAGTTAACACGCACTCATAACTGCCTCTTGCTCGACCTCCTCGTCGGCGACTCACCCTCATCGACTAAAAGTTCTGTGTAATAATAATTGGCAACGGATGAGGAAGACGAGGGGGGATCCATTTTTGGAGAAGGTGGTGTGGTGTCGTGTATATTTTTGTGGTATTATGAGTTGTGAGTGTGTATATATATAGATATTGAATTTGAAAAAAAACACAAATATAGTCGCTACCCTACCGTTGCCAAACGTTCCCATTGGGCCAACCTTTTTCGATCCGGCGTTTTAAAGGCCAAGCCCAGAGCAAAAAATTAAACGCCCTTGGGGGCGGTGCTTCAAGCGTTTTGGGGCGTTTTAGACCGCCTTCACGCCCAAACAATCCCACTACGGGTTGTCTTACACGCGCCTTTTTTCATTTCCTCTAGGACCCATTTCAGGAAATTTAATAAGGAAACAAAAGACTTTTAGCAGTTTTCAGTTTCACCCCTTAAAGATTGAAATTATTAATATTCACCACTCTTTTTTTACTCAATTTCTAATTCATATGTTGATATAACTATTATAGAAAGTACTGATTTACGAATGATCTATTTTGTTAAAGGATTTTTAGAGGTTCCAAAATTCAAATAAAGCATTTCTAACTATCAAGCTATTGTTAATTTTACGACCATGTAGGTTGGGTGAGTTGGAAGGGATTACTTTGTCTAATGAGGGTTTCTCATATGTTATATGCTGATGATGCACTGATTATGGTGGTTTGGAGTAAAGAAATGTTGTGAAAACTAATCGATTGTTGCGGGTGTTCTATTTGTGCTCCAGGCTATGGATTAACATACATAAATCGCTTATCTTTGGGTTGGGTGTTAATGAAGATTTAGTTGGTGATATGGCCGCTTTATTGGGATGTAAGGTTGGCGTGCTTCCTTTCGATTACCTTGGAATAAAAGTGGGTGCGAACATGAAACGGATATGTCATTGCGAGTCGGTATTGGTGTCGCAACCCCCGTTCCTCTATTCGAACACAGGAGCAGGCGGCCGCGACCAGTTTCGGTTTTATCTGGTATTGTCTAATTTTGGCAGCAGAATTTTCATCAGGACCGTAGTTAGGAAATATTTTATCAGAGTAAAATACCACACTTTCATAATATTAAACACATGGGATAAAACCCAAGTTTTAAGTACACACATTTTCATAGGAATAAATCCTATTTTTATTTAATAAAAACATCTATTTCCTTTTAGGTAACTTTATTGCCACTTTTCCAAGCCTTCAGTGCTGTCCAGCTGGCTTCTATTTGGCTTTCACATTTTGTTACCTGAAACGCGTTTAAAAACATTTTGTCAGTGGAAAATACTGGTGAGTGAATCCCAGTTTAATTAAGTTTAAATCAAATCCATTGTACAGTATTGAGGGCGGTCTCGCAATTATATTTGTTTCCAAGTCATACCAATTACCACCCACGGTATTGTCAGACCCGACTTGTGGAAAAGTTACTCCTCGCAAGGCAGTAACTAATTTTGTATACAAAACCCCAACATACCGACGATAATTGTATCCTTACAAATACTCAATAACTGTTTAATATATAATTAATCGTGTGAGGTTTTGTAAAAACAATTTGTAAAAAGGAGATTACTCACATTGCTGTCTTAGATTATCCTTTAGGGTTTCCTGGTGACAATCTAAATTTTCACAAATGCACACGTGTTAGTATAATAACCCATTTTAACATTAGTAATACCCTCCCCGAGACAGCATTCCAATGACTACGTCGGGCAGAACCACGACAGTCGTTACGGAACCCTAGATCAATCGGGCAGAGTATCTAATACGTATCCAGGGGTTATGATACTTACAATGGAGCAGAACTTCGTTATTTAGGGGGGTATTATGCCCGAGATTATGCCTATTCTTTAAGAAATTCGAGAGAGAAAGTATTCGTGAACGGTTTCTGACTGAAGGCCAATGCATGCTACTTATAGGGCTTCACTTCGGGTTCTACGCGGCCCGCGTAAGGTAAGACAAGGGGCTACGCGTCCCGCGTCAAAGGGAGTCAACGGCATAGCTTGTCCGGGTCATTGCATAGGGTTGCCGTGTGTTGGGCCACGTGGCGGCCTAGGGTCTTGCCAGCCATCACCTTGTCGCGGCCCGCGTAAGGGTTCGGGGATGGCTTACGCGGCCCGCCTGAACCCCAAAAATTCCATTTTTAATTAATTTTAAATATATAAAAGGTATTCGGGGCCCGTTTTCACGTATGGGGTATTTTAAGACATATTGGGATATTTTAAATATTTTTAGGGTGTCGGAAAATTTATGAGGGTGTCGGTTTTCTTTAGGGTTGTTATATCCTTCCCACCTTGTTTTAGAGCTCGTCCTCGAGATCTACTGGAACAAGTGTGGATATTTGTTTTGTATTTCTGATTCAAGCTCCCATGTGTACTCTGGTCCTCTTTTGGAGTCCCACTTCACTTTGACCAGAACTAATCTCTTGTGCTTGAGATTCTTAATTTTCCTGTCTTCAATCTGTAGAGGCCTTTCTATAAACTTGAGTTGTTCATTTACCTCTATATCTTTAAGAGGTACTATAAGTGATTCATCGGCTAAGCATTTCTTGAGATTAGATACATGAAATACATCATGTATTCCTGCCATTTCCTTTGGCAGTTGTAGCTGATAGGCTACATGTCCTACTCTTCTAATAATCTCAAAAGGTCCAACTTACCTGGGACTTAGCTTTCCTCTTTTGATGAATCTTACCACTCCTTTCCAAGGAGAGACTTTTAACAATACTTGGTCCCCTACTTAAAATTCCAATGGTTTCCGTCTGTTGTCAGCATAGCTCTTTTGTCGATCACGTGCTGCTTTCAGTCGTTCCTTGATTTGAATGATCTTGTCGGTTGTCTCCTGCACTATCTCAGGTCCAGATAGTTGCTTTTCCCCAATTTCTGCCCAACAGACTGGGGTTCGACACTTTCGTCCATAAAATGCTTCGAATGGTGCAGCATTGATACTTGTGTGATAACTATTATTATAAGAAAATTCTATTAAAGGTAAGTGGTCATCCCAATTACCTCCGAAATCAATCACACAAGCTCTAAGCATGTCTTCCATTGTCTGAATTGTCCTTTCGCTTTGTCCGTCTGTTTGAGGATGATATGATGTGCTTAGATTTAACTTGGTTCCCATTGTCTTTTGGAAACTTGACAAAAAATGATAGGTAAAACGGCTATCCCTATCAGAAACAATTGATAAAGGTATTCCATGTAAAGAAACTATTTCATTTACATAGAATTTAGCTAGCTGTTCCATACTGAAAGTTTTCTTCATTGGTAGGAAGTGAGCTGACTTAGTTAGTCTATCTACAATCACCCAGATTGTATCATTACCTTTCTTTGTTTTGGGTAATTTAGTAACAAAATCCATTGTTATCAGTTCCCATTTCCACACTAGCATTTCTAACTGTTGTAACAAACCTGAGGGTTTCTGATGTTCAGCTTTAACTTGTGAGCAAGTTAAACATTTAGAAACATAGGTTGCTATGTCCTTTTTCATTCCTATCCACCAGAAATCCTTTCTTAAATCCTGGTACATCTTATCACTTCTTGGATGCGTTGTATACTTAGACTTATGGGCTTCTTCTAATATACGATGACGTAGGTTTCCTAATTTAGGTATCCACATTCTCTTTTCATGGAATCTCCAAATTCCATCTGTTCCTTGTTCTAATTCCTTAATCATACCTTTTAATTTTTCAGTATCTTCCTTGATTACTGATTCTTGTGATTCTCTTATCTGATCATTTAAATCTACTTGTAGATTTAATTTAAGAGAACGTACCCTTTTTGGCTTTTCGTGATACTTTCGGCTTAAAGCATCAGCCACTACATTTGCCTTTCCTGCATGATACTGGATATTACAATCATAATCACTAAGAATTTCCATCCAGCGTCTTTGTCTCATATTCAATTCTTTTTGCCCAAAAACATATCTTAAACTTTTATGATCGGTAAATATGGTAAACTTACTACCATAATGGTAATGTCTCCAAATTTTCAAAGAAAAAATTATTGCTCCTAATTCAAGATCATGGGTTGAATAATTCTCTTCATGATTCTTAAGTTGTCTAGATGCGTAAGCTATAACCATTTGGCGTTGCATTAACACACATCCATAACCTAATTTAGAAGCGTCACAATAAACTACCAAATCATCAGTTCCTTCTGGTAACGCTAATATGGGTGCATGGGTTAATCTTTGCTTAAGAATTCTAAAGGCTTCTTCTTGCTTTGGTCCCCATTCAAACTTAATGGATTTACAGGTTAACTTAGTTAAAGGAATGGCTATTCTAGAAAAATCTCGAATAAATCTTCTATAATAACCTACTAATCCTAAGAAACTTCTAACCTCGGTTAGTGACTCAGGGGTTTTCCATTTGGTAATCGCCTCGATCTTTGTTGGATCCACATGAATTCCTTCATGATTAACTAAGTGTCCAAGAAACTGTACTTGCTCTAACCAAAACTCGCAGTTTGAAAACTTAGCATAAAGCTTTTCCTTTCTTAATAGACTTAAAAGTGCGTGCAAATGCTTTGCATGTTCCTCTTTACTTTTAGAATAGATGAGAATATCATCAATAAAAACAATTATGAATTTATCCAAATATGGCTTACATATGCGGTTCATCATGTCCATAAATGCGGCTGGGGCATTGGTTAAACCAAATGGCATGACAGTAAATTCATAATGACCATACCTTGTTCGAAAGGCGGTTTTAGGAATGTCTTCTTCCTGTACCTTTAATTGATGATATCCTGACCTTAAATCGATTTTAGAGAAAAATCGAGCTCCTTGAAGTTGATCGAACAGATCATCAATCCTTGGTAATGGGTACCGATTCTTAATTGTGACTTTGTTTAATTCATGGTAGTCAATGCCCATACGCATTGATTCGTCCTTCTTTTTAACGAATAAAATCGGTGCTCCCCAAGGCGATGAGCTTGGCTGTATGAATCCTCTCTCCAACAATTCGTCTAATTGTTTCTTCAGTTCCTGCATTTCTGCGGGTTCCAAACGGTAGGGTGCTTTGGCAATTGGTGCTGTTCCTGGTAATAGGTGAATTCTGAATTCGACTTCTCTGTCTGGCGGTAGTCCTGGTAATTCTTTCGGAAATACATCTGAAAAATGAGACACTACTGGAATGTCTTTTAGTTCGTTTCCTTTAGTGTTAGTGATTATAGAAATCAAATACACTATAGACCTTTTTCTTATATAGCTTGCAGTTTTTATTACAGAGATGAATTTTGTGGATCTACAGGGTTTATCTCCTTTAATTGTGATCTCTTCACCCTTTGGTGAATTTACTTGAATTGACTTTTGATCACATAAAATATTAGCTTTATTGGCTATTAACCAATCCATTCCTAATACGATATCAAATCCTGCCAGATTCATTGGGTAATGATTTGCAATATACTTTTGGTTTAAAAATTCTATTCTTGCTCCCTGCAACATTTCAGAAATCCTAACCGTTTCTCCATTCGCTGTCTCGACCAGACATTCTTGTGAGAGTTTAGTTAATAGTTGATTAAGAAATTTGCAAAATGAAGTATTAATAAAACTTTAGTTTGCACCAGAGTCAAATAATACTTTAGCAAAAACATCATTAACTAAAAACGTACCGACTATTACGTCCAGAATCATTTTGGCTTCATCTGCAGTCAGAACAAATGCTCTAGCATTTTTAGTGTTCTTGTTGTTCGCGGCTGGAGCTAGTTTCGGACAGTTCGGCTTGATGTGACCTTTTTCTCCACAGTTGAAGCATAGTCCATTACTGGATTTTCTCCTGCAATCTTCTTCCTTGTGTCCTGGTGCCTTGCAGAAATTGCAGTGAGTGGAGCATTTTCCCGAATGCTTTTTCTTGCAGGCCTTGTAGTATGGTGCAGAGGTAGAACCTATAGTCCTATGGTTGGAATTCCCAGAACGGAATTCTTGGGTAAGCCTTTGAGCTAGGTTTCTCCTCTGTTCTTCTTCTCTAGTACGGATTAACTCATCTGTCAAGGTATTTGCTAGTTCTACAGCTTCTTCTATAGTTTGGGGTCTAACTGCCTTGACTACATGTCTAATCTCTCCAATTAATCCCCAGATGTAACGGGAGATTAATACCGGTTCAGGTGATGCAAGGGTTGGTACTATTCTAGCATATTCAAAGAATGTGGTAGTATAACCCTTACTATCTACCCGACCATTCTAAGGTTTAGAAACTTATTCGCTATCTGTTCCTTTTCATTGGGAGGGCAAAATTTCCTTTCTACCATATTCTTATATTCCTCCCATTCCATATTATAAACCCTATTACTTCCTCTAGACTGGAGGATAGTGTTCCACCATTCTAAGGCTGAATTCTTAAATAGATTAGAAGCAAACATTATCTTGTCTTCTTCAGCACACTTGCTTATTTTTAAAACAGCCTCAGTCTTTTCTATCCAGCGTAGAGCTGCAATGGGTCCTTCATTGCCCGAGAATTCTATTGGTTTGCAGGACCAGAATTCTTTATAAGAACAACCATTAGGCATGGTTCTTCTTATTTTGGGAATGGGCACTTGAAGTACGGGTCCATTGTTCACGCTGTTTGCAGGTTCAGAGGGTCGCTTACTGCTATATTTACTTTTATTATCAGCATCCTTAACAGTTTGAAGAATATATGGCATTGCATCTATAATTCCTTGTGCCACTATGTGTTCGATGGCACTATTATCCACTTGGTTTCCATTGTTATTGTTGTTGTTCGGATTCTCATTAACCAAGTTAATGTTACTCTGGTTATCGTTATTCAGATTTTCCTGATTCCCTTCGTCAGCCATCTGAATTTTAAACATTTACCACATATTAATATCACAAAATAATATTTAATATAGCCAATCACATGACACGCATTTTGGTCAAGAGCGTCGATCATTGCGACTTACTCTATTCATATAATATACATGTATTACACACCAATACTGAAATTAAAATTACAATACCGACTGAAATAAAAATTATACTAATAGTAGTAGGCATCCGTAGTTTTTTTTTCATACACATACACACATATATTTTATTATTATTATTACTACTCCTACCGTTTCCATCATCACATCTACGGATATGGATTCATCCAGAAATCCATATTGCGCTCGTCGTACTTCCAGACGAGTCGCTCTCCCACCTGTTGCATTCTTTCACTACTCTCTAAAATTTCCTCACCAAATGTCCTAAGTTCTTGTACGTTTTCTGCACTCATTGGGGGTGCAGGTTCCAGGACTGGGTTCGGACACTGAGGTGCGGGTTCCTGGTATGGAGGTGTAGGGGCCTGGTATGGGTAAGGATTTTCTAGAATCTCCCTAATGAATACATCATTATCGTAATAGGGATCTAGAGGATCTAACCCTGGGTAGGCTCCTAGGTTTGGCATAGGTATGTCTTCGTGTATCGGGTAACGTTGCACGTAGTCCCTATTGTCATCCCACCACGGGTCATAATTTGGGTTTAAGGGGTTAGGTGCTGGTACCCTAGGTATTTCCTCTGGGTTGAAATCATGCATTTCTACTTGATTTTCAGGGTTTTCTATCTCCATCGGTTGGTGAGGAATTGGTGATTGTGGTTGGGGTGCTATCATTTGTTCCAGGTTAGGGTCAGCTGCAGTGTTGCTAGGTTGTGGATGTTAGCTATACCCCTATTAATCATTTCCTAGGCATAGGCATCGGTTTCTCTTTTAGCTGCTGCTAGTGCTCTCTGGTCTTGTAACTTTTTCATACGCTTCCTACGCTCATGTGCCCCTCGACTGAACCATCCTCTCTTTTTTTGAGGGAATGGCTCTTCAGACTGAGCCTTAAACACGAATATTCCTTCTTCCGTATCAGCAGAGTACCCTGAGAGGGCATGCTGAGAAGAGGCACCTTCGCTTCTAGGCGAACCAGACAATTGACGGTAAGCGTCAGATGGTCCTTGGTCGCTCATAATGTAAACTAACAAAAAGTCAAATAATACATAACAAGAAAAATACAATTATGCACGTATCCCCATAATTTATTTCCTAACAATTTGAATTTTGATGTCAGCAGAACACTTCAGTGGCTGAATCAGTGGCTTAGCTCTGATACCACCTTCTGTCGCAACCCCCGTTCCTCTATTCAAACACAGGAATAGGCAGCCGCGGCCAGTTTCGGTGGTATTGTCTAATTTTGGCAGCGGAATTTTCATCAGGACCGTAGTTAGGAAATATTTTATCAGAGTAAAATACCACACTTTCATAATATTAAACACATAGGATAAAACCCAAGTTTTAAGTACACACATTTTAATAGGAATAAATTCTATTTTTATTTAATAAAAACATCTATTTCTTTTTAGGTAACTTTATTGCCACTTTTCCAAGCTTTCAGTGCTGTCCAGCTGGCTTCTATTTGGCTTTCACATTTTGTTACCTGAAACGCGTTTAAAAACATTTTGTCAGTGGAAAATACTGGTGAGTGAATCCCAGTTTAATTAAGTTTAAATCAAATCCATTGTACAGTATTGAGGGCGGTCTCGCAATTATATTTGTTTCCAAGTCATACCAATTACCACCCACGGTATTGTCAGACCCGAATTGTGGAAAAGTTACTCCTCGCAAGGCAGTAACTAATTTTGTATACAAAACCCCAACATACCGACGATAATTGTATCCTTACAAATACTCAATAACTGTTTAATATATAATTAATCGTGTGAGGTTTTGTAAAAACAATTTGTAAAAAGGAGATTACTCACATTGCTGTCTTAGATTATCCTTTAGGGTTTCCTAGTGACAATCTATAATTTTCACAAATGCACACGTGTTAGTATAATAACCCATTTTAACATTAGTAATACCCTCCCCGAAACGGCATTCCAACGACTACGTCGGGCAGTACCATGACAGCCGTTACGGAACCCTAGATCAATCGGGCAGAGTATCTAATACGTATCAAGGGGTTATGATACTTACAACGGAGCAGAACTTCGTTATTTAGGGGGTATTATGCCCGAGATTATGCCTATTCTTTAAGAAATTCGAGAGAGAAAGTATTCGTGAACGATTTCTGACTGAAGGCCAATGCATGCTACTTATAGGGCTTCACTTCGGGTTCTACGCGGCTCGCGTAAGGTAAGACAAGGGGCTACGCGGCGTGCGTCAAAGGGAGTCAATGGCATAGCTTGTCCGGGTCATTTCATAGGGTTGCCGTGTGTTGGGCCACGTGGCGGCCAAGGGTCGTGCCAGCCATCACCTTGTCGCGGCCCGCGTAAGGGTTCGGGGATGGCTTACGCGGCCCGCCTGAACCCCAAAAATTCCATTTTTAATTAATTTTAAATATATAAAAGGTATTCGGGGCCCGTTTTCACGTATGGGGTATTTTAAGACATATTGGGATATTTTAAATATTTTTAGGGTCTCGGAAAATTTATGAGGGTGTCGGTTTTCTTTAGTGTTGTTATAATTGGACACGGTTCGAAATCGCCTTCAACCTTTGAAATCTAAGATGTTGTCTATAGGGGGAGGCTTACTCTTATTAAATCGATGCTTGCTAGTATACCGGTGTATTACTTGTCTTTATAAGGCCCCGGTTGTTGTTATTGATAGTATTGAAAGAATGATGAGGGAATTTCTTTGGTCGGGTGGTAGAGACGGTAGAAGTGTGAGTTGGGTTTCTTGGGATGTTGTCACTAGACCGAAAAAGCTTGGGGGTTGGGAATTTCTTAATTATCGATGTTAACACGGCTCTATTGGTTAAATGGGCGTGGAGATTTAAAAATAATCAAAATGGTTTATGGAGGCGTGTGGTTGAGAGTATTCATGGTAAGCGTAAGCGGTGGGTGTTCTTACCGATTAAAAAGGCGATTCCCGGGTGTTGGAAGTCTATTGCAATGTTTTTGGACAAGCTAAGGATACATGCTAAAGGGCTCATGTATTTTTTTAGATGAAACTTGGGAATGGAGAGATAGTAAGATTTTGGAAGGATATTTGGCATGGTACAGTTCCGTTATTGGAGCGATGGCCGACTTTATATGCTATGGAGAATAACAAGAACTGCTTCGTTGGGGAGAGGATCACAACGAGTGATGGAAGGATGGTGCTGGCCAATACTTGGGGGATAAATAAGTGTACAGTGGAATCTATATCCGAGATGCAGGACTTGACTTTCGTTCTGTCCCAGGTGTGTTTTTCGGGCCTGAAAGATCAGTGGGTTTGGGGGATCGATACCTCCGAGAGTTTTACTGTTGTAGATGTTAAAGTTCGTTTGAAAAAGGATAGGTACGGGCAGCAGCCGACTCAGTTTATGCGGTGGGAATCGTGGGTTCCGGCGAAAGTTAATATACTGATGTGGAAGATTAAGAAAGATCAGATTCCGACCCGTTTGGCTTTGGTCAAGAGGCGAATTGATATTCCAGATACCTTATGTCCGTTGTGTGAAGCTTATAACGAGTCTGTTAGTCATCTACTATTGATTGTGGTTTCGCATATGGCATGTGGGCTTCGATTTTCAAATGGGTTGAGGTTGACTTTGTTAGTTTGATGAGTATGGAAGAGTTGTTGCACTTTCAAGATGTGAAGCACGATTCCAAGTGGGCCAAGAAGCTTATCCAGGCCATTATAATGATTTATTGTTGGGCGCTTTGGAAGGAGCGAAATAAGAAGGTCTTTCAAGGGAGGTGGTTGTCACACCCCGACCACGTAAAACAACAAATCATGGCGGAAACGTCGGGGAGTGTCGTAACAGAATCATTGTTTCACAACCATGGATTAAATAGTTTCGTTTTATTGAATTATTGAACTCATTGTTTTATTACAAATCAGATAAGAAGATCCCATATGGATTTTTTTTTGCGAATTTGTGTAACGAGAGGTGTTTCGAAACCTTGCACTAGACTTGCTTAAGTCGATACACAAGGTAAAAAGTTCATGAAGTTGAGGTGCTAGATATGCCAAGGCGACATGTGAAACAGAATTTGGAGGTTGGGTACTACGTATATTAAGTCGATCATACGAGCAGGGTTGACTTGGGGTTGGTTTGGACCACCTTGGCTTGGGTTGAATTGACAAGCATTTGCCAGGTGACCGAGTCGTCCACATGATGCACACAGAGGACACTGCAGGTAAGCTCGGTGAGGTGCATTACATTTGTTGCACATCGGCGCAGTACCGACATAAGGTTTCCTTAAAGGAGGTTGACCAGCAGCAGGATTTGCAACAGCTTTGTTTTGGATAGCAAAGCGGCACATGTTAACCAAATGTCCCCATCGTCCACAGTGGGTACATTTGAAACAGGGTACTTGATTCGGATGATGACGGTTGCATTGTAGCACCTAGTTCGGTCATTTGAGTGTTGTTGCAATGAAGAGGCATCATGAAGATAACGGAAGACATGGGAGGAAACAAGGAAATGAAAACAGAATGACAACGCATAAAAATTGCCATCATTTGTTTGTTACCTAAGGCTAACAAATGAGACAGTGACTAATCAAAGTAAGTGGGTCGTATTAATGTGTCGTGAAGACATGCTTTAGCCTATAAGTGGACACTCACCCCAAGAGTTCCCAGGTAAGAGTGACTGGTCCAATTATGTGGATTTGTACGAACACTCTAGCCTTAGACAGAAAGCTCAGAGTACAGGCATCCACTCTTCCAGATTGCACGTGTTCACATTATAAGACCCAACTTTGACGAGATTTTGAAAACTTTAAAGGTTCAAAACCTTATAATAAATCATCCTAGAACAGATGATTGGTTTTCAAAGCGGATTCGAAATTTGTGTTTTTGTTGTGGTTGTCACCTAAGGATAAGTGATGGTATTGTTTTAAGATCTAAACACAAGATAACTTGTGTTAGGGTCCTAGGTAGGTTATAGTCTAGGTCAAAGCATTACTAATAACCTAATTCCCTATAACCATTGGCTCTGATACCAACTTTTCTGTCACACCCCGACAACGTAAAACAACAAATCGTGGCGGATACGTTGGGGAGTGTCGTAACAGAATCATTGTTTCATAACCATGGATTAAATAGTTTCGTTTTATTGAATTATTGAACTCATTGTTTTATTACAAATCAGATAAATACAAATATTATCTTTCAAGTTTTAAAGTCGCTAAGGCACAGGTCCATCCTATGTGTAGCATGCATCAACAATCATCACATAGCGCACCTGAAACATATGTAAAACTAGGTACGTCAGCATAAAAATGCCTGTGAGATACATAGGTTTTATTGATTTAGGATTCCTGACTTTGTAACTTTAAAAGAATGTTTAACAAAAAGTAGTCATGAACCTATAAAAATGTTTTCTTTTATAAATCATGCGAAAATCGATAAGAAATTAGATGATAAAAAGAATAATGCATAGATGAATAAATAACCAAGTAAAATGAGTTTGTATAAATTATGTTGTTTGTAAAACAAAGTTTTGAATAAAAGGTTTGTAGTATATATAAAAATATACCTTGGTTTTAAGAAAGTCGGATAAGTAATATATTAAAATATATTTTAGTTCCAAAATAGTTAAACAAATAGTATATCAAATATACTTTAGTTGTTAAGATAATAGTTTTCGGTAGTATATCATAAGTATACTTTGGTTTTGTAAATAACATATCAAAACTATGCTTTGGTTTTGTAAATAACATATCAAAACTATGCTTTGGTTTTGTAAATAACATATCAAAACTTTGCTTTGGTTTTGTAAATAACATATCAAAACTATGCTTTGGTTAATAATAAAATATATGTTGGTTTGTACATAGTATATCAAATTATACTTTGGTAAACAATATCACATATGGGAGCATATCAAACTATACTTTGGAAGTATATCAAAATATACAAAAGAAAATGTGATTTAGAATTCATTAAAACCTTAGTGTATCAAACTACACCTTAGAGACTATAGAAATACCACAAAGGCAATTTCTATTTGGATAAAATTTGGTTTCTGACATTCCATACAACAGGAATGGGGTGTCTAGTCCTATAGCGCTATATCATACTACCAATCGGTTTGGTGAATGTATAAAATAAGTATAACCCAACAATTTATTTAATAATCTTTGAAAAATTAGTGTTTAAACCATAAATAATCATTCAGTTTGTCAAAAGATAAGTACTAGCATGTATAATCAATTTATACTTTGAAATCATGAAAATAACAAATAGGTACACATGTTTCACCCCAAAACAGTTGAAAACAGTAAAAAAGGGGACTATGTACTCACTTGAGGATGCTTAAAAGTCTTGAACAACTACCAAGCAAAGCTAGAGGGATCACGGAAACAAACGGCACCTAATGTAGGTAACTATGTTAATAACCGGACCTAAATCGGAAGATCGGATAGAATGAGGTTTCGTAAACCAAATGAGTATTGGAACTCATATGATATGGTTTAACAAAGCATACATACTAAATCGAAACCTAACCTAAGTGCTTACGACTCATTACTAACCGTTTAGGTAGCTTACGCTACTTTAACGCGTCGTTCGCATAAAACGCATTCGAACCGCCTAACTAGTCCCATGACAAGTATTATATGCCTTAACATGTCTAATAATGTTACCTAATCAGTTTAGATGTAGAAATTTAGGTTACATATGCTTAAAATGAATTTATGCATAAAAAGGGCATTTTGGTCATTTTCCTAAAGCATATAAACTACCTATCATACAACTAACTAAACGTAGTGACCATAAGGTATAACCTCGAAAGGTTATTCGCTATACAACTATGGTCACAAAATATGTTTGGTCGAATCCTAATGATCGACCAAACGGGTCGGGTTCGAAAGTCTAAGCGGTTGTTTAGACCGCTTACCTTACGACTCTGTACAAGCACGAAACTAAAAGTGGTGAGCTAAACATGTTAAAACATGTTTAACTAAGTTAGAAAACAGGTTTTGATATCAAAACAAAGGGTTTTGATACCCAAGAATAGTTTGGTTGCAAAATACGCATAAACGCGCATTTTGACCGAAACTATGACTCATCACCACACCTAATCAACGTGGTAATCAGTAGGCATAGTCACTAGGGACTATAACCATCGTGATTATGCTCACATTGCGAAGTTCAAACGAATTTCGTGTTGACCATAACCTGGTCAAAGCAGAAAGTCAAACGCAGTTTGACTTTCGTTCTTAAAAATACATAAAAGCACGAAAGAATACTTACAAAGGGTCCAAGCTAGGAGGTTTGATCCAAAAATTCTCAGGTATGAAGCTTTGAGCTTTAACTTAGAGAAAATTCAGATCAAGGTGTGGGTTTGGAATGAAATGGGGTTGGGTATTTATAGAAAATCAAGAACCGTTAGGATCGTTCATCGATAAACGAGCTTCGATCTTGGCCCTCCAAGTGGGCACAAGGTTTTCTAATACCATGGGACATGAAAAACAATCAAATTCCAGCCCAAGGTATTGAGAATTATACATAAAAGCCCCTGAAATTCGACCAAATAGCTGAAAATGGAGTTTCTGTGCTGAAGCCAGTCGCGCCCGCGAGAGAGGAGGCCCTCTCTTACGCGGCCCGCGTGTCACACCCCCAAAATACCACATGCAGAATCACCGCGGCGTATGACGTACCAGGATCCAAGCCACCAATCACATTGAACTACGCTTAATATTTAAATAAAACATTCCATTAATTTCAAAAAATATAAATCCAAGACATAAGTTAAACCAAATTAATTATTCAGCGGAAGCATAATGTGAACCATAAATCAATTGTTTCAAAACAAGTGTTCATAATCAACGAAGCAAGTATCCAAGAGTCGCGACCCATGACCACTCCAGCACTCCCAGATAGCAAGTCCCAAGTGATATCAACCTATAGACCTGCAAGCATGTAGACAAGTGTGCCAGACGACGCTGGTGAGTTCAAAGTTTCGTTAACGTGTTTAGATACCAGTTACCAGATTAAAACTTTTCACAGATTTTATGTTGTTAATCACACGCTTACCGCAGATGGCTCCAGATTATTTGCCCTAAACCCCATTGCCTCTATCAAAGCAATGGTCAAGATGGGGGTCACTAGTTCACTCCCGATCTCCTCGGTGCGGTGTAAGGGTGCCAAACCTAAGTAGCGCTACTAACTAGTACCCAGTTGCCCTACAAGCAACGATCGGTAGGAGGGACTTGAATAATAGATACAGACGTGTATTAACCAACAACCCAGGTTTAACATTCCAGTCAAACCCATTACCCGACATTCCCCCCCAGAACGTTTACCAGATGTCCCCATCCCGGGACGCATGCTTGGAAAAAGAGCAGTGAACTCACCTTAGATTGCTCGGTAAGATTAGTTACGTGTTTACAGCTGATCATTCAAACCCTAATATCATTTCCAGTAACAGTCAGTTCCATAGCACTTAATCACACATTCTTTATATATATATATATATATTACACATGAAACCCACACATAATGTCATGCGAAGTGTAATAGTTGGTCACGCAATTTAACAATCGATACCATACATCTTATAATCACAGAGTGGGTGTTTGGGTCTCACACCAGTTTGTTTACACAAACATCTGACTTTATAATATCACCATTTACAACATTACTCATTCACGTGTGTGTGTTCTATTCCCATTGAAGCCTAGCCCAAATGGATATAGGTAACATTTGGCCCATAGTTAGAAGCCCATGACTTTACCAGATTCAACAATTTAACTGAATTATGCAGCCCACTTAACATACCAGCCTAAAAGTGCGATTGTGTGTAATTCGTTTAATATGTTGTTTGTTAATAGCTAATCCCTTATCATAATTTAAATCAATCGGCTCCATTTATCCACTATATACACAGTATCATAGAATAGCATTACAATTAGCATAACAATTAACATCATCAGAGTTCGAACTGGTTTAACTACATTATACCACACACAAAACTGTTCTATACATCCTTACGACGAAACTGATGCGCGACGAAACATCCCCAAGTTTCGTCGGGGTTCAGTCAACGAAAGTCCAAATTTGTCAATGGACTTGTTTGCGAAAGGTCATGTTTCGTCATGGAAACCATCATGACGAAAGACTCCTACGTAAGTCATGTTTCGTCGTCACATGCCTTGATGAAACACTGAGTTTCGCCGGGTTACAGTGTATGATGAAATAAAGTTTCGTCGAACCAAACAGTTACCAGTTCATGTTTTCCTAGAACCCTAATCATCATTTCAATCATTGATAGAAATTGACACAATTAATTCAATGAATACTCATCATCCTTCGATCATATACACATCTGTAACATCCTTACACACTAAACCTTCAAACCTAATGTCATGCAGAATTCACAATTTTCATATATTATCTTATGGCCATCAGACTCGTGTATTTAACCCTAAATATTCATGTAATCACAATCATCACGAAACACATACAATCAAGGTCACGGACATCAAGCCACACGAACGATCAGAACATTATGCGTATTCTTAAATTCATGACAACAGCTTATCATTAGTAACCACAACATTATCCTACCACTAGTTATTAGATATCATTCATGCAATTAATCACAAGTGGTAACCTGATCAATCATCACAAAGAAACTCAATCAAAAGGATGCTAACTGACCGAGAGATGTAGGGTAGGAGAGGAGATGACCAGAATCAAGGGGAGGGGTCTCCGACTTGAAGAACTGTCGTCGATCAATAAGGAGAGAGAAAGGGAGCTAGGGTTTGTTATTCCTTATGCGATGCAACCATATGCGAAAAACCACACACAACCGTGTATGTGTATGCGACTACCACAAGGGCCAGGCCCAACCTTGGGCTGCACTTGGGCCGAGAGTCATTGCATTTCTTGGTTCGAGTTTAGGCCGAGGACAAATACAAGAGATATGCGATCACAAGTGTGGTGTGTGGCTACGTATTACCAAACATGGGCGTGTAACAATTAGACATTAACAACATGCAAACAAGTGATACGTAATGGAAGGACCTTGGGATTTCGGGTTGTCACATCATCCCCAACTTGAAAGAAATTTCGTCCCTAAATTTGATAAGCCATCTCAGAGGAACAAAGTGGTAAACCAGGATGAGTATGTTGAGATGACTGTGGATGTTTCCCCCATTTGCCAAGGTGCCACATCATCCCCAACTTGAAAGGGAATTTCATCCTGAAATTCGCCAATGATATCATAAGTTGATACAACCGCTTAAACAACTAAGGATACTAGAGCTCCCTGACAAATGCAACTGGTCGATTAACCTTAGACTCTGGTAAAGGTATCGCAAGTGTTCCATCGGACAAACACTACCTTAGATTCGAGGCATAAATATTATCGCGAACGTTATCCAATTCATCAGTTAAATCGAGTTTGTGAGCCATGTCACCGATTTGTTCCAGAACTCCGAATGTCCCAATGCATCGTAAACTAAGATTACCCCGTTTTCTATAGCGTACCGCACCCTCTCAGGGTGAGATTTTTTTATTATGACACGTTTGCCTACAGCGAACTCCCAGTGTTTCCTAAGCTCATCAGCTTTTCCTGACGGTCACGCATTACAGCCAAACGATTTTCGGTCTAAAAAATCTTCCCAAGTGGTTTGAGTATAAATCCTGGATATGTGATTAGGTTGTCACCTACCTTAGTCCAACAAGTAAATCGGCATTATCGTCCACTCAATGCCTCAACAGAGCTGTCTAAATACTAAAACGGTGACTGTTGCAGTAGAACTCAACCAGAGGTAGATGTCCTTCTAACTCTTACTAAAGTCAATCACTCACATGCTCGCAGCATGCCTTCGAGTGTCTGGATGGTTCGTTTACTTTGACCGTTTGTCCAATGCTCATGTCTAGACGTGAGCCAAGGGTGTTGTGTGTTGTCCGTCATAAATCAAACATAGATCAAAATCAGGGGTAACAGGAGTTGGCACCTCGTGCCTGAAAGCCGCCTCTCTCAGAGGTACATTCACAGCTGTGAAGACTCGTCAGTTTCCCTGGTACTTGATATCCATGAGTTGGATATCCTACTCCCCAAGGAGCTCCATACGGTCCTTCAGGGTAAAGGGCGAGGTAGTTTGATGCCACTTGGTAAGGGTCTTCTGCATAGTTATAATGGGTGTGAGCCGGCTGCTCAAACGGATTGTACGCCATTGAACCGGCGTACGCGGGAATCGGGTTATCAAAACCCATCGGTGGTGGCTGTGGTGCAACTGGTGCAGAACTCACCTCAGGAATTGGGTTTGAGGGCCCACCCATTTGTGGGTCCTCATGCAGTGGCGGATAGTGACTGCCACTGGAGTGTCGAGGGGTGCTAAAGTGGAAATCCCCTGCTCGCGCAGACATACGTGCGCCCGTTCTCCTACGCCTTGGTGGTTCTGGAGGTGCTTGATGAACTGGCGGCGGTGGAGGCGGTGGCGTGACTGCCACGAATCGTGAATCCCCAGAGGGATCCTGCTGCTGTTGCTGCTGGTGAGGTGATGAATGGTGCGAAGGTGTGAAGTACCATTCGTGTTGGTTAAACCTCGCTTGATAGCTATCTGGACCACCGTAGGGTGATCCGTGGAAAGAAGATCCATCCGAGATCTCGATGGGATGGTTGGGGGTACCGCTTGCAGGTTCGACGGGATCCGTGTCCTCATCCATGTCCATTGCATTGTCTTCCGAGAAGTGGTCCTCCGGTCCCAATGGGTTAAAACCCACTGGTTCTTGAATATAATTTGCCGAGTTGAACCGACCCTGAAAGACAGGAGTGGGGTTACCAAAAGAATTGTGCGACAGGGATCGTTGGAGAGGTATATATGAAGGTTGTGGGTTATCGGGCTCGTTTTCTGACTGTGGCCCATAGGAGTTACGATAGGGAGGCGTTGAACTGTGCGAGACAGATCGTCTGGCGGGCTCAAAAAGGTTCCTCCTGTTTCCTTGCAGATCGGCACTTGCAGTCGTAGAAGGAGTTCGCCAGTGCGAATGCCCGGCTTCGTGATCGTTGGGAGCGCTCATCGGCCCCTTTCCTCGTCCACCTCTTCTCATTCTTGGTGGCATATTTCTTGTCAATAGAAACAAAGATAACAACAAGAATATATATAAAAATAAAGGACAAAACAAAACAAAGTAGAATTTGTCCTATGTTATTTGTCTAGACTCGAAAATTTTGGAATGTGCAATTGTGTAACTGAGATTAAACACAAAAGGCTAGTGTTTAATTCACTCAACCTGGCTCTGATACCAACCTGTCACACCCCGATATTTCCACGTATTACCGGTGGGCCCGATGGGGAGTATCGTGACGTAGTTGGTAACATTACAGTCAAACAACACAATATTTAAATGCACAGCGGAAGCAAAAGATAGATATATTTCAACCAAATATAATTGTAATATCGAGTATCACAAACAGTTGAAAAAAATCCACAGGTGGATCAAAAATAAATAGGAAACATTGTTCGACAGTTTTGACATCCAAGCTTGCGAGACTTATTGTGGACGCTAGGAGAAAGCCAGCCTAGTTCGCGTAGTACCTGCACTTAACCATTTTGGGAAAATACGTCAGTTTACACTGGTAAATACAATTAACTGACTCATTTAGAAAATGTTTAATAAAATTGATTTGAATGCACGTGGCACAAACTCTTTATAACTTGGGATAATTATTTGAATATAATACTTGTAAAAGAATTACATGTTCCTTATGCGTTCAGTAGCCCGGTCCGTAGACTGGGTTAAAGATCAATAGACACACCACATTATTTATTTATGCACTGACGGGTGTACACCTACACCCCGTGCTCAGGTCGTGGCCATCTCGTAAGATGATGCCAAGGATATCCGGGACATGGTCATTCCAAAGGCTTTAAGCAAACAAAACATTTCAAAACGGAGCATATCAATGGTTTAACCTCTATTCGATTAAAGATTCAATGCCCGACCAAGCGGTATTTTATATACCATACCCCAAGCCCGTATAGGGAAAATAAGTTAAAAGTATTTACCTGAGCAAGTAAAATTCACAAACAGCAAATGCGGTAGCTTTTACCGGGTCTCCTATTCTGGAACGAAGGTTTATAATAACCTATTAGAATCCTAACGGTCTTTAGTTAAGCTTAAGCTTAGACCGGTTAGTTTTAAGGAATGATACGGTTCGAACGCGTGATTACGCGAAGACCGGAATAGAATGTGATCTAGACCCGACAAGTTTGAAGACTTGTCTTATATGGGTAATCTAAACACATTCTGGATTTTGAGATAAAAACGATAAGGTTTGACCCGTTTCGGCCAATTTATGTAAACTAGTTACATAAACCGAACCGAACTTGAAGAATGCTTAACGGGTAACCATAAGAGCCATATGCAGGTTTCCTAAGTTAATATGCCTCAAATATGTTGTGACATCAGTAAGATATCTTTTATTATGCCCGAAACGAATTTAAACTCAAACTATGCCCCGTAGGGGTATTTTGGTCATTTATAAGGTTATAAAAGAGTTTGAACAATATTCTGAGTTACAGGTCTGATGTAATCAATAAAAATACTTAATTTGATAAGTTATAACAGTAGGGTATTGCATATATGTGAAATTTATCAATTATAACCAAACTATGCACCGTAAGGGCATTTTGGTAATTTCACATAAGCTTAAAAGGTCAAAATCGGAAATCTGAGTTTAACAACTTTTGCTTACTGTTAAAACATTATAATTTACCTAAGATATCAGTAGGTATCAACCCTTATATGTTTAAAATAGTTTTAGTACATACTATGCGTTAAAAACGCTTAAAAAGCCATTTTAAGCGATTTCCGGGTTATACCGGAAATCTGAGTTTTCTGGACAGGTTATAAAGTTCAAAATGCTTCATTTATTAAATAAAATCAGTAGCAACTGGATTGGCATCAAAATACTTTGTAGAACTTATTTTATAACCAAAAAGGGTATATTCGGTATTTACCGAATTAATGCCATAACCTTAGGTTATGAGCAGGTTAAAAATAATTAAAAATCTTTAAAAATCCCAAAATATTATATTACATCAGTGGGTAAAAGGTTTGGTGTCAAAAATTGGGTTTAGATAGGCTTTATGCTAATGACGCCGTTTAATTACAAAAAGGCGTTCTAATTACGCTAATGGGCATAACTCCTAATCTAGACCTCCAACTGATGTGAAAATTTAGGGATATGTTTATAAATCAGTAACAAAAATGTAGGGGTCGTCCAAAGAAGTGGAAAATCGTTTAAAGTCGGTTATTGCGTGAAAACAGGCTGCTGTCCCAACTTTCTGCATCTGGGCGTCGAACGCGGCCCGCGTAAGCTCTTGGCAAGGCTTACGCGGCCCGCCTGAGTCTTGTTTTCAGGTTTAAAGCTTTTCCATTATTGCATTTTGGCTCTTGGTCTTTCGAAGGGTCAACTAAACTTTATTTCTTCCATTTTGAGCCCTCCAAATTTACCTATAAGGGCTTCGAGACTTATACCCAATTTGTTAAGTCCTCGGTTGCCTCATGTTTACCCGAAAGGTCATAATTTTCAACGTTGACGCTTTAACCCCTCGTATACGAATTTGATCATAATTTTCTCGTATGATAACGAAAATTTATGAAATTTTTATCGTGCATTCTAGTGAGCATAAATAATCGTTACAAAGCTTCGGGTTTGCTAAAAGGTCGCTCAGAGGTATACTTTAAACATGTTGACACATTTAACCCCTGTAGTTTGTAATCTCTCACTTTCTTTCATATTTAGCTTCGTATGATCCATGATTTATTCGTTTGAAGGTATAAACATCATGTAGGGTTAATTAAAAATATATTTATCTATCGTTGACATTTTGAACCCCTATATTCACATGCTTTTCATGTTTGTCAACTTTAGTCCCTCTAGAGTATTCTTTCACACGTTCAAGCTTATGACACGTGTCAATACATTATAGGACGTGGATTTTCGAGGTGTTACAGCCTTCATGCCCGATCACTAGTACAAGGTTTATAAATCCTAATGTCTCACATCAAAACCCAGACGACTAGAATATCGAGGCCGATTTGTTTTGCTCAACATAAATTTCCTACAGTTACTGTATAATGAGACCCACATTCGTTCCATGAGGTTGCGAATATCGTCTGACCTACCAAGGTTGCTTCTCCATGCCCCGCATGGGTTCAACTTGAAAATCCCCTTACTTCAGTTCTCCAGTTTGAACAGAGCGAGTCTGGTCAGGTAAGTTAGAGTCAATAGTGAGCTGCAATGCGCGTGCACGCTCAGGTTCCACAGTCGCAATCATTTAAAAGTTCCATCCAGCGATATCATTACCTGATTTAGCTTCTTCGAAACAACGGTATACGGGAGGCCCTTTTGATCGGTCTAGGTCATGCATTTGGTACCGTCCAAGTAATGCCTCCAACCCAAATCTATAGACCATGGGTTCTGCCGCAGGTTGGGTCTCGTGTAATTCTTCTTGTAAATCCACTACGTAAGCCATCACTTTCTCGTGTTGCATCGATGTGTAGCTGGGACTCTGATTCGAACCCTTAAGGTATACCAGTAGATCACTCGCACCCTTGGGCGAAGACGACGCTCAGTGCATTGTAGAGTTGGGATTCAAAAGCTGAAAAGACATTCTCTTGTTTTGTCTCCCACGAACACAGCACCCTGCTCTGCTTAAGGGGGTTAAGTTGCGCGATCTTCGAAAATCCTGTGATGAATCTACAACAGCATCCATCGAAACCAAGAAATTGTTGTATCCCCGAAGGAATCTTTGGTGTCAATCAGTTTCTAATCAAAATGGATCCTAGCACGATCCACGCATATTCCCACTTCGTTGGTTACCTGATCAAAATGCATCTCTCAATCTAGATATTACATTCAACAAGACTTCACACGTAATGGCTCCTCCCTCAGGAGCTCTAAAATAAGATACAGATGTCGTCCATGATATCCCTTCCTCCTGGAAATGACCCAAAACGTCATCAATAAACACGGCCGATTCTTGTGGTCCATAAGCTGCTGGTGTGTTGATTATCTCGATGGTCATAGTGTACAAAGTCGCACTGGCCGCATTGCGTTTGATATGTCGTTCTAAGAGCATTCTCCCATTGGACTTCCATCTGATGATAGTTCGTTCATTAGCCAATCCTCGAATGGGAGCTTGACTCTCGCAACTAGTCGACAGGTTGTCAATACATGGTCGGGGCAAACGGTTCCTGACTGCCACTTATTGAGTTCTCGATAATCAGTGTGCACACGAAAAGGCTTATCCTCACGGATATAAATGGGGCTCCCTGGAGCGAAAACTAGGTCCGAGAAGACTTCTGTCCCATAGTCTCTGTAGTTGATTTGATAGTTCTTGCATCCCTCCTGGCGCAAGCCGGTAAGAAGTACGAAGAATCAAGGCTGCCTCTGGCGTGGGATCAAACTGAGATCCTGCCTAGCAGTTGTGGAAGTAAACCTGAAAGTTCCTCGAGTAGCACACCGAGAGGAATCACGAACAATTGGTGGATCCTCGATCCTCACCTGCTTAGTCTTAACATCAGTAACGTGTGCTAACATAGCGGGGTAATCCTTCCGTAGACACTTCTGGGCCTTCTTTGCTGATATGATGCTAACCTTTACACTATTCTGACACTTCAAAATATAAAGTGACGCAAAGTTTCCTTCCCACAGGGTATATCTACGCGATATCCAGTTAACCAATATACACAACCACTACATCGAAACCATCAAAGATAGTAGAAGGAGTATCGATGCTGGACATTTTTCCCACAAGGTCGAGTTAGCATCCTAATGAACATATGAGGTTTCAATTGACTTGCCATCGGCCGGTTCCACAACAGGTTCGGTTTTGAGAAGCATCAGGGTTAAACAGATCCGTGACGAAGCGATTTGCTACCCATTCAAGCTACCATGTTGCTATTATCCTGCAGTCGCCCGTGTCAATCCTGATGTTCTTCAGCGAGCACCACTACCAGTGTTGTTGTTACGATCACGTGGATTCCCAATATTGTCATCGTTCCCTTGGTTGTTGACATTTTGAAATAATAGTCAATCCTTGTCGAAATCACCCTTGTTTCCATACAGTAGGCTACGATTACGAGTACCTTGATGTCGCCGTGACTGTTGCCTCCAATGTCGTTGCTTGGAACGGAGCCCTACATTCCTTCACCAACAGGGTCCATCTTGTAACATTTCTGTGCCACGTCCTAAGGCGCTACTTATTGTGCTGGCTGTTACACATTCCACACCATGGTCTAGTTTCATCGTTTATGTCCCGATTAATCCGTAGGAGCTGACTCCCATAAATCGCTGACTAGGGTTAAGGATTCGGTTGAAGTCGGCCTGCTGGTGTCCGTTTCCGGTAATCAGGGTCGTTCTAATACTAAGGTTGGTAAGGCTCTACGCTCATCCTCTTGTCCATCGTTCTTGCAAGTTAACTGGGTAACGCACGGTATGTTTCTAGAGTGTTGCAGAAGTGATCGCACTTCGGGGTCTAAAACGTCAGTACATTGAGTTCCAACAACAAAGAGAAGTGAGGGGGATATAGACCAATCATTGACGTTGCAACATCCCCTCAGGGACGTTCGTACAAGCACCTAGCATTTTACACAGTTTGCTAAGCGTTCAGATGGGTGTTCAGGTAATACTCGATAGCATCGAGATTCGTAAGGGTTCAGAGAGGAGTGAAAAGATCACGTTCAAGTAAGAGGCAATCACTGCTATGACTCTTATAGACTGTTGTGTTCCACATCGATCAAATATTCGGAACGAAACCCCTTTTTCACTTGTTAAGCCTCACTGGGACTCGCATGCACCCCACATTATTATTATGTGTGCACCCACAATAATATTGTGTTTTGCATGCTCATCTCAGCTCCTCCTAACTCATGTCAAATGGTTCCTCAAACTCGAGTAGCAAACAAAAAGCATCACGAAGCGTGAGTCATAAATGTTTAGGGAAATACTACCCTATCAGTCATATAACACATGCAAGTAATACGTGAATTCATACTGTTGTGCTAAACGTGCAATCACATGCAATATCATATGTAAGTGTTCACTAGTTACGCAGTACAATGAGTATACGAAAGACGAACCTTGCAATCTGGAGCTGAGTGTCATGGTCATATTCACATATTCAGAATTGTTCGGTTATAGTCTGGTTTTATAAAAACGTTTTTAAAAACCAAGTTCACTATAACCAGTGGCTCTGATACCAAACTGTCACACCCCCAAAATACCACATGCGGAATCACCGCGGCGTATGACGTACCAGGATCCAAGCCACCAATCACATTGAAGTACGCTTAATATTTAAATAAAACATTCCATTAATTTCAAAAAATATAAATCCAAGACATAAGTTAAACCAAAGTAATTATTCAGCGGAAGCATAATGTGAACCATAAATCAATTGTTTCAAAACAAGTGTTCATAATCAACGAAGCAAGTATCCAAGAGTCGCGACCCATGACCACTCCTGCACTCCCAGATAGCAAGTCCCAAGTGATATCATCCTATAGACCTGCAAGCATGCAGATAAGTGTGTCAGACAACGCTGGTGAGTTCAAAGTTTCGTTAACGTGTTTAGATACCAGTTACCAGATTAAAACGTTTCACATAATTGATGCTGTTAATCACACGCTTACCGCAGATGGCTCCAGATTATTTTCCCTAAACCCCATTGCCTCTATCAAAGCAATGGTCAAGATGGGGGTCACTAGTTCACTCCCGACCTCCTCGGTGCGGTGTGAGGGTGCCAAACCTAAGTAGTGCTACTAACTAGTACCCTGTTGCCCTACAAGCAACGATCAGTAGGAGGGACTTGAATGATAGATACAGACGTGTATTAACCAATAACCCAGGTTTAACATTCCAGTCAAACCTGTGACAACTCGAGTTTTCAAGGTCTTTCCTCTACACATTATTGATTCACAATTGTGTTTGTATAACTTATTTGCCTTGTATTAGTACGTGTTTGATTATACGTGAAACATTGTGTTATTGTGATTTATGAATGATATAAAATTTTTAAGTATTGATGTGTAAAATCCTGCAACCAACGAAACCTTGAGGGTTTCGCCAGCCACGCACACCACGAAACCTTAGGGGTTTCGCCATTCCCTCACTTGACGAAACATAGAGTATCACCATATATGCCACGACGAAACCCAGGGTTTCGCCGGCCCAAGTTTCGCTGAAGCCCACTAAGGGCCCAACGCGGTATAACTTACGTATATAAGGTCATAGGTTACGTAAGTTGCCATAGTGTAACCCTAGAACCTCTCTAACTTCTGTGCAATGGCAATTGTAGAGAACCTCGAGCGTCATCCATCTCGATCTATCTAAACTGTTCGACGTTACGGTTAGTGTAAAAACCCTACGGTAGATATAATTGCTATATGATGTTTTTGTGTGATTAGACTAGGGTTTTTGTAAACATTATAAACTTAGAATCGTTGTGTCGATAATCTGATGTTTGGTATGTGATGTTGTTCTTGAGAGTTTGACGATTCTGTTGTGTATGATTATGATTGATTATGTCCACTGTCCATGATTCGATTTGATGTTCTGCCATAAATCATTCAGTTTGGATCTAATGTTATGATTGCAATTGTTTGCGCCCACTGTTCATGATCGATGTTTGTAGATTATATTATACAATGAATAAGTGATACCGCCATGTACCTGTTAATGATTCAGTAACGTATTATTCGCGACTAGACTAATGATCAAATTGTAACTGCTAATAATAATTAGGGTTTCTGTGAGTTCGTAACTGTTGTTGGAAATTATAACTGCATGCCGACGAAACCCTTACCCGACGAAACTCTACTTATGACGAAACCCTGTGAGGTTTCGTCATCTCTTAAGACCGATGAAACTGTAAGGTTTCGTTACTCTAGGGATTCGTCGCCTAGGGGGTTTCTCCGAGGGGAAAACATGACGAAACCTGGGGGTTTCGTCAGGTTGGTAAGCTGATACAGTAACTTAGTTAAGTTTGGTTAATAGTTAACTGGGTTAGAGTAGACTGAGGAACAGTGATGTGCTGCTATGAATCAATTATGTGAAGTATGATCTACATGGATATGAATAACTGCTATGTACTATGATTGTACCTATACGTGAACTTTGTGGATGCAAACTGATTGTGTACTTGCGTATACTAGGCTTTGACTGATTTTATTGGAAACGAGTACCTAATCAAACCGAGCAAACCGAGGTGAGTTCACACTTTCTACAAGGCATGGGATTCCCGGTGGTTTGGGAATGGGTTAAAGAATTAAAACGGAACCTACATATCCTCCTTGGGTAGGATATGTACGGCCATCCTCCTTGGGTTGGATGCCAATATTAATCCTGCGTATTCTCCTTGGGTAGAATGCGTACGTTCGTCCTCCTTGGGTAGGACAACAACCTTAAACTTACTAGACAAAACTCTATCATTAAGTCCCTCATTTTATATCGACTTAATCGCCGAGGCCGGTGGCGAGCGGGTCATTAGTTAATAGCGCTATTAGGTTTGACAAACCTCCCACCGTGTCGTTCGGACGGGTGTGTACTAACGGATGATGACAAACTGTCAATGATGATAGACATTGACTGTAACATTTCCATTTTTATCATATAAGAATTATAGGTTTATTTAAATTTATTAACCACTAGTAACTAGTTTTATTTTTAATATAATTATTCGACCCATATAGTTTTAAAAAACTATTTTATATATAGTTGGTTGGAATGTTATACTAATTAATTGGCTTGTATATGGGTGATCTTTCTATTAAAATAAAAGTATATAAAAACCTATATTATTAGACAGGTAGATTACGGGTAAGTTGACTATTAGAAATATGAAGTACCTAGACGGGCCTAGGAACCGTTTAATAATTAAATTATAAAAATACAATATATTTGAACCTACTCAGTTTTTAATGAAACTTGGTTCAAAATGTAGATACAAATATTCTCGTTCTAATGACATATTCATTGTTTTATAAAACGTCGTATTTTAGAAGTTATACGCGCCAAATAAGTGAAGCAGGTGAATTAATTATAAGAATAAAATAATAATAAATTTAATATTTGAGATATGAGAATTTTGTGTACGTGTCATAAAGGAATAAAATAAAATTTGAATTCTTAATTCTACAAAATGTGAAGGTTGGCCGAGTGGCATCATAATTTTAATAATGGTGTACGTGTCCATTGAGGTGTATCCTCCAAAACTTTTTGACATAGTATAAAAAGGGGATGCATATCACCATTTTTGGTTATTCAATATTTCTAGCTTTCGTCAACCATCTCTTTACAATACTCCTTTTTATTTTTTTATTTTTCAACTATAATAATAATAATAAAGCCGTGCCCCGTTTTAAGTGTTTTAACTCCCGATCACCGTTACCCTTTTTGTGATATAATTATATTAAAAAATGTTATAACCAAGATTTATACCAGGAGGCTTTCTAGTTAAACCCTAAAGTTACAAAGTGGGTCCATTATCTTTTCTCACTGTTTTATTCCCTTTTTGTGATATAATTATATTAAAAAATGTCCCAAACCAACCCATAAGTAAAAACCTGGACCCCTGAAACCCCAATCCATATCAAAAATCAAGAAATCAAGATTTGTGGTCTTCAGACGGGCCGCGTAAAGATTCAGCATAGTCTTGCGCGGGCCGCGTCAATGTGGAGTTGACCGGATAAGCGTCCAGATCCACGTGTCATCCATGTGGCACACCTACTCGTGACCCAGCAAGCCTACACATAGACTAGGTGTCCTCGCGGGCCGCGTAAAGATGAAGAAGGGGTTTACGCGGGCCGCGTGAACCTTAATTTTCTGCTATAAATAGATTCAACCAGGAGCTTTCATTCTGTGTCGAAAGTTTTGAATAAAAACGAAATTATACAGCTCAAAATCACAATTTAGCGTAGTGAGGCGCTGCTACGATACCGGGTATTAACTCGATCGCTGCTACGATTCACTATCCGATCGATTGAAACCATCCGACAGGATGTTTAAATGCTATACTTAGTCATTAGTCATGAATCCGACAGGATGTTTGAGTGCCACCCAAACTCGGGGTATACTCTGTCATTCGTTGTGAATCCGTTTGATGTTTAAGTGTTGCACTTTGTCATTCGTCGTGAGGGTTTTAGTCTCGTGAGCTTATCGTAAAAGTTGTATTCAGTTACTAACCTAGTTTTTGTATACGTTATTATTTGAATTAGGTTACAAGGCTAATCAGTAGGCTAAACTCTGCCCGTTTAAACCTGCAATGTGAGTCAGTCTCTTTTTATCAAATGTTTTACAATACTCCAATTATTTTCAAAGGTTATAATTATAGGGATTAAGTCGTGGTTATCTTAAATCACTGGCTAGTGGGGTATTGTGCACATTACTAATTTCTCACAGTTAGGCTAATAAATCCTAACAGTGATAAACGTCACTACTTGGGGAAAGACCCAATAGTGGTATGACCATCGTCACCAGGTGACACGGCGCCAGATAAAAATAAGATAGAAGCCATTGTAATCGCTCTTATGCTGTAATTCATAACTAAGGGTCATTTTATAAAACCTGAATGAACTCACCAGTATTTCCTGCTGACCAAATCTTTTTAAAACGGGTTTCAGGTAATTACAATAGATCGGAATTAGAGTTGGATGCGGCACCAACAAGGCTTACAGAAGTGGCTTATTTTATCAATTAAATTAAATTAAGAAAAGTTGTTTTATGTATTCGAATTTATCTTATATTAAAGCTACATTTTGAAACATGGTTTTATCCCATCTATTTAATAAATAAAAATCCGGTGTTTTCTGAACTCTGATATTTTTCCTCACTCACGGTTCTGACGAAATTTCCGCTGCACTACTTTTCAAAATAACCACCTGTACCACTTGGCTGCTCACGGCTCTCGATTCCGTCCAGGGTGGGGTCGGGGGTCGTGACAGAAGGTGGTATCAGAGCCACTGATTTAAGCCAATAGGTGTTGTAATAATAATACCTAAATAAAAGAGTTAGGAAGTTGCTATTAACTGGTAGCCCACATGATAGCATTTAGACTTGAACTTAAGAAAAGGTGCCTTAGTATAAACTTCGAGATAAGCTAAATACTTGTGCAAATAAAGTGTGATGGGTTTTGGTATACCGTGAGAATGATAACTAGAACGTTGCAAGTATAATAAATAAGCAAATAACACTTGACCACTGTTATTTCTTATTTATTAGTACTACTTTGTTCTAGAATATGATCTGTCATGTGAAGACTAATTTGCTTAGTCTTTGTTGAAAGTCATAATGCACTTTCCAAATCATGATTTAAGAAAGATCTATTTATGGGATAATCTAAATTTCTTCTCCGGCAAGACTGGGTATGGTGTAGCAGACTCTCCAGCTTGTCCGGATATACTGAGGTTACCTCTCCGGCTAGAACCGGGTAAGAAGGTATATAATATGTCAAACAAGTGACAAGATTTCCCTAAATAGTATCATGACCTGATGTCTGACTTGTTTTGGAAATATATGAATCTATTAAATACATTGACCTTATAAAGGGTATGTATATTACAGCATGTGAAATATATGATTATATAGATATGTATATCTATAAGGAAATCCAAAAACCATAAGAATTGACAATTTGGAATAAAGCACAAGCATATGTGTCCATAATAATTCTAGATTTCTTTATCAAGAATCTCTTGCATATAAATTCTGATATCAAACATTATTTCGTTTGATCATCTACCTTGTAACTCGTGTGACAATATAAAACAATGGAAACCCTTTAAGTTGGGACGCCATCAAAAGTATAAGAATTTCCAATGCGTTACCATAAACTGTTAACGCAAGTAAGAAGCATGTCAAGTTGTGCTAGTGCACAAGAAAACACATGAAACTTAAATTATACATCCACAGACGTCGAAGTATATCACACACGACTTCAAAGGCAAGACCTTTGGAAAATATGATTGGGCACGATGACACCAATGCTAATCCCGTCAGTAGAAGAAATACTAATAAAAAAGCAGCACTTTGCCACATGATCCTACAAACGACAAGAATCTCGCTGAGGTACGTTGGAACAAGATTTCACAACCATCGGTGCACAGTCTAATCAGAGTCATAATTATTATCACTGCAAAAAGGAGTCACGTATCTTTTCAATTCCCCTATTTCAAATATGCAATATTCGACATTCCCTGGTAATGTCACTTAACAACGGTTATCACACGAAATTCCAGATAAAGTTCTTATATTTCTTTCGTTGAAATTCTGATTTTTGCATATAATAAGTTGATTTTCGCGTTTCTATTTCCCCTAATTGTCATCATACCATGAGGAATTCTTTCATAGTAGCGAATATTGATCTGTTTCATTTCTTGGTAAATCCACACATTACACATGCACTGTTTGTTTCGCATGTGGTTCGTTTGATTTATAACAACCCCTGGAGGGCTTCATTTCAATTTGTTGTTTTATCCAAACTCAATATCATTTAGCTATACTTAATTTTTGGCACTGTGAACCGCATTATTGCAAAACAATGACTCTTGGATATCGAGTCAATGAATTTCTTGAAAAAATCAATTTTCTTTGGCATACATGGTTTTTGTTGTGACCATGTCCGAACTTTCTTATTAAAACTCGTTTTGTTTAAACCAAGTTCAACTGTTTGAACTTGCTCGCGTTACGTATTCAATTCAAAGTCCCATATGATAAATTGAAGCCATCATCCCCGAAATAATCCTAACAAGCACTTCAATTCTCTTGAACCATAACATTCTTGTTGGTCTTCTATTTCATTGAATCGTTTCTTTAATCACGATCACCTTGTGGTGACGTTTTCACAAATTTGAAGCTTGCGTTAATCTCGTTGCACACATCATATACGGATTTAATTATTTATTTTTTTATCTATATTGAATCCGCTTTGTTGGTTTATCCTATAAAAGCAATCTTAACACAAATCGTGTGCTAAGATAATGGTACACAAATTCATGTCATATTTCAGTGTATCTCTTAACAGTTTCTACAACATCGATCGAGCATTTCTTAATCTTTTCGATCGAAAAACATTATTCAAATTGTTTCATTTTCAATCAAAAATCCTACTAGAATTGTTTGAAACAAACATTCAGATTTACTTCGTTGAACTTTCATTTGGTTTCAAGCATGGTGAACTCATTCAGTCACCGCTATTATTATTTCGATCACTACGACACCTTGTGGCGTCGCTATAAACTTGTAGCTTGAGCTAATCTATATATATATATATATATATATACCTTTCGCTTGACTCATCCTTGAAAGTGGTCTTAATACAAATATGTGTTAAGACGATGATACACTAAACTCTATTGTATATCGGTGTATCCTTGTAATTCGATAAATGTCAACCCATTGATTTTTCTCATCTCATAATTCGATAATTGAAGTTTCATTTCCGTGCTTCTATTTCATTTGAGCTTGTCGATTCTGAGTCTTCCTCAATTGACAATTACAGTAAGTTTTCGGTTGACAGTGAATTCTATTATTTCTAGAAAAAAAAATCATTCACAACTTGTAAACATTCACATCTATTGATCATATATCTCTTTTGGTTTGAACCTAGTCACCTTGGAAATTATATCATTTCATCTCGTTCATTTGACATTGATTTTTTTTCAAATAATTTAGTTGAACCATTGAGTCCTATTTACTGTACAACTCATATTCACAAAATTTGATGTTTTGATTCTATATCATTTACCTTAATAAAGTTCTTATTGACTAAGACGTAACATAAATCTAAAAGAGACATCGTAACCCAAATCTCGAGGACGAGATTTAAAACAAGGTGGGGAGGATGTAACATTTCCATTTTTATCATATAAGAATTATAGGTTTATTTAAATTTATTAACCACTAGTAACTAGTTTTATTTTTAATATAATTATTCGACCCAAATAGTTTTAAAAAACTATTTTATATATAGTTGGTTGGAATGTTATACTAATTAATTGGCTTGTACATGGGTGACATTTCTATTAAAACAAAAGTATAGAGTAAAATGCACGGATAGTCCCTGTGGTTTGGTAAAATAACACCTATAGTCCCCAGCTTTGGAAATTACACCGGTGGTCCCTGTGGTTTGACAGTTTGTTACTCGGATAGTCCCTGGAGTGGATGTCCGTTAATTCTTACCGTTAACTCCATGTAAAATGACCAAAATGTCCTTAATATTAAATTAAACACTAAAAAAAATGCCTGGAGTGCATATCCGTACAAGTCAGCAGACTATAATCATCAACATGTATTATAAGCAGCTCCAGAACAATCAACTCCCTTCATTTACAAGTCAACCAATCCACCATTTCCACCTTCATGTTCACCATGATCAACCACCACAACCACCTCCTCCTCCTATCCCCACTGTCCTCCGCCGTCAACTTCCTCTTCAACTCCACCTCCATCTCCCTCTACGCCAACGCCACCATCCAATCCACCACTCTTACCCTCACCACCTCCACCGGCATCAACATCTCTGCCACTGTAACTCCCTCCTCCATCCCAGAAAAGGTCGACTAGAGAGAGAGACACACGCAGAAATGGTCCCAGAAAAGGTCACTCACCACCACTTGACTCCGCCACTGTAATTCCTCCATCTCCGCCACTGTAACTCACTCACCACCACTGCAACTCCGCCACTGCAACTCCCTCCTCCATCAACATCAGTCGATTAAGGTACATATCGCCTCTTAGGGTTTTGAGTTTTGAGTTGAATTTGTAGATTTAGAACCGATTTAGGGTTTTATTGGTTGGGTTTTGATGATGGTTGTTGATGACGGTGGTGGCAACGATAGGTGCGTTGACGGCGGAGAAAGATGATGATGGTGGTGGTTCAGATGGTGGCTGTGGTGACTGTGGTGGTTCAGAGATGGTAGCTGTTGGTGGCTGCAGGCTGGTTTGGTCAATTGATTTATTTGTTTTGTTATTTAAAAATAGTCTTTTAATGTTTTTTAATTTAATACTGAGGGCATTTTGGTCATTTTACATGGTGTTAACGGTGAAAACTAACGGACATCCATTCCGGGGACTATCCGAGTAACAAACTGTCAAACCATAGGGACCACCGGTGTAATTTCCAAAAGCTGGGGACTATAGGTGTTATTTTACCAAACCACAGGGACTATCCGTGCATTTTACTCTAAAAGTATATAAAAAACTTATATTATTAGACAGGTAGATTACGGGTAAGTTGACTATTAGAAATATGAAGTACCTAGATGGGCCAAGGAACCGTTTAATAATTAAATTATAAAAATACAATATATTTGAACCTACTCTGTTTTTAATGAAATTTGGTTCAAAATGTAGATACAAATATTCTCGTTCTAATGACATATTCATTGTTTTATAAAACGCGTTTTTTAGAAGTTATACGCGCCAAATAAGTGAAGTAGGTGAATTAATTATAAGAATAAAATAATAATAAATTTAATATTTGAGATATGAGAATTTTGTGTACGTGTCATAAAGGAATTAAATAAAATTTAAATTCTTAATTCTACAAAATGTGAAGGTTGGCCGAGTGGCATCATAATTTTAATAATGATGTACGTGTCCATTGAGGTGTATCCTCCAAAACTTTTTGACATAGTATAAAAAGGGGATGCATATCACCATTTTTGGTTGTTCAATATTTCTAGCTTTCGTCGACCCTCTCTCTACAACACTCCTTTTTATTTTTTTTATTTTTCAACTATAATAATAATAATAATAATAAAGCTCTGCCCCGTTTTAAGTGTTTTAACTCCCGATCACCGTTACCCTTTCCGATTGATCTTGAGCCCCATAACGCATGTCAAGGCTCTGCCCGACTAAGTTCGTTTGGGTTCGGTCTCGTGACATAGGGATAAGGTTGATTTAGGGGTACTGTAATTAACACGAGTGAATATAATTATATATATATATATATAAAATAGATCAGAAGTTATAACCAAGATTTATACCAGGAGGCTTTCTAGTTGAACCCTAAAGTTACAAAGTGGGTCCATTCTCTTTTCTCACCGTTTTATTCTCTTTTTGTGATATAATTATATTCAAAAATGTCCCAAACCAACCCATAAGTAAAAACCTGGACCCCTGAAACCACAATCCATATCAAAAATCAAGAAATCAAGATTTGTGGTCTTCAGACGGGCCGCGTAAAGATTCAGCATAGTCTTACGCGGGCCGCGTCAATATGGAGTCGACCGGATAAGCGTCCAGATCCACGTGTCATCCTCGTGGCACACCTACTCGTGACCCAACAAGCCTACACATAGACTAGGTGTCCTCGCGGGCCGCGTAAAGATGAAGAAGGGGTTTACGCGGGCCGCGTGAACCTCAATTTTCTGCTATAAATAGATTCAACCAGGAGCTTTCATTCTGTGTCGAAAGTTTTGAATAAAAACGAAGTTATACAGCTCAAAATCACAATTTAGCGTAGTGAGGCACTGCTACGATACCGGGTATTAACTCGATCGCTGCTACGATTCACTATCCGATCGATTGAAACTATCCGACAGGATGTTTAAATGCTATACTTAGTCATTAGTCATGAATCCGACAGGATGTTTGAGTGCCACCCAAACTCGGGGTATACTCTGTCATTCGTTGCGAATCCGATTGATGTTTAAGTGTTGCACTTTGTCATTCGTCGTGAGGGTTTTAGTCTCGTGAGCTTATCGTAAAAGTTGTATTCAGTTACTAACCTAGTTTTTGTATACGTTATTATTTGAATTAGGTTACAAGGCTAATCAGTAGGCTAAACTCTGCCCGTTTAAACCTGCAATGTGAGTCATTCTCTTTTTATCAAATGTTTTACAATACTCCAATTATTTTCAAAGGTTATAATTACAGGGATTAAGTCATGGTTATCTTAAATCACTGGCTAGTGGGGTATTGTGCACATTACTAATTTCTCACAGTTAGGCTAATAAATCCTAACAGTGATAAACGTCACTACTTGGGGAAAGACCCAATAATGGTATGACCATCGTCACCAGGTGACACAGTTAGGCTAATAAATCCTAACAGTGATAAACGTCACTACTTGGGGAAAGACCCAATAATGGTATGACCATCGTCACCTGGTGACACGGCGCCAGATAAAAATAAGATAGAAGCCATTGTAATCGCTTTTATGCTGTAATTCATAACTAAGGGTCATTTTATAAAACCTGAATGAACTCACCAGTATTTCCTGCTGACCAAATCTTTTTAAAACGCGTTTCAGGTAATTACAATATATCGGAATTAGAGTTGGATGAGGCACCAACAAGGCTTACAGAAGTGGCTTATTTTATCAATTAAATTAAATTAAGAAAAGTTGTTTTATGTATTCGAATTTATCCTATATTAAAGCTACCTTTTGAAACATGGTTTTATCCCACCTATTTAATAAATAAAAATCCGGTGTTTTCTGAACTCTGATATTTTTCCTAACTCATGGTTCTGACGAAATTTCCGCTGCACTACTTTTCAAAATAACCACCGGTACCACTTGGCTGCTCATGATAAACGTCACTACTTGGGGAAAGACCCAATAATGGTATGACCATCGTCACCAGGTGACACGGCGCCAGATAAAAATAAGATAGAAGCCATTGTAATCGCTCTTATGCTGTAATTCATAACTAAGGGTCATTTTATAAAACCTGAATGAACTCACCAGTATTTCCTGCTGACCAAATCTTTTTAAAACGCGTTTCATGTAATTACAATAGATCGGAATTAGAGTTGGATGCGGCACCAACAAGGCTTACAAAGTGGCTTATTTTATCAATTAAATTAAATTAAGAAAAGTTGTTTTATGTATTCAAATTTATCCTATATTAAAGCTACCTTTTGAAACATGGTTTTATCCCATCTATTTAATAAATAAAAATCCGGTGTTTTCTGAAATCTGATATTTTTCCTAACTCACGGTTCTGACGAAATTTCCGCTGCACTACTTTTCAAAATAACCACCGGTACCACTTGGCTGCTCGTGGCTCTCGATTCCGTCCAGGGTGGGGTCGGGGATCGTGACATTAACGTAGGGCACAACTATTGTTCGTCAGTTGTCGATATGGTAACAGTCTAGTGGTTCACCTGGGGAAGCCCCCATTGATTTTGGATATGGTTTGGGAAATAAAGGAACTGGTTAACTCGTGGTTTACAAAAGAACTTGTGGTTTTCAAAACAAACTGGTACAATAAACAACCAACTGTGAACTCGCTCAACTTTGTTGTTGACTCGTTGTTACATGCCTTGCAGGTCGTTAGATGCTTATGGAGCTTGCACGAGGAGGAGGTCGTTGTGGGATATGGACTGTTATGTCCCGTACATCACATTTGAACTTTAAATTATGTTTTGGTTATTAAAACATTACTATGCTTCCGCTGATTACTTAACATGTTTGGTATCTTTTAAACACCAATTATATTGGGTTTGGTTTATTTACTTAATTGCATAGTTCAATATGATTGGAGGCTGGATCCTGGTCAGTCACGCCTCCAAGCGGTGATACTCCTCATGTGGATTTTGGGGGTGTGACAGATTGGTATCAGAGCCATTGGTTATAGTGAACTTGGTTTTAAAAAGAGAAAAGCTTTTTGATAAAACCAGACTATAACCTGTACAGTGCTCAACGATCCACAACGACGCTTCGCTCCACGTGCAAGACTCAACATTTAAGGTGATATGGTTTATGTTATATTACCTACCTGTTAGTTACATAGTACATCGTTTGAAATGCATATGTGCTTACTCTCTTCTGTCATCGCACCTTCGCGACACCTTTCTCACGCATGTTTCCTTTGATATGAAGATCATGAGTGGACGTATCAACCTAACTCATGCCTAGCTGACGGCTTTAATCAATGAACAAGTTACTGCAGCACTCGCAGCCGCTCAGGCAGGAGGTCAACCTGGTCAGCCTCCTGTTTGTACTTTCAAAACTTTTATGGACTACCGACCTACTACTTTCAACGGCACTGAGGGAGCTGTAGGCCTCCTTCACTGGTTTGAGAAGCTCGAGTCTGTTTTCGAGATGTGTGAATGCCCTGAGGCTCGTAGAGTGAAGTATGCCACTGGTACTCTTGAAGGTGTAGCGCTCACGTGGTGGAATGCTCAGGTCCAGATGCTAGGGTTGGTTGCTGCTAATGCCACCCCATGGAACGATTTCAAGGAATTAATCAAGGAAGAGTACTGTAATCGTGATGACATCCACAAGCTGGAGGTGGAGTTCGTTAACTTAAAGATGACGGGGTCGGAAATTGAAGCATACACGAAAAGATCAAATGAGTTGGCCATCGTGTGCCCTACTATGGTGGATCCTCCTATTAAACGTATCGAACTGTACCTTAAAGGTTTAGTGCCAGAGATTCAGAGTCATGTGACTGCAGCAAACCTCGCCACTATCCAGCAAGTTATTCGTTTGGCTCATCGTCTCACTGATCAGGCAGTCGAGCAGAACTGGCTGCCCAAGCATGTTGGTACTACCACTGCTACTACTACTACTGATGCCCCCAGTGACAACAAGCGCAAATGGGATGGAGTCTCAAGCAAGGGTTCAACATCAGCTCAGTCTCAGTCTCAGCAGCGAAAGACTGATGACTACCAGAGTCCTGGTCAGCAATCTTCTGGTAGTCAAGGGCAGGGTGGATATAGGGGAAACCACCCCAAGTGCAACTGCTGCAACAAGCATCATAGTGGGCAGTGCAACAAGGGTCATTGTCTGAGGTGTAACAAGTTTGGTCATGTAGCAAAGGATTGCAGGGGCGCACGACCTGCAAATCAGAATCGTCAACAATAGCCACCAGCTCCACAGAATCAGCCGCAGCAGCAGCAGGGTAACAGGGGATGCTTTTAGTGTGGTGCTGAAGGCCATTTCAAGAGAAACTGCCCCCAGTTGAATCAGAACCAAAACAATAACAACAACCAAGGGAATGGGAATAATAGCGGGGGTAACAATGATGGCAATGGTGCCAGGGGACGTGTTTTTGTGCTGGGTCAGGGTGACGCGAGGAACGATCCCAACGTAGTGATGGGTAAGTTTCTTCTGGATGATTTCTTTGTTACTGTTTTATTTGATTCGGGTGCCAATACTAGTTATGTTTCCTTAAAAGTTAGCTAAATGCTTAAGCGCACTCCAACACTTTTGAACACCAAGCACACAGTAGAACTAGCAAACGGTAAAAGTCTCGAGGCCACCCACATAGTTAAGGGTTATAATCTCGTCTTAGATGGTCAGACCTTGTCTATTGATCTTATTCCTATCATTCTGGGTAGTTTCGACGTCGTTATTGGGATGGATTGGCTATCTCAACATCAAGCGGAGATTATTTGCAAGGAGAAAATCGTCCGTATTCCTCGTTCTGGTGAAGGACGTCTCGTGATTCAAGGCGACAAGAGTGGTGCTGTTGTGGGCATCATCTCTTTCCTTAAAGCCCAGAAGTGTTTGCGAAAGGGCCACGCTGCTATTTTAGCCCTTGTTACTGACACCTCGAAGAAAGAGAAGAAGATAGAAGATATTCCAATCGTAGGTCTGCCGCCTCATCGCCAGGTCGAATTTCAAATTTCAAAGGAATTACCTGGTCTGCCGCCTCATCGCCAGGTCGAATTTCAAATCGAGCTAGCCCCTGGGGCAGCGCCCATAGCCCGTGCACCTTATCGTCTAGCTCCATCAGAACTTGAAGAAAACTATCTGCACAGTTACAAGAACTCTTGGAAAAGGGTTTCATACGTCCTAGCTCTTCGCCCTGGGGAGCTCCAGTGTTATTTGTGAAGAAGAAAGACGGTACCTTCAGAATGTGTATTGACTACCGCTAACTCAACAAGGTGACCATGAAGAATCGTTATCCTCTCCCACGCATTGATGACTTATTCGACCAGTTGTAAGGGTCGAGTTTCTACTCCAAGATTGACCTGAGGTCAAGCTACCATCAACTGAGAGTCCGGGACGAGGATATCTCTAAGACAGCATTCAGAACTCGGTATTGGCATTACGAGTTTCTGGTTATGCCATTTGGATTGACGAATGCACCTGCGGTCTTTATGGATCTCATGAACCGAGTGTGCAAACCCTACCTGGATAAGTTCGTCATTGTTTTCATCGACGACATCCTAATCTATTCTAAGATTCAGGAGGAGCACGAGCATCATTTACGACTTATTTTGGAACTTATTCGAGCGGAGCAGCTGTATGCTAAGTTTTCGAAATGTGACTTCTGGCTTCGTGAAGTCCATTTCCTAGGCCACGAGGTAAACAAGGATGGGATTCATGTTGATCCAACCAAGGTCGACTCGATTAAGAACTGGCCTGCACCCCGTACGCCAACAGAAATCCACCAATTCTTGGGTTTGGCGGGCTACTACAGAAGGTTCATCAAGGATTTCTCCAAGATTGCGCAACCTCTCACCTCAATAACTCAGAAGGGTGTTACCTATCATTGGGGTGATGCACAGGAATCTGCTTTTCAGCACTTAAAGGATAGACTCAGTAGTGCACCTATTCTCTTATTGCCTGAAGGCACAGACTATTTTGTGGTTTATTGCGACGCTTCCATCCAAGGACTTGGTTGCGGGTTGATGCAACGTGACAAGGTCATTGCTTACGCCTCACGCCAACTTAAAGTTCACGAAAGGAACTACACTACACACGACTTGGAGTTGGGAGCAGTAGTTTTGGCTCTTAAGATATGGAGACATTACCTGTACGGTACCAAGTGCACCATTTACACCGATCACAGGAGTCTCAAGCATATCTTCAAGCAAAAGGAGTTAAACATGAGACAACGTCGTTGGGTCGAACTCTTGAATGATTACGAATGCGCGATCAAGTACCATCCGGGCAAAGCCAATGTTGTGGCTGATGCCCTCAGTCGAAAGGATACTACACCTAAGCGCGTGCAAGATTTTCAACTTACCATCCAATCTAGTCTTCCTACTCAGATACGAGATGCTCGGGTTGAAGCATTGAAAGCAGAGAACATCGGGGTGGAGTCCCTACGAGGATCAAGGAAACGGATTGAACAAAAGGAAGACGGCGCCTATTACGTAACAGGGCGTATTTGGGTCCCACTTTACGGAAACTTACGCGAGCTTGTGATGGATGAAGCGCATAAGTCTCGTTACTCAGTACATCCTGGTTCGGATAAGATGTACCACGACTTAAAGATTACATACTGGTGGCCTAGCATGAAAGCCAACATAGCAACTTACGTCAGTAAATGTTTGACTTGTGCGAGAGTCAGGATTGAATATCAGAAACCATCAGGCCTACTCCAACAACCAGAGATCCCGACATGGAAGTGGGAGCAAATTTCCATGGATTTCGTTACTGGCCTACCTAGATCTCAACGCTGAAATGACACTATTTGGGTGATAGTGGATCGATTGACTAAGTCTGCACACTTCTTGGCTATCAAGGAAACGGATAAGTTCTCCACTCTGGCAGACGTTTATCTCAAGGAAGTTGTTTCGAGGCACGGAGTGCCAACCTCTATTATTTCCGATCGTGATACACGTTTTACTTCAGAACTGTGGCAAGCAATGCACAAGTCTTTTGGCTCTCGATTGGACATGAGCACAGCATATCACCCGCAAACGGATGGGCAGTCTGAACGCACCATCCAAACCCTTGAAGACATGCTTCGAGCATGTGTAATCGATTTTGGCAATGGTTGGGAAAAGCACCTTCCTTTGGTGGAGTTTTCGTACAATAACAGCTACCACACTAGTATCCTGGCCGCTCCGTTTGAGGCATTGTATGGACGTAAATGCCGATCACCTCTTTGTTGGGCAGAAGTAGGTGACAGCCAAATCACAGGCCCAGAACTTGTGGTAGACACAACTGAGAAGATTGCTCAGATACGACAAGGAATGGCGGCAGCTCACGACCGTCAGAAAAGCTACGCTGATAAGTGCAGGAAACCACTCGAGTTCTAGGTCGGGGATCGAGTGCTACTCAAAGTCTCACCCTGGAAGGGTGTGGTTCGTTTTGGAAAAAGGGGCAAACTCAATCCGCGTTATGTTGGACTGTTCGAAATCACTGAGAAGATTGGAAAAGTGGCTTATAGATTGAATCTACCTGAAGAACTCAATTGTAACAACTCTCATCAAAAGTCATATTTATTAAATTAATTTGACCAATAGGAAACCCTAATTGAGACACCCAAGTGATTCTGCACAAACCCTAAAATTTTCAGAATTTTCAGAATCAGGATCAGGGCCCCTAAAACTCAGGGGGGTAAAACCTAGTTAACGATTATCTACAGAAAACGTTGTCAAATTTAAAATTTACGAAACTACTGACTCAGCTAGGCTAGTCCCACACGTGGCAACACTATAAGCTTGAGGTGTCCCTTACGGACCGTAAGGATTATTTGTTACGGTCCGTATGCAAGGCTAAAAATTCACTATAAATAGCAGACATTGGCAATCGAAGTTTGGCGCTTGAACGATGAAGAAATTCGTTTCGTAGACTGAGATAAGCTCTGTTTATCACAATTAACACACACGATTCACTAATCGACGCCGCAATCAGGGTAATAACTCGATCGCTATTACGATTCATTGTCCGATCGATCAATATATCCAATGGATGTTTAAGTGCTGCCCACATTAGGGTTATACTTTGTCATTCGTCGTTAATTCGATGGATGTTTAAGTATCGTACTTTGTCGTCCGTCGTTAATTCGATGGATGTTTAAGTATCGCACTTTGTCGTTCGTTGTGAGAATTTGATCTCGTGAGTTATCGTAAATGCTGTATTAATTACTAACCCATAATTGTGTGCTTGTTATTCAATTTAGGATAAAAAGGCTAATCAGTTGGCTAGGCTCTGCTCAAATTAAATCTGCAATGTGAGTCATTCTCTTTTTATCAAATTACTTTTGAAATCATGTTTTCAAAAGATTATAATTACAGTGATTAAGTTTATGTAATCACCAAGTTACAGTCAGTATGTGGGGTTTTGTATACATTACTTGATAACCGTCACTATTGGACAACGAGTTAGCCAATGAGTGATATGACCATAGTCACAGACACCATCGGGCAAAGAGGCTTCCGATGGATGTTCGAGTGACAAGTACTGTGGGTAGTTGGTTTGATATCAGAAACATTGTAATCTCTCTTAATACTGTAAATTATAACAAAAGAGTCGTTTTCATAAATAGAATGATTCACTCAGTATTTCCCGCTGACAAAACCTTTTTCAAACATGTTTCAGGTGATCTGTTGTGATCCAGGAAAAGTGCCGAGAAGCACTAGAAGCTTAAAGAAGTGGCTCAGTATAAAATAAAGAAACATGTTTTGTAAAATAGAAGATTTCCCCGTGAAATCTCAATATTGTAAATTACCGGGTTTTATCCCGAGTTGTGAAATAAAATAATCGGGAAATATTTCAGTTTTAAAATGATCCTGAAGAAACTTCCACTGTTAAACTCAATTAAATAAATACCACGGGATTTCCGTCCCGCGGCTCCTGAAACGGGTCAAACCGGGTCGGGGGCCGTGACATCAGTGGAGTTCACAAGGTCTTTCCTCTACACATTATTGATTCACAATTGTGTTTGTATAACTTATTTGCCTTGTATTAGTACGTGTTTGATTATACGTGAAACATTGTGTTATTGTGATTTATGAATGATATAAAAATTATTAAGTATTGATGTGTAAAATCCTGCAACCAACGAAACCTTGAGGGTTTCGCCAGCCACGCACACCACGAAACCTTAGGGGTTTCGCCATTCCCTCACTTGACGAAACATAGAGTTTCGCCATATATGCCACGACGAAACCCAAGGTTTCGCCGGCCCAAGTTTCGCTGAAGCCCACTAAGGGCCCAACGCGGTATAACTTACGTATATAAGGTCATAGGTTATGTAAGTTGCCATAGTGTAACCCTAGAACCTTTCTAACTTCTGTGAGACGGCAATTGTAGAGAACCTCGAGCGTCATCCATCTTGATCTATCTAAACTGTTCGACGTTACGGTTAGTGTAAAAACCCTACGGTAGATATAATTGCTATATGATGTTTTTGTGTGATTAGGCTAGGGTTTTCGTAAACATTATAAACTCAGAATCGTTGTGTCGATAATCCGATGTTTGGTATGTGATGTTGTTCTTGAGAGTTTGACGATTTTGTTGTGTATGATTATGATTGATTATGTCCACTGTCCATGATTCGATTTGATGTTCTGCCATAAATCATTCAGTTTGGATCTAATGTTATGATTGCAATTGTTTGCGCCCACTGTTCATGATCGATGTTTGTAGATTATATTATACAATGAATAAGTGATACCGCCATGTACCTGTTAATGATTCAGTAACGTATTATTCGCGACTAGACTAATGATCAAATTGTAACTGCTAATGATAATTAGGGTTTCTGTGAGTTCGTAACTGTTGATGGAAATTATAACTGCATGCCGACGAAACCCTTACCCTACGAAACTCTACTTATGACGAAACCCTGTGAGGTTTCGTCATCTCTTAAGACCGACGAAACTGTAAGGTTTCGTTACTCTAGGGATTCGTCTCCTGGGGGGTTTCGCCGAGGGGAAAACACGACGAAACCTGGGGGTTTCGTCAGGTTGGTAAGCTGATACAGTAACTTAATTAAGTTTGGTTAATAGTTAACTGGGTTAGAGTAGACTGCGGAACAGTGATGTGCTACTATGAATCAATTATGTGAAGCATGATCTACATGGATATGAATAACTGCTATGTACTATGATTGTACCTATACGTGAACTTTGTGGATGCAAACTGATTGTGTACGTGCGAATACTAGGCTTTGACTGATTTTATTGGAAACGAGTAACTAATCAAACCGAGCAAACCGAGGTGAGTTCACACTTTCTACAAGGCATGGGATTCCCGGTGGTTTGGGAATGGGTTAAAGAATTAAAACGGAACCTACATATCCTCCTTGGGTAGGATATGTACGGCCATCCTCCTTGGGTAGGATGCCAATATTAATCCTGCGTATTCTCCTTGGGTAGAATACGTACGTTCGTCCTCCTTGGGTAGGACAACAACCTTAAAGTTACTAGACAAAACTCTATCATTAAGTCCCTCATTTTATATCGACTTAATCGCCGAGGCCGATGGCGAGCGGGTCATTAGTTAATAGCGCTATTAGGTTTGACAAACCTCACACCGTGCCGTTCGGACGGGGGTATACTAATGGATCATGGCAAACTGTCAATGATGATAGACATTGATGTAAGGCACAGCTATTGTTCGTCAGTTGTCGATATAGTAACGGTCTAGTGGTTCACCTGGGGAAGCCCCCACTGATTTTGGATATGGTTTGGGAAATAAAGGAACTGGTTAACTCGTGGTTTACGAAAGAACTTGTGGTTTTCAAAACAAACTGGTACAACTAAACAACCAACTGTGAACTCGCTCAACTTTGTTGTTGACTCGTTGTTACATGCCTTGCAGGTCGTTAGATGCTTATGGAGCTTGCACGAGGAGGAGGTCGTTGTGGGATATGGACTGTTATATCCCGTACATCACATTTGAACTTTAAATTATGTTTTGGTTATTAAAACATTACTATGCTTCCGCTGATTACTTAACATGTTTGGTATCTTTTAAACACCAATTATATTGGGTTTGGTTTATTTACTTACTTAATTGCATAGTTCAATATGATTGGAGGCTGGATCCTGGTCAGTCACGCCTCCAAGCGGTGATACTCCGCATGTGGATTTTGGGGGTGTGACAAAACCCATTACCCGACATTCCTCCTCGGAACGTTTACCAGATGTCCCCAACCTGGGACGCATGCTTGGAAAAAGAGAAGTGAGCTCACCTTAGATTGCTCGGTAAGATTAGTTACGTGTTTACAGCTGATCATTCAAACCCTAATATCATTTCCAGTAACAGTCAGTTCCATAGCACTTAATTATACATTCTTTAAATATATATATTACACATGAAACCCACACATAACGTCATGCGAAGTGTAATAGTTGGTCACGCAATTTAACAAGTGATACCATACATCTTATAATCACAGAGTGGGTGTTTGGGTCTCGCACCAGTTTGTTTACACAAACATCTGACTTTATAATATCATCATTTACAACATTACTCACTCACGTGTGTGTGTTCTATTCCCATTGAAGCCTAGCCCAAATGGACACAGGTAACATTTGGCCCATAGTTAGAAGCCCATGACTTTACCAGATTCAACAATTTAACTGAATTGTGCAGTCCACTTAACATACCAACCCAAAAGTGTGATTGTGTGTGATCCATGACTTCTCAGGTATGAAGCTTTGAGCTTCAACTTAGAGAAAATTCAGATCAAGGTGTGGGTTTGGAATGAAATGGGGTTGGGTATTTATAGAAAATCAAGAACCGTTAGGATTGTTCATCGATAAACGAGCTTCGATCTTGGCCCTCCAAGTGGGCACAAGGTTTTCTAATACCATGGGACATGAAAAACAATTAAATACCAGCCCAAGGTATTGAGAATTTTACATAAAAGCCCCTGAAATTCGACCAAATAGCTGAAAATGGAGTTTCTGTGCTGAAGCATGTCGCGCCCGCGAGAGAGGAGGCCCTCTCTTACGCGGCCCGCGACCTATACTTTGGCTGAATGGCAGTTTTGGTCCCTGCATGACCAAAACTTGATTTTTGGCACTTTTAAGCCTCGTTAACCCCATTTCAAGGCTCCAAAATGAAGTTAAAGTATAGGGAACTTAAAATATGCTCAAAAATATCTCGGATGTCGGTTCGTTTGGTCATACGGTTGCGTTGTTCGGTTAATTACGACGAAACACGAACGGACGCGAAAAACGAAATAAATTACGCGACAAATGGAATTTTATCATGCCAATCACTAAAATAAAACATTTTAATGATTACATAAATTTTTGGATGTCCGGATATATTCAGAACGTAAGATATGCGCGAAAATGCAAACGTAGGCACTTTTTGACGCTTTTAGTCCTTGTTTGACCAAATAAGTTTATTTTTGCGCACCAAACACCTCTAAGCCTGTTTCTAAGCTATGTAAAGGATATTTAGGGCATGTTTAACTTATGACCAAGTTCCGGATTGTTTGTTGCTATAAAAATCGGTATAGTTTCGCAGTTTGACACAAATAGTCCCTGCGATCAAACAAACTTGATTTCGACACACCAAACCATCCAAAACTTATTTATAAGTTATGTAAAGGTTATTTAAGGTATGTTAAGCCTATGTCACTATTATGGAGTGTTTTTCGCGTTAAACTGATTACGTTTACGGATCAGTTCACGTATAACTTTCCAGAAAGCAATTTAGAGCTTGAAATTGAACGAGGAACGATATGTGCAAATGATACACATATTTATACAAATCCCAAGTATGAAATACAATATTTTATTGGTTTGGTATTTGTATGATGGTTGTAGTGACACAGGTGTCACAGTCTCCCCTACTTTAGGAAATTTCGTCCCGAAATTTAACTTTAGAGGAAACCTGTGAAGACAACCGTGATTGTTTCGCTTTCGAATGAATCCTTTGTACCCTAAGTAGAAATCTGGGCCACGTTTGGATTCTTAGCGAATTTGTCAACTGTAAAATATCTCGGATGTCGGTTCGTTTGGTCGTACGGTTGCGTTGTTCGGTTAATTACGACGAAACACGAACGGACGCGAAAAACGATCCAAATTACGCGACAAATGGAATTTTATCATGCCAATCACTAAAATAAAACATTTTAATGATTACATAAATTTTTGGATGTCCGGATATATTCAGAACGTAAGATATGCGCGAAAATGCAAACGTAGGCACTTTTTGACGCTTTTAGTCCTTGTTTGACCAAATAAGTTTATTTTTGCGCACCAAACACCTCTAAGCCTGTTTCTATGCTATGTAAAGGATATTTAGGGCATGTTTAACTTATGACCAAGTTCCGGATTGTTTGTTGCTATACAAATCGGTATAGTTTCGCAGTTTGACACAAATAGTCCCTGCGATCAAACAAATTTGATTTCAACACACCAAACCATCCAAAACTTATTTATAAGTTATGTAAAGGTTATTTAAGGTATGTTAAGCCTATGTCACTATTACGGAGTGTTTGTCGCGTTAAACTGATTACGTTTACGGATCAGTTCGCGTATAACTTTCCAGAAAGCAATTTAGAGCTTGAAATTGTACGAGGAACGATATGTGCAAAATATACACATATTTATACAAATCCCAAGTATGAAATACAATATTTCATTGGTTTGGTATTTGTATGATGGTTGTAGTGACACAGGTGTCACAGTCTCCCCTACTTTAGGAAATTTCGTCCCGAAATTTAACTTTAGAGGAAACCTGTGAAGACAACCGTGATTGTTTCGCTTTCGAATGAATCCTTTGTACCCTAAGTAGAAATCTGGGCCACGTTTGGATTCTTAGCGAATTTGTCAACTGTCAAATTTTTGGATGTCGATTCGTTTGGTCGTACGGTTGCGTTGTTCGGTTAATTACGACGAAACACGAACGGACGCGAAAAACGATCTAAATTACGCGACAAATGAAATTTTATCATGCCAATCACTAAAATAAAACATTTTAATGATTACATAAATTTTTGGATGTCCGGGTATATTCAGAACGTAAGATATGCGCGAAAATGCAAACGTAGGCACTTTTTGACGCTTTTAGTCCTTGTTTGACCAAATAAGTTTATTTTTGCGCACCAAACACCTCTAAGCCTGTTTCTAAGATATGTAAAGGATATTTAGGGCATGTTTAACTTATGACCAAGTTCCGGATTGTTTGTTGCTATACAAATCTATATAGTTTCGCAGTTTGACACAAATAGTCCCTGCGATCAAACAAACTTGATTTCGACACACCAAACCATCCAAAACTTATTATAAGTTATGTAAAGGTTATTTAAGGTATGTTAAGCCTATTTCACTATTCCGGAGTGCTTGTCGCATTTAACTGATTACGTTTACGCATCAGTTCGCGTATAACTTTCCAGAAAGCAATTTAGAGCTTGAAATTGAACGAGGAAAGATATGTGCAAATGATACACATATTTATACAAATCCCAAGTATGAAATACAATATTTCATTGGTTTGGTATTTGTATGATGATTGTAATGACACAGGTGTCACAGTCTCCCCTACTTTAGGAAATTTCGTCCCGAAATTTAACTTTAGAGGAAACCTGTGAAGACAACCGTGATTGTTTCGCTTTCGAATGAATACTTTGTACCCTAAGTAGAAATATCGGCCACGTTTGGATTCTTAGGGAATTTGTCAACTGTCAAATTTTTGGATGTCGATTCGTTTGGTCGTACGGTTGCGTTGTTCGGTTAATTACGATGAAACACGAACGGACGCGAAAAACGATCCAAATTACGCGACAAATGGAATTTTATCATGCCAATCACTAAAATAAAACATTTTAATGATTACATAAATTTTTGGATGTCCGGATATATTCAGAACGTAAGATATGCGCGAAAATGCAAACGTAGGCACTTTTTGACGCTTTTAGTCCTTGTTTGACCAAATAAGTTTATTTTTGCGCACCAAACACCTCTAAGCCTGTTTCTAAGCTATGTAAAGGATATTTAGGGCATGTTTAACTTATGACCAAGTTCCGGATTGTTTGTTGCTATACAAATCGGTATAGTTTCGCAGTTTGACACAAATAGTCCCTGCGATCAAACAAACTTGATTTCGACTCACCAAAGCATCCAAAACTTATTTATAAGTTATGTAAAGGTTATTTAAGGTATGTTAAGCCTATGTCACTATTCCGGAGTGTTTGTCGCGTTAAACTGATTACGTTTACGGATCAGTTCGCATATAACTTTCCAGAAAGCAATTTAGAGCTTGAAATTGAACGAGGAACGATATCTGCAAATGATACTCATATTTATACAAATCCCAAGTATGAAATACAATCTTTGATTGGTTTGGTATTTGTATGATGGTTGTTGTGACACAGGTGTCACAGTCTCCCCTACTTTAGGAAATTTCGTCCCGAAATTTAACTTTAGAGGAAACCTGTGAAGACAACCGTGATTGTTTCGCTTTCGAATGAATCCTTTGTACCCTAAGTATAAATCTGGGCCACGTTTGGATTCTTAGCAAATTTGTCAACTGTCAAATTTTTGGATGTCGATTAGTATGGTCGTACGGTTGCGTTGTTCGGTTAATTACGACGAAATACGAACGGACGCGAAAAACGATCCAAATTACGCGAAAAATGGACTTTTATCATGCCAATCACTAAAATAAAATATTTTAATGATTTTATAAATTTTTGGAAGTCCGGATATATTCAGAACGTAAGATATGCGCGAAAATGCAAACGTAGGCACTTTTTGACGCTTTTAGTCCTTGACCAAATAAGTTTATTTTTGCGCACCAAACACCTCTAAGCCTGTTTCTAAGCTATGTAAAGGATATTTAGGGCATGTTTAAGTTATGACCAAGTTCCGGATTGTTTGTTGCGATACAAATTGAAATAATTTCGTAGTTGACACAAATAGTCTCTGCGATCAAACAAACTTGATTTCGACACACCAAACCATCCAAAACTTATTTATAAGTTATGTAAAGGTTATTTAAGGTATGTTAAGCCTATGTCACTATTCCAGAGTGTTTTTCGCGTTAAACTGGTTACGTTTACGCATCAGTTCACGTATAACTTTCCTGAAAGCAATTTAGAGCTTGAAATTGAACGAGGAACGATATGTGCAAATGATACACATATTTATACAAATCCCAAGTATGAAATACAATATTTCATTGGTTTGGTATTTGTATGATGGTTGTAGTGACACAGGTCTCACAGTCTCCCCTAATTTAGGAAATTTCGTCCCGAAATTTAACTTTAGAGGAAACCTGTGAAGACAACCGTGATTGTTTCGCTTTCGAATGAATCCTTTGTACCCTAAGTAGAAATATGGGCCACGTTTGGATTCTTAGCAGATTTGTCAACTGTCAAATTTTTGGATGTCGATTTGTTTGGTCGTACGGTTGCGTTGTTCGGTTAATTACGACGAAACACGAACGGACGCGAAAAACGATCCAAATTACGCGACAAATGGAATTTTATCATGCCAATCACTAAAATAAAACATTTTAATGATTACATAAATTTTTGGATGTCCGGATATATTCAGAACGTAAGATATGCGCGAAAATGCAAACGTAGGCACTTTTTGACGCTTTTAGTCCTTGTTTGACCAAATAAGTTTATTTTTGCGCACCAAACACCTCTAAGCCTGTTTCTAAGCTATGTAAAGGAGATTTAGGGCATTTTTAACTTATGACCAAGTTCCGGATTGTTTGTTGCTATACAAATCGGTATAGTTTCGCAGTTTGACACAAATAGTCCTGCGATCAAACAAACTTGATTTCGACACACCAAACCATCCAAAACTTATTTATAAGTTATGTAAAGGTTATTTAAGGTATGCTAAGACTATGTCACTATTCCGGAGTGTTTTTCGCGTTAAACTGATTACGTTTACGGATCAGTTCGCGTATAACTTTCTAGAAAGCAATTTAGAGCTTGAAATTGAACGAGGAACGATATGTGCAAATGATACACATATTTATACAAATCCCAAGTATGAAATACAATATTTCATTGGTTTGGTATTTGTATGATGGTTGTTGTGACACAGGTGTCACAGTCTCCCCTACTTTAGGAAATTTCGTCCCGAAATCTAACTTTAGAGGAAACCTGTGAAGACAACCGTGATTGTTTCGCTTTCGAATGAATCCTTTGTACCCTAAGCAGAAATCTGGGCCACGTTTGGATTCTTAGCGAATTTGTCAACTGTTAAATTTTTGGATGTCGATTCGTTTGGTCGTACGGTTGCGTTGTTCGGTTAATTACGACGAAACACGAACGGACGCGAAAAACGATTCAAATTACGCGACAAATGGAATTTTATCATGCCAATCACTAAAATAAAACATTTTAACGATTACATAAATTTTTGGATGTCCGGATATATTCAGAACGTAAGATATGCGCGAAAATGCAAACGTAGGCACTTTTTGACGCTTTTAGTCCTTGTTTGACCAAATAAGTTTATTTTTGCGCACCAAACACCTCTAAGCCTGTTTCTAAGCTATGTAAAGGATATTTAGGGCATGTTTAACTTATGACCAAGTTCCGGATTGTTTGTTGCTATACAAATCGGTATAGTTTCGCAGTTTGACACAAATAGTCCCTGCGATCAAACAAACTTGATTTCGACAAACCAAACCATCCAAAACTTATTTATAAGTTATGTAAAGGTTATTTAAGGTATGTTAAGCCTATGTCACTATTCCGGAGTGTTTTTTGCGTTAAACTGATTACGTTTACGCATCAGTTCGCGTATAACTTTCCAGAAAGCAATTTAGAGCTTGAAATTGAACGAGGAACGATATGTGCAAATGATACACATATTTATACAAATCCCTAGTATGAAATACAATATTTCATTGGTTTGGTATTTGTATGATGGTTGTAGTGACACAGGTGTCACAGTCTCCCCTACTTTAGGAAATTTCGTCTCGAAATCTAACTTTAGAGGAAACCTGTGAAGACAACCGTGATTGTTTCGCTTTCGAATAAATCCTTTGTACCCTAAGTAGAAATCTAGGCCACGTTTGGATTCTTAGCGAATTTGTCAACTGTCAAATTTTTGGATGTCGATTCGTTTGGTCGTACGGTTGCGTTGTTCGGTTAATTACGACGAAACACGAACGGACGCGAAAAACGATCTAAATTACGCGACAAATGAAATTTTATCATGCCAATCACTAAAATAAAACATTTTAATGATTACATAAATTTTTGGATGTCCGGGTATATTCAGAACGTAAGATATGCGCGAAAATGCAAACGTAGGCACTTTTTGACGCTTTTAGTCCTTGTTTGACCAAATAAGTTTATTTTTGCGCACCAAACACCTCTAAGCCTGTTTCTAAGCTATGTAAAGGATATTTAGGGCATGTTTAACTTATGACCAAGTTCCGGATTGTTTGTTGCTATACAAATCTGTATAGTTTCGCAGTTTGACACAAATAGTCCCTGCGATCAAACAAACTTGATTTCGACACACCAAACCATCCAAAACTTATTATAAGTTATGTAAAGGTTATTTAAGGTATGTTAAGCCTATGTTACTATTCCGGAGTGCTTGTCGCATTTAACTGATTACGTTTACGCATCAGTTCGCGTATAACTTTCCAGAAAGCAATTTAGAGCTTGAAATTGAACGAGGAAAGATATGTGCAAATGATACACATATTTATACAAATCCCAAGTATGAAATACAATATTTCTTTGGTTTGGTATTTGTATGATGATTGTAGTTACACAGGTGTCACAGTCTCCCCTACTTTAGGAAATTTCGTCCCGAAATTTAACTTTAGAGGAAACCTGTGAAGACAACCGTGATTGTTTCGCTTTCGAATGAATACTTTGTACCCTAAGTAGAAATTTCGGCCACGTTTGGATTCTTAGCGAATTTGTCAACTGTCAAATTTTTGGATGTCGATTCGTTTGGTCGTACGGTTGCGTTGTTCGGTTAATTACGATGAAACACGAACGGACGCGAAAAACGATCCAAATTACGCGACAAATGGAATTTTATCATGCCAATCACTAAAATAAAACATTTTAATGATTACATAAATTTTTGGATGTCCGGATATATTCAGAACGTAAGATATGCGCGAAAATGCAAACGTAGGCACTTTTTGACGCTTTTAGTCCTTGTTTGACCAAATAAGTTTATTTTTGCGCACCAAACACCTCTAAGCCTGTTTCTAAGCTATGTAAAGGATATTTAGGGCATGTTTAACTTATGACCAAGTTCCGGATTGTTTGTTGCTATACAAATCGGTATAGTTTCGTAGTTTGACACAAATAGTCCCTGCGATCAAACAAACTTGATTTCGACTCACCAAACCATCCAAAACTTATTTATAAGTTATGTAAAGGTTATTTAGGGTATGTTAAGCCTATGTCACTATTCCGGAGTGTTTGTCGCGTTAAACTGATTACGTTTACGGATCAGTTCGCATATAACTTTCCAGAAAGCAATTTAGAGCTTGAAATTGAACGAGGAACGATATGTGCAAATGATACACATATTTATACAAATCCCAAGTATGAAATACAATCTTTGATTGGTTTGGTATTTGTATGATGGTTGTAGTGACACAGGTGTCACAGTCTCCCCTACTTTAGGAAATTTCGTCCCGAAATTTAACTTTAGAGGAAACCACTGAAGACAACCGTGATTGTTTCGCTTTCGAATGAATCCTTTGTACCCTAAGTAGAAATCTGGGCCATGTTTGGATTCTTAGCAAATTTTTCAACTGTCAAATTTTTGGATGTCGATTCGTTTGGTCGTACGGTTGCGTTGTTCGGTTAATTACGACGAAACACGAACGGACGCGAAAAACGATCCAAATTACGCGAAAAATGGAATTTTATCATGCCAATCACTAAAATAAAATATTTTAATGATTATATAAATTTTTGGAAGTCCGGATATATTCAGAACGTAAGATATGCGCGAAAATGCAAACGTTGGCACTTTTTGACGCTTTTAGTCCTTGACCAAATAGGTTTATTTTTGCGCACCAAACACCTCTAAGCCTGTTTCTAAGCTATGTAAAGGATATTTAGGGCATGTTTAAGTTATGACCAAGTTCCGGATTGTTTGTTGCGATACAAATCGATATAGTTTCGCAGTTGACACAAATAGTCTCTGCGATCAAACAAACTTGATTTCGACACACCAAACCATCCAAAACTTATTTATAAGTTATGTAAAGGTTATTTAAGGTATGTTAAGCCTATGTCACTATTCCAGAGTGTTTTTCGCGTTAAACTGATTACGTTTACGGATCAGTTCGCGTATAACTTTCCAGAAAGCAATTTAGAGCTTGAAATTGAACGAGGAACGATATGTGCAAATGATACACATATTTATACAAATCCCAAGTATGAAATACAATATTTCATTGGTTTGGTATTTGTATGATGGTTGTAGTGATACAGGTGTCACAGTCTCCCCTACTTTAGGAAATTTCGTCCCGAAATTTAACTTTAAAGGAAACCTGTGAAGACAACCGTGATTGTTTCGCTTTCGAATGAATCCTTTGTACCCTAAGTAGAAATCTGGGCCACGTTTGGATTCTCAGCGAATTTGTCATCTGTCAAAGAGATGCCGTTGTTGTAACAAAAGCATGGAGCTTTGAATAACGGATAGGAGAATGTTTCCTATAAAGACTATTATAGGAAACTTGTGTGTGCTCGAAATCAGAGTCGGAGAATGTAAGATAGAATAACATTGGTCAAGGTCCAGGACTTCTAGTGACTTAAATAATGCTACGTTCGCAATGTAATAAGGAACACTTATATATAGGAAGTACCAACGGCGTATCCACCATGCCCTTTCTACATTGTTCCCGTTTCATTATTCTCATCACTATAGGTCTTAACACATGACAAAACTTATGTGGTTTCTGTGCACTGAATTCCATAATTATGTATGCATCCAAAATTACGTAATTCCTTGCACAGTCTGCACAGCTCATTTCATAATGCATAGGGGAAAAATTAATCGAATAAACATGAAGTGACTTGATTAGACCACCAAATGATCTTTTTAACTAGATCAACACATGATCTTCTTAACTAGACCGTCGTACGATCTCCTTAAATAGACCACTGAAGGGATCTTTTCAGCTATATCATCATATGATATTCCTAACCAGATTTTTGAATCAATCTGTTTAACTAGATCACTCAAGGGGTCTAATTATAGAATAGTACTTCATAATCCAAGGGTCTTAACTATTACATAGAAGCCCATTAAGGATTTAAGGTAGTACCTTTGGATATCCTACTATGAATCCCTCATATGGAGATATGGAAGATTCTACGAGGATTTGGATAATGAATGTTCGGATCACACAAAAACACAAAACATATAAGAAAACACATAATCACATAATTGTTTAACTTGATCTTCATTTTGTTAATTTGTTCTTGATTTGCACAAGCATTTAAAGTATACCAGGAATCCAATTCATGGATTTTATTTGGCACTTTAAGCATTTTCAAGGATCTTAACTATGAAGATAGGAATATCTTAATAGGAATTCGGCTTTGTCCTTATTGAATCATAATGTACGTACTAAGGCATACAAATAATTCAATTAAAGACCCCAATTTGAGCGATAATCATCCACAAGGATCTAATTGTGAAGATAAGAAGATCCCATATGGATTTTTTTTTTGGGAATTTGTATAACGAGAGGTGTTTCGAAACCTTGCACTAGACTTGGTTAAGTCGATACACAAGGTAAAAAGTTCATGAAGTTGAGGTGCTAGATATGCCAAGGCAACATATGAAACAGAATTTGGAGGTTGGGTACTACGTATGTTAAGTCGATCATACGAGCAGGGTTGACTTGGGGTTGGTTTGGACCACCTTGGCTTAGGTTGAATTGACAAGCATTTGCCAGGTGACCGAGTCGTCCACATGATGCACACAGAGGACACTGCAGGTAAGCTCGGTGAGGTGCATTACATTTGTTGCACATCGGCGCAGTACCGACATAAGGTTTCCTTACAGGAGGTTGAGTAGCAGGATTTGCAACAGCTTTGTTTTGGATAGCAAAGCGGCACATGTTAACCAAATGTCCCCATCGTCCACAGTGGGTACATTTGAAATAGGGTATTTGATTCGGATGATGACGGTTGCATTGATTGCACCAAGAAGCGGTTCCCTTGTACGGCTTCATCCCCGAGGCGAGTCATGGTGATAGCTAAATCAACGGTCCTCTGGAGTATGACGCCTACTTGTTGAGCAATTGTAGCACCTAGTTCGGTCATTTGAGTGTTGTTGCGATGAAGAGGCATCATGAAGATAATGGAAGACATGGGAGGAAACAAGGGAAATGAAAACAGAATGACAACGCATAAAAATTGCCATCATTTGTTTGTTACCTAAGGCTAACAAATGAGACGGTGACTAATCAAAGTAAGTGGGTCGTATTAATGTATCGTGAAGACATGCTTTAGCCTATAAGTGGACACTCACCCCAAGAGTTTCCAGGTAAGAGTGACTGGTCCAATTATGTGGATTTGTACGAACACTCTAGCCTTAGTCAGAAAGCTCAGAGTACAGGCATCCACCCTTCCAGATTGCACGTGTTCACATTATAAGACCCAACTTTGACGGGATTTTGAAAACTTTGAAGGTTCAAAACCTTATAATAAATCATCCTAGAACAGATGATTGGTTTTCAAAGCGGATTCGAAATTTGTGTTCTGTTGTGGTTGTCACCTAAGGATAAGTGACGGTATTGTTTTAAGATCTAAACACAAGATAACTTGTGTTAGGGTCCTAGGAAGGTTATAGTCTAGGTCAAAGCATTACTAATAACCTAATTCCCTATAACCATTGGGTCTGATACCAAATTTTCTGTCACACCCCGACCACGTAAAACAACAAATCGTGGCGGAAACGTCGGGGAGTGTAGTAACAGAATCATTGTTTCACAACCATGGATTAAATAGTTTCGTTTTATTGAATTATTGAACTCATTGTTTTATTACAAATCAGATAAATACAAATATTATCTTTCAAGTTTTAAAGTCGCTAAGGCACAGGTCCATCCTATGTGTAGCATGCATCAACAATCATCACATAGCGCACCTGAAACATATGTAAAAATAGGTACGTTAGCATAAAAATGCTTGTGAGATACATAGGTTTTATTGATTTAGGATTCATGACTTTGTAAGTTTAAAAGAATGTTTAACAAAAAGTAGTCATGAACCTATAAAAATGTTTTCTTTTATAAATCATGGGAATTTCGATAAGAAATTAGATGATAAAAAGAATAATGCATAGATGAATAAATAACCAAGTAAAATGAGTTTGTATAAATTATGTTGTTTGTAAAACAAAGTTTTGAATAAAAGGTTTGTATTATATATAAAAATATACCTTGGTTTTAAGAAAGTCGGATAAGTAATATATTAAAATATATTTTAGTTCCAAAATAGTTAAACAAATAGTATATCAAATATACTTTAGTTGTTAAAATAATAGTTTTCGGTAGTATATCATAAGTATACTTTGGTTTTGTAAATAACATATCAAAACTATGCTTTGGTTTTGTAAATAACATATCAAAACTATGCTTTGGTTTTGTAAATAATATATCAAAACTATGCTTTGGTTAATAATAAAATATATGTTGGTTTGTACATAGTATATCAAATTATACTTTGGTAAACAATATCACATATGGGAGCATATCAAACTATACTTTGGAAGTATATCAAAATATACAAAAGAAAATGTGATTTAGAATTCATTCAAACCTTAGTGTATCAAACTACACCTTAGAGACTATAGAAATACCACAAAGACAATTTCTATTTGGATAAAATTTGGTTTCTGACATTCCATACAACAGGAATGGGGTGTCTAGTCCTATAGCGCTATATCATACCACCAATCGGTTTGGTGAATGTATAAAATAAGTACAACCCAACAATTTATTTAATAATCTTTGAAAAATTAGTGTTTAAACCATAAATAATCATTCAGTTTGTCAAAAGATAAGTTCTAGCATGTATAATCAATTTATACTTTGAAATCATGAAAATAACAAATAGGTACACATGTTTCACCCCAAAACAGTTGAAAACAGTAAAAGAGGGGACTATGTACTCACTTGAGGATGCTTAGAAGTCTTGAACAACTACCAAGCAAAGCTAGAGGGATCACGAAAACAAACGGCACCTAATTTAGTAACTATGTTAATAACCGGACCTAAATCGGAAGATCGGATAGAATGAGGTTTCGTAAACCAAATGAGTATTGGAACTCATATGATATGGTTTAACAAAGCCTACATACTAAATCGAAACCTAACCTAAATGCTTACGACTCATTACTACCCGTTTAGGTAGCTTATGCTACTTTAACGCGTCGTTCGCATAAAACGCGTTCGGACCGCCTAACTAGTCCTATGACACGTATTATATGCCTTAACATGTCTAATAATGTTACCTAATCAGTTTAGATGTAGAAATTTAGGTTACATGTGCTTAAAATGAATTTATGCGTAAAAAGGGCATTTTTGTCATTTTCCTAAAGCATATAAACTACGTATCATACAACTAACTAAACGTAGTGACCATAAGGTATAACCTCGAAAGGTTATTCCCTATACAACTATGGTCACAAAATATGTTTGGTCGAATCCTAATGATCGACCAAACGGGTCGGGTTCGAAAGTCTAAGCGGTTGTTTAGACCGCTTACCTTACGACTCTTTATAAGCATGAAACTAAAAGTGACGAGCTAAACATGTTTAACTAAGTTAGAAAACAGGTTTTGATATCAAAACAAAGGGTTTTGATACCCAAGAATAGTTTGGTTGCAAAATACGCATAAACGCGCATTTTGACCGAAACTATGACTCGTCACCACACCTAATCAACGTGGTAATCAGTAGGGATAGTCACTAGGGACTATAACCATCGTGATTACGCTTACATTGCGTAGTTCAAACGAACTTCGTGTTGACCATAACCTGGTCAAAGCAGAAAGTCAAACGCAGTTTGACTTTCATGCTTAAAAACGCATAAAAGCACGAAAGAATACTTACAAAGGGTCCAAGCTAGGAAGTTTGATCCAAAAATTCTCAGGTATGAAGCTTTGAGCTTCAACTTAGAGAAAATTCAGATCAAGGTGTGGGTTTGGAATGAAATGGGGTTGGGTATTTATAGAAGATCAAGAACCGTTAGGATCGTTCATCGATAAACGAGCTTCGATCTTGGCCCTCCAAGTGGGCACAAGGTTTTCTAATACCATGGGACATGAAAAACAATTAAATACCAGCCCAATGTATTGAGAATTTTACATAAAAGCCCCTGAAATTCGACCAAATAGCTGAAAATGGAGTTTCTGTGCTGAAGCCTGTCGCGCCCGCGAGAGAGGAGGCCCTCTCTTACGCGGCCCGCGACCTATACTTTGGCAGAATGGCAGTTTTGGTCCCTGCATGACCAAAACTTGATTTTTGGCACTTTTAAGCCTCGTTAACCCCATTTCAAGGCTCCAAAATGAAGTTAAAGTATAGGGAACTTAAAATATGCTCAAAAATATCTCGGATGTCGGTTCGTTTGATCGTACGGTTGCGTTGTTCGGTTAATTACGACGAAACACGAACGGACGTGAAAAACGATCCAAATTACGCAACAAATGAAATTTTATCATGCCAATCACTAAAATAAAACATTTTAACGATTACATAAATTTTTGGATGTCCGGATATATTCAGAACGTAAGATATGCACGAAAATGCAAACGTAGGCACTTTTTGACGCTTTTAGTCCTTGTTTGACCAAATAAGTTTATTTTTGCGCACCAAACACCTCTGAGCCTATTTCTAAGCTATGTAAAGGATATTTAGGGCATGTTTAACTTATGACCAAGTTCCGGAATGTTTGTTGCTATACAAATCGGTATAGTTTCGTAGTTTGACACAAATAGTCCCTTCGATCGAACAAACTTGATTTCGACACACCAAACCATCCAAAACTTATTTCTAAGTTATGTAAAGGTTATTTAAGGTATGTTAAGCCTATGTCACTATTCCGGAGTGTTTATCGCGTTAAACTGATTACGTTTACGCATCAGTTCGCATATAATTTTCTAGAAAGCGATTTAGAGCTTCAAATTGAACGAGTAATGATATGTGCAAATGATACACATATTTATACAAATCACAAGTATGAAATACAATATTTCATTGGTTTGGTATTTGTATGATGGTTGTAGTGACACAGGTGTCACAGTGGTAGCGACTATAAAGTGTATGTCGTTTTTTTTGGTTTAAACATCGCTCTAGGTTCAAGTCTATTGAGTGGAATAGTTGGATAAAATATCCGTTGTATATATTGTAAGGTTTTTTTTTGGCGGGCCTTATGTTGAGGCTCCGTCCGTTTTAATGAAGTTTACCGTTAAAAAAAATTAGTAATGAAAATGAAACTTAAGGATTGTAGAAAATAAAAACACGTAAAAACAATTATAAGACGTATTTTCTTATTACTCTTCTTAGGCTATGGGGTGTGGATGGAGCCCCATGGGGCTTTATAGGTGCCACATAGGATCCACGTAGGCGACACGTCGGCTGAAGCTTGATGGCGCCCACCCTTTAACATGGAGGGTGTGATGATGGAGCCCCTAGGGGCGCTATAGAGAAAAATTAAAAAAAAAAAAAACTCTGATTGGTGCAAACACATGTGAGCCCCACCTGATCCTCGTTGCCGCTCATTACCGCGATGGCGGCCAGTCAATGGCGCCCCGGCTATGGCGCCGGGGGTGTGGATGATGGAGCCCGGGGCGCTATAGACGTCTAGGTGGCGGAAGGGTGGCGCCCCACACCCTCCAGCCTTAATGTTCTATCATTTTGAGTTACATCAATGGTTTATTGTTATTTTATCATTATTTGTTGTTTTCCATGACTCGGCCCATAGTTTTCTAAAACATAGGTTTTAGCGGGTCTAGTTTTCCAAATTTGGTAACCACGATCCATGGGTCAAGCCTGAAACCGGCTAAGCTTTTTAGCCAAGAAACAACTTACTTGATTTACACGCACCACTCCAACCAATGAAAACAATAAATTCCTTGTGGTTCGACTTTTGATTGTTAAAGGGGTTAGCTTTTAATTTCACGTTTAACCAAAAGTATACAATCGATGAGCAAAATAGTAAATAAGTTATACCACTATATATGTTCAATAATTTTTTTCTTATTTTTCAGGATAAAGTGACGACTTTAGCAATTAGCCTCGCTATATATTAATGAGGAAAATGATTTTTGGTAATAAAATCTGTAAGTTATTCAACTTTACTATTTTTATCATCTTTTACGATCAAATATTCAAATCTTTGTCATCTCCTTCATGAATATGGTATGCACACACGCACAAATCAAATTTGAACTATTGATACCAAAGTTTTGAATAAGGCTCTATATTTCCAAGTGATGAGAGTTCAATCCTTGTGGATGACAAATAGATGTAATTTATTCTAGAATTAGAGTGTGTGAGTTTCTGATCTAAATTGAAAAAAAAAAATAAACATTCATTTAAAATCCCAAATTCATTGTGAGATCATAATTTTAGCATTAACTACACCATTTTAGGAAAAAACTCTCTAAATAGTTTAACTGGGATAAAAACACTGTCTGACCTAGCTCGTTTACACCTATACCAAAATGAATAAATCTAGACATGTTTTGACTAATTACACGATATTTATGTTGCCACTAATAAGTCGATCTCTCATCGATAAGAAAAGGAATTCGTGTTGACATGGGTTCAACCCCATTACACATAGATCATGTTTACTTAGCGCATTACACACATCCAAACCGTAGATTATGGAATATGTACGTGAAATTTGTTGGAATGCCTTTTTAACGAAGAAAGGTATAGAGGCAATGAAGAGTATATAGTCCAACATTATGCAATTGAGCTTGATTATACCAGTATGGGCTGAAGATCTACCCGTTGATTAGAGGTGTACAAAAAATCCGCATCCGAAACCGATCCAAAAAATAATTTGAAACCGATCTGACGGAGAAACCGGATTTTTTGAAACCGGATACAATCCGATAAGATCCGCCGAATCCAATCCAATTTGTAAAATTTTTAGCATACCGGATTATTTCCGGATAATCTCTAACCGGATCCGAACCGGTTTTTTTAGGATCAGATAAAATCCGGATTTTCCCGTTTTGCACTAAATCCCACAACCACATTAATATAGACATATAGCTTTTTAATTTTTGGTTCTTTGCATTAAATCCGAATAACACATGGATTTTTTATACTAGCTTCTTTCATATATTTTACATGTTAAGAGCCCAATATGCAACAACTATATATCTTCCTTAAATAATTTTTGACCATTTGTTCTTTTGTATTTTTTTGGGCAACAACTATATAGTTCTCTAAAATATTTTATGACACGAATCAATGGTTTCGGGTTCAAGCGGTGGTAGTACATGTAGGAACCCGATGCTAAATTTATATAATACTTTAAGAAACGAAAATAGTAAACGGGCTCGGGGAAACACACCAAGTAGCGAGCTCGGGAGGTCTATTGGAACCGATTTTATTTCCACTTTAAAACAAAACGAATTTGAAAACTCGACATTGAACAAGAAATCCATTAGTATGAAGTAGATCAAGAAGCGACAGCTCCACTATCCGACGAAGAAGAAGCTTACGATGAAGCTTATGAAGAATGAACCAAGTATGAAGACTACTACCATGAAAGACAAAGAAGACGACTACAACGAATACATTTATGAATTATGTATCAAATAAAAAATACATTTATGGTTTTATTATCTTTTTTTCTATGTTTTTAATGAATTGATGTTTTTTGACGAATCTTTTTTTTTTATGGATTATGTATCAAGTAAAAAATATATTGATGTTCTTTTATGGCTTAACATATGGGCTTCAAACCCAGGTAAGTCTGGTCCACTGGGCCTCATCCAGCTCACAACCACATTTTTATTAGATAAATACTGGGCCATTATTAGATAAATACTGGTCCAGTACTTAATGGTTCAGACTGTTTGTTTTGCGAGCAGATGTCTGAATGATTCAGACATTTATCTCTGAATGGTTAAGCATTATACCAAGTCTGAATGGTTAAGACCTCTTATCTGAATTGGTAAGACATTTGCCTCTGAATGCTTAAACATTATACTCGCTCTTAATGGTTCAGACCTCTTACTGATTCAGCACTTAATGGTGCTTAGTGCCCTAATCCGAGTTGCTGCATTTTGATGCTTAAAATTTAAAAAGAAAGAAGATTATAACACAACTTTAAACACATGATATCAACCTTGTTAGACCATCTATAATCACATCTGCGATGATCATAAAATAAACTGAATAAGAACATACCCTCTATATTCGGATTACACAAATGGTAAACATTCCCCCTACATATTTATAAAACAACCAACACGGTATTACGATGAATATGAATACGCGACCTGATCCAACTGTGGTATTCGGATTGAGTATTCAACAACTAGCTTATCATGGTCACCTAATTCTGAATCCAAATTAACCCGAATAGTCGTAATAATCATAATCATCCTCTTCAGAAATGACACTGCCACCAGAGAATTCATAGTCTTCTTCATAGAATTCGTCTTCTGAAAAGTCATCCGCATCAGAATACCCAGATGAATACATATCATCAATGTCGTCATAAGCATGAGCTCGAACAATAAATCCACAGTTCTTTGTTGAGTCATTAGGATGCTTAAATTCTTTAATCCGTTCTACGCATAATTTTCCTAAATTTCCAGCACCAAGGTTAAGGTTAAAACACCTGCGAACATCAAGGAATTCGAGGTGAGGGCAGCCATGTAAAATGGCTTGGAGACCTTCGTTGGTCATTTTGTTTCCAAATAACTGCAAATGGCGTAACTCAGGCATGTTATTCGCAATTGCAAAAGCATCACCGTCAAATTCGATATGGGGTCGGCTGAACTCTTTGTTTAACTTGAAGGATTTCAGATGAGGGCAATTTTGTCCAATCACTTCAATGTCTTCTACATTGATAGAGGTGTAGTAAAGGTGAAGTTGTTCCAGTTGTGGTAGCTTCTTAACCGCGTTACTCAACCCGCTGCTTGTAACATTGTAGCAGTTTGACAAGCAGATACATTTCAGCTTATTTGAGCTGTGCACAAGAGTTCAGCATTTTAACGTTGAAGCCACAGATAAACAATAAAGTACAACTATTATGTAAAACTTAAAATTCATCTGATAATCATCAAGAAAACGCATCAAGAACAGTACCAAATTACGAACTAACATTAGTTGATCGATAAGAAGTTAAGCATTGATATTCAATCAGCATTAACATCAAACAGTATGATCATCAAACTGACCTTCAAAGCACCTCCAATCAATCTCAAACGGTCCCCATAAACACATGTCAAAGCCCTAATGTGAATGTTAAAACTTAAATCTATGTTCTGTTGTTATCTCTCTTTTCTAATGTCAGGATCAATTACTAACAACTTTTAATGTGCGAATGATACATATAACTAGAATAATTATGTTTAAACTAGAGTAATTATTTTGACACTACAGTTTTAAAGTGGAGTATATCAATCACTCTAGTTCATTTTGTTGTATTGTAATAACAAAATGAGCGCATAGTAAATATTATTACGCTACTCATAGTTATTAAAGGCACTAGGCGCAAAGCGAAAAAAAAAAGCAAGGGCCTGAGAAAAATAAAGCGCATAAGAAAAAAAATTAAAAATATATTATGTATTAGAAAAAGAATACTATTCTTTAAATAAAATAAACAAAATCTATTATATAACACTTTATATAATTTATTTAGTCCCAAAAGTTCTAAAATATTAGTGTATTAGTGTAGAAAAGTAGTTTTCATTGGATAAAAGTACGGATCTTACTAGAATCTTGCCGGAATTTAGAAAATTTGGCCGGATACTCTCCGGGATCTAGGAATCTCGCAGGAATGTGCACTTGAACCATCACCTGGAGAATTAAAGCGCAATTTCCTCGACTTAAGGCGCAACTGCCTCGCCTCGCCTGAAAAATGGACCTAGGCGCAAGAGGCGATGGCTTTAAACAACTATGACGCTACTTACCCTAGTTAACTACAATTACTCTAGTTATCCATACCATTCACAAGTAGTATTTACCAAGCCATTCTTCATCTCAAGTGCGAGTTCAATCACATTATACTGCGTATGTTCCAAACGCTAGACGTAATCTAAAAAACTATCAGTATAACAAAACGAACCTAAAGTAATTATTATTACGCTACTTACTCTAGTTAACTATAATTACTCTAGTTATCAGTACGGTACCATTCGATATTCTTCACCTAAGTGTGAGTTCAATCACATTACACTACCAATATTCCAAACACTACACCTAATCTAACAAATTAACAGTTCCTACAGCAAATTGAATAACCTACAATTTAAACCTAAAAATAAAAAACCGTCTAGATATCAAAATCAACTGCAATCGATAACAATTATGTACTTAACAAACAAAATAACAATTGAAAAAAAAAAAGCAGAATCGTACAATTTCGAAATGTGATCAAGCAAATCATCGGTGCAAAACCACTCGAGATTAACATCAATCAATTCACCACAACTCCGATCGATTGCGTGCTTAGTAAGTTTCTCCAGATCGAAATCCGAATCCGGATCCGATTCGAGCATGTTGATGACCTTCCACATCGCCGGATCCTTGCAGATTTTGCGCCAAGTTGTGCATACTTTTTGTGCGCTGTTGAGGATTTCTACAGCGTCTAATCGCTGAAGTATCATTGACATCAGTTCGTATGGCATTTGCAGCCAGTTTGGAGTTTGCTCCGCCGCTGACGGCGGCTCTGTGGAGGAGGTGGACGCCATGGTAACGGTGGTTCACCGGTTTTTAGTTTTTAGATGGTTACAATGACCGACGTGTGGGTACAAAAGTCTTATTTCTATTGGAAAACAAGTAAGTTGCAAAAATAGTCCCTCAACTTTGGTGTGTGGTTTTTTAGATAGAAGTCTGTTGAAAAATAAAAGCTTCGGTTTGGTTATTGCCTAAAACCGAAACCATAACCGTATATTTCGGTTATCAAAAATCATAACCGTTCGGTTTTGGTTAATGCGGTTTCGGTTAATTGGTTATTTTCGCTTAATGCGGTTTCAGTTCAGTTATAGGTCGGGTTTTTCTAGGAGCGGCTAGGAGGCGACGTTGGCAACGGGGACGGTACCCCACACCCTTAGGTTAAGTTTTCTAAACACCTAAAACCTGTTATTTCAAGGATAAATTAAATCTTGAGACTAAACTTAGTCACTTTGTGGGTGTCATAAGGTGTTCATCGATTGGAAGCACAATTTGGAAAAAAAAAAAAAACTCATTGCGCTTTCCATTAATCCGGTCCGATGTGAAAAGTGAATTTCTTGTCCCTTAAATATAGGTCTTAAGCTAATGTGTTATTTCTAGACGCATAACACCAAACCATGCTAAATGAGCACCCATATTTTGTAGAAATGACCAACAAACTAATAATAAGTATCACTTGTACCAATTAATTGCTAAGGTTAGTATGGATAAGTATGTATATCATAAAAATCAAAATGGTGATATGGTAGAGAGGTTGTGGTGGTTTTCATGTTCAAGGTTATACATAAAATCGCACAAAAAAGATATAAATAAATAAGTCAAAGCATAATGCAGAAGTTACATCATTATGACAAATAGGACATATTAATGAAAAAGAAGGGTCATGTTTGTGGAAAGAGGGCTATGAACAAATGCATGTGGCCAACCAAATTCTTATTTATTTTCTGCTTGTAAAAGAAGACTAATATTCGTTAATTTGTATTTACATTAATTTTTATTTGATTATAATTGAATAAATTGTTAATGAAACAAGTCTAGATTAGTTTCTTACAATGTGTCATAAAATTCAAGTTGTAACATAGAAAATATCCAAATCTAACTTTATAACTTATAACCTTATAAGATTTTTACACGTATACAAATTGATCATACAATTTATGTTTATGTATAAAAGGTCAATATCTCGTGCATCTATAGTAAAACGGTAAATACTGAATCAATATCTCGTTTAATCTATTTTGCATCTATAGTAGAACGGTAAATGCTTAAGAATATACACATCTATAGTAAAACATTAAATTTAAGACTATACGGAGTTGGGGGGCATCAAAGAGTGGCGTTATTCGACATGTGGCTGCCACGTCAGCACACGTTAGAAAAGTGGCGTGGTGCAAAAAAGGAAGAGATGAGAGCGGCGTGTTTAGTGGCATTTTTAAATAATATTATTAATTATTGCTACCCGGAAAGTTTAGATAGTTTTTTATTTCTTGTATATATAATTTAAATAAACAAAAGAGTAAACTGCCATTTTGGTCCCTGTGGTTTGGGCATTTTTGCCATTTTAATCCAAATCTCAAACTTTTTACATCTGGGTCCCTGTGGTTTGCATTTTGTTGTCATTTTGGTCCAAAATTTAAAAACCTTATTTTTTGACTGTTACAACCTCCTATTTTGTCTTTTAGTTCAGGGGCATTTTGGTCATTTTGCTTTTCATTTAACATTTTCTTAATTCAAAAATTAATATATATATATATAGGGAGGGGCTCATGCGAGAACTCCATTTATTGCGAGAACCGCGATAACCAATGTGAACAAAACCTAAAATAGCTAAAAAAACCTAAAAAAACCTAACCCCCACCCCCCCCCCCCCCCAAAAAAAAAAAAACCTAAACCCCCCCCCCCCCCCACCCCCTCACCCCAAAAAAAAAACCTAACCCCCCCTCCCACCCCCCCAAAAACCTAAACCCCCCAGCTAAAATGCTAAAAACTAAACCCAAAAAAAAAAACCTACCCCCCCCCACCCCCCAAAAACCTAAACCCCCCAGCTAAAATGCTAAAAACTAAACCCCCAAAAAACCTAAAAAATCTAAAAAAATCTAAAAAAAAATTTTTTAATATTTTTTATGCTCAAATCGCTACTTTTAATGGCAAAAAAAATTAATTTTTTTTTGCTTCGAAAAGTAGCGATTTTTATATAAAAAATATTTAAAAAAAATTTATGTGATTTTTAGCTATTTTTAGGCATTTTTGGTTGTGTTCACATTGGTTCTCGCGATTCTCGCAATAAGAGGTGGTTCTCGCATGATATTCTCCCTATATATATATATATATATTAATATACACAGGGACTAGATCTGCAGTTCATCTTCATCATTCAGCTCTCTCTCTCTTTCTTCTCTGAACTACCACCACACCACCACCACCCCCACCACCGCATCATCCCCACCACCACCATCCCACTGCCGCCAACACCACCACCACCGTGATGAGAACCGACATCGGAAAACGACACCCATCTCTCTCTTTCTCTCTCCTAACACCCATCTCTCTCTTCTCTCTCTCTCCTCTCTGTCGAACACCACCACCACCACCGTGATGAGAATCGGCGGAGCAGGTGAAGGAGGTGGTGGTTCTCCGATAACCACACACCCACACCCAAATCAGACATAGCACCAAGGAGGAATTACGGCGGCGACATAGATCTCCGACAGTGGTGGGATAAGGTGACGGTGGTGGAGAATAGTAAACCGATTAGGGTTTTTAAGGTGGGATAAGGCGACGGTGGTGGAGAATAGTGGAAGATTAGGGCGAATTTTGGGTGGAGGTGCTCACCGGATTGAGTTGCAGTTGTGGAGGTGGAGGTGATGGTGTTGTGATGTAAGAGAGAGAGAGAGGGGCGGTGGTTGCAGGGGGTGCGAGAGGGTGGTGGTGCTTGGCGGCGAGAGGGGATTCACTAGTGACCGAAATCGAAGGGTTATCAGGCAGTTCTCAGGATTTAGGTCACTTAAACAACCGTTTGAAACAATCAGATGACGTAATTCGATCACAGGCCGCAACGTTTGCGACATGTCTTACTCGAATTGATCCTTCGATTCATTCCCTAGGCTATCTCTACATTTTGTAAGTATTATTATGGTGAATTTTAGGAGAATTTGGGCTTTGAATGAGTGTTTTTTTCATGGATAATGTGTATTGATGTTGATTGTTGAGTGGTGGTTATGGTTATTTGTTTGTTTATTTCTGTTGATTTTGTTATGATTTTAACTGGTGTTGATTTTGTGAAGAATTCCTCACCACCAAAAAAAAGGGATCGGCCAGCGGTGGGATGGTGGTGTTGGCGGCAGTGGGATGGTGGTGGTGGGGATGATGCGGTGGTGGGGGTGGGGGTGGTGATGGAGGTGTGGTGGTGGTGGTGCTTGTTGTTGTTCTGGCAGTGACATTATTTATTAAATTTGAGTTATAATAAATTTAAATGACCAAAATACCTCTGAGGATAAAGACAAAATAGGGGGGGTTTAAGTTAAGGAATCTGGTCAAATTTGATATTTGGACTAAAATGGCAATAAAGTGCAAACCACAGGAACCCAGATGTAAAAAGTTTGAAATCTGGACTAAAATGACAAAAGTGCCCAAACCACAAGGACCAAAATGACAGTTTACTCTAAACAAAATTATTAGGGTTTAAAGTAGCACGCCAGAGTCATCTCGAGAACCCAAGCTTTAGACTTACAATTCCGTTCATCAGTTAGAGTTGTTGCGCTTATGGGCTTGGAGGGTAAGTGGGCTTGGGCTGCTGTGTGAACCTAAACCCAAAGAAAGAAATCAGTTGTAGACTGAAATCGTCAGACTCCAGTCGTCTTTATCGTCCACAGCACAGCACCTTCTTTTCTATTTTCAAAGGTCAGTCTCCGATGATGCACTCTTAGGGGCTGTTTGGCTAAGCTTTTCAGAATCACTTATTTGCTTATTTGCTTTTCTGAAAAGCAAATAAGCAAATAAGCAAATAAGTCATTTTGAAAAGCTTTAAAATAGAGCTTTTCAAAATGACTTGTTGCTTATTTGCTTATCAAAATGACTTATTGCTTATTTGCTTAGCAAATAAGCAAATAAGTGATTCTGAAAAGCTTAGAATGTAGAAGCAACTATCAAGTCCATATTATTCAATTTTTAACTTTGCCTCCTTTTGCATATCTTGAACAACCCAAATAATAAAGGATGTATTTGAGCAAATAGGTTAATTTCCAACTTAGCACAATCACAGACTGCGTGCTTTCTAATTCCCCCAATTTCTACTCTTTCAACTTCCCTTATTCACTCCATGTGTCTTTGTTTTTATCTCCATTTTCTCAATATTAGCTTCTTTCTTAGCATGCATGCATTCTTTGTTTGTTTCTTTCTCAGATGAAGTTTAGCTTATTAGAGATTCTGTTTTTTTTTTAAGAAAGTACGGTGCTTTTATTGTCTAATTAGATTGTAACTTCATTTGTTATTGAATTTTATTGTTTTGTTGCAGAACTAGAGTGTTTGTTAGCAAGGACACTATTCATGTATTTGTAAGTTGTTTTTACTTTGTTTTTTTGCTGTTCCTCAGTTTTCAAGAAATAAAGAATATCCTTTTTTTCAATCACATTGACAGGATGCTGAGCCCTAACCATCAGTTTGGCTCTGCATCATCAGTCGTTGTTCGTTCCAACCGAAGTCCTCTAATTGGGTTTGGAACATTCTGGAAATTAAGCAACACTTCGTTTGCTTCATCGTATCCAATGAACAACCAACCAAAGGCTTCTTGCACTATAGCTTGCAACACCTCCACAAAAAGTGATGTCTCACTCTCACAAAGGTTATACTTGATACTTATAATATCACACAACACTACAACAGTATTATAGTATTTAAATATTAACAAAACACGGGACTTCGATACAATGTAGGAATGATAGTATAATAACAACAACAACTCATGGACTTTCTGAAACGGTTGTGGGCGTTTTGGGCGGAGGACAGTTAGGGCGAATGCTTTGTCAAGCCGCTTCCCAAATGTCGATTAAAGTCAATATATTGGATCCTTTGACAAACTGCCCCGCCAGTTCTATATCTACTCATCATATGGTGGGAAGTTATAACGACAGCGCAAAAGTTGAAGAATTTGCAAAGAGTTGTGGAATATTAACGGTTGAAATTGAGCACGTTGATGCTGATACGTTGGAGAAACTCGAAAAACAAGGGGTAGATTGTCAGCCTAAAGCTTCCACCATTCGCATTATACAGGTATAATTCTCTTGTAAATTAAAGAGTCAAAGTGAAGTTTGAATTTGTGTAAAGGATTATAAACAGTGTCTTGTTATTCAAATAATTGTCACCAACTCTTTACATTTTTGTTTTCACAGGATAAGTATCTACAAAAAGTCCATTTTTCTCGAAACAACATCCCGCTACCCAAGTTTGTGCAGGTTTGGATTATTAAGCAGTATTTTACTTGCATCTTCTTTTCTTTACCCAACAGAAATAATCAAATTTATGTGACAGATTAATGACCAAGAAAGTGCTGAAAGAGCGGGTCAAGAATTTGGCTATCCTCTTATGATAAAGAGTAGACGGCTGGCTTATGATGGTCGTGGTAATGTTGTTGCTAAAACTGAAAAGGAACTCACTTCTGCAATAAACGGTATTTGGTTTGTTATTTATTAATCTTTTTTGGTGTCAAAGATTTAGAGTGTGGTGGTATACATTTATACATGTGTTGGCTCTTAAAGTTCAAAATTACTCTTTATTTGCAGCTCTAGGAGGATTTGATCATGGTTTATACGTTGAACAATGGGCCCCTTTTGTTAAGGTCCGCTTTTTTCACACTATGGATTTCATCATACAATTTCATTGGCTTTTTTTCTCTTCAATGTATATTTTCATGCTTGTTTTAGGAGCTTGCGGTTATTGTTGCAAGAGGACGAGACAATTCTATATCGTGCTATCCTGTTGTCGAGACTGTACACAGGCAAGATGAGATGTTTAATGTGGTTATGTTTATCTTACGTTTTTTAGAATCTTTAATAATGGTTTTGTTATTTTTACAAACATTTTTTTTTATATTATTTTTACCTTATTCAGGGAAAACATTTGTCACATTGTTAAGGCACCTGCTAATGAATCATGGAAGATTATGAAACTCGCAACGGATATCGCTTCCCGAGCTGTTGCTTCGTTAGAAGGTGCTGGTGTGTTTGCAGTTGAACTGTTTTTGACAGAAGACGGCCAGGTTACTAATAGTTTCTTTTATATATAATTTGTTTTAAACTTTTATATGTCTACAGTCTACCTCTTTATGTGAATGTAAATATGTAATGTGTATTTGTGTTATTAAAAATACAGATTTTATTGAATGAAGTTGCCCCTAGACCTCATAACAGTGGGCACCACACTATTGAGTCGTGTTATACTTCACAATATGAGCAGCATTTACGGGCCATAGTTGGGCTTCCGCTTGGTAATCCATCATTGAAGGTTCCAGCTGCCATGATGTACAACATTCTTGGTGAAGATGATGTAAATTCTTTTATTAGTATTGTTATTATATAGTTTTGCAAGTATATTAGATTTATCAATTATTCATAAAGTTCAACGTGATGACGGTTGTTTGTGCAGGGAGAGGCAGGTTTTATTCTGGCAAATCAGATTATAAAACGAGCGTTGTGTACTCCAGGGGCCGCCATTCATTGGTATGACAAGCCAGGTATATGTGTATTCACAAATATGTATTCGTGTGTATATTCACACATACACACACTTCTAAAACATATTCCACTTTGATGCCATCAGCCAAATACTAAAAATGTATTATTGATGAAACTGCAAGATATGCGAAAGCAACGGAAGATGGGCCACATAACTGTTGTCGGGCCTTCAATGGGAATTGTTGAAGCGCAGGTTAAGTCATTTCTCGAAGAAGAAAGTTCAGAGGAGACTCCAGGTTTATTTTCTTAAAAATAGTTTTTCTCGCCATTTTTCTATCTTCATAATATAATCATAATGCTGTCATTTTGACACAGTTGCTCCACGTGTTGGAATCATAATGGGATCTGATTCAGATCTTCCAGTGATGAAAGAAGCTGCTAAAATTTTGAACGACTTTGACGTGTCTGCTGAGGTTATTTCTTAACCTTTTTGGGTAGAGAGCTAACGGGTGGGTTGGGTAACGGGTCAAAATGAGTATTCTATTACTATCGGCTTGGGTTGACCTGAAATACATTCTATTAAATTTAGTTGGTGTTCCTAGAAATAATTTGCATGCCAAACATGATGATGAAAATTCATCTATTCCAGTAGAAATATAGTACCTTGGATAAATTTGATTGATTTAGACGGATTGTATGCTATGCGTTAAACATCAACATTGGGGGTGTTATGACTTATTTTTCTTTTAAGATATATATTTTATAGTTTTATGCTTTGAAAATATTCTGTAGGTAAGAATAGTGTCAGCACACCGGACACCTGAGCTGATGTTTTCTTATGCAACATCTGCTCGAGAACGAGGTGTTCAGGTTATTATTGCTGGTGCTGGGGGTGCAGCCCATTTGCCAGGTTTATCCTCTCCTTCCATTTTTCATATCTAAATCTATAGATATTAACACTCAAGTATGTTATAAAGACAGTAATGTTAATATTTTAATGTGTGGTTAGGTATGGTAGCTGCCCTGACACCGTTACCCGTGATTGGAGTTCCTGTACGCGCTTCAACATTGGATGGCCTTGACTCCCTTCTCTCCATTGTGCAGGTATGTAGATAAATTATGTCAAATTTTCTAAAGCAGGCCATTTATCTACTAATGACTGTGTTGGGTATAGAGTCAAAACTGTTAATTTATGGTACATGTCGTCACAGGTTGGGTAAACGCCAAACAGGTCGGGTTGGTGGGTCCAACTCGACCCGAACCCGAAAATTTTAGACGAACCCGAACCCGAAAATCGTATCATACATATGAACCCGAACACGACCTGTTCAACCCGAATTCTTTATTTTTTTTATTTTTTTTCGCAAATTAGTATATTAAAATTAAAATTTTACTAGAAAAACACACAAATATATAATATAGTTCTATTTTAGTTATAAAATCTTATGTTAATTTCTCATTTTAAGTTATAATTATAACATAAAATACCCACCCAATTTAATTTATAACACAAAACATATTGTGAAATAATAAAATATAATACACATGGGTTAAATGGGTCAACCCGAGGGTTGACACGAACCCGACCTGTTTAGATAAACGGGTTCGCGGGTTCAACCTGAAACTGACCCTTACTCGTTTAGACTAACCCTAACCTGTGAAATTCGATTTAGGTTCGTGTCGTGTCAGAAATTCACCCTCTAGTATAGTTGTCCTCTCTTCTCCAAAACCTTAGTTTTTTTTTTAATTTAATTAGGAAAGTTATATAATATTATTGCTTAATGATAATTATATTAGAGTTTTTTTTATTAATGATGTATGGCCAAGATATTTTGTCTGACCGAAAAGTAGCAGTCTTGCTGTTGTAGGATCAGATTTTCACTTACGTGTGTTTTGCCACTTTTTGATCCGATTCTTGTGTATTCCATTTAAAACAAGTATTCATTAATGAGGATTTTGTTGTGTGAAGTAGATGCCTAGAGGTGTTCCTGTTGCAACGGTTGCGATAAACAATGCCACTAATGCGGGCTTGTTGGCAGTCAGAATGTTAGGGGTGGCTGATCCTGCCCTCCAAGCAAGGTTATCTCTCACTCTGTGTGTATACATACATGCATATAAATTATCAGTGACAACATGGGCGCGCTGTGTAACTAACAGGTCTTTTTTTTAAGTACAGGTCGGCTTCTATAATCCTTTTTATCCACTTGTCAATTCTTTTATAAGAAGTCAATTCTTTAGTTATGATTATAAAAACATGGTTATCAAATGGAAAGTCAAAGTCTTTAATTACCTGTTGACTTTCAGCCTGTTTTTCATTTAACCAGTATTGATTTTTTTATTTGACACAATTGAGATAGAGCATTGTCATCTTAAGAATACACCACCCACACGCGTACACACTTGATAGCAAGTTAAAGTGATACAAGCAGCATATATCGCTTATAATTTGTGTATACAGAATGGCACAATTCCAAGAAGACGCAAGAGATACAGTATTGGAAAAGACGGAGAAGCTAGAAAAAGTGGGCTGGGAAGAGTATTTGAATCCTCGAGAATAATGATAATAGTTTAGAAGTCTTCACAGTTTTGAACAAGTCAGTCACTAACCAACCAAGAGTTGCATAAAACCATGGAAGCAAACACTTGCCCATTCATTAGATTTGGAGTCCAGGTCCCATGATGTTTTATTTGAGGATTTTTGTCTGTTTGTACTGTACTTATCTTCAGAGAAAAATGGAAGTGTATGGATAAGATAGGAACTTTATATAAGAAATACAATTAATTTCTCAAACAGAAAACTACTTTGAATTGAATGATTCAACCGGTGGTGGTCTTGTTTGTTTCATATTTGTACATTTTGAGTTGCTTTAGCATGGTTGACGCAGCGGGGCATTTTCCGTCACATCACCATCATAATGCCCCTTCAAATATTGTGTAACGGTTAATGCCCATTTCATTAATTACTTTCCATTATTATTATTATTATTATTATTATTATTATTATTATTATTATTATTTTGGCATTATTCTAGAAATGTTCATCCCTCTTCATGCCCCTATAATATCTACTGGGGCGGTGTTGAGGGCATTATCAAACCTTTTGACGCCCATATAATGCCCATTACACATGTACTTAATAGATGTATTAATAATTAATGCTCTTAGATTTTCATTAATAATTCATCAAGGCAAATTACATAAGGATAGCAGGTAGACGAGCAACAAACTGCGCCGCCATCCCTTTCTGAATAGAAAACCCTAATCTACTAAAAACAAAGCCTCGCCCCTGAGGGGTCGAAAAGTTGCTGTGGACCACACGTTGAACTCTAGATAAGAACCGAATTGCCTCTGGCGCCAAGGAGCCGAACGTGTCAAACGCCAAGGGGACAAAGGCATGCTGATTATCCTCACAAGCTTTTGCGTGCTTTTCCACCTTCTTCGACTCTGCTTTCAATACTGCTTGCCCTGCCACAAACCCATTTTCCCGGAACCCGGCTAGGGGGGATACACCTGTGAGATCGACACAAGCATGTTTCCCACCCTTCCAACCAAAAACCGGCACATCAGCCGGGCGTAAGGTGGATCTCCCCTCCGACGGGTCTGTAAGAAAATTAACCGTCAATATTCAGTATAGCAGTGTGTCTAAGCAAATATAAATTTATAGGGTGAGAATATTAGAACATAATGCATATAAAATTATCAATAAACAGAGGAAAGTCAAAATTAGAAAAAATGAAAAAAAAAAAAAACAATTTTAAAAATGGTTTGAAGTAGGAAGAAACAAGCACCATCAAAAGGCATCAACCAACCATCTTCCAATACCAGACACCACATAACCAATTGTAAAATCCAACATCAAACATTAAACATCATCATCATCATCATCATACTCAGTATATCCCACCAATAGCAAAGCTAAGGTAGGGTCTGAGGAGGGTGAGATGTAGACAGCCTTACCTCTACCCCGTAGGAATAGAGAGGCTGCTTCCAATGAGACCCCCGGCTCGATTGTGGTTTTGCATCAAGCCTTGGACATAAGGCACATAACACTCAACAATTGAGACAAACGCCGATTAGTGCATGCACCCCCTTGTCTTTTGGCTATCAACGCCACCACATGATGCATGATTAACCGTCCCCCTCTTTTAACGTTATTTTCACGAAATTAGTAAAATAACGTTAAAATTAGTGCACTTTCACTTTTGCCCCCCGAGCACCCACGCATATATACATTATATGAGCATACCGCAAACATCAAACATTAAACAATTTTTCTAAAACAAAATAAAAATAAAAAAAATAGAGAGAAAGAGAGGGCAAACTTCCAACTGCATCCCCTCTCTCCATCCCTCTTATCAATATCAGATCACCATCATACTTTTTTTTTTGTTTTATAATTATTTTTAGATTTTAGATATGAGTAAGTTTAAGGATAAAAAAACTCCAAATTCAATCACGGTATCGACAAATACACAACATTATGATGATGCAGCTTTAGAAGGTAATCAATCTGCTTCTTATTTGACATTAACATTTTATAATATGATGGAAAATGAAAGAAAATGATATGTGTTCTTGTGGTATATTGTATCATGCATTAGGAGTTGCTGCAAATGTAAAACTACTATTAAAACTGATTCAAGATCACAAAGATGCATGCAAAACACAAGGGAATGATGGAAAAAGGATGTTAAGGGTGGCAGGCATGATGACCATCCTTGACATGGTTCGAACAAGGATTAAAAATTGTCAATCGTTTGGAACCAAGCAAGGCGAGTTTTCAAGATCGAGTCCATGCCAAAGCCCAAAAGACAAACGATCATCTGAGTCGATAGCATGTGATGAAAAAGAAAACTTGAAAAGAGAACTCAGCGCAAATTTGGCAACGCGTAAGAGTCTGGAGATGATGTGCTCGAGTTTGGGAAAAGAAAAAGAGATAATGATGGGAGAGTTGACCAAAAAATCACACGAGTTAGCAGAAATGGAGGAACATATAAACAATCTTAAAGCACAAAATGAGACCTTGTTAGAAAGAGTTAAAGAATGCGCAGATGTACATACAGATGAAGGAAAAGGGAAAGAAACGCAAGGAACCATAGAACTTCAAGACCGTAACAAATCACTTTCCAATCAACTTTTGAAAACATTAGATGAGTACAGATCAATGAAGAGAAAACTAACAGAAGTGCAAGAAGAGAATACGGCAATGCTGTCAGCAATGGAGGAAATGGGAGTCAAAGTTAGTACCAGTTTACAAAAAATTCAAAAGTATAGACGACATCTCACAACAGAAAATGATGAAATTGCGGATATTGAAGAAGGGGTTTCAGAGTTAGAACATATGTTTAAGTGTTTTGAATTAAATGAGAAAAAACATGGAAAGAAAAGTGAACATGCTAAAAAACCAGATGTAAAGCCGATAAAAGATACCAAAAAAATGTAAATGCAGTAAAATGGAACCAGATGTAAAGTATGTATATAATTATCGGTTTTGTAGCGCGTGTTTGGTCCCTTGTAAAATGTAAAAATACTCAAATTCCTTTTCACAAACTAGCACAAGAAGTTTAAACCATAACAGTTTATATATGCCAAAGTCAGAAACAAATTCATCCATAATTATATTCTATACATAATTTCATAAAAAAGCTGCATAAAGTTCAAAAGATTAAAGTAAAAACATAATTTTTTTCTAGCAAAGATTTTGCAGTGTAGAAGCTGCAATGGAGTTTAAAATCCATGAGTTGCTTACGGCTACTGCACCACATGAATTTGCAAGGGCTTCTGCATTTGACTTTCTTTGACTCAGAATCCGGTTTTCCTCATTTGGTTTCAACTTATCAGGAAGCTCAATGTTGTAAATTAGAAACTGTTGTTCGTTGTTCATCGGTACTGGCTTCCTATGCAGAACTGTGCCTCCGGCAGCAATAAGTCTCCAGTAAAATAGAACTTATAACCATTAAAAAGTTTCGGTTCCTGCAAAAGATTTCAGATAATCAAGCCAACATTAGAAAACATAATTTATAGAAAACCAAAATATTTAAAGAAAATTAGGTGTGAAAGAACCTTATTAAGCAACCTAGACCGGCCGAGTTTAGGACCCCCCTTGAATCCATGAATATCTATATTAATCTCGTAAAGTTGTTCATCAACTGGTTTCTTGACCTCCAAGCAAGCCTTGATCCCTTTTAACATGTTAAAAGAACACAAATTATATCTTTACAATGAACAAATTTTCAGCAGCCAACATGTTATGTTAATTAATATACATAAATTATGCTTACATTCGATATTAAGAATCCACTTTCCCTCTATAATACCCATCAAATATTTAAGGGTTCTTCTGCATGCGCCATTCTCATCGACTGATGCAATGACATGTGTAACCCTGGAATCCCATTTCTTCAATACTGTAACTCCAGATAACTTCTCAAACTTTTCAATGGTTTCCTGTAATATAGTTGAGAAAGGAATAAATTATTTAAATGAATTTAAATCTTGGTTATAAAAAGCGCGCGCGCCTGAGGCGCGCTTAAGCACGAGGCGCACACCCTGGCGCTTTTTCGCTCAGCGCCTATAGTAATTACACGAAGCGCCAAAAAGGCGCGCTTTTGGGGGATTTTTCAGGGCTATTTTGGCCTGGGGCGCGCGCCTATCGTACCTGAGGCGTTTTTTATGCATCTAACTGTTGTACCTTGGGTTTTTTTGACTTGTACATGTAGCTAAAATCATACAAAAACCTTACTTGTAACTATATTGTGGGTAGAAAAAGCTAAAATCCTATGGGATATATATGAGAGATAAAAAATATATATATAATTAGCTTGTGCATCGGGTACGACCATACGAAAAGCATTTGCGCTTCGTGTCTCGGTTTTAGACCTCGTCGCTTTCATGCACCTCTTGCTTTTTAAAACCAAGATTTGAATATAAGTTATATAACAAAAGATAATATTATTATTATCTTACCTTTTCAGTAGTTGTGAGTGCTGAGCAACAAAGAAGCATTTTCATGAACAGTCCAGATGACTCCCAACGAGAAGCTGTGCTGACTGTATCATCAACGTTAACTTGAGATTGTTTAACGATAGACTGTCTTTTCGGAACATATTTCTTTTTATCTTTTTGTTGAGAACCACATGCTTCATTTGGCAGCTTTTGAGATGCATGAAGTGGGCATAGCATGACAAAATTGTCCTGTGACAAGAAAACAGAACTTGACCAGTTGACCAATTGACAATGTTTGATGTAATGCGACACAATATAATGATACATTGATACTTACATCATCCCATCGGCATTGTGGTGTTAACTTTGCACAGGTGAAATGAAAGCTTTTACGACAACTTTTTTCATAACAACCAAGAGCAGCACCTTTTAATCCACAGCAAGAGCACTTAATTCTTTTGCTTCTTGCCAGCTCAGCTTCCAGATTGACGGCAATATCGTCTTCAAAGTATACATTAGGAGCCCTACATACACTTTCAATGTCAGTCTACCAACAAATGGGAAAACAAGAACAATATTTCCACATAATTACCACTCTGTGCAGTTCCTATGCGCGTGAATTGCATGTGGTACAACTTCATGATCCAAAGTTATAGGCTTTCCTTTAAGGTAGTGTGTCATACATCCAGTAATCTGCAGTAAATATACTGATAAGAGAATCAACAAATAATTGGTTCTAGAAGGATGTCGATTTTGTAACGTACGTTTGATTCTTTTGTGGACTGGCAGAAAGCACATTGCATATAAGACAGAGTGTTACATTTATGTAAGAATGTGGCATTGGATTTTGTTGGAGAACCACGGTTAGCTTCTTCCATCGGTTTGCTGGCTTTTGTATCAACATTTTTAGAAGTTTCTGGCTCATTTGTAGAAAACGTCACCTTTTTAGAAGTTTTTACGCCCTTAGAAACTTTACTTGAAGCACTAACATCTGTCATGGTATTAACAAGAGCAGGTTCACTAGGGAACTGATGGATGAAATCCTTGTTATGTTCGGCTACATTAATATTACTAATTCTTGAATCTTGGTTCTTCAACTTTTTAGTCCTTTTTGTATGTTGCTGATTCGTGATCTCTTTTTTCTTCTTGCCTGTGCTACTGGCGTCATGAAAGTTGTCACTGCATTTTTTAAGATTCGAAGAATTTGACAGACCAACTGCACTTGCATCTCCATGATTAGAAGCTTCTTCAACAGCTTTTGTTGCAACTTTCTTGCCACTTCGATTCTGTTTCTTACATTTCACACGCTCACTAGTGTTTCCGTCATTATCTTGATCAGCCTTCGGTGGCACAGTACAAATTTCAACAACTTTATCTGCGTCTCTCTTAACTTTCTTCTTTTGAACACTTTCTCGGGTCTTCTTAACTCTCTTCTTAACCGCTTTGACTTTAGCAACATGGTCAAGCTTTTCTTTTGGAAGTGGAGATAACGTGGGTAAAACCACTTCTATGGTATTGATTTTCTTCTTTTCTTCCATGTTATTGTGTCCATTCTCTTGAATTATGTCGCATTCATCAGATACTTTATCCTGTGTCCCAATTCATTCCAAATTCAGTGGCATGATATCAAAAAATAAGGTAAGTAACCTTATATAATGTATACGTTTTTTTTGGCATGTTATAACAATGTACAATATATAGTACCTGCATCTTCAATGGACTTGCACAAAGCTCAGGAGAACAAGGTCTTTGTGTCCATTCAAACATTTCACTGTCAAACATGTTACCATCCGGCAATGATGCGCACTGTCAAAACACCATCGAAAACTATAAATATATAGTTATGTATGCTAATAAATTATGTCATTCGAACTAATTACAAAACTACCTTTGAGGCAGTGTGAGAAGGATGGTCATCGTAAGAATCTTTGATATCACTAAAGCATGGAGCATCTGGTTGTGACACATTTACAGGTTCAAAAGGTGTAGGTTGTGTTGGTTCTTCATTATCCCGTTCATTTCTCAACCAAAAGAAAGGGGAAAATAACGTGTCTCCATTCTCATGTAAATGAGCCGTGTCTTCTGGTGCAGACACGTTACTTTGAGTTTTATCGTTAATAGACGCGATCTTCCCACTTTCAAGATTTGCAGGCCTTGTTGGTGTCTCTTGTGGAGGATGTTGTGGCACCTGGATCCTTTTCTTCGTTGGAAAAGATGGTCTCTCAATATCAGAAATACATCGTTTAGACCTCTTTGAGGATCCATTTGATGTTTTCCCTTTGTTTTTCCTCTGATTCTGTGTGTTTGGTGTGGTTCTGCAAGCTTTGTTGGTTGTCTTGCTTCCACAAATGATTTCATCACCAGTTTGCTTCTCATTACCTAAATAACCAACAAAAAAACAGTTTGATCAGAGTCTGTCTGTGTGAACATACGTACGGTGAATGTATCTACTTGCTATTAGTAGTTCAGACTTATAATGTTTAACACCTTTACAATAGACAAGCAAACCAATACCTTGGGTTTGGGGTTCTGTTTGAGTGACTAGAATGTTGACTCCTGAAGAAACCTCCATGTTCTTGTAAATGCTCACCAACGTATCCATGTGAGGAGCAGGACGAATCTCTGAATCATAAGAGATTTTGAGTTTAAAATAAAGAAGGATGTAATCTTGGTTTAAATATGTAAGACTTTCGTTGTTTAGTTAAACCAATGGTCAAACAATTATAAATAACATAATAACATGTTAACTTTGAAACACAATGATATAAAATATTCTCATCGTCTCTTATATATTCGTTAAATCAATGATCTAATTTGTTCAATTTCTCACACCCATTGATAAACAAATAGTCAAATTTATTCAATCGATTTGAAAACTCAGACCCATCGCATTTGACGGTCAAATTGGTTCAAATACTAGTGGACTGCATAAGGCACCGCATCACATGGCATATGCATCATGTGGCGCACGCATCAACTGCAGCGACACAATCTCACTACCAATCACCGCAGCACATGATGCATACCAAAACTGTAATATCATAGAAGCTCATAATAAATTATATATAATAAATATCATGTCCTTATCTTTCATCTTCTCCTAACATACATTAGTTAAATGCTTGTCACAATAAGACCTAATTTTATTACAGATCTGATTAAATTCGTGTAAAAAAACATAAAATTAAAAAATACCTCTTCTCCTATACGGAACTTTGCATACAGGACATGTTGAATCGGACTTCATAGACTTATCAATACAAACACTGAAAACAATAATAAACATCAAAAACGTCAATTTTCCGGTAACTATTCATCCTACTACAACAATTTTTGAAAAAAACTAAACAAAAATGTCTGAATAACAACAAACGAAGAGCTTACTTGCAAAATATATGATTGCAGGTAAGCGAAACCGCAGATTTCAGAAGACTTAAGCTGCAGATAAATAATAAAGTAAAAGTTAGGGTTTATGAGGTTGTGAATAATGAAATGCGGACGATTAAAAGGGAAATAGAAGAATTAGTGTTTACCAGATGGGGCATTTGAGTTCTTCGGCCATTTGTCGCAGGTGCGAAGTGGTATCCATTGTTAAGAAGAGGATTGTGAAGATGAAGAAGGTGGAGATGGGAGTTTTTTTAGGTGAAATTGGGAGTGAAAATGAGTTTGAAACTTGAAAATTTTGCATGTGGCGGGAGAATTTTTATTGGAGGTTTCAGGCGGCAAATCAGGAAATGATTTGGGATACCTTGCAACGAAAGCTTTGTAATTTTTTTTAGAGTAAACTGTCATTTTGGTCCCTGTCGTTTGGTCACTTTTGCCACTTTAGTCTAAAACTCAAACTTTTTGCATCTGGGTCCATGTGGTTTCAGTTTTATTGCTATTTTGGTCCAAAAATGAAATTAGATCATATTTATCTTATAAAATCCTGCAATTTTGTCATTTTCCTCAGGGGCAAATCAGGTCATATTTGTCTTATAAAATATGATATTTATTTATAAAAAAGAAATGATCATTTTGCCCCTGCGAAAAAGAACAAAATAGCAGGATTTTATAAGAAAAATATGACCTAATTTCATTTTTGGACCAAAATGGCAATAAAACTAAAACCACATAGACCCAGATGCAAAAAGTTTGAGTTTTGGACTAAAGTGGCAAAAGTGACCAAACCACAGGGACCAAAATGGCAGTTTACTCTTTTTTTTAACAACAAATTATACTCTTATTCAAAGCTTTACAATTTTTTTTAACTGCAAATTATACTCGTATTCAAAATCCCAAAAATTGTTTCGCAGATTAAATATGGTTAGTAAGCTATTAAGTCAACCATCCAATACTCAGGGGCGGACCCATGTATAGCGGAACGGGGTCCCCGGACTCCAATCTTTTTTAAAAAAGTAGTAGAAGCGGTATATAAAATTTGCTATGGACCCCATAAAATTATTAAGTTGGACCCCATAACAATGAAAGTGAGCTTGGTGTAGTGGCAAAACCCCTTGTTTACACACAAAAGATCCTAGGTTCGATACCTGTTTGTTTCATTTTTTTGTGTTTTTTTTTTAAACCTGAAAATTTTGAACACTGGAAAAATTGGACCCCATTGTTCCAAATTCCTGGGTCCGCCACTGCCAATACTTGTTTTTCCCTCACCGAACTACAATGAAACTGTGGTTTTTATCTCATCAACTCGAATCGCACTCATTTGCTCCATTCCAAATTACTTCTCTTTGCTCGGCCCTTGATCCATAGAAACGTAATTACTTGTACCTTCCAAAAAATCGCGTCAATGTTTACTCTTTCCCCCCGAATATGCTCTCATTTCTCGCCTTCCATACTCCCCAGCACGTTGCCAAAACAATGAGCTGAATATATTTCCTTTTCTATATTGTCACTACTAAACAGCCCGTGAATAGATGATCTGCATCCTCATCCGATTCCCCACACAATTTGCAAGTTGGAGATCCGGGAAGCATGCCTCTTTTTTAACCCTCTCATCGTTGCTAATCGGTCTTGCACTCCCGCCACCCAAATATATTCACTTTTTTTAGTGCCCACTTAACCCACTCATACGGGTAACGAAACTGCAAAGCGGTTTAACGACTTCCGAGCAGAACTCACCGAGAATCTACCATCACTTGCGGGTTTCCAGATCCACCTGTCCCTTTGATTCCCCAAATTTGTTGAAGACATCAAATTTGTTAGATGTTGTAATTGCCTAAGTTGATCGGCCGTATATGGGTTACTTCTCCATTCCCACTCCACCATCCTTTCTTCGACTGTTTCTCGCTTATGTTTTTCTAATTCAAACAACTCCGGAAACATGTCCCTCAAAGGTCCGTCCCCAACCCACCAATCTAGCCAAGATCTGATATCCCTCCCTTTCCCCATTTCCCCTTTTATCAATTGCCCGATATATAAGTTGTATTTTTCTAGCTCTTTACGCATCTTTACAATATTGTTCCATGTGCCCGAGACACCTTCCTTGGTCGGTAGATACAAAGATGAATGTTGATGTGAATGGATTGCCATGATTGTTCTTCCCCGTAATGTGTCTTTCTCATGCTTGGAACGTCACCACCATTTTAAAATTAATCTCGTGTTCATGTCTTTAAGAGATCTCAACCATAGTCCCCCTTTATCAATAGGGCCTAAGATCTTTTCCCAACACACCCACGCCGTTTTTGACTTTTCATCATTTCCACCCAAAAAAAATCTTCTTCTAAGTGCTTCCAACGTATTCAAAACACCTTTGCGGTGCCTTAAATAAAGAGAAGAAATATAATGGAAGGCTATCTAATGTTGCTTTTAACAAAGTTAGTCTCCCACCCGTTGAAAGCACCTTAGACTTTCACAAAGATAACCGTTTTTTGAAACATTCCACAATACACTTTCAATGATGGATTTGATTCATATTTGCCCCCCACGATCACCCCGAGATACTTACAATACAAGGAAACTTCCCAACTTTGCAATTTATTAATGATGCCATTTGGTTTAAAGAATTTTCGCCCACCCAACCCCAAATAAATTAGACGTTTTGTGATTTTATTTTCAAACACGAGATGAGGCAAAAGCCCCTCAGAATAATGTTGCGTGTGGAGTTTTCCTCCCAATCCCCCATAAACACAACACCATCTGAATACATCATGTGACTTATGACGAGCCCATTATTTGGAAGTGAGATACCCTTAATGATTCCTAAAGCCGTCGCTTTTGTCATGAAGCCCGTTAACACTTCCATAGCAATTATAAAAATAAACTGTGACAATGGATCACCATGGCGCACTCCTCTATAACATTGGAATTCTAATGTAGGCATGGTTGTAAAAGTCCCGCCTAGGCTCCGAGTAGTCTCCGAGTACTCGCTACAAGGTAGGTTGCCGATGCACGAGTACTGTTCTCCCAGGCCAATTACTCCCCGAGTAATCTCTGCCTAAGCCGAGTACTTCCCGAGTACTCCTGAATCCGACTAGTGAGCGCTTAGCGACTTTTGCAACCATTATGTAGGTGACCTTTTTATTAGAACCGACGCTCTAGAGGATGCCAAAATACCCCTTACCCATTTTCTCCAAGCCTTTGGGAAAGCCATTTGTTGGAGAAACCGATCAATAAAATCCCAATTTATTGAGTCGTATGCTTTTCCAATATCAATTTTTAAAACAAAAGCTTCCTTTTTAGATTTTTTTCAAGCTTCCTTGTTGAACGGAAGCTTTGTAATGTTTTTTTTTACTGACAAATTTCTTTTATTCCCTATTGTCTATGGGACTTAAACCCAAGATCTCCCATCCCAAAGTGTTTTAAAGGCTTTGCCTTTGCCAATGGACCACCACCCCATTGATTTTTGTAATGTTATTAAACAGTTTAATAACAAATGTCCAATCACTCTTCCACCCAAAGAATACAACGTGGTGATCGGGCCCACCCTCCCATGAGGAAATCTACGACTAGGAATACCTCTGGTTCAACCCGAAAAAAAAAGAACAGAACGTGATGCCTAACTCACCCTACCAGGAGACAACTCACAACTAAGAAAACCTCATGGCTTAACCCGGAACAAAATTTGTCTTAGACGAGACTCCAAACCATGATCTCTCATTTAAAAAGTCATAGGGCTATAGGTCACCAAAACTTCACAAGGCTTGATACTAAAGGGCTGTTTGACTGAGCTTTTCAAAATGACTTATTTGCTTTCTGAAAAACAAATAAGCAAATAAGTCATTTTGAAAAGCTTCATTTTAAAGCTTTTCAAAACAGCTTATTGACTTATTTGCTTTTCAGAAAAACAAATAAGCAAATAAGCTTTTTTGAAAAGCTTAGCCAAACAAGCCCTTATAGCATATTGTTAATATAACTATTTTATTCATTTAACTCGTTCTGAAATTTTTAAATAAAGAATAGTGTAGAAAAGTTTTTAATGTGAAGTTTACAATAAGGAAATGTTTTTGAATGTTATTTGAAAAACAAAAAATCAATTTTCATCGTTGCTAAAAACCTAATTTATTACAAAAAGAGAAATTAAATATATGCTATTTGTCAACATGGATGTACCAAGGTGACCGTTTAGTGAGCTTGATTTACTTTAATTTAACATGTATGAGATGTTTTATATAGTAAAGTATAATGATGTTTCCAAGCATCGTATTCAGGAATAAAACGTACTAGAAAGTTGAAATCGGTGAAAATGCTACAAGTCATTGGAAAATGGTAGCTCGTCCCTTGAATGTCAGAGATCATTTTCAATGAGACCTTTAAAAAACATTGGTGGCCTATCTACCTGTCTCAAAAAGACAGGACATCCTAGTGGTTAAGTGGTGTGCTTCACAACCAAAAAGTTGACAATTCAAATTTTGCAATATGTACCATTGGGTAGGTTTACCAACATATTGGGCGGAGCCGAACTTGTTATTAAAGCTTCACCTATCCACAAACGTACGTTCAAATTACACCAAGAATCAACATCCCAAGTTGCATTTGCATCTTGTGCATAGCTAAGTAGTGACCGACCAGCTTTTTCGATGCCTAACGGAATGTGGCCTTGGTGAATACATATTTGATGTGCATCAATCAAGCAAACAGATGGTTGGTATGCATTTAGCTTGAGAGTTGGGTTATTCCTAAAAGGGTACAAAGAAGACACCCCTTCACCTAATGAAGAAGAAAATCTTGAATTGTAGGATGGATGATGCTTGGTTCATACTTCATATATCCATATAACCACATAGGAACATTAGTTATTTTAACGTGTATGGCGTAATTCCACATATCATAAAGTTGTAGTACTTGACACAATATCGCGTTCATGCTCGTATCTTTGATAATTAACAGTTAAGGAATTTATTTAAAAATGCTTCGATAATCTTTTGCATTACAAGCTCTTTCTTGAAGAACGCATGTAACAATGATTATCGAAGCATTTTTGTCTAGTTATAAAGCTGCTACCATCATCACCAAACCCCTCCGCCATAATATAAATACAACAGGTGAAGACATTTTGATATCTTTTCTCTATAAAACAACTAATTATAACCCAAGACCATTTCGAACACAAGTTGTTTTTACCCTGACCCATTATGTTCAGAACCCATTTGACCTAAACTCACCCGACGATTTTTCAAGGCTTATATACCATAAACAAGATCAAAATTTGATTAGTGTTAATAACATAAAGAGGCGTAATCAGTTCTATACAAATCAATTGTACATCCAGGCTTACAGCCTCCATTTCAAGGGCACATGCCGAAAACTCAATGGCCCAAAAATACTCAAAAACATCAATCATGGATTCATGGTTCATCTTCATGAATCATGACCATGCCCTCCATAATGCACAGTTCCATGTTACATAAGTTTTCACAATAACATCACAACAAAATCATGGTACATATGAACCAAAAAACAAAATCCCCCACGCATCAATTGCTGACTTTTTTCTCATCTAAAATTACAGCAGCGAGCCCGTCCTCTTGCTAAATTATCCCACAAACACACCATTTGTCTTGGTGATTGATAATGTGCCGTGTAATAATTATCTATACACCCGTATTGACAGAACTTACCGTTGTGGGAGTATTGGATCGGGTTGGTGCTGTTGAACTGCTCAACCCACATTCCCATGCTCACGTCTTCCATTTTAAATATCTGCCAAACGGGTCACATAAAGGAAACATGTCAGACAAGTTTAAAGTTGAAATACATCCAATGTGCATTCAAAATTTCGAATTCATAAAACATCGTAAGTAGCTCTTTAAAAGAAGTTTGATTACTTTTAAATTCATATTCTGCATGCTAAATCATTTTTATATATAAAAAATTTGTATAAAAAAGTGTGTGTGATGTACAAGGCTACAACCAGCCCATTTTGTCACTAAATCTACAGAAATTTAGAGGGGTATATAACGGACCCTGAGCTTTCTTTTCGTGTGTTGGGATACGATGAATTTAGCTATATCAATGGAAATAATATATCCTGGTCCATTTGCATAAGGTGGATATACTGCTTCTGGCCATTCCTGCAACATTAATATGTAAAGAACCATTTCAAATCAGACAATACTGTAACTGATTATATCATTTGCCATATAGTTATGATTAATTGTTATCGGACCTCAAAACTGACAGCCCATTTGCCATGTCTAAGAGGCCGGTGATAGAGATTAAGATTTCCCATGTAAAGGGATCGTTGTTGCGGGACCCTCCTTAGTTCTTTCAAGACGGTATCCACCCGTGTAAAAGTGTCATCATCACATTTCATCACATATGAAGCACTCACATTTTGAACCTGCAATTGCAAGTGGCAAGACTGTAAATAAAATGATTGTAAAAAAGCCAGTTTGCAAACTACGGATAGCTATAATCATAATTACCGCATATTCGCAGATAGCTATAGTTTTAAGCACCACGAGCTCATAATGATCCATAAATGTTAATACAACAATATCACCAAAGTAATCAGCCTCCTTTTTCAAAACTGCATTTTGCTCCTTCCTTGGAGACTGCAATTTAACATAACTTTTGTGACAGCCAAAACATAAATCAGAAATTATTTTTAAAAATACAGTTTTAGATTTCTTACCAGTGCAACAAAAAAACGAACAACAACATCTGAGGACTTGATTGCTGAAGACTGCATCCATGTTTTCCTAATGGCCATACGCTCAGCAAAGTGATTTGTAGCAGATAATATCCCGATGAAAACCCGTATACGATGACGTGGCAAAGGTTTAGCTTTCCATTTTTCAGACATTTCTATTACCCTTTGAGGTGAGAAGCTCGGGTGAGAAGTTGGGAGTGATGTAGCGAAAACAGAATGCACATCTACATCCCCTTTAATTGCTAATCCTGTTGCATCCTCAAGTGTATACCCCTGTAGCAAAGATATATTTTACATCAGTTGATGGGTTATATGAATGTAATTTTGGTTGAATAAGCAATATTATGAAATTGGATTAACATACTGTACGATACGGGAAGGAGGTGACATGGCGGCCTCCGGCATTTATATGGTATCCATCAACTCCAGCACGTATGGTAAGCACAAATAATTTACCTTCCACAAAAGGAAATGGCCACGTCATTTCGGGTTTCTGTGCCCGTCCTATAAATCGTTTGAACCATGATGATGTTCGTGACTCTTTTGAATCCACCACATCGTTACGCATCCATTTTTCACATCTTGGAAATCCATCGACTGCAAAATATAGTACATCAAATACCAAGAAAAAACCAAGCTTTATATTCTCTTCCTATTTTTTGTAAGTTGATAATTATAGCAATGTGCTTACCAAGCATGTCGTCATCGCCTTTTGATGGTAAACCATCACACCTCTGAGCCGCCCCCCATTGCATTCTATAGCACGTATTGTGTTCAATAACTGGCTGATGGCTCCAATCACCTCTCAACCGAGGATTCAAATGTAAAATTTTCGGCGGGTCTTCCGCAACCACAGATTTTAGCCCCTGCAACTCAACTTTAAACTGCGAAACCAAAACCATCGGATGACCTCCCTTTATTCTTGCAAGCTGAGGAACATACTCTTTATGAGCATAATGAGGAGTTCCCACCACTGTTATAGATGACCCTGCAGCAAGACCACAGGGAAGAAACATGATCCGATCCCCTTTAGTTAGTTCTTCACCACTAACCGATACCCACTGCGGACACTCTTCTTGTTTCCCGTCAAGTTTAGAAGACAACTTAGTATCGTTCTCATTGTTCTTATGAACCTCTTCCCACGCCTTTAACCCTAAACTCCAAGCTTCATCCGCCATTTTCTCCAATCCCGACATATCCTTCGTCCTACGTCTTTGCCTCAAGATCTTACCGGTTAACCGCCCGTATCGCGGATCAATAGGAGGCAAACCATCATCCTTCTCATCTTGACTATCCGTTTGACCAACCGTTTCAAAACCGCTCTCGTTCTCTAACGTTTCCCTATTTATATCACCAGATTCAACTTCTAACTTATCTTCTTCTAGTGTAGATCTTATTAAAGGTTTACTCACTTCTAACTGTAACCTACTTACTACTTCATCATCATCAGAGGTAGTTGATGCCTCAAAATACACAGAAAACTTAAAGCAAACAACAATCAAATACAATGCAGCCAATCCAAACAATATATGCGGCAGTTTAAGTCTTCTGAAACCGAAAACTTCACTACGTGATCTCTTCATTCTGGATTTCTCAATTAACATAACAAAATCGAACACATTGAGCTTTAATTAGGGAAAACTGAAGCAATCGCATTACCTAATTTCAGTTGAATCGATAATATAAAACGTAAGAAGATTAAGAGAATCCGCGTACCAGGATTTGGTCAAGATGTGTTGTGATCTTATGACCTGAAATTGAATGCGGAAAAACCGGAAGAAATCAGTGGAAGTTTAAATGGATCGGAAAGATTTGAGTAAACGTGAAAAAAGGTGAGAATGAAGGTGATGAGTAGACATAATAATTGTGTTATTTTAGGGCAGCTGGACTACGAGCTTATTTGATGAATAAAATTAGAGTAAATTATAAGTTTTGTTATGTTCTAAATTGCAGGCGCTGTCATTTGTCTTTAAAATTGATGAGTTTTGTCCTTAATGTTTGCAAATCTTGCACGTTATGTCCTTTAGGCCAAACCCAGTTAGTTTTTTTTTTTGTTAAATCTGGTCATGTGCAAGGTATGTGAGGATACATTTGTCTTTTCACCATTATAGGGACTATTGTGTAAAAGAACTTATCTTTATGGACTATTGGGTAAGTATAAAAAAGATATTTAAAATAAAAAAATATATATAAATGGACTATTGGGTAAGTATAAAAAAGATATTTAAAATAAAAAAATATATATAAAAACAACATAAAACTCTGCCTTCTCTCTCTAACCCTTGTCTCTCTCTAACCCTTGTCTCTATCCGTCATCATCTCCGGCAATGCTATCGGAATTAACAGACAAACCACCACCGTCAGCGTCAGCTTCATCGCAAACTACTTTTGTTCTCTTCGTTACTTCACATTGTCACACACTCCGAGCAAACACTCATCAGCACGAGATTTACAGACAAACCACCGCCGCCGCAACGGAGCTCGAATCCATCTCAAAAACTCTAAATCACGACTCAATCTCACCGTTTATGTCTTCAATCTCTACTACAGACGGTTCTGATAAGTCTCCGGTACGTAAACAATGCGTTAGCTTAATCTCTACGCTGTCCGAATCAAATGGGTATTTTTGCAGTAACCGTCGATCAAAATAAATAGGTTTATACACTGAATTGATTGAATATATATCTTGCCCCAAAAGTTCATGTTTACCTACACAAACCCAAAAGTTCACTAGTTCATGCTTGTTGTTTCATTCTTTCCAATAAACTCAGATGTGGGTATACATGTATGATTTATTTGTGTTTGTTATTAATGGGTTTTTGAAGAGATGAACCGGCTGTGTCTGATGACTTGATCTTGTGAAGAAGATGTGGTTTTTTTTTTAATGTTTCTAATTGGGCTTCTTGAAAATATGATTCTGGATGATGACCTCTGGTCGGCAATCGACCAATTCTTGTTGGCAATCCATTCGAGTGAAACCGCTGCTATGGATTTTTTTTCTCTTGATCATTCCATTGTTGTTGGGGGTTTTTGATATTTTTTGTTTTGGGGATTTTTTTTTTGGGGGGGGGGGGGGGGGGGGGTTGATTTGGTATTTAGGTTTTTTTATTTTTGGGGCTTTTTAATGCAAGCAGCAGTGAGCAGAGGGTGGAGGTGGAGGTGGAGGGTGGTAGTGGCGGTGGAGGGTGGTGGCGGGTGGCGATGGAGGGTGCTGGTGGTGATGGAGGTTATATATATATATAGTTAAAATAATAATAATATTTTAAATTATTTTGTTTTATTTTTTAAATACTATTAAATAAATGAGGTAAAAAGACTAAAATACCCTTGAGTGACCCGATTTAACAAAAAAAAAACTAACTGGGTTTGGCCTAAAGGACATAACGTGCAAGATTTGCAAACATTAAGGACAAAACTCATCAATTTTAAAGACAAAGGACAGCGCCTGCAATTTGGGACATACATAAAGGACAAAACTTGTAATTTACTCATAAAATTATGTTTTTGTTGTCTACATCTAGGGGTGTGCATGGACGGTTTGGATTAGTTTTGATCTAAAACCATAATTATAACCGTGATATCGGTTAATGGATAACCATAATCATAACCGATCGGTTATGATGGTTATGGTTATTCAGTTTTGATGGTTATAGCGGATCGGTTATGGGTGGTTAACCGTGTATTTAGCTTTGCTAAAAGTAGCTTAATTTTTTTAACATGGAATAAATTGTAATTATAGGGAAAATGTCACAGAATAGTAACTAAGTTTTAAAAGTGTTCTAATTAGGTCACTCGTATCGTTTTTGTCCCAGTTAGATAACTTAACATTCAAATCTTGTCATCTCTTTTTTTCTATGTGTCAAGAAAAAAATGAAGCATAAGATTTTGGGGTCGGATTATTTTAATATATAAAATTATATTTATTAAAAATAAAAACACTTTAATTACATTAAAAAATAAAAAAAAACAAGTTACGATCCACATCATCACTCGAAGTTAGCATCAAATTAAAGGGGAAAAAGAAACAAAAATCCAAATCATCATTGTTAGTTATAAAATGTAGAGTAAATTACAAAGTTCGTCCTTTATGTATGTCATATATGTCACACCCCCAAAACCCACCCGCGGAGTACTACCTCTTGGAGGCGTGACTGACCAGGATCCAGCCACCAATCATATTGAACAAGCATATAAGTAGTTATAAAAATCCAACCAATACAATTGGTGTTCAAACAAAACATAGTTAAGTTGCAAGCGGAAGCATAAGTCTTAATTCATAACATAAGTTTAATTGTTTCAGAGTTTAGCATGGCACACAGCCGTCCATGTCCCACAACGATCCTCCTCCATGCAAGCTCCAGCTAAGAAACCTAAGGACCTGCAAAGCATGTAGTAACGAGTCAACAACAAGTTGAGTGAGTTCACGGTTGGGTGTTCGTTTTAAGTTGTTTCGAAAACAGTTTCCTTTAGCTGGCATCCTGCCGTGGGGTTACCCCATAATTAAAAACGTGTCTTGTTTATTCCCGGTTACTCTGGCTATCCAGCCGTGGGGGCTACCCCGTGTTAGTTATCTGGCATTTCGGCCGTGGGGGCTACCCCATGTATCTACTAGACTCGTTACCATATCGACTGCTGACTGTAGTCATGTTTATGTGCCCTGAAACTGTCAATGTCTATCATCATTGACGTGCCCCAGATCCATTAGTTCACGCCCGTCCTCTGCGGCACGGTGTGAGGTTTGTCAGACCTAAATAGCGCTATCTAACTAATGACCCGCTCGCCATTGGCCCGGCGATTAAGTCGATATAAAAAGGAGGGACTTCGTGATAGAGTTTTGGTCTAGTACGAGTTATCTGTCCGTGAGGACGAGGAATTACATTCCTGAACCTTTGCTGTCCTACCCAAGGAGGACGAGGAACCCAGTTCCTTAACCCCAATTCCCGACCCCTGGGAATCCCATGCTTTGTAGAGGGTGTGAACTCACCTTGGTTTGCTCGGTAGAAACACAGAAAAGTCAAACAAGCAATGTTGTGGTTACTCACGTCCTACCATAATTGTATCATACCATCAGGTTCGTATTCAAGTAGTGCACGTATGTTTCTAGCATAATGTACTCAAGTAACGTTCATGGCATTCATGTTTAATCATGGCAGATTCACGTTCAACAGTAACATATAAGGTCTGTGCATTGGGCCCAAGAGTCCGGCCCAAGCAATTAAGTCCGAAACAAGGTGAAAGCCCAAACAGTGTATATCCGTGTATAGTCTCGAGTCGCAACTAGGTGTTTGCGACTCGCAACCGGAGTCGCAACCATGGTTTCGGTTCATGCTGTCTTGGTTACGAGTCGCAACCGGACTCGCATCAATGGTTTCGAGTCACAAAGTTGGTGTGCTGATCATGTGTGGTTTCGAGTCGCAACCAGGTGTTTGCGACTCGCAACCGGTGTCGCAATCGGGGATCTCGACTCGTTGTGCTTGGTTTCGAGTCGCAACCGATGGTTTCGGTTGGACAGGAGCTGATTCGGTACAGTGTACTACCCACTAACATTCTGATTTCATGTAACAGTTTGTACTATCCAACCAAATTCCTTAAACATGTTTCTTGTCTAGCAAATTACTAAAAATGGATCAAACATATCAGATTTCAAATATTCAACATGTTCATATGATATTCAACAAGTTCTTCATGTGTTCATCATGTTCATCTTGTTCTTCAATATTCAAGTAGTTCATCTTTATTCCTATGAACCTAGGTCTAACAAGAATCATGAACAACTTATCAACAAATCACCCTAATAGCAAGCTTTCGGTTCTTAACACAAGAGTACACAATCCGATTTATATGAACATCAACAACTAGTGTTTTAGACTACATTTAAACACAAAACATCATGAGTTCATTATGCCACATATCCGAAATCAAAGCATGTTCCGATTATCAACATCATACACACGATTCACAAGCACATCATCATTGTACAAACGGTTCTAGTTCAATCATGTCATCCATAACATCAAACATCATAAACACTAACCAACAAACATCATAAACACTAACAAGCATCATAAACACTAACAAACATCATAAACACTAACAAGCATCATAAACACTAACCGGTTGTGAGGTGGTGAAAGATGAAGCTTTGTTTGGTGTGAACAAGCAAATCCGAGAAATCCTTTTGAGGTCGGTTGGTTTGATCCGAGAAGAAGGAGAAGAGTGTGATGCTTGGTGTTGTGAGAGAATGGAGAGTGTGTGTGTAGAGGAGAGTATGAGTGTTATCCAAATGGCAACATGTCTAACTATCAAGTTTATATATCCGCTCCTAGTAATACACCCTAGTGGGTTCTCGGATAGGCTAAGTGTGGGTGTGTGGCCCAACCGGCCCAATGTTGCATCGTTCACTCGAGACCACATGGTCTCGAGTCGGGTTCTTGTGTCTCGGTTCATATATACATGTATCACATACATACAAGCTCACACAAATAACACATAATCACATAAAGGTTCATTTGTCATTAATCACATAAGTTATCTAGCCACACGTTTAAGCATACATGAAAGGTTCTAAATTTCGAGTTGTCACAATATATAACAAAGTATGTCCTTTATCTTTAATAAGCTCAGAAAACATACTCAATGTTTGTAAATCCTTACAAGTTATGTCCTTTAGTCATAACACAATCAGTTTTCATGGTTAAAGTTGACTAAGTCAACCCCACATAAGGGTATTTTAGTCATTCTATCCTAAATATTATAATAAATAATCATAAAACCAATAAATAAAACAATCATAAAACATTATTAACCCCTTCTCCTTCTCTCTCTCACCTACCCCCACCACCACCACCATCACAACTCACCTGCCACCACCATCACCACCACCACCGATCTGCCACCACCACCACTTTCACTCTCTTACTCTACCTGCTCTCTCTCAATCTCTCTCTACAATCTCCTCTTTCTCTCTCTCTCTCTAAACTTCCGTCGCAAGGATTTTGGAGAATCAAAGCAGTCTTGCTTTGAATTAATTGTGTAGCTAATCAACCACTTACAATTCAGCAATGCAGTTCAGAGGCTCTGACCATTACACCCTCAATCTTTCTTTCCCACAACCACACAATCCCCCTTACATAAAGGGCAAATCCGTAAACCCCTCGTCTATTTATCCTCTTGAATATCACCCAACAAAATATCCACTTTCTTCTAAAACTAGTGATTTTCCGACCATCATTTCCCACCGGAAAAAATGGACTCCTTCATGAACAGCGTCAAAACCGCCACAGGCACCGGCGGCGACGACAAAAACAAAACCAACCCGCCACCATCACCCAACTACAGCCAACACCACCGCCTCTGATTTGCGATTACAAACAACGTACCTGAGATTGGAATAAATTAGGGTTTTCGTTTCTTGCAGGTTGCCAAGATCTCACAGATCTGAGAGTGGCGGTGCCCGGGTGATGGTGGTGGTCGAGTGGCGGTGGTCGGGTGGTGGTTGTGTAGAACAGAGAGAAGTATGGGTCGCCGGAAAACTGGTTTGATACTCAACGGAAAACTGGTTTGGAGCAGAGTAAACTTGCAGGTGAAGTGGCGGTGGTGGCAGATCGGTGGCGGTGGCAGGTACTTTCTTCACTTCTGAGTTCAAACAGGGTAAAATGGAGCAGTCTTGCTTTGAAATATATATATACACATATATAATTCTAAAATTATTTTATTTATTGGGTTTATGATTATTTATTATAATATTTAGGATAAAATGACTAAAATACCCTTATGTGGGGTTGACTTAGTCCACTCTAACCATGAAAACTAATTGTGTTATGACTAAAGGACATAACTTGTAAGGGTTTACAAACATTGAGTATGTTTTCTGAGCTTATTAAAGATAAATGACATACTTTGTAATAAGTAGCATACATAAAGGACGAACTTTGTAATTTACTCTAAAATGTATGAAAAGACCCTTAATTTTAATGAAAAACGAATGTTGAATGACCTGATTGGAACACTTTTGAAACTTGAGTGACCTAATTGGAACACTTTTAAAACTTGATTACTATTCTACAAAGTATATATTAAATAGTATTAAAAAATACATATAAAATAAAGTGATATGATACATTCCATAAATTCAAATAAACATCCAACCAAAATCACGAAACGATATGAAAAACCCATAAATACTCAAAATATTCAATAAACAACATCAAATATTAAAAATATGGTGAAAAGTCCTAAATCCTACAAAAATTTATTACATGTCGATTCGGTTCGGTTATGGTGGGTATGGAAAAAATGATAACCATAACCGACCCGCTACTTTCGGTTTTCAAAATAACCATTAACCGACCCACCAGTTTTTATTTGGTTTGGTTTTTTCGGTTAATTCGGTTATGGTTCAGTTAATTCGGTTTTTTACACACCCCTATGTATTGATTAAAATAAAGTACCAATAGTTGTGTAAAATGTGACTTGAATGGTTTTAACGATTAAACATTGAACACAATATTGTCTAGGATGAATAGATCATGTGTTGTTGTGTCCATGTCATACATGACTGGGTTATGTCTTTTACTTTTACTTTTAATTTTTGAGACTTATGGTAGACGGAACTCATCCTCGCAATCTTTAAAGTTTAAACCACATCAAGGTCAGCGCCACATCACCATTTTCTATCTCATTTTGTTCTTCCTTAAACCTACGGATTCCATCCTCAATCAATTTTGAGAGAGAGAGAGAGCATGTGCACTTATACTTGTTACCTTCAGTATCCCAACGTGGTTGTATCGATTTATCATGCTCATCCTCGGCACCAATATAGTCGGGATGTGGCTCAAGTAGGTACCGAATGTCACATCTTCAATATTGTCTAGATGCTGAGAGTGTTGCTGTCACACCCTCGATTTCCACATGCAGAGTACCACCGCGAGGCATGCGACTGACCAGGATCAAGCCACCAATCATATTGAACAATCATAATAATAAAACACTTTTATCATAACCAATACGATCAGTGACTAATGTCCAAAGTCCACAATTTAAAAGCAGTTAATAAAGTCACAGCGGAAGCAAAAGTTAAACAGTTTAAAACACCACTTTAAAGTTTATGATTTATTAAAGGAAACCTAACACGGATTCATGCGACCACTACACTTCCCGCTGCAAGCTCATGCTATCACTGAGTACCTGCAAAACATGCAGTAGGGTATCAACATAAAGTTGGTGAGTTCACGAGTTGTCCAGTTTTAATTCCATAAAACTTATGTTTGTGTTAAGTTACTCATTTATATCATGCCATGGGGAGCTACCCCATATGTAAGCTACTAAACTGCGTAATACGAATACTGAGCGACTTGTTGTTTCGTTGTTGCCCTGTTTGTCAATGTCTATCATCATTGACAGTTTGCCAAGGTCCATTAGTTCACGCCCGATCCTATCCAGGCACGGTGTGAGGTTGGTGAAACCTAATAGCGCTATCAACTAATAACCCTTTCGCCAGGCCCGGGAAACTAATCGATATAAAAAGCGGGGACTTTGTGATAGAGTTTCGTTTAGTACACACATCTAATATAAATAGTAATTAACCGTATTCCAAACCAGGAATAGTAAGCAATCCCAAACCTGGGAAAGTGTTGTTTGTTTTGTTTCCCAAGCACCGGGAACTCATGCTTTTTAATAAAGTGTGTGAACTCACCTTTGCTTTGCTCGGCAGATAGTTTACTTGTTTTAACAGTTGGTCAACCACGTCCTATTAGGGTTGCCAATACTAGTTAAGTTTTTGTTATACAAGTAGTTCACCTATTTGTACACATAATTAACAAGTAGCTTACAAAGCATCGCACATAACACAAGTACTAAGACAGGTTACGTAGACAAACAATAACTTAGATAGTCAAAATTATAACATGTGGTATACGGTCTAAACAGTTTGTAGTCCAACAATGCAGCACATAAGTGTACGGTCTAGTAATATTGGGCCTCGTAACAAGTGTGCAGTCTAAATGCAAATTCAGTGTATATGAGTGTGCGGCCCAATTCATTAAGCAACCCAGACATGAATGAGCGGGCCACTGCCTAATGTGCGACCCGCATGGCAGTGTGCGGTCTCTTAGACAGTGTGCGGTCATGCATCCTATAGTTGTACCATGTGCTTTATGTGTTGTATAAGACTATGCGGTCTATTAAAGTGTGCGACATGCTTAACCCTCTTGTACGTTCCGTATCACAGCTTGTACACTCAGGGAGTGTGCGGCACACCTGGCACACACGGGTGTGTGGTGTGCTGTGCGGGTTTGTACGGTACACTTCTTTAATTGTACTCGCTTATGAATGTACGGTATCTTATTTAAAACACATTATATCACAGATTTCTGAATCAATTTAGATAAGACAAAAACAAAATATTATCTATGATCCTAGGATTCAAGCATCAACCCTAATATCTTTTTCAACAATCATTCCATCAGACACACACACTTGGATCGTTTATCTTGCTAGCAACATCTAGGCTTTATCAGTTTATCATCATCATTCAATAACAACAACAGCCATACCTAGTAAATCCCACAAATAGCAAAGCTACTTATAGGGTCTGGGGAGGGTGGGATGTAGACAAACCATGCCTCTATCCCTAGGAATAGAGATGCTGCTTCCAGAGAGACCCTCGGCTCCAAAACGAACAGCATACCAACACACCAAGATTAAATCGCCATAGCAACCATTTCCCTATCTTGCATAGATCTGGACTTATCTTCAATAGATTTTATCAAGAGAACACATATATTATAAATGAACACATTATCATATTAAACATCTAATTAAGCACCAAAAACAGATTTAAACAAGGATCATTGTCTATGCTCATAAAATTTAAACTTTGATATAACAAATCCCTAATCATTTCAGCAATACCTAAATTCTAACATGAACATGTAGTATCACATTCATGATCATTTCACATAAACATCAACATATTATCATTCATCAATCCAAGCATTTGATTATACATGTTCATATAGTGTGCGAATAAAGAAACACACCAACCTGGGATGTGATACGCGATGTCTGATGAAAGGAATGAGGGAAAAAAATGATGCTAGAAAAGAGTGTTGTTGATCCTTGATCACCACTGCCGCCGTTAGTTTCCAAAGAACAAGGAAAGAAGAGGAATATTCTAGGGTTTATTGAGGAAGGAACGTGGTTGATGTGAAAGGGGATTTTTGCAGAGAAAGCTGTCGTAATGATTGAGAAAAGGGTTTCCTAGCTAGGGTTTACCAATCATGGTATTTATAATAACGTGGGGGTGTCGTACACATAAATCCACCGCCTTTCGAGTGTGCTGCTTCATAGAGTGGGTCATGGACTTGGGCCCGGTGTTAAAGAGGGGTCTGCGGTTTAGTCAGCCCAACACTAAAAGAAGTATACAAGACAATGGAGTGTGCGGCTTGGCACACTTTAAGTGTTTGGCTGATTTCATAACAATGATAATAACAATAATAATTTACACAGAAATCACATAACGCATATATAATTAATCTGATAATTATCAATTAACGCTCATTTATTAAATCCACATAATCACAACATAAGATGAAATATTGCAGGAAAAACCCGAAGTGTCACAGTTTCCCCCCCTCCCCTCCTTCCTTTTTTCGGCTTTACATGTCATGCACTTTTAAATTGTGTAAAGCATGCCACTAGCCTTCTTGACTAATGCGGTTCATTTACTATTTTGTCGTGTGTTTATAATTTGTTGTTTCATTTTGTCCATTGCCTAGTATTGACTGGTTATAGTGTGTGTCAAATTTTATGTTTTCCGCTATATACACTGTAATAGTATTAGTTTTACCTTGTGTTATTTTGTAAATTGTAATAAACGAAGACAGTCACCATGAAGAAGGTGATGCACACCATTAAAATTTTTCCCCTTCTTTACGTGATACTCGTGATGTGTTTCTTATTTCGGAATCTCGTTAACATCCTTCTTAATCAACCATTGAAACCATCATAAAATTCACATGTCGACTTTTTATCCATCCCGTGCAGTCTATGTAAAAGTTGAATTCACAATGCTCCCAATGGGACAACAGTTTTAGTTATGGTAATTTTGCATGCAACACATGTGGAAATGCACATATAAGTTATACAAGTAGCTATATTAGCCATGTTCTCTTTTTCGGTAATAAACTTAACAATAACAGAATCGGAACTATCAAACTCGTTTTATCAAGTTTGGTATTAGCCTACTCGATACGGGGGTCGTCCCCGGGACGTCGTGGGGCGGCGCTGGCCCCCTCTCCAGTTCCCCTGCTTCGTCGGCGTCGAGATCGTCCTGGTCAAGACGATGAGGACGTGCCTCCCCCCTCACACACACACATATACATACAACATATATATGTATATATATATATATATATATATATATATATATATATATATATATATATATATATAGGCTAATTATAAGGAGAAAACCCACTCCAGTTGACTAAACCCTGAAAACTCACACATGTGGCTAGGATTGATCCACATATGTATTTAGATTGAGAGTAGGAAAGGGCATAACGGTCTTTTTCTTTTTACCTTTTTGATTGAATGGAAATGTGTAAGTCTTTACACAGACTTTTCTTCTTCTTGTCATCTTTCTCATTTAATACCATTTCTCTCTCTACCATTAAATCTCACCAAAGTTTTTCAAAACTCACCAGATCATTTCCTCCATCATCTCTCTTCTCTAGCACACTTTTCCCTCTTTCCCTCTCTCTCTTGTTCCATTATAGAGAAACAAGAACAAAAATGAAATCGGATAGCTCAAATTGACGGTTGAAGGTTGATGAAGGATGGTGGCAGGTGGGGTTGATGGCAGACGTTGTTGTTGAAGGAAGGTGGCAGGTGGGTTGATGTTGGCGGTTGTTGATGAAGGATGGTCGCAGGTGGGTGGTGATCGTTGAAGGTTGATGAAGGATGGTGGCAAGTGGTGGTCCGGTGGTAGTGGTGGTTGTTGGGAGCTACGATGGTGGAGGGTCTAGCTGAAAACATGAATAATCAAAGCCAAAGCCAATTTCAGGTGCTCGATTTGATTCATTTTTTAGGCTGCATTTTTGTTGTTTTTATGGATCTGCAATTTTTTTGTTCAAGAAGATAAAGGTTTTTAAGTTCTTGTTTTATGGATCTGCAAATCCGATGTTGAAGATGGTGTTTTTGTTCGAACCAGGCAAAGATCCAGTAAAATTACACATCCTTTTTTACGTTTTTTGAGGATGCTGAAGGGTTTTGTTCGAATTTTTTGTTCAAGAAGGTGAATATGTATGTTTTTAAGTTTTTTTTGCAAATATGCAATTTTTTTACTCTGCATTTTTGTTGTTTTTTGTGGATCTATAACTTTTTTTATTTTTTGTTCAAGAAGATGAAGGTTTTTAAGTTCTTGTTTTCTATACATATTGCTTTTTATTATTCATTTTATCATTTTTTTGTGTAAAATTTGTTTCAGATTTCTTAACAAATCGAAACAATTTGATTTAAGTTCTTGTTTATTGAATTAAATTGAAGTTACTTTTCTTGTTTATTGAATTAAATTTAAGTTCTTGATACAAATAATAAAGATAGAGTAAATTTTGTTAGATGAAACAAATGTGTTAGTTTACAAAAGTCAAAGGGATTCGTGTGAGTGTAACAATTGGTTCATAATAATGTAATATTTTTATGTAACAGAAAGTAACCTGGTCTTTGGTTATGTTACACTATTTTATGTAACCCAACATAGATGGGTTTAGTAATGTAACAATTCTAATATGTTTTGTTAGTTACATATTTAAAAATTCTAAAAAAACATAAATAGTTACATTTTATCGTGTTACATAAATAATTCACGTTACTGAAAATAAAGTGTGTTGTGTTTCTGGCATAAATTGATAATTAAAAAATGCATGTTACATTTTTTCGTGTTACATAAATAATGCACGTTACTGAAAATAAAGTGTGTTGTACACTTTTTTAGACTGTTGTTTTTATTATTGATTACATCATTTTTTGTGTAAAATTTGTTTTAGATCTTGTTCAAGAAGGTGAATAAGTATGTTTTTTTCAGCTTTGTTTGGAAATCTACACTTTGAAGATGATGTTTCAGATGTTGAAGATGATGTTTCAGATGTTGAAGATGATTCAAAAGATGTTTGATGTTGAACATAGTTACGAAATGTAATAATCAAAGAAAAAATGTCTGTTACATTTTTTTTGTGTTAGAAATGTAACAATCAATCAAAGCAAAAATGCCTGAGATTTTATGTAGAGTTTTGCTGTGTTGAATCTGAGAATTTTATATGTTATGGATTTTTTGGTTTTGTTTTTACCATGTTACATTTTATTTTTGCCTCAGGTTTTTGTACATTTTTGCTGTATCCGTGTTACATTTTTTTTTCACTGAGATTTTTGTACATTTTTGCTCTATGTGTGTTTGATCATGTGCTTTTGTTGATGGTTGCTTGAATATCTTTTTTTTATGAAAATGTTGTATATTAATTAAGAAAATTAGTGTATAGAAAAATAATTCACCATTTTGACGAGCATTTTCGAAAATTTTCTTTATACCAACAAATTAATAACAATAAATGACTGTTATTAATGACAATAAATGTGGTTATTGTAACAAACCATCTAACAATTTAATGTTACATACCAATTAGTTTCTTTTTTATTTTATTTTCGAATTTTTTAGAAACCTGCTTTTGTTTGTGAAAAAGGGGTTCTAACTTAATTGTCAACATAAATGTAAAAAATGAAAAAAAACACTTACTAGTTTTCTGAAAAAAATGAAAAAAAAACACTTACTATAAGTCATAACATAAATAGGTTCGTGTACATTTATGTTACATTCCCTATTTATGAAAAAAAAAATGAAAAAAAAAACACTTACTAGTTTTCTTTTAAAAAAATATTGAAAATTTGTATGTTACATTTTTTTGGACATATAAGTCATAACATAAATAGGTTCGTGTACATTTATGTTACATTCCCTATTTATGAAAAAAATGAAAAAAAACACTTACTTGTTTTCTTTAAAAAAAATATTGAAAATGTGCATGTTACATTTTTTTGGACATATATATTATGTAACCTAAAATTTATAACATTAAAAAAAACTACTCGGTGTTTTTTTGTGTTTCTTTTTTAAAAAATGTTCAAATATTTGTATATTACACTTCCTATTTTTTTAGAAAGGTTTTTATGTAACACAACGTAAGTGGGTTTTAGCAATGTAACAAATCCTATATTCATATATGTTTTGCTAGTTACATTTATTTGTTATATAAACATCAGATCCTAACATCATTCTAACTGAAAACAAATAATCTTCTTCATATAAATATATAAATCAATACAAAAATAAATCTGCACAAGTTGACTCATCACCACCATCCCATCCCTGCATCTCTCTCTCTCTGTAAAAACCACCATGTTTCATCCCTGCATTTACATAAGTATATATAATGTTTACATGAGATCAAAGAATGCTTAATAGAAAAATGACTTCTTTATTACGAAAGAGAGGTGTGTTTATTCAAATTCATGCACTTAATAAAAAAAAACTCTACCTATTCCTAAATCTTTGAAGACAGTGAAATAATGTTATATATGTGTTAAAAGTCGATTGGGTTCTTCCAAATTACCGTATTTTATTAAACCGGACAGAAACAAAATGTTGACTCGTATGTCACAAATGTTGAAAATATATACAAGTGCACCAGCCCCACCCGACACCACCTCCGCCAACCACCACTACCAGCATGTTGGCCCCACCCGACAACCACCTTGCAACAGCCCCACCCGACCACCATTACCATCTCCATCTGACCGCCACCATCTTAAACCACCCCCACACACTCCGGCGGCCTCCCTAACTGCTCGAATTCCTTTAAAAGCAGATCTAAAACAAATTTTCAACAAACTCCACCGTCATTGTCATCATCTGAAACTCTCTAATTCTGAATAGCTAAAACAAAGCTGATAATTTTAGTCAACAAAGAAGCGACGCACCTGAAATCCTCTCGTTTTTAGCCTGATTTTTTTCCGGCGGTGACCGTTGAAAATCTCCGGTGATTCTTGAATATCTCCGGCGTTCGTTGATATTCTACGGCGATTTTGAAGATCTTTAAGCGATTTTTGGCCGGTGATTCTGGGTATAGTTGAACATCTTCGCTGATTTGGGTATAGATGAAGAATGTTTGATGAAAATTTTTGGAAGAGAGAGAATTTGTTTTGATGTTTTTGAAGTTTTGAAATGAAGAAGACAACTGAAGTAGGTAATGCAGCCGATTTGATGGTCTGTGCATATAGAGACTTTTGTCTTTCTTGAAAGAGATGAAAATATGTTTCCTATATTGCCCTTTAATGTACAATCAATATATTAAATAATACTGAAAAGTGGAAATAAAGAAAGAGATGGCCCAAACTTAATCTCACCCATTCATTTAGTTTGATCAATGGTGATTAATGGGTTTTCAGGGTTTAGTCAACTGGAGTGGGTTTTCGATTTATCCTTGCCCTATATATATAGGCTAATTATAAGGAGAAAACCCACTCCAGTTGACTAAACCCTGAAAACTCACACATGTGGCTAGGATTGATCCACGTTTGAATTTAGATTGAGAGTAGGCAATGGCATAACCGTCATTTTCTTTCTTTACCTTTTGAGATTTTTGAGATCCTTTTCATGTGTAAGGGGCTGTTTGGTTGTTGCTGAATGGAACCATTCAGAGGTCAACCTCTGATTCGGTCAGATGATAAGGTGTTTGGTTCACTAATCGCTCACCTCTGAATGGAATCATTCAGTCTGAATGGTTCAGATAAATATGAAGTCTGAATGGAACTTTGGACAAGCATACCCTCTTGTGCCCTGACCCTCCTTCTCCCGCTCATCACCACCGAACAGCCATCACCACCGAACAACACTCACCACCGAACCGCCCTCCTCATCCCTCTCATCACCACCGAACACCTCCGCCCCCAACCCCTCTCCTCACCACCGACCGTCGACCGCCGCCTCCCTCTCTTTCACCACCGTCGACCGCCGCCCTTCCTCCTCCCTCTCTTCCACCCAACAGCGACTACACCTCAGTCTGTATGTTCATGTTCCGATCCAGAAAAAGGGGTGTTAAAGTTTGGTGGTGGAGATGATGATGATGATGGCGGTGTTGCAGGTAGGAACCAAACAGACCCTCTTACCCATTCAGATCAAAAAAATCTATAAAGGGTTTATTTTGTGGGGAGGGGTAAAAATGTCATTTTACACTGTCATTCAGATATGGAACCAAACAGCACTTTACTGGTTCAGCACTTACCCATTCAGACCCTCTTACCCATTCAGACCTCTTTTTCATTCAGCACTTATTGGTTCAGATGTTGCCAAACAGCCCCTAAGTCTGCACACGCAGACTTGACAACATTGCTTCTTCTTGTCATGTTTTTCATTAAATACATTTGTACTTGTGTATCTCTCCCATGTTTCTAATATCTTCTCTTTTTGTTCTATTTAGATATTCATGGATCTAATCTCACATCTCATTTATTTCGAACCAGAGAGTGCAGTGAAAGAAAGAAACCATACTCACCATTAAAGAGTATTTGCATTTAACATGGCTGATTCGAACAGCCAACACCCTCGGACCGTTGCCGGCGGTACGGAGACACTCAATGATCATCCTGGTTCACCCTTAAATGTTGTTCCACATAATCTTTCACCTGTTTTTGCATTTAATGAAGATGAAAATGCATTGTTTGAGAGTAGGGTTGTTGAAGAACCTGATCCTATTTCTTCAGAGTTTCCAGGTGAGTTTTTTTTTCTGTTTTGTTAAATGTACAACTTTAAATCAAGGATTTCTTGTTTAGTTTTTCATTGGATTGTTCTTGATTCATTTTCTTTGTTTTTTATTTTTTATGTGTAGCATCAGTTCTGAATCAAAATGGCACAAATGATGATGAAGATGGTGTTCAGAATTGTACTTTTACACAGTTGCTATCAACAGGTCATTTTTGTTTATGTGAAACCATGAATTTTTTTCTATAGGGTTATTGTGGGTTATTGTAACATACCCTTAGTTTTAATTTTCGTAGTTTGTTATTATTATTATTTATTTTATTTCTTTTGTTGGTAGAGGAGGAAATGTGTGGTTAGACTTGTATTTTATTTTTTATGAAACAAGCTTTTATATTTTGTAGAAGGTAAAAACATGTGTGGTTACACTTGTATTTTGTTTTTTATGAAACAAGCTTTTATATTTGTAGAAGGTAAAAAATGTGTGGCTACACTTGTATTAAGTTTTTATGAAACAAGCTTTTATATTTTGTAGGAGGTAAAAACATGTGTGGTTGGACTTGTATTAAGTTTTTATATTTTTTTATTGAGAAAACAGGCTGGGGAAAACATTCGAGATTACATTTTTGGGTTACATAAAAAATTCCACCAGCATCTACACTTTTTGGTGACATAAAAAAATGTACTACCATGTTTTTTTTTGCATTTTAGTGAAACGTGTTAAACTTGTTTTTGAGAATACAATGTTAGGCTGCCCTACAATGTTACATGTAAAAAAAAAATTTAACCTATACGTGTTAAAATTTATTAAACAATACAATGTTTTCTAAGACTCGTGACCTTTTTTGTAGGTATTCATGCGAACGAGGAGTTTTATGTTCACCACACACCCAATGGCAATAGAATGTGGTGTCCTAATGTTCCTCACATCGGGATAGCATTCGTTCAAGGTTATCGAGACATTGGTCGTATGAATCCCCAAAGATAGAAAAGTCGTCCATGAAGACTTCCATTGTCTTTTCTATCATGTCATGGAAGATGGCTACCATGCAACGTTGGAATGTTGCTGGGGCATTACATAGACCAAACGGCATGCGTCGATAAGCAAAAGTTCCATAGGGACATGTGAAAGTTGTCTTTTCTTGGTCTTCGGGTGCTATCGGGATTTAAAAGTAACCTGAAAAACCATCCAAGAAACAGTAAAATTTATGACCGGATAATCTTTCTAACACTTGATCAATGAAGGGCAAAGGAAAGTGGTCTTTTCTTGTTGCTTCATTTAATCGTCTATAATCTATACAAACTCTCCATCCTGTGACGGTTCTTGTTGGTATTAGTTCATTCTTTTCGTTAGTTATTACCGTCATACCTCCTTTCTTTGGAACTACTTGGACGGGACTCACCCAAGGACTATCGGAGATAGGGTAGATAAGTCCGGCGTCAAGTAGTTTGATGACCTCGTTTTTAACCACTTCTTGAACATTTGGATTTACTCGACGTTGTGGTTGTATAACTGATTTGTAGTCATCATTCATCAAAATTTTGTGTGTGCACATAGAAGGACTAATTCCTTTTATGTCTACAAGTTTCCAAGCTATTGCATTTTTATGTTTTTTCAAAAGACTAATTAATTTTTCTTTTTCTAAGCTATCTAATTTAGACGGAATAATTACAGGTAGATTACCCTCTTTGTCTAGAAAAGCATATTCCAAACCTTTTGGAAGTTCTTTGAGCTCAAGTGGTGGGTCTTTAGGAGACTCCTTATTTGGTTGCTCATTTCGATCAAGAACTTTAAAAGTTTGTTCTATGGCGACCTCTTCTTCAACAAAGTGGTCAATCTCTTCACTTGTATCGGGTGGTTCATCTTCATCTTCAATTAGGGGGTCATTATTGCCGAATGGATATTTCATTGACCGTTCGAGATCGACACTTCTTTTAAATGCCCCTAATTGAAGAGGTAGATTGTTGAACTTCCGGTTTTTCAAAGCTTCGTGTGTTTTTACAAATGGTCGCCCCAACACTTGAGGAGCGTCATCGAGGATGACAAAGTCGGTTGGGATTACCATTTGATTTGCTTGAACCAAGACATCCTCAACTATACCGATTGATTTTATTACTTTCCGATTTGATAGAAAAATGGGTATTTGAAGTGGAGAAAAATCACTAATACTTAATTTTTCGAAAATGTAGTTAGGAATTATGTTAACACAAAGATCTTTATCGATGGTGACATTACTAATAAACGAATTTTGAAAGAAACATGGAACCGGTGTAATGTTAATTTCAAACGGGTCTTCTTTTATTAGCGAAGTTTGATCATTAGTTAACTTAACACTTACCGTTTCGTCAATTTTAGTGTTAGTGTTTAACTCTTTTAAAAACTTAGCATGAGTGGGTACTAAACAATGATTTTCAAAAGAAGGTGACAAGAGATTAATTTCTTCAAAATTAGACTCTTCTTGAATTTTAACGTTGTCGGACTCACCTTTTTCGTTGTTTAACTCATGTGTCGGTTTTTCACTTATTTGTTCTTCCATTTTAACACTTTCAGTTATCTCTTCCTTTTTTAATTCTTCTCTTGCGCGGGACTCCTCTTCCCTTGCGCGAGCTTCTTTTATACATCGATCGATAACTCTTATGTGTTCTAATATCCTATCGATTACTTCGGTTATAGAAAAAGAATCGGTATTTTCTAAGCTTGAATCCGGTTGTTCGACCCTTTGTTCCTCATAATACCCATATGAAGTCGATGGTTCGCACCATTGTTCTTCATTGTAAGCATATGATGGATAAGGTTCGTAATTTTGTTCTTCATAATACTCATATGAGGTGGGTTGTTCACGCCATGGTTCCTCATAATAAGCATACGAAGGTGGTGGCTCATATATTGGTTCCTCAAAGTTTGAGTATGAAGGCTCATACCTTGGTTCATCAAAATATGAGTATGAGGGCGGAGGTTCATACCTTTGGTCTTCATAGGATGTGTATGAAGTTGATGGCTCGTACCTGGGCTCCTCATAGTAGGTGTATGAACTGGATGGTTGATATGAGTGATTGTATTGAACCGAGCGTGAGTTACGACAATTAGTGCAATAATTACCCCTATAATCATCCTCATCATAGGTGTAGTTGTAACCTCCTGAGTATTGATCCATAAAAATCACTCAGCAGACCACAACCAAGTCTCGAGATCAGAAAACAAAAATAAAAACGGAAACAGAGGCTGGACACGGCCCCGTGTTCAGTGGACACGGCCCCGTGTTCAGGATCTGTATCTGGGCGTTTTAATTAAATTTACTGATTTCGTTGAGCACGGGGCGTGTTCAGTGAGCACGGCCCGTGTTCAAGCTACTGTTACTGGGTGTTTTTTAAAAAAAATCTGCAGCACGGCCCCGTGTTCAGCGAACACGTCCCCGTGTACAGGCTACTGTAAATGCAAAACTAAACTAAAATGCAGAAAAATGTGGGCCCGTTTTGAAAAGGTTTTGAAAAACTGATTAGGCCGTCGATTTTAAGCTTTCCTAAAATCCTTGTGTCCCCGGCAGCGGCGCCAAAAACTTGATGCGTGTGAAGTGTTATATATATTAGGTGTATATTTTAAGCCCCTTTAACACTTATTTTAGCCAAGTTTTAAATTTATAAAACATGATATTTTACTAACACTAAACACACATATGGGCAAGTGCACCCATCTTGAGCGTAATATAGTGTTGGCAAGATACCGAGGTCGTCCAAGGACACAAGAGCTTTTAATACCGGTTTATCCTTAACGTCTAATCAAAATAAAAAAGGTTAGAAAAAGGTTTTTAAACTAAGAAAAATAAAAACTAACTAAAATGCTGAAAATAAAATAAAAGAAAAAACAGATAGACAAGATGAATCACTTGGTTCCGACTCGTATCTAGTGTAACCTTTGATTATTTCCGCACTTTTGCACATAATTAAGAGATTATCTTAGTAATTGTAGTAGGCCCCTCTTTTGAAGGTGACGTTACCCTCACCCCAGTAGTTTGAGTCAGCAAGGATACAATCCTAAAAGGGTGGATTATTGGAAGATAATGAATTAAGTTATTAATGCAATATTATGGTAGGCCCCTCTTTTGGAGGTGACGTTACCCTCGACTAAGTAGTCTTAGTCAGCAGGGATACAGTCCTAAATAGCCGGGTTATAGTATTAATAGTAGTTAACTTATGAGGGGATCAAAGAGTTTGGACCCCCGCCATCCAATACCGTGAAGCATTGAAGGAGGTCCTACTAAATTTGACCCAGGTCCATTGCAGGACCTCTAAACGCTGAACAATGGCAAGACCTTTACCAAACTGTTCCCTTAACCCCCGACCAGGTAGCCAACATACCTCCATATAGACCGTGGAGATATGAATGGTGAAAATCTTTTATTTTATATAGACAGTAAAATAATGCCAAGACACCACGGACAAACGATAAGGAAAGATCACCTTCAACATAAGTAACTAGTTATTAAAGTCATTAATACAAAACCAAATAAAAAGTGCAAAAGATTAGAAATAAAAAGTATTACACTAGACACTTTGTCTTCACCAAGTGATGTAAGAGACTTAGGCAAACATGACCTTGATTGTCAAGAACTCTTACGATCAATCTTGGATCCCGAGACGACTCACACACTCTACTATGGACAATGGATGATGGTGGTGGATGATGGTGTTATGGTGGTGGTGGGTGGTGGGTGAAGTGTGAGAGAGGTGGTGTGCCAAGGGATGGTTTGAGCTTGAGCCAAGCACTCCTATTTATAGGCTGAACAGAAGCCACGACCCCGTTTCCAGTGGACACGACCCCGTGTCCAGTGGGCACGGCCCCGTGTCCACATCCTCTCTTTCTTCATTAAATGCAACTTTGTCTTATTAGTTGACCACGCCCCCGTGTCCGCTGAGCACGACCTCGTGTGCAGAAGAATCTTTGTACTATGAAGATTTGCCTGGATTGTGCGAATCTTATAGTTGACCACGGCCCCGTGTCCGCTGAGCACGGCCCCGTGGTGGGCAATAGAAGCTTCTACCACTTTGTCTTTTCTGCTGACACTTGGGCACGCCCCCGTGCTGGCTGAGCACGGGGCGTGTTCAGGCCTCTGATCTCTTGTTTTGCTTTGCTTGGGAAGATGCTGTCGTGGGGTCGGGCACGCCATGTCTTGCTCCTTTTCTTGTATTTATGTTAGATTTTGGTGTCTTTTTGCTTCTTTTGTTAATTTGAGCTCATTTAATCCTGAAAATACAAAAGGAAGACAAAAGCACACTTTTTCCAACACTAGTACTAAAAAAGGGTTAGTTTTATGCCTCATTTGATGAAATTTATATGTTAATATTTGAACACATCAACATTAATAAGTGATAAGCTTTCTTTTTATCCAATTTAGATTCCCCATAATGGAGCATTTTATGAGACTGTACTTTTTTGTTTATATATATATTATTATAATTAATGGGTACTATGGGTATGAACATGGGTACTGTTATATATTTCTTTGATATAGTGTTCGATATGTATGTACTTATTTAGATTAGACACTTCCAAGTTGGCACAATTAATTTCTAAGACTTCACTTTTTTTCTTTATAAAAATACTATAAGTAAGAGTATTACAATTAAGATAAGATATAAGTACAATTGAGAACTATCTTTCCTTTCTGTCCATCTTAGATTCCCCATAATCTGGCATTTATATGAGATTGTCCTTTATATACATTATAATAATAATGGGTACTATGATATATTTCTTGGATATGGTGTTGGTACATGCGTGTACTTTTTTTGCATATTAGACAATTCAAAGCTGGTAGCATTATTTTTGTAAGATTGTATTTGTTTTTCTTTATGAAAATATATTATAACTAGGAGTAGTTAGCTTTGCATAGCAGGTAACCCAATTTAATATATGCTGTTACATTTTTTTGGTACTGTTTTTTGTACGAAGAAAGGTATTTTTTGTATTTTTTTTTGTAACAAAGTAGTTTGTAATGATAATTATGGCTGCTTGACTAACACTAATTATTACAGCAAAGAACACACATATTGATTAAAAAAGTTATCAAACGAAAATATTGCTTTGTAACACCTTTTTTTACTACATCTTATTGTATGCTTGTCAAAAGAAAATATTTATCTTAGTCAAACTCCCTAGTAGTTTACTTATGGTTCACCAAAATGTAACATTAAACTTACACATAAATTGTTTAAGCTGTCTAGATCAACGACAGACATTAATAGTTAGATACATACAGACAACTGACAAAGTACGAGTTTAAATTGTTTAAGTTGTCCACAATAGGCCCGTCCACAAAAAAACATAACATTACCATACGGAGCAGCAACTTACACTGATAATGCAGCATCGCGAACCTTTCCCTTCATTACATTCACATCAGAGAGTAGTATGCGTGTAGCGAATTTTTTTCGGAGGGTAAGAATCTGTTTTTTCTTTTTGTTCCAGTTGCTACTAAAACCACATTCAAAGTGTTTACTAATGCTGTTAAAATTCTGCATGTGGTGCATAAGGAATACTGCACTATCCATTGGATGTGCAGTTGTCGCCCAATGGATATCACACCTCTTAATCTTGGCTGGCGCAATTTTATCCTTTGACGGATGTTCGGAATGCTCCAAATAAGGGACCAACATATGCTTCTGTTAAAAAACGATAAACTAATCAGTTTTTGTTTGAGTTGCTGTTTTTCATCGTAATGTTTTATGAGAAAAGAAAATGACTAACCACTGTGTATGGTGTATCTTTTTTGTAGTAATCTTGATGATCCCTAATGCCAGCTAAGGGTGTGCAATCAGGCTTGTGGTCTATGACGGTTATTTCGCCGTTTTCCAAATCGAAAACAATCATGTAATATTCATCATTCTCCAGGATTGGAAAGAAAATCATTTTGATCCTAATGAATTCATATACGCCGCCTACGACCATCCTTTCGCCGAACGTATTCATACATTCATCATCATCACAAGTAGAATCCGTCAATAACCAGCTGTCCTGTTTTTTTTTTCAAATAAGATGTGTCAATAAGGTGGTGCAAGCCCCGAATTACAATAATTTAAAAGATGCATTTACATAGGGAAACTTACAACGTTCCAAAAGAATTAATAAATCCAAAATCACAGACAAAGATCAAATAATATAGTATGAAAACTTACTATGACAGTTGTGCTAAAATAAATCCGCGTCAGGCAGCCGTCGGTTCTATCAAGTTTTTCATAATTCATCACATCTACCCAAGCATCAACCACATCAGAGCAGACCTTCACTTCCTCCCTCAATGTGCGCATCAGCGTTTTTGTGATTTCCATGCCGTATATACTCTCGAAGATAACATCTCTGCGTAAGACAATGTTAGATATATAAATTAGATTATGGATATCAAGAAACTAGGACTATTATGTTTTACGTATATCTTTTATAGCTGAACTTACCCCGCAAATTGACCAAATTTTTTTGTTACCCCGCTAGACAAGGAGATGACCATTTCCCGTGTCCTGTTTTGTGAAAAATCATATGCTGTAATACATTTAAAACATAATAGACTATTTAAAAAAAAACATACTATTTGGAGCAAAACATTCCCTAATCTATCAGAGGACCAAAGTTTTGCATAATGTAACAACTAGTATTTTAATATTTTAAACTGAAGCTTACATTGAGTACTTCACATCGAATAGAAAATCCCAAATACACTGTTCTTCCGTTGTAATGTCAATTTCCATTTCGTGTTCATGGTCATCACATGAGCGGTTGAACCTACCAACTGGTTTTCTTCGCCTTGATTCAAGTTCCTTTACCCAAGCATTACGTGTGATATCATTTTCAGCCGTTCCCTTCCCTGCTCAATTTTTGTTTTTGTTCGTTAGTATTTAATAAAAAAATGCCAAGTTTATTATAATTTTTGAACGAAGTAAAAAACATGTAGAACTTACCTTCTTGATTTTTGTCATCACTTTTTTGTATCATAGTTGGTACGGAAGCTTCCGTATTATGCGTATCATCAACATCATCACCTGCAATTTTTTTTGGTTTTGATAAGTTGGATTATCTATTGTGTACAGAAATAACACATGTTCATTTTTTTTGTTTTTTTTTGGGAATCATGAGTTACCTAATTCGGTGTCTTGTGTGAGTAGGTGAAAGGTAGGCGCATCAAACAATCCTTTCATGTTTTGTGTTTCGTTGTTCTTGTCTAATTATATTCATTCACATGTACACACACACATACCTGTTACTTTGTTTGTGTATGATCGGGTTTTCTTGATTTTTGTACACATGTGACGGGTTATATGTAAGATGTAAAACTGACTTGTTGTTGCAGTTATCGTCTCTTGATGTTCTGCCTCATTTTCTTCATCGCCTATGACTCCACATGTAGCACTTTTTTCTGTAGTGGCATCTCCGCATCTTTCTCCATGTATCATCTCTTGTGTTTTGTCAGCCTTACCCCCATCTATTTAGTTAAATGTGGTCACATACACACATGTTACGTTTAGTTTGCAATTTAGGACATATATAAGGTGGTTTACTTTATTGTTAGTTAAACATTTTACATTTTTTTTATCTGTAGAGAAATGTAAGATTGATGTCATTTTTTTTGTATCTACAATTACTGCACGTGTATGTTTCTATAGTGGAGTTTCTATTTCAAATAAAGAAATTAAAGTTAGCTTTTCCACACATAACGTTTTTGTTAGGATTGCCATCACTAAAGTTACCTTTTGCTGACACATCTTTCTTCCTTCGCTTGCCATCGCCATTCCCCCGATCATTTCCAGATGCTACATACGTTTAAAAAAATAGTATTAAAAAGATTTAGATGTGCCAATCAACCCAAATGAGCTTTTTATACAGCTTATTATCACACGTGCGTGTATGATATTTTTTTGCACCTTACCTTTTTTCAGTAAATTATCAGTCGCCGCACTGCGTTTTTTATTTCGCACTTTCCCATGATTGTGTTTATTCGAATCTGTCAATTATCATTATTTTGTGTTATAAAAGATTGGTTTTAAAGAGTCAGTACATGATCATGATCCATAAAATGTACACTAAGGTTTTGAACTACTATACATAGGCCTTTTTAATGGTACTGTTATTTTTCGGGGAAATGTAATCAAAATGGACCTTGTTAATCCATCTTTTAAATTAAATGTTAACGTGTAGAAGTAAATTGATTGAATATCAAGAACGTAAGAAACAGTAAGTATTACCAAAAAAGTTATCCCGCACTCTATATTTGAGCTACAAATATATATGAATACTTTTTTCATGTAAACGATTATTGGAATGAAAAAAAGCTAAATATGTTTGTAAAAAATGTCATACCATTGATGTTTGCCACTTCAGCCGTTGTTGCGGCATCATCTTCAGGGTCTGCATTTACAAAAAAAAAAAAATTCAAATTAGTTACAGTTTGTAGAAAAACTTAATACATATTCAAGGTAGTGATTTATCCGTTATCCGTTTTACCTTCTGTGTAATCATTATCTGGGTTTTGCACTGTTTTGTTAAGAGACATGAGGACCCCAGCAATTTTTTTTCCTTGGGGAATCAGGCGACAGCCATATCCTTGTTTTTCTTGAGTGTACAATTTTCTCAAACCGTTGTATCAATTTTTTAACTTGCTCGTTGTGTGGATGAGCATTGAACACCACATCCAATTTTGTTTCCACCGTAAATCTTTTTGCTTCCATCACATCCAAATGTTTTTCTATAGATGCAATCTCATTCTACAAACAAAGTTATAAAATACGGTCTTTAACTAATTTTTGAAAGAACATAATTATTTTGTAACTGCTTATAATTATTAATCTTACACTCAGAACTTCATCATTAGCATGTAACTCAGTTTTACTTGGATTCCGTCGAACCACAGCAACGTCATGCAAATCCTCTCCACCAAAGCCACCTTTTTTTTATCTCCAAACGTTCTCTTTTTTTCAATTCGTATTTATTCCATAATACGATTGGGTATATTGTCCGGTCAACTGGAAATCCTGTGCATTTAACTCTGTCGACATATAGTAGCTGTGTAACGGCAAAAAAAAAAAAACAACAACAAAGTGTTAAGATAACTAAACAAATGTTGTATGCCTGTATTGTTAGTAAGTTTTGTTACACAAAACACTTACAGCCAAAAGTGTGAGTGGTCCGGAAAATGGAGATTCAGGAACAGAACTCTTCCATCCATCTTTACATGATTTAATTTGTTGGATCAGATAGGCACACCAATTTATTTTACTGAAATCTGTATCTCCAGTAAAAATTTTCAAAATCCACTCTTTCATTCGCCCATTTTTGTTACACTCAACCATGACGGTTAAGAATAGCATCAGGAAGTCCAGTCGGAAATTAAAAGAATTGGCTTCATCACTTGTGAGTATAGATTGTGCCAGATTCGTCGGTGCCACAAATCGTTTACGATATCGTTTCCTCCATGCCTCAACAGCAACATCAAGCTTTGAATATGCTGTTACAGTTTGCATGTCTATGCCCTTCTTAGGAATTCCTAGAAGGTCATATACAGACTCAACATCAACATCTATTGACCCACATGGCATCTCAATAGCCATTTCTTCCAGGTTAAAGTGGTCCACAACATTGTGTGCAAGTTTCACAGGTATCCCAGTGATGTTGAATGACAACATTTTTCCAAAACCCATCCTCTTAACGTCTTCTTGTTGGTTTCTCGTTAGAGCCTTGATGCATTTGTACAACTGCATAGGTGACGAACGTGTTTTTATTTTAGCCCACTTATGCGTCATTTTTACGTGTTTGACACTTCAGGTTTTCACCCGTTCATGTTTTACTTTTTTTGTTTTTTTTACACCAATTGCATCCTGTATTGGCAGAGCTGTATCTGCAGTCATATCCGAGTCACCATCTGCTGAAACTAAGATAACAGCTTTCGGTTACGATTTTCATATTTTATAAAGAAGGAAAATAGTAGTGTGGTGTGTACGTACTTATTCGTTTCCTTTTGACATTTTTCTTTGGTTTGCTATCCACATGCGATTGCTGAGCTGTAAATATACATTTTTGTAAACAATTAGCATTAAAGTACCGAAGCCAAGTATCGAAACATATATTTATTTAGATTCCCAAAGATCACGTCTAGTACAGTTTTGTACCTCCTCTCGTACGTGTTGCCGGCCCGTCCTGATCGCCGTCACCTTACAAATGTTTTACAAAGTCATGTACACAAATATTAGATTCAAGAAAGATATAACCAAAAGTTCCATACATTAAAAAATGTACCTTTTTTTCCTTTCTCCATGTTTTCCATGGGGGTGTCCAATTCACTGTCTGGTGAAACTGAGGCACCATATTTGTTTTATTATTTATATAAAACATAACTATAAGACAATCAAAAGAAAAAAAAAATACTTTTACGTACTTATTAGCTTTCTTCTGTGTACCTTCTCGTCACAATGCACTTCCTTAACTACATTTGTACAAGTTTTATATAAAACACGAACTACTAACAACCTTTACAAAATATGTCTTAACAAAAAAAAGACTAAATTTAAACCTTTTTTAGCTCCCTTTGTCCGCATTGCTGGTCCGCATGTATTAGTAGCAGGTGTCACTATTTTTAGAAACCTTATGGAAATTAGACATAAACATGACAACAAACATGTAATGAATTCAAAGTAGTTACGTACATATTTGTTGCCTGTTTTTGCGCTTCTCAAGCACCGGGGTATCACGAACCTTTTTAGCTGCATTTTTTATTTGTAATCAACATCAATAAAATAAGATGTATTTTAATCTGTAAGCATAGTTGATCACAGGTTTTGTAATTTATAAGCACCTGTGGTCATTTTTTTTTGGTTGGGTTTGTTTTTGCTATCCTTAGCTGTTACAACGGATTACTGCAAAGTATGAGATTAAGAGGCAGTCAATATATGGTCCACATGACTTTTATAACACACACAAATGACCAGTAGATAACAAATACAGGACCACAATCACCAGTAGATCACTATGGCCCAGATCAATTTATAGCAACCAGAGCAGAATGAACATTCTTCCCACATTTTTATGCTTCTATTTTTTATTATCCCCAAACTTTTCATTTTTTTTTACCATTTCTCATTGTGTATAGATAAACAAGTACACACTATTAGTGTAATTTTTTTTCTCAATCAAAATTAACCCACAAATCAGACCCCCCACCCCCACCCCAATTGATCATGTGTTCATCCCAAAAACCCCTAACGCTACATTGTCATTAACAAAAAGCCAGATGTATGAAGAAACCGAGCACTTTGAAAACTGTTTAAAAGTTTATAGTCTTTATTTTCACACATCCCAAATCTGTATCTCTAAAAGAAAATTCATAACTAGCTAAATTATCAACTTTCTTTTTAACAAGTGAGATTATTTAAAACAAACAAAAAACCCTAACGGTACCTGTCATTAAGAAAACCCAAATGGGTATAAAGCAATCGAGCATTTTGAAAAGTCTTAAAAAACCCTATAATCTCTATTATAAAACTCCCTAATTCTGAATAGCTAAAACAAAGTTGATGATTTTAGTCAACAAAGAAGCGACGCACTTGAAACCCTCTCGTTTTTAGCCTGATTTTTTTTCCGGCGGTGACTGTTGAAATTCTCCGGTGTTTGTTGAATATCTCCGGCGATCGTTGATATTCTACGGCGATTTTGAAGACCTTTAAGCGATTTTTGGCCGGTGATTGAGGGTATAGTTGAATATCTCCGGTGATTTGGTTATAGATGAGAAGGTTTGATGAAGATTTTGGGAAGAGAGAGAATGTGTTTTGATGTTTTGAGGTTTTGAAATGACGAAGAGTGAAGTACTGAGTGTAATAATGCCGCCGATTTTGAGAGTTCTGGTGTAACAACCCGCACTTTTGTGCGTTGTTACTACTCGTTATACTCGTTACGCCTAGCACCAGAGATTCAGATCATAATGTAACTATATCGTATATATCGCTATTCGAAGGATAATCGCATATTTTCAAGCTACAGTATCACTATACTACACTATTATCACACTAACACTCACGGAGACATTGAGTGAGGACCTACTCTACCCTCCTCAGTGGCCGTGATGTGTCGAACGTAAACAAATAACGCTAACGAGGACTCTCGGGTGAGTGCTGTAGCTCCAGTCGTCGTGACGATGATGACAATACGAGTAAACGGTACCCCGTCAGTCTTTGTGGCACTACACGAAATAACGTTCACGATGACCTCAAGAAAGGACCTATACTACCCTCATTGATGGCCGTGCAACGTCGATAACAATCGCATACTCGAATCGGAAACCGAATGTTAATTATCGAAACTTTGGATTATGGATACGTAAATACGACCCCTAGTGATATATATATATATATATAATAACAATATAATAATAATATAAATTAATTATGGAATGTACGTACTTCGAAATCCATCAAAAAAACGATCAAAAAACGGAGAAGTCCACGCGTCAGGATAGCTATCCGGACGGATGGACATGCGCACGGATGGCCATCCGCACGGATGGGCCATCCGCACGGATGGGCTACCCGGGCCAGAACCCCCTTCTTCTCCTCTTTCGCCTATAAATAGCCTGCCACACCACTGTTCAAGTGATGTGACAGCTCCTATTCAGCCAAACGCGCACCAAGACCCTTTTCTCCCGATTTCCTCGCGATTCCGGTAAGATTTCAACCTAAAACTTGTACTTCTACAATCTACACTCGATTCTACATCATTCAATCTTTCAAAACTCGAATTTTAACCGTGAAATCTACGGATTTGAGGCGTTTTGAGGTGATGTCACCAAGAGTTCTTATGAACTTCAAGTTGGGGTCTCATTTCACTATAAACGACTCAGATCCAGGTGATTTCCACATGTTTTAATGACAAATCACACCTAAATCTGTGCGACTTCGAGTTAACCATGAAGAACCACCATGAACGGCCAGATCTGATGGAACGGGGTGATTCCCGGCCGTTAGGATGAGTCGGAATTGACGAAACTTCAGGTGTTAGTGCGAAATTACACAACCCTAGTAAAAACGAACGTATTTCTTCCGTTAAACATTCAGAAACGGTGGTCAGAGTGCGAACCAGACAAGTCAGTCCGCACGGGTGACCCTAGTCCGCACGGATGACATGTCAGTCCGCACGGACCACTGCCATCCGCACGGATCATGATGTCCGCACGCACACCCCACCCGCGCGTACTGTTATCCGCACGGATCGTGACACCGCACGCACATGTCATCCGCACGGATGACATGTCACCCGCGCGCACAAGTCAACCGTGCGTACACTCGTCCGCGCGCACAAGCAAGGCCCATCCGCACGCACAACACCACTGTCCGCACGTATGACCCATCATCCGCACGGATGGCTTGTCATCCGTACGGATGGGGACCAATTGACCTAAACGTGTAACTTTTCAAGTTAATCTCGCTTAACCGTACTCCGTTTACTCTATTTCTTCAAGGATCATTACAGACAACTCGTAACCGACTCAATCAAGTTGTAATCTCGCTAAATACGCACTGTGAGTATACTTGACCCCTTTTTAATCGAATTTTGGGTGTAACATACGTTCCTAACAAAATGAACTTATCAATCGAAATATTCAATCAATCGAATATTCACTTGCGAATAACTATTATGCATAGATATACGTGATGCTAGTTGCATATGTGCTAGGGCTTATACTCGCGACGTCCCACCACGACTAGTATAGTACTATTGCACCCGACGGGGTCTAGTTATGCCATCGTACATTCGAGCATCGAGGACTTAGTTGGTAGTATCAGTTTTGTGAGTATATATGTCGTGTATTACGTTTATGCATGTGGAAATTCGCAGCACTTTTTATCTATATGCTATACTATTCAAACCTGTATACTCGCCAATACTTTTGTATTGACAAACTATTTTTACGTATGTTGCAGGCTAGATCGCAGACTATATCAAATCAAGCTAGGGAGTCTAGAAACTCAACAAAAATCTAGGTTGTCGGATTTGTATTGTTCGAGAGGACAAGAAATCTGTGATAACTTATGTGGTTGTATTATTTGTTAGTATGGGATAACGAATGTATTAAATATTATCGCAATATAGTTGTTATGGATTCTCTTGAGCAATCTGATTCGCCTAGTGCCGCGCCCCGATGATTCCGCCATCGGTTGGGGTGTGACAGATTGGTATCAGAGCCATAACTATAGGGAATTAGGTCAGACTCGACCTAGTCCGGGTCGACGTCTTAGAAATTGACCTAGTCTATAGTCTAAGTACCAACAGGCCGACTCGTACGAACCCAGTGGGGTTTGTATCGGGCTTACTTGATACTCTCGATCGAAATCGCTAAAAGCTACAACTTTGTGTGAATACCGCGTACTATAATTTCACACGAAGGAGCCTTTCCTAAGGCTGAAATACTACTTAGCCTTTCCTAAGGCTGACACAATACACGTGTTTTCAAAAATACTCGCAAAACAGAACCGAGCGATCTAGTCGAGACCAGGTGTGAAAACCAAGAACTCTCGATATGATTGCTCACTCAGCGCATTTTTTTTTCTAGCACGAGAACCTTTCATCGAGTTAGGAGTGACATCCACATCTCGACGAAAGCCTCCATTTCGAAATCTAGTGGAACTCACGAATTTATTCGAAGAGCATAACCACAACTAGGAACGGAACTGTTAAGACAGGGGTGAAACCCGTACCTTAATAAGTCGTTCCACTCTCTATAAACTGGTTTTCAAAAGCTCTCACCAAGGACTCGACTACTGCAATAACTCGAGCCACGCGATGACTAGGAAGACGAATGCCATGAGCTGCATCCCAATGGAAGCATGGAGTCTTCTAGGCCAACGCGCGCGCCCGAACTTGTTAAATATAGTTGGGTTACCTTGGGTAGTCGACGCCTAAACACCCAAGGCACTCTTATCATACGACCTGCCAATCTTACGACTGGTTGGAAACTTATTTACGTTTTGAAACTTTACGCTTTATCGATTTCTCGATGTAACGATTTTCACTCCCTACTTTATAAACGCACGATTCGCACAGCCATCGCAATCTAAAACGAACCCGAATGTTCGCAACAAAACAAATGCATAATCTATCGCATTCGCTCTCGCTTTCTTACTTCAACGCTACCTCGCATATTCTAAATCGACTTGTGTATATATGATTACAAATTACATCTATATAACTATCTATATATACGTATAAACAACAAATCATTGTGTGAGAACTTAGGAATTTCGTGTTTCCTATATGGCTCCTATGTGAATCGCATTACTATTATACTATCGCATCAAGTTTGAACGCGCTCAAATCGTAACGCAAACTCAAAAATCATTATGATCGAATCTCACTCCCAGCCTCTTTCTGTCTAGATGCCTTCCAACAACTCTACTTCGAGAATGTTAGCAAAGAGACGAGCCAAACTAAGGAGCGAAAAGAGGATTGCTTCACTTGTGACCCGGGAAGTGGTCAAAGTCATTCCTCAGATTGCCACACGAGTTCACTCTCTTACCAACTCTCGAACTTCGGAAGACGTTAAGACAGAAGAGCCACAATCTGCATTTCTCTACAAACACTTCAAAGCCTGTGATCCGATGGTCTTCACGGGTGAAGGAGGTGTTTCTCAACTACTCCAGTGGTTTGACTCTATCGAAGTTACCCTTCGTCAAAGTGGGTGTCCCGATAGTTTCCGTACTACTTGCGCTACTGGAGTATTCCAATCGCAAGCACTCGACTGGTGGACCGCCGAACGCAACAAACGTGGGATCTCTGCGGCATACGCTCTCTCTTGGGATGAGCTGAAAGAGCTCATGAAGAAAGAGTACCGTCCTCCTCACGAAATTCAGAAACTGGAAGACGAATTCTGGAAAATCAAGCAAACCGAAGGTGACAACACTGGCTACACCGCAAGGTTCAAACAGCTTAGCATAATCTGCCCAAGTCAAGTCAACACTCCAGAAAAAGCCATCGCGAAGTACATTCGCGGCTTGCCTGAGTGTGTGGGTGATTTTGTCGAAGCTGCAAGACCTGCCACTACCGAAGAAGCCTACCGCTTAGCCGCATAAATCAATAACAAACGACTCATGGAAGGATTTTACTCCAAGAATCCTGTCAAGCAAGCTCATCAAGCAATCGCCATTAATTCTTCAGGCGAACATGTTGACGATTCTCCTGATGAATCTACTGACGAATCTTCTGATAAGTCCGCTGGCAATTCTTCTAACGAATCTGTTAACGACTTTTCGGACGAATCTGCCGACAGATCTTCCGACGAATCAGCCAAAGATTCTGCAAGTGAGTCCTCAGAAGAAACCTCCAACAACGACACTTCTTCGCAAGAGACCGACAAACCCAGCCGCAAGCGAAAGACTTCAAGCCCAAGCTCATCAACAACCGAACTGCTGCAACCGGAACCTCTTCGAACAGTTCCGATGTTTCCAAAACGAGCCTACACTGGAGCTCATCCTCAGTGTTACTCGTGTACCTATCACCATCCAGTTGGGGCTGACTGTCGCTATTGCAATAACTGCAACCGTTACGGTCACTTCACCCGCAACTGCCGCATCGAACCGTGAACTTGAGTACAACAACAACAGCTCCAGCAAAAGTCTTCAGCGTCAGACATCTAGCAAGCGTAGGATAAAGTTGTAATGATACGATTTTCGACGTTTATTTCTAAGCCTTGAACCTACTCTATCACTCAATGTTACCCCCGTATTCTCTTTCACTCTCTAATTGTCGCACTTAGACTAGATTCGCACATACTATATACTATATCACGAAACAATGTGTTTTACCCTCACTACACTCTTAGAACGAGGTACGATAAACGTGCAAGGAACGAATAATCACGGGTGCACACGGGATTATTTGGTTCAGTGCACGGTGATCGTAGTGAATTCTAAAAGTGCCATAGCGTTTGACAAAAGGTGACACCAAAACACGGGATGAAAGTAGTAGGGGTCGGGCGAGGAATGCCTTACCATACTACCGAAGTTCCGTGAAGAAAGTGCCACGTGGAGTTGAACGTTATTAGACCTATTATACTATTGTGATTATTTTCAACACACTACACTCAATCGCAAGGCGTAACAAACCGTATCATCGCAAGACTTGTCGTAAGTCTGTAAACGCAATGCAATCGCCTCATCGATGGACTCTGGGGAGTCTACCACGCAGGCAAATTGCATCGACGCAAGACTAGTCGTAAGTCTGTTGCAACGAATCTCGATCAAGCAAGTAAACGCTCACGATATTGTTGAGTGAGGACCTATTCTACCCTCCTCGATAGCTGTGATGCGTCATAACGAAACGTTAAGCTCATTCGAGACAAGAATCGAACTCGACTAATCGAAATCGCTTACCTTGTGTATCTCGCAACCTCTATCGCTTATCACGTGAGCCTATATCATTTGCTGTGTATCAATCTATCGCTATCGCCTACCGTTATCTGTGACATTTGTGCTAAGTTGGAACGCATGACCTCGCCTCACGAGAGGAAGCTCATATGGTTAAAACAACGTGTTTTAGCTATATCAGCGGCCTTTCGTGGAAACAGGCCATGTGGGGTCTGATGTTAGTTAAATTCTGTGGTGTTAATCAAACGGACCGAACCGCGTAAATCGAAATCGCAAACCTCCATCGCTTGCACACAACAACTGCCGCTTATCGTAATCCGATTATCATCACCATCATTGCTAGTGTTATGTTTGTATCATTCGTTTAACCATCTAATCGCTGATCGCCTATTGTGTATAATCTACCGCTTATCGCTCACTTGATGTTCATTATCGTCTGTATGGTATTAAGTACACATGACACCGCTTCACGAGGCAAGGCTAACCTGGTTAAGCATGGTGTTTCGCCATGTTAGCAACCCCCGTGGAAACGTGCCATGTGGGTGTAATGTGGAATCTAATCGAAAACGCGCTATTCGCTTCCCGCTTATCAACTCACTGGACTAATCAATTCGATCCTATCTTATGCTCGGCCCGACTTTCTATCGATTGGGCCAAGTAAACGCAATTCTATCCGAGACATATCGGCACACCTGACACTGCCTCACGAAACGAAAGTAATATGGACAAAGCATGGTGGATACGCCGTTGGTACTTCCTATATATAAGTGTCTTAAACATATTAACGAACTTACGTGAGAAGGTGCCAAGTTGGGCTTGATGCTAAAACATCCTTTTCAAAAGGCTAAAACTGATTTCTATAAAACTTATATTAAAACCCTAGAACAAGTGAAGTTCCTCACAATGTGGAGTTAACATCGAATCAGCTTAACTCCATATTCAAAGGGAGCTTCATGAGTTCAATTTTTCCCTAAAACCGTTTTCAAAGATCAAAAACGAGATTTTCCTGAGATATTGGTTCAACATCGAGTTCAACTAGAACCCATATCATAGGAGAGTTTACGTAACCCTTATTTTCATTTTCAAATCCCTTAAAATGTTAGAAACTTAAACTTCCTTGCAACATCGGTTGACATCGATTCTGTTGACCGCACGTTAAAAGGAAAATTTTCAAAAGATTTTCGTCCTAAATCCCTTTTCGATATCTGAAAACGAACACTTCTCGTAACGTTGGTTAACGAGCGACTCAGTTAACTCTACGTCATGAGAAACCTTTCGAATTACAGTCGCATCGAACTAACGAATTCTACACAAGACAAGGTACATTGAAATGCCAACTCGCGGGATTAATACTTTCGTCTTTACGTCGCCTTCTCGCTATCGCAATCGATTCCGCTTAATCGAAATGTTCACGCTGTCAACTTACGGCCAAATCACTCGCTGTATCGCTACTTATACTAGATCAACTCTCAGAAGTCTACCTATTGGATTAATTTCGGGACGAAATTTCCTAAAGTAGGGGAGACTGTAACAACCCGCACTTTTGTGCGTTGTTACTACTCGTTATACTCGTTACGCCTAGCACCAGAGATTCAGATCATAATGTAACTATATCGTATATATCGCTATTCGAAGGATAATCGCATATTTTCAAGCTACAGTATCACTATACTACACTATTATCACACTAACACTCACGGAGACATTGAGTGAGGACCTACTCTACCCTCCTCAGTGGCCGTGATGTGTCGAACGTAAACAAATAACGCTAACGAGGACTCTCGGGTGAGTGCTGTAGCTCCAGTCGTCGTGACGATGATGACAATACGAGTAAACGGTACCCCGTCAGTCTTTGTGGCACTACACGAAATAACGTTCACGATGACCTCAAGAAAGGACCTATACTACCCTCATTGATGGCCGTGCAACGTCGATAACAATCGCATACTCGAATCGGAAACCGAATGTTAATTATCGAAACTTTGGATTATGGATACGTAAATACGACCCCTAGTGATATATATATATATATATATAATAACAATATAATAATAATATAAATTAATTATGGAATGTACGTACTTCGAAATCCATCAAAAAAACGATCAAAAAACGGAGAAGTCCACGCGTCAGGATAGCTATCCGGACGGATGGCCATCCGCACGGATGGGCCATCCGCACGGATGGGCTACCCGGGCCAGAACCCCCTTCTTCTCCTCTTTCGCCTATAAATAGCCTGCCACACCACTGTTCAAGTGATGTGACAGCTCCTATTCAGCCAAACGCGCACCAAGACCCTTTTCTCCCGATTTCCTCGCGATTCCGGTAAGATTTCAACCTAAAACTTGTACTTCTACAATCTACACTCGATTCTACATCATTCAATCTTTCAAAACTCGAATTCTAACCGTGAAATCTACGGATTTGAGGCGTTTTGAGGTGATGTCACCAAGAGTTCTTATGAACTTCAAGTTGGGGTCTCATTTCACTATAAACGACTCAGATCCAGGTGATTTCCACATGTTTTAATGACAAATCACACCTAAATCTGTGCGACTTCGAGTTAACCATGAAGAACCACCATGAACGGCCAGATCTGATGGAACGGGGTGATTCCCGGCCGTTAGGATGAGTCGGAATTGACGGAACTTCAGGTGTTAGTGCGAAATTACACAACCCTAGTAAAAACGAACGTATTTCTTCCGTTAAACATTCAGAAACGGTGGTCAGAGTGCGAACCAGACAAGTCAGTCCGCACGGGTGACCCTAGTCCGCACGGATGACATGTCAGTCCGCACGGATGACATGTCAGTCCGCACGGACCACTGCCATCCGCACGGATCATGATGTCCGCACGCACACCCCACCCGCGCGTACTGTTATCCGCATGGATCGTGACACCGCACGCACATGTCATCCGCACGGATGACATGTCACCCGCGCGCACAAGTCAACCGTGCGTACACTCGTCCGCGCGCACAAGCAAGGCCCATCCGCACGCACAACACCACTGTCCGCACGTATGACCCATCATCCGCACGGATGGCTTGTCATCCGTACGGATGGGGACCAATTGACCTAAACGTGTAACTTTTCAAGTTAATCTCGCTTAACCGTACTCCGTTTACTCTATTTCTTCAAGGATCATTACAGACAACTCGTAACCGACTCAATCAAGTTGTAATCTCGCTAAATACGCACTGTGAGTATACTTGACCCCTTTTTAATCGAATTTTGGGTGTAACATACGTTCCTAACAAAATGAACTTATCAATCGAAATATTCAATCAATCGAATATTCACTTGCGAATAACTATTATGCATAGATATACGTGATGCTAGTTGCATATGTGCTAGGGCTTATACTCGCGACGTCCCACCACGACTAGTATAGTACTATTGCACCCGACGGGGTCTAGTTATGCCATCGTACATTCGAGCATCGAGGACTTAGTTGGTAGTATCAGTTTTGTGAGTATATATGTCGTGTATTACGTTTATGCATGTGGAAATTCGCAGCACTTTTTATCTATATGCTATACTATTCAAACCTGTATACTCGCCAATACTTTTGTATTGACAAACTATTTTTACGTATGTTGCAGGCTAGATCGCAGACTATATCAAATCAAGCTAGGGAGTCTAGAAACTCAACAAAAATCTAGGTTGTCGGATTTGTATTGTTCGAGAGGACAAGAAATCTGTGATAACTTATGTGGTTGTATTATTTGTTAGTATGGGATAACGAATGTATTAAATATTATCGCAATATAGTTGTTATGGATTCTCTTGAGCAATCTGATTCGCCTAGTGCCGCGCCCCGATGATTCCGCCATCGGTTGGGGTGTGACATCTGGGATCATGCAGACTTTTGTCTTTCTTGTAAGTAATTGTAAGTAAGAGATGAAAAAATGTTTCCCATATTACCCTTAAAGTACAATGAATATATTAAAAAATACAGAAAAAGGGGAACTAAAGTAACTCATGGCTCAAAGTTAATCTCAGCCATTAATTTAGTTTGATCAATGGTGATTAATGGGTTTTAAGGGTTTAGTCAACTGGAGTGGGTTTTCGATTTATCATTATATATATATATATATATAGTGGAGAGTTCAAATGAGAAGAAACTTTTTGTAAGAAGAAAAAAGAAGAAATTTCAACCGATAAAAATGCTTCATTTTACTTCATTTAATATAAGTATTTAATGTTACTATAAGGGTAATATGGTAAACCTACAAAGATCATTAATTAGTAGTATTCCTTTTTAATAGGTAACTACATTAAAATTTGTAACTTATCTTCAAAATATATATTTTTTCAAAAAAATAAAATAAAATAATTTAGAGTGTAGGATAAATTACAATGTGTATATGATAAATTACAGGTTGTGTAGGATAAATTTCAACATGTGTAGGTAAATTTGAAAGGTGTAGGGTAACTTTTGATGTGTGTAGTCAAAAAAACATTAGTGTGAAGGATGACAATTTTTATAACTAATTAATTAGTCAAAGATGATAATAAATGAGATAAATGAAAAAGTATTTAATATTTTACAATTGTACCCTTTGTTCTTTTTCTTCTCAATTAAATTTTCTTCTCAAATGAACCTTCCCCTATATATATATATATATATATATATATATATATATATATATATATATATATATATATAGGGGAATGTTCATTTGAGAACCACCCTTATTGCGAGAACCGCGAGAATCAATGTGAACACAAAATAAAATCTAAAAAATAAAATAAAAAAAGCACTCAATTTTTTTTAATATTTTTTTAACAAAAATCACTAGATTTTGTTAACAATTTTTTTTTTTCGAGTAACAATTATCCATGCACATGTGCATATGTATCATTACTTCAACAAATTCCGTAAAACGTTATCAGTAATAGACAATTGCACTTTAATTTACAATACCATCTGTAATACACTACTTTTTACATTACCAATATTCAAAATGCACATGTGCATCATTAGGTATAACCATGATATAACATGTTTTGGTACAAAAAGTTTATGATTTTAAATGGAGAAGTAGGCCCATACACATGTTTTTTTGGTTAGTTATATCTAGTGGTTGATGGTTTGGCTATAGTTGTTACTTTATGATGTAATATGATGATTGGATGGTATAAATGGTGTTCATATACATGTAATAAAGTCAAAATATTGGTAATGGTATTGTATTATGGATGGTAGGAGGTAATGATATTGTATTATGGATTGTAGGAGGTAACGGTAGTGTATTATGGATGGTATGATATATGAAAGAGAAAGTGTATTCAAAGTAGTGTACCAAAACACCTTATTTCATGTTGATACATATAGATGCACATGTGCATTTCTAATATTGGTAATGTAGAAAGTAGTGTATTACATATGGTAGTGTAAATGAAAGTGCAATTGTCTAATATTTGTAATGAGTTACGAAATTTGTCAAAGAAATGATACATATGCACATGTGCATGTTTGTGTATTATGGATGAAATGATAGATGAAAGAGAAAGTGTATTCAAAGTAATGTACCAAAACACCTTATTTCATGTTGATACATATAGATGCACATGTGCATTTCTAATATTGTTAACGTAAAAAGTAGTGTATTACACGTGATAGTGTAAATGAAAGTGCAATTGACTAATATTTATAATGAATTACGGAATTTGACAAAGAAATGATACATATGCACATGTGCATGGATAACTGTTACTCGAAAAAAAAAAATTTGAATTTTTTTTATTAACAAAATATAGCGATTTTTCCAAAAAAATAGGAAATTTTTTTTTTTTGGGTGTTTTTTAGATTTTTTTAGGAAATACTGTTTGTATTCACACTGGTTCTCGCGGTTCTCGCAATAAAGGATGGTTCCTAACAGATCCTTCTCCTATATATATATATATATATATAGGGGAAGGTTCATTTGAGAAGAAATTTAATGTAAGAAGAAAAAGAAGAAATGACATATTAGTAAAATACTATTTCATTTATAACTCATATCATTAATTTTTTCTCTCTTTAATTAATTAGTCAACTAATCATTAATTATCGTACATATAATCTACAAAACCTACACATATCAAAATTTTCCTACATATACCCTACACATTATAGAATTTTATCCTACACAGTCGAAATTTATCCTACACACCTCGAAATATATCCTACACAACTCGTAATTTATCCTACACAACTACAAATTTATTCTACACTATAAATTAAGTTGTTTTTTTAATTTGGAAAAAGTATATATTTTGAAAATGAGTTACAAATTTAATTTAGTTGGTTATTAAAGGAGAAGAATACAAATTAATGATTTATGTAAGTTTACCAATATACCCTTATATTAAAATTAAATGCAAATATTAAATGAAGTAAAATGAAGCATTCTTATTGGTTGAAACTTCTTCTTTTTTCTTCTTACAAATTTTTTTTCTCATTTGAACCTTCCACTATATATATATATATTAGGCCCATCCTCTATTTTCTTTATGTTCGTCCTCTTTGAGGACTACCCTCCTCCCATACCAAGCAGCCTTATAGAAAATGATAATTTGACTATGTTAGATGAACATGATATGTCGAATATGGACGGACATGTCTTCATAGTCATCTTGGATCTTATATATGTATTTGTTGTACATTTTGGTTTTCGATTTTCCACTACCTCATCTCTTGGGCACACTCTTTGTAACCCTATGTCATATCCATACAGCATCATCACTTTTTGTTTTTTATTATACTAAGTGAATTAATTTTCCACTCAGACATTTACTTATATATACAAAAATTATAATACCATTAATGATAAAACAGAATTTCTAAGAAAGTATTTATACAAATAACAAAAGATATAAAAAACAAGCTTAATGAGCACTTTGTTAGATATTTTAGTGTAATTGAGATTGAAATGGTGCCAAAAGTGAATTGTAACAGACATCAAACAAGTTAGGAGGTGTGTGAGTGCACACTTGTTTGAGCCTGTTATAGTTCTAAGTACCCGGGCGGAGCCCCTAATTATGGGGGTTCCAAGGTAGCAACGTCCCATTGGCGAAAATTAGGTATTTTGAAGGGAAATTTGTATTCAAAATAATAACGGCCTCCAGGCGGTTACTAGATGTTTTTTTATCCCTATTTTGAAATGAATCTTTGGTCTTTCAATCAGCATGGGCGGCCCTGGGAGTGGGCGGGGAGGACCACCGGTCAGGGCCTGATATCTCGAAGGGCACACTATTTTATGGAAAAAAAACTGATATGTATATGTAAAGTATTAATTTTAATTGGGTATACCCATACAAAAACCAACATAGGCTCAATTACAAAACTATTCTTATGGTTTAGATTAGTTATTAGTCCATTGACATTAGTTTTAGACCTTTAATGAGCCAAATATCCAATTTCGTTATGGGCACGTTTTTCGAGCTCGAACAGGGTACACGAATTCTCAGGGTCTGCCCTGTCAATCAGGTTCACGAATTTACTCTCAAATCACATACAAAGTTCTTGTTCTCAATATCTAAGTTGTATTCAATTGGATTTTTCAGATGAATCATTGAAATAATTCGATCTAAAAGTGACTACACGCCTTCAGATCATTCAAATTGGATTTTTCAGATAAATTATTGAAATAATTCGATCTAAAAGTGACTACACGCCTTCAGATCATATGTTGAAATCTCTATTTCTGCAACACACTTCAATACATATGGCATTAGATACTTTTACTTACAGTGGATTAAATACAAAAAAAAAAAAAAAAAATCACACTCAAATATTGGGTTTTTTCAACTAAGCCGCAGAACTAAGGAATGCAAGGCCAAAATCAACATAAATAACTATATACTTTCCATGAACAAATGAATCACCAGCGGACGCACCAAGCGTCCAATACTCCAATTCAATGGTCATACATCGCGAACCATGGCCATAGACCGTAAACACCATCAATCAACTCGATGCATGGCGATTAATCTTGTGATTCACCCCACATTTCTGCTAAGTAACTATCACATTTGGTACGGCTAGTGCCATTAGCAAGTAAATCAGGGCTAGCCCTCTTGGTTCTAGCCGGTTGGGTCCCAACGGACCCACTATGCTTAATGTTATGCCTATACTCAGATGCTACATGTTCAAATACTTCGACATCGAACATGTTGAGTTTAATCTTTGGGTTCATTAGGTCCCTCACAAATGCAAAAGGTAGTTGGTCTCTTGGGTTAAATGCTTCTAGTTCATTGAACACAAGACATGAAAATAGATTGCTAGCCACCCCATGCTTCCTAAAGATTATTGCACTGTCTGGAACGTCTGCCAAAATAATCGTTGAAACCGTTAATTTAATTGTAATTAGGGCCAGTAAATTACAACTATGTTTATACATTCTTAAAGGCAGTCTCACTCTAACGGAGAAATAACTATGTTTGCTTGTCGTGACGTGTAAGTCAAGGTGTATGTAATTTGGTGGTATCAATCAGATTTTCACAAATTCACCTTAGGAGTAAATGAAGTTACTTTCCCATTAGAGTAGGATTTTTCTTGGCTATGGAAACGGAAGTTGGGACAATTGTTGGTGAAATGGTCAATATGAATTATTATCGGTTAATATGTTATAGTTGAATTATTAAAATCCATTATAGATAAAGTTTTGCAATTTTTTTAAAGATGTGTAGTGTGGAGGTTTATTACGGTTGGTTTATTTATTAAAATAAATAAAAAAGGACACGAGGTAACAAGATTCTTGTGTGGTATGGGACCATGCATTTAGTAAAATAACATGCATAAAGTGAAGTGTACGTAAAAGAAGATTGATACCTTATAATAGAATAGTAATAGTGATAAAATAATATAATAATATAATAAATAATAAATATAAAATGGGAGTAGCATAAAGTACAAGTGAGAAATAAATGAATAGCGACACTTTACTATGTTGTCATGGGGACTTTTTGTAGAAGCTTCAACTGCCTTTTCTTTTATTTTTAACAACATTTAGCTTATTAAGGTTATAAACAGGATGTTTTAAACAGATCCTATGTGGTATGTTAAATTAAATTAAAATAAAATACGAAGTGGAACAAAAAAATATCTCAATGAAATAAAAATATACACTAAAAAACAGAAAAAAAAAAAAAAAAACTAACAGAACGATTCTTGAGGAGCAATTGAATTAGTTTAACTCAAAATCATACAAAAATATTGTATTTGTTTTACAAATTTAAAATATAAATCATCTAAATACTATTTTGATTAAACAGAAATTATACTTTTACTTTGAGTGTAAATATATTCTTGAAACAGAATATACTTTATTTAATTGTTTATGTCAAATCATTATGAAGTAGCTTTCAAGTTAAGACTACTTTTATCTTTGTCATTTATTGCATGTTTGTCTAATAACTTGTTCTATGTTACATTTCATTATGTACACGCCATTTTTTTAAATATTTTGAATAACGTGTAAAAATTATATCTATCAGTTTAGTTCATTTGTCACAAAAGTAATAATTGGTACATTAAAAATAACATGAAGATGTATGTATATATTACCTGAAGGGTATGGGTATTTATTCGACGACCACGGTCGCAATCCATGTTCACAATATGTCTCGATCTGAACCCGCAAGGAATCAACATCCCACCATTTTTTCCACCTTGCGGTCGCCATAGCTTCTTCCATCGTATGAACATATAATGGATGTTTAGATATAGCCATATCCGCGTCTTTCACTATCAAAAGTGAATGTAGCAACAACAACGGATCCACAACCAATTGCATTTTTGCATCAACCCAAATGCTATATTTAGAGTTCGGAAACAACCTATGGACCAAGTACTTTGGCACTATGCCATTCATAGCCGGATTTTCGTATAGTTCTTGAGTATCAACTTTCACAATTCTCCATGCCCCGATTCTATTCTCTTTGGTTTTTCCCGTGAGTATGTTATGATAATGTAGTTGTTTTAACGTGACCTCGTCTACAAACATGTAGAAACATACATGGTCTAAGGTTTTATATCCTAGGCCTTTCGGCTGTCGGATTTTGTCATGGTCTCCAAATATCGCGGAAACTACCACAACTCCCTTACAACTTTCCATCGCCATTCTATCTACAAACCATCAAGATATACAAACATTAGTAAACTTTCATAAAACCAATTTAAAATACAAACCGTAAGAACCACATAATGTACCGAAGATAGGGTAGACAATTACTTAATCACACTATGTAACGTCAGTTAAAATAAAATATACAAGTGTTTATACAGTTATCGCAGTTCTCTAATATTATTCGACAAATTATTATACATTTCAATTTTAAACCATTTAACGTGCATTACAAAGTATATGAACACATAAAATCAAACAAATAAGATCTTCCAAAAAAAACAAAATTCATCGATGAATTTGATGAATTCGATCATAACAACTAATGCTTACCATAATCACTAATGGGAAATTTCTTAAGGAACCCACAAGGGATTTCAATGCCACCATCTCCATAATCAAAATACGAAATCCTTTCATGCATACTATAATTCATCCCAAAGCATCCACCATTTCCTTGAACATACTTCAAGCCCTTGAAATCCCACAAAGGATCATCCACAAGCCGTCGAATTTCATCGAAAACAACCTGATAATCTACAAATTCAAACAATAATCAAAACAGGGGAAATTAAAACATGGCCATTGATTGATTGAAATGAAACTGAATTGCACGCACCCGAGAAGAAAACAGGGGAATTGCAGGATGAATGGAGGGTGGGAATTGGGTGCTTGTGTTGGCCGTAGGATTGAGGGTAATTGAAGAGGGGGTCGAAAGGGGAAGATTGGAAATGGCATATGGTGGTGGAAGAGAGAGAAGTGTAGAATGCAAAGAAGAGAGAGAGGAAGAGGTAGGAGAGAGAGAAACAAAGGAGTTTGGATTGGAAGAGAAGGGGTGTAGAAGTTGTTACAAGCTTTCCCATTATCAAATTCACATCCATTCATTGTGTAATTCCTTTTCATAAGTCTTTGTTATATATATATCACTTCTGACAACAAGATATATGTTTCCATTATTATAACACCATCCGTAGCGGGCATGATTCTAGTGTTTTTCTACCCCAATCACACCGTAGCCCCACCCCCGGAGCGTTTTTGGGTGTTTTTTTTCTTCAAAAAAGCTTCCAGGCGTGTTTCAATCTACGCCCATAATCACCTTACTTGGCCAATCATGTAATTCCAACTCAAATACCTTTATATTTAAATTAAAAAAAAACAAGAAAATATTAATTAGGTAATCATTGATGGGGCATTATTGGGCATTATCCTACTACGCCCATTTGTGAAAAACACCCATAATGTCCCTTTGCTGACTGGGATGACATGTGTCGTAAAATGCCCATAGGTAGGGACTTTATTCATGTGTACCACTACACATGGTCTAATTGTAGCATCATCCCATACAATATATTATATTACAACTAGTGGGATTACTCACGTTGGTATTGTTTTGGTTCGATACGATACGGTATTGGCATTCAGAATAACAACCGAAAAAGATACGCCCAAGTGTATATCGACACATGTTTTACATTGATCCAAACTTATAAAAAATAATACCGGTACTTGTAGGTACCAATATTGTTCGACTGGTACCCGTTCGATTCGTCATAGTGTCGTTGTTGTGCCAATATTCGCTATAACTTATGTCCCAAAAGAATTAGAGTAAACTGTCAAAATGGTCCCTGAGGTTTGTTCACTTTTGCCACTTTAGTCCAAAACTCAAACCTTTTGAATCTAGGTCCCTCTGGTTTCAGTTTTGTTGCCATTTTCATTCAAAATCAAAATCTGGTCAGACTTTTTATTTAACATCCAGATTTTTTGTCTATTTCCTCCCTTTTTAATGAAGAGCAAAATGGTATTTTAATGTTTTATTATAACAAATTAAAAAATCTAACAATTTTGCCCTTCATTAAAAGGGAGAAAAAAGACAAAAAAAGTTGGATGTTAATTGAAAAATCTGTCCAGATTTTGCTTTTGGATGAAAATGATAACAAAATTGAAACCGCAGGGATCCAGATTCAAAAGGTTTGAGTTTTAGACTAACGTTGCAAAAGTGACCAAACTTCAGAGACCATTTTGACAGTTTACTCAAAGAATCATTTTATAACGAATAAAAGCCTATTTTCAATAAACTTTATACTATCACGTCGAGAAAACAATAAAAATGAATACAATATGGGTACTGATGTTCAACTAGAATCGGTTCATTTCTTCGTAATAAAAAAATAAAAAAATAGACTATGTATGACTCAATCAAATAAAGTGATAACCGAAAAACCAAATATTCAACTAGAATCGGTTCATTTCTTCGACTCCAACATATCTGACAAAACCAAAATTGTTCCCTCTCTTATCCTTTTTACGGGCCATGTATGCATCAGAGACATAACCATGCGGCTGGAATGCCCGCCATAGAACTATTTTTGTCGTTCTTTCAGGGATATTTTGCACGAGGAAGGTCATCTCCACACCATAACCTTTGCTCTTCCTGTTCTTGTTATATTGTACTTCTGTCCATGGACCTTCCTCGCCGTCATACCCACCCCCCCATGTTGTTTCGAAATCCATTGAACCAAGCCAATTAAACAACTTCTATAACGGAGAAAAAAAAGAAGACGGGCCCCAGAAAGTGAACGGAGAAGATGAAAGAATCAGTTTAGGGAGGAGGTCAAGTCAGGATATCAACGACCTCACACGCTAAACCAACTGTTTCTCTCTCGTCGAGCAGTTCCGACGGCCGGAAAAAGGTTTAAGAGGCGATGAAGAAATTTCTGAACCCCGGAAAGCGAATGGAGAAGATGAAAGAATCAGTTTAGAGATAGAGGTCAAACTGGGAAATCGGCGACCTCACACGCTAAACCAACCGAACGTCCCTCGTCGAGCTATTCTGGCGGTCGGAAAAAGAAAATTGAAAGGTTTAGAGAGAGGATTATTACAGAGGAACCGAACCTCGGAAAGCGAATGAAGAAGATGAAAGAATCAGTTTAGAGATAGAGGTCAAACCGGGATATCGGCGACCTCACACGCTAAACCAACTGAACGTCCCTCGTCGAGCTATTCCGGTGTAAGACCCTAACACGTATTTAACAAAAGTCGCAGCGGAAATTCGTGCCATAAAATTTCTTTCATTACAAACATCTTGACTTACTTGAGGGTTTATTTTAAAAATATCTCTATTACAAAACAAAAGCATAACTCCCGTTTACTAAGGTACACACTCGATTATTCCCGTACAATCTATCTTATGACTCGGTCTTCGATCTCTATTCCTTGTGATAATCGCCCGTGATCAATACAACCTGCACTCACCACATACGTTCATCACATTAGCACACATTATATAAACAAGATTCATTCACGTACACATCACATTTCGTCACTTTTCCAAGCTTTAAGCATTTCATCTGCGTATCCATTTCCTGGTGAGGCTTCAATAACGTACCTGCATTCCTTTTCATTCTCAAGGTACACCATTAATAACGTTAACACTCAACGTGTCTATTCCATACATACATACGTACTTACATACATACATACATACATACATACATACATACATACATACATACATACATACATACATACATACACATCTACATACGTGCATACCCTTCCTACAACTTTACATACATGCGTACACTCATACATGTCCTTATACATACATACATACACAACTACATACGTACATACCTTTCCTACCTCTTTACATACATGTATACACTCATACATATCTTTATACATACATACATACACATCTACATGTGTACATACCTTTCCTACATCTTTACATACATGTATACACTCATACATATCTCTATACATACATACATACACTTCTACATGTGTACATACCTTTCCTACATTCTTACATACATGTATACACTCATACATATCTTTATACATACATACATACACATCTACATGCGTACTAGATCTTGCATACTTCTTACATACTCATACGTTAATTACATGGGACTTAGACTTTGATTTATAGCCCATAAACATCTAAGGATCGATCAAAATCATGTTTAGAAAGTCCGCCGTAGTCCACGGATAACAAACCGAAGCCTACGATACATAAAACAACTTAAATAGAAAATTTCATGTTTTTGGACATGGGGAGGGCGTCGGCGACGGCCCATGGTTCTTCCCGTAGCCAAAAACCCCGTAGACAGGTAAGTAACCCGTCAAATATGAAGTTCAAACAAGTACCGGGGTTAAAAATGACAAAAATAGCATTTTTGCGAGTTAGGTGGCGTCAACGACTCCACTTCCCGCGTCAACCAGGGGAATCTGGCGTCAACAGAAAAATGAGTTTTCCAAGCGGCGTCGACGACGCCACTTCCCGCGTCGACGACGCCACTTCCCGCGTCGACGACGCCTAGCCCATTTTGCAGTTTTCTGCAGTTCCGTTTCGTCGTTCGTACGCACTAAAACGCGCGTAACTTTTGAACCGTTTACCCGTTTAACCTCCCGTTTCTTCCTACATGCTTGTAAATTCACATCCTATCATATGAACTTAAAATCCCACATCCGGATTAATGAAATTCTTAACTTACACGCTATCGTCTTATTATTCATTTATGATTTATTCGACCCGTTCATGCATTCATCCACGTAACTTGTTTGTTTGACCATAACTTCTTATGAACCTAATAATGTCAACATTGTATATCATACAAGATTAAGTTCTCGGATGTCTTGCATCCTCTTGACCGATTTTCGCTCAAGAGCTTATTTTGACCCGTTAGGGTATTTGCGCATTTTAAGGTCCTTAGCTCACGAAAACCATATTTCTCTCTTTCTTGATTTTTCAAAACATTCACTTAATCAAATAGCTTATTTGTAATCAACTTTTAAGACCATTTGCTCGTTTTACCCATCAAGGGCGTTTTTGTCAACTTTGCTCTATCCTTAACAACAAAGGACTCCCTTGTATAAGTAACCAATCCTACTACTTAGCTATAATTCTTAATCACACATACCTTGCTCGGATCAAAGCTAAGATCCGTTTAATACTTCATCGGTCTTATAAAATTCTTTCCTACTTGACCTCAATCATCATACTTAATTAAATTGCACACAACTTTACATAAACAACTAAGAAGTGATTATGAAAATCACTTACCTCATGCGTCCATGTTCATACTCGTTTCCTCGCCACTTTTTGACCCGTTAGCCTTCCGTGCTTGATTCCGTCTCGACATGATTCCTATACTTCCATGTCATCGAAATCACATTCTTATTAGCATACATAATTGTACATGTTAACGATCATATCGATCGCATAATTCCCATTTGACTTTCATTAGTTACTTCTAGCAAGCATAATACATATAATCAATTTCATATCTTTTCAAACTCATGTAACCCATCATGTCATCGCATTAAACACACATTCATCAAACACGCTCCATATAGCTCACCTTAACCTTACAATTATGACAACACATCCAACCATTCTTCTTATACCCAGTTGACTTTCAGAAGTCAACTGTTTATTAAATTTTAACTTTCGACTTATCATTATATACCCGTAACATCATAATTGACTATACGGACGACAATATATACATATTATCATACAATTGGTGTGCGTACCACCTTTTAAGCATAACGTACAACTAATTCATACACAATCTTTAAAATTCATACATAGTTCATCAAATGCTTCTACAAATCAACATGAGGTATTTAAATTAAACATCAAAGATGTTATCATCCCATTTTGTTCACTTCATCTAACAACAATTCATCCTTTCTTATCCAATTTCTTTAAACACTCACACACATGTATGATTCCAAACATTGTTAACATAAGTAAATCATCAATTTACATTACATCATCTAAAACCCACTTCATAACTACTTGTTAATCACTTACAAGTGATCTAATCTTATGTTCTTCATAATTTCATCATACTTTTGATATGTGTACTACCTTGTAAGCATAGTGTACAACTAGTTCATGCATATCCTTCTAATCTCATACATAATTCATCAATTTATTCCTTCTAATCAATATGAATCATACATGCATAAACATCAAACATACTAGTATCACATTTCTTTCAATTCCTCTCATAAGAATCCATCATACAAATCAAAATACATCAATATTAAGCAAGAATTTAGACATAGATGATTTACCCATGTCATCATCTTCACCATAACAAACGGGTTTCACCCTTAAACATCAAATTAACCTAAACCATGCATAATCCATGTTCCAAATGATGAATCTAACACATAATCATGCTCAATTTCATACAACTTCGCGATTTACAACATAACCCACTTCGTGCATAATCACCTAGCTAGCTTTTAAGACATACCTTTCGATCCCCTTGTGAAGGTGATCATTAATCTATGCTCGGTTATGAATTTGAGCTTCGTTTGACTCCTCAATTTGATGATTATGTTAGAACTAGGGTTTGGTTCATGGGGGTGTTCCCCTGATCGATCTAGAACACACACGATGTGTGTGTTGTGTGTGTGTTTGTTTTGTTTTTAAAACATAACTTTCCCCTTTTTCAACTTTGGCCCCTCATGTTTATTACTTACTCATAATATTGGCAAAACTCTTGTCTTTTCATACTTCTAAACACACACTTAACTAGGTTAAATAGCCTAGTCATTTATTTCATGACGTGTCATATCATAACATTTAACGAATATAAACATTCGGGTTTTGGGGTGTTACAAGTCTACCCCCCTTAAATAAGGTTTCGTCCCCGAAACCTTTCTCATTTCCTGTTACACACACACACACACATCTATGTTTTGCCTTATGATCACATCATAGTTATAAGTAATCGTCTCATCTCATTTCATATTTATTCATACAATTGACCTCTTCTCCTTAACTAGTCTATACTTTCCATGGCATACTTTCACATAACATTCTCATTTCCTTTGACCCGTTAAATAACAGGTCAATATACATACTTATTTAAACTTATAATAATGCTTACCTTCATATGATCATTTTATAACAGATTAAATACCTTCATCTCATCCTTTAAGATTTCCTTCTATAGACGCATTACATAACATTTAACCCTTGTTTTGTTACCACAACAAAACTACCATTTCATAGTCACACCTACGTGCTTACCTTCATAGTTAACATCGTCCTACATTTCTTTAGTTATTTGTACCATACATATCCCTTCGTTACTTACACATTCGGATATTTTCATTCCTATCATTCTTTTGTTCATTTGCTTTACATTTACTTATATGACTTGTTTGACGCACACATGGTCAAGCTATCGACTTCTTCTTATGTAGACTAGTTTCCGTCTTTTATATCTTAAATTTGTTTCGCGGATTCGAACGCGTTATTCATTCCTTTCGTACCTTCTATGTTTTTGAATCCGTCTCGCGGATTCAAACATTGCATTCACATCCTTCAGTCTTTGAATCCGTCTCTCGGATTCAAACATTGCATTTACGCCTTTCATCCCTTAAACCCGTCTCGCGGATTCAAGCATTGCATTCATATCTTTCATTCTTTGAATCCGTCTCGCGGATTCAAACATTGCATATACGCTTTTCATCCCTTGAATCCGTCTCGCGGATTCAAGCATTGCATTCATATCTTTCATTCTTTGAATCCGTCTCGCGGATTCAAACATTGCATATACGCTTTTCATCCCTTGAATCCGTCTCGCGGATTCAAGCATTGCATTCATACATTGTTGATCCGTACTTTCTTACGGATTCAACATTCTTCATTATTATCATTCATGTTTTTCATTCCTACATAGTACTCTCAATTTCCCGAGAGTCTTACTACCCGCTTCTCCCGCACGCCCACCTGTTACCCAATTCTCACGGACATACCTGCGATAATTACCACGGTCTCACGAATGTCATATGCTTCTTGCGTACTGGCCAGGTACGCAATTCACATACTAATTTCGTGCCTTCAGGTAATCATCGTCTTATGTCTGCAGTAGTGGGTCTCAGTTCGTGCTACATTTTTACAATCTTATCAAGACAATATCGTTGTCTTCCATTTAGTACTTACCCTCCCAAGGGGATTTATTCCTTTTTCTTTTAACACCGGCACCAACATATTAACATGGTGTACCTGGGGTCCGTCTGTCCATTCGCATCCTTGCCTGCCTTAGCATTCATCCTGGACTGCATTTCAAGGGTCATCTTCTTCAAACGCTTATACTTACCTTGCACATAACATACCGTTAGTTTCTTTATGCGTATACATAAGTACATACTTACATTCGCTTCTACCTTTGGATCTTGATCGAGTCTTAGATTGTACGGGTTCCTTATCATAAGAGCACACAAGTTTGAGTTCAAGTACTTACTTTCTTGTACTTGATTCTCTCAAACCAGGGCTCTGATACCAACTTGTAAGACCCTAACACGTATTTAACAAAAGTCGCAGCGGAAATTCGTGCCATAAAATTTCTTTCATTACAAACGTCTTGACTTACTTGAGGGTTGATTTTAAAAATATCTCTATTACAAAACAAAAGCATAACTCCCGTTTACTAAGGTACATACTCGATTATTCCCGTACAATCTATCTTATGACTCGGTCTTCGATCTCTATTCCTTGTGATAATCGCCCGTGATCAATACAACCTGCACTCACCACATACGTTCATCACATTAGCACACATTATATAAACAAGATTCATTCACGTACACATCACATTTCGTCACTTTTCCAAGCTTTAAGCATTTCATCTGCGTATCCATTTCCTGGTGAGGCTTCAATAACGTACCTGCATTCCTTTTCATTCTCAAGGTACACCATTAATAACGTTAACACTCAACGTGTCTATTCCATACATACATACGTACTTACATACATACATACATACATACATACATACATACATACATACATACATACATACATACATACATACATACATACATACATACATACATACATACATACATACATACATACATACATACATACATACATACATACATACATACATACATACATACATACATACATACATACATACACATCTACATACGTGCATACCCTTCCTACAACTTTACATACATGCGTACACTCATACATGTCCTTATACATACATACATACATACATACACAACTACATACGTAGATACCTTTCCTACCTCTTTACATACATGTATACACTCATACATATCTTTATACATACATACATACACATCTACATGTGTACATACCTTTCCTACATCTTTACATACATGTATACACTCATACATATCTCTATACATACATACATACATACACTTCTACATGTGTACATACCTTTCCTACATTCTTACATACATGTATACACTCATACATATCTTTATACATACATACATACACATCTACATGCGTACTAGATCTTGCATACTTCTTACATACTCATACGTTAATTACATGGGACTTAGACTTTGATTTATAGCCCATAAACATCTAAGGATCGATCAAAATCATGTTTAGAAAGTCCGTCGTAGTCCACGGATAACAAACCGAAGCCTACGATACATAAAACAACTTAAATAGCAAATTTCATGTTTTTGGACATGGGGAGGGCGTCGGCGACGGCCCATGGTTCTTCCCGTAGCCAAAAACCCCGTAGACAGGTAAGTAACCCGTCAAATATGAAGTTCAAACAAGTACCGGGGTTAAAAATGACAAAAATAGCATTTTTGCGAGTTAGGTGGCGTCAACGACTCCACTTCCCGCGTCAACCAGGGAAATCTGGCGTCAACAGAAAAATGAGTTTTCCAAGCGGCGTCGACGACGCCACTTCCCGCGTCGACGACGCCTAGCCCATTTTGCAGTTTTCTGCAGTTCCGTTTCGTCGTTCGTACGCACTAAAACGCGCGTAACTTTTGAACCGTTTACCCGTTTAACCTCCCGTTTCTTCCTACATGCTTGTAAATTCACATCCTATCATATGAACTTAAAATCCCACATCCGGATTAAGGAAATTCTTAACTTACACGCTATCGTCTTATTATTCATTTATGATTTATTCGACCCGTTCATGCATTCATCCACGTAACTTGTTTGTTTGACCATAACTTCTTATGAACCTAATAATTTCAACATTGTATATCATACAAGATTAAGTTCTCGGATGTCTTGCATCCTCTTGACCGATTTTCGCTCAAGAGCTTATTTTGACCCGTTAAGGGTATTTGCTCATTTTAAGGTCCTTAGCTCACGAAAACCATATTTCTCTCTTTCTTGCTTTTTCAAAACATTCACTTAATCAAATAGCTTATTTGTAATCAACTTTTAAGACCATTTGCTCGTTTTACCCATCAAGGGCGTTTTTGTCAACTTTGCTCTATCCTTAACAACAAAGGACTCCCTTGTATAAGTAACCAATCCTACTACTTAGCTATAATTCTTAATCACACATACCTTGCTCGGATCAAAGCTAAGATCCGTTTAATACTTCATCGGTCTTATAAAATTCTTTCCTACTTGACCTCAATCATCATACTTAATTAAATTGCACACAACTTTACATAAACAACTAAGAAGTGATTATGAAAATCACTTACCTCATGCGTCCATGTTCATACTCGTTTCCTCGCCACTTTTTGACCCGTTAGCCTTCCGTGCTTGATTCCGTCTCGACATGATTCCTATACTTCCATGTCATCGAAATCACATTCTTATTAGCATACATAATTGTACATGTTAACGATCATATCGATCGCATAATTCCCATTTGACTTTCATTAGTTACTTCTAGCAAGCATAATACATATAACCAATTTCATATCTTTTCAAAATCATGTAACCCATCATGTCATCACATTAAACACACATTCGTCAAACACGCTCCATATAGCTTACCTTAACCTTACAATTATGACAACACATCCAACCATTCTTCTTATACCCAGTTGACTTTCAGAAGTCAACTGTTTATTAAATTTTAACTTTCGACTTATCATTATATACCCGTAACATCATAATTGACTATACGGACGACAATATATACATATTATCATACAATTGGTGTGCGTACCACCTTTTAAGCATAACGTATAACTAATTCATACACAATCTTTAAAATTCATACATAGTTCATCAAATGCTTCTACAAATCAACATGAGGTATTTAAATTAAACATCAAACATGTTATCATCCCATTTTGTTCACTTCATCTAACAACAATTCATCCTTTCTTATCCAATTTCTTTAAACACTCACACACATGTATGATTCCAAACATTGTTAACATAAGTAAATCATCAATTTACATTACATCATCTAAAACCCACTTCATAACTACTTGTTAATCACTTACAAGTGATCTAATCTTAAGTTCTTCATAATTTCATCATACTTTTGATATGTGTACTACCTTGTAAGCATAGTGTACAACTAGTTCATGCATATCCTTCTAATCTCATACATAATTCATCAATTTATTCCTTCTAATCAACATGAATCATACATGCATAAACATCAAACATACTAGTATCACATTTCTTTCAATTCCTCTCATAAGAATCCATCATACAAATCAAAATACATCAATATTAAGCAAGAATTTAGACATAGATGATTTACCCATGTCATCATCTTCACCATAACAAACGGGTTTCACCCTTAAACATCAAATTAACCTAAACCATGCATAATCCATGTTCCAAATGATGAATCTAACACATAATCATGCTCAATTTCATACAACTTCGCGATTTACAACATAACCCACTTCGTGCATAATCACCTAGCTAGCTTTTAAGACATACCTTTCGATCCCCTTGTGAAGGTGATCATTAATCTATGCTCGGTTATGAATTTGAGCTTTGTTTGACTCCTCAATTTGATGATTATGTTAGAACTAGGGTTTGGTTCATGGGGGTGTTCCCCTGATCGATCTAGAACACACACGATGTGTGTGTTGTGTGTGTGTTTGTTTTGTTTTGTTTTTAAAACATAACTTTCCCCTTTTTCAACTTTGGCCCCTCATGTTTATTACTTACTCATAATATTGGCAAAACTCTTGTCTTTTCATACTTCTAAACACACACTTAACTAGGTTAAATAGCCTAGTCATTTATTTCATGACGTGTCATATCATAACATTTAACGAATATAAACATTCGGGTTTTGGGGTGTTACATCCGGCGGCTGGAAAAAGAAAGTTGAAAGGTTTAGGAGAGGAGGGGGTTAATGAAACTGATTAACTAAATCAATTATTTAACCCCAGCATAGGGGCTGTTTGGTAGCCTCTTAATGACCATTTAGATGCTATCTCTTAATGGTTTAAAATAATCAAATCATTTCTAAAACCCAAATAAAAACACCCCTTAAACAGAAAAGCTTATATTACATCACATTAAATCTCATATCTTAGTAAGGTAGCATGATATATACGATAATTGAATAAAGATGCAAAAATTAGTTAAAAAGTAGAACTCTCAAAACGCAATCGTATTCACAAAGTTCATCTGCTACTTAACATTTCATCCCTATTTTTTATCTATGATACGTTTTTCTACTCCATTCCAGTATATACACACACAGTGGTGCGTCGGTTCAATACAGAACTAACTTTAAGTAGAGTACCGTATTAGCACTTGTACGTAGTGCTGGCCAAATTGTTTAGATAAAGCGGCAGAGAAAGAGCGTATTCACGGTTACATAACTGCCTTATGTATCATACTTAAACAAAGTAACATGTACATGTGTTTATTGGTTTATCACAGGTCTATATATTTCTTGAACTATATTTTGCCCAACACAAAACATGAACATAAAGAATACAGATAAATTCAAACAATTCTAATTATATGGTCATAACAGCCACTATTGATCATCAAAGAAGCAAAATCAACAATTTCATCACACTTAAAAGAACTCACTTCAACAACCACCAATTCTATAAAAATAAACAACAAAAATCTCCAATTACTCTCACCTGAAAAGCTTTAGAAATAATATCATCATGAAGGGCAACATGATTCCTACAATTACAACAATTGTACAACCCGGGACCTACCATTTCCGCCATTAATGATCAAATCAAACACCCAAATACCCAATACTTTCAAGATCAAATCTGTTAGCACAATCAGATGAACAAAACACCGAAATTAGATGATCCTTGCATAAAAAGAAAAAAAAAACAGTTCTTTGACCAAAGAAGTTTAATTTATAACACAAAACGATGAAAATCGAAATGGGTAATTAATAAATATGAAATTAAGCTCAAGAACAATATGAGTCGCCGGCTCATTCTTCAACAGGCAAGCGGTCACAGCCCCGGGCTCCTCCCACTGCTTGGGAGCTTACGGTTTCATGTTCTATTTCACTCCCCGATGGGGGTTCTTTTCACCCTTCCCTCACGGTACTACTTCACTATCGGTCACCCAGAAGTATTTAGCCTTGCAAGGTGGTCCTTGCTGATTCACACGGGATTCCACGTGCCCCATGCTACTCGGGTCAGAGTGTAAGCTAGTGATGCTTTCGGCTACTGGACTTTCACCATCTAGGGTGCAACATTCTACTGCTTCGCCTAGCAGCACGACACTTGTATTGCTCTCCCACAACCCCATTAAATGGAATCTTGGATGAAAGAAAGCGTACCCAGTAAGAAGATGAAAAGGGATGATAGTTATAAGAAGAAGAAAAAAACCTTACCACGGTGCGTGACGGACGTAAAGGATCCAGTGTCACACCCCAACCGATGGTGGAATCATCGGGGCGTGGCACTAGGTGAATCAGATTGCTCAAGAGAATCCATAACAACTATATTGTGATAATATTTATTACATCCGTTATCCCATACTAACAAATAATACAATCACATAAGTCATCACAGAATTCTTGTCCTCTCGAACAATACAAATCCGACAACCTAGATTTTAGTTGAGTTTCTAGACTTCCTAGCTTGATTTGAAATAGCCTGCAACATACGTTAAAATATTGTCAATACAAAAGTATTGGCGAGTATACAGGTTTGATATGTATAGCGTAATAGATTAAAGAGGTATTGCGAACTTCCACATGCATAAACGTAACACACGACATATATACTCACAAAGCTGATACTATCAACTAAGTCCTCGATGCTTGAATATGCGATGGCAAACTAGACCCCGTCGGGCGCAATAGTACTATACTAGTCATGGTGGGACGTCGTAAGTATAAGCCCTAGCACATATGCAACTAGCATCACGTATACCTATGCATAACAGTTATTCGCAAGTGATAATTCGATTGATTGAATAATTCGTTTGATAAGTTTGATTTGTTAGGGACGTATGTTACACCCAAAATGCGATTAAAAGGGGTTCAAGTATACTCACAGTGCGTATTTAGCGTGGATACAACTTGATTGGATCGATTGCGAGTACGTCTGCGTTAACCATCGAATGATATAGTAAACGATGCATGGTTAAGCGGGAATAGTGTCAAAATGACAGTTATCCAGTCGAATGATGCTCATCCGGTCAGATGACCCCATCCGGTCGGATGACCGTTGGTTCAGTTCGTTTATTCTGACATTCAATCGGATGACTGGAGTTTGGGTCGGATGACACTTGGTCCGGTCGGGTGGCATGTTATCCGATCGGATGATATGCTGTCCGATCGGATGGCATGTTGTCCTGGTCGGATGGCTGTCATCCAGTCGGATGACATGCTATCCGGTCGGATGACATGTTATCCGATCGGATGACATGTGGTCCGTTCGGATGACATATTGTCCGGTCGGATGACACGTCTGTTTTAACGTTCCGATCAACTGTTTTTGAGTGTTTTTGGAAAGAATACATTCGGTTTTACTGGGACAGTGTAATTTCGTATTAACAATTGAAATTCCATCAGTTCCGACCCGTTCTAACGGCCGGGAATCACCCCGTTCCATCAGATCTGGCCGTTCTTGACGGTTTCTCATGTTTCACTCGAAATCGCACAGTTCCTTTGTTAAATACATAGGTTTTTAGGTGAGTTGGTTGTAAAAACACATGAAAATCACCCAGATCTGAGTCGTTTATGTTGGGATGAGGTCACACTTTGAAGTTCATATGAACTCTTGGTGACATCACCTTAAAACACCTCAAATCAGTAGATTTCACGGTTAGAAATTAAGTTTTAAAAGGCAGAATGATGTAAAATTGAGTGTAGATCATAGAAGTACAAGTTTTAGGTTGAAATCTTACCGGAATTGCGAGGAATCGAGATAAAAGGGTCCTAGAGCGTGCTTGGTCGAGTGGGAGCTGTCACATCACTGTTCAAGTGACGTGACATGCTATTTATATGCAACAGAGGAAATTGGGGTTACTGGGTCGGATGGCCCATCCGTTCGGATGACTCATCCGTTCGGATGGCCACTCCAGCGCGGGGAGTTTCTCCGTTTTCAATCGTTGCGATGGTTTTTGGAGTACGCGCTTTCTATAGTTAATTTTTATTATTATTATATATGTATATATATCACTAGGGGTCGTATTCACGTATCCATATTGCGATACAATCAATCGGTTTTCGTTTCGAGTATGCGATTGCTTGCGACGTTGCACGGCCATCAAGGAGGGTATTATAGGTCCTTTCTCGATGTCGTCGTGAACGTTATTGTGTGTTGTGCCACAATGACTGACGGGGTACCACTCACTCGTATTGTCGTCATCGTCACGACGACTGGAGCTATAGCACTCACCCGAGAGTCTTTGTTAGCGTTAGTTATCTGTGTTTCGACACATCACAGCCACCGAGGAGGGTAGAATAGGTCCTCACTCAATGTCGTCGTGAGTGTTAGTGTTTGCGATGTGATGTAGTGATAATGTATTGCGAAAATATGCGATTATCCTTCGATTAGCGATGTATGCGATATAGTTACATTATGATCCGAATCTCTGGTGCTAGGCATAACGGGTATATCGAGTAGTAACAACGCATGAAAGTGCGGGTTGTTACAGTCTCCCCTGCTTTAGGAAATTTCGTCCCGAAATTAATCCAACAGGTAGACTTTTGAGAGTTGATCCTGCATAAGTAGCGATACAGCGAGTGATTTGACCGAGAGTTGACAAGCGAGAGCGTTTCGAATAAGAGAGATCGATTGCGATAGCGAGAAGGCGACATAAAGAAAAAAGTAATATCCCACGGGTTGGCGTTCCAAAGTACCTCGTGTCGCGAAGAATTCGTTAGTTCGATGCGATTGTAATTTTAAAGAACTTGAAAGGTTTCTCATGACGTAGAATTAACTGAGTCAATCGTTAACCAACGTTACAAGAAGCGTTCGTTTTTAGATATTCAAAAGGAATTTTGGATGGAAATCTTGAAAAATTTCCTTTTAACGTGAGGTCAACTGAGTCGATGTTAACCAACGTTGCAAGGAAGTTTAGGTTTTAAGCATTTTTTAAGGAATTCGAAGATGAAAATTGGGGTTATGAAAACTCTCCTATGACATGGGTTCAAGCTGAACTCGATGTCGAACCAATGTCTTAAGAAGGATTTCGTTTTGATGTTGTAAAAGCTTTAGGAAAAACTGGACTTACGAAACTTTCCTTGGACATGGAGTTAAGCTGATTCGATGTTATTTCCATGTCGTGAGAAAATTTCACTTGTCCACCGGTTTTAAATCGAAATTTCTATAAAAATAAGTTTTAATAGTACAAAAGGTAGTTAATCATCGAGCCCCACTTGGCACTTTCCCACAAAAGTTTGTTAATATGTTTAAAACACTTATATATAGGAAGTACCAGCGGCGTATCCACCATGTTTTCGCCTATATTACTTCCGTTTCGTGAGGCGGTGTCAGGTGTGCCGATATGACACGGATAGAATTTGTGCTTACTCGGCCCAATCGATAGGAAGTCGGACCGGGTATAAGATAGAATCGAACAGGTTAAACCGGCGAGTTGAATTGCGAACGCAGCTGTAGCAGCGTGCGCGAGTAGCCTGATGACATAAAACATTTATGTGTCGTGCCTGGGTAGGCGTCGAGCGATAAGCGATAAGTGAATAGCGCGTTTTCGATTAGATTCCACATTAAACCCACATGACACGTTTCCACGAGAGTTTGCTAACATGGCGAAACACCACGTTTAACTAGGTTAGTTTTGCCTCGTGAAGCGGTGTCATGTGTACTAATACCACACAGACTGCAATGAACACCAAGCGAGCGATAAGCGGTACACGATACGCGAATAAGCGGTAGATTATACACGATAAGCGATAAGCGAATAGGTGATTAGGCGAATAACACAAACACAGCACCAACAAAGACGGCGGCGATAGACGAACTACGATGAGCGGCAGTTGTTGCGTTAAGCGTGATTTATGCGGTTCGATTTGATTGATTAACACCACAGAGTTTAACTACCATCAGACCCCACATGGCCTTTTTCCATGAAAGCCCGTTGATATGACTAAAACGCCCTGCTTTAACCATATGAGCTTTATTTCGTGAAGCGAGGTCATGTGTGCTAACTTAACACAAATATCACAGATAGCGGTAGATGATAGCGATGGAGTGTCACACAGCAAGCGATATAGCGATTTACATAATAAGCGGTAGTGATCCTCGAAATAATCGATAGAGATAGCGAGATACACATGTTAAGCGATTGCGATTGGCCGAGCTTTGTTTCGAATAAGCTTTACGTTACGTTGCGACGCATCACGGCTATCGAGGAGGGTAGAATAGGTCCTCACTCAACAATATCGTGAGCGTTTGTGTACTTGATGAGGTTTGCTGCGACAGACTTACGACCAGTCTTGCGTCGATGCAAGTGCCCTACGAGGTAGACTCCCCAGAGTCCGTCGATGAGGCGATTGCACTGCGTTTGCAGACTTACGACAAGTCTTGTGATGATGCGACTTAGTTGTTACGCCTTGCGATTAAGTGTAGTGTGTTGAAAATAATCCCAATAGTATAATAGGTCTAGTAACGTTCAACTCCACATGACACTTTCTGCATGAAACTTCGGTAGTATGGTAAAGCACACCTTGCTTTAACCCCATTACTTAAATTTCGTCTTTCGGTGTCATACTTTGTTGAAACGCTTTTGGCACCTTAGAATTCACTACGATTTCCATGCACTGACCCAAATAATCCCGTGTGCACCCGTGATTAATCGTTCCTTGCACGTTTATCGTACCTCGTTCTAAGAGTGTAGTGAGGGTAAAACACATTATTTCGTGATATAGTATATAGTATGTGGGTGAATCTAGTCTAAGTGCGACGACTAGGGTGTGAAAGAGAATACGAAAGCGAGAGTTAGTGTTACACACTTAGGAATTAACGTCGAAAATCGTATCATTACAACTTTATCCTACGCTTGTTAGATGCTTGGTGTTGAATACTTTTGCTGGAGTTGTTGTTGTTGTACTCAGGTTCGCGGTTCGATGCGGCAGTTGCAGGTGAAGTGACCGTAACGGTTGCAGTTATTGCAATAGCGACAGTCAGTCCCAATTGGATGATGATAGGTACATGAGTAACACAGGGGATGAGCTCTAGTGTAAGCTCGTTTTGGAAACACCGGGACTGCTTGAAGAGGCTTCGGCTGCAGCAGTTCGGTTGTTGAGGAGTTCGGGCTTGAAGTCTTTCGTTTGCGACTGGGTTTGTCATTGTCTTGCGAAGAGGTATCGTCGTTGGAGGATTCGTCTGAGGACTCACTTGCAGAATCCTTGGTTGAGTCGTTGGAAGAACCGCCGGCAGAGTCATCAGAAGAATCGTCGGCAGATCCGTCAGGGGAATCGTCAGCAGATCCGTCTGAAGGATCGTTAGCAGATTCGTCAGAAGACTCGTCGCTAGGATCGTCTGAAGAATTAGTGACGATTGCTTGATAAGCTTGCTTGACAAGATTCTTGGAAGAAAACCCTTCCATGAGTCGTTTGTTGTTGATTTATGCGGCTAAGTGGTAGGTTTCTTCGATGGTAGCTGGTCTTGCAGCTTCGACAAAATCACCCACACACTCAGGCAAGCCGCGAATGTACTTCTAAATGGCTTTTTCTGAAGTGTTGACTTGACTTGGGCAGATTATGCTAAGCTGTTTGAACTTTGCGTTGTAGCCAGCGTTTCACTTTCGACTTTCTTGATTTTCCAGAATTCGTCTTCTAGCTTCTGAATTTTGTGAGGAGGACAATACTCTTTCTTCATGAGCTCCTTCAGTTCATCCCAAGAGAGAGCGTAAGCTGCAGAGGTACCACGTTTGTTTCGTTCGGTGGTCCACCAGTCGAGTGCTCGCGATTGAAATACTCCAGTAGCGCAAGTGGTGCGGAAACTATCGGGACACCCACTTTGACAAAGGGTAACTTCGGTAGAGTCGAACCACTGGAGTAGTTGAGATACACCTCCTTCACCCGTGAACTCCATCGGGTCACAGGCTTTGAAGTGTTTGTAGAGAAAAGTAGATTGCGGCTCTTTTGTCTTGACGTCTTCCGAAGCTCGAGGGTTGCTAAGAGAGTGCACTTGAGCGACGATCTGGGGAATCATTTCGGCCACTCCCTTGACCACAAGGGAGGCGATCCTCTTCTCGTCCCTTCGTTTGGCTCGTCTCCTTGCCGACATCCTCGAAGTAGAGTTGTTGGAAGGCATCTAGACAGGAAGAGACTTGGAGTGAGATTCGATCATAATGATTTTTGAGTTTTGCGATGCGATTGAGCGCGTTCAAAACTTGATGCGATAGTATAGTAATAATGCGGATCATATAGGAGTCACACAGGAGACACGAAATTCCTAAGTTCTCACACAATGACTCATTGTTTATGCGTATATATATACTTATATAAATGTAGTTTGTAACCATACACATACAGGTTGATTTAGAATATGCGAGGACACGTTGAGGTGAGAAAGCGAGAGCGAAGGCGGTAGTTTATGCATTAGTTTTGTTGCGAACATTCGGGTTTCGTTTTAGATTGCGATGGTTGTGCGATTTGTGTGTTTATAAAGCAGGGAGTGAAAATTGTTAATTCGAGGAATTGATAGAGCGTAAAGTTTCAAAATACACAAACGTAAATAAGTTCCAACCAGTTGTAAAATCGGCGGGTCGTATGATAGAGTGCCTTGGGTGTTCAGGCGTCGACTACTCAAGGTAACCCAACTATATTCAACAAGTTCGTGCACGCGCGTTGACCTAGAAAACTTCATGCTTCCACTGGGATGCAGCTTATGGCATTCGTCTTCCTAGTCATTGCGTGGCTCGAGTTATCATGTTAGTCGAGTCCTTGGTGAGAGCTTTTTGAAAACCCGTTTATAGGGAGTGGAACGGCTTATTAAGGTACGAGTTTCACCCCTGACTTAACAACTTTGTTTCTAATTGTGGTTATGCTCTTCGAATAAATTCGTGAGTTCCACTAGATTTCGAAATGGAGACTTTCGTTGAGATGTGGATGTCACTCCTAACTCGATGAAAGGTTCTCGTGCTAGAAAAAAAAATGCGCTGAGTGAGCGATCTCATCGAGAGTCCTTGGTTTTCACACCTGGTCTCGACAGGATCTCTCGGTTTCGTTATGCGAGTATTTTCGAAAACACGTGTATTGTGTTGGCCTTAGGAAAGTCTAAGTAGTATTCAGGCCTTAGGAAAGGCTTCTTCGTGTGAAGCTGTAGTACGCGGTGTTCACACAAAGCGGTAGCTTTTAGCAATTTCGATCGAGAGTATCAAGTAGGCCCGATACAAACCCTACTGGGTTCGTACGAGTCGGCCTGTTGGTACTTAGACTATAGACTAGGTCAATTTCTAAGACGTCGACCTGGACTAGGTCGAGTCTTGCCTAATTCCCTATAGTTATGGCTCTGATACCAATCTGTCACACCCCAACCGATGGCGGAATCATCGGGGCGCGGCACTAGGTGAATCAAATTGTGACAACCGGTAATTAACGGCTTCTAATTACGCGATTAACAAACATTTAAGGCGATAACAAATAGTGTTTAAGGCACGAATTAACTTAATTAGGCTTGTGGAATGCCTAGGAACGCTTATCTGACGTTACAGTGCGCGAATGGTGATTTTCGGAAAAACTGCGAAACGATAACGGACTGAAACCGTATAAAATACTGACAACACCGACAAATACGAAGTTTATACGTATAATTTAAATTTATGGATTTTGTTTTACGAAATTATCACGCTTTCTAACGGCACTAAATGCAAGCGAGAGTGAAAAACGCAGAAATAAGAACGCACCGTCAATCAACAACGTCACGGAAGCACCGGACTCGAGTTACATCTAAATGTTGATATATTATGATATATTTAGTTTTGTTTTCAAAATCGGATTGAAAAACGAACAAGAAACGGTAACCGAGTCATTTTACGCGTTACTAACGCACCGACGAACATACGCGTCTAATAACAATATGCTACTAAATTGTAAGTGTATAGACCTTAAAACAATATCCTATGACAATTTACGAGGATCGTGTGCGTAAACGGCTTCGGAATTTTTATTGGGCCACTCAAGACACGCGTTAATGGGCTTTAAGCCCAAAGCCCATTTTAAACAAGAAACCCCAAGTATAAAGGTTGTAGTGTAACTTTATCCATCCATTTTTGAATTCTCAGACAATATACACGCACACCTGCTCCTACTCCTTCATCTTCTTTACTTTGGAGAACCCACGGGAATTCGAGTACTTAGCGGCGTTCATTTTCTAGAAGTCTTAGCTCAAATACTTCTGCTGTGCAATGAGGATACCAGTCCAGTCACGCCAATGCTCTGATAATTTCGGGGTGTGACAGATTGGTATCAGAGCTATAGCTTTCAGCGAATTAGGTTTCTGTAGAGATGCCTAGGCTTTAACCTCACTATCCTCTGGGGACTTAGATATCAAGAATTGAACACAGACAGAACGCCTAAGACTCGAATATGGGTTCCAACCATTTCCAAGAACAATGAGACAACTGTTTTGATTTTAAACATGCACAAGAGTTGCGTTTGATACACGATACACGAAACGATTACATGTGGTAAGCAAAACCTTGAGAGTTTGATAACATGCATCTAGGACCTTTGGAGAACTTATGTCAAAATCCAATAAAGGTCATTACGTAGGAAATGTGACTATTAACTCGGGCAAACACCATTATATTATGTCGTCTATGTTATCTTACTTACCCGAGCAGGTAACTTACGCGGAACAAAACGCTAGTGCACAAGTATACATGGAACTTAAGCTATACGTCAGCGGATGTCGAAGTACATCACACGACTTTCGAGACAAGGCCTTTGGGGAAAACACACTTGGACACAAATCTAGCTAAGGTACGTTAGAACAAGATTTCACAACAATCGGTGCATAGTCTAAAGAGACTCACAGTATTTGGCGCTGCAAAAGAAGTCACATGTCTTCGCATCCCCCACTTCATTAATGGCGGTTACGCTATGTTCGACATTCCATGGTAATGTCAACTAACCAACGGTTATCACGCGAAATTCCAGGTAAAGTCCTTAAATTTCTTTTATTGAAATTTTGAGTTTTGCATATAACGAGTAGATTTTCGTATTTCTACTCCCCCTAACGGTCATTGCACCATGAGGATTTTATTTCATGATAGCGAACACGCAATTGTTTCATTTCTTGACAAATTCATCCGCTACACATGCATTGTTTGTTACGCATGTGGTTTCACTTTGAATGGTTGTTTTGTAAACATCTCATATATTGTTTCGCTATACACAGTCTTTGCATTGCGATCTAGATGACTCGTATTATTGCAAAATGTTGACTCCTTGATATCGAGTCAACGGATTTCTTGGAAAACTCATTTTCTTTTGAGTGGCATACATGGTTTTTCGTTGTAACCATGTCGAAGCTTTCTTGTCAATACATGCACTCATTGTTGAATTACGACTAAACCAAGTTCAATTGATTGAACTTGCTCGTAATATATATTCGATTCAAGATTCCATATGATGGATTGAGGCCATCATATTCGAAATAATCCCAACAAGCACTTCCTTTGCTTTGAACCATAACATACTTGTTTGGTCTTCGACTTCATTGAATCGTTTCTTTGATGACGATCACCTTGAGGTGGCGTTTTTCACAAGTTTGAAGCTTGCGCTAATCTCGCTGCTCACCTCATGTACGGATTTAATTATTTATTTATTTGTTTATTGATATTAAATCCGCTTTGTTGATTTATCATATTAAAACAATCTTAACACAATCGTGTGTTAAGATAATGGTACACAAATTTATGTCATATTTCGGTGTATCGCTTAACGGTTCTTTCAGCATCGATCAAACATTTTGTGATATTTATTTCTCTTTCATTTTCGATCGAAAAACATTATTTATTTGTTTCATTTTCAATCAAAAATCCTATGAGATTTGTTTGAAACAAACATTCAGATTTACTTTGTTGAACCTTTCTCCTGATTTCAAACGCGGTGAACTTGCCGCTATTATTGAATTGTTTCAATCACTACGACACCTTGTGGTGTCGGAAGGAACTTGTAGCTTGGGCTAATCATGATCGAACGTTTCATGCAAAACACGGTGATGCTTGTTCGGTCACCGCTATTGTTGAATTATTTCACTCACTACGACACCTTGTGGCGTCGGTATAAACTTGTAGCTTGTGCTAATCGTGATCGATTGTTTCATGCAAAACCACGTATGCTTTTAGTTTGATTAATCATTTAACTAGCCTTAATGCAACTATGTATCAAGGCGATGATACACCAGGTTCGGTTGTATTTCATTTCGGTGTATCCTTGCAACTCAATAATGTCAACACGTTAATTTTATTCATTTAATGGTTCGATAGTTTACAAATCATTTTTATGATTCTATTTATTCGAGCTTGTTAAACTCGAGTTTCAATCATACAGCAACCAACGCAAGATTCCGTTGGTAGTAAATTCTGTTGTTTCAAAAATTGATTTGCAGTTGTGAACGTTCATTTGGAATTACACTAGTTGAATTTCCTCTTTTGTTGACCCAGTAAATTTATTCACATTGGTGATGGTATCACTACACTTTATTCACTTGACATCGATTTTTGGAACAAACTCAGTTGAACCGTTGGGTTCTTATTGATGCAAAATGTCCTTACGTTCACGTAATCTGAATAAGTTTTGATTCGATTACGCGGTCATTCACTTTGGTATTATTCGGACTTACCCAGGAACGTCATAACTCTAAGAAAATAACATAGTCTAAATTTCGAGGACGAAATTTCTGTAACAGGGGGAGAATGTGACAACCGGTAATTAATGGCTTCTAATTACGCGATTAACAAATGTTTAAGGCGATAAAAAATAGTGTTTAAGGCACGAATTAACTTAATTAGGCTTGTGGAATGCCTAGGAACGCTTATCTGACGTTACAGTGCGCGAATGGTGATTTTCGGAAAAACTGCGAAACGATAAACGATAACGGACTGAAACCGTATAAATTACTGACAACACCGACAAATACGAAGTTTATACATATAATTTAAATTTATGGATTTTGTTTTACGAAATTATCACGCTTTCTAACGGCACTAAATGCAAGCGAGAGCGAAAAACGCAGAAATAAGAACGCACCGTCAATCAACAACGTCACGGAAGCACCAGACTCGAGTTACATCTAAATGTTGATATATTATGATATATTTAGTTTCGTTTTCAAAATCGGATTGAAAAACGAACAAGAAACGGTAACCGAGTCATTTTACGCGTTACTAACGCACCGACGAACATACGCGTCTAATAACAATATGCTACTAAATTGTAAGTGTATAGACCTTAAAACAATATCCTATGACAATTTACGAGGATCGTGTGCATAAACGGCTTCGAAATTTTTATTGGGCCACTCAAGACACGCGTTAACGGGCTTTAAGCCCAAAGCCCATTTTAAACAAGAAACCCTAAGTATAAAGGTTGTAGTGTAACTTTATCCATCCATTTTTGAATTCTTAGACAATATACACGCACACCTGCTCCTACTCCTTCATCTTCTTTACTTTGGAGAACCCACGGGAATTCGAGTACTTAGCGGCGTTCATTTTCTAGAAGTCTTAGCTCAAATACTTCCGCTGTGCAATGAGGATACCAGTCCAGTCACGCCAATGCTCTGATAATTTCGGGGTGTGACACAAATTGCTCAAGAGAATCCATAACAACTATATTGCGATAATATTTATTACATCCGTTATCCCATACTAACAAATAATACAATCACATAAGTCATCACAAAATTCTTGTCCTCTCGAACAATACAAATCCGATAACCTAGATTTTAGTTGAGTTTCTAGACTTCCTAGCTTGATTTGAAATAGCCTGCGATCTAGCCTGCAACATACGTTAAAATATTGTCAATACAAAAGTATTGGTGAGTATACAGGTTTGATATGTATAGCGTAATAGATTAAAAAGGTATTGCGAACTTCCACATGCATAAACGTAACACACGACATATGTGACACCTGTGTCACTTCAACCATCAAATAAATGCCAAACCATTGAAATATAGTATTTCATACTTGGGATTTGTAAAAATATGTGTATTTTTAGCACATATCAACTCTTGTTCGATTTCAAGCTCTAAATCGCTTTCTGGAAGGTTATACGCGCACTAATGCGTAAATATAACCAGTTTAATGCAACAAACACTCCGGAATAGTGAAATAGGCTTAACATACCTTAAATAACCTTTAAATAACTTAGAAATAAGTTTTGGAAGGTTTGGTATGGTGAAATCAAGTTATATCGCTTACAGGGACTAAAGTTGACAAACTGCGAAAGTATGCCAATTTGAACTGTAACAGACATTCCGGAACATGACCATAAGTTAAACATACCATAAATATCCTTTACATAGCTTAGAAATAGGCTTTGAGGTGTTTGGTGTGCTAAAATAAACTTTTGGGTCATTCAGGGACTAAAAGTGTCAAAAAGTGCACAAGTTTGCATTTTCGCGCATAACTTACGTTCTGAATACATCCGGACATCCAAAAATTTATGTAAGCACTAAAATATTTTATTTTAGTATTTGGCATAAGAAAAATCCATTCGTTGCGTCATTTGGATCGTTTTTCGCGCCTATGCGAATTCCGTCGTAATTAAGCGAACATCGCGTTCGTACGACCAAACGAGCCAACACCTGGCATATTTTTGAGCATGTTTCATGTCCAAAATGTTTAGGCATCATTTTAGGGCCTTAAAGTTGGCTTTACGGGCCTTAGAAGTGTCGGAAATGGCTTAAATACACAACAGGGACCAAAACTGTCATTTTTGAAACTTATTTTCTGATCAGAACCCCCATGCGGCCCGCATTAGTTTTGGTGTATCCTGAAGCGGGCTGCCTCAGCCTTCCAGACCAGGTTAACTGCATTTAACAGCAGTTTCCAGCTGTTTGATCCACAACCACACACTCACACTTGCTTAGTCAGCTGATAAGAACCCATTTTTAGTCACCACAACTTGCCAACACTTGTACGGATGCGATTAAGGCACGATATTCGACAAACGATCCTAACGGTTCGGGTATTCCTATAAATACCCATCCACCCCATTGCAAAACTTACAAGAATTTTGATTTGAGAAACTCTAAGTTGAAACTATTGTTTCATACCTGAGAATTTTGAATCGAAATTAGCATTCGGGGACCCTTCATAAGTATTCTTTCGTTCTTTTATTGCTTTTCGAGTCTTTTAGAGTCTGAAAGTCAAACTTTGTTTGACTTTCTGCATTAACCAATTTATGGTCAATGCGAAGTTCGTTTGAACTTCGCAACGTGAGTGTAATCACGTTGGTTATAGTCCCTTGGGATAATGCCTACTGATTACCACGTTGTCTAGGGTCGTAGGGTAAGCGATCTAATAAATCGCTTATACCTCGAACCCGACCCATTTGGTCGATCATTAGGATCCGACCAAATACATTAGGTGACCATAGTAGGTAGGGAATAACCTTCCGAGGTTATACCTTATGGTCGCTACGTTTAATTAGTTGTATGATAGGTAGTTTATATGCCTTAGGTAAATTACCAGAATACCCTTTTCATGTATAATTGGTAATTAAGCATATGTAACCTAAACTTTTGTCACATAACTGATAATGTAACATGTTTAGGCATATAATACTTGTCATAGGACTAGTTAGGCGGTCCGAACGCGTTTCACGCGAACGACGCGTTAAAGTAGCATAAGCTACCTAAACGGGTCGTAATGGGTCGAAAGCACTTAGATTAAGGTTTCATTTAGTATGTAGGCTTTGTTAAACCATATGACACGAGTCTCTATACTCGTTTGGTTTACGAACCTTCATTCTATCCAATCATCCGATTTAGGTCCGGTTATTAACATAGTTACCTATATTAGGTGCCGTTTGATATCCGCAATCTCTAGCATTGTTTGGTTGTTACTCAAGGACTTCTGAGCAATCTCAAGTGAGTACATAGACCCCTCTTTTACTGTTTTCCAAACTGTTTTGGGGTGAAACACATGTGCCTACTTGTTACTTTCATGCTTTCCTGTTTTCACATCATATACTTCCTACGTTCATTAGTACATTATAGTAAATGATTTTCATTGTGTTCATGCTATGTATGCCCATTGTGTGCATACTTAGTACATCGTTTTATATTACATTTTATGCTATGTATGTCCATTTAGTTCATACTTAGTACATCGTTTTACATTACATTTTATGCTATGTATGTCCATTGTGTGCATGCTTAGTACATTGTTTTACATTACATTTCTGTTGCATATGCTCATCCAGCATGTGAACACATCATACTGCATTTTGAACCGTTGTAATAATTTGACTATGTGAACCGTTTGTATCTGTGAACCATTTGTATCTGTGAACCGTTTGTATCTGTGAACCGTTTGTATCTGAGAACCGTTTGTATCTGTGAACCGTTTGTATCTGTGAACCGTGTGAACTGTATTTGACCATACATAAACATTTCTACAATTGTTAAACATTACTTTGGTGGTTTGGTTTGATTAAGTGATTAAGTAACGATGCGTGTGCAATATGATACAAGCATGGTGAATACGCCGCTGGTACTTCCTATATATAAGTGTTTGTATGGTATTACATATCGTAGCGTTATTTGAATCATTTCAGTTTGATACATATAACATTTTATACAAATATCATACTTTTCACAAGACATTGATTTACAAACAACTTATCTTATACAAACTCATTTTACATGGTTATTCATTTAACCATACATTATTCTCTTATTTATACATATCATATGGTCTTATCGTTTTTCAAATGATTTACAAAACAAAGCAAATTACAAGGTTCATGACTAAACATTTTCTCAAACATAAGTCATGAAACCTATTTTCACAAAACCTATGTATCTCACATGCATTTTTATGCTGACGTACCTATTTTCACATGTGTTTTTCAGGAGCTGTTGCATAAGATGATCAAGATACACATAGGCAGACTTGGGCTTTAGTGACAATAAAAGATGCAAGACTAGTTAATTATGTTGTATTTCCTTGTTTGTTAAGACATTGTAACTCTTTTAATCAATAAAACGAAACTTCAATTGCCATGGATTTGAAACAATTAATTCTGTTACAACACTCCCCGACGTTTCCGCCACGTTTTGTATGTTCTACGTGGTCGGGGTGTGACAACATATATACTCACAAAGCTGATACTACCAACTAAGTCCTCGATGCTCGAATATGCGAGGGCAAACTAGACCCCGTCGGGCGCAATAGTACTATGCTAGTCGTGGTGGGACGTCGCGAGTATAAGCCCTAACACATATGCAACTAGCATCACGTATACCTATGCATAACAGTTATTCGCAAGTGATAATTCGATTGATTGAATAATTCGTTTGATAAGTTCGATTTGTTAGGGACGTATGTTACACCCAAAATGCGATTAAAAGGGGTTCAAGTATACTCACAGTGCGTATTTAGCGTGGATACAACTTGATTGGACCAGTTGCGAGTACGTCTGCGTTAACCATCGAATGATATAGTAAACGATGCACGGTTAAGCGGGAATAGTGTCAAAATGACAGTTATCCAGTCGAATGATGCTCATCCGGTCGGATGACCCCATCCGGTCGGATGACTGTTGGTTCGGTTCGTTTATTCTGACATTCAATCGGATGACTGGAGTTTGGGTCGGATGACACTTGGTCCGGTCGGGTGGCATGTTATCCGATCGGATGATATGCTGTCCGATCGGATGGCATGTTGTCCTGGTCGGATGGCTGTCATCCAGTCGGATGACATGCTATCCGGTCGGATGACATGCTATCCGGTCGGATGACATGCTATCCGATCGGATGACATGTGGTCCGTTCGGATGACATGTTGTCCGGTCGGATGACACGTCTGTTTTAACGTTCCGATCAACTGTTTTTGAGTGTTTTTGGAAGGAATACATGCGGTTTTACTGGGACAGTGTAATTTCGTATTAACAATTGAAATTCCATCAGTTCTGACCCGTTCTAACGGCCGGGAATCACCCCGTTCCATCAGATCTGGCCGTTCTTGACGGTTTCTCATGTTTAACTCGAAATCGTGCAGTTCCTTGGTTAAATACATAGATTTTTAGGTGAGATGGTTGTAAAAACACGTGAAAATCACCCAGATCTGAGTCGTTTATGGTGGGATGAGGTCACACTTTGAAGTTCATATGAACACTTGGTGACATCACCTTAAAACACCTCAAATCAGTAGATTTCACGGTTAGAAATTGAGTTTTAAAAGGCAGAATGATGTAGAATTGAGTGTACATCATAGAAGTACAAGTTTTAGGTTGAAATCTTACCGGAATTGCGAGGAATCGAGAGAAAAGGGTCCTAGAGCGTGCTTGGTCGAGTGGGAGCTGTCACATCACTGTTCAAGTGATGTGACATGCTATTTATAGGCAACAGAGGAAATTGGGGTTACTGGGTCGGATGGCCCATCCGTTCGGATGGCCACTCCGGCGCGGGGAGTTTCTCCGTTTTCGATCGTTGCGATGGTTTTTGGAGTACGCGCTTTCTATAGTTAATTTATATTATTATTATATATGTATATATATCACTAGGGGTCGTATTCACATATCCATATTGCGATACAATCAAACGGTTTTCGTTTCGAGTATGCGATTGCTTGCGACGTTTCACGACCATCAAGGAGGGTAGTATAGGTCCTTTCTCGATGTCGTCGTGAACGTTATTGTGTGTTGTGCCACAATGACTGACGGGGTACCACTCACTCGTATTGTCGTCATCGTCACGACGACTGGAGCTATAGCACTCACCCGAGAGTCTTTGTTAGCGTTAGTTATCTGCGTTTCGACACATCCCGGCCACCGAGGAGGGTAGAATAGGTTCTCACTCAATGTCGTCGTGAGTGTTAGTGTTTGCGATGTAGTGATAATGTATTGCGAAAATATGTGATTATCCTTCGATTAGCGATGTATGCGATATAGTTACATTATGATCCGAATCTCTGGTGCTAGGCGTAACGAGTATATCGAGTAGTAACAACGCATGAAAGTGCGGGTTGTTACATCCAGATGGCCACCTTAGGGTTTCCACAACGGGTTATAAGAGATAGTATATGTAACACCTCGGAAATTCACGTCCTATAATAGGTTGACACGTGTCATAAAGTTTAAACGTGTGAAAGAAATATTATGGAAGGACTAAAGTTGACAAACGTGGAAAGTATGTAAATATACGTATTCTAAGTGTCAACTGTGAATAAATATATTGTATTTTAACCATACAAGATGCTCAAACCTTCAAACGAATAAATCATGGATCATACGAAGCTAAAAGTGAGTGATTTCAAACTACAGGGACCAAATGTGTCAACATGCTTAATTTATACCTCTGAGTGACCTTTTGAAAAACCCGAAGCTTTGTAAATATCAATTATGCTCATGAGAATGCACCATAAAAATTTCATAAAGTTTCGATAACGTATGAGAAAGTTATGATCAAAATCGTGTGCGAAGTGTTAAAGCGTAAACGTCGATAGTTAGGACTTTTCGGGTGAAAATAAAGTTACCCGGGGACTTGGCAAAGTGGGTATATGTTTTAAGGCCTTACTAGATCAGTTATAAGAGTTTACCATGCATAAAACAAGTGCCTATTCGAGTTTTGAAGAGCCAAGGACTGAATCGCAAATGAAATCAAAATATTGATCTGCAGGAGGGGTCGCGTCGCGCGAGGGGTGCCCAGCTCCGCAATTTTTGCTGAATGTCTGCCATTGCGTATTTTCGCGACCTTTACCCGTTTTTCCACTTCTCCTGGCCCCAAAAACATCCCCTAAGCCCCTAGGACACATGTCAATCGATTGTGGGCACTACTAGACCTTGTTGTCAAGATTTTGTGGTGAGAATTTTGCTATAAAAGGGCATTAGTTGCAACACAACTCCTCACACCATCTCCTGCATTTGTGGATCATCTCTGGAGCTCAAGCTTGCATCATAGTGATCATATCTCGTGCATAGGACCTCAGTAAGTATTCTAATCTTTCCCTAATTGCTTTTAGCTTAGTTAATTAGCTAAAAGTCAAACCGTCGTAATTACGGTTTGACTTCGAGATTAGTCACTAATGGCTCAGTCATATCTCGAAGTAGAAGTAGTTATAGGATGGTATTTATGTGGGTAATAAAACCCCAAAAGGGTTTCCCCTGATCACCATCCTAACCAGGTCAAATGTCGGGTCAAACCTTTACTTAAAAAGTCAACATAATGCTTAAAATGTCATTTATGCATAATTAGCTATCTAGAACATATATAACCTGTTTGATCATTGTTATAACTTAGTAATTAGTGTAATAACATGTCCAAACCTGTTCAACCCGACTATTTCCTGTTTAGACCCGGTTCGGAACCGAAAGTCGCATAGTTTGACTTTCGCTTTGACTTTCAGTTCTGACCCGTTTAGGCATATTTTAGAAATGCCTCAGAGCTTTAATTGGACTAGGATACATGTTAGAACAACCCTCTGTGATTATACACCTTGGTTCACTAGTTATCCAATTAATATGCATATTTCCGTTAATTGCTCATACGTTGACCGTTATGCCCTTATTACCTTAAAACATGATTTATGAAAATGTAAAAGTTTAGAAACCTTGAATATTGATATATAAACGTGTATGCAAAATTTGACATCAGTTTGACTTGTAGATTAAGAGTTATGCTCATTAGCGTAATTACGGTGCTTTATGTTAATAAAATGGCGTAATTAGCGTATAGCCTAATTAAACATACTTTTTGGTATCAAACGAATTACCCACTGATGTAATATATTATTTTGGGAATTTTAAAGATTTTTAATTAATTTTAGGCTGAGCATAACTCGTAGTCGTAGGCTTAATTCGGTAATTGTCGGTTTTGCCATTACGGGCCATAAAATGAGTTTTACACATCTAAACAACTCCAAACCTTTTTCTACTGATTGGTTATGATAAATAAATTATTTTAAGCCTTCTGGAAATATAAAAATATCAGATTTAAGTATCAAACCCGGTAATGGCCTTTAATCGCCTTAATTAGCGTTTTTAACGCATAGTATGTTTTAAAATCATATTGGACATACCCGGGTCGATACCTACTGATATAAGAAGCAAATTATCATATTTTAACAGTAAGCAAAAGTTGATAAACTCAGACTTCAGTTTTGAGCTTTTCGGCTTATGTGAAATTACCAAAATACCCCTACGGGGCATAGTTTGGTTAAATATGATAAATTTCACATACATACCTTAGCCTACTGTTATAACCCATCAAAATGAGTATGTTTTCTGTTTACATCAGACCTGTAACTCAGTTAAACAATTAAACTCTTTTACAAACTTTAAAATGACCAAACTACCCCTACGGGGCATAGTTTGTGTTTAAATTAGTTCGGGGCATAACGAAAGACATCCTACTGATGTCACAACATATTTGAGACATAATTAACTTAGGAAATCTGTATATAGCTCTCATAACTACCCGTCACCCTTATTACGCGTACGGTTCGGTTTATGTAACAAGTTTACATAAATTAGCCGAAACGGGTCAAACCTTAATGGTTTTATCTCAAAATCCAGAATGTGAATAATAAGCCCATATTAAACAAGTCTTCAAACTTGTCGGGTCTGAATCACATTCTATACGGTCTTCGCTTAATTGTGCGTACGAACCGTATCTTGAAACTAGCCGGTCTAAGCTTAAGCTTAATAAAGGACCCGTTAGAATTCTAATAGGTTATATTAAACCTTCGTTCCAGATTAGGAGAGACAGTAAAAGCTACGTGCATTCTACTTATTGTGAATTATACTTGCATCAGGTAAATACTTTTAACTTATTTTCCCTATACGGACTTGGGTTACGGTACATAGCGTACCGCTTGATCGGGCATCAAATCTCCACGCTTAGTGGGTAGTTGAATAATTTGATCGGCTCGTTTTAAACAGATTTGTTTACTTTACAGCCTTTGGGGGGTTAATGACCATGTCCCGGATATCCCTGGCATCATCTTACGAGATGGCCACGACCTGAGCACGGGGTGTAGGCGTACTCCCGTGTATAACTCACTTAAAGTGGTGTGTCTATTGATCTTTAACCCGGATACGTTCCGGGCTACTGAACGCATAAGCAACATGTAATTCGTTCACAAGATTATTATTAAATAATTCTCCCAAGTTAAATAAAATGATTTATGCCACGTGCATCCCAACCAATTTTCAATCATTTTCCAAAATGAGTCAGTCGAATGTATTTACCAGTGTAAACTGACGTATTTTCCCAAAAAGACTGAATGCAGGTACTAAACGTAATTGGCTGGATTGTCTCCTAAGCATCAATAAAAGTCTCGCAAGCTTAGGATGCCAGAAGTCTGTTGAACAACTAAATGTTATTTTGTTTCGATCCGTTCTGTGGATAAACACCGGATATTGTGACTTTGTTTACAATAAATAAATTCGGTTGTATCTTATTTTTAAATTGCTTCCGCTGTGCATTATTATATTGTGTTGTCTGACTATTACGTTGCCAACCACGTCACGATACTCCCCCACCGGGCCCACCGGTGACACGTGGAAATCGGGGTGTGACAGGTTGGTATCAGAGCCAACACTGAGTGAATTAAACACTAGCCTTTTGTGTTTAATCTCAGTTACACAATTGCACATATCTAAACTTTTGAGTCTAGACTTATAACCTTGGACAAATTCCACCTCTTCGGTATTTGTTTTGTCCTTTAAATTTTATATTTTTGTTATTGTTATCTCATGCTTTATTGACAGGAATAACGAGGATGCCTCCTAGATTTTTCCGAACACGAGGACGAGGAAAGGGGCCAGTAGCCGCCCCCAATGACCGTGAGGCTGGACCGTCAAATGTACGAGCCCAACCTACCACGGAGAGCGAAGGTCCGCGACGGAACAGGAGAAACTTGTTCGAACCAGCGAGACGATCTGTTTCGCACAGCTCCACCCCTCCGGTCCACAATTCATATGGACCACACTCGGAAGATGAGCCCAACAATCCTCTGCCTTCATATATACCACTACAAAGGTCTCTGTCCCATCATTCCTACGGGGACCCCACACCTATCTTTAGAGGCCAGTTTAATCCGGCCGATTACCTGCAAGAACCCGTGGGTTTCAACCCACTAGGGCCAGACGATCACTTCTCTGGTGATCAATCTGACGATATGGATGAGGATACTGACCCCATCATGCCGGCAAGTGGAACCCCGAACCATCCGATCGAGATCTCCGACGGATCCTCCTTTCACGGATCGCCCTATGGTGGTCCAGACAGTTTTCAAGCCCTGTTCGATCAACACCAGTGGTATTATACCCCATCACACCACTCGTCGTCACATGGGCAGCATCATCAGCAGCAGCAGCAGCAGTCTCATCAGCAACAGGAGCCACAGCCACAGCCGCATCATCAAGATTCCTCTGAGGATCATCGATTTGTGGCAATTACGCCACCACCTCCACCGCCACCAGTTCAACCGCCACCTCCTCAACCGCCAAGGCGAAGAAGAACCGGTGCCCGTATGTCGGTGCGACCAGGGGACTTTCATTTTAGCTCCCCACGACAGTCAAGTGCAAGCCACTACCCGCCTCATCGGGAGGACCCACAAATGGGTGGGCCTTCGCAGCCAGCTTTTCAACAGCCACCGCACATGGGTTTTGATAACCCAATCCCAGCATACACGGGTCCAAGTACTTACAACCCGTTTGAGCCACCAGCTTACAACAACTACGGATACGCTGAGGCAGATCCTTATATGGAAGCAGCAAATTATAACGCCCTCAATGCCCAAGGACCCTACGGAGATCCATGGGGGGTAAGCTACCCGAATCAGGGGTACCCAATACCTCCCAGGCCTATCATTAGAACGCAGTCGCAGCCGCCACGATTTTCTCCCCCGGAACGGGAGGAAATTCTACATAGATTGAATCAGGTTGAGCGGGAAGCTCGCCGCGACCGCCAAGAGAAGCAGACCTTGTTCCAGGGATTAATAGGACTGCTCAAGGGAAATAACAAGAAGGATTATTAAATCCTCCTAGCTGTTGTTGAGCCCCTGCGTGGGCATATTTGGTTGTTAAGCCCCTACGTGGGTGTTTATGTTTGTTTGTGTGTATTGACCCCTGCGTGGGTCTATCTTTCCATAAACCCCTACGAGGGTATGTTGTATGTTTAGTCCCTGCGTGGACTTATGTTTGTTTAAGTCCCTACGTGGACAATCGTTGGTGTGTTAGTCCCTACGAGGACTTGTGTCTTTCTGTAAGACCCCTACGTGGGCATGTCTTCTGTAAGACCCCTACGTGGGCATGTCTTCTGTAAGACCCCTGCGTGGGCATGTTGGTATGTTTAGCTCCTGCGTGGGCAAATTTCATGTGTAAAAGACCCGTTTAGGGTGATATGTAATATAGTGATAAATTAATGGAGTGTTATTTTTATAAATTTCATGTTGCCATTTGTGCATAAATAAATTACAAATGAAATAAATAAATTAAAATCATTCTTTTTAATCTGCCTAAGTAATTATTTAATTAAGAGTCTTTAAGTGTGAAACCTAGCCTCGTGTTAAATATAAGACCGGGCCAAAATGGTAAGACCGGTTTAAAAGATTCAAATCCCTGTTAACATCTTAAAACATGTTAACACTCCTGGCAGAAGTGATTCGTTAAAAATCACATGTCATTCTTAAATGAATAAGGATTCTTTAGAAGATTCCTAATCCAGTTTAATGATCTCTGAATCCTGGATTTACATCATCAGTTAAGATGCTCATATTTAACCATACGTGGTAATATAGTGCCTACGGGCCTTGCTCAAATTCTACACGAGCCAAAAGACGGTGGTAGCTATGACTCCCTGTCTAATAAGGGGAATGAACTAGGTTCAAACCTTAAAAGTCTTGATTCTCTGAAATCATAGCTTATGATTTAAATTGTCCATGTGACCAAGCCTTATGTGCTAATATATATAGTTATTGTTTGTGTTTAGGATAAATTTTAATTAAAATCCTAACTTAACACGATTAACAAGTTAACCAAGTATGGTCTCTGTTTACCATGGTTAACGAATTACCCTCAGGGGCAATTCCATAATAAACTCCCAAATAAAATATTGTTCTTGTTTTCTGCAACAGCTCAATTCAAATGGCTGACTCAAATGAAATAAATAGCCATCCAGTGGAGCCGAATGAGAACGCCCAGATTACATTAACAGGTGCTGAACTAAAAGCAATCATAGATGGCGCTATCACCCAGGCTTTGAATAGACAGTATGAGGAATACAGTGATACTCGAAGTAGGACCCACTCTGCATCACATTCAAAGCCCAGGACACATTCTGAGGCTCATAACAAACCTCCTCCCAAGAAGAATGGAGCCAAGAAAGACGGTGATGACCGTCAGTCCACCAACAATCAAAGTGACCCATCTCAGCATATAGTACTGCATCAAGGACCCCGTAACAAGGGTTGCACTTACAAGTACTTCGTGTCTTGTAAACTCAGGGATTTTACTGGGGAGAAAGGGGCCGTCGACTGTATGACATGGCTGGATGAAATGGACACGGTGGTGGATATCAGCGGGTGCGCTGAAGGGGATATAGTTAAGTTTGTGTCACAGTCCTTCAAGGGTGAAGCATTGGCATGGTGGAGATCTCTAATGGAGGCCTCCGGAAAGATCCCGTTGTATAGCATGTCGTGGGATCAATTCATTGCCCTGATTAAGGAAAACTTCTGTCCTCAACATGAGGTGGAAAAGATAGAATCTGACTTTCTATCCTTGGTGATGAAGAATCTCGATTGTCAAGCTTATCTGACAAGCTTCAATACACTGTCTCGGTTGGTTCCCTACCTGGTAACCCCGGAGCCCAAAAGAATCGCTCGCTTTATTGGTGGTTTGGAACCCGAGATCAAGTCCAGTGTAAAAGCTTCTCGGCCAGTTACCTTCAGGTCTGTAACTGACCTTTCCTTATCCCTCACACTGGATGCGGTCCGGCAGAGATCGCAGAGGAATAAGGCGGCCGAGAAGAGGAAGCAAGAAGATGATGGTTCGCGTAGATCGAACAAGAAGCACCGTGGGAGCGGTGATCACAAGAAGGGATCGGAGTCAAAGAAAGATGGGCATCGTTCTGGAGAGAAGCCCACATGTAAAATTTGCAAGAAGCAGCACTATGGAAAGTGCAGACTGGAGTCAAGCTCTCAGACTCAGTCAAAATCATTTGCTTGTGGAATTTGCAAGTCCACGGACCACAAAACCCTGGATTGCAAAAAGATAAAAGACGCAACGTGCTACCGTTGCAATGAGAAGGGGCACATCAAGACCAACTGCCCAAAATACAACAAGAAGCCTGAGGAGGCTAAGAAGACTAACGCCAGAGTCTTCAGAATGGATGCGAAAGAAGCTGTGCAGGACGATAATGTCATAACAGGTACTTTCCTTGTAAATGATGTCTTTGCAAGAGTACTTTTTGATTCAGGCGTAGATAAGTCTTTCGTAGATCATAAGTTTTGTAAATTGTTGAATTTACCTGTCAAAACCTTAAAAGCAAACTATGAGGTAGAGTTAGCAGATGGTACCATAGAAACCGTCTCTACTGTGTTAGATGGATGTGTTATATCCATTAAGAATCATTCTTTTCCTCTGTCTCTACTTCCGTTTAAGTTAGCCGGTTTTGACATAGTTCTGGGTATGGACTGGTTATCTCATAACCAGGCCCAAATCGTCTGTAACATGAAGCAAGTAGTGATAAAGACTCCGTCTGGTGAGTCACTTACCATTCGGGGAGATACCCAGTATGGACTACCTGAGCACGTGACTATGCTCAAGGCCTCAAAGTGTTTGAAGAAAGGGTGTGTCATCTACATGGCACAGGTGATTATGGAGGAACCTAAACCGAAGTTAGAAGACATCCCTGTCATTTCTGAATACCCAGGAGTGTTTCCTGAAGATCTACCTGGCCTACCACCAGATAGACAAGTTGAATTCAGGATCGATATCATTCCTGGAGTGGCACCAGTTGCCAGAGCACCATACAGATTGGCACCCACCGAAATGAAGGAGTTGCGGACGCAGCTAGATGAATTGCTGGCTAAGGGTTTCATTCGACCTAGTTCATCTCCTTGGGGAGCGCCAATCCTGTTTGTCAAGAAGAAGGATGGATCGATGCGTCTATGCATCGACTATCGCGAGCTTATTAAAGTCACGATCAAGAATAGATATCCATTGCTCAGGATCGACGATTTGTTCGATCAGCTTCAAGGGGCAAGTTACTTCTCAAAGATTGATCTGAGGTCAGGCTACCATCAGTTGAAGGTTAAGGACGAAGACGTTCACAAGACTGCATTTAGGACTCGTTACGGTCACTACGAGTTCCTAGTGATGCCTTTTGGGCTCACTAATGCACCAGCCGCGTTCATGGATCTCATGAATCGCGTCTGCAAACCTTAGATAAATTTGTTATCGTCTTCATCGATGACATCCTTATTTATTCTAAGAATCAAGCTGACCACGAGAAACACCTTCGATGTATTCTCAAACTTCTACGTCAGGAGAAGCTCTACGCCAAATTCTCTAAGTGTGAATTTTGGCTACGAGAAGTCCAATTTCTTGGACACGTGGTTAGTGAGCGTGGTATCCAGGTGGATCCCGCTAAAGTTGAAGCTGTATGAATTGGAAAGAGCCAAAGACGCCTACGGAGATTCGTAGCTTCCTGGGATTGGCAGGATATTACAGGCGCTTCATTGAAAATTTTTCAAGGATTGCTGCACCCCTAACTTCCCTGACCAAGAAGAAAGTAAAGTTCGTTTGGGGTCCTAAGCAGCAAGAGTCCTTCGATGTTTTGAAACAAAAGTTGAGCAACACTCCTGTGCTTACCTTACCTGAAGGCGCTGAAGAATTTGTAGTTTATTGTGATGCATCACACACTGGCATGGGGTGTGTGCTTATGCAGAAAGGCAAGGTGATTGCCTATGCATCACGACAGTTAAAGGTGCACGAAAAGAATTACACCACCCATGACTTAGAATTGGGTGCCGTTGTGTTCGCACTAAAACTGTGGAGGCATTATCTTTATGGAATCAAGTTTGTGATCTTTTCTGATCACAAGAGCCTCCAGCATCTGTTTAACCAGAAAGAATTAAACATGAGGAAACGCCGTTGGATGGAAACTTTAAATGATTATGATTGTGAAATCAAATACCATCCCGGCAAAGCGAATGTAGTCGCTGATGCCTTGAGCAGAAAGGAAAGGGTTAAACCCATTCGAATTAACGCCAAGCGTATGGAGATAAAGAACAATTTGATAGAAAGGGTGTTAGCTGCACAGAAGGAAGCTGTGTTGGAAGCTAACTATCCTAATGAAAAGTTAGGAGTAACTGAGGAGCAGTTAACTCTTAGCAAGGACGGAATTTTACGGTTAAACGGACGAATATGGGTTCCAATTTTTGGAGGACTTCGTGATGTCATCCTCCAAGAAGCCCATAGTTCCAAATACTCCGTTCATCCTGGAGCTGATAAGATGTACCAGGATTTAAAGGCAAATTATTGGTGGATAGGCTTGAAAAAGTCTGTAGCCGCCCATGTAGCAAAATGCTTGACATGTGCGCAAGTCAAAGCCGAGCATCAGAAACCGCCAGGTTTGCTACAACAGCCTGAACTTCCTACGTGGAAGTGGGAGATGGTAACTATGGATTTTATTACCAAGTTACCCAAGACAAGGAAAGGAAATGATACGATATGGGTTATAGTTGACCGACTGACTAAGTCAGCTCATTTCTTACCCATCAAGGAGACTTATAGCTCCGATATGTTAGCCCAGTTATACGTTGATAAGATTGTAGCCTTACACGGCATACCTGTAGCTATTATCTCTGATAGAGATACTAGGTACACGTCACATTTTTGGAAGAGCTTCCAGCAATCTTTGGGCACACGTTTGAACTTTAGTACGGCTTACCATCCTCAGACAGACGGTCAGAGTGAGCGTACTATTCAAACGTTGGAAGACATGCTACGCGCATGTGCGATCGATTTGGGAGGTAGCTGGGATAAGAACCTACCATTGATCGAATTCTCCTACAACAATAGCTACCATACCAGCATAAAGGCTGCGCCTTTTGAGGCATTATACGGTAGAAAGTGTAGATCGCCAGTTTGTTGGGCGGAAGTTGGAGAAGTCCAGTTATCAGGACCAGAGATCGTGTTCGAAACGACGGACAAGATTGTCCAGATTCGTAACAATCTCCAAGCTGCCCGAAATAGGCAGAAGAGTTACGCGGATCCAATTCGTAAGGATTTTCACTTCGAAGTAGGTGACAAAGTCCTACTTAAAGTGTCACCATGGAAAGGGGTGATGCGATTTGGTAAGAAAGGCAAGCTAAGCCCGAGATACATAGGACCTTTCGAGGTTATCGAACGTGTCGGGTCGGTTGCCTATAAGTTGAACTTACCGGAAGAGCTCAGTGGAATTCACAATGTGTTCCACATCTGCAATCTAAAGAAGTGTTCCGCTGATGAAACACATGTCATGCCACATACAGATGTGCAGATAGACGCGAGCTTAAAATTTGTTGAAAAACCTTTGTCGATTGAAGATCGGCAGGTAAGGAAACTTCGAAGGAAGCATATACCTTTTGTAAAGGTCAAATGGGACGCCCGTAGAGGTCCCGAATACACGTGGGAGGTTGAATCCACGATGAAAGAAAAGTACCCTTACTTATTTCAGTAAATCTCGGGTCGAGATTTATTTTAAGGGGGTGAGGATGTAACACCTCGGAAATTCACGTCCTATAATAGGTTGACACGTGTCATAAAGTTTAAACGTGTGAAAGAAATATTATGGAAGGACTAAAGTTGACAAACGTGGAAAGTATGTAAATATACGTATTCTAAGTGTCAACTGTGAATAAATATATTGTATTTTAACCATACAAGATGCTCAAACCTTCAAACGAATAAATCATGGATCATACGAAGCTAAAAGTGAGTGATTTCAAACTACAGGGACCAAATGTGTCAACATGCTTAATTTATACCTCTGAGTGACCTTTTGACAAACCCGAAGCTTTGTAAATATCAATTATGCTCATGAGAATGCACCATAAAAATTTCATAAAGTTTCGATAACGTATGAGAAAGTTATGATCAAAATCGTGTGCGAAGTGTTAAAGCGTAAACGTCGATAGTTAGGACTTTTCGGGTGAAAATAAAGTTACCCGGGGACTTGGCAAAGTGGGTATATGTTTTAAGGCCTTACTAGATCAGTTATAAGAGTTTACCATGCATAAAACAAGTGCCTATTCGAGTTTTGAAGAGCCAAGGACTGAATCGCAAATGAAATCAAAATATTGATCTGCAAAAGGGGTCGCGTCGCGCGACGGGTCCCTCGCGCTACGCGAGGGGTGCCCAGCTCCGCAATTTTTGCTGAATGTCTGCCATTGCGTATTTTCGCGACCTTTACCCGTTTTTCCACTTCTCCTGGCCCCAAAAACATCCCCTAAGCCCCTAGGACACATGTCAATCGATTGTGGGCACTACTAGACCTTGTTGTCAAGATTTTGTGGTGAGAATTTTGCTATAAAAGGGCATTAGTTGCAACACAACTCCTCAAACCATCTCCTGCATTTGTGGATCATCTCTGGAGCTCAAGCTTGCTTCATAGTGATCATATCTCGTGCATAGGACCTCAGTAAGTATTCTAATCTTTCCCTAATTGCTTTTAGCTTAGTTAATTAGCTAAAAGTCAAACTGTCGTAATTACGGTTTGACTTCGAGATTAGTCACTAATGGCTCAGTCATATCTCGAAGTAGAAGTAGTTATAGGATGGTATTTATGTGGGTAATAAAACCCCAAAAGGGTTTCCCCTGATCACCATCCTAACCAGGTCAAATGTCGGGTCAAACCTTTACTTAAAAAGTCAACATAATGCTTAAAATGTCATTTATGCATAATTAGCTATCTAGAACATATATAACCTGTTTGATCATTGTTATAACTTAGTAATTAGTGTAATAACATGTCCAAACCTGTTCAACCCGACTATTTCCTGTTTAGACCCGGTTCGGAACCGAAAGTCGCATAGTTTGACTTTCGCTTTGACTTTCAGTTCTGACCCGTTTAGGCATATTTTAGAAATGCCTCAGAGCTTTAATTGGACTAGGATACATGTTAGAACAACCCTCTGTGATTATACACCTTGGTTCACTAGTTATCCAATTAATATGCATATTTCCGTTAATTGCTCATACGTTGACCGTTATGCCCTTATTACCTTAAAACATGATTTATGAAAATGTAAAAGTGTAGAAACCTTGAATATTGATATATAAACTTGTATGCAAAATTTGACATCAGTTTGACTTGTAGATTAAGAGTTATGCTCATTAGCGTAATTACGGTGCTTTATGTTAATAAAATGGCGTAATTAGCGTATAGCCTAATTAAACATACTTTTTGGTATCAAACGAATTACCCACTGATGTAATATATTATTTTGGGAATTTTAAAGATTTTTAATTAATTTTAGGCTGAGCATAACTCGTAGTCGTAGGCTTAATTCGGTAATTGTCGGTTTTGCCATTACGGGCCATAAAATGAGTTTTACACATCTAAACGACTCCAAACCTTTTTCTACTGATTGGTTATGATAAATAAATTATTTTAAGCCTTCTGGAAATATAAAAATATCAGATTTAAGTATCAAACCCGGTAATGGCCTTTAATCGCCTTAATTAGCGTTTTTAACGCATAGTATGTTTTAAAATCATATTGGACATACCCGGGTTGATACCTACTGATATAAGAAGCAAATTATCATATTTTAACAGTAAGCAAAAGTTGATAAACTCAGACTTCAGTTTGAGCTTTTCGGCTTATGTGAAATTACCAAAATACCCCTACGGGGCATAGTTTGGTTAAATATGATAAATTTCACATACATGCCTTAGCCTACTGTTATAACCCATCAAAATGAGTATGTTTGCTGTTTACATCAGACCTGTAACTCAGTTAAACAATTAAACTCTTTTACAAACTTTAAAATGACCAAACTACCCCTACGGGGCATAGTTTGTGTTTAAATTAGTTCGGGGCATAACGAAAGACATCCTACTGATGTCACAACATATTTGAGACATAATTAACTTAGGAAATCTGTATATAGCTCTCATAACTACCCGTCACGCTTATTACGCGTACGGTTCGGTTTATGTAACAAGTTTACATAAATTAGCCGAAACGGGTCAAACCTTAATGGTTTTATCTCAAAATCCAGAATGTGAATAATAAGCCCATATTAAACAAGTCTTCAAACTTGTCGGGTCTGAATCACATTCTATACGGTCTTCGCTTAATTGTGCGTACGAACCGTATCTTGAAACTAGCCGGTCTAAGCTTAAGCTTAATAAAGGACCCGTTAGAATTCTAATAGGTTATATTAAACCTTCGTTCCAGATTAGGAGAGACAGTAAAAGCTACGTGCATTCTACTTATTGTGAATTATACTTGCATCAGGTAAATACTTTTAACTTATTTTCCCTATACGGACTTGGGTTACGGTACATAGCGTACCGCTTGATCGGGCATCAAATCTCCACGCTTAGTGGGTAGTTGAATAATTTGATCGGCTCGTTTTAAACAGATTTGTTTACTTTACAGCCTTTGGGGGGTTAATGACCATGTCCCGGATATCCCTGGCATCATCTTACGAGATGGCCACGACCTGAGCACGGGGTGTAGGTGTACTCCCGTGTATAACTCACTTAAAGTGGTGTGTCTATTGATCTTTAACCCGGATACGTTCCGGGCTACTGAACGCATAAGTAACATGTAATTCGTTCACAAGATTATTATTAAATAATTCTCCCAAGTTAAATAAAATGATTTATGCCACGTGCATCCCAACCAATTTTCAATCATTTTCCAAAATGAGTCAGTTGAATGTATTTACCAGTGTAAACTGACGTATTTTCCCAAAAAGACTGAATGCAGGTACTAAACGTAATTGGCTGGATTGTCTCCTAAGCATCAATAAAAGTCTCGCAAGCTTAGGATGCCAGAAGTCTGTTGAACAACTAAATGTTATTTTGTTTCGATCCGTTCTGTGGATAAACACCGGATATTGTGACTTTGTTTACAATAAATAAATTCGGTTGTATCTTATTTTTAAATTGCTTCCGCTGTGCATTATTATATTGTGTTGTCTGACTATTACGTTGCCAACCACGTCACGATACTCCCCCACCGGTGACACATGGAAATCGGGGTGTGACAGTATAGGATCCAGATGTTTGTTCATGGGTCAGGGTTTAGATCCGCATCCAGCACCCATTTAATCAAAGAGCCCTCATCGAATGACACCTGTCCCAAAACAGGTTTCTTTTATTATAGTAGATAGATATATTGAAAGTGTAAAATACAATATTCCTTAACGTACGAGCGTACACTGTAAAATTACGCATGTTATAAAATTTAAAACCCTAATCACGCTCGTTTGCCATATCTTGATCTTATTAATAAAGTAGCCATACTGGATTCCAGACAAGAAACAATGCCACCATTAAGGTTTTGTTTCCGTTTCTTTTAAAACCTCTGTATTCCTTTTCTAACTTTCATCCTTGTTAATAACCTTTGAATGGATGTTTAACTTTTTATGATTGATATTACCCCATGACTACAAAAGCTTCCTAAATCATCTCCTTATGAAATTTAGTTTTAGATTTTGATTTAATAATCCGTTTTCATTCTTATCAGTTAGTCAGTTACAGACATACAATAAGATGAAACTTACACAAATATGATACAATCGAATAATTTTTTTTCCTATTATTAGTATATTTAATCATCGCGAAATCTCATAGTATATCTTGAATACACATCAATCTTTTGCTAAAAGTTCAATTGTTTATTAATACACATTAACTTTCCCTTGTTTAAAATACATTGATGAAATCTCTGATTATGCTAATATATACAGAATTTTCTTTTAAAATTAATTAATTTTTATATTGGCTTCATAACATCTAACTTCCGAATCAATTATAAAAAGAAAAGATTTTTACAAGGTTGAAATATGACAACTTTTAAATTGTTTTTTTTAAAAGAGGTATAAAAAGAAGAAGAAAAAAAAGGTGCATTTAGGCAACCCTTCTAAAAATTCCTACTACACATAATTGTGCATTTAATAAATGTGCTTTAGTAGAAGCCCAAAAGTATTAAACGCGCTTTCTTAAAAACGGGCTTAGATCCGAAAAAATTTACCAAGCATCTTCCCACTTTATATAAATAAACCAATCAAATCAAAGTAAAAATGAATGGTAACTAGAATTAAGACCCGTCGCAATGCGGCAGGGATTCTTTAGTTATAACTAAGTCGATCTAGGACCCACACGTTATGCTAAACCTGTCAAACGGGGAAAAAATAGACGATGTAAAAACGTTCACCCACACACGCACGTTGCGTCGTGTTAACTCGCAAAATTTAGAACAAAACGTAAAAATGTTAAACCAAAGACGCACGTTGCGATGTGTTAAGTCACAAAATTTAGAACCAAGCATAAAGCAAAAATTTGCGGAAAATAAAAACTATAAATGACCAAAGTTGAAAGTAAAAACAGTTGTGAGGATAGATTGACAAAGATAAAAAGTTTTGGGTTAAAAGTAAATAAAAAACAAATAGTTTTGGGTTAAAAGTAATTTATGAAATACTTTTCGGTGAAAAGTATAAAAAATCAATTTTTTTTTGGAAAATCTCCAAAGCCAAGGTTACGATAACCATATGCATAACCATTTTTTCTTTTGAAAACCCTCAAAGCACACCTCGTGTTGCGGCGAGACGTAAAACGATGTCAAATAGTACTAATGTCACATAACCGTCATCGACCACCAACACTGACTCGACCTAGGATCTGTGTGTTGCGACGAACATGTCAAACATGAAAAAATAGAGGTAAAAACGTTGAACCACACATGCACGTTGCGCCATGTTAACTTGCAAAATTTGAAACAAACATAAAAAAATTGAACCACACTCGTACATTGCGTCGTATTAACTCGAAAAATTTAGAACTATACGTAAAACGAAAATTTGCCAAAGATGAAAAGTATAAGTGACAAAAGTTGTGAAGTTAAATTGCAAATAATGGAAAGTTTAGGGTTAAAGTTAGAAAACAAATTATGTAGGGTCGGGTTGGAACCGGTTATTATGCCCATCTCTAGTTAGGAGAACGTCCGTTAAAACTGGAAGCGGAGGCGACACTGCGGTGGTCGGAAAAGGGAGAGAGAAACATACGGAAGAGAGAGAAGGTGAAACTTCAAAATGAAGCCACTCACCATATAAATCAAAACTTGAATACCAAAACAACATATTGGCTTAAAATACAACCCACAAATGCATTAACAAATAACAAAGCATAGTGTACAACTATCATTGCATAAAGATATTCTAAATTGAGAGTATATAAACCAAATTGGCTTAAAATACAACCTACAAATGCATTAACAAATAATAAAGCATAGTGTACAACTATGATTGCACAAATATGTTCTAACTTGATAGTATATAAATATGTGAGAGGGGATCAATGTTGGTAATTAATAGAGTGAAAATGAAAATAATTTGATGCACCAAAAAAGTTTGAAGTTTTGGTGTAGTTTAAGCAACTATGCCTAAAAAAAGGATACACAACAATACACCATTAGTCCATTACTAGCCTTTCAGCAAAAAAAAAAAAAAATATAGAAACAAACCTTGTGATTGTAATTGAGATTTGCTAACGACATCCATTAGGCAAAGTGATCCATTTGAGGGTCATAAAAACAAACCTTGTGATTGTAATTGAGATTTATATGTGTTAAAAATATTATATTTTTTGTTTGTGTTAGGTTCATTTTAAGGCACTTAAATTGCTATAAATAGTAAGTGTATTGTAAAACTATAAAATATGATACCCTAAAATACGTAAAACTAGCTAGTGTATGTATATTTTCTTCAATTTTTAACTCATTGACGTATCATAATTAGACATGCAACAATTTAAACATATAAATAGCTTGAAAAGTTGAAAATGACTATAGATATTGCAACTATCAACTTTGTAATATTTTTCAAGTCTATTTTTTATTTTGACATGGTTATTTCGTGCAAAATGATGATATTTTGAAAATAAATTAACAAGTTGCACTATAAAACTAGTTGTGGATTACCATTTTACCACCGTCCACCACCAACAAAGTGAACAAGAGAGCAAATTCTACGAAAGCCCAACACAATTTGGCCCAAAATAATGTGAGCTAAACTTGATGAGGATGCCCAAGCAAAAATGGCCCATATTTGAGTCCAAACTGGAGTTTTATATTTCTTGTGGGTGAATTCATGGATACATAGTCATGAATTTTAATTTATGAATTATAAACTATATAGTATATATTACATGTTGTAGAGATATGACCCGGTTCGACCAAGTCAAACAGGTCAACACGTATTATAACCCAGTTACGCCATAACCGACTAGGTTAAATATGATAAATATATATTATAAAGTAACCGAATCTCCAAAGAATATGGAGATCCTAAAAGATTAACCAAATCTCCTATTTTATGGAGGAGTATCTTAACTCAACTGAAACTCGGGGAAACCCTAATTACCACCAACTATAAATAGGGGACTCCTCCCTAATGTTCTACATGTTGTCTTCTAACCCTAAACTCTCTTTCTACATACTTATAATTCTTACGCATACATGTCGATCTGATACTGACTTGAGAGTCAGAGGGTGGTCCAGAGACCTCGGTCTCTGACCCCTTCTAACGTGTTTCTATGTTCTACAGATCTGAAGCGAGACGAAGAAAATGAGGTGTGACTATGTTCGTATTCACATCGTTGATGTACAGACCCATGTAGATTCATGCTTCTTCACATGTGAAAATATTTTTATACAAGTTTTAATTAACTTTTCTAGTCATTTTGACTATAAAGTACATTGGTATAATGTGGAATTAAGTTATATGATTCTCATGAACATTTTCTTCTTCTTTTATCTCGAACTATTTATGTAATATATCATTTCTTGAAGTATTACAAGTGAAATATAATTAAACATCGAAAAAATCATGTAAAATTTTACATAATTGTATTTGGTTTCTTTGAGTGTTTCGATTTAGGGTTTGCGTACTTGTTGCTTGATTTAGGTTGATGGGTGTTAAAACAACAAGAGTATGGCAGAGGGAAGGTCGAGGATCCACTCCGGCAGATAGCTTCTTGATCGGAATCTACACACAAAGAACACCGTCAACCTTAACGCGAGAGGTGACCTACTGCGTTTGGACTCCGGCATGAGAATCAGTTTCGAGATCTCTTAGAGTTAAGCACAAATGGGAGAGAATAGTTTTAGAGAGAGAGAGAGACAGAGAGAGAAAGAAAGAGAAAGAGAGAGAGAGAAGTGAGCATACCCTTGGAGTTAAAGGAGACTCCCTTTTATAGGCAGAGGTGTCTGTCCAAGGAGTCTTCTTTACATCTCATATCTTCTAGTCGTGGTAAGTCTTATCCTCAGCTGATGTTGCTTGCACGAGTGGCCTTGGCTCTTTGGGAAATGTCAAAGTGTGTGTCTCAATATTACTTTATTCACTTTTGTGCAAAGTCACATCACTTTGACATTGGAGGTTCAAGACCTGTTGTATATACAATAACATGCAATGCTTTCAGGACCGGACCGGAGGTCGACCCGGTCGCTTTACGGGGTCAAAGGTCGGACTGGTTAGACCAGATTTAAGACCCGGATTACGTCATAAATTATATAAACGACTAAAACTTGATTTTAGGTCATCACTTTCATTATTCTATTCCAAAGCCGTCGTATGCGAACCAAGGGACGAATTATTCATCATTCTTTTATCTTTCAAGTTTCCCATTCATGTCCGATCGATTCTTAAAGACCTTTGAAGCTGCGACGACTACCATGCACGGCTAAACGTTTGTAGCTTCCACCCGGATGAGAGATTGTTTCGTTTTGCATTAAACTTTGTTTGTGGATTCTTTTTAACTGGTAAATCTTGACTACTTGTGTTGAGTTTGTGCAACGTTTTTTATATTTGAATAATTTTTCGTTTATTAAGCGTATTGGCAACTTCTTTGCGTTGTTAGCGAGTTGGTAAATTGGTTGGTAATTGATATAATTAAACGGATTATTAGATTGTATGGTGAGTATTAAAAACTATCTCTAATAATTAATCAAATTCATTAATCCGAAGGCCATGTCTATGTGGTGTTTTGAATCTATAAACGAGCTTTTGTGATAAAACGAGCAATCAGGATTCCTGGTGGGGGTTGATTTTTCTCATATTATTCACAACTTCTTTAATTAGTTTTCTTATTTTTAAAATCAATTAATAAAACCCCCAATCTAGGTAATTTTAGTTTTAGTTAAAATCTTCTACACTGACGATAAATTACCCGTGGATACGATACCCTACTTACGCTATCTACGTACTTTAATTAGGTTTTTGATTGACCCTTACAACAGTCATCACAAACCATTTTATAATTGAAGGGGTATGGTCCCAAATCTCGCACCAGGCTAGACGCGAGTGACCATCACCCAACTCAAATATCCCTATCAATAAGGATCCATCTGCGTTCATGCGGACACGCGCGAACCCAGTTGGCTGTTCCAATCGCTCAAGTGATGAGAAGATTTACCTTGTGTATGAAAACGGATGTTTTCATCATAACAAGGGATGCGATCACAACCGCGGTTACCGCACATAGCGATGCGGCCTAGCACCGCACCCTATTGTCAACACAAGTAGGACTGACACTTTGACTTAAGTGTCCCAACCAGCAAGTGGCACTGACAGCAGTCAGCCATCCAGCCCACGTGTCTGCAAAGCTGGCAAACAGACTGACAGCCGCAGCAGGACGTGGCATCACCCCAGGAAGAATCAAACACTTCCGTGATCTGCGCTTCTGACACACCTGTAAAGGACTGCACGTTGTCAGTCTAGCCACTCAATTACCCTTCTTCGCTCTTCGGCTATAAATACCCATCCCGGACCAGGTTTGAGGTAACGCTAATCTGCTCTCTCTCTCAATCACTACTCAATCACACACTTTGCTCTCAGCAAATACTGATTCTCACGCCGGAGAGTGGTAATAAGGAGCACCCCCACCCCATCCTCCTTGTTGCGAGCAATGTTTTAAAAACCGTTTTTTAAATCATATCGGAATGGACTAAAAAATGGTTCAACCGGTAGAACCGGATGGTCAACCTGGTGAGCTAGTTAACTCTAAAATTTCATAGAGATACATACATACATGAATTGTATTGATAAACTCAGCGGTTTTAACTTTTTTCACACTAACATAAATTATAATATAACTATTATCATGTCCTCTTTCTCTTTTCAAATTTCAAAATACAATCTCTTACAGAACATTGCTTTACCTATACATACATACATACATACATACATACATACATACATACATACATACATACATACATACATACATACATACATACATACATACATACATACATACATACATACATACATACATACATACATACATACATACATACATACATACATACATACATACATATGAAGGGAGAGATACATCAAGTTACTTCAAGTCAGTTACTTTTTGACCCACTTGTGGATCTATTTGCACCCAAATTATTTTATTGCAATAAGTAAAATTGCTAACGAAGATGGAGTGATGAACCGATAAAGATGGAGCTGAATCTTGTGGATGAAGTGATGAACCGTAAGTGATGATGGTATTGAATGTTGATCGATGGTATATGTATGTGACGGAACTCCGGAATACTAAGAATCCAAACTAAATAACCATGGGCCGGTACCGGTATAACGGTTTAAACCGGTATACCGGATTTTACCGCTGGTGCGAATCTTATACCGTTTCACTTATTTACCGGGGTGTTTGGTACCGGATTTGCATCCGGCACCGGTATAACCGGCCAGTATTTACCGGTTTTAAAACATTGATTGCGAGTCACGGCTTGTTTCCTTGTACAGGGAACTGGTTAGCGGACAATTCGGCCATCGATCTCAGAAAGAAGGGATTAACCCTACATGACAAGACCAGTAAATTAACCCTCCCGGTTAACCACTGTTTCATCAATAATTATATATATATTGTTAGTGAAGGATGATGAATAGTAATTTTAATTTTATAATAATATAAAGCTTTTTATTATTTTTTTAAATTTTTAATAACATATTTTTAATTATTTTTCCTTTTTTTAAAACCATATATTTCCTATACCGTTTTTTAATAATTCTCTTTTCTTTTTTAGAACATATATTATCGGTTAATTTGATACTTCTTTAATATTATACGTTTATAACTTTTTGGGTTATTGAATTTTAATAATCCTAAGTTTCACCTTTTGGCCAATAATAATCCCAACTTTAAAAATTCCCTACAATAATCCTAACTTGTAAAAGTTTGGCCGCCATTGATCCTTTTCAAACATATAAGAATTTGGTCTCCTCAATAGATTCAGTTACACATAGAGACTCCTTAATTGGTTTAAGTGCACCTATGTTAGAAAATGATCAATGGCGACCAAACTTTTACAAGTTGGGATTATTGAAGGGAATTTTTAAAGTTGAGATTATTATCGGCCAAAAGGTGAAACTTAGGATTATTAAAATCTAATAACCCTAACTTTTTCTTAAAACTTAAGTAGGTAGTTATGATTGATTTTTTCCCGTACATTCAGTTATAAGTTTTGTTAAAAACGAAATTGTACTTATAATAAAGTATTTATTTGGTATGATAAAACAATACGATTATAAACTAAACTGTTCTAATGGTTTAGCTTTCCAAACAACATGTTTTATTTTCAAATCATGTTTGTTTTACATTACCATTTGCTCGGTTTCGCCGCAACGGGCGACGATAAAAAAACTAGTACCATTTTATAATACAAAAGAAAAAAACAAACTATTTTTAGAACTTGAACTCGTGACCTACGTGTTAGATAGCAGCAACCTTACCATTGCTCCAGATGTCGACCATTTAAATCCGCGTTTTAACATCTATTGTTAAAATGTTTGAAAGATATCCTGTCGAGATATGCAATAACCAAACAAAAAATCAACCTCAGAAAGTGAACATGTTTAAGAAGAAATTCACCGATTCTGTCCCTTCATTTGTGTGTTTCCCAACAACCCTCTGAAGCCTCACATGTATGATACATGACAAACTCATGTCTTCGTTTCTTGTTACCATGTCTACATTCGCTATATCTTCTTGACTAAGGAAACCATTATTTTCAGTTGTATTTTTTATTAGTATCAAGAGATAAAAATCCAACTATTATACTGCAATTATTATTTTAAATACAGTAAAAAAAAAAAAACCCATCTAGTCTTTGAGTGCGTAGGGATGGCTAAAGTTGCGGGTAACTAAAGCTAAAATCCAAATACATTTGAGATGCGGGTGTGTATTAACCGTCTGTTGTGAATTACACCTTAAAAAAAATGATAGATATTAGTTTTGAACTTTTTTTTGCGTGTATGTGACATATATAGCATTAGGTGTTTCCTGATTCGATTACATGAATCATAACCATAATATTCCTTTTTATTTTCCATTTTCCTTGTGTAATGGAATAATCTATTAATCCACTGAGTTATTAGTTTTTTTACTTCCAATTTAGTTGGGTAATAAAACAATATAAAAATCAAAACCATAAGAAATGTACTTCAGAATCTCCACAAGTAGTTTTAAATAAACTAACTAGTATAATCTATACCCAACAGGTAATGAGTAACTGCGCATGCGCACCCGACGAGTATGAGACTTTAGCATATGTTGGTCAGGTGCAAGTTAACATTGGGCACGGTCAACTTTAGCGCTTTCCTCTAGCTTCTTGGTATTTTACTATTTTAGTATTTTACTATGGCAACTTTTGAAATGGTAAGTGTAGAACAAAACAATTATTGATCTTCCAAGGATCTCCTTACGATGACGGACCTCTGCGTTGTTCAACACGGTTGATCATCGACTGATCTGATGATGATTATCAACGATGATCCAAAGCCATCACATGCGTGAACCGGGTTGCAATACAATGATGCATGAACTTATAATTGTTTTTCCTCTAGAAAAGAAAATGGTTAACTTTTAATAAAACGTCCAAATATTATAAAAAAGTATCCAGGTTAGTGTAAATCGGTACCAAATAAAACATAACTACAATCACGTTTATATACAAGCAATCTTACAACTTCTTTGTGTTATTGCTCAAAGTTTTCATGCCAAAAGCTCGAATGTTTTCTTAACACGGTTGAAACATATGTGAAATTCACCTTCTTGAAACTAGTCATCAACATTATTCAATTTAGTCCCAAATTTTACTATAAAGCAAAAAATATTTATACACACCCTTAAATATTTAACTATGTCCTAATTTTTACTATAAAGCTAAAAATACATACACACCCTTAATTATTTAATATCAGAAGATAAAAGCGAAAATTGTCTTTCGTTGTGTTAGTCCCACACATAAAGGTATGCAGGCTGTTTGGCTAAGCTTATTTTTTTTACTTATTTACTTATTTGCTTATTTGAAAAGCAAATAAGTCATAATGGAATGACTTATTTACTTATTCCTCTCACATAATAAGCTAACCCAAACACCTTTTAACTTTTCAAAAAGTAAATAAGTAAATAAGTCACTAAAATAAGCTTAGCCAAACAGCCCCTAGACCATCTGGTTCCCAAGATTTCTCCCGCGTGATGCCGACGTGGACCAAGTTCCACACATGGAATACCGTGCTAGGTTGGGCATGGTCCATGGTCCAAGTTCCACATGTGGAATACCGTGCCAGGTTGGGCAGTGGCGGAGCTTGACCAAAAGTTTCGAGGGGGCGTAAAGTGATGGGACCCAATTTTTTTTCCTATCGTTATGTTTCGCCTGGTTGGGCATGGTCCATGGTGTGATGTGGCTGCGTGCAGTTTTCCCTGGAAGTAAAAAATAAACGAAACACCGGAAGAGGTGGATTATAGAAAAAAAATGTAGCATGAAATCATGTGTAAACATTTTCTCTAAAGTGTGACGGGTTCAGGGGAGGACCTACCCATCGGTGTGGGTGGGCGGTCGCACCCCTTGAAAAAAAAAATTTAGGGTTAAATTTCGCACAAAATTCCAACCGCACCCCTTAAAAATTTTCAACCACACCCCTTGGAATTTTCAACCTCCCCCTTACAAAAAAATCTTATGAATTTATAAAAAAAACTTGTAAACACTGATTTTTATTAAAATATAACGTAGTTTATATAATTATTCTTTAACCACTTTACTTAAAATTTTAACCCAATAACTTTCACTTAACAATTTAGTCATTAGCCCAATAAATATTCCATTGTAACCCAAGCCCAATTAACCTAACCCAATTATATTTGAAGTTAAATAAAATAACCCAACCCAACTGCCCCTTCTAATTCTTTCTCCCGCTCTCCTTCTTCTGATCGCGCAGCTACCGACGCACGTAAGCAGTCAACAGGCACGACGGCAGCGACTGTATTCTCACCGGAAAAACTTGATTCCGACCACCCCATCACCCGGAATCCAAAATTTAATGTGGTATCTTCGTTTTTTTTATGTTTTGTGTTGTTTTATGTGGTTTTTAGGAATAATAGAGTTATAAATGTGTTAAAAAGGTTTGAAATTTTATGTGTTTTGATGTTTTTTTTTGTTCTAGACTTTTATAACATTATTTTGTTATTTTGATGTTTTTTTGTTGTTCTAGACTTTACTAGGGCTTGAAAATTATGGAGTATGGTTGAACATGATTGTTATTTTGATTAAAAGTGCCAGGCAGGTTGCCTGGCACTTCCCTATTGGACCAACACATTTTTAATTTAATTTTATTCCCAATTTAAAATTACGGTTTCGTCCTTCGTTTAAAATTATGTTTTTACCCCCAATTTAAAATAAAATTATATTTTTGCCTCTAGCACAAAATTACGCTTTTGCTCTCAGTTCAAAAACCCTTTTTTAATTTTATCCCCAGTTTAAAATTACGTTTTCGCACTCAGTTCAAAATAAAATTATGTTTTTCCATTAGCTAAAAATTACGATTTTGCCCTCAGTTCACAATTTCGTTTTCACCTACAATTCAAAACAAAATTATGTTTCCCCCCAGCTCAAAATTATGATTTTTCCCTCAGTTTAAAATTATAATTTCGTTCCCAGTTCAAAATATATTTACGCTTTTGCCCTTTGTTCAAAATTATGATTTTGTTCCCATTTCAAAAAATACGATTTTGTTCCCACAGCTGCCTGGCACTTCCCCATTGTTCCAGCCAAATTACGATTTTGCCCCGTTTAAATTTACAGTTTTGCTGTTGGTTTTGTTTTTTCCCGTCCATCCTAATTACGATTTTTCCCTCGGTTTCAAATTTATAGGTTTGCCATTGTGTTTGTTTTTTTCCTGTCAAATTACGATTTTGCCCCTAGTGTAAAATTACAGTCTCGCTATCGTTTTAGTTTTAGTTTTTTTTTTTGACAAATCTATGGTAGTCAGTGGCGGACCTAGAAATTTTTTCCTGAGGGTGCGGAATATTTTCAAAGATTTTAGGTCCCTAGCTGTATAAAAATATCGGTTCATAGCGGGTCGGATCATGCAAAACAAAAGAACATCAAACTAAAATTTATAAATCATCAAAAATACGTCAAACGTCATTACAAATTACAAACGAATTTAAAATTGTGTCCTACAGGTTTTCTTTTTTGAAATATATTCAAAATATCATCTAAAGATACTAAACACGTCATAAGTTCATTACATTCTTTCTCATTGTTCTAACACATATAATTTGCTCTATAAGTTCATAAAACAACACTAACCACTTAAACAAAATAAACAATCATGTTCAACCATAGCCCATAAGTTTCAATTATATTTTTAAACATTCAAGCCCTAATATTAAATGTTTATTACTTGTAACTAATCATTTAGACAAACAAAGCTATAAATAAAACAACAAAATCATTTAACTACAAGTCTAGAACAACAAAAAAATCAAAAAAATATAAAAAGATTAAACCCTTACACATCTATATTTTCTCCTAATCATCACATAAAACAAAATAAATAAATAAATAAACCATACTAGTTCTATATTGGAATTCTGACGTAATATGGGTCGGTCCAACCGGAATTTTGGTTTTTCCGGTAAAAAAAACCACCAGGTCGTGAGCAATGACGTCAAGTCGCTGGGAGTTTTTTTGGGGGCGGGATTTAGAAATGGAATGGGTGGATGAGTTTGGGTTATTTTATTTAGTTCAAATTTCTTTAGGTTTGGTTTGGGCTTGTGTTAATAAAAATTGATTGCAGATTGGGCTTTGATTGGATTAAATAATTAAGTGAATAAGTGGTTAATAATTATTTTTTTCTAAGGGGTGCAGGTGAAAAATTTCAAGGGGTGCGGGTGAAAAATTCCAAGGGGTGCGGTCGGGATTTCCGGCGAAAAAAGACACGAAAAAATATTTTTTCATGGGGTGCGCCCGCCCACCCTTGGCTTAGGGTGGGTACGCCCCTGATGGTAGTGTTTTGTTTTAATTGTTGACTCGGTGTAATTTTTATTCATGCCAGGCGGTTGCGTGACACACGCTCATTTGTTTTCAAAAATTACAATTTTGCCCTAGTTAAAAATTATAGTCTTTCCATCGTTTTAGTTTTTTTTAGCAAAAGTATTGATAGTGTTTTGTTTTAATTGGTTTTCTCGATGTAATGTTTTTTGAGATCGTGTTGTAAGTAGTATGTACAAGTAACCGAAACACAGACGTATATGAAAGAGAAATATTTGGCTTAGTGCCTCGCAACGCGAGCGGGGCAAAACCTAGTTATGTTAGATAAAACAAAATTCCATGAAACTTGTTATATGTGCATGTGTACGTGCATGTGTATGATAGGAGTCCATATGGGCAGGGCGTGTATACCGTGAGGGTGACAAGGCCATTCTCCAATGGAAATGAAACTAAATGTTCCAATGCATGTGATCGGACTCGTGTTGCAACGGGGATCAAGATAAAGATTCTGATGTGTCAGACATCATATCTATATTTTATCTAACTATATAATCGCATTTTAGCGTATATCGCACTATCATTCACCCAAACCAAGTACATTCGTATAATCGCATTTTATTTATCCTTTAGGAAACTGTGTCTAGATGCCGTTGATAATTTTTATAAAGTGCCATTTATGTTATTAAATTATACTAAAGTGCTAAAAAGAACACATATTTAAATAGTCGCAATGCCATTTGTGTTATTAAATTATACAAAAGTGCTAAAAAGAACACATATTTAAATAGTTGCAATTTACAAAAAAAAAAAAAAACCTAGATAAATACAGGCCATTCACTATTTATTAAATATTAAATAATAAAATCAAATTTGTTCAATAGGATTGATTTATACCAACACCTAAGTTTAATTTCTAATTACCTTTTTTCTTTTACTAGCCAAAGAGACGGTGTATGTTTTAAGGGTACTACAACAATAACCATATCTAGTAATTCCATAAATGTACTACCCTTTAAAAGTTATTAAGTTACTCACTTTTTCCCAAACTAGATACAAAAAGTATTTATCTATTTGCCTACTTTAAAAAATATTTATCTATTTGGATACTTTTCTATATCCCTTTAATTCTTTACTTAATTTATACTTTTCCTTTTTACCTATTTATCTGGAATCTGTGAAAGTGCAAACTTATAGAAAAACTGGAATCGAAGAACTTTAAACTGGAATCTGTGATGAACCAACGAAATACGGTTGTAAAAATGATATCATAATCGTTAAAAATAATTAGATTAACCAAACCTGATGATACGCCGTTGCGATGAATGCGCCGCCGGGAGGGAACGATGGTCGCCGGGATGACGATGGTCGCCAGTTGATGTCGATGGTTCGTGATTTTGGGGGAGTAGACGAACAGTTACACTTTGTGGTTTTTTTAACAAAAATAATAATAATACTTTAAATCTACCAAAATAGGTAAATATTTTTCAAAGTACCCAAATAGGTAAATATTTTTTGTATCAACACTAGTTTTGGAAAAAAACTCCATTTTTACTATTCTTTCAAAGATGGAACTCTAATAAATCCATGTCTAACCCTCTCATTCAACGTCAGTTTGGTATGCCTCTCTACTCCTCTCCACAAATATTTCATCTTACTCGTGGATGTGTGATTTTGTGTTGGTGTGCGTATAAATTACTACACAAAGTGGTTCTTAGGACAATTTTTGACAGAATATGGTAGTCGCTACTCTGGTGGGGATTTTTAGATGGTCGGTAATTGCGACTGGCTTTGTGATGGTTATCATGTTGCAGTTGCTAATTCCATCAATAATTTTAAAGACTAAATTGAATATTAACTAAGTGTATGTGTTCTTCGTTAAAATAAATAATAATAAGAAATGCTGTAGCAATAATTATCGTTATATCTCCCATAATTCATCGCTATGTGCTTCAAAAACCATCACTATACATAGTGGCGGATTCATAAACTTTTTCTACCGGGTTTCTTTTGGTAGATTATCACTAATACTCACAATTTTTTTTTTCAAAATCATACAAGTTTTCCATTAACCTTTCCCATTTTTTTCCAAACCGAGGTGGTTCTTGGGAACACAACCCCCAACCCCTGGATCCGCCCCTGACTATTTGGCATTGTTAATTACGTAGCAAGTTGGTGAAAACCATCTACTCGTTCTAATACTCTGTTTCTATTTGCTCAAAAACAAAAAAACCCATCACCGTCAAGAAAATGTCACTAATAAGCGCCCACCTACATTTATTGTCAGATTCATCACAATTAGGTCGCAAAAATTGATAACCAAAGTTGTTTTGTCACTCAACCAAATCCGTGGCAAATGGCCTTTTTGTTTCACTGATAGTCGGGGGGGGGGGGGGGGGGGTCCCAACCAAATCCGTAGCAAATGACTTTTTTAGGAGGGGGGGGGGGGGGTGGGGATCCCAACCTAGTTGTTTTCCAATAGTGTAATCCAAATGAGTTTGTTAAATGTTAATGCAACTGGTGGGATTCCCACCCACGATATGCCAAGAACTCAGTCGGTATTGCATCAGTTCATTTTGATACTAGTATAGTATCGTCCTTGTATATAATAGAAGTCTCTTAACTGTGGCAATTTTTAATGCAACTGGTGGGATTCTGTCACACCCTCAAAACCCATATGGTTTCTAGTATTTGATCTTGAATCTGGCGCAAGTCAAGCATTTGCTAACGTACTTATCAATGATAACTTTGATGTTAGGCCACCAATACAAGGTCTTGAGGTCGTGATACATCTTGTCAGAACCAGGTTGTATTGAGTAACGAGACTTATGTGCCTCGTCCATCACAAGCTCTCGGATATTCCCGTAGGATGGGACCCAGATACGCGTCGTTTTTAAGTTTGAGTTGCTTTTCCATGCCTCGCATGGATTCAGCTAGGAGGTTCTTCGTCTTCAGTGCTTCAGTTTGAGCGTTTCAGATTTGGTTAGGGAGGTTCGAGTGAATAGTAAGCTGTAAAGAAAGAACACGCTTAGGTTTGGTCTCTTTCCTACTGAGGGCATCGGCTACCACATTAGCTTTGCCTGGATGATACTTAATTGCGCACTCGTAGTCGTTAAAGAGTTCGACCCATCGGCGTTGCCGCATGTTCAACTCTTTCTGATCCAAAATATGCTGAAGACTCTTGTGATCGGTGTAAATCGGTCCCAACCAAATCCGAAGCAAATGACCTTTTTTTAGGGGGGGGGGGGCATCCCAACCTAGTTGTTTTCCAATAGTGTAATCCAAATGAGTTTGTTAAATGTTAATGCAACTGGTGGGATTCCCACCCACGATATGCCAAGAACTCAGTCGGTATTGCATCAGTTCATTTTGATACTAGTATAGTATCGTCCTTGTATATAATAGCAGTCTTTTAACTGTGGCAATTTTTAATGCAACTGGTGGGATTCTGTCAGACCCTCGAAACCCAGATGGTTTCTGGTATTCGATCTTGAATCTGGCGCAAGTCAAGCATTTGCTAACGTACTTATCAATGATAACTTTGATGTTAGGCCACCAATACAGGGTCTTGAGGTCGTGATACATCTTGTCAGAACCAGGTTGTATTGAGTAACGAGACTTATGTGCCTTGTCCATCACAAGCTCTCGGATATTCCCGTAGGATGGGACCCAGATACGGTCCATGAAGTAATGAATGCCATCGTTTTTAAGTTTGAGTTGCTTTTCCATGCCTCGCATGGCTTCAGCTAGGAGGTTCTCCGTCTTCAGTGCTTCAGTTTGAGCGTTTCGGATTTGGTTAGGGAGGTTCGAGTGAATAGTAAGCTGTAAAGCAAAAACACGCTTAGGTTTGGTTTCTTTCTTGCTGAGGGCATCGGCTACAACATTAGCTTTGCCTGGATGATACTTAATTGTGCACTCGTAGTCGTTAAGGAGTTCGACCCATCGGCATTGCCGCATGTTCAACTCTTTCTGATCCAAAATATGCCGAAGACTCTTGTGATCGGTGTAAATCGGTCCCAACCAAATCCGTAGCAAATGACCTTTTTTTAGGGGGTGGGGGGGATCCCAACCTAGTTGTTTTCCAATAGTGTAATCCAAATGAGTTTGTTAAATGTTAATGCAACTGGTGGGATTCCACCCACGATATGCCAAGAACTCAGTCGGTATTGCATCAGTTCATTTTGATACTAGTATAGTATCGTCCTTGTATATAATAGCAGTCTTTTAACTGTGGCAATTTTTAATGCAACTGGTGGGATTCTGTCACACCCTCGAAACCCAGATGGTTTCTGGTATTCGATCATGAATCTGGCGCAAGTCAAGCATTTGCTAACGTACTTATCAATGATAACTTCGATGTTAGGCCACCAATACAGGGTCTTAAGGTCGTGATACATCTTGTTAGAACCAAGTTGTATTGAGTAACGAGACTTATGTGCCTCGTCCATCACAAGCTCTCGGATATTCCCGTAGGATGGGACCCAGATACGGTCCATGAAGTAATGAATGCCGTCGTTTTTAAGTTTGAGTTGCTTTTCCATGCCTCACATGTATTCAGCTAGGAGGTTCTCCGTCTTCAGTGCTTCAGGCTGAGTGTTTCGGATTTGGTTAGGGAGGTTCGAGTGAATAGTAAGCTGTAAAGCACGAACACGCTTAGGTTTGGTCTCTTTCCTACTGAGGGCATCGGCTACAACATTAGCTTTGCCTGGATGATACTTAATTGATCATTCGTAGTCGTTAAGGAGTTCGACCCATCGGCGTTGCCGCATGTTCAACTCTTTCTGATCCAAAATATGCTGAAGACTCTTGTGATCGGTGTAAATCGGTCCCAACCAAATCCGTTGCAAATGACCTTTTTTAGGGCGGGGGGGATCCCAACCTAGTTGTTTTCCAGTAGTGTAATCCAAATGAGTTTGTTAAATGTTAATGCAACTGGTGGGATTCCCACCCACGATATGCCAAGAACTCAGTCGGTATTGCATCAATTCATTTTGATACTATTATAGTATCGTCCTTGTATATAATAGCAGTCTTTTAACTGTGGCAATTTTTAATGCAACTGGTGGGATTCTGTCACACCCTCGAAACCCAGATGGTTTCTGGTATTCGATCTTGAATCTTGCGCAAGTCAAGCATTTGCTAAAGTACTTATCAATGATAACTTTGATGTTAGGCCACCAATACAGGGTCTTGAGGTCGTGATACATCTTGTCAGAACCAGGTTGTATTGAGTAACGAGACTTATGTGCCTCGTCCATCACAAGCTCTCGGATATTCCCGTAGGATGGGACCCAGATACGGTCCATGAAGTAATGAATGCCGTCGTCTTTAAGTTTGAGTTGCTTTTCCATGCCTTGCATGGATTCAGCTAGGAGGTTCTCCGTCTTCAGTGCTTCAGTCTGAGCGTTTCGGATTTGGTTAGGGAGGTTCGAGTGAATAGTAAGTTGTAAAGCACGAACACGCTTAGGTTTGGTCTCTTTCCTGCTGAGGGCATCGGCTACAGCATTAGCTTTGCTTGGATGATACTTAATTGCGCACTCGTAGTCGTTAAGGAGTTCGACCCATCGGCGTTGCCGCATGTTCAACTCTTTCTGATCCAAAATATGCTGAAGACTCTTGTGATCGGTGTAAATCGTGCACTTGGTACCGTACAAGTAATGTATCCAAATGTTGAGTGCAAAGACCACTGCTCCCAGTTCCAAATCGTGTGTCGTGTAGTTTCATTCATGGATCTTGAGCTGTCGTGAAGCGTAAGCAATAACTTTCTTGTGTTACATCAACACGCAACCGAGCCCTTGAATTGACGTCTCGCAGTAAACAACAAAGTCGTCAGTATCTTCAGGTAATGAAAGAATAGGAGCACTACAGAGTTTCTCTTTTAACTTCTGGAACACAGACTCCTGAGCATCGTTCCACATGTAAGCAATACCCTTCTGGGTAAGTGTCGTGAGGGGTTGAGCTATCTTCAAAAATCCCTAGATGAATCTACGATAGTATCCCGCCAATCCCAAGAATTGACGGATTTCGATTGGAGTCTTGGGTGTAGGCCAGTTCTTGATAGAGTCAATCTTAGCTGGATCGACGTGAATCCCATCTTTATTGACTATGTGCCCAAGAAAGTGGACTTCTCGAAGCCAGCAGTCGCATTTTGAGAACTTGGCATAGAGTTGTTCGTTGCGTAAGAGCTCTAGAATAAGACGTAAGTGCTGCCCGTGTTCTTCTTGATTCCTTAAGTAGATCAGGATTTCGTCGATGAATACAATAACGAACTTGTCGAGATAGGGTTTGCACACCTGGTTCATGAGATCCATAAAGACCGTAGGCACGTTTGTCATCCCAAAGGGCATAACGAGGAACTCGTAATGACCATAGCGAGTTCTGAATGCAGTTTTAGAGACGTCCTCATCACGGACTCTCAGCTGATGATAACCTGACCGTAGGTCGATCTTGGAGTAATAACTCGACCCTTGCACTTGGTCGAACAGATCGTCGATGCGTGGGAGTGGGTAGCGGTTCTTGATTGTAACTTTTTTTTAGCTCACGATAGTCGATACACATACGGAATGTGCCATCTTTCTTCTTGACAAAAAGTACTGGGGCTCCCCAGGGTGACGAGCTAGGACGAATATAACCTTTATCCAACAGTTCTTGTAGTTGTGCAGAGAGTTCCTCTAGTTACGCTGGGGCTAATCGATAAGGTGCCCGAGCTGTGGGTGACGCTCTAGGGGTTAGCTCGATTTGAAATTCCATTTGATGATGAGGTGGGAGTCCAGGTAATTCCTCAGGGAATACCTCGGGAAAGTCGTGCATGATGGGAAATTCTTCAATCTTCTTTTCCTTCTCTTGGGTGTCAGTAACGAGTGCTAGAATAGCGGTATGGCCCTTTCGCAAACACTTCTGGGCTTTTAAGAACGAGATGATGCCTGTGACTGTACTCCCTTTGTCGCCTTGAACCATAAGGGGTTCACCAAAAGGACGAGGAATATGGACGACTTTATCTTGACAGAGTATTTCAGCGTGATGTTTGGATAACCAATCCATACCAATAATGACGTCGAAGCTTCCAAGAACGATGGGAAGGAGGTTGACGAGAAAAGTCTGATAAGATAGTACAAGTTTGCAGTTATTGATATCGTGCGAGGCCTTGATGTTTCTACCATTAGCTAATTCGACGACGTGCTTAGAGTTTAACGGTGTAGGCGTAGGGTTAAGATTCTTACTAATACGTAGGGATACATAGCTAGCATCGGCTCCAGAATCAAATAATACGGAAACGTAACGATCATCAAGTAGGAACTTACCCGTTACCACGTTGGGGTCATCCCTTGCTTCACCAGCACCAATCACGAAAAATCGGCCTCTCGCACCGTTGTCACCGTGGTTGTTGTTGTTATTGTTTCCAGCGCCCTGATTGTTGTTGTTACGGTTCTGGTTTAGTTGGGGACAATCCCTCTGCATGTGCCCCATTGCTTCACATTGGTAGCAGCCATGGTTGTTTCCCTACTGTTGCTATTGCTGTTATTGTTGCTGTTGCTATGGTTGGTTTTGTCCTGTTGGGTACAGGCTCCTATAGCCTTTTGCCTCATGACCCATCTTGTTGCACCTTTGACAACGATTCTTCTCACACGGGCCATTGTGATGACGATTACACTTGTTGCACTTGGGTCGATTTCCTTGGTAACCACCCTGTTGTTGAGGGCTCTTGTTGTTGCCGAACTTCCTTTGTTGAGCTGGGGCTTCTGTCGGGTTAGCATCCTTGCCTTGGTTGCCATCCCACTTATGCTTGTTATCACCAGAGGTTTCAGTAGCAGCGCTGATCCTTTTGGTTAGCTTGCCTTGCTCTACTATAACGCCTCGCTTTTCGCAGCTTTCCATATTTAGTAAGATTGTATCGTAATTCTATTTTCAGAAACTCTTTCCTTTGTAATCGTATTCCGTTTCAAGCCATTGTAAATCCGAGACTTTGTTCATAATGAAATGACGCTTTTATACATCGTTTATACATTGATACATCCATTCGTTTGATACGCGATTCATAACTTTCATAAACGTGAATTTAACTTGTAAACAACTAACGTGTATTCGTAAGTCTTAAACGTTCCATACATGCAAGACACTAGGTTATTCGATTTCGAGGCTTAACTCTAATTTCTTATACTTATTTGATACTTAATGAAATACTTTACAATACATCACATACGTTTTTTTTCTTTCAACACAAAAGAACCTAGGTTTATATGTTAGAAAACAATTGATTTTCATGTCTTATATGCATCATAGGTCTTATTACATGTTCCATACACATTAACACATAATTACTACTTAATATAATCAACAATTATACACATTATAATGTTAAAAAAATAAAAAGATTATGGCTGGCAGAATGAGTAACCAGCTTTGAGCTGATGTTGGTGGACTTGTTTCAATGATTAACCCTTCTAAACACTTCCAAAGCCCAACTCAATGAAACCCTAATCCATCCCCTATATAACCCAAGCCTCCTCTAAGCATTTTTCACTTTCTAAACAGTCTCTATTCACCCTCAAACACACAAAACCGTAGCTAATTCCAGGAGTTCGGATAGATTCAACACATCTTACAAAAGTGAGCATAACTCACTCATTTCTTAACTGTTTCACTTGATTCTTTTTCCTACTTACTTGGATTAACCTTAGGAACATTTCCATAGGTTTTTCATAGAAAACCAAGGTCTGGAATGTCAACAAAAAGGCTCCAAAGTTGACTGATTTTTCTGTTCTTGATTCATACTTTGTTAAACTTGATTAAACTTGAGTTATCTCATCTCAAACCTATGTCCTTATGCTTATAACCACATCTATGGTTAGTTAGGCTTAAAAACAAGGTTGAGATATGTAAAATCAGAGGTGTAAACCTCACAAACTTTCTGTTTTGTTCAAGGGTTTAACCCACAAGTGATGTTCAAGCCTAAAGCTTGATGATTGTGTTATTTAGGATTAGCTTGGGCTATCCTACTTGAAAATCCACACATTTCTTGATGGTTTTCTCTTAGGTTAGTTGTTATTATTCCATTATTACTTGTAAGTTCATGACCCTCCTTGAATATTCATAACATCAAGTGTAGTGGTGAACATCTAGAGGTACCTAAATGGAAGACTTGTTCTTCCTACCTCCTACATGACTTCAATGATACAAAGAGGTTCCTAAATGGTGGATTTATCCTCCTACCTCCTACTTGACCTATATGATATAACACTACATACTACTTATATGTATATTCCAAATAATCGAACCTTTGATGAGGAATTTGTCTTCATTTGTCAAAGTACTAGGTTACATCATCTAAAACATTATGTGTTAAAGATGATTACTTTATGTTATATGCTATTTTATGTACTTTGAACTCTAAATCCTTAATCTTCCGTTATCATCCAATACTTATACGCCTTGTTTTCTTCGTGTAGAAGGACTTGGTGTTCCAACCTCCTAATCAACAAACAACTCTCGTGAATTTATCAAGTGGAAGCTTGCAAAACTGTGAGTACACTTGACCCATTTACCTTTAAAAACACTTTGAGTTGTAACATGTTATTATACAATCTTCACTTTCACACACTTAAAACATACTTTATGATCTCAATCCGTTATACATGCTACTTGTTTACATAAGTTCATGCTAGATTTTACATGCTTTATGTCATTAACTTTGCTAAGCCCACAACTTAACATATATAGCGCTATAGGAGTAGCACACCACCCGTCGGGGTCTTGTTAAGTCTTTATTCTAAAAAGGTCTCGTTACTTTTGTGACGAGGGATGCTAAATACTAGTGGACACTTGGGTTTGACGTATTGCTATGCATGCTAGTTACCTTGTTTACAAATTGCCATGTGGATTCGAGAAAATGCTTTTATACTTATGCTATATTTATTCAAACCTTGTGTACTCGCCTTTGCTTTTGCATTGAACTTTATTTTAAACATGTTACAGGTTGAGGATGACGATGCTATGAAACGAAGTAGCAATGATGCCTAGATACACATTTAGATGTCTTAAAGTAAAATGTTGTATCAATTTTGTTTTGTTATGTTATGAACATGTTGTTATTTGAAATTTCTATGTAATGATGACAATTTGGTTTTATGAAATTAAAATGGGTTGAATTAAATATTGTCACCAATAGTGTTATGAAGTTCTTGTAATCTATTTCGTCCCACTCCGATGATTCCGCCATTGGTTGGGGTTTGACAGATTGGTATCAGAGCCATAACTATAAGGAACTAGGTAGAATTGCAATGTTCGACCTAGTCTATAGTAGGCATGGTTGTAAAACAAGGTTTCCAAGGCCGAGTACTCCCCGAGTAGTCGCTACAAGGTAGGCTGCCGAGGCGACTTTCTTTGACTCCCCCTAATTACTCGGAATCGGTCAAACGCGGTCAACCTAGTCCAAAATCGTATCTAGTAGGTCAACTTGGGCCGAGTTTGACTTTAAAAATAATAAAACATAATTTCTATGCCTATCATATTAAATAATGAATATTATTTTCACGTATTTTGTTATAGATATTAGTAAATTTATGTTATTTGACATGTATTTAACTTCCAAAAGCTAATTTCTTTATAATTTAACATGTCCGAGTACTCCCCGAGTACTCTCCGCCTAAGCCGAGTACTCTCAACTCCCCGGTCGACCGACTAGGGAGCGCCTAGCGACTTTTGCAACCATGATAGTAGGTACCTTATTTTAACCATTCTTGTTACATGCCTAAAATGTTATTCTTCCTACTTTGCTTCTTTCTCTTCTTTTTGGTCTTAATGCTTACATAATGTCTTTCCTAAGACATTTTACACAATACACTTGAAGACTTGAAGACACTCTTTATACAAAAGAGACGAGTTTACCAAAATAGGCGTGAAACCCACAATTTGGTAAACGACCCTCATCCCGCTTATTCTTTATTTTGCACAAAATTACGCCAATAAGTTAGGAGTGAAATCCACATCTTAATGGTAAATTTCCAATTCAAACTCTAGTGGACCCTCGTCAAAGTGTCAAAATTAAGTTTTGACCCGACGAGTACCAACCACATTAGGGTACGAAATCGTCAAGTTAGGGGTGAAACCTGCATCTTGTCGATTAAGTCCCATTCCTCGATTTATAATCTCACCAAAGTTTTGATTGTTTCAATCGATTAGAGACGTGTAGTAACTGGAAGGGTAAGATACCGTTAATCGCTTCTCGACAAGAGTATCTTACCTATAGGCCAAAGCATGTTTCTCTAATTTGAAAGGACTTTCGATTCACTTTGGAATAGTAGACGTTTCTCTACCCGAAATAATCCAATGTTTTATGAGCCTCTCTTTTATGTGATTCAATTTATATGTGATTTTATACTTGTTACCTTGTTCATTTCAAAACCGTTACACAATTCGCACATCTCGCGGAATAAAAAACAACAATAATTCTCGTGAACAAACTAAATTTATACTCTTTTTACGCATTCATACGTGTTCATACTTGTTGAATACTTGTTAAATTCATGCTAAATATGTGAACCATGCGTGATATATCATGCTTACATGCTTATACATGCAAAACTTATTTTGAATTTATGATCAAGTCTCATCCGTTCCTTCTCTTTTGATTCTTAGATGTCGTCCAACGCCGTGTCGAAGAAATTGACAAAGAAGAGCAAGAATGAATCCACCTCCGACTCCAAATCGAAGAAAGATTCAACCTCCAACGCCAACTCTGAATCCATGTCGAAAAAGGATTGTATGAAATTCATGGCCAAGCAGATAGCTAAGGTCATACCAGACATTGTCAGTAGGATTCAGACCAACACCGACTCTCCACATGGTTCTGTTGATTCAAAAGTGGAAACCCCCAAACCAACGTTCCAAATCAAGAAATTCATGGCTTGTAAACCCTTGGAGTTTACTAGCAAAGATGGCACTACCGCCATGATGAATTGGTTCGACGCGATTGAACTCACATTTCTGCAAAGTGGGTGTCCTGATGACCTACGAACCTTGAATGCCACTGGAGTTTTCCGTTCGAGGGCACTCAAATGGTGGACCACCGAACGCAACAAAAGGGGAAACGATTCTGCACACGCCTTACCTTGGGACGAGCTTAAGAAACTTATGAAGGACCAATTTTGTCCTCCCCACGAGCTCCAAAAGTTAGAGAACGAGTTTTGGAACCTAACACAGAAGGGGAGCGACATCGATGGTCTGATTACCCATTTTAAGCAACTTAGTGTCCTCTGCCCTGGACAGGTCGACACCGTACCCAAGTCTGTAGCCAAATTCATCCGTTATATTTCACCATCCTTGATGAACCATGTTGCCTCCGCTTGCCCCAAAACCACTGAAGATGCCTTTCGTATTGCTACCGAGCTTAACAACAACTGCGTTCTTCATGCAACCAATGACAAGGTTTCAATGAAGATTGCGCACCAAGCCACAACCGATACCACCATTGTTGAACCTTCACCCTCCCAACCACCTAAGAAGAACAAAGGAAAGAAACGGAAGGCTTCAAGCCAAAACTATGCAGTCGTCACTCTGCCAAATCCTCAGCCTTTACAATCAGTAGCTGCCACTATCCCCACAACCCTCGAACCACCAAGAAGAAACTACACTGGGACATGGCCCAAGTGTAACCAATGCTCTTACCATCACCCTGCTGGCACCCCATGTCGCAAATGCGTAGCCTGTAACAGGCTTGGGCATTTCTCCGATCACTGTCGTTTTAACCAAAAGCCTGTTCAAGATCAAGCCATTGTTGCCAACCCTGCTCCTAAACAGGTTCAACCCCAAGCTGCTCCTGTGCAAGCGTGTTTCAAGTGTGGTGATCTTAACCACCTAGCAAACGTCTATCCTCAACGGAACCAGCCTCACCAACAACTACAACTACAACAACAGCAACAACAGCAACATGCTCAACAACCTGCTAGAGGCCGAGCTTTTCTCCTTACCACCGCTCAAGCACAAAATGCAAACGACGTCATTACTGGTACGTTACTTGTGAACCATGTTTATGCTTCGTGTTTATTTAATACTGGCGCAGATAAAACTTTTGTGTCGTTAGAATTCGAACCTTTGCTTAAGTGTAAACGCTCTAAGTTGCCAAGATCTTTCGTTGTCAAAGTCGCTGATGGTAAATCCGTCACTGTCGATTCCGTCCTTGCCAAGTGCTCCTTGATTCTCAATGATCATACATTCTCAATCAATCTCATACCTATGCAAATGGGTAGCTTTGACATCATAGTAGGCGTGGACTGGCTTAGGCGAGTTCGTGCTGAAGTTGTTTGTTCTGAAAAGTTTATCCGCCTTCCTCTTCCAAACGGTGATTCTCTACACGTGTATGGCAAGAAACCTTCTCACGGTCTCAAGCTTATGTTGTGTATCCAAGCGAACAAATGCTTACGCAAGGGTACATTCTTCTTTCTCGCCCACATTGTGGAAAAGAAGGACAAATGCCCAAGCATGAGCGACATTCCCGTCGTACGTGATTTTCCTGATGTGCTTCCCGACGATCTTCCTGGTCCGCCTTCTACTCGTTCTGTCGACTTTCGCATCGATTTAGTGCCTGGCGCTACGCCTGTCGCTAAGTCCCCCTACCGTTTAGCACCCTCTGAGATGCAAGAGCTTTCAAGCCAACTTCAAGAGCTTTTTGATAAAGGCTTTATACGCCCTAGTACATCTTCTTGGGGCGCTCCCGTTTTGTTCGTCAACAAGAAAGATGGGTCATTCCGAATGTGTATTGATTATCGTGAGCTCAACAAGCTTACTGTCAAGAACCGATACCCTCTTCCTCGCATTGACGACCTATTCGATCAATTGCAAGGCGCGACTTGCTTTTCAAAGATCGATCCTCGTTCTGGGTATCATCAGCTTCGAGTCCTCGAAGAAGATCTACCTAAGACCGCTTTTCATACACGATATGGTCACTATGAGTTCGTGGTCATGCCCTTTGGTTTGACTAACGCACCTGGTGTCTTCATGGATTTGATGAACCACGTGTGCAAGGCGTACTTAGACCGTTTCGTGATCTTCTTCATCGACGATATTCTTATCTATTCCAAGACACAAGGAGAGCATGAGCGAAACTTGCGTCTTTTCCTTCAACTTCTTCGTACTGAATGTCTATACGCTAAATTCTCCAACTGTGAATTTTGGTTGAAAGAGGTTCAATTTCTTGGTCATACTATCCACAAACTTGGTATTCACGTTGACCCCACTAAAATCAAAGCTGTGAAGAATTGGATTGCACCCAAATCCCCATCTGAAATTTGTTCATTTCTTGGTCTTGCTGGTTATTATCGTCGTTTTATCTCCAAATTTTCAAAAATCGCTATTCCTTTAACCTCCTTAACTCAAAAAGAGAAACCTTTTGTTTAGGGTCCCAAACAAGAGGAATTTTTTCAAACTCTTAAGGACATGCTTTGTAATGCTCCTATCCTCGTACTTCCTGATGGTAACGACGACTTTGTCGTGTATTGCGATGCCTCAAACCTTGGTCTTGGTTGTGTTCTCATGCATCGAGACAAAGTTATCACTTACGCGTCGAGGCAACTCAAAATACATGAGAAGAATTATACTACTAACGACCTTGAACTTGGCGCATTTGTTTTTGCCTTGAAGATTTGGCGACACTACCTTTATGGTACCAAGTGTGTGGTCTTCACCGACAATAAGAGCCTTCAACATATCTTCAACCAAAAGGAACTGAACATGAGTCAACGTCGTTGGGTGGAATTGTTAAACGACTACGGCTACGAAATTTGCTACCATCCAGGTAAAGAGAATGTAGTAGCCGATGCACTTAGTCGTAAAACTCATGTAAAGGGTATTCGTTGTCTCCAACTCGTCAATGATCTCCAAAACCGCATTCATGAAGCTCATTAAGCCTGTTTTAACGAAGGTAGTCTCTCCGTTGAGATACGAGGTGGTGTTGAAAAAGATCTTGTGTCTAAGTCCGATGGTACTTGTCGCAACCCCCGACCCCTATTTCTTGGGAACGGGCGGCCGCGAACCAGTATTAGTGGTATCGGTGTTTATCAATTTGGCAGCGGAATTTACATCAGGACCGTAGTTAGAGAATATTTTATCAGAGTAAAATACCACATTTTTATCATAATAAATACATGGGAAATTCCCAAGTTTCTATTAGACACATGTTTATAGGGATAAACCCTAATTTATTGAATTAAAATATTTTCTTTATTTAGGTAACTTTTATAGCCACTTTTCCAAGCCTTTAGTGCTGTCCAGCTGGCTTCTATTTGGCTTTCATATTTTGTTACCCGAAACGCGTTTAAAACATTTTATCAACAAGAAATACTGGTGAGTGAATCCCAGTTTAATCAAAATAGGTTTTATCATTTTACAGTATCGAGGGCGATCTCGCAATTATATTTGCTTATATCTCTACTTTAATTATCACCCACGGTATTGTCAACCCGACTTGTGGTCATGTTACTACTCACAGTGTAGTAACAAATCTTGTATACAAAACCCCAACATACCGACGATAATTGTAGAATTACAAATACTTAATCACTGTTAATTATCATGTAAAATAATTTGAGGTTTTGTAAAACAGTTTATGAAAAGCATTTAAAAGAAGATAAACTCACATTGCTAATTTAGGTATTTCCCTTGTGACTTCCTGGTTATAATTTATTAATTAAACAATGCACACGCGTTAGTATAATAACCCAATTTACATTAGTTATACCCTCCTCGTGACAGAACTCCAACGACTACGTTAGGCAGAGTCTTGACAGGCGTTACAGAGCACTAGATCAATCGGGCAGCCTATCTAATACGTAACCGAGGGTTATAATACTTACAATGAGGCAGAGCTTCGCTAATTAGGGGGTATAATATCCGAGTATTACTTCTAATATTTCAGAATTTTGAGAGATAAATCGATTTGTGAATGAATTCTCAACTGAAGCCGTGATCCCCTATTTATAGTGCCTGATCGGCACTTTGTCGCGTCCCGCGAGAGATACACAAAGGGGCTTCGCGGCCCGCGATCTAGACTATCTAGGGTATAGCTTTGACCAATCACCAGTATAGCTTCGACATGACATGGACACGTGGCGGGCTGGGGTGCCGCCTGGTGTCAGCGGGTCGCGACCCGCGACGGACCTTCTGGTTTGTGTCGCACCCCGCGAGCGAGTAAGGATTTTGTTTTATTTAATTTTTATAAAATTAAAGGTATTTTGGGTCGGTTTTCGTGTACGGGGTGTATTTTAGGATGTATAGGAGTGTTATAAGGGTTTTGGGAGAGTTGTTGTATCCTCCCCACCTTGTTTTTGAACTCGCCCTCGAGGTCTACTTGAACAGGTGTGGATATTTCTTCTACATCTCGGATTCAAGCTCCCAAGTGTATTCTGGTCCTCTCTTAGAATCCCATTTCACTTTGACTAGAACTAATCTCTTGTGTTTGAGATTCTTGATCTTTCTGTCTTCAATTTGTAGTGGCCTTTCTACAAACTTAAGTTTCTCATTTACCTCTATGTCCTTAAGAGGTACCACTAATGATTCATCTGCTAAGCATTTTTTGAGATTACATACATGAAACACATCATGTATTCCTGCTATTTCCTCTGGCAGTTGTAGCTGGTAAGCTACGGGTCCTATTCTTCTAATAATCTCAAAAGGTCCAACATACCTGGGGCTTAGCTTTCCCTTCTTGATGAATTGGACTATTCCTTTCCATGGAGAAACTTTTATTAATACCTTATCTCGTACTTGAAACTCCAATGGTTTTCGCCTGTTATTAGCATAACTCTTTTGTCGATCGCATGCTGCTTTTAGTCTTCCCTTGACTTGAATAATCTTGTCTATTGTTTCTTGTACTATCTCTAGTCCAGATAGTTGCTTTTCTCTAATTTCTGCCCAACAGACTGGGGTTCGGCACTTTCGTCCATAAAGTGCTTTGAATGGTGCAGCATTGATACTGGTATGATAGCTGTTATTGTAAGAAAATTCTATTAATGGTAAATGATCGTTTCAATTTCCTCCAAAATCAATTACACAAGCTCTAAGCATATCTTCCATTGTCTGAATTGTCCTTTCGCTTTGTCCATCCGTTTGAGGATGATAAGCGGTGCTTAGATTTAACTTGGTTCCCATTGCTTTTTGGAAACTAGTCCAAAAATGAGAAGTAAAACGGCTATCTCTATCAGAAACAATAGATAAAGGAATTCCATGTAATGAAACCATTTCATTTACATATAACTTAGCTAATTGTTCCATACTGAAAGTTTCCGTCATTGGTAAGAAATGAGCAGATTTAGTCAATCTATCTATAATCACCCAGATTGTATCATTATCTTTCCGTGTTTTGTGTAATTTGGTAACAAAGTCCATTGTTATCAATTCTCATCTCCATACAGGCATTTCTAATTGCTGCAACAAACCTGAGGGTTTCTGATGTTCAGCTTTAACGTGTGAACAAGTTAGACACTTGGCAACATAAGTTGCTATATCCTTTTTCATTCCTATCCACCTGAAATTCTTTCTTAAGTGTTGATACATTTTATCACTTCCAGGATGTATCGTATACTTAGACTTATGGGCTTCTTCTAATATTCAGTGGCGTAGGTTTCCTTGTTTAGATATCCAAATTGTTTTCTTATGGAATCTCCAAATTCCATCCGTTCCTTGTTCTAATCCCTTAATCATTCCTTTCAACTTTTTAGTATCGTCCTTGATTACTGATTCTTGTACTTCTCTAATTTGTTCATTTAAATATATCTGCAGATTTAATTTAAGAGAACGTACTTTTCTGGTTTTTTCATGATACTTTCGACTTAAAGCATCATCTACTATATTAGCTTTTCCTGCATGATACTAGATACTACAATCATAATCACTAAGAAATTCCATCCAGCGTCTCTGTCTCATATTTAACTCTTTTTGCCCAAAAATGTACCTTAAACTCTTATGATTAGTGAAGACAACAAATTTATTTCCATATAAATAGTGTCTCCAAATCTTAAGGGCAAAAATTATGGCTCCTAACTCTAAATCATGGGTTGTATAATTCTCTTCATGATTCTTAAGTTGTCTAGAGGCATAGGCTATAACATTTTGATGTTGCATCAACATACCACCATAACCTAATTTTGAAGCGTCACAATAGACTACAAAGTCTTCGGTTCCTTCTGGTAACTCTAATATGGGTGCGTTGGTTAACCTTTGCTTAAGAATCCTAAAGGCTTCGTCCTGTTTTGGTCCCAATTCAAACTTAACAGATTTACAGGTTAGTTTTGTTAATGGGATGGCTATTCTAGAAAAATCTCGGATAAACCGTCTATAATAACCGGCTAGTCCTAGGAAACTTCTCACCTCCGTTGGTGATTCAGGTACTTTCCATTTAGTAATTGCCTCAATCTTTGTGAAATCCACATGAATCCCTTCATGATTAAGTAAATGTCCAAGGAATTGTACTTCTTCTAACCAAAATTCACATTTCGAAAATTTAGCCTAAAGCTTTTCTTTTCTCAGCAAATTTAGGAGTGCATGCAGATGCGCTGTATGTTCCTCTTTACTCTTAGAGTAAATGAGAATGCCATCTATAAAGACAATTATGAATTTATCTAGATATGGTTTACATATTATGTTCATCATGTCCATAAATGCAGCTGGGGCATTGGTTAAACCAAATGGCATGACTGTAAATTCATAATAACCATACCTTGTTTTGAAGGCGGTGTTAGGAATGTCCTCTTCATGTACCTTTAATTGATGATATCCTGAGCGTAAATCGATCTTAGAAAAGAATCGAGCTCCTTGCAATTGATCAAACAGATCATCGATTCTCGGTAATGGGTACCGATTTTTAATCATGACCTTATTCAACTCTCAGTAATCAATGCACATACACATTGACCCGTCTTTCTTTTTGATAAACAAAATCGGTGCTCCCCACGATGATGAACTCGGTTGTATGAATCCTTTTTCTAGAAGTTCGTCCAATTGTTTCTTCAGTTCTTGCATTTCTGCTGGTGCCAAACGGTACGGTGCCTTGGCAATTGGTGCTGTTCCTGGTAGCAGGTGGATTCTGAATTCGACTTCCCTGTCTGGCGGCAGTCCTGGTAATTCTTCTGGAAATACATCTGAGAATTGAGATACTACGGGAATATCTTTCAATTCTTTTCCTTTAGTATTAATGATTATGGAAATCATATATACTAATGATCCTTTCCTTGCACAACTTGCTGTTTTCATCATAGAGATGAATTTCGTGGATCTAGATGGCTTATCTCCTTTAATTGTGATATTTTCACCTTTTGGTGAATTTACTTGAATTGACTTTTGATCACATAGAATACTGGCTTTATTGGCTACTAACCAATCCATTCCTAATACAATATCAAATCCAGCCAGATTCATTGGGTAAAGATTAGCAATAAAATTATGGTTTAAAATTTCTATTATTGCTCCCTGCAAGATTTCAGTGATCTTAATGGATTCTCCATTTGCTGTCTCTACTAGACATTCTTGTTGAAGTTTAGTTAATGGTTGATTGAGAAGTTTGCAAAATGATGTATTAATAAAACTTTGGTTCGCACCAGAGTCAAATAATACTCTAGCAAAAACATCATTAACTAAAAACGTACCGACAATCACATCCTGAATCATCTTTGCCTCTTCTGCAGTTAGAACAAATGCTCTAGCATTCTTAGTAGTCTTGTTATTCATGGTTAGAGCTAGTTTCGGACAGTTCGGCTTGATATGCCCATTTTCTCCACAGTTGAAACATACTCCATTGCTGGGTTTCTTCCTTCAGTCTTCTTCCTTGTGTCCTGGTATCTTACAAAAATTGCAATATGTGCTTCTTCTTGCAGGCCTTACAATAAGGTGCAGAAGTAGAACCTACGTTTTTCCCACGGTTGGAATTTCCGTAGCGAAATTCTTGGGTAAGTTTTTGAGCTAGGTTCTTCCTCTGGTTTTCTTCTTGTGTACGTACTAGTTCATCTGTCAAGGTATTTGCTAGTTCTACGACTTCTTCTATAATTTGTGGTCTAGCTGCCTTGACTACGTGTCTAACCTCACTGATTAATCCCCAGACATAACGGGAGATTAATACTGGTTCTGGTGAAGCTAGGTTTGGCACAATTCTAGCAAATTTGAAGAATACAGTAGTGTAACCCTTACAGTCTATTCCAGTCATTCTAAGGTTTAAGAACTTATTAGCAATCTGTTCTTTTTCATTGGGTGGACAGAACTTCCTTTCAACCATAGTCTTAAACTCAGTCCATTCCATATTATAGACTCTGTCACTTCCCCTAGACTGGAGAATAGTGTTCCACTATTCTAAAGCTGCATTCTTAAAAAGATTGGAAGCAAACATGATTTTATCTTCCTCTGCACACTTGCTTATTTTTAAGACTGCCTCAGTCTTTTCTATCCAGCGTAGAGCTGCAATGGCTCCTTCATTGCCCGAGAATTCTATCGGTTTGCAAGACCAGAATTCTTTTAAGAACAACCATAAGACATGGTTCTTCTTCTTTTTGGAATAGGCAATTGAAGTAATGGTCCATTGTTTACGCTGTGACTGGGTTCAGTAGGTGGTCGTTTACTTCCACCATTACTTTTATTATTTTCTGCTTCCTTAACATTTTGGTGGATATAAGGCATAGCATCTATAATCCCTTGTGCCACTATGTGTTGGATGGCACTGTTATCTATTTGGTTTACGTTATTATCATTATTCTGGTTTTCCTGATTCACTTCGTTGTCCATCTGGATTATAAACATTTACCAAATGTTAATATCACAAATCAAAATTTAATGCGAACAATCACACAAACGAACATATTGATCAAAATCGTCGTGCATTGCGACATTTACTCTATTCTATATATGCATCTATTACAAACCACAACTGGAATTTAACATACAATACTAGTATGCATCAATAGATATTAGACTATCTATTTTTGGTTGATTTTTCTCTTTTTTTTTCAAACTACTCATATATATATATATATATATATATTTATTATTATTATTATTACTATGGTAACTTAGGGGTTCATTCAATATTGCATAGGTCGCTCGTCGTACTTCCAAACGAGTCTTTCCCCTATTTGTCTTATCTTTTCACTTTCATCTAATAACTCCTCACCAAAAGTGCGGAGTTCCTGCACGTTTTCGGTACTCATGGGTGGTGCGGGTGCTAGTATCGGGTCAGGGTACTGGGCATCGGTTTTCATATAGGTATGGGTTTGCTAGGATTTCCCGAATATACTGGTCATTATCCCAATATGGATCTAGAGGGTCAAGGTTAGGATATGGTGCTACTGGGTTTTGTATGGGCTCCTCCTGTGGGTAGAATTCTCGATAATCCCTATGTTCATCATTCCATGGATCGTGTGCTAGGGGGTTGGGTGCTGGAACTCTAGAGATTTCGTTTGGATCAAATGCGGGCATGAGAACCTGGTCTCCTGGGTTAGGTTCTATTTCCATGGGTTGAGTTGGGAATAAGGGTAGTGGCTGTGGTGCAATGATTTGTTCTAAGTTTAGGTCTGCGGCAGTAGTGGCTAGTATATGGAAATTGGCTAATCGCCTATTGATTATATCTTGGGTCTGTGCGTTCATTTCCCAATTTGCTGCTGCTAAAGCCCACTGCTGGTGTAACTTCCTCATTCTTTTCATACGCTTATGTACTCCCCGACTGAACCATCCTCTCTTTTTGGTAGGGAATGGTTCTTCGGATTGCGCTTTGAATATAAAGATCCCCTCTTCTGTGTCAGCTGAATACCCTGAGGGAGTAGGCTGGGAAGAAGTTCCTTCATCTCTAGGAGAACTAGACAATATACGATAAGCGTCTGACGGACCTTGATCACTCTTACTGTAAACTAACAAATTGTCAAATAACACAAAACAATAATATACAGATATGCACGTAATCACGTAGATTATTTCCTAACATAATGGATAAAATTTTGGTGTCAGTAGAACATTTCTGTGGCTGAAATCAGTGGCTGTAGCTCTGATACCACTCTCTGTCGCAACCCCGGCCCCTATTTCTTGGGAACGGGCGGCCGCAAACCAGTATCAGTGGTATCGGTGTTTATCAATTTGGCAACGGAATTTACATCGGGATTGTAGTTTGGAAATATTTTATCAGAGTAAAATACCACATTTTTACCATAATACATACACGGGAATTCCCAAGTTTCTATTACATACATGTTTATAGGGATAAACCCTAATTTATTGAATTAAAATATTTTCTTTATTTAGGTAACTTTTATAGGCACTTTTCCAACCTTTCAGTGTTGTCCAGCTGGCTTCTATTTGGCTTTCATATTTTGTTACCTGAAACGCGTTTAAAACATTTTATCAGCAAGAAATACTGGCGAGTGAATCCCAGTTTAATCAAAACAGGTTTTTATCATTTTACAGTATTGAGGGCGATCTCGCAATTATATTTGCTTATATCTCTACTTTAATTATCACCCACAGTACTGTCAACCCGACTTGTGGTCATGTTACTACTCACAGTGTAGTAACAAATCTTGTATACAAAACCCCAACATACCGACGATAATTGTAGAATTAAAAATACTCAATCACTGTTAATTATCATGTAAAATAATTTGAGGTTTTCTAAAACAGTTTATGAAAAGCATTTAAAAAGAGGATAAACTCACAATGCTAATTTAGGTATTTCCCTTGTGACTTCCTGGTTATAATCTATTAATTAAACAATGCACACGCATTAGTATAATAACCCAATTTACATTAGTTATCCTCTCCCCGAGACAGAACTTTAACGACTACGTCAGGCAGAGCCTTGAAAGACGTTACGGAGCACTAGATCATTCGGGCAGCGTATCTAATACGTAACAGGGGGTTATAATACTTACAACGAGGCAGAGCTTCGCTAATTAGGGGGTATATGTCACACCCCAAACGATGGCGGAAACATCAAAGTGAGACGAAAACGAGATTGCAAGAGACTTCATAACACTATTTGTGACAAGTATTTAAATAATAAAATTTCATTTCATTTCTAAAGAATCAATTACATAGATTTGAACAAATACAACATGAATAATGAAATACAATTCAATAAGAATACAAAATCTAATGTGCGTATCTAGGCATCCTACTAGATTCCATGCGTCATCAACTTTATCTCAAAGCCTGCAACATGTTTTAAAAAACATAGTTCAATACAAAAGTATTGGCGAGTACACTAGTTTTAGACACGCGGCAAATGTATAAAAGTATTTTCAATCCAACATAGCATTTAGTATACAAGGCCAAACTATCATGCATAACTAAAAGTCGTACCCAAGTGTCCACTAGTATAATAGCATCCCTTGATACCGCAATATCAAGACCGTAAAGTATTAGCATCCCTCGATAAATCCATATCGAGACCGTATAGAATATAACTTAACAAAACCCCGTCAGGTGGTGTGCTACTCCTATAGCGCTATATTTGTTATGACAGGTTAACAAGTAGTATATATTCTAGCATGAACCTAAACATAACAAAGCATGTATCAGGATTGAATGAATAAAATCATGTTTGTGATTCGTGCATTTTAACAATGTAAACATGTTGCACCAAAAGTGTATTAAAAGGAAAATGAGTCAAGTGTACTCACATAATTGCTAAGTCTTCCGATTATCCAAGTGTTGACGAGTGTACGAGTTTAGGAGGATGAAACACCTCAGTCACCCTATATGGGCAAACGCTGGCGCATGAGTAAACGGAATTACGACGGAGGATTTGAAGTGGGATTTAAAGTATATCTAGTTGATATAAATGTAAATATATATATATATATATATATATATATTATATAGTTTAAGTAATATTTCTAAATTAATTCTTTCCGAAGTATTGTTGAAGTTTAAAAAAAATAATAATAAGATAAAAATAATTATACATTTATATCTATTTTATAAAAATTAGTTGAATTTGATAGGTTTTGTTTTATAAACTAACGTGTTTCATTTTACGGAATTTTATGAAAAACGAGCAGAGTTTCCTCTGTTTTCGGACGATCCCGACAACACTAGTTGTCGATTATTTGTTTTTCAAAATTCAACTATTCAATAATAAAATAAATAAACAAATATAGTTCTTATGCATTTCTTTTTGTATATACAAGTTATAAGGTTCGGTTTTACGATAAAATATTAACTAAGCACGAAACAAAGAAATTAATAATCACGTCATCGTTATTCGAGTCTCGGGTTTAACCCGTGACCCGAGTTGACTAGTTGACCGTTTGATTGAGATTGACCCAACAGTTGACCGTTTGACCACATTTGACTGAACTCGAGCCGAGGCCTTAAAGGAACCGATGTGAACCTGAAGTGAACCGAGCCCCGAACCGAAGTCGAGTGGAAACAGACCTGAAACCAATCCAAAAGGCAGAATCTGATTTCGAAATAAAACCCAAACTTAACCGAACAATGCACAATCCTTACCGGAACCGAGCCTAAATTAAGCCGGTACCCGAAACTTAAACTGAGATGACTGAATCATACCTTAACCAAGACTCGAGTTGGAAACAAGACTGAACCGAATCTGACCCAGACCGAACCGTTGACTCGCTGACTGCCTTAGACCCGTGTTGACCAGTCAATCCACTGAGTTGACTGCGTTGACCTCACCACAACCCGCTAACTGAACCCGAAGCAAAAATAAAGTCCAAATCTTGAACCGAGACCCGAGCCGGAACCGAAACTGACATGACCCCAACCAACTGAACTGAACCGTGTTGAACCGTTCATGAAACCGGTTGGAGCTCGTCGGACCAAGCTCGTGCCGCCGCCGCCGTCACCTTGATTTCCACCACAACACCTTCAATGCCGCAAGAATGCGGTTGTTGCTGTTGTTGTTTGTTTGCCGCCACCACTATGGTGGTGGTCGGCCGTTTGTGTAGGGCGATTGAGAGGAGAACGAGAGTGGTAGAGGTGGAGGTCTTGTCCGGTTTGTTTGGCTGTGGCTCACCGGAAAGGTGGCGCCGGAAGGGTCGCCGGAACCCTAATCCGGTGACCAGATTTTTAGGGAGAGGGAGATGGAGGGATGTTTGTGAGGGTTGTGAGGTGTGTGGTGTGTGGTGTGTTGTCTGCTTATACAAATCGAGAGATGGAGGTGTAGGGTTTCTTGAATTTAGTTTTAGGAAAAGACCAATATAGCCCCTTAACCTTGAAAGGTTTAATTAATTAGTTACCTTGGTTTAAGTTATATAACATAGTTGACCAACTAACTATGTTAACTTGTATTTTCGAACTTTAAAACTCTAACGAGACTAACTAGATAAAAAAAAGAGTTAACTGCCATTTTCGTCCCTGTGGTTTGGTCACTTTGGCCATTTCAGTCCATTTCTAAAAAATGCGCCATTTTCGTCCCCCACGTTCTGGAAAGGTGCCATTTCAGTCCAAAAATCATAACCCAGTTAAGTCAGTTAGTAAATAGGGACTGATTGTGTAAATTTGTAACATAAAGGACTGATTGTGTAAATTTGAAAAATGGACTGAAATGGCAATTAACACCACCACCACTAGCCCTGCCACCACCACCACTCCGCCACCACCGCCACTCCGCTGCCACCACCACCACCACCACCCGAATCTAGTCGTTCAATGGAGAAACGGTCGGTCCTGTTCCCTTAGAAAGCAACCACCCGACTGAAACAAGAGGCTCTGGCACACAGGTCGACTTAAAGAACTAGAGATTAGCAGTAGATTCTGTGGCTACCTGAACACGACAAAGCGCCTTTTGCGTGGGGTTCAAGCCAGAACAAACATCCCCTAAAGTAACAGCAAAGTAAAGATAAACCGTGCACAAAATAGCAAGGAGTACAAGAGCGGTTATCAGGTAACGGTGTCGTCTAATGATTGTCGAAAAGCTACCGAGTTCATCCTCCTTTGAGTACTATTTTTTAATCGAAGATGAAGAGAATGCAGTCTGTGATCTCCGGTGTGGTGAAGTTATTATTATGCCGTCTAAAACCATCTGGACACAAAACAAAACCATTTATTATTAAAATTATAAACTGAGAATGTGAGAATAAAAGCAATGAAAGCTAAACAAGACCGGATCGTTTACCGGAATGGTGATCTGCAAAGATGCAATGATCAGTGACAAGTGACGATATTTGAGTAACAACGAACTCGGTTGCAGGCAGGGTGAGATTAAAAGTAAAGATTGGGTGGGTCACCACGTTGTTTCGGGTCAAGCGTCGCTTGGAGGCCTGTGGTGGTGGCGGTGGCAGCGGAGTGGCGGTGGTGGCAGCGGAGTGGCGGAGTGGCGGTGGTGGTGGTGGCAGCGGAGTGGTGGTGGCAGGGCTAGTGGTGGTGGTGTTACAAATTTACACAATCAGTCCTTTATGTTACAAATTTACATAATCAGTCCTTATTTACTAACTGACTTAACTGGGTTATGATTTTTGGACTGAAATGGCACCTTTCCAGAACGTGGGGGACGAAAATGGCGCATTTTTGAGAAATGGACTGAAATGGCCAAAGTGACCAAACCACATGGACGAAAATGCGCGCGTCCGCGTTTGCACATTTGTCCCCGGTGATTTTGTCTTGCGCGACAATGAGGCTTCAAATGCTGAAAAACCGGGCAAATTAGCGCCAAGATGGGAAGGACCATACGTCATTAATGAGGTCCTAGGCAAGGGGGCATATACCCTAAAAAGGATCGATGGGACCCTAGTCCCCCGCACCTGGAACACACAACAGTTGCGCAGGTGTTACATATGAACTAAGTCTTCAAAAGCGGAAAGAACATACAGGCAATGTATTTCTTTATTATGTCTTGTATTACAAGATTTACGCTCTTATCAATACAAACATCATTTTTACTTATATCACTGTTTATTACAAATTGCATGTAATTTCTTTGGTTCGCGCGAAAACAATATGGTCAAACATTGTATATCTCATGAACCGTCTAGAAACAAGGCAAGCTGTTACGCCTTTTAGACAAACGTTCACACATGAGCACAATACCATTTCTCATTCGCCGTACCTATCCAAAAGCAATTAAAAACATGCAACATATTGTAATTCAAACAAACAATTCACAAGCATAACAGTGCATCACAATATACAAAAAAGTGTAACACAAACACTTAACAAAGATCATAGCCATGATCTTCAAAAAATTATCCAGTACCAAATTTACAAAAAGCATGAACAAAAGACGAAAACTGGTCCTAAGGTTAAACATCTAACCAGCATCGGAATCATCAACAACAACAGACACCTGCCCACTCCGACGAGTTTTCCGGCGTTGATACACTAACCGGCATCCTCCCTTTTTAAGCATCGGGAACCGAGCCATCAACCCATCAACATCCAACACAACGCTAGCATCAGCAGTAACATCCATATGCTGAAGAACCTTGCAGTCAGAACCAATAATCGCCGGAGAAACAGGTGTGACCTGGTCCTTTCCTGGAACAGTAGCGAGTGGCGATGAACAAGAAAGAAGTATGAGACCTTCAGCAGCTTCATACACCCTGAAAACATCCAGCAAGAGACGAGTATGGTAAGAACGTTTCATTTTTTCCTTTGATAAAGATCAACCAGGAGATAAAGTATCTCGAAAAGGCATGTATATAAAGAGAACTCGACCTCGGGAAAGGAGAAACCTACCCATCATTAACTGTCAGAATTACATCACATCCAAACGGCGCTACAGGAATCAGGGTCATATCCTCATTAATGAAGTCTGACAAGCGCCACTACGAATTTCAAAACAAAGAGAAAATACCCACTCTTACTGCCAGTTGACGTCATTGCATGTCAGAGCATGATTACAAAGATAAGTTTTTTCCTTTTTCCAACAAGTTAAAACTTCCAAGAGAAGCCTTCTTACCTTTTCGCGCCCAAAAACTTTTTCCTCTCATAAGTCCAGTGCTCCACTTACTTGCATAAGTACAACACTAGACTGGGGGGACTTGAAGGGGTAAGGTCCCAAAAACCTCATAAAAAGGATTTGAGACCATACCACAAACTGGTTTTTTCAACCTTTTTAACCTTGCGCGGCCGCGCATGGGTCTTATTAAAGGAAGAAAACAATCAGTAACTTATAATCGCGCGCCCAAAGGATAACATGAATCCTTGCGCCTTCCCCAAATTAACAAAGGATCAAAACCTTTTGTTCAGATACCTCCGCCTAAGTATCCAGACTTGGATATTATTTTGCCCAGACCTGGGAGTTGTTCATCTGCGTCCACACGGTAAGGTGTCACACCAGATTACAACAATAATCTAGAAGGAAATACAATCATGCACCACCCAGACAGTTATAACCGTCTGGACACGTGTCGTCACCATAAGCAACTCTGAAATCACAACAAAGGCATGCAATTGGAGAGTAATCTCCACTTAATCACTTTCCACGTGGCAACTCCCCAGCCATAGATCAAACCACGATCCGTGTGCACTCACATCGGATCGAGACAACTTAACAAAGGATCAAAGAACTTAACGGAAAAAAAGATAACCGCTACGGCGTTAGCATCTTCCGTCATCTTTTCAATAACAGGTTTTCCCTCCCAAAACTCCCGGTTATAAATAAGAGAACTGTTCAGGTATAAACTCAGATTACTCTCACTCCTCAAATACTTATCTTCTCCGATACCAATACTTATTCTCACGCCGGAGTCGGGTCAAGGAGAGAACCCTCTTCTCCCCTTGACGAGGCTAACGGTGTTCTTTTTTGCAGAATCACCGGAGAAGGAATTCCATTGCAACTGAATCAACCGAGAGAGAGCTAACCTTTTATGCGGATCCAAACCCCCTAGTTATCTCGGTTCCGACCATTTAGTTAGTGTTTCTTCATTGGCGCCCACCGTTTTCTCAGTTTTTCTAGTTTCTATCTCGTTTCGATTCAGTTCATTCCATTTTCTGTTTTTATGGCAGAAAATTCGTCATCTCACCGACAACTTGGTCCTCGACCAAACGTCGGAAACAATTTACAGCTAGAAGAATCTCCAGAACATTGGTTTAGCAGATGCCAAGCTGCTTTAAACACAATCGTTATTCAAATCGCCAGATCTGATTTGTCAAACATCAGATCTGGAAGAGAAAGTAGTACCTCAGTATTGGATCCACCAACACCACGTAGGGAGGACATCCAATCCAGCCAATATAGCAGTTATCAAAAACAAATACACATGATTCAGGGAGGTCCATCACGACGACCAAATAAACAAAACTATGATCAACATTGGAGAGAACAGCAAGTGGTGTTCCCCGTTGTTCCTGGGGGCCCTCAGGAAGAACGACCAGTGATTATCACTGGTATTTTTGGTCATTACCGAACTGACTATATGTTCATAGATCCAGGAAGCTCGATGGACATCATATACGAACAGTGCTTTAAACAACTCGATCCAGAAGATAAAGCACGTTTAGAGCCGGTCGATTTTCCTCTCACCGGATTCTGTAATGAAGCTGTATTCCCATTAGGGCAAATTGTTTTCCCGGTGACCTTATCCGATGGCGAGCACTCACGAACAGTTACAGTCAATTTCATGGTCATGCCGGCAACATCACGTCATGATGACTTGCTCGGGAGAAGGTCACAAAGGGAATTTAGCATGATCACTTCCATTCCGCACGCTGCTTGCGGATTTCCGACAGAAACTGGAGTTGCAATACTCTATTCAAGCAAAGAAGTCATGTTCGTAGACGACGAACCACCAGCAAAGGTAGTCAAACCTTCGGCACCAAATGAACCTGAGAAATGGGTTCTAAACAACGAGTACCCAGAACAGACCATTCTGCTAGGACCAGCCATTTCACCAACAACACGCATACAACTAAAAGAATTATTGTCTAACAACAAAGATATATTTTCCTGGTGCCCAGCAGACATGACTGGAGTACCACGCGACATCGCGCAACATTGTCTAAACATCAAGCCATCAGTAGAACCTATTGCTCAGGGGAGGCGCAGTTTCAGTGAAGAAAAAGCAAAAGCAATGGACGAGCAAGTAGCAGAGTTACTTAATGCGGGAATCTTGCGCGAAGTAAAATACCATACATGGGTAGCCAACCCAGTGATGGTACAAAAACATAGCGGCGGGTGGAGAATGTGCGTCGACTTCAAAGACCTAAATAAAGCATGCCCAAAAGATTGTTACGCGCTTCCAGAGATAGACAAGAAAGTCGACTATCTAGCATCATTCAGATGGAAATGTTTTCTTGACTGTTACAAGGGTTATCATCAGGTCCAGATGAAAGAAGAAGACGAAGACAAAACGGCGTTCCGCACAGATAAAGGCATTTTCTGTTATACCAAAATGCCGTTCGGCCTGCGCAACGCAGGCGCAACTTATCAATGCCTAATGGACACAATTTTCAAAGATGACATAGGCAAGACTGTCGAGGTATACATGGATGACCTCGTCATCATGAGCCATGAGGAAGGCACAATGCTTGATAATATTCAGCGCACATTCGACTCCTTGCGCAGCGTGAGCCTAAAACTCAACCCAACTAAATGCTCCTTCGGCATGGAAGAAGGAAAATTTTTGGGATTCATCGTCACAAAAGATGGTTTTAAAGTAAATCCAGAAAAGGTGCAGGCCATTCAGCTAATGCCGTCACCCGCAACAGTTAAAGAAATGCAAAGGCTCGCGGGACGCTTAGCGGCTTTGAACAGATTTTTGGCTAATCACGCAGCAAAGTCTTATCCATTCATCAGTACGCTACGAAACTGCGCAAAGAAAACTGACTTTCAGTGGACATCTGAAGCGGAAACCGCATTCAAACAAATGAAAGAATGTTTAATTCAGCTGCCAACATTGACAGCACCAAAAGAAAAAGAGCCACTAATTTTGTATCTATCAGCCGCGAAAGTAGCGGTCGGTGCTGTATTGATGGTGGAACGCGAGAACATCCAAACTCCAATCTATTACATCAGCAAAATGCTTACCGGCCCAGAAACTCGGTACTCAATGATAGAAAAGCTAGTCCTAGCACTAGTACATGCATCCCGACGTCTACGCAGGTATTTTTCGGGTCACGTCATCACAGTTCTTACCAATTACCACCTAGGCCAGATCTTATCCAAACCCGACATAGCGGGACGACTGGCCAAATGGGCAATTGAACTGGGAGGTTATAACATTTTTTACAGACCAAGACCCGCAATCAAAGGGCAAGTGTTAGCAGACTTCGCCACTGAAGTTCCTATCGATAAAATACAAGAATGTGAGGCAATCCAGAACCCAACACCTGTTTTCGACGATAGAGTCTGGACCTTACACACAGATGGTGCTTCCAATGACGATGGAGCAGGAGCAGGTCTCCGATTAATTAGCCCAGACAACCACGAGCTCACGTATGCTATACGATTAGATTTCAAAAGTACGAATAATGAAGCCGAGTATGAAGCCTTCTTGGCAGGTCTTCGTTTAGCATTAAAAATGGGGGCAAGAAATCTTGAAGCTAACGTCGATTCAAAATTGGTAGCCGAGCAAGTTAATGGCAATTACGATGCAAAAGAGGCCATGGCATTGTACCTTGAACAAGCGCGGATGTTAATCAGCCAATTTCAAACATTCAAAGTTAATCACATAAACAGAAGCGAGAACAAACATGCTGACGCGCTAAGCAAGTTAGCTGCTACTAGCTTTCAGCACTTAGCAAAGGAAGTACGCATAGAGGTATTATCCAACCCTTCCATTCATCTCAAGCAAGTAAACGTTATAGAAATAGGAGATCCATCTTGGATGTCTTCGATTATCTTGTACCTTCAACACGGAAAGCTACCAGAAGGAAAGGCAGAAGCTCAGAAAATACAACACAAGGCAGTAAATTACGAAATGGCCGATGGCGTCCTCTACCGGAAATCATTCATGGGCCCATTACTACGCTGTGTCGATAAAACAGACGCCCAGTACCTTGTCAGAGAAATCCACGAAGGATTATGCGGGATACACGCGGGACCGCGCATGGTCGTGGCAAAAATAATGAGCGCTGGATACTACTGGCCAGGAATGCACATGGACGCAGTCGACCTGTTAAGAAGATGCGAGGCATGTCAACGTCACGCACCAAAGACGCTCCGACCTAAAAATCCACTAATTCCTGTTACTTCCGCCTGGCCATTCCAACAGTGGGGCATCGATCTTGTCGGTCCATTTCCTGACGCGCCAGGTGCGGTAAAGTTCATCATCGTCGCGGTGGATTACTTCACAAAATGGGTAGAGGCTAAAGCTTTGGCCTCAACAACAGCAATGGTAATCCGCAAATTTATATGGGAACATATCATTTGCAGATTCGGATTACCATGGCGCATTATTTCCGACAATGGTACAAACTTCGCCGCAGAGGATCTTCAAAAATGGTTTAAAGAAATGAAGATCGAACATAACTTCGCCTCCGTTGCGCATCCCCAAGCGAATGGACAGGTAGAAAGTGTAAACAAACAGATCGTTGACGGCATAAAAGCGCGACTCGGGACAGCGCGCAGAGGGTGGGTTGACGAACTTCCCAGCATCCTCTGGGCGCATCGAACAATGCCAAAGACTAGCACCGGCGAGACTCCGTTCAGTTTAGTCTATGGATCTGAGGCCGTCATTCCAGCCGAGATAGGTTTACCATCACCGCGCATGATAGCCATGGAAAAACAGAACAATGAACAAGAGCGAAGAATGGATTTGGATCTTCTGGAAGAAAGGCGCGAGAACGCCGCTGTAACAGAAGCAAGGTACAAATCCAAGCTCGAAAAATATTACAATGCGCGCGTCCGCGTTTGCACATTTGTCCCCGGTGATTTTGTCTTGCGCGACAATGAGGCTTCAAATGCTGAAAAACCGGGCAAATTAGCGCCAAGATGGGAAGGACCATACGTCATTAATGAGGTCCTAGGCAAGGGGGCATATACCCTAAAAAGGATCGATGGGACCCTAGTCCCCCGCACCTGGAACGCACAACAGTTGCGCAGGTGTTACATATGAACTAAGTCTTCAAAAGCGGAAAGAACATACATGCAATGTATTTCTTTATTATGTCTTGTATTACAAGATTTACGCTCTTATCAATACAAACATCATTTTTACTTATATCACTGTTTATTACAAATTGCATGTAATTTCTTTGGTTCGCGCGAAAACAATATGGTCAAACATTGTATACCTCATGAACCGTCTAGAAACAAGGCAAGCTGTTACGCCTTTTAGACAAACGTTCACACATGAGCACAATACCATTTCTCATTCGCCGTACCTATCCAAAAGCAATTAAAAACATGCAACATATTGTAATTCAAACAAACAATTCACAAGCATAACAGTGCATCACAATATACAAAAAAGTGTAACACAAACACTTAACAAAGATCATAGCCATGATCTTCAAAAAATTATCCAGTACCAAATTTACAAAAAGCATGAACAAAAGACGAAAACTGGTCCTAAGGTTAAACATCTAACCAGCATCGGAATCATCACCAACAACAGACACCTGCCCACTCCGACGAGTTTTCCGGCGTTGATACACTAACCAGCATCCTCCCTTTTTAAGCATCGGGAACCGAGCCATCAACCCATCAACATCCAACACAACGCTAGCATCAGCAGTAACATCCATATGCTGAAGAACCTTGCAGTCAGAACCAATAATCGCCGGAGAAACAGGTGTGACCTGGTCCTTTCCCGGAACAGTAGCGAGTGGCGATGAACAAGAAAGAAGTATGAGACCTTCAGCAGCTTCATACACCCTGAAAACATCCAGCAAGAGACGAGTATGGTAAGAACGTTTCATTTTTTCCTTTGATAAAGATCAACCAGGAGATAAAGTATCTCGAAAAGGCATGTATATAAAGAGAACTCGACCTCGGGAAAGGAGAAACCTACCCATCATTAACTGTCAGAATTACATCACATCCAAACGGCGCTACAGGAATCAGGGTCATATCCTCATTAATGAAGTCTGACAAGCGCCACTACGAATTTCAAAACAAAGAGAAAATACCCACTCTTACTGCCAGTTGACGTCATTGCATGTCAGAGCATGATTACAAAGATAAGTTTTTTCCTTTTTCCAACAAGTTAAAACTTCCAAGAGAAGCCTTCTTACCTTTTCGCGCCCAAAAACTTTTTCCTCTCATAAGTCCAGTGCTCCACTTACTTGCATAAGTACAACACTAGACTGGGGGGACTTGAAGGGGTAAGGTCCCAAAAACCTCATAAAAAGGATTTGAGACCATACCACAAACTGGTTTTTTCAACCTTTTTAACCTTGCGTGGCCGCGCATGGGTCTTATTAAAGGAAGAAAACAATCAGTAACTTATAATCGCGCGCCCAAAGGATAACATGAATCCTTGCGCCTTCCCCAAATTAACAAAGGATCAAAACCTTTTGTTCAGATACCTCCGCCTAAGTATCCAGACTTGGATATTATTTTGCCCAGACCTGGGAGTTGTTCATCTGTGTCCACACGGTAAGGTGTCACACCAGATTACAACAATAATCTAGAAGGAAATACAATCATGCACCACCCAGACGGTTATAACCGTCTGGACACGTGTCGTCACCATAAGCAACTCTGAAATCACAACAAAGGCATGTAATTGGAGAGTAATCTCCACTTAATCACTTTCCACGTGGCAACTCCCCAGCCATAGATCAAACCACGATCCGTGTGCACTCACATCGGATCGAGACAACTTAACAAAGGATCAAAGAACTTAACGGAAAAAAGATAACCGCTACGGCGTTAGCATCTTCCGTCATCTTTTCAATAACAGGTTTTCCCTCCCAAAACTCCCGGTTATAAATAAGAGAACTGTTCAGGTATAAACTCAGATTACTCTCACTCCTCAAATACTTATCTTCTCCGATACCAATACTTATTCTCACGCCGGAGTCGGGTCAAGGAGAGAACCCTCTTCTCCCCTTGACGAGGCTAACGGTGTTCTTTTTTGCAGAATCACCGGAGAAGGAATTCCATTGCAACTGAATCAACCGAGAGAGAGCTAACCTTTTATGCGGATCCAAACCCCCTAGCTATCTCGGTTCCGACCATTTAGTTAGTGTTTCTTCAGTTAGGACTCGAACGTTGAAACGGATTTGATTGCGTACAAGGTTCATTTAAAAGGAGAAGAATGAATGAAGAATAATGGGAGTATAAAGGTGAACGGACGAATGCGAGTGTAAGAATAGCTTAAGTATCGGATAGACGAATGTAGCGTGTTAAGAATGAAGTCTCGTCGTGGATAATCGGATATAATGCGTTTGGCAATGCGTTTGTGAGTTGTTAAAGTTTACGTATTGGGTCTAAGTAGGTCTGCAAAACACCGAATTTCTCATGGCACGTTTTACGAAAGTTCGATAACATGGTGAAAACACTTATATATAGGAAGTACCAGCGGCGTATCCACCATGTTTTGACCATATTACGTCCGTCTCGTATTCGGTGTCATGTTACGTTCTGTGTTTTTACCATACACAGTAGTACACTCTATGGTTCTCATGCTCTTATTACTATAATCTCGTGTGCACCCGCGATTATACCAATCGTCGCATGATCCGCATAGCTTGTACCAGTTACGTATGAATCAAGGTATACATAAATTTTGAAAAATAAGATTGTGTGCGTATAGAAATGTAGCATATAAGCATGTTTGCGTTCCAAAATAGTATAAACGTGAGTACAAACATGAGTATAAGTATAAACACAAAGCGTATGAGTATGAATTCGAATATGAGTGTGAACATAAGATGTATGAGCGTAGATATGAATATGAATGTAGGTGTAAAACATGAAGGTTTAAGTATGAATCAAATATATGTGTATGAATATAAGTGTAACAAAGTTGTATAAGTGTATTTGAAAACATAAAATGTATGAACATGAATATGAATGTAGTATAACATAAGTGTGTAAGTGTGAACATACGTGAAGGGATAAAATGCATAAGTATGGATGTAGGAAATAATGATTTTGTTTATGGTATAAAACGAAATACACGAGTTTATGCGCGCAAAAGATTAAAAGTTTTGGGTATGAAAGAAAAAGGGGAATGAGTGACACGCATGAGATTGTTGTGAGATATCGACTAAAACGTGTAATATGATATGTATATATAGTTGCTTGCATAAAACGTGAAGTTAAAATAGATTGAGTTGTCATGGAATGTAGAATCTAGTTCGTGAATGTAAGGGAATATAAAACAGCTATTGGTTACGTGAAACGTACTTTGTAAAAAGAATGGAAATGCTACTACGGTTTTAAAAGAGATTGCATAAGTTGAAAATTTGCTGGTCCTTATGAAGTTTTCTTGCCCACGTGTGTTGAATTTAATTGACGTATCGAGTGAGGTTTCTGAAAAATTCTAGAGATTAATAAGTTTGCGCCATTTTAAGTAGCTTTGTATTAGAAAGTTTCGAAGTTTACGGATTCTCGTGCAAAAGTTGATCCTTAGAAAAAGAAATTTGGTATATGGACTTAGTGTTTGCTGAAAAAGCGCCTTTTAATAAAATGCTTTATTGCTTTTGAAAGAAGTTTCAATAAATGTTGAATAATATTTGTAATATTTTACAGGCGTTTCAATAGTTATGTTGAATACAAAATTTTGTGGGAAATGGTTTTGTTGGACCGATTAAGTTGATGAGTAGCATTTTGTGAAATTTTGAATATCGGGGAATAAGCGTTTATGGCAAAAGTTTACAATTTTGTGTGTGTTAGTGATATGTAAATAAATTGTAGGATAAGAAGTTCGTTTATATAAACAATGCATTTTTAAATAATTAGAGATTAGGTTAATGATAAACGGTTTAGATGTGCATGTGATCTTGTTTACATAATATAGTCTATTTAACGAAAGCATTGGTAACGATCACCTAGGTAAGGGAATCACCCCATATCCGTTGGTGAGGTCGTTGTAACATGAGAAATGAAGCAGAGTTAATCGTTAAGGTAAGGAAATCACTCCTATTTGAATGATATGTCTCCACTCGTTGTTACAAAAGTGTAAATAAAATTAAGTGAAAGCATGCATTCTAATAATGTATAATCGTATGAAAAGTAATAGTATGATGTATACGCAAAAGTGAAATCTCGAAAATGGTTCAAAATTGACAAAACATCGAAAAATAGTGTAGCGTGAGTTCGATAAAAGAAACTTGGATGGTTCCAAAATGGGACGTTGACTAACCAAGGTGGTCGAAAAATCTTTTGAAATTGAAAACATGCTTTGGCCTAATAGGTGAAATACTCTCGCCGACTTGCCGGTTAACGGTATTTACCCTTCCGGTTATTACGTGTTCCAATTCAATCGACAATTCGAGACTTGGCTGGATTTATGAAAAATCAAGGAGTGGGACTAGTCGACGAGGTGCGGGTTTCACCCCTATCTTGATGACTTTGTACCCTAAGTGTGGTTGATACTCGTCGGGTCAAAATTTAATTTCGACAAGTTGACGAGGGTCCACTAGAATTTGAAATTTGAAATTACCATTAAGATGTGGATTTCACTTCTAACATAACGGTGTAATTTCGTGTGAAAATAGAGGTGGTAAACTCGTCTCGTTAATATGAGTGTTTTTTAGTTTTAGTAAAATTGAGTAAAATGCATGAGGGAAAGTGTACGTTAAAGATTTGACGAACAAGTATAAACATTCTAAGCATAGCACATAAAGAATGGGATAACAAAACAATTATTAACACATTAAAAGTATGTCAAGAATAACACATAAATGATAGAACAATGAAACAAGTATTTACACATAATAGAACAAGTATAGCATGTTAAGTGTTAATCACATAAGTGACATATATGTTTAAAAGATCGGAAGAGAATAAATAAAAGCAAATAAGGTAGCATGCAAGTAGTTTCAAGCAAATCATAAGAATGAAGCTCTAAAACTATAGAGTAGGTCAAAGCATTCCTACTTTTCCTAATTCCCTATAGTTATGGCTCTGATACCAATCTGTCACACCCCAACCGATGGCGGAAACATCGGATTGAGACGAAAACGAGAAGGCAAGAGACTTCATAACACTATTTATGACAAGTATTTAAATAATAAAATTTCATTTCATTTCTAAAGAATCAATTACATAGATTTGAACAAATACAACATGAATAATGAAATACAATTCAATAAGTAATAAGAATACAAAATTTAATGTGCGTATCTAGGCATCCTACTAGATTCCATGCGTCTTTAACTTTATCTCAAAACCTGCAACATGTTTTAAAAAACATAGTTCAATACAAAAGTATTGGCGAGTACACTAGTTTTAGACACGCGGCAAATGTATAAAAGTATTTTCAATCCAACATAGCATTTAGTATACAAGGCCAAACTATCATGCATAACTAAAAGTCGTACCCAAGTGTCCACTAGTATAATAGCATCCCTTGATACCGCAATATCAAGACCGTAAAGTATTAGCATCCCTCGATAAATCCATATCGAGACCGTATAGAATATAACTTAACAAAACCCCGTCGGGTGGTGTGTTACTCCTATAGCGCTATATTTGTTAAGGCGGGTTAACAAATTCTAGCATGAACCTAAGCATACCAAAGCATGTATCAGGATTGAATGAATAAAATCATGTATGTGATTCGTGCATTTTAACAATGTAAACATGTTGCACCCAAAGTGTATTAAAAGGAAAATGGGTCAAGTGTACTCACATAATTGCTAAGTCTTCCGATTATCCAAGTGTTGACGAGTGTACGAGTTTAGGAGAATGAAACACCGCGGTCACCCTATATGGGCAAACGATGGCGCATGAGTAAACGGGATTATGACGGAGGATTTGAAGTGGGATTTAAAGTATATCTAGTTGATATAAATGTAAATATATATATATATATGTATATATTTTATATAGTTTAAGTAATATTTCTAAATTAATTCTTTCCTAAGTGTTGTTGAAGTTTTAAAATAATAATAATAATAATAATAATATATAAATAATTATACATTTATATCTATTTTATAAAAAAATAGTCGAATTTGATAGGTTTTGTTTTATAAACTATCGCGTTTCATTTTACGGAATTTTACGAAAAACGAGCAGAGTTTCCTCTGTTTTCGGATGATCCCGACAACACAAGTTGTCGATTATTTGTTTTTCAAAATTCAACTATTCAATAATAAAATAAATAAACAAATATAGTTCTTATGCATTTCTTTTTGTATACACAAGTTATAAGGTTCAATTTTACGATAAAATATTAACTAAGCACGAAACAAAGAAATTAATAATCACGTCATCGTTATTCGAGTCTCGGGTTTAACCCCTGACCCGAGTTGACCAGTTGATCGTTTGACTGAGATTGACCCAACAATTGACTGTTTGACCACATTTGACCGAACTCGAGCCGAGGCCTTAAACGGAACCGACGTGAACCCGTAGTGAATCGAGCCCCGAACCGAATCCGAGTGGAAACGGACCTGAAACCAATCCAAAAGGCAGAATCTGATTTTGAAATAAAACCCAAACTTAACCGAACAATGCACAATCCTTACCGGAACCGAGCCTGAATTGAGCCGATACCCGAAACTGAAACTGAGATGCTGAATCATACCTTAAGCAAGACTCGAGTTGGAAACAAGACTGAACCGAATCTGACCCGGACCGAACCGTTGACTAGCTGACTGCCTTAGACCCGTGTTGACCAGTCAATCCACTGAGTTGACTGCGTTGACCGAACCACAACCTCGCTAACTGAACCTGAACAAAAAATATAGTCCAAATCTTGAACCGATATCCGAGTCGGAATCGAAACTGACATGACCTGAACCAACTGAACTGAACCGTGTTGAATCGTTCATGAAACCGGTTGGAGCTCGTCGGACCAAGCTCGTGTCGCCGCAGCCGTCGCCTTGATTTCCTCCACAACACCTTCAATGCCGCAAGAATGCGGTTGTTGCTGCTGTTGTTTGTGCGCCGCCACCACTGTGGTAGTGGTCGGCCGTTTGTGCAGGGTGAGGGAGAGGAGAACGAGAGTGGTAGAGGTGGAGGTCTTGTCCGGTTTGTTTGGCTGTGGCTCACCGGAAAGGTGGCGCCGGAAGGGTCGCCGGAACCCTAATCCGGTGACCGGATTTTTAGAGAGAGGGAGATGGAGGGATGTTTGTGAGGGTTGTGTGGTGTGTTGTCTGCTTATACAAATCGAAAGAGGGAGGTGTAGGGTTTCTTGCAATTTAGTTTTAGGAAAAGACCAATATAGCCGCTTAACCTTGAAAGGTTTAATTAATTAGTTACCTTGGTTTAAGTTATATAACATAGTTGACCAACTAACTATGTTAACTTGTATTTTCTAACTTTAAAACTCTAAAGAGACTAACTACATAAAAAAAAATAAACCTTTAAATAAAAAAATCAATTAATTTAATTAACTAAATAATTGTTAAATAACCATATTTGTAACGAATCGAATTAAAGATAAAAGATTTCTCGACGATTATCCATTTCGAAAGGGTGAAGTTTCTAAAAAGAGATTTTTTAGTACCCGCTTTCTAAATTAGGAAAGTTGTGAAAAAGAGAAGCGTTACAGTATAATACCCGAGTATTACTTCTAATATTTCAGAATTTTGAGAGAGAAATCGATTTGTGAACGAATTCTCAACTGAAGCCGTGATCCCCTATTTATAGTGCCTGATCGGCACTTTGTCGTGCCCCGCGAGAGATACACAAAGGGGCTTCGCGGCCCGCGAGCTAGACTATCTAGGGTTTAGCTTTGACCAATCACCGATATAGCTTCGACACGACATGGACACGTGGCGGGCTGGGGTGCCGCCACCTTCTGGTTTGTGTCGCGCCCCGCGAGCGAGTAAGGATTTTTGTTTTTATTTAATTTTTATAAAATTAAAGGTATTTTGGGTCGGTTTTCGTGTACGGTGTAACACCCCGAAAATATAAAACCTTAAATTTGAATTAGTAAGGTTTTAATAAACTAGAATTTATTAACTAGGAAATCTAACCTAGTTAGTTAATAGGCTAGAAATAACTCAAAGTAAGGATAAAAACAACTAAATTAAATTATGTTGAACAAAGTAGAGGGACCTTAGTTGTTAATTCTGAAACTTAATTAAATGGAACAAATAAAAATAAATCAAACACCCCAAATCTGGGTGTTGGTCGATCAAGGAGAAGCAGGGGGCGACACCCCCTTTCCAAAAAAAAAACCATAATCTCACCAAAACAATCAAATTGAGGGCTCAAATCTGATAAAAAACGAAATCTGAACATAGAACAGTGATCCTCATCACAAGAGGATTACAAGGTATGTAAAAATTCGTGTTAATCCTTTGTTTGAAATTCTCATGATTTTGGAAAATCTAAGATTAGATGTTGCATGTGTGTTGTTTGATTTGATTAGAGATGATGTAGTGTCTAGAAGTGAAACCTAGACAACTACATATGAAATCATGTCCAATTTCAGGAAATTCCATGAACACCTTGAAGGTGGGTTATGGGTTTTACAAGATAAAGATGAACACTAGGGTTTAGGATGATTATTCTAGTGTAATTTGATTGTTGAAAGTGATTTCAGAAAGATATGATGCTTAAAACACTATAGGAGGGCTTTATTGTTGTCAAGTTAGCTAAATAGCAAGTTAAGAAGTTGATTACTAAAGGTATAAAAATTCTGCATATGAAGTGTTTGTTGAAATGCCTCAAAGAAGACTTGAAAATTAGAATTTTGTAGTTAAAACGCCTAATCGTGATGTTTTAACTATTATGTGAAATATGGTTTACAAAGAGTTCTAAACAAGATAACATTGAACTCTATAGGACAAGATACCGGAACGTCGAGTGGACAAGCCGGTGGTGACTCACGGTTGAAGGGCGTGCGCTAAGGTATGTAACTTGTTCCGTTACATTTATTATATCGGATGATTTAAATATGTAAGTGAATTTTGAATAAGAGTTGTTGTGAATTATGCCTCGAAGTTGTTATATTGATTGATATATTAAATTCGGTTGGTACGCGTTGGTAGTCGTCATATAGGATGATTTCCTTAGACGAGCCAAACGGGTCAATAAATCAAGTGATAAGATGAAGAACCGAACACTCTATTTTGAAGCTTCCGCAACGTCTTAGATCTTTTGTAGTCTTTGTGTATGGGTCGTTAACACATTTTAAACAGTTTTGAAATTATGTAACTTAGTCATTAGTCGACTAAGGTCATGGTTATTATTAAATTTTGTTAATGAAAGTCATGTACTTAACTATATTTTGTCTAAAATCAAGGGTACAAATTTTAGGGTGTTACATACGGGGTGTATTTTAGGATGTATAGGAGTGTTATAAGGGTTTCGGGAGAGTTGTTATAGTATTCTATACTATCTCAATCGTATCTGGATTCCAAATCATGATAACCTTCGAGACTTTTTGATGAAGGAGGCACACAAATCGAGATATTCCATTCACCCCTGGTGCTGATAAGATGTACTAAGATATGCGTATGTCCTATTGGTGGCCTGGAATGAAGAAGGATATTACCATCTTCATTCCGAAATGTCTTACTTGTTCGAAGGTCAAAGCTGAACATCAACGTCCCTCTGGTTTGCTCGAACAACCAGAAATTCCTGTCTGGAAATGGGAGAGCATTGCTATGGATTTTATCACAAAGCTTCCTCGTACTTCTTCTGGTCATGACAGTATTTGGGTGATCGTTGATCGATTGACCAAATCAGCTCATTTTCTCCTCATTCGTGAAGATTTCAAAGTCCAGACATTGGCTAGAATCTACACTGATAAAATCATCTGTCGTCATGGTATCCCCATTGACATTATCTCTGATCGTGATGGTCGCTTTACGTCTCGCCTTGGGCAAACTTTTCAATCTACTATGGGTACTGTTTTGAACCTTAGCACCGCTTTCCAACCTCAATCAGACGGTTAAACTGAGCGTACTATCCAAACATTAGAGGATATGCTTCGTTCATGAGTAATCGATTTTGGTGGCAACTGAGATTCACACTTTCCTTGATCGAATTCTCATACAACAACAGTTATCACGCGAGTATTCAAATGGCACCTTTCGAAGCATTGTATGGCCACAAGTGCCGTTCGCCTATTTGTTGGCATGAGATTGGTGAAGTTCAAATCAATGGTCCCGAGCTCATACAAGAGACAACAGACAAGATTGTACAGGTTCGAGACAACTTACTGAAAGCCAAGAGCCGGACAAAAGAGTTAGGCCGACAAGCGTCGCAAGCCTTTGGAATTTGAGATATGTGACTTTGTACTCCTCAAGGTATCCCCTTGGAAGGGTGTGGTTCGATTTGCTAAGAAAGGGAAACTCGCACCTCGCTACGTTGGCCCTTTCAAAATTCTCGAAAGGATTGGCAAGGTTGCGTATAGACTGGACCTACCTGAAGAACTTAACAACGTTCATCCTGTCTTCCAAGTTTCAAACTTAAAGAAGTGTTTAGCTGACGAAGCACTTCAAGTCCCACTCGAAGATCTTCAAATCAACGAAACACTACACTTCGTGGAGAAACCTGTCGAGATCATGGACCGAGGTGTCAAGAAATTGAGGCGCAGTCAAATTCCTATCATCAAGGTTCGATGGGAAGGAAAACATGGCCCTGAATTCACTTGGGAACTCGAGAGTGATATGAAGACTAAGTATCCGCACCTTTTCGTTACTTCTTCCTAAATTTCGGGACGAAATTCCCTAAAGGAAGGGAGACTGTAACGCTTCGGTTTTCGCAGGTTTCCATTTTTAGTAAGATTGTATCGTAATTCTATTTTCAGAAACTCTTTCCTTTGTAATCGTATACCGTTTCAAGCCATTGTAAATTCGAGATTTTGATCATAATGAAATGAAGCTTTTATACATCGTTTATACATTGATACATCCATTCGTTTGATACGCGATTCATAACTTTCATAAACGTGAATTTAACTTGTAAACAACTAGCGTGTATTTGTAAGTCTTAAACGTTCCATACATGCAAGACACTAGGTTATTCGATTTAGAGGCTTAACTCTAATTTCTTATACTTATTTGATACTTAATGAAATACATTACAATACATCACATACGTTTTTTTTTCTTTCAACACAAAAGAACCTAGGTTTATATGTTAGAAAACAATTGATTTTCATGTCTTATATGCATCATAGGGCTTGTTACATGCACCATACACATTAACACATAATTACTACTTAATATAATCAGCAATTATACACATTATAATGTTAAAAAAATAAAAAAATAAAAAGATTATGGCTGGCAGAATCAGCAACCAGCTTTGGGCTGATGTTGTTGGACTTGTTTCAATGATTAACCCTTCTAAACACTTCCAAAGCCCAACCCAATGAAACCCTTATCCATCCCCTATATAACCCAAGCCTCCTCCAAGCATTTTTTTCACTTTCTAAACACTCTCTATTCACTCTCAAACACACAAAACCGTAGCTGATTCCAGGAGTTCAGACAGATTCAACACATCTTACGAAAGTGAGCATAACTCACTCATTTCTTAACCGTTTCACTTGATTCTTTTTCCTACTTACTTGGATTTACCTTAGGAACATTTCCACAGGTTTTTCATAGAAAACCAAGGTCTAGAATGTCACCAAAAAGACTCCAAAGTTGACTGATTTTTCTGTTCTTGATTCATACTTTGTTAAACGTGATTATACTCGAGTTATCTCATCTCAAACCTATGTCCTTACGCTTATAACCACATCTATGGTTAGTTAGGCTTAAAAACAAGGTTGAGATATGTAAAATCAGAGGTGTAAACCTCACAAACTTTCTGTTTTGTTCAAGGGTTTAACCCACAAGTGATGTTCAAGCCTAAAGCTTGATGATTGTGTGATTTAGGATTAGCTTGGGCTATCCTACTTGAAAATCCACACATTGCTTGATGTTTTATCTCAGATTAGTTGTTCTTATTCCATTATTACTTGTGAGTTCATGACCCTTCTTGAATGTTTAAAACATCAAGTGTGACAACCCTCACAATTACAGGTACCGTACAATTAATTAATCTTAATTATGTGCTTAATGACTGTGCTTGATTACAACTGACAATTTAAACTGCTTTATGATTTTTGTATCATACATACATATGCATCATATTTCATATAGTCACTCCATTTATTACACACAAACTTTAGTGACATACTTGATGCACAAAGCACAGTTAGTACACTGAACGGAAAATTCAGAAACAAGCTGACAATGACAGCACATAGACGGACAATGTTTTGAGGCCAGTATGAGCCAGAGACAGGGTACTACACTAGTATGGAGTGTAGGGAAGTGAGGATCATAAAATTGTGTCACTAGGTGGTAGTTAAAGTACTGGGAAGTGCCTAAAACCCACTAATAATGCAGAATTCTGCATTATTTATCAGAAATTCAGCATTTAATATGCTAGTAATGTGCCAAAAATATGGCAGAATGGTCCTGTATGCTTTCCTAAGTGCCGGGGATTAAAAGTGTTACAAAAAGATATATAAAAGACACTTTACGGAATAATTAAACACTTTAACGGAACGGTATCTAACCGAACAATCGGGCATTACCCGGAACACCAAAATTTTGCCAAACACATTGTTTTATTATTTCTTGGCTAGTCATGATCCCCGAACACCCTAACACCCACTAAAATACCCACTAACTAACATATGGAATTATATACTTTGAATTGAACTTGCACTTATTAACTTGTTACCCGATTTCGGTCACCCAAGGGGACCCACAAAAATCCTCACCATGCTTCACATCTTGCTCCTAGATTTAGTTCTAATTTTATAATAGATTGTTGCTTGTTGTTGTTCCCAAAATATTAGAAGACATATTATAAGTATGGCCTCATAGATCATCATCATCTCTTAAAATCTTCACACCACTCCCTCACATCTCTCTCCCTCCTCTCGGCCACACCATAACCGCCACCACCTCCACCATATCAACACCGTCTTTATCCATTTCTAAGCTTCATGCAAGACTAGAAGGTGATTCAAGGAAGCTTGCAACTTGTAGATCATCAAGGAGCTTCATTGCTTGCTTTTCACCATCATATTCTTCATCTTTTTCACTAGAGATCATCCCTAGCCTTTGTGCTAGTAGTAAGTTCTTGTTAAACTCTTGTTCAGCTTGTTTTTATGGTTAAAAGTTGTAGTATGATAAGTATGTTAAAAACACTAAAGAACAAGAACTAAAAACATAAACATGAAGCTTTACATAAAGAAGAAACATGAAGATGAAATGTTGTTAGTAGAATGTTGTTATGAATATGTTGTTGATTGCATGATGATTCTTGGTTATGTGGTGTTAATCACCATATGGATCTTGTTAAATGATGTTTAGAAATATGATTTAACAAGACTAGAAGGTGATTATATGATACATAGAATAATCATCTTCTAAGTCTAAGCATGAACTTGATAGAAAATGATTTTCTTGAAACATAAGTGAACAAAGTAAGTTGATGATCATGTAGATCCGAGTTCTACAAAAGACTTTTCTAAATAAACCAAGTTCAAGAACCGATTTTTAGAAAATCATGACTTGTACATACACTACACCATTTTTGGAAATGAAACAAGTGTGAAAACATTTTATTTACGAGAAGAGTTCAAAAGGGTTAATTTTTGTAATTTTTTTTTACAAGTTGTAAACACTAAATTCTTTTAAGAAAATGATTTTTAAAGAAATAAGTACACTTTGTAAGGTAACTAAATCCACTGAAAGCTTTACCAAGTTACTACGCGTTTTCGGAATATTTCAAGTTCATGATTAATATGTAACGCACATAGTTTTCGCTCTTGGTAATGTAAATTGTTTAAGGATTGGTTGTTGATTGATTTTGAAAAGAAAATGATATGCTTAATAGCATGGACACCTCCGTTTTTAGGGGAAACTCTGGCGAAATTTTCTAAAAATCCCAAGACTTAGAAAATTATTTTCTAACAAGTGTTTACAAATGTGTTTAACTTTGTTTTTCGGAAGTAAACTTCGCCATAAGTTTTGTTACAAAATTTCAAAGTGTCGGAGGTGGGTTTTCGTAAGTAAAAGCAGACAAATATATATTTAGAATATATATTGTATACTAAAACGCTTGTGGAAATATATTATCTTTGGAAAAAAATACATATTTTTGGGAAGATATTGTTTTTGACAAATAGGTTATTATATATTTTTCTAAAGTGGGACTTAGGAATATATAATGTCAAGACTTTAATCACAAAATACCCCATCCTTGGGAAGGAAATACGCACATAAAATACTTGAGAAGTATGAATACGAGATAGTTGTCTAACTATTATTCCAAAACCTTAAAAATAATTTAAGTTAAAATAAATTATTTTAATAAATGATTATAACTTGGAATAATGTTAAGAAATCGTAACTCAAACATAAATACAAAGGCACGGCCCGATCGTCTAATAGACATAAGTACATTGTAGGGAGTCGTGTTTGCTGACGAGACCGGAGATTTGAGTACGATACAGGAGACGCACTACAGTGAGTTCATGTCCCCCTTTTCTCTTAACTGTTTTCAGTTTATAACTTCGGGGGTGAAATACATGTTACAATTATACAGACATTTTTATACATGGTATGGTTAGCTTAAGGAGGGCATACTACTTAGATCATGTGAGTGGGTAGGCGGAAACTTAAGGCCATTAATCCTCGTCGTAGGACCGAGGGACATGAGTGATAGATCTATTTGGGTGTAGCGAGCCCACACCCGTGAGGCCGGGGTGGCCCATAGTGGTGACTGGATCTTACAGCCAGAAGCCCGGTGCAACTCCGCTAGGTTTGAGTCTTCCTGCATCACTTCACACATATCAATGGCCTTGCAAACCATTGGTGATAAATCAAGGTTATTAGGTTGAACTTGATTGGATCATACATTCATGTGGTATTTGAAGGACAATGTGATGATCCAAACCCCAACTTTACAAGTGGTAAAATCAAACTTATTTTCTGGAAAAACCATTTGATTAAAACAAAGTTAAGTGTTTTGAAATCACAATGGGAAAATAGTTTGTTGTGAGGGGGAAACATGGTCAAAAGCATAGTACTTAGTTTTGTCCTTCTTGATTGTGTGCCTACTCAGTAATCGCTGATTGTCGAAAGACATAAAACTGGTTAAGTTTGTGAACTTTCACAACTTTGCTAAAAAATCGCTGTGATTGTGCATTTCATTTTGCAAAGATTTAAACTTGTTTTATTTCTTTATTTTGTTTAAGCATTGGACATCCTCTGCGTATATGTGAGTATCAACCTGGATGTTATTGCCTAAACGTTCTGCTTTATTTTCTTTGGTGTTTCGTTTAAGCTTTGGATCACCTCTGCGTATACGGAAGTATCGACCTGGTGGTTAAAGCCTAAACAATTTCAACTTGTTTTATTTTTCTTATTTTGTTTAAACATTGGACTTTCTCTGCGTATACGGAAGTATCGACCTGATTGTTAATGTTTAAACATTCTGCTTTGTTTTCGCACAAATCACAGTTGATAAAAGTTTAAAGGCATTACTTGGGTCAGTGTATTGCATGATGAGGGGATATGCTGAGATCGTGGGGTCTATAAGAATTTAGTGCAAAATTAATATACCTTAATGTATCGGTAAGCATTTCAAAAGTTTTTAGATTGAGTTTAAGTGGACAACAATATCGTCAATCAACGTGAATCGTTTAGTACTGAAAATGTTTAAAGCTTAATGATGTTGGTGATTGGTCTCATAAACTGATATGATCCTCTTACACAAACTCACAAAAATATTGTCTGTAAATATTTCTTTATTGTATTTCATTACATTCAAAAGTCCAAAAAGAGTTTAGTGTGTTTTAGCATAAATTTTGAAAAATTCAAAAATATTTTCGACAACTAGTGTTGGAGAGCTAATTTTCAAAATTCCGAGTGCTAAACATGATGAACAGATGGTTTGGGAGAGTGTGTTGTTTTTAAAAAAAAAATGATATATCTTCAAGTGGTTCATCAATGATTAACATTCAAAAATCATTCTTTGATTGTATAACTCCTGCAAGTAATTCATTAGATGGTGAGATTGTTTTACAAGTTATCATCAGAAAATTTATTTTTGGGTAGAGAATGTGCAGGATAAAAGCTAGTTGATCTTGGATAGTTGAAAGAGAGCCAGGTTCCGATACCTGAGGACTTTGTGATTTCAACATGCCAGACTGCGATCCCAGTATATCGAAAGGGGGAGTCTGAAGACATTCGAGTAGAGATTGTTCATGGGGAGTCTGTTGATGCTGAAGAGGAGAAGGAGATAAAGTTTGAGGATGCTTACACTGTGAGATTTTTCAGAGAGAGTTCAGACTGATAAAGACTGAAGACGTTGAAGACTCGACACTTAAGACTCGTCAACATCTGAGGGGGAGTCTGTTGGTGCATTCATCTGTCGACTTCGTCTTATATCGAGTCTTGGATTCGTTGCGGTTTTGATCAAGGATGATGTCATCATTCTTGATGATGACATCATACTAATGACATCATCTCTTGCATCATGGTATTGCATCATACTCAAAACAGAATGCAAAATATGAAATAGGAAATTTATGTTGAGTCCGCTTGAAGACAGAATTGAATGTTTCGCTTGAAAGTCAAAGTCATATGGTTCACTTGAAGTTATTTAGATTGGTTTCGCTTGAACTTGTGTGTGTTAGTTTCAAGCGAACTAGCATAGGGTATAAATAGGTGTCATGTCTATTCATTTGTAACAGATTTTAGGAACCTGTACCAAAGTACTGCCGGTATTCCTTGTGATTGTATACGTTGTTAAATCAATACACAAGATGTTTAAAGTGATTAGCAAGCTATTTCAAAGTAAGTTTCTTATTTTCCGCACCTGAAACTGATAAAATCTCTTCTGAACGACTCGTTTGGGTCACAAACCGATCCTACAGTATCAATTTTGTTTTGTTATGTTATGAACATGTTGTTATTTGAAATTTCTATGTAATGACGACAATTTGGTTTTATGAAATGAAAATGGGTTGAATTAAATATTGTCACCAATAGTGTTATGAAGTCTCTTGCAATCTATTTCGTTCCACTTCGATGATTCTGCCATTGGTTAGGGTGTGACATCTACGACCTGATCCGTGAGACGGTGAGCCAGGCGAATGACTTGCTGGATGTGGTGAGATTAGCAAAGTCACATGACTTTGAATTTCAGGGACCAAACCCTTAAGGTAGAGCTCAATTCTTCGGTAAGCAGGCTGAGACATGTTGGGCAAAGAGCAGCATAGTCGTTGGATTTCTTAGTGTACGTCTCGATTTTTGATCCAACCATTTTCAACTCGAAGTACTCGTTCTCAAGCTTGTGGATGTCATCCCTATGACAATACTCTTCCTTGATCCAATTCTTGAAGTCTTCCCATGCAGTAGTGTTGGCGGTTTCTAACCCAAGCATCTGAACTTGTGCTTTCCACCAAGAAAGCGTATTACCTTCCAACGTGCCAGTAGCGAACTTCACCCAGTTAACAGTAGGGCATTCGCACACTGCGAATTAAGATTCGACCTTCTCTATCCAATGTAGAAGGTCTATGGCACCTTCAGTGCCATTGGAAGGGAGAGGCTTGCAATCCATGAAAGTTTTAAAAGTGCAGACACGTGGTTGCATAGGTGCAGTTTGACCTGTCACGGAAAACAAAGCGAACAGATTTAAGAACGATAGGACGATGCGGGAGGAGGATCTAAACATCCTAGAACGACGAGTTTACCTCTAGGGTGGGCTGCAAAAGCCGTAGCCATGGTGTTGATCAAGTTTGTGTCCTGATCTTGAGTCATGTTAACGTTTCCCTTTCCGCATCCGCTCATTGTATTCATATCCAGAAGACACGGTATGAGAATGACGTCGTAGTGTCGTAAGAATAAGTGGAAGGAGGATTTAACCATTGCACACAGCACATACATACGTATAACTAAGCACACTAATACACATAGCATCACATATGCACTAAACAGTTAATCAAGTAAACACATGCCCGAGCCAAGAGGTCTAATACGTTGAGCCTTGCACTTGGAGTGTAGTGTCGTTGGGAATCACTTGATACAAAATGGGTTATTGTCTGGTTTTTCTCAAAAAGACCTTTCTTTTTTAAAACCAAGTTCACTATAACCAATGGCTCAGATACCAATCTGTCACACCCTTAAAACCCACATGCAGAGTACTATCGTGAGGCGTGTGACTGACTAGGATCCAGCCAGCAATCATACTGAACAATTAACTTAATAGTAATATAGTTCATCCAACCAATACGATTAGTGACCACTAAAGTTTAAGTCCAAAAGTTTTTAAGTTCAAAGCAGCAATTCAATTAAATAGCGGAAGCATAGGTAAAATGGTTTAAACATAAGTTCATAGTTCTTAATTATTAAAGAACCCAACACACGGGTTAAGACGTCCACTACACATCCCCAAGCTGCAAGCTCCCGAGTCACTGGGTACCTACAAAGCATGCAGTAGGGTGTCAACATAAAATTGGCGAGTTCACGAGTTTGTCCAGTTTTAATTCCATAAAACTTGTTCAAGTAGTTAATTTACTCATTTATATCATGCCATGGGGAGCTACCCCATATGTAAGCTACTAAACTGCGTTATACCGAATACTCTGCGACCTCAGTTTGTTTGCCCCGTGTTGTCAATGTCTATCATCATTGGCGGATTTTGCCTGAGCCTATTAGTTCACGCCCGTTCTCAAAAGGCACGGTGTGAGGTTGGTGAAACCTAAATAGCGCTATCAACTAATAACCCGTTCGCCCAGCCCCAGCGACTAATCGGTATCGTAAGTAGGGACTTTTGTGATAGAGTTTTGTTTAGTATACTTGTTGCATCTAATATAAATAGTAATTAACTGAGCGTCCTACACAAGGGGGGCAAATTTTGTTTGTATCCCACATAAGGAGATAACGTTGTTTGTATCCCACACAAGGAGATAGCGTTTTTTGTATCCCACACAAGGAGATAGCATTGTTTGTTCCGTTTGCCAACCACCGGGAATGCATGTTTTTAGTAAAAGTTATGAACTCACCTCGTTTTGCTCGGCAGACAGTTTACTTGGTTTAGTATGCTGGTCAACCACGTCCTATTATGGTTACCAGTATTGGTCAGGTTTGGGTACAAACAAATCACGTATATCCTACACGTATCTAACACATAACATGCATGTCAAACCAACATATAAAGCATTTGGGCCTAGCTTAACAAATGAACAGTAAACAACAATCAGTAACATGTAGTCCAAAACAAAACATAACACACTCAATTGTGTGGCCCAAATATTTATCAACCTAATAACTAGGTAGACCAGGTCAGTCGAAACCATGTGGTTTCGACTCGAAAACAGAGATCTCGAGTCGCAACCTTGAGATTTCGAGTCACAACCAGGGGGTCTCGAGTTGCACATTCCTTAGTCGAAACCTCGTGGTTTCGGGTCAGGCTTTGAGTTGGAACCAGGAAGCTCTCGACTCACAACCAAGATGATCTCGACTCCCCTGGTGTGTAATGCCTGGTTTTGAATAGTGAATAAAAGGGTCTCGAGTCACAACCATGAGGTTTCGACTCGTAACCTTTGTCGGAATCTTCCAGAACCTTATCCATCTTAGTACGAGCCAATCAGATTTCATTAACATGTTTTGTAATCCGTATAATGTCCTAAATCAGATCAAATACATCAAATTTCAAATATTTTTGGGATATTCAAACTTGTTCATCAGATTCCTCATCAAAACAGATCTATCATAATAACAACTAACACTGTTCCATTGAATCATATTAACATCTATTTCTGTATTTAGGAGCATATAATCATTTCATACCAACAATCATCAATCATCGAACATAGTTAACTATTAGATCAAAAGGTCTTAAATTTTTATAACATCATCATCATCAACAGAACTGTGTATCCTAACAATATTCCATCATCGTTGTTATTCATTTAAACTAAGTTATTTGTTCATTTAATCCTAAAACAAGTGTCCCTAATTTCAAAATCATTTAACACATAAACTCTCAACAAGTTTGCATCTTTAACACATTGTGTCATTATATAAAAGGGTGTACACTAACCGGTTAGCAAAAAAAAGTGGAAGGTGTGAACACACGAGGAAAGAGATAGAGCTCCAAGATAAAAGTTGTCGGCTGCCGTCGACTTCCAAGGAAGGAGGAGGGTATTTGTGATTGATTAGGGTTTTCTAGTGAGAGAAAGTAAGAGAGAAAGGAAAGAATGTTTTGGGGAATTGGTGAGGGAATGATTGTGTGTCAAATCATTCCCTATGTCGGCTGATGTATGGGTTTTATACCCCTCCAAGATGCCGCACCCTAAAAGGGTTTCGATTGGGCCTATTGAGAGGTTGGGCCAGATCATGTGGGTGTGTAGCCCACTTGTTTGTCGAGACCATCTGGTCTCGAGTCGGGACTGATGGGTTTCGGCTCACATACTTGTTTACACCCTTGAACATATTTAATCAAGTATCTATACTACACCTTATCACGAAACCATAGAAATATAAATATTACACAAAATTTTATCATATAATTTCACTTGATAGCTTCACATAACTGTAGTACATAATAAGGTTGTTTGGGAAAAACGAAGCGTCACAGATTCCCACCCAAATGTTTTATATTTAAATTAAAATTGTTATTTTCTTTGATTTTACGATAATCTTTAACTTGTCGCAATTTTTGTGACCGGTATTAATAATTGAATATTAACTAGTCAATTACCCTATATACTTAAAGCACAAAGTCGGTGGCCTCGCCAACGACCAAACACGTTTTAGTCCTCCACGTTGTGCCACACTCCATCAGAAGAGAGATGGGAAACGAGAAGATAGGAAGAGAGCGATTCAAAGAGAAAGAGTTAAGAGATGAGAAAGTGACAAGGGAGGGTCCGGCCACGGTTGTTCCGTGACGACGCCATGGAGGCAACGCCATTGTACAATGAAGGTGAGGACATTCGACGGTGTAATAGGTCACTGGTCTTCGTCAAAACAGTACCCAAGGTGGATGGGAAGCACCATCGATGGATTCTATGGCTGCAAGGAGATCGTTGAGGATGTTTGAGCACCTAGACGCCGCCTTCCAGATTTGCTCATCTAGGATCCCATGTTCTTCTGCACATCCTCCTCAATTCAAATGGTATACATTTCATTTCCGATCATCAAGTTCAGGCTTCAATTAAGCAGACAAATTGCAAATAGTATAATTGTATGAGTTCCGATGCAGCTTAGAGATATGATAATCCCTAATTTCTTAATTTCAGTCTGTTTGATGAATATTGCTCAAATTAGTTTGATGAAATGGAAGCAATTAAAGATCTTGATGAGTTATGTGTAGTCGATGATAACTATCTTAATTCAAATGTTGAGAAATCACTTCTTGTAGAACGGTCTCAAATCTCTTTACCAAGGTTTATTCATGATGTTTAAGTTTATATTTGTTTGCCTTAATATATAATAATTTTGACCCATTTAACCCATAAAAACGAGGTTGATTTGGGTAGTATTTTGCCTCAAAATGGTCCAAAGTTGTGAAAATATTAAGAATGCATGATACCTTAATTCGTTTTGCATCAAACATAAACATTGGATTTTGTTTGTATGAATATGGTTCTTTAACTAATGGTACTACAAAAACATGAAGTTTCTTATTCGGTTCAAATTACAGTTTGCATTCCAGTTCGATTTTGAAAACGTCCACCCAAACAACCTATGTGAACAGCCCGATGAACACCCCAGGGACCCGTTTAAAATAAAACAAAACTCAAACCAACCTCTTTATGAGCAAATGGGTCGAAATTACTTCCTCATATTTCGTTTAATTTGAAGATAGCATCAAGCTTAATAAACCTTTGTCATAGATTGACTTTAGTGGATCACTAGCTCAATGTATACCATCTTATCAATCTTGTAGACGTGTACAATAGTTTTGTACTTATTATGATTGAAGCGTGACTGTCGCAAAATATGATGAACCAGTACCAAAACGAATCTTACGAGTGATGGCAATTTTACATTCTTGAAATAATCTCAATGTATGTTGAATTTAACTTATTTGACTTTGTCATAAGGCAAAGACCTGTGCATTTATACATATATGTTTTTCATTTGTGTTTCTATAGGAAATATAACAATCTAATTAGCGGATTGAAGTATATTGAAATATATTATGAGGATTTAATTTTACAATTGAGGGAAATTGTTCTACTTGAGACAAAAGAGGGGTATTTTTAAGGGTTGGACGAGCAAATATTTCCCGAAAATGCAAAAAAATAAAATAAAAAATCATCTTCAACAAGCACGGATTCGATTTCAACTTGGGAGAAATGTACAGATAATCACAACAACTCATTTTACCTGTTGAAACTTAATTTCAAAGCTATATTAAACAGTGGTCTTAGGAATTATCTTTAATTCTTCATATAGTAATTTAAACTTATTGACTTCTTATTCTCATGGCAGGACTAAAATCTAACGAATCACTGGAGGTCTTTGAGGCTAAAGTTCTATCAAAGGTAGAGTTACCCTTTGTGTTTTTTTTAAATATAAGGTAGACATCCCAAAAGGTTTCCACACTTAAACTAGGCAAACTTGGTGCACCAGGCAACTTCTTGAATATAGGGTAATTGACTTCAAGTATTTAACATTATTCAAATAAATGTTATATTATAAACGTAAAAATTATTATTTTTGGTCCACTCTACAAATCACAAGAATGATGTATTATGTACATATACTTTTAGTGAATATATTCGTTTCTATGTTCTTTTTCAAGTCTATTTGGCAATGGAAGCTGATTATGGTTTGCGTGAAGGATACTCGCTAAGAGGCATATTTAGCAACTTATGGTGTAAATGTATTAGCTTATGTTGTTGGAGTATATTCTAATGGTTTTTATTCTCCACAGATTTGAAAGTTGTAAATTGCAAGAGCCCATCGCAACGCGCGGGTACGCTTGCTAGTTTATATTATTTTCAACCTAAAATAAGCGCTCACAAATTTCGACCATTTTACTATCGGATCTTAAGACACTAATTTAAGACGGTTAGACTAGAAGGTATGGGGAGGGTCATCCCCAAGGGGATGGGCCGCCACGTAGGACGCCACATCCTCATCTCATATGGGATGACCCTACAAGCAATTTTAAGGAGGTGGAGGATGAGGCCTCACACTATTTATTTTTTTATTGTTTAACTTTTTTATTTGCTTAATTTTATAAAAACAATTCAAAAATTAAATAAAAATAAGACATAAAAGATGATAATTAAATCCATTACATAACATAAATAAAAATTACATAACCTAAAAAAAATTACACTACCTAAAATTTATAAAAAAAACTAGATATAAAAAAACACACAAACATAAATACTACTCGTTATCGTCTTCGTCACCGTCCCCGACGTTTGCGTTGTTCCATATATGTTCTACCAAATCGGATTGAAGGTTTGCATGCTGGTTTGTATTTCAGACGAGACCTTTTCCTCCTCCATAATAATCTTCGCCGCCCTTAGCACAACGTTTGCGTAAAACATCTCCCCTTCCTCCAAAGACGAGGACCACCAATAATTAGATTGCATTGTGGGTGAAAAGATATTTTTTTTATAAAAGATGGGTATAAAAATAAGAGTGTTTGGGTTGAAAGTAGGAAGAAAATGGTGAAAGAGGGGTATTTTTATAGAAAAAAGGGTTTTTTTTTTTCATTTTATATTTAAAGTAAGTAGCCGTTGTAACGACTGATTTTTTGAAAAATGGGGCCGTCGAGAACGTCTGGAATCAGCCGGGTAGGACGGGACGGGCCTAAGGGGGGCGGTGTTCCGGGGCGGCGCCGGGCCTCGCCGTACCTTGGCCGTCCCCCATACCTTCTACTCTTATGATGATTTCGAGTCAAACAACCAAAGCTAAAAACTTGACACGTGATCACATGAGTCATGCATTCCAAACAGTCTTGGTCTTAGACTGTCTCCAATGCAATGACCTGCATTTACTACATGAATCCTAGTCATCACTGCCACATCAGCTTTTTACCCATCTTTTCCACATGCACTCTCTCCTCTATTTAACTCCAACCAATCATTTCCACATGCATCCTCTCTCTCCTCTATTTGGACCCACTTTCTCTCTCTGCACTTAAGTGCACTTCACTACATTCAAGACCCATTAAGTACACCCCACCCCAATGCTTCCCTTACAAATGTACATGCCACATGTGTAAATGCAACCCCCAACAAGAAGCGTTGGGGGCAGTCTTATTACAACTGACTTCAAGGAAAAGAAGAAAGGACATAGACAATCCTATTCTACTAAAGATCAAACACAACCGAAATATATACACGAAGTCACGTGGTTGACTTTTGAAACTTTTTCAAACCAAGGGATGAGACCCTTTGTGAAAGAAGGAAAGTCTATCATCAGCCAACCTGGTCCTGTAGGTGCATGCTTTGTACTCAAACCAAGTGAACTCCTGGTACAAGCTTTCTTCACCCGGTTCCATGACTGACCCTAATGGTGAAATCTTCTCCATCAATGGAGGACCTCCAAAGTATATCATTGAAACCCTTGACTTCATTCCGTCTGCAATCACTCTATGCCTTACACTTTTGAACCTTCCATTTGTCATCACCTTCACTCAAATCAAGAATGCATCAATAAGGGTGTAAACAAGCCCAGAGGCTCGAGAGCTACACGTGATCGACTTGGTTAAAAGCTCGAACGAGTCGAGCCTTAACGAGCCCTATCCCGAGCTCGAGCTTGAAATAGAGCTCGTTTAGTTATCGAACCCGAGCTCGAGCCTCGAATACGAAGCTCGTTTAGGCTCGCGAGCCTAAACGAGCCCAAACAAAATTTTATTCTTATATATACAATATAATAATAATGACGATAACATTGGCAAGCCGAACTCAAGCCGATTTGATCATTTGAGCGATGTTGACGCGAGCTCGAGCTTTTTGCTCGTATGAGGTTGTTCTCAAAATAGCTCGAGCCTAGGATTTTACTAGCGAGCCGAGCTCGGGCTCAAATATGTAGGCTAGAACCAAGCCGAGCTCAAGCTCGAGCTTCATCAAAACATGACAAGCCGAGGTCGAGCCTAGTCGAGCTCGGGCTTAACCCGGCTCGTTTACATCCCTATGCATCATTATAAGATTCATAAATTAATCAAACTAATTAAAACGGTTGAACCCAAAAATTATTTTCTGGGTGCGAACGTGGGGTTTAACCAACATTTAAAAGGGTACGGTCGGGATTTTTTCTTATAAAATACATTAATTTTTTAAAGGTGTGCCTGCCCACCCAACTTATAACCTAGGTCTGCCCACCCAATTACCCTCCCATGATAAACTTTTACGTGGAGAAGTGTACAAGACCACCGCCACCATCATCTATAACGCGTGGAGAATAATACCGTGATTTTTTTAGAGAAAATTACCAATCTAGCAAAGAAAAAAGTCAAATTACCAATCTGTGAGTGGCCTTCCAAAGACGCATGAGCATGCTAGATTGGTAATTTGACTTTTTTCTTTGCTAGATTGGTAATTTTCTCTTTTTTTTAACGCGTGATAGTTTTTATGTTGTGAGGGTAATTGTTGGTTGGGGGAAATTGTTGGGTGTGGTGATGAGTGATGACCATTGCCACTAAAAAAGGTTGTGAGTGATGGAATAATGGTTGATGACATGACGGAACTTGATTGGGTGTTATGAGTGATGGAATTTTTACAACTGATAACCACCCCTTCCCCCTAATAAGGGCTGATGTGACATTGATATAACTAATACGACCAGTATAAAGCAATACGGCCTGTATGAGTTGATATGCACTTCGTGTGTATTAGGGGTTGTGTACCCATAACATCAACCTTAATAATACAAAAAAAAAAAAAAAACAACTGACCTGTAATAAGTCATCAACGTTGATAAAAAAAGAGGTGTGGTCAGGTGGGACCGGAACCCATGTTCCATCAGGCAGACGGATTTGTAAGCCTGAAGTGGTGTTGGATCTTGCAATAGATATAAGCTGTGGGTCTGTATGCTCACCAAATCCAATTGGGTTCCAGCCATCGCTGGTGGATCGATGGTTAGGGCAGGGTGGATAGTGGTTTAGCCTGAAGACGGTGTCAGCCTTCTCATCACTTAACATCCTGCTTAACACATTCTTGGGCTCTATCTTCAAGCCATCTGCCATTAACTCAAGTATTTCACACCCCAGTTCTCTCACTGCTTCCACGTACTCTTTTGCTAGTGACCTAATTTACAACATGCACACACTTATATATCAACTAATGCATTTTTAATTTTAACTATCTAATATTTTATTATATATAGATATATAGGTTTCGGTTCAATTAAGAACCATCATGAGTTGTGAGAATAATGTGAACTCCTACTTCCCGCGTGAGTTGGGACACAATTTTTTGTACAAACGTAGATGAAAATATTATACACATCTGTAAAAAAATAAAAAAAATAATTGTCAAGTTGGTAGTTACGTCTGATGTAAATTTTGTTACGACAATGAATTTTTTTTTACACCTGATGTAAATTTTTGCTTGCGACATTTTTTATTTAATTTTATTTTGCTAAAAGAAGTGATTTTTTTTAAAGATTTTTGAGAATTTTTTTGTTTTTGAAAAACATTTTGGAAGGCTTAGTTTTTATGGTTCTCACAAGTTAAGGTGTTTAACCAATATACATAATCCATAATACGAGAAAAACGAAAATCAATCTAAACTGTTAAATTATTGTCAAAAATCAAACGAAAGGTGTAAAATATTAAATGATTTATAAATCTAGTTAATATGTTTTTCTACTTTCTCCTGTGTTGATCATTAAATATTATAATAAATCTACACGTGGATGTATGTTTATATCTATCATTATGAATATTCATATATCTATCTACACATGTATCAGTTAATTAGTATGCACATTCACGTACATAACCGTTATGTTTTTTAGTAATCATAACTTCTATAGATTGAAATTAAGTTAAATTAGATAATTGAGATAAATCAACAAAATCTTACGAGAAGGTTTTGTTATTTGTGGGAATATTGTTGGAAGCAAAGAGAAGATATTCAACCCAGCCAACGTCTCCATTTGGTCCAATCGTGTTGGTTCCGTACCCAAACGGACTTGGAGAACAATACTTGTCTTTCTCGGACTGGCTCATGTTGAAGAACCTCATGGTTTCATTTTCAAGTTCTGTCGCGAGCCGAAGTGGCACACCATGGTTTATGACCTTAAAGAAACCGTAGTCTTGGCAGGCTTTGACCATGAGGTTCTTAGCATCATCAGGGTATGAGAGATCGATCACCGGGATGCCTGTAAAGTTAGTACTTTTGTTCCATTTGTTGGATAGATTAATGGGTTTGTTTTGGTATGGTGATAGCATCACCATGTTGGTGGTTGGTTGCAACAAAAAGGGGGACTATCTGCCTATTTATATACGTTAGGGAGCATATTTAATTATATATAAGTGTGTGTATGTGGGGTCCGAATATATGATATCACCCGTTTAAAAGATTATATTTATATTTTTTACATAATATGTTGGTGGTTTGTGACTACAATATTAGCTTTTTATTAGGCTAATGAGGGTTGAGGAGCCCATTGTTTGGGATGGATTTTTACATAGGCTTAGCAGGGTTATCAACCTATTCAAGTGATGGGCCTGGGTGTAGGTAATGAGTCTCCTTTTTTTTTATACATCTTGTTATTTTGTTTGGGTGTAATATTTATATGTGAAAATATTACACCGTTGTTTCTCGTGGTTTCTGCCAAATTTGAATGTTAAGTACTAATAGTTTTTTGTTGCAAAATCAGGTATTAACGTTTTATTTGTCACAATGTTGAGTACTAAGCCAGTCATTATTAATTTTATTGTTAAGTTTTACTAAAATGCTCTTTAATAACCAGAGGTTATATTTTTGTTATTAATTATATTTGATCACAAGGGCTATATGGTAAATATGTTGAAACTACTTTAAGGGCGTGTATTGTAACTTCCTATTTGAAAACCCTAACAAGCCTTCACACGTCGTTCTCCGACTCGTATTCGTCAATTGTTACACAAGTTTTCTTGTGACTCCAAAACGGTTTTGGTTGACCCAATTCATATCGAATAATACCCTACAACCATAATTCAAGCTTCTGCGATTATAACTGAACCCACTGAACACTCCATCATCGCTTAATAATTCGTTTTAAGTGATTTGGTGTAACCGTCTTGTTTCCCGACCTTGTGTAACGGCTTTGACAACAAATTCGTATAAAATAAACTCTCTGAAAGACTATTTGGACATTTCTGAACACACTCATACTCTTAATTCTATTCTGCAAACTCCTGCCTCGGTCTATGCATCACCGGAGACTCGTAGAACTTCGGCAGTATGATTTCTTGCATCTTTTCGACGTTAGGTAAAAATTGATTCATGCAATATATTAATTTTCGCATTTTGATCCGAAGCCCTCTATCAATTCAAAGGTGACAGTTATTGAATTTGATCGATGATGGAATTAGGGTTCTTATGATTCACTGTTTGGGAATTATTAGGATTAAAAAACAAATACATGTTAAATATAATTTATATTAGTTTTATTGGCAATTGCGAAAGAGCTCTGTTGGTTAAGGGTGTACTTGGACATTGCAGGGACTCGTCACACCGATTCGTTTTGATTTTATATCTAATTAATTTATATATAATATAAGATTCTGAATTTTATAAGTTACAATAATAGCCCCTATGATCAAATATAAATAATTACTAAAATAGACCCTCTAGTTATTTAAAGGCATTTTAGTACGACTTAACAAAAAATTCAATAAGTTTTGGCCTTAGTACTCAACTTTGTGACAATTTAAAAAACGTTAATGCCGAATTTCCAACAGAAAACTATTAGTAGCTGACATTGAAATTTGACAGAAACCATACAGACCAGCAGTGTAATTTTTCCTTTATATGCTGATTTATTAATAAATCAACATATATCTTATTCAAAATAAATCAAGTTATAAACTATAGGGTTGAGTTATAATACAAAGTATTTAAAAATAAGAAGGGTAAGAAGCCACCAGATAGTGACAAGTGTCCTAGGAGGAATGAAATGGAAAGGGTAATTTTGTCTACAATAGGAAAGAGAATATGCACATGCAAGTCACATGTTATTTCCCCCCAATTTTTAAACGTCCGTAACTTTTTTATACATGATTTGTTTTTTAAAAAAAGTATACCATAAAATCGATCATTTTTTTATCTTTAATATGAGTACCATATTGTTATATTTTTCAAAAAAAAATTCAAAAACCCAGTTGCATATTACACAATGGACATGATGTAAAACACAATGTAAAGTAGATAAAAAACACAATCAATGACAACAGATAAAGACACAATGGACAACATACTAAAACACAATGACCATAACGTATAACACAATGGCGATAACATATAACACAATAAGTATCAGACTAAATAAAAACACAATTGATGACAACAGATAAAATACACAATTAATGACAGCAGATAAAAGACACAATAGAGAGCAGATGAAGACACAATGGAAAACAAACTAAAAACACAATACACAACAAACTAAAACACAATGAACAAAGATAATAAAAAAATTGAACAAATTATTAAAACACAATGGACAACATATTAAAACACAATGAATAACATATTAAACACAATGACCTGAACTAATAAAACAATTTATAGAAAACCCAGATATAACACCATTTTCATTGTGTCATATATTGTGTTATAGGTTCTTATAAAAACGCAATGGATAGAACCCAAATCAACATCGTGTTATAGGTTTTGATAATAACACAATGGACATGATGTAAAACACAATGTAAAGTAGATCAAAAACACAATCAATGACAACAGATAAAGACACAATGGACAACATACTAAAACACAATGACTATAACGTATAACACAATGGCGATAACATATAACACAATAAGTATCAGACTAAATAAAAACACAATTGATGACAACAGATAAAAGACACAATTAATGACAACAGATAAAAGACACAATGGAGAGCAGATGAAGACACAATGGAAAACAAACTAAAAACACAATACACAACAAACTAAAACACAATGAACAAAGATAATAAAAAAAACTGAACAAATTATTAAAACACAATGGACAATATATTAAAACACAATGAATAACATATTAAACACAATGACCTGAACTAATAACACAATTTATAGAAACCCAGATATAACACCATCTTCATTGTGTCATTTATTGTGTTATAGGTTCTTATAAAAACCCAATAGATAGAACCCAAATTAACATTGTGTTATAGGTTTTGATAATAACACAATGTATAGAAACTCTACTGACCAAAACCCAGTTAAAAGACACAATGACCTGAACCTTTAACACAATGCAAAAAAACCCAGTAAAAATGAAAATTTTTATTTTATTTTTATATGATAATATGGTACTCATATTAAAGATAAAAAAAAAACGCTCGTTATTATGGTGAATTTTTTTTTCAAAAAAACTGTCGTATGAAAAAGTTATGGACGTTTTAAATCGATGGGGGAATTGGCATGTGCCTTGCATGTGGAGAGAGAAAATCCATAAATATAGGATTCCCTTTATGCCCTTCTATTATCTTCTTTTCCCTACAACTAATCTCAACCCTTCAAATCTAAGATCAATGGACTAGAATCCTTCTTACCCTTCTTATTTATTTTATCCTTTGTATTTGATCCTAACCCATAAACTATAATATGAAAATTCGCAATATTATGAAATTTTAAGAATTTTCCTATTTTACTTTATAACTTAGATTTATTTTATGATACATGAAATAACAATCATGCAATTTATTAAAGGAAAGTCAACGAGGACATAGGAACCTACATGTAAACAACTAGTTTTGATGGATCAGAGTTGACTCAACCATTTTGAAGATCCAAGAAGAAGCTAAAATACGAGGTCAATTTTGAAATTGACGGGCTGCAGGATTCTTAACGATGATCGGTTTCTAACGCATAGTAAAGACAATTGGTACTGGATGGCTAACAAGGAGAAATTAACGTTTACGGTTACGAATGTAAAGAGATGGCTAGATAGTGGGGTCGCTCGAGATAATTGGTACAAGATGGAGTGGTGTAAGTGGGTGCCGAACAAGTGTAACATTTTTTGGTGGCATGTTTAGATGGATAGAATTTCGACTAAAAGTACTTTAATGAGAAGAAACATTCATGTGGGTAGTGAGTTTTGTGTTTTCTGTGAATATATGGAAGAGACAACGGAGCATCTTTTTACGGTTTGCGCTTTAACTTCTGGAGTTTGGCAAGGTATCGCAGAGTGGTGTAATGTTCGTAGTATTTTTGCTTTTGATATTCACGACCTGATCGAGCTTTACAAGAGGATTCCTGGATCGGATTTGAAGAGAAGGGTTTTTCAAGGTATAGTTATTATCACACGTTGGCTGATATGGAAGGCACCGAACGAAAAGGTTTTTTCTAGTACATTGACAACGGTGGTTTCTATCGTGGCGGACGTCAAAGCTTTAGGATTTCTGTGGTTTAGAAACAGATCCAATGATGTGTTGGTAGATTGGAAGAAATGGTGTAATTTCGATTTCATGTAATTTGGCTTTTTGTTTTGCCTTTTCAGCATCCGCCTTGGTGGCTGTGTTGGCGTTTTGGTGGTTTTGTTAATGAAAGTTATTTTTACAAAAAAGGTCATTTTTGAAATATCATGAGCTTGGGAATGGAATATAAACTAGTCAATTCATTCTGATGATTCACACAAACCTACAAAATAATATGTTAAACAAAATTGTAATTTTCAAATCATGATGCAGACTATTCACAAAGATAAACTAGACAAGGTACAAAATCAATTCAAACTATCACAAATAGATAATTAGTTAATTATAAATTCGTAAGAAATTGACAAAAATATAACATAAATGAATAATCATAATATAAAGTTGACACTTAAAAAAAGTGAGAAATAGAAATTTAAAAAAGTGGGTCTGTCATATTTCAGTACAAAGCAGTAACTTACATATCTATACTTTCTATAAAAAGAGAAATCCTAATGACATAAGAAAAGCTGATGTGTCAGCAGGAGAGGCTATCCAACAAGGCTTTTCTTATGTCATTATTACATCATAAAGCCTAATATATAAATCACTTTAAAATACATTTAATTTAATTTCAAACCACTGCCTTGTGTATTCAAATGTTAAAGGTTTAGCCCAAATTCCAAAGGGCAAACCACTGCCCATCTACAAGAAAGTAGCAGATGGTTCCTTTGGCAAACGTATACGTTAGCAGATGTTTTGAAATTGCAGGTAATTTGAAATTCAAAATGCATGGGGATGTGTAATTTTCAATTAATGCATGTCACTCACTCATTTCTGTCAATCATCTTCTTATATAAACTGATTTATATTCTCATTTCACTCTTCATATTTACATTCTCGTGTTCTCTTCTTTTGTATTTTCAAACCACATTTCTAATGTATCTCTCCCTCAAATCCCTTATTCTCAATACTCGACATTTGTTCATAAAGGATAAGAGAAAAATGAAGCTCTCTCTGACCCACTTTCAGAACAAATTTTGGGGATATGTGGTTTGCCTTGATCATGGTAATGTGATATATATGATTATGTTTGTTTTTGTTTTTTATTTTTACTAAAGTTTTGTTATCTGAGTTATGACTAAATGATGATTGTGAATGATCTGCTGCAGATGATGATGATGATGATGATTGTTCTACGGTTGTTTCCAGCATCATTGTTCCAACATCGTTTAAAGTATATTTTTTTTGCTACTCCAATTTTGAAATTTTGAATTTTGAATTTTGAATTTTGAAGTGATATACTCTAATTCTCGCTTTATATTTCAGTCTAATCACAGTTGTTTGAAATTCATACAATCTGATGCGGGTAATTATAGATTTGTATTAAAAGAAGCATAAAGTTAAATTAAACACAAAGAAAGATTATTAAATGTACATTTAAAATAATTTTTGCTTATGACTAAATGATGATTATATATGACTTTGGGAAAATGATGATGATGTAGAACCCACAGTAGTTCCTACTAAACGCAAGAAAGGATCTGCTACTGCTGTAAGATAAGATTTTATCTTACTAGAGTAATGGTTTTTCCTGTCTTTTTTGTATTAAAAGAAGCATAAAGTTTGGTTTAAAGCAGTTCTTTATGAAGCAAGTTAAGGATTAAGTATATGAGGACAGGGCTACTCTTCAACAGCTGAAGAAGTGTTTTTAATGTACTGCATCTTGGTCTGTTCACGAGAGATCAGGTTTCTAGAAACCTGATGTTGATGCATTCAGTACTTCTGTGGAGTTCATGGCGATTGTCGAAGATATATATTGATGGAGTTTAAAGCTAAAAGCACTAAATTTTAAGCTAAAACCACTAAATTTTTCTTGTTAGGTTCGTAAATTTCTTGGTGTTGTTGTTGGATTTTAAAGTTTCGTTGTAATTTTAAGCTGAATAAGTATTATTATGTAATTTTTAATATCATCTGATTATTGCAGATCGATACTTTTGATGTAGAAGTGAAATTGTCTCTGAGTTTAATTAGATTATTTTGATGTTGTATCAATTTTTGTTAGTGTATAGATCTGTCAAAGTTAAAGTTTGCCAAAAGAGAACATTTGCTCTAAATCATCATCTGCTGATTTAACGGTTGTTTGACTTGCTACTGTTGCCAACATTTGTTGTTGCCTAATAGAGCTTTTCGAAGAATTTCCTCCTCTCAATTGCCAACATATGTTGTTGCCAACATCTGTTTGACTTACTACTGTTGCGAACATCTCCTACTTTAACAGATGTTCGCAATATCTTTGTATTGCAAATGAATAGATTTTTTATCTGAGTTATGACTAAATGATGATTGCGGATGTGTCAATTTTTTATCTGAGTTAAAATACATTTAATTTCAAACAACTGCTCTATATTTAAATGTCAAAGGTCTGGCCCACATTCAAGAGTGCAAACTACTGCCCATCGCCAAGAAAGTATAACTTAGCAGATGTTTCCTTTGGCAAACATATACCTTAGCAGTGGTTTTAAAATTGCCGGTAATTTCAAATTCAAAATGCCTGGGGATATGTACTTTGCAATTAATGCACGTCACTCAATCAGTTCTGTCTTATGGTAAAGGCGTCTTATGGTAAATGAAGAGGTTAATTGTAATTATAATAACGTGTTTAATTTTATATTTTTCCCATGGAAATGAATTAAAAGCCTAACGAGTGTCGCATCATATTCTTTCGTCTGACGATGTATTTAGTCATAACCACCTTCATTGGGTATATAAAATACATTGGGCAGAGGTTTTGATCATTACTGTTTTCATCCATCTACTCAATCACTTCAAAAGTTTTTTGTTTATCAATATCATTACAATTTCTTTTACTTTCAAAGACGCATTGGTTCACTTCAAAATGGAAAAAATTGGGTTTCAAGTGATTGTTGACGAGATTTTCACAAGGCTCTCTGCAGAAGATATTGGCCGTTTCAAATGTCTTTCCAAGAATTTTTATAGGGATTTGTCAAGTCATGGATTTCAGATGATGCATGCTCTCCGAAGTGGAGATTCAGTAGAAAAGAAACTACTCTCCTTTAAAGACACGTCAATTGTCGTTGATGACATAGTTGTTGGTAATTTGGATGTTGTTAGAAGCAAAACCTTAAGTTTTCCTAACAATGTCCACCCTAGCTTCTTACGTATTGTATCGTTTTTTAATGGTTTGTTGTTAGTTTGCAATGAAGGGATTTGCTGGGAGCTGATTCTTTGGAATCCAACTACCAGGCGCTATAAGGTTTTGTCTGACGACTACTTCAATTACAATCATGATCGAAACTCTGATGCTTGTGGAATTTATTTTGATCAATTCAATGATCTGAAAGTGCTGAACATCAGATGTTACCGTAATGTAGCTGCTGCTCGTGTTTACTCACGACGTCGTGAGTCATGGAGAACAATAAATTTCGGTAGCGTAAAAAATTATGGTTCAAGTGGTTATTCATGGTCTACAGGAGTTTATGCTGATAAAACCATATATTTGATGGTTTCAAATTATTGGTATCCACTAGGTGAAAGGAACATCATTGCTTTTGATGTTCTGAGTGAGACTTTCAGAATGCTTCGTTTTTCAGAGAGTATTGTAGTCAATCCTTGCCAAGGGCATTTTTTGACCATCACAAAGAGGCTGCATTTGATTGTTATCGGAAAGTCTGCTGAGCTAATTGCTGATTTGCTCAGATATGAAGAAGAAGGCTGGATGAAGGTGTTTGTTTTCAATAATCCTCGTGTAGTTGATTATGTAGATAGGCGCCGAAGGACTAATATAATTGAAGACAACAAGTGGCTGATAACAAGCATCTGGGGGGATATGGTTGAAGTTGATCTGAGCAAAGAACTTCTGAAATACCTCCAACATGTTGACAACTACAATGGTCCTAAAGGAGCTTTACTTATCGAGACTACTGTTTCACCAATTGATTAGGAATTAGTATGCTGTATTTTATTGAATGTTGTTTGCTGTTTTGACAATTGTAGTTTTTATATAATTAGTTGTGTTAAAATTATTAACCATATTTGTTATTTAAATTAAGTAAATGAATATTAATGTTTGAGAGTGTAAAAGCTTGTAATATTGGCAAAGATTTGTTTAAATGATCAAAGCCCTGTTATTGGGAACAGATGTTTGAAAATAAAACAGTGGCTGATACATCTATTGACTTGGGTCAACAGATGGATGAACTTTGTATGCTGTTTCGCCCATTGATTTATAATTAGTATGCGGTATTCTATTGATTGCTGTTTGCTGTTTTGAACTTTGTTTATTATATAGTTACCTCTGTTTGACACTTGTAGTTTTTATATAATTAGTTGTGTTAAAATTATTAACCATGTTTGTTATTTAAATTAAGTAAATAAATATTTAGGTTTGAGAGTGTAAAAGCTTATAATATTGGCAAAGGTGTGTTTAAATAATCAAAGCTCTGTTATTTGGAACAGATGTTTGAAAATAAAACAGTTGTTGATACATCTGTTGAATTTGGTCAACAGATGGATGGAAAGAGATGTTTGGAACTACTGTTGAGATGAAGCAGAGTGTTGTGGAGAAAACTGTGGTTGAAACCGCTGTTTGGTTAAAACGGTGGTTTAAAACCACTATTGGGTTAAAATAGTATTTTGTGGAGGTTGAAGGGGATTGAAACGAATATTGTTTTTTTGGAGAAGGAACATGCTTGAAAATAAAACAGTAGTTGATACATCTGTTGAATTTGGTCAACAGATGGAGGAAAAAGATGTTTGAAACCACAGTTGGGTTAAAACAGTGGTTTAAAACCACTGTTGGGTTAAAATAGTGTTTTGTGGAGGTTGAAGGAAAAGCAAAAAGCAAATTCCTAGGCAATTGCTTAGTGTCTTGGCAAAGTAAAAAGCAAGCAACTGTTTCAACATCCACTGCTGAGGCATAGTATATTGCTGCTGCAAGCTGTACAGCCCAACTGCTATGGCTTCAAAATCAACTGCTGGATTTTGGTATCACTGCCTTAAAGACACCACTCATGTTGGACAGTCAGGCAGCATAAAATATCATCAAAAATCCAGTTTCATATTCAACCACCAAGCACATTGATATCAGACATCACTTTGTGAGGGATTGCTATGAAAAATGTTTGATTTCTCTGCACCATGTTCCAACTAAAGATCAGCTGGCAGATGTGCTAAGAAAGGCTTTAGACACATCTACCTTTGAAAGCTTGATCTCTAGGATTGGCATGCTGAACATGGAATAACAGGAAAAATCCTGTTTTTCTATGAATAAAAGCATTAAAATGTTTTCAGAAAATCAAAAATTCATCCTTAAAAATAGCTAAAAATGAAAATTTTCATTAAATCCTTAAAAGTCTGACATAACCACTGTTTGTTTCAAACATCTGTTCTGCTGAATATTATCCATTGCTGAAAGTCAACCTCCGTTCTCTCATTTTCTTTGTTAATGACTGTTGTTAAACCTCAGTGTTTTAATCCACTGATAGGCTATCCACTGATAGTTATAGTCAGCCACTGTTTTCATTTTCAGCACTGTAAACCACTGATATTGATTCATCAGTGGTTTCCTAACAACTGTCATCCATTATTCATCAGAGGTTGTCACGTGGACAGTACTTAGCAGATGATCTTTTGTAACCCATGCCACGTCAGCATTCACTTTTTCCACCTATAAAACCCTGATCAAAATCCCAAACAGGGTTTTCACTGTCGAGTCAAATTCAAAATTCCTTTCAAAAGCAGTTTTCACCAAATTCTCTCAAATCACTCATTTTCTTCCTTCGTTCTTAACCACCTTCGATTCATCATGGATCTTCCATTCAAAACCCGTCATAACTACCTGTGTACACTTGCAAAAACAAGTCAAAACACATATTTTCATTCCGTGATTATGCACTTTCATCTTCAAAGTACAAAACTTTGTAGACCTGCAATGAAACCATCTACCTGGATACCCAACGAGAGTTCTGGAAAAATGCAAAGCTTGAAACTAAGGACAAAAAGACCTTAGCTATTACTTCATCAATAAGGGGAATTCCAGTTACCATAACACCTCAAACCATTTCAGAGGTTTTTGAAATCAATGATCTTACAGGTAAAAGCTCTTTCCCAAAAACGGAGTACCAAACTGATTTCATTGAGAGAGGATATGAAGAAGAAATGAAAAAGGATACTTTACAAAAGGGCAGTTTTCCATCTACCATGAGATTTTTATTCCATACCCTCCTCATGTGTGTGTCAAATAAAACTACAGCTTTTAATGAAATACCATTGAAAATCCAATATCTAGGCTATGCTATCATGGCTGAAGAAAATTTTAACTACTCTCAGGAGATTTTCAATTATATGGTTAAGAATGTTAATAAAAAATCATTTTTATTGTTTCCAAGGTTTTTAAGTTTTTATCTTCAAAACTAATTTTCAAAGGATAATGCACATGTGCTTATCCAAGGAAATCCTATTCAAATAAACAGCCTAACTTCTGAAACATTCACAAGGCTGTCAAAACCTTCAAAAACACAAACAGAGGTACCTGAGCAGAATTTAGCAGCAACAACTGCTCCTCAGGCCCCTGCTGTTGAGCCCACTGCTCCTGGTGATCACAGCAGCACAACCCCTGCTGTGAAACCCACACCAAAAATCACCAAAAAGACCAAAAAGAAAACTATCCAAAAGCCCCCCCAAACCCACCAAAAAGGTGACTCTGGAAGATGAGATCCCAGAGGTAACACATGTGACAACACAAAAGTCACTTGAAACCACTGCTGCTACTTCCTCACAACAAATGGAAGAAAGATCTCAACCTGAGCCGGAAACTCCTCATGCATCCTCTCAAAAGGATCAGGTTGTATCAACAGGGGCACCACAATATGAAGCAATGGATTCACTTGAGTCTATCTTCGACAGCCCAGCTCTCGGGGCAAATTCTCTTTCTATCCCTATCGTCACTGCACAACTCCCACTATCAATGATACCTCTGTTGGATGCACTTGATATAGCCCAGATACAAATCAGTTCTTCTCAATCACCTGTTAATGAGAATATACCACAACAAGTGACTGAGTCTGGTGTCTCTATCTCTGCTAACCCACCAACAGTTGAGGAGGCTACACTGCAGGAATTACAAGTAATTCCTGTTAGTTATTCAAGTGGAGCAGCTACTACAAGTATTGAACCCACTGGTTTACACCTGGACAATAGTTTCATTAGTGAGACTCCCTTGAAGGCAATTTTTTCTTTGGGAACCATAGTGTCCACTGGTGTGTTTCCATTATACACTGGTGTCACACCCCGACCGCGTTAAAACAACAAACCACGGCAGAAACGTCGGGGAGTGTCGTAACAGAATCATTGTTTCACAACACATGGATTTGAAGTTTCGTTTTATTGAATTAAGTTTATTACATTGTATTTAAATTAGAAACAAAACATGAACAATTGTATTTCATTGTTATTAGTCACTAAGGCCTCGTCCATCCCTATGTGAGCATGCATCATAATCATCATCAAACATCATCAACTATGGTACCTGATACATATGTGAAAATACGTCAGCATAAAAATGCCGGCGAGTACATAGGTTTTGTGAGTGTATCGGATTCATGGCGCGTTTACATGTTGCAATACCTCGTTTGACTACAAGAGTCGTTACTTGAAAACCTTGTATTGAAAAGAGTTTGGTATTACAATATGAATAACCAGCTCAAAATAAGTTGGTTATAGTTTATAAAATTGTCACACCCCGATATTTCCACGTATTACCGGTGGGCCCGGTGGGGAGTATCGTGACGTGGTTGGTAACATTACAGTCAAACAACACAATATTTAATATGCACAGCGGAAGTAAAAGATAGATATATTTCAACCGAATATAATTGTAATATCAAGTATCACAAACAGTTGAAAGTAATCCACAGGTGGATAAAAAATAAATAGGAAACATTGTTCAACAGTTTTGACATCCAAGCTTGCGAGACTTATTGTGGACGCTAGGAGAAAGCCAGCCTAGTTCGCGTAGTACCTGCACTTAACCTTTTTGGGAAAATACGTCAGTTTACACTGGTAAATACAATTAACTGACTCATTTAGAAAAGGTTTAATAAAATTGATTTGAATGCACGTGGCACAAACTCTTTATAACTTGGGATAATTATTTGAATATAATCTTGTAAAAGAATTACATGTTTCTTATGCGTTCAGTAGCCCGATCCGTAGACCGGGTTAAAGATCAATAGACACACCACATTATTTATTTTTGGCACTGACGGGTGTACGCCTACACCCCGTGCTTAGGTCGTGGCCATCTCGTAAGATGATGCCAAGGATATCCGGGACATGGTCATTAACCCCCCAAAGGCTTTAAGCAAACAAAACATTTCAAAACGGAGCATATCAATGATTTAACCTCTATTCGATTAAAGATTCAATGTCCGACCAAGCGGTATTTTATATACCATACCCCAAGCCCGTATAGGGAAAATAAGTTAAAAGTATTTACCTGAGCTAAATATAATATTCAATCCCAGCCGTATCAAATCAGCAAGTACAGATAGCTTTTACTGGGCTCCTATTCTGGAACAAAGGTTTATAATAACCTATTAGAATCCTAACGGTCCTTAGTTAAGCTTAAGCTTAGACCAGTTGGCTTTAAAGGAAGATACGGTTCTAACGCGTGATTAAGCGAAGACCGTAATAGAATGTGTTTTAGACCCGAAAAGTTTGAAGACTTGTATAATATGGGTAAACTAAACACCTTCTGGATTTTGAGATAAAAATGATAAGGTTTGACCCATTTCGGCTAATTTATGTAAACTTGTTACATAACCCGAACCGAACGCGCAAGAGGCGTAACGGGTAACCATGAGAGTCATTTACAGGTTTCCTAAGTTAATATGCCTTGAATAGGTTGTGATATCAGTAGGATACCTTCCATTATGCCCAAAACGAGTTTAACCTTAATTTAAGCCCCGTAGGGGTATTTTGGTCATTTTAAAGATTATAAAAGAGGTTAAATGAATTTCTGAGATTCGGGTCTGAATAAATCAGTAAAATAACTTAATTTATCAGGTTATATCAGTTGTGCTAAGTCTTTATGACAAAAATGGTTTTAAACATAAACTATGTGTTTAATATGCTTAAAAAGCCATTTTAAGCGATTTCCGGGTTATACCGGAAATCTGAGTTTTCTGATTAGGTTATAAAGTTTAAAATACTATATTTATTATATAAAATCAGTAGCAATTGGATTGGTATCAAAATATTATGTAGAACTCATTTTATAACCAAAAAGGGTATAATCGGTATTTACCGAATCAACGCTATAACCTTAGGTTATGAGCAGGTTAAAAATAATTAAAAATCTTCAAAAATCCCAAAATATTATATTACATCAGTGGGTAAAAGTTTTCGTGTCGAAAATTGGGTTTAGATAGGCTTTATGCTAATTGCGCCGTTTAATTAATAAAAAGCTTCTTAAGTGCGCTATTTAGCATAACTCCTATTCTGGACCTCGAACTGATATGAAACTTTAGGGACATGTTTATAAATCAGTAGTAAAGATTATTGTCCTCTCACATGTCCAAATTCTCGTTTTATGGTAAAAGGGCATATTGGTCAACATTAGGCAATTAACGGAAATATGTAAACGAATCGGACAATCAACGAACCAACCACAGAGGGTTATTCTATCATGTAGCCTGGTCCTAAGGAAGCTCTAAGGCATTTCCAAATCATACTAAATCGGGTCAGAACTGAAGTCAAAGCAAAAGTCAAAGTTTTCCGACTTTCGGTTCCGAACCGGGTTTAAACAGAAAATTGTCGGGTCGAACATGCTTAGACATGTTCTTACATTTATTACTAAGTTATGTGAGCGATAAAATAGGTTACACACCTTCAGCATTGCTAATTATGCGTTAATCCGAAAATTAAGGTTCTGTTGACTTTTTATAAACAACTTTGACTCGACATAAGTCCTAGATAGAGTGGGAATCAGGGGGTGCCCTTTTAAGGGTTTATTGCCCACATAATTACCAACTTATAACTACTTTCAATTCGACTAATCACTGGACCATTAATGATTAATTGCTAAGTCAAACGTTAATTACGACGGTTTGACTTTTAAGCTAATAACTAAGCAAAACTCGATTAAGGAAGGTCAAGGGTACCTACCAAAGTCTAATGCACGACCAGGGATGCTTAGAGAAGGCTCTTGAGCTCCAGAGATGATCAGAAGATGAGTATGGGGTGAATGATCAAAGTTGCAACATGAGGGACCTTTATATAGTGCTTAAATCTCCTTAGATTGTTGACAAATTATGCTACCATTGATCCCTGATCATCAACATGTGTCCCTAAGGTCTAAAAGCATGTAGGGGTCGCCCATGGAGTGGAAAATATCTTCCTAAGTCGGTTACAAAGCACCTAGCAGACCTCAGCCAAAGTTTTCGGATCAGAGGGCCCCTCGCGCCATGCGTAGACCCCCCTAGGGTCCCTCACATCGCGCGATGCCCCTTCTGATCCAAATCCAATTTTAAGATTTTTTTACATTTTGGTCCTTGGTCCAAATAAAGTTGTTTCGACATTATTTCTTGCATTATGAGCCCTCTAAATTGACTTATAAGGGCTTCAAGACTTATACCCACTTTGTTAAGTCCTTGGTTAACTTTGTTATCACCCGAAAAGTCATAAACTTCATCGTTGACGCTTTTAACTCCTTGTATACGAATTTTATCATAACTTTCTCATATGATAACGAAACTCGGTGAAATTTTTATCATGTATTCTAGTGAGCATAATTACTCGTTACAAAGCTTCGAGTTTGCTAAAAGGTCACTCAGAGGTATACCTTAAACATGTTGACACATTTAACCCCTGTAGTTTGAAATCTCTCACATTCTTTCACAATTAGCTTCGTATGATTCATGATTTATTCGTTTAAGGGTATAAACATCATGTAGGGTTATTGTAAAGTATATTTATTCATTGTTGACATTTTGAACCCTTATATTCACATACTGTCAATGTTTGTCAACTTTAGTCCCTATAGAGTATTCTTTCACACGTTCAAGCTTATGACACGTGTCAATACATTATAGGACGTGAATTTTTGAGGTGTTACAAAAATCTTGTTGCCATAAATCTTAACCCAAAATATTTTTTTAAGTAAACTAAATTATAAATTGATCTCATAATAAAACTCGTATGGTTTATATCGTTAGGAAAACCTTGTAGTGTAACTTTGTATTGAAAACATTCGACCAAGTGATCTAGATAACGCAAAGATATGTAATGTCTTAAAAGCACTTATATATAGGAAGTACCAGTGGCGTATCCACCATGCTTTTAACACATTACACCCGTCCCGTTACCAAATCACTTACCATAACCCAATCGTTTAATAGTTCAAATAGTTCCAATTGTTCAAATAGTTCCAATTGTTCAAATAGTTCAAGTAGTTCACATAAATCAAATAGTTCCAATGGTTCAAATAGCTCAGGTAGTTCACATAAATCAAATAGTTCCAATGGTTCAAATAGTTCAAGTAGTTCACATAAATCGAATAGTTCCAATGGTTCGAATTGTTCCAGTGGTTCAAATAGTTCCAGTGGTTCAAATAGTTCAACTAGTTCCAGTGGTTTGTGTTCAAATCGTTGTGTTTAATATAAACCATAGCATTTGTTTAGAAAACTCGAAATCGTTTAGCACATATGAATCGTCCCAAAAAAATTGAAAACAGTAAAAGAGGGGACTATGTACTCACATTGAATTGCTAGGTATCCTCGATTAAAGTGAACTAACAAGCTCGGGCAATCAAGGAATCAAGTGGCACCCAGTATCGGATCAGTAAGTTAATAAATCGATACCTAAATCGGAAGATCGGGTAGAATGAGGTCTTATAAACCAAATGAGTATTGTAACTGATGTGATATGGTTTAACAAAGTCTACATTCTAAATCGGAACCTATCCTAAGTGCTTACGACCCGTTACGACCCATTAAGGTGGCTCACGCTACTTTAACGCGTCGTTCGCACAAAAGCGCGTTCGAGACGCCTAACTAGTCCTATGACAAGTGTTATATGCCCTAACATGTTGCATAATCAGTTTAAGTGAGAAAAGTTAAGTTACATATGCTTAAAATCCAATTATGCATGAAAAGGGCATTTTGGTCATTTTCCTAAGGCATATAAACTACCTATCATACAACTAATTAAACTAACTGACCATAAGGTATAACCTCGGAAGGATATTCCCTATACAACTATCTTCTCTAAATGTGCTTGTTTGGATCCTAACGATTGACCAAACGGGTCGAGTTCGAAAGTCTAAGCGGTTGTCAAGACCGCTTGACTTACGACCCTAAACAAGCACTAGACTAAAAGTGATGAGTTAAACATGTCAAAACATGTTTAACTAAGTTAGAAAACAGGTTTGATATCAAAACAAAGTGTTTTGATACCCGAAAATAGCTTCGTTGCAAAATACGCATAAACACGTATTTTGACCGAAACTTTGACTCGTCACTTCGATTAATCGACGTGGTAATCAGTAGGTATAGTCACAAGGGCCTATAACCATCGTGATTACGCTCACATTGCAAAGTTCAAATGAACTTTGTGTTGACCAAATCATGGTCAAAGCAGAAAGTCAAATACTGTTTGACTTTTACGCTTGAAAAGCAATAAAAGCATGAAAGAAACTTACAAAAGGTCCAAGCAATGAAGAATTTGATCTAAAAAACTCAGGTATGAAGCTAAGGCTTTAACTTAGAGCAGATTTAGAGCAAATGGTGTGAAGAAATGAATGAAATCAAGTGGGTATTTATAGATTTTCAAGAACCGTTAGGATCGTTTCTCGTAATTCGGGCTTTAATCTGGACCTTACAAGTGTTGCCCATGGTTTATAATACTAGGGGAACACTAAAACCATCAAATGGTATTCAAAATCAGGGATCAAAACCATCAAAACAACTGAAATGGACCAAGTTCATAGTTTCTGTCTGAAGGTCTGTCGCGCCCGCGAGAGAGACAGCTCTCTCTTACGCGGCCGCGAGGGATGAGTTTGGCAAAATGGCAGAATTGTTGGTGCACTACATCTGTCGACTTCGTCTTGTATCGAGTCTTAGACTAGTTAGAATAGATCAGGGCACGTAGAACGAGAGAATGAGAGAGAGTTAGCAAGATTTTGCTTGAAGGAATTTGTATGTAAAGGATTTCGCTGGAAGCAGCTCAAGCGAAATCAACATGTTAAGATTTCGCTTGAGTGATGCTGAAGCGAAATCTCAAAGTCTATATATAGAGGTTCAGTGTCAAGCGAAATCAGAGGTTGACAGAAGTGGTTTTATGAAAGATTTCCATACCGAAGTGCTGCCGGTGTGAGAACTGATTGTAATTGTGTTAATATTAATACAAATCAGTGTTAAAGTGAAGATTCAGCTGTTTTAAGTCAAATACTTGTTTTCCGCACCTGTATTTGATTGAATTCCTCTGAACCGACTCAGTTAGGTCTCGAACCCGATCCTTACAATTGGTATCAGAACTCAGGTTGAGGAGTTCTGCAAAATTCAGCCGAAATCGATCAAAATTTCTTACTTCTACACCTTCTTTTCTTACTTCAGAAATTTTACACGGTCAAAAACTATTCAATTTCTCACGGATTGTTTAAAAGTACTAGATAACAAACCCTTGAAAGTTTCACAGCAAAATTCGACCTAAAAGTGATCAAAATCGACATTTAAATGGAGTTCGCTTGAACAGTTCAGTTTTATTGGACGATTTCGCTTGAAATTTCAAGCGACACTTAACATTTCGCTTCAAACAGAGTTTGTTTTCGCTTCAAGGTTTTCGCTTCAAGGTGTTCGCTTCAGGGTTCTTTTATTCAGGATCGCTTCAAAGTATTTCGCTTCAAGAATTTCGCTTGAGAGTTGTTCAGTTTAATTGTTTCGCTTGAAGGGTACCGCTTGAAAGATTATTTCGCTTGAAGAAAGTTCAGTTGACCAGTACGCTTGAAAGCTACAAATTGACTATTTCGCTTGAAAGAATCTGTTATTGAAACATGGATAACGATTTCCACAACGCATTTGCAACATCACCTAGTTCATCTTCCATTGCTCAGAACATGAATTCAGAAAACGAAACGGGGACGACTCAGAAACCCCCGAAGCTTATGGGAATTGAGGAATACTACGGATGGAAAGATAGATTCGAAAACTGGGTGCAAGCAAATCATCTAAGATCATGGGAATGTATTCTGACAAAGTATACTCCACCACAAACCGAAATGCAGACTGAAAAACAGCTTTCAGATTTTAGTAAGGAAGAACGAGAAATATACCGAGCTGAAAAGATGATGATCAGTTTACTTCAACAGGCCATCAAAGAAGACATCTTCATACTACTTCAACATGACAAAACATCACAATCAATATGGGATGCTCTAAAAATTAAGGTTGAAGGCAGTACGAGTATGATTAAAAGCAAGAAGGCATTGCTTAAAAAGGAATTTGATTTGTTCACAAGTTTGCCCGGAGAAGATACGAAGAAACTCATTGAACGATATTGTCACTTAGTGAGAACAATGTCAATGATGAGCATTAAAAAGGAAAATGATGAATGGGTGGATAAACTTGCTGATGCGTTACCTCAGAAAGAGTGGGGAACTTATTTGATGATACTGAAGAATACTGGAGTTTATGATAGATTGTCGATCTCTCAGTTCATTGAAAAGATTGAAAGTCAGGATTTGGAACAGCAGAAGATCGCAAGGATGAATAATCCAAGTGGTCAACAGGATGTAAAGATGTATTACAAGGGTAGTGTTCCAACTTCAGAAGCTGAGAGAAGTCCGAAAATTCAGACTGCTTATAGTGTTGGAGATTCTACAGAAAAGACTGATCAAAACTCAAACAAAAGCAACAGTGGTTTCTCATTGTATCCGAGTGTTAATCCGAAAAGTTCATCAGAAAGTTTTCAATCTCAAAGCACAAAGATGGGAAATGGTTGTGTGATTCAATGCAACATAGCTCTAAATCTTCCAGAAGGTCAAAGTTTTTCTGAAGACATTGCGAAAGATCATATGGCATTACTTGGTTCCGTGCTTATTTCATATGAAGGTTTAGTGGCTGGTCGAATTGGAAATCCTATGCTTACTAAAGAGGATTACGACCAAATAGATGCTGAAGAGATGGAACTAATGGATATCAAATGGTGTCTTGCAAGTGTTCTTAGACGTGCTGAGAAGTTCAAGACAATTACCGGGAGAAATGATTTTCTTGATGCTTGTGTTTCTACTTTAGGTTTTGATAAATCTAAAGTTACTTGTTTCAGGTGCAGGGAAAAAGGTCATTTTAAGAGGGAGTGCAAGAACAGAGAAGTTAGTGGTGCTCAGAATCCATTTGGAAAAGATGACTACTACCGGAAAGCCATTTATCAGCAAGTTGGTCAGACACAAGAGTTACAGACGGCTCATGGTAGAAAGATTGAAGATTCAAAGAAAGGATGTTTGGTAGATTTCAATTGGAGCAACTACATTTCTTCTAACAGCACAGCATGTATAGTGGACCAAAATGATGAACAACTACCTGAAGGATTCAGCTGGGATATGTTTGTTGATGAAAAGGGAGATTTCAAAGCTTTCATTGCAAAGATTGTTAGAGAACCAGATTTGTTTGCTACTTGGATGAAATCAATTGGTGAAACAGTGAAAGATCAATCGAGTACATCTAAAGAAAGTTCAGAAAGTGTTGATTCTGAATCATTAAGTACAGATGAGAGTGTGCAAAATGAGAATACTTCAGAAAAAGAAGTTGTTTTTGATCAAACACCATCTGATTCTGGTGTTTCAGATGCTGAGTCTGAAAAATCTGTAGAGTTTGATCAAACACTGATGGAGAGTAGCAGTGATGATGAAGAAGAAAAACATATTAATCTTGCTAAAAAACATCTTTCTTCTGAAAGTTTTCATTTTTATTTTGCAGATCGCATGGAGAAACTGAAGGAGAAACAAGCTGCAAAAGAACAACAACAAGATGAGAAAGTTGAAAATGTTGTTCAAACTGAAGAAGTTAAAAGTGTGAATGAAGAAAAGGTGATTGAAACTGAGAAAGTAACTGGAGTAGAAAAAGTAATTGAAGTGGTAAAAACAATTGAGGTTGAGAAGATTGTTGAAGTTGAAAAGCCTTGCAAGAAATGTTTGGAAATATGTAAGAGTTGTGAAGAAAAAGATGTTACACTGTTTGATAGAGAAAGACTGATAGAAAAGCTACTATCTGACATCAGCTATGTGAAAGAATCGTATAGCGTGTTGAACAGAACAGTGACAGGTCTTCAAACAACAAATTCTGAAAGAGAAAAAGCTTTAACGATGACAAATTCTACGTTGATGGCAAAGCAAAAGGCAATTAATCATTACATCGAAGAAAATGCTAATCTAAAGCAAGAGTTGGAGAAAGAAAAGATTGAGAATGAAAGGATCAGAAGGTTATTACTGAGTTATTCTTGTTCTGATTATGTTATTGATCGAGTTTATCCTACTGTTGCAGGTTTTGAAGCATTTCAGGATGAGAAGCAAAAGAATGAGACTGGTAAGAAATCGACTGTTAAATACAACAAGTGTCCGCCTCCTATCTGGGAAGGGTATTCTCCTAGAAAACCAAATGAGGAGCAAGTCGAAAAAGCAGTCAATATAAAGTTAAAATCTGAGACAACTGACGTTTTACTAGATAACATTGATATCACGTTTACCTCGTCTGATACTGATCATGAGTCTGAGTTAATCAAAAAGGTGGTCAATCAGGTGTTGGATACTGAGGAGGTGTCTGAGTCAAAGTTTGAATCTGGGGGTTCAAGTTCGTCAGTCAACAGTTCAAAGTCATCGGAAAAACGGTCTTACAGTAAAGAATTTTTGCTATCAAAAGCAAATTTGGATGATGAAATATTTGAAGTTGCATATACTTTAAATGATTCGGACAAATTATACTCTGACAAAGAGTTTCCGATTAGAAGTGTTCGTTTTGACATGATTAAAAAGGTTTTCAAAATGACGGAAATTAATTTTTCTGAAATTAAGGATCTAAAATCTACTGAAAAACCTAAAAAATACACTTCTAGAGTTCAACAAAGGTTAAACAAGAAAAAAGGGAAAAAGAATTACAATTCTGATTCTAGTTTTCAAAAGAAAACAAATCAAAATTGTAGTTACAAAAAGAAAGATCTTGGTTTTACTCCACCTGAAAATCGTAAAAATGAAAAATATGTTAGAGATTTTAAATCAAAAATGACATATGTTGCAGGTAAAAGCTATGAAGACGAGTCAAATAGCTCATTCTTGAAAAAATCAAATCAAGAGTTCCTTGCTGAAAGAAAAAGAACAGGAACTGGAGTTTTTCATCAAATTGGAGTTTTTCAACTAAAAGATACAAGAACTTGTTTTCAATGGCAAGTTGTTGGACACATCGCTCACAATTGTCCAAACAAAGTCAACAGAAAACAGGGAGTCTCTGAAAAACTTAAAGAAAAAGTGATTGAAAAGAATGATTCACCAACTACAAATTTCAAAAATTTTGAAAATTCAAAGAATGAAGTTGATGAAAATTCTAAAAGATTGTACAAAAAGAGTGCAAAATACAATCAAAAATGGATTGTTAAAAAATCAGATGTACAATCTGGCGATGATTCTGATTCCACAAAATCAGAGGAGTCACAAGATGAGATCAAAGATTTGATGAATGATGTTGATATTAAATCACTGAGTGTGGAAGAGATTAAACAAATAGTTGATAAAGTAGAAAGCTCAGAGTTTGATATTGAAAAAACATTTAATGAAAATGTTAAGAAAATTTTCAAGAAAATGATTGATGGGAAAGTAAAGGGGGTTAAAGATTTTTATGCAACTAAAAAGGCAACTTACAACCCTACTGCTCAGGAATTGGAAGCCACCAAGTCAAATAAGACTTGGGTGGAAGTTTGTTTTCCTTAAAAGTCTTAGGACTTGCCGGAGATCCCAAGTTTATATCGTGGATCAGGAATCGGCATTTGTCTAATGTTTGAAGTTTTTTATTGAAAATTTTTGATAGTGTTTGGATGGTTACAGGTTGTATGACTACGCCGGAGCTTCCAGGTTGGTAAGTGCGAAGCAGGAATCGGCATTCTGATTGGTAAAATGGTGATGTAGACGTAATATTCCTACAAGTGATATTGTGTTTTACATGTGGTAATTTTTACAATTGATATAGATGGTGCATACTTGCAAGTGGTAAATCAAGGACATTAATTTGTACTTGATCTGCTACAAATGGTTAAGAATAGACAATGTGATGAACCACACCCCGAATCTACAAATGTTTATATCATCAAAACTTATTTTCCGGAAAAATCATTTTGATTAAAATAAACTTAAGTGTTTTGAAATCTAAATGAGAAAATAGTTTTGTGATAGGGGGAGTTCTGATTGTTTATGCCGAGTGAATGGAGATTTGATGCAATTCGATATCAGTTGTCACTTTATTGTACAGTTTATTTTCAAATTTCCTAAAATGTGTTTGCATTTTAGGGGGAGTAAAATTTTTCAGAAAATCCAAAAACATTTGAAAATTTGAAAAAGACAAAAACATGATAAAATTCAAAAATGAGTTTTTGTTGCATATAGAGGAAATGATAGTACATCAGTGGACTATCACAACATGCTAAAGAAATGTAAAGAAAAATGTGATAAACAATCTTACTGTGGATATGTCAGTAGGTTTTTGCACATTTAGTAGATTGTGATGAGATATAAACCTAAATTTCAAACTTGGTTGTTCTGTGGGTTAACACAAACTTGGATATATAGGTAACCCCTGAAATCTTGTTTGAAAGGTCCCTTATTCTGAGATACTAGGTCTTTATGCTCAGTGATATCTGGGGTATTATCCCGGGACTTCTGATTTTGCGGAAAGTCCCCGGAGAATACTTTCTGCTTGCTTGAAAAATAGCACCACCCTCAGCTAAAAAATGATGAAACATTGAAAAATGCTAATCATGGCTGTTGTAACTCAAAAGATCCTCTAAAGGGGACACACCTAAAAGTCAACTAGGCTCTCTGCTGAACGGAAGTTCTGACCTGAGCTATCACGGTTGCATAATTTATTCCCCTGACAGATATCATCTGTGGTATACTCACCTGTAAGACTGAATATTGGGATCTGGATACGGGAGTATATTCAAGTAGTGGGACACACGGATAAGTTTAAGTTGCTTAAAACATTAACAACGTATCTCGGATCAGTTGAACTTTGTGTGAGAATTTAAGTGGACAAATATACTGACAATCTAGGTAAATTGTTTAGAACTTAATATGAAATGAAGCTTAACGGTGTTAGTGATCTGTCTCAGAAACTGATATGATCCTCTTGCACAAACTCACAAAAATAGTGTTTGTAAATATTTCTGTATTGCTTTCCTTTACAATCAAAATTTACAAAAAGATTTTTAGTGTGTTTTAGCATAAAATTTTGAAAAATTCAAAAAGATTTTCAACAACTGATATTGGAAAGCTGATTGTCAAAATTTCAAGTGCTAAACATGATGACTTGGTTGTGAGAGGGAGTGAATCTTAAAATGTAAAAAGGTTTGTTAAAATCCTTACATTTGGTATTTTTAAAACCTACTTTTGGTTCATCATTGATTTGTGTTATGAGAGAGTATTATCTGATTATATCAGATTGTTGGTGCATTTTAAATTGTTAAATTTAGAAAATTTATTTCTGGGTTAAGATTGTTACAGGTGAGCCAGATTAATTCATTCAAAGTTTACAAAAGTCAGACTCTGATTATGAATCTAAAAGTTTGCTAGCTGCTGATGCTGATGAACTTAAGGAATCAAGAGATCTGATCAAGAGAATTAGATGAGATCCAGGCAATGATCTTGTAAACAACATTTGAGTCAGACATCGATCCTAAAGCAGATGTTGCTGAAGAACAAATGAATACCAGCAAATCGTGAGGGGGAGTCTGATAGAGAAAGGTGATTCTAGAGAAGAAGATAGAAAGAGAAAAGCCCAGAGACTGATCAAGAATGAAGATGTGAAGACACAACATTGGTGTGACTCGATAGTCGACTCGTCAACATCTGAGGGGGAGTCTGTTGGTGCACTACATCTGTCGACTTCGTCTTGTATCGAGTCTTAGACTAGTTAGAATAGATCAGGGCACGTAGAACGAGAGAATGAGAGAGAGTTAGCAAGATTTTGCTTGAAGGAATTTGTATGTAAAGGATTTCGCTTGAAGCAGCTCAAGCGAAATCAACATGTTAAGATTTCGCTTGAGTGATGCTGAAGCGAAATCTCAAAGTCTATATATAGAGGTTCAGTGTCAAGCGAAATCAGAGGTTGACAGAAGTGGTTTTATGAAAGATTTCCATACCGAAGTGCTGCCGGTGTGAGAACTGATTGTAATTGTGTTAATATTAATACAAATCAGTGTTAAAGTGAAGATTCAGCTGTTTTAAGTCAAATACTTGTTTTCCGCACCTGTATTTGATTGAATTCCTCTGAACCGACTCAGTTAGGTCTCGAACCCGATCCTTACAAGAATTAGTCCCTACATGTTAAAAACTCAGTTTTTGACACGTTTAAGCCCCGTTAACCCCATTTCAAGGCTCTACAATGAAGTTAAAGCATAGGGAACATGAAATATGCTCAAAAACATCTCGGATGTTGGTTCGTTTGGTCGTACGGTTGCGTTATTCGGTTAATTACGACAAAACACAAACCATCCAAATTACACGACGAATGGTATTTTTGCATTCCAATCACTAAAAAAAAATATTTTAATGATTACAATAATTTTTGGATGTCCGAAGATGTTCAGAACGTAAGATATGCACGAAAATGCAAACTTATGCACTTTTTGCCGCTTTTAGTCCCTATTGATCAAATAAGTTTATTTTTGCGCACCAAACACCTCAAAGCCTATTTCTAAGCTATGTAAAGGATATTTAGGGTTTGTTTAACTTATGATCATGTTTCAGAATGTTCGTTACCATATGATTCGGCATAGTTTCGCAGTTTGATACAAATAGTCCCTGCGATCGAATAAACTTGTTTTTGACACACCAAACCATCCAAAACTTATTTCTAAGTTAAGTAAAGGTTATTTAAGGTATGTTAAGCCTATGTCACTGTTCCAGAGTGTTTGTCGCGTTAAATTGATTATGTTTACGCATCAGTTTGCGTATAACTTTCCAGAAAAGCGATTTAAAGCTCGAAATTGAACAAGAATTTAATTTTTTTTTCATTAAAAACCCAAAGTAACAAATTACAAACAAGTGGTAGGTAAACGGGCAACAAGCTGCACCGCAACCCTCTTTTGAATTACAAAACCAATCCTACTAAAGACGAAACGACCCTTAAAGTTTGAGAGATTACTGTTCACAACCCGTTGGACCCTGTTTCGAAATTCCACGGCCTCTGGGGCTAGGGAACCAAACGTATCAAAAGAGAATGGGATAAACACATGTTGATTTTCTAAACAAGCCTTTTCGTGTTTAGCGACCTTGCTTGATTCCGCCTTCAGCGCGGCCTGGCCAGCAACAAACCCATTATCCCTAAGCCCAACAAGAGGGGACACTCCTGTAAGGTCCACACAAGAGTGTTTCCCCCTGGCCCACCCAAACACCAGAATATCAGTTGGCCGAAGAGTAGACCTCCCATAGAGCGGATCCGTCAGAAAGTTCACCGGAGCCTCCTTTTTTCCCGAAATCCCAGCCCGCTTTAGAACATCAAACAGAACATCCCTTACCAAATCATGCCTGTATTTAAATCCAGGTAACTCCTTACAATGAACCGCATGCTCGCCAAACAGGGCAGGGCTCATCAACCGGAAACAGAGGGATTATTAGCCGGTACTTAGGAATTGCCCGGTATTCCACTGCCGACATGATACACATATTTATAAAAATACTAAGTATGAAACACAATATTTCATTGGTTTTGTATTTTTATGATGGTCAAAGAGGCACAGATGTCACAGTCTCCCCTACTTTAGGAAATTTCGTCCCGAAATTTATTCGTAGGAGTCTGTCTGTAACGTTGTGCTAAACAATCGTCTTGTAGGGAATCTAGGGCGCCATCTATTTGCATAGAGTAACCCATCAGGGAATTCCATGCAAGGCATAACTTTTACCGTTCCCTAGTGGGTGCTTCCTTAGATAAAGTAGGAAGTGGGAACGAGTAATTTGATTAATAATAAAGATCAAACTAACCAGTAGTTCCGTAGGTATCCCTTAAGAATCTAACTATTAAGACAGAAAGATCTTGTAAGGATTTGTATTTCATATCTCCAGTGGATATTCTTCGGAAGCGAGAATGAATGGATGATTCATTTTCGCCAATGGATTCTTCGTCAGATATGGAGATGAAAGATGATTAGGTCATTCATTTCCAATGGGTATTTCTTTAAAAGCGGAAATGAATGGATAATTCATTTTCTCCAATGGATTCTTTTATTAGAAACGGAAATTAAGGATAGAAAAAGATATTTATTTCCTCCGATGGATATTTCTTCAAAAGTGAAAATGAATGGTTGATTCATTTTCCTCAGTGGGTACTTCGTCAGAAGTAGAAATGAAGGATTATAGAAAAAAAAAGATATTCATTTCCTCCGATGGATATTTCTTTAGAAGTGAAAATGAATGGATGATTCATTTTCCTCAGTGGGTACTTCGTCAGAAGTAGAAATGAAGGATTATAGAAAAAGATATTCATTTCTCCGATGGATATTTCTTCAGAAGTGAAAATGAATGGATGATTCATTTTCCTCAGTGGGTACTTCGTTAGAAGTAGAAATGAAGGAATTGATACAGGATTATTCATTCCCCAATAGATTTTTCTTCAGAAGTGAAAATGAATGGATAATTCATTTTCCTCAATGGATACTTCATCAGAAGTGGAATGAATTTTTTTTATTTTCCTGAGTGGATATTTCTTCAGAAGTGAAAATGAATGGATGATTCATTCTCCTCAGTGGGTACTTCATTAGAAATGAAAACGACAAAATTGATGCAGGATTATTCATTCCCTCAGCGGGTATTTCTTTAGAAGTGAAAATGAATGATCAATTCATTTTCCTCAGTGGGTACTTCGTCGGAAATGTAATGAATTTATTCATTTTCCTCAGTGGGTATTTCTTCAAAAGTGAAAATGAACGGATGGTTTATCTTCCTCAGTGGGTACTTTATCATAAATGAAAATGAATTTATTCATTTTCCTCAGGGAATATTTCTCAGAACCGAAAATGAATGGATAATTCATTTTCCTCAGGGGGTACTTCATAAGAAACGAAAATGAACACGGTTCATGAATAGATTATTCATTTCCCTCAGCGGGTATTTCTTTCAGAAGTGAAAAATGAATAGCCATTTCATTTTTCCTCAGTGGGTACTTCATCAGAAATGGAAATGAATAGAGTTAACTTTAGTTTCTTGATTAGATTGATACATGACAAAACTTGCTGTGGTTTCCGTGCACTGAATTTCCATAATGATGTATGCATTCATAATTACGTAATTTCTTGCACAGTCTGCACAGGTTATTTTATAATTTGTAGGGGATAGAATCGGTCGAACAATTTTGTGATAACTTTAATTTGATTAGGTCAACACATAAACACGTAAGCACATAATAGTTACACAATTGTTCACTTGGTTATTTAATTTGTTATTAGCTTGTTATTAACTTGACGTTGATTTGTACACGGGCATTCAAAGTATACCAGGAATCCAGTCAATGGACTTCAACTAGCACTTCAAACATCCTCAAGAATTCTATATTATAAAGATAGGACAATCTTATAAGGATTCGATTTCGTTCTAAAAAAATCGTAATATTCGTATTAAAGCATACAAAGAATCCAATTAAGGACTTTGATTTTGCGCTTTAAAAATTTACAAGGATCTAACTATGAAGAAGATCCTAGCGGGACGAGTTTAGGAACCTTGTACTAGGTATGCTATGACAACATACGAAGCATAGGGTTTATGAAATCAAGGTGCTAGATGTGCTAAGACAACATATGAAGCAAACGGATCCTTGAAATCATTGTGCTAAGCATGCTAAGTCGGCGTACGAAGCAGGGTGTTCTTGATAATCGTGTACCACGTATGCTAAGGCAACATACGGGCATATTATTTTTGAAAGCTATGCTTGGAATTGTTTAAAAATATGTTTTTGAAAACCTTTTTGTAATGTTTTTGAAATCATGTACTAAGTATATTAGGTAAACATTTTTATGAAATGTTTTAAAACCATGTGAGATGATTTTGAAAGTATGTATGAGGTTTTTGAAAACATGCATAATCTTTTGAAATGATATGCTGTGTAAAATATCGTGAAGTTGGGAAGACATGATATGTAAGACCAATCAAGGGCTTACGGAAGTACCCTTGAGTGTCCTATTAAGGATTTAAAGTGGTACTTTGGGTATTCGTCCGGAGTTGTAAACTCGCACCTTGTACTTCGTTTCTTAGAAGGAACGAGTACTTAGGATTTTCGTAAAGATTACGAGTGATCACAGGAATGGAAGAAATACGAGAGTAGTTGGTTTTACAAGGAACACGGTTCCTTGGTATCGGTGTTGTAGGGAATATGTTGTTCATACATGAAATCACACTTGTTTTCGTACATCGTAATGCAAATAAATGCTTATTCATAAACCAGAATAACTTGTTTCATAGACTTGATTAACAAAAGAAAATAATACATAAAGTTCGATTGTTTTAAAACAGCATCGTCTTTCATTCAGTCGAATGCTCATCCACGTGCTGGATTTACATTAGCAAGCTTTGGGAAATTGTTTCTGAAATGGCCTATCTCGCCACAGTTGTAGCAAGAACCTAGTGGAAAACGAGCTTGTGCTGGGTTGTTATCAGCTTGATTTGGTGCAGCTGCAGCTCAACAAACCCTAGCTGTATGACCAGTAAGTCCACAATTTAGGCATTTGCGGCATTTCACACTAGCATGATGATGAAGGTTACATTGGTTGCACAAGGGTGCAGTTCCGTTTTATGGCTTCTTAGCAGGGGGTTGAGCTGGTTGGTTAGGGACAACTTGGTCGTTCTGAGCAACCACGACGAAGTTCTGGGAAGCCTTACGCTTCTTAGACTTCTTAGAGGACTCAGTATGCTTATCCTTTGGTTTCGACTCATCGGTTGGTTTCTTGTCGCCTTTCCGGAAAAGTTTACCCTTTCTGATCTGTGACTCAGTCAGGGTAGCAGATAGCTCAATGGTCTGTCTAACTGTAGTAGGGTTGCTACCAGTAACAATGTCTTGTACTGAGTCAGGGAGGCCATCAATGTACTTTTCAATTGCCCTATCCAAAGGCGTAACCATGGTTGGGCATAACAGACTTAGTTCCTCATATCGATCTGTGTAGGCTCGATGCTCACCACTATCTTGTTTAAGATCATCGAATTCCCTTTCCAGTGCCCTGATTTCATGGCGAGGACAGAATTCCTTCATCATTAGAGCTCGAAGCTCTTCCCAAGTTTGAGCCAGTGCCACAACGGCACCCCCATCTCTCATCACACCATTCCACCATTTTAATGCAAGTTTCTCAAAGACACTAGATGCGAATTCAACCTTTCGCTCGTTTGGACACTGAACATGTCTGAATGTGCTTTCCAGACTCTCGAACCATTGTAGGAGCGCAGTTGCTCCTTGAGACCCAGAAAATTTCGATGGCTTAGCTGAATTGAATGTTTTGAAGTTACACTGAGCATTGTTATTGTTGTTATTGTTATTCGCTTGGTTTATCTAGGTATCGAGGTTCGGAAGTACAGCAGCCAACTGCTGAACGATTGTGGCTGCGAGGGCAGCATCCTGTTCTGGATTACGTCTAGGTGGCATATTCTAAAAAGAACAAGAAATCATGAGAAACGAGTGAGATTGACAATTGGATAATCAAAAGAGATACCGAAGATATCGACGAAACATAAGGAAGGCGATCATTCGTTCGTTACCTCGAACAAACAAACGACGCACAGAGGCTGAACAAAGTAAATATGTCATTGTAATGTATCGCGAAGACATGCTTTAGCCTATAAGTGGACACTCATACCAAGAGTTCCCAGGTAAGAGTGACTGGTCCGATTATGTGGATTTATACGAACACGATAGCCTTAGACAGAAAACTCGGGATACATGCACCCACCCTTCCAGATTGCACGTGTTCACATTAATAAGACCCAAACTTTGATGAGATTTTGAAAACTTTGAAGGTTCAAAACCTTATAATAAATCATCTACGGGGAGATGATTAGTTTTCAAGTCGGATTCGTATTTCGTTTACTTGTTGTGGTTGTCACCTAAAGATAGTGATGCGTGCGTGAGTGTTATTATATTTTAATGTATATTTTAAGCCCTTTTTACACATTAGTCAAGTTTTAAATTTATAAAACACGATATTTACTAACACCAAACACACATATGGGCAAGTGCACCCATCGTGAGCGTAGTATAGTGTTGTTAAGATACCGAGGTCGTCCAATGACACAAGAGCTTTTAGTACCGGTTTATCCTCAACGTCTAATCAAATCAAAAGTTAGAAAAAGGTTTTAAATAAGAAAAATAAAAACTAACTAAAATGCTGAAAAATAAAATAAAAGTAAAAACAGATAGACAAGATGAATCACTTGGCTCCGACTCGTGTATAGTGTAACCTTTGATTATTTCCGCACTTTTGCATTTTTTAAGAGATTGTCTTAGTTATTGTAGTAGGCCCCTCTTTTGAAGGTGACGTTACCCTCAACCTAGTAGTTTGAGTCAACAAGGATACAATCCTAAAGGGTCGGATTATTGAAAGATAATTAATTAAGTTATTAATGCATATTATGGTAGGCCCCTCTTTTGAAGGTGACGTTACCCTCGGCTAAGTAGTCTGAGTCAGCAGGGATACAGTCCTAAGTAGCCGGGTTAAAGTATTAATAGTAGCTTACATATGAGGGGATCAAAGAGTTTGGACCCCCGCCATCCAATACCGGTAGGTATTGAAGGAGATCCTACTAAATTTGACCCAGGTCCTTGCAGGATCTATACACTAAACAAGACAAGACTCTTACCAAACCGTTCCCTTAACCCCCGACCAGGTAGCCAACATACCTCCATATAGACCGTGGAGATATGAATGGTGAAAATCTTTTATTTTATATAGACAGTAAAATAATGCCAAGACACCACGGACAAACAATAAGGAAGAATCACCTTCAACATAAGAAACTAGTTATTAAATTCATCAATACATAACCAAGTAAAAAGTGCGAAAAGATTAAAAATAAAAAGTATTACACTAGACACTTGTCTTCACCAAGTGATGTAAGAGACTTAGGCAAACATGGCCTTTGATTGTCAAGAACTTTTACAATCAATCTTTGATCCCGAGATGACTCACACACTCTATGATGGACAATGGATGATGGTGGTGGATGATGGTGTTGTGATGGTGGTGGGTGGTGGGTGAAGTGTGAGAGAGGTGGTGTGCCAAGGGATGGTTTGCAAATGAGCCAAGCACCCCTATTTATAGCCTGAATAGTAGCTCGGGCACGACCCCGTGTCCATTGGGCACGGCCCTGTGTCCATCCTCTTCTCTGTCTTCATTAATTGCAGTTTGTCTGCATTAGTTAACCACGCCCCCGTGTTCGCTGGGCACGCCCCCGTGTGCAGAAGCATATCTGTACTATCAAGATTTTCCTGGATTCTGCGAATCTTATAGTTGACCACGGCCCCGTGTCCGCTGAGCACGGCCCCGTGGTGGGCGATAGAAGCTTCTATAGCTTTGTCTTTTATGCTGGCACTTGGGCACGCCCCCGTGTACACTGAGCACGGGGCGTGTTCAGCCTTCTGTTCTCTTGTTTTGCTTGGGAAGATGCTGTCGGGGAGGTCGGGCATGCCAAGTTTGTTCCTTTTCTTGTATTTATGTTAGATTTAGCTGCCTTTTTGCTTCTTTTGTTCATTTGAGCTCATTTAATCCTGAAAATACAAAAGGAAGACAAAAGCACACTTTTTCCAACATTAGTACTAAAAAAGGGTTAGTTTTATGCCACAATTGATGTAATTTATATGTTGCATTTTGTGCACATCAAATACCCCCACACTTGAATCTTTGCTTGTCCTCAAGCAAAACTCTTTATAATGTGGCTTTACACTCCCAAATGGAATGGGTAGAAGAGAAGGTTTTTGGGCTTGTCATAGAGTGTCGGGATTTCCAAGATTCTTTATCAAGTTTTATTTTTATTTATTTACAATCCTATTCGTCATGATTTATTTAAAACATTACATAAGATAAATTACTTATTAGGGTATAACATGCCTTTTTAAAATTCCATTTATATACAAGTTCACATACCTCACTGGGGATCACTCAACACTCGGCCGAATATGTATTTTAGTGAATCACTCGAGAGCGGCATGGAACTTACTCCTACCATAGGCTTGCCAAGCAATCAATCCTCCTCCTTTTTAACTATATACCTTTGTAAATATCAAGAGGACTTTTTGGGTGAAGGGTTAGGCTTGGGTTAGTGGTTAGTAAAAGGGTGAAAGGCGTAAAAAGCGTCGGTTTTCGCAAGACTTTTTATTTCTGCAATTTTTATTTTGATGAAGCCATTATTCAAACAAAGTTATTTTTGATGAACTTGTTTGTTTATTTCTCTTTTGCTTCATCATCGACATTTTTTTTTTTTTGGAAAAGTCATAAGAAAAACTGAACTTGTTACTAAAACAAAAGGGTTTAAGATGAAAAGGGTTTAAAATGAAAAGGGTTTTGGTGGGTAAAAAGGGTGTTTGTTTTTGGGTTAAGAAATGAAAAGGTTTAGGCTCAAAGAGGGTTAACTAGGGGGATTTTGGGTAGGTGGTAAAAAAAAGAAAAATAATGGTGTAGAAATAAAAAAGGTTACTCCTAATGCCTCCGTCATTTACTTACTCGGGTTTAAGTTGGTAAGGACCGGGAATGTATCGTCGTGGCAAGTTCTAGAGTCGTAAGAACCAAGCGGCTATTCACACAAGAAACGAAAAATGAGCATTTAGTTTAAAGATATGTATTTGTATGCTCAATAAAGGCTCAAAACTCACTTTTGTGGGAATGGGTTTTTATGTGATCAAGTATATATAATTAAATTTTAACTAAACTTGTCATGCCGTTTCATAATTTTCTTATGTTGGTTCTTTTTATCACGACGCATTCGGTTGTAAATTTGTAAAAATATAACTTTTTTAGAATTTGAAATTCCCAAGTTAAACCTAGACAAGTAAAAAATGAAAATTTTTGAAAAAATTTGGGGTGATTAGCGGTTCCAATAGAGTTTTGTGTAAGACTTGTGATTAGGACTTGCAAGATTCAAAGTTTTAGCATCCCCCCCCCCCCACACTTAAATTACACATTGTCCTCAATGTGTCCCAAAGATAAGTTTTTAGGTTGATTGAATGTGTAAAAAGGTGTGAAAAAGCAAAATTTGTGTTACTGGGCGTCTGGACACGGCCCCGTGGTGTCCGTGAACGGCCCCGTGTTCAGATTGCCAGTAACAAAATATGTAAAAAGAAACAGAAGCCTGGAAACGGGGGTGTGTTGGGTGAACACGGCCCGTGTCCAGTTACCTGAACTGGGCATTTCCTGCAGATTGTGTAGCACGGGGCCGTGTTGGGAGGGCACGGCCCGTGCTGTACTTGCTGTAATGAAGAAAATTTCGTCGGATGGCCCTGTTTTCATGCATGGGGTTCTGGTTCAAGTTTCCCTTGTCATCCTTCACCATCTCGAGTGTGTTTTATCCATTTCAACATCATCCAAACACCAAATTAACTAAAACCATCATTTATTAAGTCATAGAGTTGATCCTACAAAGTTAAAACCCTAGATAAATAGGTCAAAGAAGCACAAGAAATCTAAATCAAGAAGTTCTAGTCTAAAATTATTCTATTAGCAAAATTTCCAAAGAGATAATTCTCTTGGTTGGTTGTGGCTTCGAAGAACTTCTTTTTCAGGGCATGGGTTCCTCACACGTTGGCGAGCCATTCCTCTATCTCCCATGGGAGAAGAAAGGCGGGCTCATTGGCATCAGTTTGAGGAGGTGCAACCTCCACCGGGACTTCTTGTAGATCTTCAAGAGGAGGCTCCGCTGGAAAGTCATCCCACCCAGTAGGATTGTTTATTCCAAGTGCTAGGTTCCAATCCTCTTGAGGGAGGATTAGTTCCATGTGAGGTGTTACAAGAATGTTTAACCTCTGGTGCAAGAGGTTTATTTCTTGAAAACTGTTTTCCAACCCACCGTAAGATAATTTATACGGTCTATTAGGACCTCCTTTACTGAAGTCATCTCGTCAAGAGCTTCACGTAATGCCATTACGTAACGTACGAGAGTTGCTTCAATTGATGACCTTCTCTCCCTTCGACTGTTTCTGGATTACGCAGAAGTGGTTCCACTGTTTTGACTAGACATTCTACGAAAACAAACCAAAAATAGTTCATTTTAATGAAACGGTACATCGGACACGGCCCCGTGCTTAACGAGCACGGCCCCGTGCTTAACGAGCACGGCCCCGTGCTTAACGAGCACGGCCCGTGTTCACCTTTCTGCAGATTTTTGGAACAAGGAATCTTGGAGTTTTAAATTATTTTTCCAACTTATGAAGCATTTTTTAACAGAAATAATTTAAAACAATGTTGCACAACTTATTTTTAACTAGATTCCTTGGACAAAAATCTAATAATCATCACAATAAAGCTTAAGAACAAGCTTCAATGGAGGTGTTGGGACAAGAAAGATGAAGAAGAAGGCAATGGATAGAAGAGGAAAGGACAAGATGGTTGTTAGAACCTTCTTTTAGAAAATACCTAGGATGGTAGGTGAGAAGATCCTTTCAAATCTCTGTCCCTGGATGGTCCAAATGTGCAGGATTCTTGGCTGCATTTATAGAAAACGACAACATGCTGGACACAACCACATGTCGGCTGGACACGGCCCCGTGTCGGCTGGACACGGCCCCATGTGCAGGCAAGATCCTGACACATTTTGTCCGTATTCTGACAAAAAGTCAGAAAGGAATCTTTTGGTGGACACGGGGGCGTGTTGACTTGGGCATGGCCCCGTGTCAAAAGGCTGTTTATGAAGTTTATTTTTAAGGAACTTATCCGGATCGGGCGGTTCCTTATTGGATGGAACAACCCCAAAGTGCCTAAGATACCTCAATTGCTCTCTAGATTAAGACGAGAACGCAAGAGGTTGTCGGTGAGGGTGATTCCTATGCTATATGTAGGTGGACAAGTCCAACCCTTTCCCAGACTCTCGTTAAAGAAGGTGTATGCCGAATCGCTCAGGTCTATGTATGCATCGAACGAAGTCGATAGGGAGTCCTTCACGGCACAATCAGCACAGGGACGACTATCGCTCAAGTCCTCACTAGAGTTAGAGGTAACATCGGCAACAACGAAGTTGTTTTTATTTGAATGCGATCCCAACAATTCTTCTTGGTTATCGTCTTGAGATAAATTATTGAAATCTAATTAAGAATTAGATCTTCCATTTGAAATAGTTCATCAACAAGCATTTCTCCTAAAAGATCCGGTTGAGAGCATTCAAGGGAGAGATAGGGATTATTTTTACTTTCGCCCCTCTTAAGGCTATGGGAAAACGATGGGTCTATATAGTGGGGCTTATAATTTAGAAAATAACATTCTAATTCTTTATGGGAACCACCACATATTTGACACCACGTACCATAATAGTTCCGAAAGTAAAAAATATCAGTATCACTCATGTTTGTGTCAGAAATTACCAACCGTCGGGATCTTACGGTTCTGTTTTTAGTAACTGAAACTTGGGCATGGGGCGTGTTGAGTGGGCACGACCCCATGTTCAGCTTACTGTCTGACTTAAAACATGATTTCCAGTTCCAATGATTGGGCATGGGGCGTGTTCAGCGGGCACGGCCCGTGCTGAGTTATGCATAAGCTGAAAAACTACGAAAATCCTAAAAAATAATAGAAAAATTAGAAAAAAATGATTAGGCCGTTGATTCCTAACTTTCTTAAAATCCTTGTGTCCCCGGCAACGGCGCCAAAAACTTGATGCGTGCGTGAGTGTTATTATATTTTAATGTATATTTTAAGTCCTTTTTACACGTTAGTCAAGTTTTAAATTTATAAAACACGATATTTACTAACACCAAACACACATATGGGCAAGTGCACCCATCGTGAGCGTAGTATAGTGTTGGTATGATACCGAGGTCGTCCAAGGACACAAGAGCTTTTAGTACCGGTTTATCCTCAACGTCTAATCAAATCAAAAGTTAGAAAAAGGTTTTAAATAAGAAAAATAAAAACTAACTAAATGCTGGAAAATAAAATAAAAGTAAAAACAAATAGACAACATGAATCACTTGGCTCCGACTCGTGTATAGTGTAACCTTTGATTATTTCCGCACTTTTGCATTTTTTAAGAGATTATCTTAGTTATTGTAGTAGGCCTCTCTTTTGAAGGTGACGTTACCCTCAACCCAGTAGTTTGAGTCAGCAAGGATACAATCCTAAAGGGTCGGATTATTGAAAGATAATTAATTAAGTTATTAATGCATATTATGGTAGGCCCCTCTTTTGAAGGTGACGTTACCCTCGGCTAAGTAGTCTGAGTCAGCAGGGATACAGTCCTAAGTAGTCGGGTTAAAGTATTAATAGTAGCTTACATATGAGGGGATCAAAGAGTTTGGACCCCCGCCATCCAATGCCGGTGGGTATTGAAGGAGATCCTACTAAATTTGACCCAGCTCCTTGCAGGATCTATACACTGAACAAGGAAAGACTCTTACCAAACCGTTCCTTTAACCCCCGACCAGGTAGCCAACATACCTCCATATAGACCGTGGAGATATGAATAGTGAAAATCTTTTATTTTATATAGACAGTAAAATAATGCCAAGACACCACGGACAAACAATAAGGAAGAATCACCTTCAACATAAGAAACTAGTTATTAAAGTCTTCACCAAGTGATGTAAGAGACTTAGGCAAACATGTCCTTTGATTGTCAAGAACTCTTACGATCAATCTTGGATCCCGAGACGACTCACACACTCTATGATGGACAATGGATGATGGTGGTGGATGATGGTGTTGTGATGGTGGTGGGTGGTGGGTGAATTCTGAGAGAGGTGGTGTGCCAAAGGATGGTTTGCAAATAAGCCAAGCACTCCTATTTATAGCCTGAACAGTAGCTCGGGCACGGCCCCGTGTCCATAGGGCACGACCCCGTGTCCATCCTCTTCTCTGTTGTAGGATCGTTTGCTGACCCGAACGAGTCGTTCAGAGGTTGTCTCTTGCGTTTTAGATGCGGAATAATAAGAAATGCAAGTAGAAGTAGCTTGTTCTTCTTCCTAACTACTTGTTTTATTGATTTGAAACGTTTTACAGCTCGATCTTCACACCGGCAGAGCTTCGGCGTGGAATTTCACATACATCTTATGAGGTCCGGCCAAATGACATCTATATATAGAGTTTCTGGTTCGCTTATGTGTCACATGACCATAAAAGCGGACCAGACATGTACACATAAGCTGACCAGACTGACAAATAAGCGGACCAGACTCCCTATGTCCCTATGAGCGGACCAGACATATAATACCTATACAGACTCCTGTTTTCTCGTAAAACGTGCCCTATGCTATACAATATGACGTAAGACCTGATCCTAGACACCTAGACGTAATCAACAGATGTAGTGCACCAACATCTGTCTTCATTAATTGCAGTTTGTCTGCATTAGTTGACCACGCCCCCGTGTTCGCTGGGCACGCCCCCGTGTGCAGAAGCATATCTGTACTATCAAGATTTGCCTGTATTCTGCGAATCTTATAGTTGACCACGGCCCCGTGTCCGCTGAGCACGGCCCCGTTGTGGGCGATAGAAGCTTCTATAACTTTGTCTTTTATGCTGGCACTTGGGCACGCCCCCGTGTTCACTGAGCACGGGGAGTGTTCAGCCTTCTGTTCTCTTGTTTTGCCTGGGAAGATGCTGTCGGGGAGGTCGGGCATGCCACGTTTGTTCCTTTTCTTGTATTTATGTTAGATTTAGCTGCCTTTTTGCTTCTTTTGTTCATTTGAGCTCATTTAATCCTGAAAATACAAAAGGAAGACAAAAGCACACTTTTTCCAACATTAGTACTAAAAAAGGGTTAGTTTTATGCCACAATTGATGTAATTTATATGTTGCATTTTGTGCACATCAATAGGCAACAATATTGCTTTAAGATCTAAACACAAGATAACTTGTGTTAGGGTCCTAGGAAGGTTATAGTCTAGGTCAAAGCATTACTAATAACCTAATTCCCTATACCCATGAGCTCTGATACCAACTTTTCTGTCACACCCCGACCGCGTTAAAACAACAAACCGCGGCGGAAACGTCGAGGAGTGTCGTAACAGAATCATTGTTTCACAATACATGGATTTGAAGTTTCATTTTATTGAAATTAGAAACAAAACATGAACAATTGTCTTTTATTGTTATTAGTCACTAAGGCATCGTCCATCCCTATGTGAGCATGCATCATAATAATCATCAAACATCATCAACTATGGTACCTGAAACATATGTGAAAATACGTCAGCATAAAAATGCCGGCGAGTACATAGGTTTTGTGAGAGTATCGGATTCATGGCTCGTTTACATGTTGCAATACCTCGTTTGACTACAAGAGTCGTTACTTGAATACCTTGTATTGAAAAGAGTTTGGTATTACAATATGAATAACCAGCTCAAAATAAGTTGGTTATAGTTTATAAAATCTCTATGCCATGAATCTTAACAAAAAATATTTGTTCAAGTAAACCAAATTATAAATTGTTCCCGTATAAAACTCGTATGGTTTATATCGTTAGGAAAACCTTGTAGTGTAACTTTGTTTTGAAAACATCCGACCAAGTGATCTAGATAACGCAACGATATGTAATGTCTTAAAAGCACATATAGGAAGTACCAGCGGCGTATCCACCATGCTTTTAACACATTACACCCGCCCCGTTACCTAATCACTTACCATAACCCAATCGTTTAATAGTTCAAATAGTTCCAATTGTTCAAATAGTTCAAGTAGTTCACATAAATCAAATAGTTCCAATGGTTCAAATAGCTCTGGTAGTTCACATAGATCAAATAGTTCCAATGGTTCAAATAGTTCAAGTAGTTCATATAAATCAAATAGTTCCAATGGTTCGAATAGTTCCAGTGGTTCAAATAGTTCTAGTGGTTCAAATAGTTCAACTAGTTCCAGTGGTTTGTGTTCAAATCGTTGTGTTTAATATAAACCATAGCATTTTTTTAGAAAACTCAAAATCGTTTAGCACATATGAATCATCCCAAAACAGTTGAAAACGGTAAAAGAGGGGACTATGTACTCACATTGAATTGCTAGGTATCCTCGATTAAAGTGAACTAACAAGCTCGGGCAATCAAGGAATCAAGTAGCACCTAGTATCGGATCACTAAGTTAATAAATCGATACCTAAATCGGAAGATCGGGTAGAATGAGGTCTTGTAAGCCAAATGAGTATTGGAACTCATGTGATATGGTTTAACAAAGCCTACATTCTAAATCGGAACCTATCCTAAGTGCTTACGACCCGCTACGACCCATTAAGGTAACTCACGCTACTTTAACGTGTCGTTCGCACAAAAGCGCGTTCGAGACGCCTAACTAGTCCTATGACAAGTATTATATGCCCTAACATGTTGCATAATCAGTTTAAGTGAGAAAAGTTAAGTTACATATGCTTAAAATCCAATTATGCATGAAAAGGGCATTTTGGTCATTTTCCTAAGGCATATAAACTACCTATCATACAACTAATTAAACTAAGTGACCATAAGGTATAACCTCGGAAGGTTATTCCCAATACAGCTATGGTCACTAAATGTGCTTGGTCGGATCCTAACGATCGACCAAATGGGTCGGGTTCGAAAGTCTAAGCGGTTGTCAAGACCGCTTGACTTACGACCCTAAACAAGCACTAGACTAAAAGTGACGAGTTAAACATGTCTAAACATGTTTAACTAAGTTAGAAAATAGGTTTGATATCAAAACAAAGTGTTTTGATACCCGAAAATAGCTTCGTTGCAAAATACGCATAAACACGTATTTTGACCGAAACTTTGACTCGTCACTTCGACTAATCGACGTGTTAATCAGTAGGTATAGTCACAAGGGACTATAACCATCGTGATTACGCTCACGTTGCAAAGTTCAAACGAACTTTGTGTTGAACAAATCATGGTCAAAGCAAAAAGTCAAATACTGTTTGACTTTTATGCTTGAAAAGCAATAAAAGCATGAAAGAAACTTACAAAAGGTCCAACCAATGAAGAATTTGATCTAAAACACTCAGGTATGAAGCTAAGGCTTCAACTTAGAGCAGATTTAGAGCAAATGGTGTGAAGAAATGAAAGAAATCAAGTGGGTATTTATAGATATTCAAGAACCGTTAGGATCGTTTCTCGTAATTCGGGCTTTAATCTGGACCTTACAAGTGTTGCCCATGGTTTATAATACTAGGGGAACATTAAAACCATCAAATGGTATTCAAAATCAGGGATCAAAACCATCAAAACAGCTGGAATGGACCAAGTTCATAGCTCTGTCTGAAGGTTTGTCGCGCCCGCAAGAGAGACAGCTCTCTCTTACGCGGCCCGCGAGGGATGAGTTTGGCAAAATGGCAGAATTAGTCCCTACATGTTAAAAACTCAGTTTTTGACACGTTTAAGCTCCGTTAACCCCATTTCAAGGCACTACAATGAAGTTAAAGCATAGGGAACATTTTATATGCTCACAAACATCTCGGATGTCGGTTCGTTTGGTCGTACGGTTGCGTTATTCGGTTAATTACGACAAAACACGAATGGACGCGAAAACCATCCAAATTACACGACGAATGGTATTTTTGCATTCCAATCACTAAAATAAAATATTTTAATGATTACAAAAATTTTTGGATGTCCGGAGATGTTCAGAACGTAAGATATGCGCGAAAATGCAAACTTATGCACTTTTTGACGCTTTTAGTCCCTATTGTTCAAATAAGTTTATTTTTGCCCACCAAACACCTCAAAGCCTATTTCTAAGCTATGTAAAGGATGATTAGGGTACGTTTAACTTATGATCATGTTTCAGAATGTTCGTTACTATACAAATCGGCATAGTTTCGCAGTTTGACACAAATAGTCCCTACGATCGAATAAACTTCTTTTCGACACACCAAACCATCCAAAACTTATTTCTAAGTTAAGTAAAGTTTATTTAAGGTATGTTAAGCCTATGTCACTGTTACAGAGTGTTTGTCCTGTTAAACTGATTACGTTTACGCATCAGTTTGCGTATAACTTTCCAGAAAGCGATTTAAAGCTCGAAATTGAACAAGAATTGATATGTGCAAATGATACACATATTTATAAAAATCCTAAGTATGAAACACAATATTTCATTGGTTTTGTATTTTTATGATGGTCAAAGAGGCACAGATGTCATAACGGGTGACCTTAAAATGGTAAACTCTGCTGAAGAAAGAAGTCCCCATACCGAGAACAATGGGCATCAGTGGATGATTTTTGGGAAACTTTTCCTAAGTCAACCACTGATACAACCACCACTGGTGGGAAATTAGATGATCTCATTAACTTGGGTGATGGTTTAAAATACAAAGAATTGACGGAGAGGGTTGATAAACTTGACACTTCTGTTGCAGAAATCAAAACCATGCTGCAACAGTTGTTACAAGATCAAAAGGCTACATCCACTGCTTCACCATCTGCAACATCTGCTCCATCCCCTGTTGAGCTATGGTATCTGTTTCAACCTCTGCTTCACAAACAAAGACAATATACCGATCAACAGCATGAAGTTCAACTTCAAATGGCCAGAAATGTCATGGAAGCTAGGTACAAAGATACTCAAGCAGATATCAAAGCCATTAAAGCTCATCTGCTTCAAACCACTGGCACTGCTCCTCCTTCAATCATCCATGTTGAAAATCCTGATGATGCCAAAAAGGGGGAGAAAACTAAAGGGAAGAAGGGAAAAGAATATGGTTTATACATGCCACCAGATTCAATGTCCAAACTTGTGATAGAAATCCCAAGGCTAGATGGTTTCAAAAAGGTTAATGAGACTCAAAATGCATTTGCTGCATTAAAGGCAAACATGAAAGAGTCAATGGAAATAAAAGGGTCTAAAAGGTTTGAGGAGGAGAAGAAAGTTTTGATGGAAAAAGAAGAGCAGGGTACTTCTAAAGCTAAAAGAAGACAGACTACCAGAAAAGTAAGCAAACCCAAAACCACACCTTCCAAAGCCACCAAACAAACTCCTTAAATCCCCCAAAGTTCCTCTCATCAAACCTCCAAACCAACAGATGTTAAAACACCTGTTGTATCAACAGTTGTTGGTACTTCAGTGGTTTCAACAGATGTTATCCCAACAACTGCCATCACTACTACATCAACCCACACTCAATCCACTGCCATACCAAAAACAATATCACCACCACAAAAACCACCTGCCAAAAAGCAGAAAACAACAGTTGACACATCAACTGTTGTAGTGACAACAGTGGTTGAAATACCAGTTGTTTCAACTGCTGTTAGTCATATACCCACTACTTCAATCACTGCCACTCAATCCACAAATACACCACCAACTTCTCCAAAGCACAAAAAGAGAAGGATAACAAACATTGTACTGGAAGATGACACTTCCCCAACTCTAACATCTACACAACCACTGTCCCTTGTCACCATTCCAAACCGTGTTCCATTATCTTCAGTTCAACCCTTCAATCAAAACACTGCCATTGTCCCTACAAGATTACAATATCCTCTAGATCTTCTAGCAGTCAGGGAGGAAATCAAATCCTTCTACTCTGAAGATGATCCTGAAAAGAGGAAACTCCCATCTGTTCAAGGTTATCCTTTGCCAAGAAATATAGAAGAATATCTCAAAATAAAGGTCCAACAAGTAGAGAATATATCTAAAAGAGACACAGAGAGAAATTCTGACAAAGAGATTCAAAGAAATTTGCAATACCTGCTCACCAAAGTTAGAACTTTAGAGCAGTTCTCAAAAGTCCTTTGTCCGAAATTATCAGAAAAAAATGATGAAAGCATGAGAAATGACTATCTTGAATACATCATGGCATACAAGAAGTACAGAGCAGAAAAGTATCAATACAAAGAATGGACCATCAGTGAACTGCAAGAGGAGACAGCTAGAATTCAAAAGATGATTCAAGACAAGGTAAAGCAAACTCCTCCAGTCTGGGCCAAGTACAAGAAAAATGTACCAGAAAGGGTCTTGAAACTGAAAAAAATAAAATAAGAGCTAATAACTGGTGATTATGGGTCAAGGAACCAGGTTACAAGGTGGACAGAAGAAAAAGGTGTTAGCTACCTACAAAAGGTTGGAAGAGTAAAGGAAGAGAGATCCAACTGCTCCTAAAAAGCCTGATTATCTGGAAGCAGCGGTTCCAGTCAAACAACAAAAATTGCCAATCAGGAGACCCACTGCTCCACATGCTACCATCCTTTATCAAAGAAAGAAACAAAAGCAGATGGATGAATTAACAAAAGAAGACAAGACTTAAGAAGAATACATCATCAAAATGGTTCTTTAGACACTTATGGAAGAAAAACAAGACTCAGCACAATCTAAACTTTAAGTATTTACCGACTGACTTATTTATTTATTTATTTTATTTATAAGTCTATATAAATATAACTATATTCATCATTTATATTTGTTATGCATGGTTTTCTAAGAATCGACCCGTGTTTGCACACGGGTCTTACCGCTAGTAAAAATAACAGAGGGCTTAAATTTGAGACCCTAGTAGGGACCCTATGCAATTGTCTCAATTCTTAAGCCATTATGATCGACCATGTTATGGATGAGCATAAACCAAATCATCAAGCCGAAGTAGGGATGAGCACAGTACCCGTTCGTTACCGAACCGATACTGGTATCAGAAAACAGGGAAAATTGGTACCGGTACCGAATATACCGGTTCGGTACCGGTACCCAAAAACAGGGAAAATGGGTTCCGGTACCGAATATTTCCGGTACAGTTCACTACCGATACCCGATACCAAATGCTCATCCCTAAACCGAAGTAAAATTCGAAGTGTTGTTTTTAAGGTATTTAATTAGTACACTAATAATTTGCATAAATTATAAAGAATAATTTTATTATAATATAAACTTTTTAAAGTTTCAATTTCACCTATTATCTATATTACATTATAAAGTATTTTAGATAGACAACATGGTAATTATATATTATAATTTTATAACATAGTTGTGTATTAAGGAGTTGTATTGTGTGCACTCACCATTTTCCCTGCTGGATGTGTTTGTACTTTTGGTTGTGGTTGTTGTTTTCTTCACCAATCTCTTCCACTTATAAGTTTACTTTATCCATTGCTGCCACGTTTTATTTCACTTTACATGCTTCATCGTCTTAGTTAAAGAGCAGATACAGAGTGAACGAAAGAGAGAATATTCGGCAGACAGAGATCAGGCGACGACTGTTTTCCAGCTAAGCCTCCATCGAATCCAGATAGCCTTTGCTGCAGCGACACCACCGCCGCATGATGCCTAGGGTTCCGACGAACTCTGTTTGATGATACGGGAGAAGCAGAGTGTGGCGTAAGAGACAGAAAGAGACGACGGCTTCGGCTTAGGGTTCCGACGAACTCCTTCTGATGATTAATCTGCGCATATGTAAGGTAATCACGATCTCTTACCACATCTATACGTACGTTTTTTGTGAATAATGTTTGACATTTGACTGTCAATCGAGGTTTTTTTTCCCTAAATTTGACGATAATTGTTTTCTTTTCCCATAAAAGTTAGGTTTGAATGTCTAGAATAACTATTTACGATTGATTTCTGGGAGAGAGATAGTTGATCTATGGTATGTATGTACGAATATTACTTGGAAACCCTAAAAGCATTATGACAAAACGCCAAATTAGGTGTATTTTGAAGCCAAAAAACACTATGTTTCGATCAATTATTCAGATTGTTCGGCTTTGTTGGAGTAAAAGTGTAACACCCCGAAAACGGGTTTGGTAATCAAACCACGTTAATACTAAAAGACGGGTAAAATACCGTTAGTGGTAAAATTTAACCCAGTGAATATTAGGACTTAAACAAATAATCCTAATATTAATTAAAAGGGAAAATAAATGCTTTGAGAAAACAAAATATAAGAAGCCCGAGTTGACGGGACTTAAAATAAACTGAGTCGTACCCGAAAATATAAACCTTTATATTATAAATTTAATGTCACATATAAATGAGATGGAAATAACTAAGAATAAATAACCTAGTTTCATTAAATTTTTTAGATGCATTTTACAACTTTCACAACATAGGGTACAACTTCTTTATGCAATGATTCTTAATTTGCTCATATTTAATAAACTTCTCCTAATGACCTATGAGATTATTTGATTCACTAAATTAAGATTTCAATTTGCATTTACTATTTATATTTTAATAACTAAATACTATTTAAATTAAGTATTATCTTATTTAAATATTTAAGTATATAAATACTAAATAATAATAATAATAGTAGTAATAGTAATAGTAATAACAACAACAACAACAGTGTTTAAGACATGTCGGGTCAGATTGCGCCACATCTCTTAGTACTCTCTTATTTAAATATGCAAATATATAATTATTAAATATTACAGAGTAGTAATAATAATAATAATAATAATAATAACAATAATAAAATAAGACCCAAATATAATGAGTATTTAAGGTATGTTAGGTTAGATTGCATTCTCCAAAAGAGTCACAGTGACACACCTTGCATCGCGTGGACAAACCCACTAGTACATACTAATACACACCTTTAACTCGTTTAGTTTCTATATATTTTGATTTTTTTTTTCATAACTCGCGCTCGTTAACTTTTTATAAAAATCTTAATACGCATGTGTGTTTATTTTTTTCTCGGCATTCCAGTATAAATTTTGTTGGAAATAAAGTTGTAAATGATACCGAGTGTGGTACCGTACCAATACAATAATGCCGAACCAATACCAGCATAAATTGAATTCCCGCCGACGGATGAATCTCCCTAGTATGTTTTTAAAATTCAGCATTAGGTTAAGTTTTGAGTGATAAATAAAACATGTGTTGCTGTTAAAAAAATAAAATAAAACATGTGTAGATTGCGACAAACTAACTAAATAACAATGGTGAGAATAAGCTGAATAATTGAAAATTGAAATAACTAAATGTTGTTAAAAATTGAAATAATTAAAGAATTAAAGTATTGTACTAAAAAATATCTAATTTACTCATTGATGGTTTAGTTCCGATTTTAAATTGAGTTTTATAGTCTGGTTTTCTAGATCTATATCTATACTATATAATAAAATAAAATATTGGGGGCACACTCGTCACTATTTTAGATCATCTACATTTCGGTTTTTTCGTGTCTCTCTCCTACTTAATTGTGGATAATTATATATTATTTATTTACTAAAAGTTATTTTATATATATATATAGGGGGCCGCTAGAATGAGAACCACCACGATTTATGAGAACCACGAGAACCGCGCCCCGCGGGTGGCCGTTGACCACGGAATTTTTTTTACACCTAGATCCGTATATTTTAAGACCGGGTGTAAATTTTGGGTTCAAACGGCGCGCCCGAGGGGGTAGTTTTTTACGCCCAAAGTTTGGTTAAAAAAAAAATTAAAAAACCCAAACTTTGGGCGTAAAAAACTACCCCCTCGGGCGCGCCGTTTGAACTCAAAATTTACACCCGATCTTAAAATATACGGATCTAGGTGTAAAAAAAAATTCGTGGTCAACGGCCACCCGCGGGGCGCGGTTCTCGTGGTTCTCATAACTCGTGGTGGTTCTCATTCTAGCGGCTCCCTATATATATATATATAGGGAGAAGATCATGCGAGAACCACCTCTTATTGCGAGAACCGCGAGAACCAATGTGAACACAACAATTTTTTTTTAATATTATTTATAAAAAAATCGCTACTTTTCGAAGCCAAAAATAAAAAAAATTTAAATTTAAAAAAAAAAAATTTTTTTGCCTTCTAAAAGTAGCGATTTTAACATAAAAAATATTAAAAAAAAAATTTAGATTTTTTTTTAGATTTTTTTAGGTTTTTTTGGGGTTTAGTTTTTAGCATTTTAGCTTGGGGGGTTTAGGTTTTTGGGGGGTGGGGAGGGGGGTTAGGTTTTTTTTTTTTTTTTTTGGGGGGGGGGGGGGGGGGGTTAGGTTTTTTGGGGGGTTTTAGTTTTTAGCATTTAGCTTGGGGGGCGGTTAGGTTTTTTTTTTGTGGGGGGGGGGGGGGGGGAGGAGTGGGGGTGAGGTTTTTTTTAACTATTTTAGTTTGTGTTCACATTGGTTCTCGCGGTTCTATATATATATATATATATATATATATATATATAACAAGAGAATTTAATATGAAACTAAAAATAAAATTTTTACATATATTTATATTTTACTTAAATACTTATATTTAGGTCTCCGAATATTATTAAATTCAACATGATGTTAGTTAAAATTTTATAGAAAAGAAGAATAATGACAATAATTATTTTTTATACACGATTTCTAAAAAAATAAAATATTTAATTTGATCAGATGATTTGAATGGTAAAAATTTGTCAAATGATAAAATGTACGTGGTATTAAAAAGTCAAATTTTAGTCCTTAATTTTTTATATGTAACCATATCTCTACATATTTATAATTGTAATTTAAATTGATTTAACTGTATAAAAATGTAGTTAAAGAATCAGCTACACTGAATTAACATTTATAAATTACACAAAAATATTTAGTACACGGTTTTAAAATTTAACTTAACATATTTTATAAATGTCGCGTCAAATTTCATTTTTTAAAGATATGTCTTGACGAGTGAATGTGTTACTAGATGAAATATATTTTACTCAACCCATATAATACATTTGTTTTTCAATCCGTGTAATACCTAAGTTTTTAAAGACATAATATCTTTTTATTATTAAATATATAATATTACATTTATTTAACTCGTGTAATATATGATATTATAACCGAGTATCAATATATGTGCAAATAATCGAAATGAAATGACTGAATTATTTGGAAGCCCTGTAGTTTTGTTATGGTTTGTATAACCAAATCTAATGGTTATATATAACTGAAATTACTTACCTAACTTTCCATTATAACTCAGTATTTATACTTTTTATTTTATTAAAACTCAAAAAAGTTGTTAGTGTTTTTAGAAATGATATATTACTTTATACTCCTCGAGTATTAAACATAGGGCTGAGCAGTATACGGTTTAGAACCGCCAGAACCGGGGAACCGAACCAAAACCACTAGATCCAAACCGTATTTTTGTATATAGGGTCCGGTTCTGGTTCTTAAATTTGGGTAAAAACGGTTCCCGGTTCAGTTCCGGTTAAAACCACCGTTCCGGTTAAAGAACTGCTAAAACCAATTGGGATTATAAATATTTAAAACCCTATTTTATTAATGGGCTTTTCAACATCATACGACCATCTTTATTCTTATTCCCTCCTATTATATTCATTCCACGATCTCATCTTTCATCTTCTAATTCTTCTCCATCTCTCAACCCTAACCCTAATTGCTATCATACAAGTTCATCTCCATCAACACCCTGCAAATACAGGTACGCTATTCTACATGACTTTTTTTATGATTGCATATATTTTCTTTTTGGATGTTTGCTTTCTGATACATATAGTTTTCTGTATGTGAAAATAAAAATTGAACAAAAATAATCAAATCAATGTTGATCAAATTATAAATGTGTATACAAATAGTGTATCGCTTGGAAAATACAGTACATGCATTGCTGGTCAATCTATTCACGTGAACCAAATACAATAGATGTATTATTTGTTTATTTTTTTAATTTCTAACACTTGGTTTCATTTAGATGTTTATGAGAAGATTGAGAGGATGAAGATCGAACAAAGTTTGAAGATGTTTGTTTTAATTGTTAACACGATAGTTGTAATAGTTTTATTTAGAGTTTGTTTTATGGCTTGAAATTTTTTATTGTTGCTTTGCTACTTTTATTTTGGTTGGTTTGAACTTTGAATGTTGCAACTCAGTTAATGTTTTAAATGGTTTGATTCGTTTTTATTGAATTGTTAATTTTACGATTTAATTGTCAACCGGTTCCCGCGAGAACCGTTTACACGAGAACCGTGTAACCGGTTCGGAATCGAACCGGAACCGTTATAATACGGTTCGGTTTCGGTTCTTAAATTTAGCATCTAACGGTTCCGGTTCGGTTCGGTTCGGTCCGGTTCTGAACCGTTGCATAGCCCTAATTAAACATACATGCGAGTATCGAGTATACCTGTTGGGACTGCAAAATACATTTTTCTTACCATTCAAATTTTTATATAATTTTATGTTTTAAACAATAACATATTAAAATATGATCAATTACATATATCATTATCACAATAAAAAGTTTGAAATATAAATTTCAAAAGATAAATTAATTTTTTATTTCATTAAGAAATACAAATAACATCATCAACTGCATATTACAAAAAAAATCGGTTTTACATAAAACCAAAACTCTAAGGGTTTGTTTACATAAAAACAAAATCGGCGATGGTGGGGTGTCGGTGGTGGGTGGTGGTTGTGGCGTCGGCATTGGGTGGCAGGTGGCGGCGAAGAATGGCGGTGGCGACAGGGGGTGGCGGTGGTCGGTGACGGCAAAGGGAAAGAAATTAAATAAAAACAAGAGAGTGGATAAAATGAATTTGAGAGAATGAAATGCCTTATGTAATGGGTGAGTCTATTACATTGACCAACCAAACACATTTTTTTCATTCCTCGCAATAGCCCATTTCATTCTGCCACCCATTCATGTATACCAAATACTACCCCTAAGGATTTACAGTGTAAAACCAAAACTCTAAGAATTTAGAATCCTCCAACTTGAAAATGTATCCAAGAATCGTCCGACCTAATTATTAGTTGGAAGGGCCTATAGGCCGGATTGATTACTAGAAATCCTAGTTTCCTCTTGTGCAATGGTAAAGGCTTATCTGACCTGGCCTTTTAGTGGCATACCAAGGCCCATGTATTGGGTATGTGGTTCAGGTGTGTGTGCGTATATATATATATATAGAGGGTGAGGCTCAACTACAAAGTTTATTTTTCCTACAAAGTGTACAAAGTCCTAAAATACCGTAATTTCAGTCATAAAACACACTCAAAACTCACAAATAACAGAGTGAAGATCACTAAAACACAATATCCAAACCCTAACATTCCATAAAAACTTCAAACACGACATCGTAGAACTATGAATATAAAACACAACATGATAATCAACATAAAACACACTAATGTTAGTCATTCGATAATCAAAGCCTTTTCATTCAAAACACAACACAAAACCCACAAATATGGCGTTTTAGTAATCTTCACTTTGTTATTTGTGTGTTTTGTGTGTTTTATGGATGACTTTATGTTGTTTTATGACTTTTTTACACTTTGTAGGAAAAATAGACTTTGTAACCAACTCCCACCCTATATATATATATATATATATATATATATATATATATATGATAAGGATCATGTGAGAAGTAGTAGGCTAATTGAGAAACTTGAGAAACATTTTGGACCACACATTTTCCCTAAGCAAAAAAATGCAAATATTTTTTTTGGAAAAATCGGAGTTTTTTCTTTAAGATTTTGTTTTTCTTTTTTAACTTTTTTTGGGATTTATACATATGTGTATATTGTTAATCTTTTAACTATACATATGTGTATATTGTCAAATATACATATATGTATATACATGTTTAAAATTGAAAAATAAGTGTTATTTAGTGTTTAGCATTAGTATTTAAGGTTTAGCATTAGGGTTTAGGGTTTAGCATTAGTATTTAGGGTTTAGCATTAGGGTTTAGCATTAAGGTTTAACAACATTATTTAGGGTTTAGTATTAGGGTTTAGCTTTTGGGTTTAGCATTAGGGTTTAGCTTTAGCTTTAGGGTTTGCATTAGGGTTTAACATTAAGGGTTTAGCCTTAGGGTTGAACTTTAGCTTTAGGGTTTAGAATTGGGGTTTAGGGTTTAGCTTTAGGGCTTAGGGTTTAAGGTTTAGGGTTTATAACACATATTTTTCAATTTTAAACATGTATATAGATATATGAATAATTGACAATATACATATATGTATAGTTAAAAGATTAACAATATACACATGTGTATAAATCCAAAAAAAAATTTAAAAAATATAAAATTAAAACCTTAAAAAAAGCTCAAATTTTTCCAAAAAAAAAACTTTGCATTTTTTTTTGCATTTTTTGCTTAGGGGAAATGTGTGGTCCAGATTGCATTTTTCGGTGCAGAGTGAGGCATTGGTGGACAATGATAGGAGACTCAGAGAAACCTGGGTTGGATCCTTGAGCCAAACGGGTTTTACCGGTAACTTCATCGTCGTGCCTACGGGCGGGTGTGTTATCAGGTTTTCCCCGGAATTGGTGGTGTAACCGGGTACTCTCGGAGTACTCCGTTTGGTCCAGTAGATCCCCCGAGAGTGATCGGGATTTATTATGTTGGCCGTTTAAAAAAATGTAAGGCTTTCCAAAATTTATAAACAATTAAAAATATATACCACTGTTTTACAAATTTTACGAATTATTACAATATCTTTTAAACTTATTTAGAAATTATCTAAAAAAGATAATGAGGTAAAAAATAAGAATCACAAATGCTCCTACCTTACTCACTTTTGCTCATCCTTTACTATTCACCAAGGATGATACCATTTAGATTTGTGAATGATGCTCTCTTCTAATGCCAAGGGAGATTACATCACCTTGGAGGGACGGCCACGTGAGTACGTAAGAATGATCAATAACAGTAATACCTTGAAGGGGTATGGTTTCAAAAAGCCGCGGAGACCAATCAGGTCGCGCGTCGGACCATACTCCTTACTCAATAATCTGATTAATTTTTAGACACCGCGCAGGCTACATGGGTAAAACCAGAGCTTCGTGCGAGGCCGAAACAAGATGTAACACCAATTACACACTTAGTATCCTGAATGAGAACCCTCAGCTCGTACACCTTGCGCTGACTATTTGTACATACTTCAAGGGTCGCGCGAGAGTTACGGCACAAGGCCATTTTAGGAAACACCAAAGGTACAGTTGGCAGAAAAGCGAGCCAATCAGCGTCCAGCAGGCTGTACCATATCGTGCTCCACGATTAACAATCGTGCAGGAGACAAAAAGTACACAAGGACGCCTATGTGGCACCAATCATGGGGCGGCGACAACTGCCCCATGATCTCCACTTACCTGCTGATGACAGAAGGACAACAGGGCCGAGAACTCAGACACGTGGCTCCAATCAAGGTGCACCAGCACCGGAGGTCCTCTAGAAGCCATTAACGGTCGACGCCAGAGAGGCAGAGAGGATATTTCTTGTTGTCATCTTCCGGCCCAAGGCCCATCAGCCCATCTCCTTCTACACCACTCCGGCTATAAATAGGGACCTCCATACTCAGGTTAAACATTTCGTTCTCTCTACTCTCACTCTTAACAGACACTTTATTATCCTCAAAACGGTTACTTATTCTCACGCCGGAGTCTGGTTAAGAGGGAAACCCCCATATTCCCTTTTTAACGAGCTAACGGTGTTACTGTTTTGTAGGAAGGAAGAATCACATTTGAGCTCCGAAAAGATTTAAGAAGATTAACCCTCATGTTTGAAACATAAACCCAACTAATAACCTAAAATTAGTTCCGAGTTTCTTCATTGGCGCCCACCAATTTTTTACAATCACTTCATCTTCTTTTTTCTGAGTGTTTTGCATTCTCTCGATCATGGCTGGTCAGGGAGTCCCGGATTTTGGCTTCGGCACTGCCTCTCAAGTAGGAATGGGGGAGGACAACTCGCACGTCCAACTCCATCCTACTGACGAGATAGTCGAAGGCGAAGGAACAAACACCAGAGGACCCCGCGCGAGCATCACTTGTATCACTCAAACGGGTACACCAGCGAGTAATGTTGCTGGTCCGTCAAACCCAGCTCCAAATCCAAACATTTCAGCGCTATTAGGGCTGCCAGAAGGCGAAACCCTCTCCTCCTTGTCCGCCAAGCAGATTGCTACTATAAATGCTGCTTATCAGTCTTTAAGTACGCAACAGGCGATTCTGCAAGCGGAACCATCCTTGGTTACACCACCAGGTCCAATGCATGGGGCGCAGACACCCCTTCAGCAAAACATCCTAGGGCAGTTCATCAGACCTCCTCCCCAAAGAAGACAGAGCGTGGACGACACGACACGCGCGATACATACAGGGAGACAAGCAGTTACTATGTCCATCCTTCGAATGCGCAACATAGGCGCCCAGTTCACTGCCGGCTAGGGCCTCGCAACATGAACAACGAATGGGACGATACGGATCCGGATGATCCTACTTGGCAAGATGATGAAGGCTCTTCAGTCTTCAACCGTTTACAGAAAAATCATTACTCTTACAGGCACAGGCCACGCGCCGCCTACAACAAAGAAGCAGAGCGTGATTTCATCCTTGTTTACAGACCAGCAGAAGCTGCTGAACACTCGAAGTTTATTCGAAGCATCGCGCTAGCCCCGTTAGAAAAAGTAAAGCTACCTCCAACAGTGGGAAAGTTCAACGGTCTAACTGACCCCGATGATCATGTCCAAGTATTTACAAGTGTGGGTGTTTTAGGACAATGGACCATGCCAATGTGGTGCCATTTGTTCATCCAAACTTTCACGTGGGCTGCTCACGCATGGTTCGACAACCTTCCACCTGGAAGAATCAAGTTATGGGTTGACTTCAGAGACCAATTTGTAGCCCACTTCAGCCAACAGAGACGGTATCAGCGCGATACATTCGAAGTAACAGACATCTGGCTTAGAGAAAATAAGGGGTTAGAAGATTTCATCACTCGCTTCAACAAGGAGTGTTTAGAGATTGGAGGTGCAAGTGAACCATTAATGCGTGCCCACTTCAAAAAGGTCATCCGTTGTTATAGTCTAATCAGGACTATCACAGGAAAGGACGGTATGCCCAAAGAATGGGACAAACGCATGGCAGCTGCAAAGATTGTAGCGCAGACTGAAGAATCACTGGCAGGAACCAAAAGCTCTTACACCGACGATCGGTTTTCAAACGCAAACTCGTGAGACAATAGCAAGCGAAACAGAGACAGAAACCCTGGATGGAAGGCAAGCCAATCTAGTGGTTACGAAGAAAGGTCTCGATTCAAAGAAGATGCACAAGACACAATTGATCGCATTGGCTACCGTAAAGCAGTCAAGAATGAGAACCGAGAGAAACATTGGACTCCGCTCACCAAGACGCCAAAGGAAGTGCTTATGACGAAGAACCACGATTTTAAAGCGCCTAAGCCAATGATCAACAAGATGGGGCGAGACCCCAATCTTTACTGTGATTTTCACAAGGATACAGATCATTTGACAGATGACTGTATCAGTCTAAAGCAAGAGATCGAGAAGGCTTTAAAGAGCGGCAAGTTGAGCCACTTGGTGAAGAATGTGCGCAAAGAAACGCGCCAAATTCAAAGGAATGATGATGGAAACCAGAAGAAGGTTAGGCGCCTCGAAACTCACATGGTCGATGGACCAAGACACAGCGCGAGAAGTAAGGGCAAACGCCTGTTTGAACCAGCATGGCAAGAACAACAAGTCATTTTTTCAGTGGTGTGCGGGGGACCACGCGTCCCGTTGTCATCACTGGCATCATAGGCCACTATGAAACAGAATACGCCTTCATCGATCCAGGAAGCACAGCTGACATAATTTATGAACAATGTTTCAACCAGTTTGATCTAGAAGACAAAGCGTGTCTAAAGCCTGCTGATTATCCTCTATTCGGATTCTGCAATGAGACGGTTTTCCCATTGGGCCAGATCAACTTCCTCGTCACGCTGTCTGACGGGAAGCATTCAAGAACTACGACCGTCAACTTCATGGTGATGCCAGTCAACTCAAGGCATGACGTCCTAATTGGCAGAGAAACCCAGGGAGAAACGAATATGGTGACTTCCACGCCCCATTCAGCCATCAGTTTCCCGACCGAAATGGGGGTGGCAATCATCTACTCAAAGAAAGAGGTGATGTCGACAGAAGACATGCGCCCAGTCAAAGCAGCTAAGGTCTCAACAACAGAACCAGAAAAATGGGTCTTGAACCGCAAGTACCCCGAGCAAACGGTGACATTTTTCCACACAATTTCACCAAGTATCAGGACGCACCTCAAGCAGTTACTGTTCCGAAACATGTACATTTTCGCCTGGACCCCGTCTGATATGACAGGCGTCACGCGCGACATCACAGAGCATTGCTTAAACACATATCCATCTGTTGAACCCAACGTCCAGAGAAAGCGCAGCTTAGGATCTGACAAGACAAAAGCTATGAATGAGCAAGTGTACGAGTTACTTAAAGCAGACATATTGGGCCAAAAAATGCTGGCGCAACCTACCAACGTTTAATGGACAAGATATTTGGTGATGACATTGGAAAACATATCGAAGTATACATTGACGATCTTGTAATCAAAAGTCCTAAAGAGGACCAAATGTTGAAGGACATAGAGAGGACGTTCAATTATCTAAGAAGTGTAAACATTAAGCTGAATCCAGCAAAATGTTCTTTTGGCATGGAGGAAGGCAAGTTTCTGAGCTTCGTGGTTACAAATGGCGGTTTTAAAGTTAACCCCGAAAAAGTTCAAGCCATCGAACGAATGCTGTCACCACGCACGATCAAAGAAATGAAAAGGTTAGCCGACCGCTTAGCCGCGCTTAATCGTTTTCTGTCAAACCATGCAGCAAAGTCATATCATTTCATTAGTACATTGCGCAACTGCATCAAGAAACAAGAGTTTAAATGGACACCAGAAGCAGAAGCAGCCTTCCAACAGATGAAAGAATGTTTGATCAAGCTTCCAACCTTAACAGCTCCATTTGAAAAGGAACCACTCATTTTGTACTTGTCCTCTTCGGATAAGGCAATTGGTTCAGTGTTGCTGGTAGAGAGAAATGGAGTTCAAACCCCGATTTACTATGTTAGCAGAGTACTCACCGATCCAGAAATGAGATATTCCACCATGGAAAAGCTAGTGCTCACACTACTCCATGCCTCTAGAAGGCTACGCAGGTACTTCACTGGCCATGTAATCACGGTACTCACAAACTTCCACATTGGCACGATCTTGTAAAAACCAGAAACATTAGGACGCTTGGCAAAATGGGCAATCGAGCTGGGAGGCCACACCATTCTGTATAGGCCGCGCCTATCTATCAAGGTTCAAGTATTAGCAGACTTCATCACTGAAGTCCCAGAAGACATGATCAAAGAGTGTGATGCAGTAGATACCCCCATCAAAGACACATCGGATGAATTATGGCAGTTATTCACTGATGGAGCCTCAAATGAAGACGGCGCAGGAGCTGGTTTGCGCCTGGTCAGCCCAGAGAAGTATGAGTTGACCTATTCCATCAAGTTGGATTTCAAAAATACCAACAATGAGGCAGAATACGAAGGGTTCTTGGCAGGCTTGCGCTGAGCCATCAAGATGGGAGCACAAAATTTACAAGCGCATATTGACTCTCTCCTGATCGCGAGTCAAATCAATGGTTGTACGATGTAAAAGGAGAGGTCATGGCTTTATACTTGGAACAAGCAAAAGAGCTACTCCAAAAGTTCAAATCGTACAAGATTGTTCATATCAACCGATCAGAGAACAAGCTAGCTGACGCGCTGAGCAAACTCGCTTCAACAACTTTCCAACACCTTGCCAAGGATGTAAGAATTGAAGTTTTGAAAAACCCATCAGTATTGCCGCGTCAGGTCAATGTGATTGAGATAGGGCCACCATCATGGATAACCCCAATCATCTAGTATCTCCAAGAGGGAATTCTCCCGGAAAACAAAGCTGAAGCAAGAAAGATACAGAACAAAGCGTTGTTTTACGAGATGAACGGAGCATTCTGTACAGGAGATCTTTTTAAGGCCCACTACTACGGTGCGTAGATCCCCAAGACGCAAGTTATTTGATCAAGGAAATACATGAAGGCAACTGCGGCATTCATGCGGGCCCACGCATGGTTGTAGCAAAGATAATGAGCGCATGTTACTATTGGCCAGGGATACACGTCGACGCTCTGAAAGAGTTGTGCAAATGTGACTCCTATCAGAGGCACGCGCCAAAGGCCTTGCGCCTAAAAACGATCTGATTCCTGTATCAACAGCTTGGCCTTTTCAACAGTGGGGGATTGACATGGTGGGTCCATTTCCTGAAGCCCCAGGCACTGTAAAGATCATAATTATTGCCGTTGATAGCTTCACCAAGTGGGTGGAGGCTAAGGCCCTTGCTTCAACCTCCGCAATGATGGTGCGAAAATTCATCTGGGAGCACATCATTTGCAGATTTGGTCTCCCACTCAAGATCGTCACTCATAACGGCACCAATTTCGCCTCATAAGACCTTCAGAAATGGATGAAAGAGTTTAACATTGAGCACCCTTTCTATTCTGTTGCACACCCTTAGGGCAATGGCCAAGTAGAAAGTGTCAACAAAAGCATCGTTGAAGGGATAAAAGCTCGCTTGGGCGCAAAAAGAAGAGGCTGGGTCGACGAGCTCCCCAGCATACTGTGGGCTCATCGCACCATGCCGAAAACAAGTAATGGCGAGACCCCCTTTAGCCTTGTCTACAGCTCAGAGGCGGTTATCCCAGCTGAAATAGGCCTCACCTCGCCACGCTTATCAGCAGTTAACAAGATTGATAACGAGGCAGAGCGCCGCTTAGTGTAAGACCCATACTAATTTAACGTTAATATATATACAATTAAAGTAAGCATTTAAAAAAAATGCCACTTATCAAAAACTTTACATCAAGAGTGTTTAGACATGTTTACGACATCCTAAAACTTAGTTTAAAATGTTTATATATTCCACTTTTTACAACACAAAAACGAGATCTATGCGGAAGCTTCATTTATTTGTGTGTTCGGTTCTTGTTCTGTGCTTGATCTTCATCCGGAGACCCGTAACGATCACCTATATTCAAAACCATCATAAACATTAGTATGAGGCTTTGAAAACCATTTAAAACAAGTTACCTTATCAAAACAATCAAAATATGGATTTTTGCCAGCTGATTCAGCCCTCGCGGGCCGCGAGAGCATGGCCCTCTTACTGTCGCGGGCAGCGACAGAGGTCGCGTGACGCAACGGTGGTACCGGTTCATGGTCGCGTAGCGCGATAACTTGGTTTCGACAGAATGTTTGCTTCTTTGAGCTGCATAATTGCCCAGCTATGTTATTTCCAATATCAAATTTCAAATTTACATAACTTTCAATCTACTAATCCGATTTACACGATTCTTGTTTCTAAGCGTCCGTAATATAATTACGGATGCGTTTATCAACTCGGTTCACAATTAAATCCGATTTATTAACTATTGGCTAATAAATCCTTTATGTGATTATTTGACCTGTTTCATTTTAGCAACATATTACATGTTTATTAACGAAGGTTATTTATAGTCATTTTTTACCCATTCCTGGGCTTGTTAATCATTAGCGTTCTTGCTCCAAATACACCGTTTGCATCCGGACTTACACTCGCCGGGTTATTTTGTAACTTTCTCACACTTAACTAACATTTAACCACCTATTTCATTTTGACCCGTTTAGAGGTTTTTAACATATAGGCAAAATTTTCGCTCATCATTACTCGCATCTTATTTCTACATGAAGATATCTATTTGCCTTCCACCATAACTATATTTGTGGTGGATTAACTATGGTAATCTAACTAATTCGAAGACTACGCTTCGGTTAGTCAATTTTAGGAAAAAGGGCCATTTTTGGGCGTTTGACTCAAAAGTATTATGAAATAAATATATGCATTTATCAAGACTTACTTGGTAGTAACACTCATTTCTACACAACCTTTAAAGTTCGTTTGCCCGCTTTACCCATCAAGGGCGTTTTTATCCACTTAGTCCCTCCTTTTTACAACGAGGGTCTTTCTCTAAGACATTTGACCAAGATTGCACGTTTAACTATAAATCTATATATGCGTACCTGGCTTGAGTCAACATATAGACACGTTTTATACCCCGCTTTTATTAGCCGATATTTTATGGCGACGCAATTGTCCAAATTTCTATTCGCTCCTGTGAACATATAACTTGACAACCCAACATTAGTCGATTTTGTCAAGTGGTGTCATTACTACCATTTGAACCGTTCGGCCTAAATGACCAAACATTAATATTTATAAAAACTTGGTAATAAAATACCTAATTCATGCATCCGACCCATTTCGGATTTTACCCCAAGATTTCTTTTCGTAAATTCTATTTTTTTTTCTTACATACTTAACCCATTTTGGCTTACGCCATGGGTATCCTTTCAACCTTAATTTACATTAGTCGACACTTGACTAAAATTTCTATTTTACCCCGTTTCTACCATTAACCATAGTTTTTATCATTTAAATTTATTTCGACCCATATTCATATCGTGTCGGAACCCACATTTCAGATATTACCTTTATCATATTTTATAGCTCATAAAATAAATACGTATCCTACAAAAGGTGTAAGCTTTACTTACCTCGCATCCAAATTTTGCTTTTCTTCTCCTTTTTGATTCGTTTGACCCGCTTCCTCCTCCAAGCTTCCACATAGCTTGTTAAGCGTCAAACTATCATCATCGTTTACAAGGTGGTTAGTTTAATCATAATTTAATAAGATTGTTCCACCTTACGCGTTTTATATCCAAAAATTATCATTCATCATATTCTAGGTATGTTTGACTTTTTAAAAGTCAAATGCCCATTAGTATATAAAATGCACATTCAAGTTCATTAACTAGTTTAGGCATTCAGAATTTACCCGATAGGCGTTCTTTTAAGCCACCGTTTTAACTAATCTTTTAACCCGGTTCATTATATTTCCAACACTTCAACTAGTTCAAGCGATTATTAAAGCTAACTTATTTATTCATTTCACAAGAACTATGGGTCCTCGTCTATTAGCGAAACCCGTTTCGTCATATCATTATCATTCATCCGAACACCTAATATAATCGAGTTCTACATGTCAACTAGTAGATATCATGATTTCAATCATCCATATTCATGAAATAAGTTACTAACTTCATTACAACATTCAAGACCCATTTCGAATCATGTATGGTCAAGTACTCAAACTTGAAATTTGTTTAAGTACATTGCCTTTACTATCAAATATGATGATTCTAATCACTAGTTAGGCATCATCATCATCATATTGCAAAAACCCACTTAGCTCATACTTGATTAGTTGACTAATCACTAGTTTATGGCACAAATTCAACAAGTTTGCACCTAGGGTTTTGGTCTAGACTTAAACTCACATCAATTTCACTAAAACATTCAACTTTCATTCAAGAATTTCGTTCACGCATGATTACGAAAATCTCAAAATATCAGCAAAATATAAATTTCGACATAGCTTACGATCCCCTTGACTTGGTGATCGTTTATATATATTCAAATCTAAATTTGGCCTTCGATTAATCCCTCAATTTGAAGATTTTGTTGAGTTAGGGTCTATAACCCCTTTCTCTTGCTCCTGGTCGATCGAACACACCGTGTGTGTGTTTTGATTTTGTTTTTAATAATTAATCTTTTAACTTATCCCACCTTTGGCCCCTCAAGTTTTGTTAATTAGTAAGTAGGCTACAACCTACTTAGTTTTAACAATATTTTGTCTTCTTAACTAGGCTAAACATTCCTAGTTAACTTACTGAGTTCGGGGAGGTCATAACCCGTTTTATTTAAGTCCCGTTAACTCGGCCTTCTTATAACCTTTATTTCCTCGAAAGCTTTTACTAATCATTTTTTTAGATATATTAGGTTTGGTTTATTTATTTAAATCCTAATATTTACCGGGTTTACCTTTACCACTATCGGTATTTTACCCGTTTATTTTTGGTTAATTTAATATAATTAACATACCCATTTTTGGGGTGTTACAAGTCTACCCCCCTTAAAGAGGTTTCGTACTTGAAACCTTTATCACGTAGTTCATTGGGTTAAACTTAATGAACCTGATTTCGGTGATTTACTTGAGCATTACCCGCATTTACTAATCTTACTAGGAAAGTATGGTAATGCCCTTTTGGTTTCTGAGCGTATGCGCCTATCACATGTAAGGCCTCGTGGGCCGTTACCTTTAACTCGTATCCTTTATCTTTATTGATTTCTTATCTTGGTAGTTGGACTTATTAGTCACCGGTTACCTTATACCCCATCGCTCGGGTATATCCACTTTGCCTTCTCGAGACTTATAAACTTTTATTATCCGCATTTCATAGTTCACGCTATAACGTGGTTATATTCCATATTGTTTTTCTTGACCGTGATCGCATCACGTCATGTTTAAGTTTATATAAACTTTTCATTATCGAAAATCTTCTTTTCGAATGTATCGTTTTGCACCCGTTCTTTTAGTGTTTTCCCTTTTCCAATTCCTCTCATAATATTTATATTTGTTAAAACGTTATTTCTCACTAAAACTGAATTTTAGTTTAACGTTTTCTCTTTAACTCATGTCAATTTCTCACATCAAGGAATTTACGTCCAAGGATTTATCCCCTTCCATTGTCATTTCTGTAATGACTTCGCCCTTTTTGTGACGTAACACAAATTTAAAAAAAATTGTGAATTTTTTTTGTCATTTTTGCCCGTTTAAATGTTTTAGTGAAATCCTTCGCTTTTCTCAACCAAACTTTTCATGATCTCTTCGCTTTAACCCATTCGATTAACTTAGCGAAACCCATCGCTTTTAAACTAACTTTACCTTCCGTTATTATTTTACGCGGGGAGTTATAACTACTTTCCTCACTTTACATTATTGACCCGTAGGTTCTTTCACTTAGCCTCGTAGGTTTTTTTTTTAATTTCCACCTTTTAAGGTAAAACCTCATCAGTTCGTTTCTTTCTATTTGTGACCCAAGGGTCTTTTTGGTCCCGTGGACCTCAACACTACTTATAATCCCGAAGGTTATGATGATCCCGTAGATCATCTTTTACTCATGTTGTTCTAAAAATATACTTTCAGTGTCAACGCACCCTTTTTAAGTTTAGAAATCATTCATTTTCATTCTTGAGTTCTATGGACCTTGACCGTAGTCTAAAGCTACATTTGTTTTCTTTTGGACTAATTTTTTTTCAACTTTATGACTTCTTACGTCATTTACACGTCGGTTTGTTCTACACTTACCGTTTCTCGGTTCATACTTACACTTCTTTACAACCCATTACCCGGGTTTTTTTATCTTAATGTTTTTAACGCTCCCATTGACCAGTTTGCGTTTTCCTTACATTACCAAGCGTTATTATTGTTTTATTTTATTTATTTCTAACTCGTTTGACTCGTTCTGTGTGAAAATTCATCACTTATGAATGTCAAACTTCATTCTTTATTTGACTCGTTCAACTTCGAGATAGTTGAATTACAATTATCAAAATTTATGTTTGCAAAAATCTTGTCGTCTTTTAGTCCTAATTCTTAATCCGAGTCTTTTGACTTTTAATCGGCGTTCCCGTCTCTTGGTTTACGCATACTTCTGAATCCTTACCCATCAGTCGGGTATTTTACCGAAGTCACTATTATTGCAACCCTTCCGGTATACATTATGACTTCGTTTTGATTTATTTGGTCGTCTTAGCAAATTTCATTACTTTTATTCGACCAAGTCTTTTATTCTTTATTCTACCCCTTTGACTTGTCTATGTGAATTTCATCACTTATGACAGTCAAACTTTATCCCCTATGCCTTAGCATTCTCATTAGTTGGTTTATATTTTCTTTAACTTTAATCTTTGTCCCTTCTCTCGGGCTCGTTATTCTAACGTAATACGCTTCCGTCATCCGACTTGTGTTTACGTTTACTATGTAACAACCCTCGATAAAACCGACACTCTCATAATAAGTCTACCACCCTATTATATGTTAGAATGTCCTAATATGTTTTATATTACACCTCGTATGTGAAAACCGAGCCCTAGTTATGTTATAATTACAAAATAAATCAAAAATAAGAAAAATGGAGCTGAGGCGGGCCGCGTAGACCCACCCCAACATCTTACGCGGGCGGTATCAATGCAGGAATTGACTTCGCTGACTTCTTTAGTTGAAGCGGGCCGCGTAAGAGTATATGTGTAGTTGACGCGGGCCGCGACAGATCATGAAACGCGGAAGCATCCGGTGCTGACACGTGTCAACATCGTGGCGAGTCTAGTAGCTGACCCAGCTAAGCTACAGCGTTGACCAATGTTGACGCGGGACGCGTAAGTGACCCTTGTCTTTCACGCGGGCCGCGACAGGACCAGAAATCAGAACTATAAATAGATAGCATCAGATTACAATTTCCGTCGCTCACATTTCAATCTCAATCTCGAATTCTGAAAGTATTAGACACATTTTGCAAGTATTATACCCCTAATTAGCAAGGTTCTGCTCTGTTGTAAGTATTATAACCCCAGTTTCATAATAGTTACGCTGCCCGATTGATTTAGGGTTCCGTAACAACTGTCGTGGTTCTGCCCGACGTAGTTGTTGGAATGCCGTCTCGGGGAGGGTATCATTAATATTTTCAATGGGTTATAATACTAACCAATGTACATTTGTATAAATTATCGATTATATCCAGGAAACCCTTACGAAAAGCCTAAGACAGCAATGTAAGTTTATCCTCTTTTTTAACCTTTTTGGAATATTTTACAAAACCTTAAGTGTTTTACAATATGATTAAGCGATGATTGAGTCTTTGTAGTTCTTCAATTACTGTCGGTATTATGGGGTTTTGTATACAAAATTTATTACTACTTGCGAGTAGTAAGTCGGGAACGACAGTACATTATCATTGGACAACGAGTTAGCCAATGGGTAATTTGACCATAGCCATAGATCCGGTCAAGTGGCATATACTGAATGAGTAATTGTGTAGAAATAAACAATGTGATCGCTCTCAATACTGTTTTAATTGATAAAATGTTTCTTGATTAAACTGGGATTCACTCACCAGTATTTCCGACTGACAAATGTTTTTAAAACGCGTTACAGGTAACACAATGTGAACAGCCAATTAATGAAAGCCAGCTGGAGAGCACTGAAGGCTTGGAAAAAATGTGGCTATAAAAGTTACCTAATAAACGATGTTTTAAATTCAATAAAATAGGGTTTGTCCCTATAAATGTATTTTAATAAGAAACTTGGGTTTTACCCATATGATTATTAATATTAAATGCGGTGGTTTTACTCTGATAAACATTTCCTAACTACGGCCCTGATGAAAATTCCGCTGCGAGATTTAATAACACTGATACCACCACAATTGAGATCGCGTCCGCCCGTTCCCGGGAATAAGGGATCGGGGGTGGCGACAGAAGGTGGTATCAGAGCCTAGCCACTGGTCTGAGCCAAAGAAGTGTTCTGCTGACACTTAAAATCCTAAAATTTGTGTTAGAAAATAAAATTATTTAAATAAGTGTATAATTGTATTTATTTGTTATGTGTTATTTGACTATCTGTTAGTTTTCAGTATGAGTGATCAAGGACCATCAGACGTGAATCTTCAATTGTCTGAATCACCTAGGAATGAGGGTACATCATCACAGGCTGCCCTTTCAGGGTATACTGCTGATCAGGAAGATGGAATATTTGCTTTTAGAGCTCAATCTGAAGAACCATTTCCTAATAAGAAACGAGGATGGTTCAGTAAAGAAGATTTTGCTCGTAGGAAGAGAATGAGAAAATTACAACAGCAAAGAACTTTAGAAGCTATTAAGCGAGAGACAGATGCCCATACTCAAGATATGCTTAATAGAAGACTAGCTAATTTCCATATCCTAGCTACAACTACTGCTGACCCAAGTCTGGAACAACTAGTAGCCCCACAACCACAAATCTCAGACCAGCCCATGGAGATAGAAAACCAGGAAAACTAGGTGGAGATGCATGATTTTAACCCAGATGAAATTCCTAGGGTACCTGCGCCAAACCCTTTAGACCCAAATTACGACCCCTGGTGGGACGATAATAGGGACTTTGTGCAACGTTACCCTATCCAAGAATACCCACCCATACAGAACATAGAAGCTTACCCAGGTATGGACCCTTTAGATCCCTATTACCAAGATGAATATATTAGGGAAATTTTAGAGGATCCTTACCAATTTCAGGAACTGTCACCCCCATATCAGGAACCCGCACCCCAGATTCCAAACCCAGTCCGAGAACCTGCACCCCCAATGAGTGCAGAAAACGTTCAAGACCTTAGGACTTTTGGGGAGGAAATTTTAGAGAGCAGCGAAAGAATGCGTCAGGTGGGAGAGCGTCTCGTATGGAAATACGATGAGCGCAATATGGATTTTTGGATAAATCCATATCCGTGAATGAGATGGTGAAACGATGGTAGTAATAATATAATAAAAATAAAATAAAATATGTGTGTACGGATGCATATTATTATTAGTGTAATTTTCTTTCTGTTGGTATTGTAATCTTTATTTCTGTACTAGTGTGTAATAGACGCATAGTATATGAAAATAGAGTACAAGTCGCAATGATCGACGATTTTGGTTAAATTGCGTGTCATGTAATTAACTATATTACCTATTATTTGTGATATTAATATGGGGTAAATGTTTAAAATTCAGATGGCCGACGAAGGAAATCAAGGAAATCTGAATAATGATAACCAGAGTAACATTAACGTGGTTAATGAGAATCCAAACATCAATAACAATAACAATGGAAATCAAGTGGACAATAGTGCTATCCAACAAATAGTAGCACAGGGAATTATAGATGCAATGCCATTTATACTTCAAACTGTTAAGGATGCTGATAATAAAAGTAAGCATAGCAGTAAGGGACCAAGTGAACCAGAAAACAGCGTAAATAATGGACCTGTACTTCAAATGCCTATTCCCAAAAGAAGAAGAACCATGCCTTATGGTTGTTCTTATAAAGAATTCTGGTCTTGTAAACCAATGGAATTCTCGGGCAATGAAGGGGCCATTGCAACCTTTCGTTGGATAGAAAAGAATGAGGCAGTATTAAGGATAAGCAAGTGTGCTGAAGAAGATAGAATATTATTTGCTTCTAATCTGTTTAATAATGCAGTACTAGAATGGTGGAACACTATCCTCCAAACAAAAGGAAGTGATAGAACCTACAATATAGAATGGGAAGAATTTAAGAATAAGGTAGAAAGGAAATTCTGCCCACCCAATGAAAAGGAACAGATAGCAAACAAATTCCTAAACCTTAGGATGACTGGTGTGGATAGTAAGGGATACACTAAAATATTCTTTGAATATGCTAGAATAGTGCCAACTCTTGCTTCACCAGAACCAGTGTTAATCTCCCATTATATTTGGGGATTAATTGGAGAGATTAGACACGTAGTCAAGGCAGCTAGACCTCAAACTATAGAAGAAGCTGTAGAACTAGCCAATACCTTGACTGATGAGTTAGTCCGTACCAGAGAAGAGGATCAAAGGAGGAACCTAACCCAGAAGTTGACTCAAGAATTTCGTTCTGGAAATTCTAACCATGGGAAAAATATAGGTTCTACCTCTGCACCCTACTGTAGGTATTGCAAAAGATAGCATTCAGGGAGATGCTCCATATATTGTAACTTTTGCAAAATATCGGGACACAAGGAAGAAAACTGCAGGAAGAAAGCTAACAGTAAGGTATGTTACAATTGCGGAGAACCAGGTTATGTCAAGCTAAATTGTCCAAAATTAGCTCCAGCTCCAGATAACAAGAATACTAAAAATGCTAGAGCATTTGTTCTGACTGTAGAAGAAGCCAAGATGATTCCAGATGTCATAGCTGGTACGTTTTTAGTTAATGATGTCTTTGCTAAAGTATTATTTGACTCTGGCGCAAACCAAAGTTTTATTAATACATCGTTTTGCAAATTTCTAAATCAGTCATTAACTAAACTACCACATGAATGCGTAGTAGAGACATCTAATGGAGAAACTGTTAGAATTTCTGAAATCTTGCAGGGAGCAAGAATAGAAATTTTAAATCAGAAGTTTATTGAAAATCTTTATCCTATGAATCTGGTAGGATTTGATATTGTTTTAGGAATGGATTGGTTAATAGCCAATAAAGCTAGTATTTTATGTGATCAAAAGTTAATTCAAGTAAATTCACCAAAAGGTAAAATGATCACAATTAAAGGAGATAAATCTTCTAGATCTACTAAATTCATTTCTGTGATGAAAACTGCAAGTTGTATGAGAAAAGGTTCTATAGTATATTTGATTTCTATAATCATTAACACTAAAGGAAAGGATTTAAAAGATATTCCAGTAGTATCTCAATTTTCAGATGTATTTCCAGAAGAATTGCCAGGACAACCTCCGGACAGAGAAGTTGAATTCAGAATTCACTTAATACCAGGAACATCACCGATTGCCAAAGCTACCGTTTGGCACCCGCTGAAATGCAAGAATTGAAGAAACAATTAGATGAATTGTTGGAGAAAGGATTTATACAACCAAGTTCGTCGCCATGGGGAGCGCCGATACTGTTTGTTAAAAAGAAGGACGGATCAATGCGTATGTGCATTGACTACCGTGAATTAAACAAGGTCACGATTAAGAATCGGTACCCATTACCGAGAATCGATGATTTTTTTGATCAACTACAGGGAGCTCGATTTTTATCTAAAATCGATTTAAGATCAGGATATCATCAATTAAAGGTATAGGAAGAGGACATTCCTAAGACTGCATTTAGAACAAGGTATGGCCATTATGAATTTACTGTCATGCCATTTGGTTTAACCAATGCCCCACTGCATTTATGGACATGATGAACCGAATATGTAAGCCATATTTGGATAAATTCATAATTGTCTTTATAGATGATATTCTAATTTACTCTAAAAGTAAAGAGGATCATGCAAAGCATTTGCAGGCACTTTTAAGTTTATTACAAAAGAAAAAGCTTTATGCTAAGTTTTCTAAGTGTGAATTTTGGTTAGAACAGGTACAATTCCTTGGACACCTAGTCAATCATGAAGGAATTCCTTAACTAAGTTAACTTGTAAATCTGTTAAGTTTGAATGGGGATTTAAACAAGAAGAAGCATTTAGAATCCTTAAGCAAAGATTAACCCATACACCTATACTAGCATTACCAGAAGGAACTAAAGACTTCGTAGTCTATTGTGATGCTTCTAAATTAGGTTATGGATGTGTGTTGATGCAACGACAAAAGGTTATAGCTTACGCATCTAGGCAACTTAAGAATCATGAAGAGAATTATTCAACTCATGATTTAGAATTAGCAGCTATAATTTTTGCTCTTAAGATTTGGAGACATTACCTTTATGGTAGTAAGTTTACTGTATTCACCGATCATAAGAGTCTAAGGTATGTTTTCAAGCAAAAAGAATTGAATATGAGACAAAGACGTTGGATGGAATTTCTTAGTGATTATGATTATAATATCCAGTATCATGAAGGAAAATCAAATGTAGTGGCAGATGCTTTAAGCCGAAAGTATCATGAAAAACCAAGAAGGGTACGTTCTCTTAAATTAGATCTGCAAGTAGATTTGAATGAGCAAATAAGAGAAGTACAAGAATCAGTAATCAAGGATGATTCTGAAAAATTAAAAGGTATGCTAAAAGAATTAGAACAAGGAACAGATGGAATATGGAGATTCCATGAAAAGAGAATGTGGATACCTAAATTAGGAAACCTACGTCATCGTATACTAGAAGAAGCCCATAAATCTAAGTATACAATGCATCCAGGAAGTGATAAAATGTACCAGGATTTAAGGAAAAATTTCTGGTGGATAGGAATGAAAAAGGACATAACAACCTATGTTTCTAAATGTTTAACTTGTTCACAAGTTAAAGCTGAACACCAGAAATCCTCAGGTTTGTTACAACAATTAGAAATGCCAGTTTGGAAATGGGAATTTATAACAATGGATTTTGTTACTAAATTACCCAAAACTAGGAAAGGAAATGATACAATCTGGGTGATTGTAGATAGGCTAACCAAGTCAGCTCATTTTCTACCAATGAAGGAAACAATTAGTATGGAACAATTATCTAAATTGTATGTAAATGAAATTGTTTCTTTACATGGTATTCCTTTATCAATTGTTTCTGATAGGGATAGTCGATTTACATCTCATTTTTTGTCAAGTTTCCAAAAGGCAATGGGAACCAAGTTAAAGATAAGTACGGCTTATCATCCACAAACAGATGGACAAAGCGAAAGGACAATTCAGACAATGGAGGACATGCTTAGAGCTTGTGTAATTGATTTTGGAGGTAATTGGGAGGATCACTTACCTTTAATAGAATTTTCTTATAATAATAGTTATCACACAAGTATAAATGCTGCACCATTCGAAGCACTTTATGGACGAAAGTGTCAAACCCCAGTCTGTTGGGCAGAAATTGGGGAAAAGCAACTATCTGGACCTGAGATAGTGCAAGAAACAACCGATAAAATTATTCAAGTCAAGGAACGACTGAAAGCAGCACGTGATAGACAGAAAAGTTATGCTAATAATAGGCGAAAACCATTGGAGTTTCAAGTAGGAGATAAAGTATTATTGAAAGTCTCTCCTTGGAAAGGAGTGGTAAGATTCATCAAACGAGGAAAGCTAAGTCCCAGGTATGTTGGACCTTTTAAGATTATTAGAAGAATAGGACCTGTAGCTTATCAGCTACAACTGCCAGAGGAAATGACAGGAATACATGATGTGTTTCATGTATCTAATCTTAAAAAGTGTTTAGCTGATGAATCATTGATAGTACCTCTTAAGGATATAGAGGTAAATGAACAACTCAAATTTGTAGAAAGATCTCTACAAATTGAAGACAGGAAAGTCAAGAATCTCAAGCATAAGAGACTAGTTCTAGTCAAAGTGAAGTGGGACTCCAAAAGAGGACCTGAGTACACATGGGAGCTTGAAGCAGAAATGAAAAACAAATATCCATATTTATTTCAGTAGATCTCGAGGACGAGCTCTAAAACAAGGTATGGAGAATGTAACAACCCTCGGTAAAACCGACACTCTCATAATATGTCTAACACCCTATTATATGTTAGAATATCCTAATATGTTTTATATTACACCCCGTATGTGAAAACCGAGCCCTAGTTATGTTATAATTATAAAATAAATCAAAAATAAGAAAAATGGAGCTGAGGCGGGCCGCGTAGACCCACCCCAACATCTTACGCGGGCGGTATCAATGCAGGAATTGACTTCGCTGACTTCTTTAGTTGAAGTGGGCCGCGTAAGAGTATATGTGTAGTTGACGCGGGCCGCGACAGATCATGAAACGCGGAAGCATCCGGTGCTGACACGTGTCAACATCGTGGCGAGTCTAGTAGCTGACCCAGCTAAGCTATAGCGTTGACCAATGTTGACGCGGGCCACGTAAGTGACCCTTATCTTTCACGCGGGCCGCGACAAGACCAGAAATCAGAACTATAAATAGATAGCATCAGATTACAATTTCCGTCGCTCACATTTCAATCTCAATCTCGAATTATGAAAGTATTAGAGATATTTTGCAAGTATTATACCCCTAATTAGCAAGGTTCTGCTCCGTTGTAAGTATTATAACCCCAGTTTCATAATAGTTACGCTGCCCGATTGATTTAGGGTTCCGTAACAACTGTCGTGGTTCTGCCCGACGTAGTTGTTGGAATGCCGTCTCGGGGAGGGTATCATTAATATTTTCAATGGGTTATAATACTAACCAATGTACATTTGTATAAATTATAGATTATATCCAGGAAACCCTTACGAAAAGCCTAAGAGAGCAATGTGAGTTTATCCTCTTTTTTAACCTTTTTGGAATGTTTTACAAAAACTTAAGTGTTTTAGAATATGATTAAGCGGTGATTGAGTCTTTGTAGTTCTTCAATTAGTGCCGGTATTATGGGGTTTTGTATACAAAATTTATTACTACTTGCGAGTAGTAAGTCGAGAACTACAATACATTATCATTGGACAACGAGTTAGCCAATGGGTAATTTGACCATAGCCATAGATCCGGTCGAGTGGCAAATACTGAATGAGTAATTGTGTAGAAATAAACAATGTGATCGCTCTCAATACTGTTTTAATTGATAAAATGTTTCTTGATTAAACTGGGATTCACTCACCAGTATTTCCGACTGACAAATGTTTTTAAAACGCGTTACAGGTAACACAATGTGAACAGCCAATTAATGAAAGCCAGCTGGAGAGCACTGAAGGCTTGGGAAAAATGTGGCTATAAAAGTTACCTAATAAACGATGTTTTAAATTCAATAAAATAGGGTTTGTCCCTATAAATGTATTGTAATAAAAAACTTGGGTTTTACCCATATGATTATTAATATTAAATGAGGTGGTTTTACTCTGATAAACATTTCCTAACTACGGTCCTGATAAAAATTCCGCTGCGAGATTTAATAACACTGATACCACCACAACTAAGATCGCGTCCGCCCGTTCCCGGGAATAAGGGATCGGGGGTGGCGACATACTATCAAACATCTTACTTATTTGATTCATTTGGATATCTTTTTGATTCGTCCCATTCACCCCGTCCTTACTACATTGGACGTAAATGTGTCCATCATAAGAAGTTCATGACATCATGTGTTCACTACTTACTTGGCAAGAGTATGCGATCAACACATGACACACATGACCTTTTTATAATTTTCACATAACACCCTATGTAAGTAATGCCTCTAATATTTCTATATCACTGATTTAAATTGGCAAAACTTAATTCAATTACTATTTAACAATTATTAGTTTTACCTGTTTTATTCTTGAACATATAAAATGTTTTCCTTTTTATCGAACTATTATATAATCACATTCATTAATGTGATCGCTACTTTTCTCAATAGTATTATATTGAGAGTTATTCACTTGGATAGTTACCCCCGTCTAAGTTTCCATAGGAACTAATCATGTTATTGCTTTGGTTATTCATCATCGTGGATAACACATGTTTCTTTTTAATTTCTCTTGGAAACATCGTCCGGAATAGGTATCCTATTCAGGTTTTTCCAAGTTTTATCCTACATATGCAGCATTCATTTTCTATGTGTTTGTTGCATATTTCTATTTGTACGATTAAATTTAAAACGTGCACCTGATAATGCTTGCCCTAACGGGCTTTCCTTGCCATTAATCTTGTTCGCGATCATTACGCGATTTAGGTCCTTGGTGAGCATACTCTACTTTTCATACTTCGGACCGTTCCTCTTGTCATATCCGTCACTTGTTACACTCTCGCCATTTTCAGATGCGAGTATCCTTCAACTAAAACATTTATAAAAGTTAGTAACGTCAATATCAATAATCGCCCATATTATAATACGAGGCTTTTCTGCTATACGTGTCAACACACGTAATTTCGTTATCTATATTGATTCTTTATTAATTCCATTGGGTTAACGTGTATTACGCGATAACCCTATGTGTTGTTTACAACACTTCAACGTGCTAATCCATTAATAAAATATACTTACCGGATTGTGCGATCAAGTCTCGAACCGAACACACTTTACTCTTTAACCTTGAGCTCTGATTACCAACTTGTAAGACCCATACAATTTAACGTTAATATATATACAATTAAGGTAAGCATTTAAAAAAATGCCACTTATCAAAAACTTTACATCAAGAGTGTTTAGACATGTTTACGACATCCTAAAACTTAGTTTAAAATGTTTATATATTCCACTTTTTACAACACAAAAACGAGACCTATGCGGAAGCTTCATTTATTTGTGTGTTCGGTTCTTGTTCTGCGCTTGATCTTCATCCGAAGACCCGTAACGATCACCTATATTCAAAACCATCATAAACATTAGTATGAGGCTTTGAAAACCATTTAAAACAAGTTACCTTATCAGAACAATCAAAATATGGATTTTTGCCAGCTGATTCAGCCTTCGCGGGCCTCGAGAGCATTGTACTCTTACTGTCGCGGGCCGCGACAGAGGCCGCGTGACGCGACGGTGATACCGGTTCATGGTCGCGTAGCGCGACAACCTGGTTTCGACAGAATGTTTGCTTCTTTGAGCTGCATAATTGCCTAGCTATGTTATTTCCAATATCAAATTTCAAATTTACATAACTTTCAATCTACTAATCCGATATGTGATTATTTGACCCGTTTCATTTTAGCAACATATTAAATGTTTATTAACGAAGGTTATTTCTAGTCATTTTTTACCCATTCCTGGGCTTGTCAATCATTAGCATTCTTGCTCCAAATACTTGGTTTGCATCCGGACTTACACTCGCTGGGTTATTTTGTAACTTTCAAACACTTAACTAACATTTAACCACCTATTTCATTTTGACCCGTTTGGAGGTTTTTAACATATAGGCAAAATTTTCACTCATCATTACTCGCATTTTATTTCTACGTGAAGATATCTATTTGCCTTCCACCACAACTATATTTGTGGTGGATTAACTATGGTAATCTAACTAATTCGAAGACTACCCTTCGGTTAGTCAATTTTACAGAAAAGGGCCATTTTTGGGCGTTTGACTCAAAAGTATTATGAAATAAATATATGCATTTATCAAGACTTACTTGGTAGTAACACTCATTTCTATACAACCTTTATAGGTCGTTTGCCCGCTTTACCCATCAAGGGCGTTTTATCCACTTAGTCCCTCCTTTTTACAACGAGGGTCTTTCTCTAAGACATTTGACCAACATTGCACGTTTAACTATAAATCTATATATGCGTACCTCGCTCGAGTCAACATATAGACCCGTTTTATACCCCGCTTTTATTTGCCGATATTTTATGGCGACACAATTATCCAAATTTCTATTCGCTCCTGTGAATATATAACTTGACAACCCAACATTAGTCGATTTTGTCAAATGGTGTCATTACTACCATTTGACATGTTCGGCCTAAATGACCAAACATTAATATTTATAAAAACTTGGTAATAAAATACCTAATTCATGCATTCGACCCATTTCAGATTTTACCCCAAGATTTCTTTTCGTAAATTCTATTTTTTTTCTTACATACTTAAACCATTTTGGCTTACGCCATGGGTATCCATTCAACCTCAATTTATATTACTCGACACTTGACTAAAATTTCTATTTTACCCCTTTTCTACCATTAACCATGGTTTTTATCATTTAAATTTATTCCGACCCGTATTAATATCGTGTCGGAACCCACATTTTGGATATTACCTTTATCATATTTTATAGCTCATAAAATATATACGTATCCCACAAAAGGTGTAAGCTTTACTTACCTCGCATCCAAATTTTGCTTTTCTTCTCCTTCTTGATTCGTTTGACCCGCTTCCTCCTCCAAGCTTCCACCTAGCTTGTTAAGCGTCAAACTATCATCATCGTTTACAAGGTGGTTAGTTTAATCATAAATTAATACGATTATTCCACCTTACGCGTTTTATATCCAAAAATTATCATTCATCGTATTCTAGGTCAGTTTGACTTTTTAAAAGTCAAATGCCCATTAGTATATAAAATGTACATTCAAGTTCATTAACTAGTTTAGGCATTCACAATTTACCCGGTAGGCGTTCTTTTAAGCCACCGTTTTAACTAATCTTTTAACCCGGTTCATTATATTTTCAACACTTCAACTAGTTCAAGCGATTATCAAAGCTAACTTATTTATTCATTTCACAAGAACTAAGGGTCCTCATCTATTAGCGAAACCTGTTTCGTCATATCATTAGCATTCATCTGAACACCTAATATAATCGAGTTCTACATGTCAACTAGTAGATATCATGATTTCAATCATCCATATTCATGAAATAAATTACTAACTTCATTACAACATTCAAGACCCATTTCGAATCATGTATGGTCAAGTACTCAAACTTGAAATTTGTTTAAGTACCTTGCCTTTACTATAAAAAATGATGATTCTAATCACTAGTTAGGCACCATCATCATCATATTGCAAAAACCCACTTAGCTCATACTTGATTAGTTGACTAATCACTAGTTTATGACACAAATTCAACAAGTTTGCACCTAGGGTTTTGTTCTAGACTTAAACTCACATCAATTTCACTAAAACATTCAACTTTCATACAAGAATTTTTTTCATGCATGATTATCAAAATCTCAAAATATCACCAAAATATAAATTTCAACATACCTTACGATCCCCTTGACTTGGTGATCATTTATATATATATATTCAAATCCGAATTTGGCCTTCGATTGATCCCTCAATTTGAAGATTTTGTTGAGTTAGGGTTTATAACCCGTTTCTCTTGCTCCTGGTCGATCGAACACACTGTGTGTGTGTTTTGATTTTTTTAATAATTAATCTTTTAAGTTATCCCACCTTTGGCCCCACAAGTTTTGTTAATTAGTAAGTAGGCTACAACCTACTTATTTTTAACAATATTTTGTCTTGTTAACTAGGTTAAACATTCCTAGTTAACTTACTGAGTTCAGGGAGGTCATAGTCCGTTTTATTTAAGTCCTGTTAACTCGGGCTTCTTATAACCTTTATTTCCTCGAAAGCTTTTACTAATCATTTTTTTTATATATATTAGGTTTGGTTTATTTATTTAAATCCTAATATTTACCGGGTTTACCTTTACCACTAACGGTATTTTACCCGTTTATTTTTGGTTAATTTAATATAATTAACAAACCCGTTTTTGGGGTGTTACACTTAGACTTGGACCTGCTCGAAGAAAGGCGCGAGATCGCGCGAATCAAAAAGGCCAAGTAAAAAACTCAATTGGAGAGGTACTACAATGCAAGGGTGCGAATTTGTACCTACACTCCAGGAGAATACGTGTTCAGGGACAACGAAGCCTCCAATGCTGAGCGCCCTGGGAAACTAGCACCGAAATGGGAAGGCTCATACTTGATACATGAGGTGCTAGGAAAAGGGGCATACAAGTTGCGCACCTTGGATGGCCACATCATCCCACGCACATGGAACGCGCAATAATTACGCAAGTGCTACATGTGAATGCCATATTTCTATGGCCATGCGCCTTTTCTATTAATTATGTTGGCCACGCGCCGTTTAATTATCTATGTCGGCCACACGCCTTTTACTTTTTTTATTATGTATGATGGCCTTGCGCCTGTTTCTTGCTACTTAATGCAAAGGTTGGCTATGCCTTATGATTATCATTATATATCTCCTACGTTACAAATGTATGTTAAACTTTTGATTAGCACGAAAACGCTTAAGTAAATTACGAGCTCTTGAGTTACGCCTCCAAGGTCCTCCGCGAAGATAGCGCGAGACCGGGCAATAACACTCATAAATGAGCCACACTTACATTTATTCGCGTTAACTTAAACAGAGTTTCTAACAACAATGCAATAATTGTAACTTGGAAAAATAATAAGAGTCAAACTTAATGTTTCATTCAAAACGCGCAAACGCGCAACGATTACATAAGCTAAAAACATGGAAAATTACAAGGCATCAGCCTATAAATCCTACCACATATTCATAGCCATCACCATCACCATCACCATCACCATCGCCGCCAGCCTCCTCTTCATCTGTCAACTCCACAGTCTCTGGAGGGTCTAGGATGGACTTCAGCCGCGCACTCCAATCATCATGTTTTAATGCATCAATGACCAACTCGATGACAGGTAACGAAAGATGGTCATAAACATGTTCAGCGCGAGAAAGCATGGAGTCAGTCTGGTCAGACACGGAGCAGTGGCGAGTGTTGAATGGCTAGGCTAGCACCTCTCCGACATGCTGGGCACACTCCAAATAACCACCACGATGACCAACGGCACACACAACATCAGTCAGCGCGGTGACAACTTCATCCAGCTTCGTAGCATTCAGTATGGAGTTGGCAATCTATACAAAAGAAGAAAGTCATGAAAACAGGTTAACAATAAATAAAACCTAAGTCAAAAGAGGAGAAACTCACCGCAGCTATCCCTCTACCGCGCATCCATTCGGCCTCTGAAATGAGCGTGTCAACGATTGTTTGGGTCTCAGCATAGTTATTATGAGCCACATTCAAGGCAGAAGTGCTGATATCGCGCGCCTCCTCGGCTTTTTTCTTCGCTTCCTCGGCGGTCTCAGCCTTTACCCTTTCGGCCTCAAGATCTATCTCTAACGATTCGTTCTTATCATGGGACTCAAACAATCGGCGTTTCAATTCTGCAATTTCCACATCCTTTGCAGCTAACTCCTTATCCTTACTCTCAACCCGCGCATTCAGCTCAGCCTGCAAGCGTTGAAACAATGAGTTAGAAATATTTTTTACAAAGCAATATAATAGGAAAAAAGAGTTAAGTATGATTAAACCTCAACACGCTCCTTGTCTACTTGAACTTCCTCAACCTTCCCTTTCTGGGTGGCAATCTCAGCCTCAAGGTCGGTAATTTTGGAACGTGCAATATACATGCGTTGGTTGTCTTTTCCACATACCTTCCTCCATTCTGCGCGCTCCTTAGACAACAGCTCCTCAGCAGCTTGGAGCTTGCTCTTCAGGCCTTCACGCCCCCACTCTTCCAACTTCTTCTCTGCCTCAAAGGCAGCCTTCTCTTCAACAAAGGTATTTTTCATCTGTTCAAAGGCTTGGACTTCTTTCAACAGGCGTTCCCGGTATTTGTCCTCTTTACACATGGTGCGCCACTCACGCACAATCTGGTGACTGGCAGAACGGGTGTTAGCCTCCCCGATAATATAAGCGCGATATAACCCCTCATGGGTACGCGCTCATTGCATGTTGACCTCTCCGGGAGGGAAAGAACCAAAGTACCAATCCCGATAGGCTCCAAACTCGACAAATGTGTCCTTTTGTTTCAAACTCCAAACAGGCAGGTGCGGAGTATCGCCACGCTGCTCTTCGGTATAGGTCTTGTAATAGATATCCCGCAAGGTATCCTCCGCACCTATGAGGGATTGTGGCATCGATCCTGCGCCCCCTAGACCCTTCTGTCCAGCCGCGCCAGCACCTCCAGCACCTGCACCAATCGTCGCAGCAGATATGTCTTTAGGCGCTGTCTGCTTCGATATGGTGGCAGCTGAGCCCCCAGCAATAGATGTCAATTGTACAGTTTGGGTGGGGGCATCATGTTGCGGAAGTTCCGTTAGCTTAACAACTTCAGGCTCTTTCCGCTTAATAACTTCAGCCTCTTTTCTCTTAATGGGCTGGTCAAGCCCTGTGATGCGTACAACCTCCGGACCCTGCGCCTCGTCGTGTTGGGTGGCCGCAGTAGTCTCGGTCCCTGCCTTCTCCTTCTCAGGGATTGTACTGCCCGCATGCTCTTTAATTGTTTTCTCAACCTCCTTTTCAATTGTTCTTGGAGGCTTGATGATAAACTTGGTCTTTTTCGCCGCCGGCTCATTCGGTTTCTCTAGCTCAACACCCTTAACCTTCTCAGAGGTTTTCTTCAAGGCCTCTGCAGAAGTTAAGTGTCAGAAAATTCTGCTAAGGAAGAAAAACATAAAACATGAGTGTCATAACACTAACTAGGCGAAAACTTGTAAAGGGAGCACAGGCTACTCTGCTTCCCTATCACTGGGCCCACAACCTTCTGCACCGGTTTGGCCCTAGTGGCAGTCTTCTCTCACGACCTTTTCTTGCTCACCAGCTTAGCAGCAGCTTCTTCTTCATGCTCTTCCTCTTCTTCATCCAAGGCGATTGAAGAAGGAGTCGCGCCGGCTTCAGGGATCCTGGATCCCGCGCTTCCAGAGCTTTTAGACCCGGTCGCGCTGCCTTTCTTCTTCTCACCTATACGGGACAAACCCACGCCGCGCAAGGGTCTTGGGTTGGGAAATAACGAACCTTCAGTCGCGGAAGGAGGATGGGCAAAAGCTCCAGTGGGGGGGGGGGAAGAGGAAATAGCCCTTGATTTGTTCATACTAGTAAGGCTCTCCAGACCGTAGCGGGCGCACACCCATAGACCCACTAAAAGTGGGAAAGGCTACTTGATAAAGTTGAACCTCTACGTTATATAAAAAAGAGGAGAAAAATGAGTCAGGCGCAAGAACATTGGAAGAAAAGGAGGAGGAAATAACATATACCTTCGCCATTAACTTGTAGAACAGGAACATCCTCACTAAGCTCCGGCCATTTATCGCTCATGCCCGCCGCGACCAACACCTGCTCACCAAAAATACGGTTGGGCATCGCAACAAGATTAAGATACCAATCAGACCCTTTGGGGATAGGGAGTTCCTCCTTCTCAATCTTGTCTGATTCACGAAAGATCATCGCGATCGGCATAACCTCCTCCTTGATGAAGAACTTAATCTTCCAGTCATGAAAGCTTTTTGGAGGGTTTATCAAAATCTTCTTAGCAGAGCCTCGGTTGCCGAAGGAATAGAAGCCTATATTCCCTATCAATTGGTTGAAGGCCCGGAACTTCTCGACAGTGGGTTCCATCCCCTGAGATCGGCATAAGAACCCAAAGTGTCGAACCCTAACCATGCCCATGGGACTCATCTGAGATATATGAAACCCGTAAAAATGTAGAATAGATGACATGAAGTGAGTCGCCGGCAGCCGGAAGTTTCCTTGAATAAAGAAATCTTCGAACAACGTTATATATCCCGGTGGTGCGTCGGCGGCCGTTTGACCTTGCCGGGCATATTGTGCATCCCATTCCGGTGTGAAGGGGTATGGTCCCAGATCTCGCACCAGCATGGCTGCGAGTGACCATTACCCTTGTCAAAAAACCCCCACCAGCAAGAACTTATCTGTGTCCGTGCGGGCACGCGTGAACACAGCGGTCGAATCCAATCAGTTAAGAGATAAGAATACTTACCTTGTGTATGAAAATGGGTGTACACATAGCGGTGTGGCCTGGCACCGCATCCTATGAATATTTTCGTCATGACAGGGGATCTGGACAACAGTAACAGTCACCACAAGTGGCGATGCGGCCTGGCACCGCATCTCGCAGTCTTCGCCAGAGTGAGAACGCGGAAACAACAGCAGTTACCGCAGGCAGCGATGTGGCGTGGCACCACATCCTGCCCACGAGGCAAGTGGGACTGACACCACAGAGCAAGTGGCACCAATGACAGTCGCCTGTCAGCCCATACGTAAGCAACAGACTGACGCCGCAGTAGGACGTGGCTTCACCTCCACAGCTGACAAGCCTGACACACCTTCATAAGGACGGCGCGTCGTCAGTCTGTCTACTCAACCACCCTCCATCACTCCTCGGCTATAAATACCCATCCCAAACCAGGTTTGAGCTATATCTTCACAACTCTCTCACTACTACTACTATCACACACTTTGCTTCACAAGCAAATTACTGATTCTCACGCCGGAGGGTGGTAACAAGGAGCACCCCCACCCCTTCCTCCTTGTTACGAGTCACGGTGTGTTTTCCTTGTGCAGGAGACAGCCCAGCTGACGGTCCAGCCACCGATCCTCGGAAAGAAGGGATTAGCCCTACTTGACGAGACCAGTGAATTAACCTCCCTTGGTTAACCATTGTTTCATCACGGTGAAAACTGAAACCCTCTTGTGATTTGCTCGAATAACCCCTGATCCCACTTAAGAACAGGGACTGGACCTTCTTCGACTTGAACCAATTCCTCTTCAGCCATGCGTATTTAAGTATGAAAGTTCACTGACTTCTGGGAAAACTTGAAGATCTGCTAATGACCTCCTTGAAGATTTGAAGAAAGTTTGGTGAAATAGAGAGAGAATGAAGGAGGCAGTCGAAAGATTGTGTAGTTATCTCTCCTATCGTGGGATATATATACCCATCACATTTAATGCGATGGGTAAACGTGCCGAAATCACCGCGCGCATAACCAATCATTAATCGCCACGTAAGGCGGGATTTCCGGCGTCACGGTTACCACGCGTGTTTGGGCCTCACTCGCCTGACAAAAGGTGAACCATCAGTGGCAGCATGATGATCAACGTGTCAGCACTCAACTCAACCGTCGCCATTAAAGACATTTGCACCAACTTGTCAGATTTCAAATTTCGAGAGCTTTCCCGCTTAAATATACTATAAAACTTCATGTAGAGGTTAGCAAAGACCGCGCCGCACACGTCTTCAGCCAAATATACGTGCGTGCTAACCATAAAAAGCACAAGCAATCTCTAAACAAGTCCGATAGCCGCGCCGTAGTAGTTGATAAATAACTACACGAGCGCCAACTACCAAGGCATAGCAAACGTTTTTAAAAAGTCCAGCACTCTCTTTTTTCAGATTCCAGAGCTCCAACCATTTACTACGTGCATGGAAGCAACACTGGACTGGGGGGACTTGAAGGGGTATGGTCCCAAAAAGCCGCGCAGACCAATCAGGTCGCGCGCCTGACCATACTCCTTACTCAATAAGCTGATTAATCTTTAGACACCGCGCAGGCTACTTGGGTAAAACCAGAGCCCCGCGCGAGGCCAAAACAAGATGTAACCCCAATTACACACTTAGTATCTTGAATGAGAACCCTCAACTCCTACACCTCGCGCTGACTATTTGTACCCACTTCAAGGGTCGCGCGAGAGTTACGGTGCAAGGCCATTTTAGGAAACACCAAAGATACAGTTGGCAGAAAAGCGAGCCAATCAGCGTCCAGCAGGCTGTACCATATCGTGCTCCACGATTAACAATCGTGTAGGAGACAAAAAGTACACAAGGATGCCTATGTGGCACCAATCAGGGGGCAACGACAACTTCCCCATGATCTCCACTTACCTGCTGATGACAGAAGGACAACAGTGCCGACAACTCAGACACGTGGCTCCGATCAAGGTGCGCCAGCACCGGAGATCCTCTAGAAGCCACTAACGGTCGACACAAGAGAGGCATAGAGGATATTCCTTGTTGTCATCTTCCGACCCAAGGCCCATTAACCCATCTCCTTCTACACCATTCCGGCTATAAATAGGGACCTCCATACTCAGGTTAAACATTCTGTTCTCTCTACTCTCACTCTTAGCACACACTTTATTATCCTCAAAACGGTTACTTATTCTCATGCCGGAGTCTGGTTAAGAGGGAAACCCCCATATTCCCCTCTTAACGAGCTAACAGTGTTACTGTTTTGCAGGAAGGAAGGATGATATTTGAGCTCAGAAAAGATTTAAAAAGATTAACCCTCATGTTTGAAACATAAACCCAACTAATAACCTAAAATTAGTTCCGTGTTTCTTCATACCCATTGAAGATGCTCTTAATGTTTTTTAATTTAGTATGTTTTTGTTATTAACTGAAATGAGTTTAATATGACGCATACACGAAGATTAACCTTTATTTTACTAACTAGTTTTTTTTATATCGCGCGTTGCAGCGAAACCGAGCAAATGATAATGTAAAACAAACGTCATTTGAAAATAAAGCATGTTTTTTATAATGTCAAACCATTAGAAAGATTTAGTTTATCATCGTACCGTTTTATGATATCAAATAAATACTTTATTTTGTATAGAACTTCGTTTTTAACAAAACTTATAACGGAATGTCAGAGAAAGAAATCAAACACAACTACGTACTTAAGTTTTTAGAAAAAAAGTTATAAACATAAATTATTAAAAAAAACATCAAATTAATGGAGAAATTAATATATGTTCAAGAAAAAAAAAACAATTATTAAAAAAGGTAAAGGAAATATATGTTTTAAAAAAAAGAAAAATATGTTATTAAAAGTGAATATAATAATTAACTATTATAATATATTAAATAATAAAATAATAAAAAAAACTATATATTATTATAAAAATAAAGTTACTATTCATCAGCCCTCGTTAACAATATATACTAGTGTGATTCTCCCTGCGCGATGCGGCAGGTATTCGATATGTATCGCTTCGCTAGGCGGTGGGAACTCGGTCCGTATTGGTTGGGTTTCTTTAGTATCGATTGAATTCATTGGGTTTTCGGTCAGTATCTATTCAGTGTGTTACGGTACCGACAAACGGTATTGCAACCGAAAGAGATATATATCAACACGTGTTTTAAATCCATAAAAACTATTAATAATGAATATCGGTACATGTACCAATGTTATATCGTTACACAGTTTGTGTCTCCACAACACATGGAGTTTCTTCGTCACCACCACTGTTTACTTAAATCACCGTTGTCGACTCACAACCACTTTATCCCTATAAACTTAACGCTTTAAGTTATATTAGATATATATTTGGTTCCAACATCTAATTATTTTTGTAGAGTTTAAAAATAATAATTTAAGTATATATAATAAAAATTATAGAAATCAATTAAGTAATAAAGTAATAAAATAATTAAATGTATTAGTAATATTATAAAAATATTTAATTACTGTTCATGGTAAGTTGAAAATAATATGTATATAATTGTAGAGTTTAAAAATAATAATTTAAGTATATATAATAAAAATCATAGAAATCAATTAAGTAATAAAATAATTAAAAGTATTAGTAATATTATAAAAATATTTAAATACTGTTCATGGTAAGTTGAAAATAATATGTATAATATATATATAGGGGAAGTTTCAAATGAAAACCACTAGTTATTGTGAAAACTCGAAAACTAATTAAAAACCACTAAAAAGAAGGGGGGAGACTTTTAATGAAGGAGGGGTAAAATTGGAAAAAAAATATATAACTTTTCAAACATTTCCCATTTCTCCATACGTTATCATTTTAAAACAAAAATGCCACCATAAGATCACAAATTTTTGTATCTTTCATTCAAGTATATTCGAGCATATTTTTTATGACATAAAAAAAGATTTATGGTGTCGTCTTGTTTTCAATACTATTATTATAGTAGTGCACATGTGCAATATAACATGTACTACAATTTCATTACATGCTTAAAATTAGTTTTTTGAGTCTAGTTTAGCTTTTAGGGTTAGTTTTTTTGGAGGTTTAGGATTAAGATTAGGTTTTTGGGTGTGGGGGGGGGGGGGGGAGGGGGGAGGGGGGTTTAGGTTTTTGGGGGGTGGGGGTGGGGGGGTTTAGGTTTTTTTCGGGTTTATGTTTAGGGTTTAGTTTTAGGTTTTCGGGAGGGTGGGGGGTGGGGGGGTTTAGGTTTTTGGGGGGTGGGGGGTTAGGCTTTTGGTGGGAGGGTGAATTTAGGTTTTTGGGGGGTGGGGGTGGGGGTGGGGGGTTTAGGTTTTTGGGGGGTGTCGGTGGGGGGTGGGTTAAGTGGTTTAGGCTTTCCGTATTAGTGTACTACACATGTGCAGTACAACCAAAAAAAAAAATTTTTTTTTTTTTTGAAATTTTTTTTCATATATAAAAACCAGCGATTTTTATTAAAAAATTGAAAAAAAAAACTTTTTGTGTGTTTTTTAGGCTTTTTTTAGTTAGTTTTCGAGTTTTCGCGTTAAAAGTGGTTTTCATTTGAACCATCCCCTATATATATATAGGGTAAGGTTATTGTAAAAAAGGTTAAAAGTGTGAGAAATGTGAGAAATATTGTGGATATGACATGTGTCCTCCATCTAAATTAATTCAAAAGGGTAAACAAGTAATTTTATAATTAATTCAATTAATTAAAAACTTACCATAACCGCCACCTTAATTATAGGAACATGATTTTTTTTAAAGATCTCTAAAAAAACACTACGAATAACACTGCAACCACCATTCAACACATATATAACACCATTCAATAATTATATAACACCATTCAGCAAGTATATAACACCATTCAGTAAGCATATAACACCATTCAGTAAAGAATATAACACCATTCAGTAAAGGAATATAACACCATTCAGTAAGAAATATAACACCATTCAGTAAAGAATATAACACCATTCAGTAAAGAAAAGAACACCATTTAGAAAATAATATAACACCATTCAGTAAAGAAAATAACACCATTCAGTAAAGAATATAACACCTCTGTATCATCTTCTCCACTTCCGGCACCACCACTGCCGCTCCGCCGCCGCTGTCGTGTAGAGAGAGATCATCTGGTCGTTCGATGTAGAGAGAGATCGCACGACCACCACCACTTCCGGCACCACCAGTGCCGCACCACCACTGCCGATCCGCACCACCACTGCCGCTGCCGCTCGCCGCCGCCGCTGCTGCCGCTGACGCTCGCCGCCGCCGCTCTAGTGCGATGTAGAGAGATAGATCGAAATTATAGAGAGAGAGAGAGCATATGTTCGAGCGATTAGAGAGAGATCGAAATTGTAGGGATTTTGATTTACAGTTTCCTATTTTGAACGGATATAAAGACTTTATTACCCCTATAATTTTCAATTCAGTCCAAAAAATTAAAACAAATTTTACAATTTGGTCCATATTAATCTAAACCATTAGATCAAAGATCTAATGGTGTAGATTCTTTCTTATCCTTCTCACACTTTTGGTATTTTTTACAGGAACCTTTACCTATATATATATATATATAGGGTAAGGTTCATGCGAGAACCACCCTTATTGCGTGAACCGCGAGAACCAATGTGAACACAAAATAAAATCTAAAAAAAATAAAAAAAGTACTCAAAAAAATTTTTTTAAATATTTTTTTAAAAAAAATTCGCTATATTTCGTTACCATAAAAAAACAAACTTTTTTTTTTCGAGTAACAGTTATCCATGCACATGTGCATATGTATCATTAATTCGACAAATTCGGTAATACGTTATCAGGAATAGATAATTGCACTTTAATTTACAATACCATTAGTAATACACTACTTTTTACATTACCAATATTCAAAATGCACATGTGCATCATTAGGTATAACCATGATATAACGTGTTTTGGTACAAAAAGTTTGTGATTTTGAATGGAGAAGTAGGCTCATATACATGTTTTTTGGTTAGTTATATCTAATGGTTGGTGGTTTGGTTATTATAGTTGTTAATTTATGATGTAATATGTTGATTGGATGGTATAAATGGTGTTTACATACATGTAATAAAGTGAAAATATTGTTAATGGTATTGTATTATGGATGGTAGCAGGTAATGGTATTGTATTATGGATGGTAGGAGGTAATGGTAGTGTATTATGGATGGTATGCTAGATGAAAGGGAAAGTGTATTCAAAGTAGTGTACCAAAACACCTTATTTAATGTTGATACATATAAATGCACATGTGCATTTCTAATATTGGTAATGTAAAAAGTAGTGTATTACATATGGTAGTGTAAATGAAAGTGCAATTGTCTAATATGTGTAATAAATTACGGAATTTGTCAAAGAAATTACAAAAATGCACATGTGCATGCTTGTGTATTATGGATGGAATGATAGATGAAAGAGAAAGTAGTGTACCAAAACACCTTATTTCGTGTTGATACATATAGATACACATGTGCATTTCTAATATTGTTAACGTAAAAAGTAGTGTATTACACGTGGTAGTGTAAATGAAAGTGCAATTGACTATTATTTGTAACGAATTACGGAATTTGACAGAGAAATGATACATATGCACATGTGCATGGATAACTGTTACTCGAAAAAAAAAATTTGAATTTTTTTTATTAACAAAATATTGCGATTTTTACAAAAAAAATAGTAAAATTTTTTTTGGGTGTTTTTTATATTTTTTTAGGAATTACTGTTTGTGTTCACATTGGTTCTCGCGGTTCTCGCAATAAATGGTGGTTCATAACGGATATTTGTCCTATATTATATAATGGTTAGTCAAACTATTAATCCTTATAAAATAACAATTCATTTGTAACCAAAATTGACTATTGGCTCATAAGTCATAACCAAACTCATGCTCACCACTACTATTTATATAGCTAAAATAAAATAAAACTCATAATTATGTTTTTTTTATATATAATTCCAAAAGGGTCCCCTTATTTCCACACCCCCTATTTTCTTATTTTCACATCCATAGCTGTATACTAAGTCATAACCAAATTCATGCTCACCACTACTATTTATATAGCTAAAATAAAATAAAACTCATAATTATGTTTTTTTTTTTATATAATTCCAAAAGGGTCCCCTTATTTCCACACCCCCTATTTTCTTATTTTCACATCTATAGGTGTATACGGGCCGTATAACATTATACGGCCGTATAGAATGTTGTTGCACAAAAATAAATGCACTGGAATGTTTTTTTTTTGTTTTACATGTATACAACCAGTATAACATTATACGAGCCGTATACAATTTGTATACGAGCAATATTATGTTATACGACCAATGTATACGAGCCGTATAACATTATACGAGCAATATCATGTTATACGCCCAAATGTATACGGGCCGTATAACATTATACGAGCATTATATACGGCCACCCTAAAAGCTTATCTCACATGGTGTATACGGGCAGTATAAGGTTATACGGCTCGTATACATTTAAAATAAACTGACAAAGACTGCTTTGTCAGTTCATTTTATTCTATACGGCCGTATAACCTTATACGGCCCGTATACACCATGTGAGAATAAGATTTACCATATGGGATTATTAGGACCCTTCCAAAAATATGAACCCCAAATGAAGAAATGATTAAAGCACATTTTTTTCTCAATAATCAAGTTAACTAAATCATAACAAATTGTGAACTTACCTCACACTCGTGTGACCCCCATTCCATGGGTATGCCTAGTGCATTCATTCAATCATTATACATAAGTATTAGTCAACACAATAGGATTTTGCTAGCACATGCATATAACTGTGAACTCATAATTACATTGGTTTAGAATAATTGTCAATTTACCTTACATAATCATTTTCACCATCCATATTCCATCATCATGTGTCATAATGTGAATCTGTTTTTGATTGTATATTATAATGGCTTTCATCATTTATCAATTACATGAGCTTTGTGCCCCTATCAGCCACGCATTCGATCTCACGTTCTTAAGTAATCTCTTTATCTAATCATTATGACCTACAAGAGAATTTTTACTATTACAACATTTAACTTTATCAACATTCTCATCTGGCCGTTTACCTTACTCTTGTTTATTAGGTATCTCCTAGCATGTAACATATTGTGCACCAACTATCTCATTTTCATTTAGCAATCTACTTATTCCCTGGATTCCAGTTGAAGCCATGGTAACTAAGTAATAACACCAAATTTTCTTAAACTCAGGCTCTCATACCAACTTGTCACACTCCATATTCTTAGGTTGCGACTTTGATTGGATGTACAATTTTTTTTTAGCTTAGATAATTAATTAAATACACCAAAAATAAAGGGATAACTTTACATAGTAATAACCAAAATTTTCAAATGCTTCACTAAAGTTACTTAGTTTTTTTTATTCCTCAAAAGTCACTCAACTTTTATTTGGTGTTCTAATCTTATATAATTTTATTTATAAAAAATATACAAGATTTAGATATATAATGCAAGTAAATTGACTTTAAAAGAAGAAGCAAAAGTATCACAATTAGAAAACTTGATAGTAAAATTACTAAAAAATAAAAATCAAAACAAAATGCATTGGATGGCTTATCAAAGTTCAAACTCATATACTTCTATAAGATGACACCCTCTAAAGAAAATATAAGACGGGGACGGTTTATTTAAGAAGAAAATTAAATTAAGAAAAAAAAAACAAATGGTACAAATGTAAAACATTAAATAGTTTTTCTCTCAATTCATTTATTATTATCTTTGACTAATTAATTTGTCATAAATACTATCATACTCCACACTTAAATTTTTTGCTTATACACATCAAAATTTATCCTACATGTTTTGAAAATTATCCTACATATATTGAAATTTATCTTACACAGCTCGTAATTCATTCTACACATCTCATAATTTACGCTACACTTAAAATTATATATATATATATATATATATATTTTTTTTTTTTTTTTTTTTGAAAAATATGTTTTTTTTTAAAATAATTTACAAATTTAATATAGTTAGCTATTAAAAAGGAATACTACCAATTAATAATCCATCTAAGTTTATCAATGTACCCTTATAATAATATTAAATACAAAAATTAAATAAGGTAAATAAAGATTAGTTGAAATTTATTTTTTTTATTCTTATAAAAAATTTCTTCTTATTTGAATTCTTCACGATATAAGATTATGTAAATGGTTTGATACTCAAAACTATGTACCTTTGTTTGGTAAATGTCTTTAAAGTAGTCATCATCATCATTATCATCATTATTATTATTATTATTATTATTATTATTATTATTATTTATTGTCCTATATATTAAAAATCGAACAGAATGAACAGTAAACATAATTAATGAATATAGTAATAAAAATTGAATTTAATGGATAGTAACATCACTAATGAATGAGCTGGTATCGGGTACTTGTATCGGTATCGAATTTACCAAACCGAGTGTATTTTCGGTACCGGTTCGACACCGGTATTCATCTGCTTTTACCTTCAAATGCCGGTGTCGTACCAGTTTCGGTACCGATCTGTACCGTACCAGGTATATTCGGTACCGGTACCCACTTTTGGGGATTTCGGTAACGGTATTTTCCGTACCGGTTCGTACCGAGCTCATCAAATCCCGTAGCAACATAGCAATGCAAGTAATTGCACCGTTTATATTACTTTTCATACACACAGTAAGTAAACTGTATTTCGTTTGAATGAGGTTTTATATACACAACAACTTATTTTGCTTTATTTTTTATCTTTTCTGTAATGAATGAATTGTAGAATGTAAAAAAATAACGATTTTCCCCTCAGTTCAAAATAACGCTTTCACCCTCAATTCAAAATTACGTTTTTCACCCGGTTCAAAATAAAAATATGGTTTTCCTCTAGCTAAAAATTACGATTTTACCCCCGCTAAAAATTATGATCTTGTCATCGTTTTAGTTTTCCTTTCTAACAAAACTATAGTACTGTTTTTTAATTGGTTGAGAAATATTCGGCTATCGCCCCGCAACGCGGGCATTGCATCAAGTAGTTTATTTAAAACGAAACTTTAGTAACAGTTAACTTTTCTTATTTTTTTTTTAACTTTTCTTATTTTTTTTTTAAGTCACCACTAACTTTTAAAATTTTCTAGTTTGACTATAAATGGTTTGCCAAAGTACTATGCGAAACTATTTTGAAACAATTTTTCTTAGGGTTTTGAAGTCACTGCTAACTTTTTTCTTTTTGTACTTTCACCACTAAGTTGGTTTTCAAAAGAAATACACAGTTGCCAAAATTCTATATGTGCTATTTTCTAATAAGATAAACTTTCTAGAGTGTATCATTATTTTATTTTACTAATGGTTGGATCAGATGGTGTTTTGTCCAAATTCCTACTTACGAATAAGACGGGGAGAAAAAAAGTATACATAAGTTTAAAACTAAACTTAAATAATAAATTAACGAATTAATTACGTTTTTTGTCTTCGTAATTTGTCAAAAATCACTATTTTAGTTCATCAGTTTAAAAATTGCCAAAACAGTCTCTGTGATTTCAGTTGCGTAACTATTACAGTCCACTCTTAGTAACGCCATCTAGTTATTCTATTAGTTTATTTCAAATGACCATAATGCCCTTGTTATTAAAATTAAATAAATAAAGTGTTAGTTACGTTTTTCGTCTATGTGGTTTGTTATAATAACCATTAGAGTCTATTAGTTCTAAAAATTGGCAAAACAGTACCAATAATTTCACAACTTTCACCTTCAACTCACCAACAATGACGGTTAACAATTTCATCTATCTAATATCCTTTACTCTACTCATCGTTCTCCCTGTTTCTTCAAATCCTGCAGGAAGATCACCAGCTCCAGCTCCGGCTCCACACCCTCTCCACTTCACCCATCTTCAACATCTCCCACCACTATACACACATACCTAAACGATGACCACCTCCACCACCCATTATACCCACCACCCCTTAAGTTTTTCAGGCAAGCCTTAAGTTTTCCTACTGACGTCAATTGTGATGGGGAAAATCAGGTGGCCGGATCTTAAGAAACGGGAGAGCGAAAAGTAAAATGAAGGAGACTGGTACTGTTTTGGCAATTTTTAGAACTAATGGACTGTAATGGTTATTTTTAACAAACCATACGGGCGAAAAACATAACTAACTCTTTATTTATTTTAATTTTAATAACACGGGCATTATGGTCATTTCAAATAAACTAACATAATAACTTGATGGCGTTAGTGTGGGTGGACTGTAATAGTTACGCCACAGGGACTGTTTTAGCAATTTTTAAGCTGATAGACTGAAATAGTGCTTTGTTTTTTTACTTTTCTTTGATTCTTTTGGATTTGTAAATATATTTCTATAAAAAGTATATATTATTTATCAATGAACCTATATATATACACACACGAACATTTTTTATATTTCTTCTTTTTACGTGGGTTTTGTTTTCGTTTTTAGTTATTCTTTTCTACAATAATGTTGTTTCAATATAAATTTGGCGAGTTAATACGTCGCAACATGTCTGCGTGGTTCAATATCTTTATGTTGACTTTTTGTTTGGTTTAACAGTCCATAGCAGTGTCGTGATATGCCAAAAAACTCGTATATATACAAAACACATTTAATGTGAATAGTGTTTAAAAATTTTATTTTATTTTTATTTTGTTATTTTAATAATATAATTAATTTTAAGCAATTTTTTTCTCTTATAACTTTTAAGATGTGATTTTAATAGAATTCTGAGTATATTGTTGCGAAGTGCCTATTTTTGTCTACATCTCGATCTTTTTTTTTAAACCGGGTTGTGTGTAGTAATGTTTTTCATTATTCTAATTATATGATTCATGTTTTATAAAAAAAAAAACTGAATACACCGTTGCGATATGCCTATAATTATCTAAGTATACGTTTATTTGGAAACAGAGTTATATTCGTAGTATAGTTTTTTTTTGTATCATAAACCATTGTGAGTGTTAGTACGGTACCCGTGCTGCGACAAAGCAAATTGCTTCCGTCCCAACAATATTGGTACCACGACAATTCCTATCTAACAACATCGGTATTGCTATCGCTACTATCAGAACAATTTTTTATATTTGTTTTTCTGGTTTTCGATCGATGTAAGTTAGTGTCGACATCTTTTTGGCATATCATGACATTGTTTTTGAGTTTTCTCTTTCGGTTGCTATACTGAGTGTCGGTGCCGTATCAATATCATAAGAACCAAACTAATACCGACAGATTACATTACTATACTTCAATGTTTTCAAAATACCAAATATGTCGTTGCGACGTGCTTATATTTTTCTATGTATTAGTTTCGTTGAAAATAGAGTTATATTCAAAGTCAAGTTGTTTTATTATCATAAGCTATAATGAGTGTTGGTAAGGTACCAAAACTGTGAAGAACTAAACTCCTACCGTCCCAACAATATTAATACCATGATAATTCCGACCAACCAACATCGGTAGTACTATCGCTACTATCAGAACTGTTACTGATATTCCTGTCTATGTTTTTCCAACGATGTAAGTTAAGCACCGATATTTTTTTTGGCATAATTTTTGGGTTTTTTCTTTTTGTTGATATACCAGATGTCGGTACTGTATCGAAACTATAAAAAACTAAACCATTACCAATCAAATCCTTATTGCAACATATATAGGAATTTTACTATCTATTTAAGTCAAAACTTCTACCAATAAAAGGAAAATAAAATGAATTAAACATCTTTAATCAGGAGAAGTGTGAATTGCAAGTTTTGTCCTTTATCTTTATAGCTAATTCCAGGCGGTCACCTTTAACTTTAAAATTGACGAGTTTTGTACTTTATGTTTCAAAATATTGCACGGTTTGTCCTTTTGGCCTAACTAGTTAATTTTTTTTGTTAAATCATATAACAAAAGGGCATTTTAGTCTTTTCATCAATTTATTTAAAAATATTATAATAAATAAAAGAAAACTAAATTTAAAAACTTAATTTTCTTTTTTGAAAGACAAATTAAAAACTTAATAAACATATACATTAGACACACACTCTCTCTTTCTTCTCACTATCTCTCTCTAGCTTTACCCACCAACCACCACCAATCCACCACTACTAGTCCACCACCACCATCCACCCTCTTCTTACACACCAGCTACCACTGCCACCGCCTTCCTTTTTCCCATATTCTCTCTCATCCCTCTTTTTCTCTACCCGTCTCACTACCCCTATCTCTCCCTAGCTGTCACCACCACATGTGGTATTGGTTCTGTGTACAAATTGCAATGAAAAGGGGCACAAGGATGAAGACATCGGTGGTTTTGCAGGTTGGGTTTAGATTCTAAGTGGCTTTATACGATGGATCCAACAATGCCGGTTGGGGTTAGGTTTAGATTGGGTAGGTTTTGAGTGTCTTGAAATCAATTGCTATGGCTGTTAACGTAGAAATGAAATCATTAGTTGGATCATTGAATGTTATACTTGCATCACGGGTTATCCAGCTCCATCCCCGAGTCAAAGGCGATTAATTCTTGTTACTATTTTTGATGTTGTCTGATGCATATGCTACGAGTTATTTGTACGAGTTAGTAATTTTGATGTTGTCTGATGCGTATGGGTTTACAGGTGGTGCCGTTGTCTAGCGACTCTGATAGTTTTTGCTGGTTGGGGTTAGGGTTTCGACGGTAGGTGTACGATGGGGTTGTGCGGTTAGGGAGAATAATTGGTGGTGGGTTTACAGGTGTTGCATGGTTAGGTCTCAAATGGTTAGGGTGACGGTGGCTGGTGGAATCGACGGTGGTGTGGAGTGGATGGTGGTGGTGATTAAGTGGAAGAGATGGAGAGGTGAGAAAGAAAGAGGATTAGAGATAGTAAAGGGTTTTAAAGTATCTATTAATAAAATTGTTAGGTGCTTAAGTTATTAACATAATTAGTCCCTGAAAACATAAAATGACAAAATTACTCTCATGTTCAAGGCATATGATCAGATTTAATAAAAAAAAAACTAACTGGGTTAGGCCAAAAGGACAAACCGTGCAATAGTCTGAAACATAAAGTACAAAACTCGTCCAATCTAAAGGCAAAGTACACCGTCTGAAAATATGTATAAAGATAAATGACAAAATTTGCAATTCACTATTTGGAGAACTATTATACCACATTGAATAAATTACTGTTTTGGCCCATGTGGTTTAGTTAGTTTTACCCTTTCAGCTCAAAAAGGAATATTTTTTAACATATCAGACCCCGATTTTGCATTTTATAACGGTCTTGGCCCCTAACACTATCTTTGTTACTTTTTTGCATTTAAGTGTAAGGGTAATTAGGTAATTATATACCTTAATGGTTGTTTTTGATAATTACAAAGTTCTTTTAATATTTAAGAGATTATTAATGCACTTATTTTTTTATTTCGTTATTTTCACGATTATTATTTAACAAAATACCTTTTAAATATACGAATAAATATGTATTTTCATTAACTGTTTGTTTCTATAAATATCGTTTTGAAAAATAATTTGTTTTTTAACATTTTGTTTAAACCATCTATCATTTTTAAAATTGTTTCTTTTTAAACTGTTTGGTTTTCTTACAATCGTTCTTTTTAAAGTCATTTGTCTTTTAAAGTTATTTAAACACTTCATTTCATACCATTATTTTTAAAATTATTTGTTTTTTAAACATTTTGAAACATCTCACTTTTTTAAGTTGTTTTTTTTTTTAATTTTACAAAACGGCGTCTATAAAAAACAAAAGAAATGTAATATTTGAAAAAGATGAAACATTCTAATAAAAAGTTTGCAAAATATCGTTCACTTTTTAAGTTTGCAAAACATTCTAATAAAAAGTTTGCAAAATATCGTTTATTTTAGTAAACAAACGGTTTAAAAAGAAATAATTCTACAACTGATATACGGTTTAAAAAAGGTTAAAAACAAATGATTTTAAAAAGGACGTCTATAAAACAACAAACACTTATTGAAAAAACATATTTATTCGTATATATAAAACGTATTTTATTAAATAATGATCGTGAAAATAACGAAATAATAAAAAAAACTTGTTTAATTGAATTAATAATCTCTTAAATATTAAAAGAATTTTGTAATTATAAAAAAAACCTAACGTATATAATGACCTATTTATCCTTACACTTAACTAGAAAAAAAGTGACAAAGTTAAAGTCAGAGGCCAAAACCGTTATAAATAAAAACTCGTAGTCTAATATTTTAAATATTATTCTTGAGCTGTAAGGGTTAAATTTGCTAAACCATACAGACCAAAAGAGTAATTTACTCTACCTCATTTGTCATTCTACTATAACTTAAAAGGCTATGTCGGTGGGGTGACCCATCGGCATTCCCTTACACCCCCCAAACTTTTTCCATTTCGCGTTTCAAGCCCTTTAGCTTTGCTACTCCCTTAAACTTTTTCAATATTTCATTTCAAGCCTCTCAGTTTTGCAACGACCCCTCCACTTTTAGAGTAATCAATTTTAGTCCTTTATCTAACTTTACTATTCTTCTACTTTAACAATTGACATTTTTAGCCCTTAGGTTTTGACTAATTTGTATATTACTTAAAGTACAAAGTCGGTGAAACCACCCCTCTTTGACTTCCAAAATTTCCACTTTTAGCTTATAGTTTTGTAATTCACATTTTTTGCATATAGAATTTTCCTTTTATTTACTCTCTACTTTTGTAACTTGCATTTTTTACCTATACTTTGGTAATTTACGTTTATTTCACATATGCTTTATACCGACCCCTCAACTTTTAAACTTTTCTTTTTACATTTTGACGTAAATTTGGTATACGCTTTCGGCCTTTATTTTGTATGTTTCCTACATATGAATCGAGTCACATATAATACGTTTTAACTTGATGGTATAAATTGGAGTTAGTCGAGTCGCATATAATACGTTATGATTGTACACTATAAACTCGATTTGCTTTACATTTTAATCCAATTACAACACATATATAGGTTATATTGAGTTCAGTCGGATACTTCGAAACGCACATTATTATATGATTAACACATCACATAACGCTTGGACTAATCCGTTCGACGTCTGCGATGTACCCGCGCCGCAACGCGCGCGGGTCTTATTACTAGTTTAATTCAAAAGGCTAAATTATTTCTCTGCTGTGCTGGCCCCACATGAAGGGATGTATTGTTTATGTAAACGTGTGTATATATCATTCGGACACGTAGTTGAGAAACAAACTTTCATGAAATTGGTTATATGTGCACGTGTATGTATACGTGTAATTGTATTTGTATATGTGCATATACATGTGCTACTTTCTTACTTGGCCTAAAAATATATCCATGCAAACATTCGGTCTTTCGTAAGAATGAGCTCGGTGTCGAAAATTCTCATATGGTATGTTACGATTGGTACCGGTACAATACAATATTTGAATGTAAAAATAGTAAAATATCGGTACCAAATTGAAAGTGTCGATCCCGAAAATGCTAAGACTATGTGTAGTAATGCCCCCACCATGGGGCGTTTTGTGATACGTGGCAGTCCAGTTAGCACGGGGCATTATTGGGGGTTATTGCAAAAGTGCCGTAGTGAGAATAATGCCCAATAACGCCCGTTCCAATAATTACACAATATTTTTTTTTAAATTAAATAATGCAAAAGTTTCCCCATTGGTCAGTCAAGCCTTTCACAAGACCTTTTAGGCGTTTTTTTAAACACACCAATCCACTTTTTTTTTCAAAAAAAAAAAAAGAAAAATGCCAAACAACGCATCAGTTTGGTTTGGAATTTGTTACCATTTACTCATCCCGAGTTTATCGTACCATTAGTGTTGTTTAATTTGTTCATAAGGAGTACAAATTTGTTTTTAGTTTTCAGGGTGAAGACTTTCTAAGAGATCACCCATTATGGTACCACTCCCACCCTAACACACTTTACTACACTTGAGTGTTGAGTTTTGATGAGATCCACAATCAATACATTCAAAACACATTGGTTATATTTGAGACAAGGCATGTCTTGTGAACATAGCATCTATCCTGTCCACAACTGGTGTTAGTTTTGCCTAGGATGTTAGATTAACAATTGTTTTAAAACAAGCGGGTCAAAATTATACTTACCTTGACATGCCTTTATAATCCAACACTTGTCTACATACCTCTAATTCTTCACATTTGTAGAAAATGTGAGTTTGCAACATTATTATCAATACTTCTCATTCATCGTCTGATAAACTGCCTCAAAATTTAATATAGACAATAACCCAAATATTCTTATTCTTAATAACAAGAAGGTGGATCACGTACCAATAGTAGTGGAAGTCAATATTTCATCCAACAAGTTCAGTATACAACAACAATAACCCAAATATTCTTATTCGAGAATAACAAGGTGGTGGATCACATACCAATAGTAGTGGAAGTCAATATTTCATCGAACAAGTTCAGTATACAACAATATTACTTTTTGCATAGCAAATACTTTTTTTTAAAGGTGTACTTCATTAAACAAACGCGGAATATCTCCAAGATAGAGATATCCGCAAACACAAAATCACATCATATCAATCAAGAAATTAGACCACCCTTTCCGATCTAATGTACAATCTTTAAATCGACTCCTATACCAAAGATACCCCAATGCCTTGACGTCCGAGACTATATGAACCACAGTCGCCTCAATGTTAGCAAAGGCCTTCTCGTTTCGAGCTTTCCAAATCCGCCAAGCCGTCAAAATAAGCACTCCATACACGGTGTCTTTCTTAATCTTCGAATTCTTCACGGACTTAACATAGCAAATACTAACTAGTAGAATTCTCTGACATGAATTCGGTTGGTATTTTTTCCACTTTTTATCGTATGGATACTTGCTATAGAAAAAAAAATCCAAGGCTAGAATATTTTAGGATAAAAACAAAAATAAATATAAAAAAGAAATGGAAAAAATCCAAAAAAGAAATAGTTTTTTTATTTTTGTTTTTATTTTTTATTGAATTCATCTTGAGAAGCTTATGAACGACACGCTCAAAACAGAGAACATGTTTAAAAATTAAATAACAGAATTAGTTAGAACATATATATACATATACTATGTTTTTACCCGGGATTGCTTCCCGGGCTCGGGAAAGTTATTTAGATTAATTAATTACTATTTGTTATTAACGAGTTAACGTCAACCCGCGCGTTGCGGCGGGATGTTGACTATAATGTTTTAGTATCAATATATGAGAATCGGAAATTTTTAAGCTTATGCAAAACATTATATTCATTTTGCTTTTAGGCCTACAACACAAAACCAAAAAAGTTTTGAAAAATATGTTAGCGTCGTGCTAAATCATTAGAAAATAACATTCTCAAAATTTTATACAATAAAATTTATTCCCAAATTTTATTTCAAACTTATATGCTAATTGATGCATAACATATTATAAGAAAAGTTTATAAAAATTCTGAAGTAGAGACTGAAAACAAAAGTTTATATTATAAATAAAATAGAAGTTATTATCTTTTTATTATTATTTTAGGATAGAAAATCGTAAAATAAAAAAGGAGCAAAACCCATACATGGTACAGAAAAACCACCCACCACCCATGTAAAAAACATTACCTTTATCCAAACCAGACCCTTCATCCATCTCTATCTCTCTCAAAAATCAATGTCTCCCTCACAGCCACCACAAACGGCGCCTCACATCACACCCTCTTCGCCACAACCCACAACAACAAAGTCATAGACGAAACCCCTGTGTGTATCATGTGCTCGGTTTTTTGTACCGCGATGACAATCAAGACTTTACATCTAACTTCTCAGTTGTTTTCCGGCCAAAAAACCAAAACCCACGGTGGTAGAACCGGCGGTGGTTGGTGCACGCTTTGTTTCTGGCGAGAAAATATAGTATTGTGAACGTTGTGTTTTAATATTGCATAAAGTTTAGTGAGAGAAAGAGGAAAACGGGAGAGTTTACTGGAAATCTTCCGCGACGGCGACAATGCAACCGCATCTGCAACCCCGGCCACCACCAACCAATTCTAATGTCACAACAAACGTTTTGCTCTCTTCTTTACTCGCTCCAACTACCAGATTTAGACGGCGATTTAGAAGGGTGATAAGATGATCGGAGACTGTTGGTGGCGGGGGAGGGGGTTATATAGGGTGTGAAACGGTGGCGAACGACGGAGGAATCGGTGGTTGGAGGAGACACGTCCGTTTTGTTATTAACTGCAAATGCCGATCCGTTAAGCAAGTTTGCAAGTCAAACGGGGCGTCGGTCCATTTTGCAAAGCATTTTGACCTTCTGATTTTATTAGTGTTTTGCAAAGCGATGTGATTATGTGGATGGATTAGTGAACACGTGTGTTAAAGTTCCTATTTGTATATGTATGTTAAAATTGAATCGGTGCTTTCTGAAACCAAATGCATATATATTGATTGTTCTCAAATCGGTGCCTTTTGTTGAAGGGATACGACGGTACGTTAAATGAATTCAATACATTGGATGCAATAAATGAAATCAATTGAAACGGTGGTGGAATTGTGACAGTTATCGATTTACGGAATCGGTGGGATTATTTTAAATGCTTGAATTGGTAGATGGGACGGTTTATTTTGTTGACGCAATGGTAGGTTAGGCAGTTTTTTTTGGATGGTGATGACTGAATCGGTGGGAAAATGTTAAATATGTAAAACGGTACGTTATAAGCGTTTGGTGACCGGTTTTATTTTTTGACGCAATGGTTGGTTAGTTGACAGTTTTTTTGTTGGTAATTGTATAAGAGTATAATACGACCGCATTACATCAACCATCTCATTCAATTCAACAAAAATGTCTTGAAATCACCGCATTATATCATGAACTCATATTAGAGGACAAACAAAAGCACAACAGGACCATAAGAATAACATCATTTCCACTTTTACATCAATGCACTTACATGATAGGGGGATTTGAGATTTTGAAAAAATCTTTGTTTTTGTACCTCTTTTACAAAATAAGATGTTGACCAAATTTGAAACAGATGTTAACCAAAAGTCAATAAGATATTGACAAATAGTCAAACAGATGTTGAGCTTAAACAAATGTTTGGTTTAAGACCAAACATCTGTTTATGGCGAAACATCTGTTTAAGGTTAAACATCTGTTTAAGTCCAAATATCTGATATAGAAGAAGAACATCTGTTTAAGGAAAAACATCTGTTTAAGGTTCAAACATGTGTTTAAGGTCAAACAACTGTTTAAGTCCAGACATTTGATATAAAAGGCCAAACATCTGTTAAAGGGCAAACATCTGTTTAAGCCTTAACAGATGTTTAACTTGTTAAGATCTACTGTTTTCTAACACAGTTTTCCTCTTCAAAACATTGTTGAACCTAACATAAGTTTCCATTAACTATTGACCAAAAGGCAAACAGATGTTCAAACCACTATTTGTTATTGAAGTTCTTTAAAAAATTAGATAGAATTCAAGAAAATGGAACAATGACTTAAAGAACTATAATTTAACACATAATCTAATTGGTCAAATATAAAACATAAAGTGCTAATAACAGTGTTTTATCATCTTAGCCATACATAGCAACAAAAACATCAACTTAATAATTTAAGAAAAAAACCTACAACATCACCATCAAACAACAACAACAACAACAACAACAACCATACCCAGTAAATCCCATAAATAGCAAAGCTACTTATAGGGTCTGGGGAGGGTGGGATGTAGGCAGACCTTGCCTCTATCCATAGGGATAGAGAGGCTGCTTCCAAAGAGACCCTCGGCTCGAAAACGAACAACAAATCAACATACCAAGTCAAAGAATATAGAAATAAGAAGTCCCTCATACCAAGAAATTGATCCGAGTGACACAATATAATGTAAATCCTGTATAATAGCATGCATACAACATCATTTGGACATAAACATAAGAAGGCAATCAGCGGAAGAGTCCCTTAAAGAGTAAGAAAAACCTACCTCCTTAAAATACACCTAAGACCTTACTGCAATATCTTCTAGAAGTCCTTAACCCTAATCCTATGCCTCCACGAAGTTCTATCTTGGACCATGTCCTCAGAAAGATGCAACTCTACTAAATCATGCCTAATCTGCTCATCCCATGTCAGTTTGGGTCTGCCTCTTCCTCTCCTCCCCTCGACAGTAAGAGTTTCCACTACTCTAACTGGTGCCGTCGTTTCCCTCCGCTTCACATGCCCAAACCATCTCAATCTCCCCTCCTTAATCTTCTCTGATATACTAGCCACTCCTAATCTTTCTCTAAAAACCTCATTTCTTATCCTATCTAACCTCGTGTGTCCACACATCCACCTCAGCATCCTCATCTCTGCTACCTCCATCTTGCGCGCTTGTGTCTTCTTGATAGCCCAACAGTCTGTTCCATATAGCATAGCGGGCCTGACTGCTACCCTGTAAAATTTCCCCTTTAATTTAGTTGGGAACCTCCTATCGCACAATACCCCACTGGCTGCCCTCCATCTACACCAGCCAGCCTGTATGCGATGGGTTACATCACTATCTATGTCACCATCTCTTTGTACAAACGACCCCAGATACTTAAATCTAGTTACATGCGGAACCAATTGATCCTCAATGGTGATTTGGGTGTCATCGTCATCGGCTACACCACTGAAATCACAGTGTAGATACTCAGTATTAGACCGACTAATCCTTAGGCCCTTGCCCTCTAAGGCTACTCGCCACTCCTCTACCCTTGCGTTCAGGCACTGTTTAGTCTCTGCAATCAACACAATATCGTCTGCAAAAAGCATGCACCACGGAACTGTCTTCTGAATCAACTTGGACAACTCATCCAAGACAACCGCAAAAAGAAAAGGACTCAACGCAGACCCCTGGTGGAGTCCTACCTCCACAGGAAAGAAGTTTGTATCTCCTACAGGCGCGCGGACACTAGTTTCCGTTCTATCGTATGTATCCTTAATTATGTCTATATATTTCCCCGGTAGACCTCGACCCTCCAAACTATCCCAAATCAGTTGTCGTGGGATGGTATCATATGCCTTTTCTAGGTCGATAAACACCATATGTAAATCTTGCTTCTTCGCTCTATATTTTTCCATCAACCTCCTTAAAATATGTATCGCTTCTGTAGTTGACCTCCCTTTCATGAATCCAAATTGGTTTACTGAAACCTGAGTTTCTCTTCTAATTCTAGTTTCAATTACCCTCTCCCAGAGCTTCATAGTGTGACTTAGCAGTTTGATTCCTCTGTAGTTCCCACAACATTGAGCGTCTCCTTTGTTCTTGTATAAAGGCACCACGACACTACTCCTCCACTGGTCTGGCATTTTTCCAGTCTTGAAAATACAATTGAACAGAAGTGTTAACCATCGGACTCCTTCTTCCCCCAAGCACTTCCACACCTCAATCGGTATGTTGTCCAAACCCACTGCCTTTCCTCTTCCCATTTTCATAAGTGCCATCCTCACCTCGTCATGTGTGATCCTCCCGCAGTAGCAATTATTCTGTTATCGCCTTTGAATCCTGGGATTGCTGCTATCTTGTTGGTATGCCCTACCATGGTTGAAAAGATTGTGGAAGTAGGTTTGCCATCTCAACTTAATGTCATGTGCCGTGACTAAAACACGTCCATCCTCTCCTTTAATAAACTTTACTACTCCTAGATCTTGTCTTCTTCGCTCCCTAGCTTTAGAAATCTTGAACATATCATGCTCCCCCTCTTTACTTTCCAAACGTTCGTACATTTGTTTATAGGCTGTGTTTTTTGCATCAGTCACCGCCTTTTTTGCTTCCCTTTAATACTATCTTCTGTTGCGAAGACACGTATGTGAAATGCAACATATCACCAAACCTTAAGTTATTGTCAGTCATAAACTTTCGCCAACCTTCCAACGCATAACGTGGCTTCAATTCATTTAACTCCAACTTAACATCATAAACCTGCACAACTCCAACCATGTTTTGAACTTTCAAAGGATGAAGATCAAGAAAAAGACCTGCTCGTCTCGCAACTTCAGCAGGAAGACGCTACATGTATTATGTGGAAAAAAATAATAGTCAGATAAATAAACGTAAATCATTAGTTTATTATAAAAAAATGGTATACCAGCCTATAGTCTCCTTTGCGATCAAAATGAAAGAACTCAGGGTCAAGAGGATGTCCAGAATGTTTTTTTGCAGTCTTTGCAATTTTATTTCTACGGTTAAGCTGTTTTTGAACGTTGGCAGCTCTCTTCCCCTTGATGAAAAAGTAAACATATACATGTGAATTAAAGGAATGATCAATATATGCACAAAAAAAAAAAAACAGTTTATATAACATATACTAATTAACTGGCAAGTATAGATACCTTAACTTTATGAACAGACGAAGAACATCCAGTATGATCACTTGTGTCGACAGGTAAGGCAACATTTCCCTTAGTCCTATTCTTGACGACCTCCTTTCTCTCAGAAGTAACTTTAGCTTTCTTCTTAACTTGTTGTCATAGAGTAAATTTAATAACAATAGTAATATAACAATCTTTAAGATGGTAAACTTACATCTTGGGTTTGGTTCAATCGTGAAGACATGCGTCTCTTGGACGTGCATTCGTCATTGGTTGGTAAGTTCTTGTAAATAATACATTATTGAATAAATATAACATCAGTAAACAGCATTACTAATAGTTGTAAAAACATTAAATTCTTATATGTGTTAAATTAAAAATAAATAATTTTAATAATTTAGCAAGTACCTGAGTAACGGTTGTACCTTCACCTACAGAAACAACTTCTTCATCCTCATAGATGTCCTGGTCAACATTAATAAAATAATTAATATAAAGCTAAAAAATTAAAACTTTTATTGCTAATGCTAAATACTTACGTACCTTGAATGCATTTTTAACATAATCAGCCTTCAATATCTCAACTACACTATCATCATCAGATTCAGGTTTCTTCAAAAAGCAAATCTCAATCTCATCTCTATAAACTACTACTTCAAAAACAAAATCATCAATCCTGCTAAACACAAGCAAATCATCCTCAAGTATCCCAACATCGTTGCACATTTCCGGCCATCCTCTAGAAAATACAAAGTGGGTATCAACTTTAGACACCTCAACATTCCAGTACGAACCTTTGTAACAGATTTGAAATTTCCCACTCGGTGGACTGTTTACGTAAAATTGTTGAATGAAGCAGTCTTCAATTACCTGCTTAAAATTAAAAATAATGAATACTAAACGTGAAGTATGTATCTTATGAGAATAAGTGTTAACACGTTAAAGATGCAAAAGAATTGAAGTTAAGATCAATACTCATACCGTAAAACCAAATCTTGCATAACGATTAAAGGTGAAATAAGATTCCCCACACATGCCATTAACATAACATGAAAGTTCAAGTCCAAAATCACCTAACGGTTTGAAAACCAACAAAGTATCCCTCGGCAAATTGAGATCTTTAACAACAATGTCCCAACCGTCAGTTATTATCGGCGTTGAATTTTCTGTTCTGACCCTAAGAACCCATTTTTTACCAGACTCATGATATACTTGCAACCTACTTTTTTGCCAACAATCTCCCCACTTTTGATTAGCAAAGAATATAGGTACATCCTGTATATAATTTTTAAATAGTGTAAGAAAATATAAACCATAAAAGAACTGTTAAATATATATCTCAATACAAATAAATTATGTATGTAAAAACATGTCATACCAGTTTCAAAGAGTCTGGGTTACGAAGAAACTTAACAAATGTAGTATACATCATAAAACCTGAATCAGTAAAGATGTTAAAAGACTGTAATTAAAAAGTGGCTTCGAAAATGAACATTAACTTTTTGTATTAACAGAGTATATAGTGAAATTAATCATAGAAACAGAGTATGAGTTAAAATTATTCTGCAAATAATAATTATTTTAACATGTTCTCAACAAATGATTCAAACACATAAGTAAACCCTTCTTGAATCTTGAATGTATAGCAATAAACATTTAAAATCGTATTAGTAGCAAGATAGGATTTAAATTAACATAGATTAAACAATATAAAGTTCATTACAATAGGAATGTACATACCAGTTGCTGAAGAAAAAATAATCAAACCTCAGGTGATTGAAGTGTAGAAGACGGAGGAAAAGAAAATTGAAACCCTAGAAAATGACTGGGGAGAAGAGATTTTTGAAAGAAGAGATGATAGATGTTTGATGTGTAATGATGATGAAGAAATAGTGACGGTTGTGTTTTTCTCTTCCCATATTTTCAACTGATGAAAAATATTTACACATACACCCCTTTTTAAATTTGTTATTTACATTTACATTGACATACAATAGTAAAGTACATGATTAGTTGAATTGATTTGGTATTCAAATTAACAAAGACAAATAATTTTTCATATAGCAAAACCATTAACATAACATAAAATTTGAATACTTTGAATCATGTATTAATAGTAATTAGGTTTTAACATAAGTAAGTTTTAATGACATCAAGAAGCAATGCCGAGGGAAAATTTAGTTTTATCTATTATATGTACCTTTTAACGTAAGTAGTTTGACTTTGGTCAAACAGACTTTGGTCAAACAGTGTTTTATCAAGTAGCTTTTAACAAAAGTAGTTTGACTTTGGTCAAACAGACTTTAGTTAAACAACGTTTTAACATTGCTCAAATAGTGTTTTATCTATTATAATTAGCTTTTAACATAAGTAGTTTGACTTTGATCAAACAGCGTTTTAACATTCCTCACAATGATTACAAGCTAGTAAAAACTTCTTTGTAAACAACATTAGAAGTCTTATTTGTTGGTTTTCCATCAGCATCGAATATTAGTATTTTAACGCCTTCTCTGGTCTTGACCCTTGATAATGCAACATACAACTGACCATGAGTGAAGACAGGATCTTTCAAATAAAGACCAACCTTTGATAACGATTGTCCTTGACTCTTGTTAATTGTCATAGCAAAACAAACTGATAACGGAAATTGTCTTCTTTGAAATTGAAAAGGTATTTTTTTGTCAGACGGGATCATATTAATCCTTGGAATATAAACTCTTGTGCCAATGTTCCCACCAGATATAACCTCAGCTTCTATAACTCGTTTACCAAGAAAAGTAATTTGAAGCCTTGTACCGTTACATAACCCTTTCTGTTGATCAATGTTTCGAAGAAGCATCACAGGAACACCAACTTTAAGAACTAATCTGTGATTAGGCAAGCCAGAAATCTTAAGAGCATTCAAATTTTCTGTTGAGTATAAGCTTTCTTGAAAAGAATCAAGAATTTGTTCGGTTTGATATATACTATCAGAACTCAGGTACTCTTTCGCATCACCAGGAAATAACGAAAGCAATCGATCATTAATTTCATGAACTACCTCATTTTTGGGTGCTAGAATTGCTCGCTCAGAAAAAAATCCAGCAATCCTAAATTGTTGAATAATTGAAGGATATACAAAGTCAATTAAACTTTGTATTGGGTCACAAATATCGGTGATCAGTAAATCATCTGGTATCTCTATAATGGCGTCACCATCATTATCATCTCCAACGTTTCCTTCACCAATATCAATAAGCCATTTTGCAAATTCTCTGATAGACTTCGTATTCGAACTTTCAGCTCCAATAGTTAGACGCATGTTTTTAGTCAGCCGTAAGAGTCTGCATTTTGGCCATATGTATGAAGAGCTTAAAGACGCACTAACAATTTCTTGTCTAGTACCATTAGGAATAACAGGTAGTATTTGTCTAAAGTCACCACCAAATACAATAACTTTACCACCAAAAGGAATATCCGAACGAATACTCCTACCTTCCGAAAATACGTCGGTCATGGTCCTATCTAAAGCTTCAAAGGCATGTTTGTGTACCATCGGTGCTTCGTCCCATATGATTAATTGGGTTTCCTTTAATAATCTCGCAATATCACTATTTGGCTTAATATTGCACATTGAATCTTCTGTTAGATTAATGGGAATATGGAACCGAGAATGAGCTGTCCTTCCACGGGAAAGTAATAACGAAGCAATACCACTTGAGGCCACATTTAAAACTATTCCATTTCTGCATCGAATAGCTGAAGCCAAAGTCTTCCATAAAAAGGTTTTTCCAGTTCCACCATAACCATAGACAAAAAAAAGGCCTCCTTTACGCCCTACAACTGCTTCCATTATTTCGTCAAAAACCGCTCGTTGTTCATCTGTAAGAGATTGATGCAACCTGTTAAACTCAGCTTGTTCTTCATCTAGGTCATGTGACAGCTCTTCATTGATCAGACGATTAGAAGCATCACGTAAGGAATCGTCAACAGGGTACGACATAGTGGCAAACCTTCGTAATGATGAACCATTGGAAATTAAATAGTTTTCAATTTTCAACAAAGTAAGGTTCTTAATCTGATGTTCAGGAAGCACTAAACCTAGCAAATAAAAAAATTAACATTATTAAATAAAAAATCAAAATGTAGTATGTAAAATAAAAGAAAATAGATCAGAACCTGAAATATTTGTTTCTTTTTGACGTCTATAAACATTATCATCAGCTAAGTATTTCCAAGTATTCTCCCAAACAAATTCTGGCCGAGATAGAGTATTTGTCAAAAGCAGGGTAACAAATAACGCTCGAAGATACCCAGCATGTCCTTCAAAACTTGCTTCTTTAATGGCCTCAACGTATTCATTGTCATCATCTAAAAGTCCCATCGCATAGCAAGCATCTCTAAAAGTCGGGAATAATTGACCGTTAACTGTACGTATCTCCTCAAATGATCTAGGTCCTTTAACTTTATTCAGTAGTATCCTCAAAAAATAAGGTTCGCCCAAAGCAGGAGATACAGAATGAATCCGGCCAACACACTGGTACAACTTACGTACCTTCCAACATCTATCTTTAAGTATCCAAACAAATTTGGAAGGAAACTCAACATAAGTCAGCTTTCTAGCATCTTTATTTGACTCGTTCAACTTCACCCATTGCATAAATATTGAAGAAGCAACAGAAGGCTTGCTTAAAACATTATCAATATCGTCATCAGCACCATACACAACATTCTGTTGGCCAGGCAAATGAAAGGGAAGCCTCATAACAGCAGGATACCTATAATGAACCTCATTAGAGAATATTCTCCAGGATGCCTCACAAGCTGAAATATATCTACAATCATAATACTCCTTGATCTCATCTTTTGGCTTTTCTTTGATGGTTGAACTTGTATCACCAGAAACTACCGCAGTAGCCATATCAGGACCTTTGTTGATGTACTTGAACAAATATTTCACTGAACCGGCTTGATTACACCATTCAACCTTAATGTGTGCTTGATATCTTTTCAAAAGCCTTTTGTTATAAGGAACAACATTTCTGTTGTCTAATCTAACACCAGATTTTATAATTGTATGACCTAAATCTCTTCTTCTGTATACAGGAAAACCATTTGAATCAATACTTGTATGTGGTGTGAATTTCTTCGGAAAGTTTTTTGAACATCTTTTATCAACCATGCAAGGACAATTCAAATTAGCATTCCCACACGGACCATGAATCATATAATCAGTCACCAGAGAATTAAGTTCAGGATCTTCTTTTTTATCGGGAATCTCAGCAGAAATAAATGGATCTATGTGATCTATGGTTGGAAGTTTGTGATTGACCTTCATAAATAAGCATATATGTGCATGAGGAAGACCACGCTTTTGAAATTCTACTGTATAAACAACTAAATAAAAAGGAAAAATAAACAAAACTTATTAGTTAATAACCTTGATTAAAAAATATACATCAGAGGATAAGATGTGAAAAAAAAATAACTCACCAGCGTTAATCTTACCAAAATATTTGGAATCCTTAAAATCTTTGATTAACGAATCAAGCTTCCTCTTAAACAATCGACACAATATGTCAGGCCTGTCTTCGGCTTTGATGGTTGAATCTTTTAGAAATCTTTTTACTTCAGTCCACTTAGGATTACATGTTATAGTTATGAAGAAATCAGGGTACCCATACCACTTACATAAGGCCATTGCATCGAGGTAATTTTGTTGCATGAATCTTGCACCACCAGTAAATGAAGAAGGAAGTATAACAGGCTTTCCAGTATCTGTTAAAACTTCCTTACCTTTCGATTTATACTTTTGAATATTCTCAAATGTTTCAGAGCGAAGGTTCGCTTGTTGCCTACGAATGTACTTTAATCTTTCGCTCTCAATCATTGTGTACGCATCAACCAAAAACTGTTGTAACAACCTTCACCCATTTAAAATTAAGGAAAAGCCATAAGTTCTATCTTGGATCCTATATGAAAAAAATTCTCTCATTGTGCACTTTGGTTTTATTTTCTTTTGTGTGGACATAAAATCTCTATGAGGAATATCAACTCTATAACCATCATCACCATATGGAAAAAGTAACGGATATTGCAGAGCAAGATACGATGGGTGTAATTCGCTAATACTCTGCAGCATTCCCGACTGCGTCTGGACAACAATATCACGATGGTCTATAGCTTTATCTATGTCTCCGACAACCAAAGCAGCAACTTCAGATGTGGTGGGTAAGTTATATGTCCTGCCGTCTTTTTCTCTTCTATAAATTAGTCGCAGACTAAGGTTGGCATCTGGAGATTGGTGAAAATGGTTTCTGACCATCCTATATGTCTTAACCAACATATTTTGTGAATCTAATAAAGCCCTCAAATAGTTTATCATTTCAACATCAAGTTCTTTATCAGCAGGCGATGAAGGTTTGGTTCTTTTGTTGTTAAAAGAAAAAAACCAACAAAACGTTAACATAACATAACTATTTTAATAAGCAGTGGATAGAGAATCAGTTATTAGTAATTAAGTGTTAAAGAAAAACAGATTAGTACTAAGTCAAACAGCTGATGTAAAACTTGTAAGCACTGATAGTAATTAAAACACTGATGATACTTAACAACTGATAGTGAACTACATAAGATTAACAACTGCTATTGTAATAAGCAGTGGATAGAGAATCAGTGATTAATAATTAACTTTTAAGGAAGAACGGTTGTAAACAACTGTTGATACAGCTCAAAACTTTTAGAATATGTTGAGAAAAGTAGCATTTCAGTGGTTTGGTCTTAAACAGTGGTTTGGTAGGCATGAGTGGTTTGGTCTTGAACATTGGATGGGGTTAGTTTGACTTTGTGTACAAAGGTAATTATATCGAACAGTGTTTTGCCTTATTAAATTGTTATAATCAATGTCATTGTATGAAACTTAACTGGGCAGAGCTTATTGTAGGAAACTTCAGTTTACCTACAACAGCTGATGAATTTAGAATTAATAACGCAAACTACTGTTAAGTCAAACAGCTGATGAAAAAAACTTTTAAGCACTGGTGGTGATTAAAACACTGATGGTTAACAATTGCTGTTGTAGCAATCTCTGGATAGAGAATCAATGATTAAGGATTAAATGATGGTACTTAACAACTAATATTGAACTACAAATAGTTAAATTTCTAGATGTTCTTTAATAGAATAAAAATGGAACTTAGAAATCACTCGTACCTGAATAATGCCTGTCTGTTTGTTATTTCAATTTCAGTATCATGTATGTATAGCTGACAAAACTTAGCTTCATTTCCAGCTGGAGGTTTGAGACTCCCCATGCAATGATATTTTTGGCCACTGATACGATATATAAATGGAGCATTGCCCTTGTTGATATTAGAATCAAGCTTTCCACCCATAGATGTAAAAGAGAACATAGAGTTGTATCGCCTTATGTTCTTTAGGAAGAAGTTGCTTTTTGGATTTGAGGAAGAAAACAAATTTTGATAAGACGGATGTGCATCCTTTAAAGGCGGTAGCTGAACTTTACCATACCCACAACACATACCATAACATAGCTTATTTACAGTTAAACGACCTTTTCCACCTTCCGATGCCCATAACATTGCACTACAAAGCTGACATGTAAGCACTTGGTCACCATGGTCCAAATAATCTGTTAACAAATGATTGAGAGTTATATTACAGGTAGAAGACAACAAATGTCCTAAAAGAATAAAATAGATTAAAACCTTTAGATATCCCTTTATAAGGATCTTCATCAGTGCACAAGAACACATTTTCTTGATCGGAATCCAAAGAGAGCATACGTACAGGAGTATTATCACGCTTCTTGCGCTCAAGGTTACGTTTACCAGAAGACAGCCTTATAAGCGTAGAGTTACTACCCAATATCGGCTGATTGTTGCTGCTAATAATGCTAGAAGTAATGGAATATCGACGTTTGCTATCTGCTGGTGTACCTATGTTAATGCCATTATATGAACATCCAATATTAAAACATTGATGTTAAGACCGGTATGTGGTTTAGTAATGTGTTTATCAAAACAAATAATAAAGAAACAAAATACAAACATGGTGTAGTTGAAATTAAAGAACAGTAGCATTTCTAACTGCTCGACATGCAATGGAGTACATATGTTGATCCGTAGAATCAGAACATTCAACCATATTTGCATTCTCAGAAAAGATGCTACAAACATTCGTTGATGATGACGATGCATTTAACAATTTCTTATTATCAAGTATTAATTTTCGAAGCTTACGCCTTTCATTAGGTGGAGTAACTAAATAACAGAGAAAGTATAATATGTACGAAACACAACAATCAGTCACCTTAGAAACATAAAACGGAAAAAAGTATACTTATAATCAAATTCAAGAGGTATTACTATTTGTGATATCTGAAAGTGAAGATCTGTTAGAGATATCTGAAACAGGAGTTCTCGTAAGAGGACCTACAAAAAAAGCAAGTAGAATTATGATTTCAATCTGAAACCTGATTTTGATTTAGGTTCTTCTGAGTTAAGAAGTTATAATTACACTTACTACGTAAATTTCGTTGAGATGAATTAGCAGCTGATGATGACCACACATTCTTTAATTTCTTATTATCAAGTATTAATTTTCGAAGCTTACGCCTTTCATTCGGTGAAATAACTAAAAAACATAGAAAGTATAATATGTTCAAAACACAAGAATCAGCCCACTTAGAAACATAAAACGGAAAAAAGAATACTTATAATCAAATTCAAGAGCTATTACCATTTGTGATATCTGAAAGAGGAGATCTGTTAGAGATATCTGAAACAGGAGTTCTCATAAGAGGACCTACAAAAAAACCAAGTAGAATTATGATTTGAATCTAAAAGCTGATTTTGATTTCGGAAATGATGAGTTAAGAAGTTATAATTTCACTTACTATGTAAATTTCGTTGAGATGAATTAGCTGTTGTAGAAAATGAACGTGAATTCTTTGACATTGTTAATTCTGAAAGAAGGAGAAGCTTTCAAAAGAAGAAAGAGTATTAAGATCAGGAACATTAAAACAATAGAAGAAAACAGTGGTTTTTAAATTTTGAATTACAATATATAATACCTAAGGATTAAACATAACCTCAATAAATTATAATATTGCATTTTATCATTTTGTAATTAAAATTCATTTCATGAAAAGTAAAATAAAATTGTTTCATATTATTGAATTAATTATTCCAAATAATGTATTACATTGATAAAAAACTTAACTAACAATTTTGTAATCTTTGTGGAATGTAAATCGGATGTTCATCGGTTAGGTTTATGGTTTATTTGTATATAATTTTTAAAATAAAATATTACTATCTTTATTTAATAACTATTTAAGTTAAACGGTATTTTCTTCAGTTATCCAAATAAACCAAAGAAAAAAAAATAAAACATGGATCAATAAAGCAAACAAAAAACCAAATAAAATGGGTTTGAATTTACGCTTCATACTTGGTTACGATTTTTCTAAACAACATTCTTTGAATGACTTAGAGAAAATTTGAAGTATATAAAAAACCTATTGAATGAGATTACTTAAATAAGTAATGGGAGAAACAGGCACAAATTAAATATTTTTTTAAACTGTAACATATGACGGATACTTACTAAATCTTAGTGGGCAGGGATAACGGTAAAAACCAATAAAGAACAACCACATCCACAGATAATCCTATATAAATTATGAGATAAAATAATAACATTAAAATTGCTTAAAGATAAGAAATGTTTGTAGATAAAAAAGTTGTTAGTTGGGTATATACAATATATATTATAAATTGTTGCTACTATTCATACACACAAGTTTTAAACATAAATATTAACTATTGAACATCTCAATATTTAATTAACAATATACATTATAATAAGCAGATAAGTTTTTAGGAATTCAAAACCACATAATCAGTCCAAAACATAACCCACCAAACACCCAAAAGCAACAAAATGAAAACCATAAGTTCAACATGGCAACAACATATGAAATCAACACATAAATGTATTTGAAAATACAGAAGACACTATTTCTCAATCTTTGGAATCAAAAGCGTCGAAACACCAACATCTTCATCCTGAGAGATTTCATCACTGATGCGGCGCTTTGTCGAGGAGCAACCTAATGCATCATCCACATCGAACACTTCACGAATATTACGTTTTGTTTCATCAGAAGACGGATTCTTAGTGCCTACAAGTGCTTGGGATGCAGGTGTAACATTCTCACGGCAGTATGACAACTCATCCTGATATAAAAAGACAATAAGTACTAACGTTTAAAAAAATTTACTACAAATAAGGAAATTCTCATATAACCTTCATAAGGTCAACAGGAGTAGACAAACTGCAGGATTCTGGAACATCCAACGATTCGGACTGCTCATGCTTTAAGTACATAATACATAATAACATAAAATACACACAATGGTATAAATATATTTTAAAAGGATATGTATATCAAATTAAAAGAATGACATAATGAAGATTTAGACCTGGTTAAGATTGAATTTGGCGCAGAGCGCGTCAAGGATCTCATCATCGTTAGTGGCCATTGAAATACCATAGTTTTCAACCTGATGCTCAATGTTATAGTCTTTAACACTTATGATGAAAGCATACCTCTTTCCAATCAATTTGTCAAAGATCTCAGGATATGGGTTCGGTATCTCTCTAGAATTAACAACCTATAATTTTATAAAAATTAATATAATTACAATGAGCAGAATGATTCCATAATTTCAACATACAATTTTATAAAAATTAATTTTAAATTATATATAGTACATGGCCAAATAACTGAATGCATGTATTTGTTACCTGATCTTGAATTGAAACTAAGTCTTTGACAGTTTTCTTAAGAATCTTGTAAGCTTCAAAATCAAACAGTGTCAAAGACACAGTACCGGAAGAGTCTTGCACCCTGATAGGTATCTTGAACCTATCAAAGTTAAAAACAAATGAAAACATTAGTATTACTAAAAACAAAAGTGTCGTTCATATTAGTATTTAGTATAAGGAAATAAAACTGTAATCTCAAACCGCGGAATAGAATAGATGTCGACTCCTTCACATTTATCATTTGTACACACCAACGATTTTTCATGATCAACACCAGGTAAACCATCCGGATTTTCTTTCGTTACAAATCTTTCCTCCACACCTGACTTACAGTGGTTACAACCATTTTAATACCAAAGTTTATCAGTGCATATAGCTGTGATTGTGCCAACAACCAAAACCTTCTTTGTCTATCAACATCAAACAAAAATAATAACACTTAGAAAAGACTTTTAAAAAACTCAGCATGTAGAGTACTTATAAGAAAATACACACCGTTGATATGGTTCCCAGGAAACCAATAAGCATGAAATCAGGGTTATTAAGAAACTCATCTTCAACACTTGAGATGACGTTTGAACCAACATGATCAGTTGATCAAGATGAAGCAGAAATTTTCTCTACATATCTAAACAGATTCATGTGATGAAATTAAAACATAAAAAATAAATGTAGGTACAAAATAATACTGTTCAATGCTTATATGCATACTAACTATACCTCTTTCTAAAAGAGGATATCTCTTCAATGTCAGTGTCAATAAAAAGTCTGCTTAGCTCAAAGCCGTTTGCAACGCCACGCTTGCCTGAATTTAAAATTAAAACCAAATGTAGATCAATATAAATAATGTCAAATTTAAAACATATAAGTAAATCTAAAGATAAATCTATAACAATAAAAAATTTAAACTAATTAAGTTAAAATTGTACCTTTGTAAAGGTTGACCATACCAAAATGACAAAGGATCACAACATATTTCTCTCGTTTCTTATCATTCATGTAAGCAAACATGTCAATAGCAAAACCATCCCACAAAGTAACCGGACACTTTTGGCCTCTAAAATATTAACATAAAACATAATAACATCAAGCAACCTTATAATGGTTTAAACGTCAAAATGCAACAACTTAATAAAAAGAACGCACTCAAGGTCTTCAAGTCTAAGATTAAGTCTCTTGCCCTTGCTCCCATCCTTCTTTGACGTATCCTCTAGATTGAAACATACATCCACATAACCAATCCAATCTATAAACAAAAATATATTGTGAAAAGAAAACAGCATTAAGAAGTGATAAGAATAAAAAAAACAATAAGACAAAACAATAGATATACATCATGTAGTGATTTACATACCAATAACTGTATTAACTTCAAATTTATTTTTAACAACATCCTTGAGGTTAACGAAATTAAAACGGTATTTCGGTCCAGACCAGTCAAAGCATTTCTCAACAGAAGTATAGAAATAAAGTGATATTTTGTCGTTTCTCTTGGTATACTTAGCAGAGGACTTATTAGTAGCAAGAGAAGGTTTGGTGATAAGAAGACATTCATCCAACTGAAGAAAGTGTTTGAATTTTCCTAGCATCTTATGCAAACAGCTGGCTTGTATCATAGTTCCCTAAGAATATGAAACATCCGATTAAATAAAAAAGGTGTTATATTCATTTGGATATTCATATGTCCAAAAAAATTATAACACAACTATATACGGTACCATCTCATCCATGAAGATCATATCAAGACGATATATTTCATTTTTGTTATCATTCATCATCTTCTTCGAAATGCTAACAATCTTCACTCTAATCGAATAGTTGTTTGAGAATGTATTAAGATCGTTAAGCATGCTAACCTTTGCAACCTCCATTTGAAGACTGTACATAAAAAAAAAGAATAAGCAAAATATAAGTATTGCTAAACGTAATATGATAAGACAATAAGCATGGATGTTCTTAAAAAAATATCAAGGTTGAAATTCAAGCTTACCGATTATCCAATAAAAATTTTAACTGAATGCAGTGGCAAATGTAATTTCAAATGCAGGGAGTGTATATCTTTATATGTTGCTTTATTAAAGTAATAAAATATTAGAAATGATATGCAAAGTAGGCAAAAAAAGAGAAAGAACGTCAATTTTAAATTACCATTTTGTATATTAAGAATTTCAATATTTATAAATTACTGACTTGATTTCAAAGCAATTTTCATAATGACTTTTCTATATTTTATTTTAAATTTAATTAAGAAACAATAACCGTCAATTTGAAATTCACATTTTGCTTAACTCAAATGTCCAAAGCTCAAGAAATTAGCATTAATTACTAATTTGATTTGCAACAAATAGTCATTAACAATCAAATGTTTGAACCACTTTCAATAATACAATACCTAAACAATCAAGATGAGGAACTTAATAATCATCCAAGTGTATTTTGTGTTACCTTATTTATTAGTATAAAGATGAAACTATTCAATTAATAGTACAGATCAAACCACTGAAGTGATGTGATAAATACGCTTACATATAAACCACTGTGGTGATAAACACTGTTACATACAAACAATGATGCCATAAAACCGGTTACATATAAAACACTGAGGTGATCACATCTAACAACCTAACAGACTATAAACACTGATGCGAAAAACACTGTTAAATATAAACACTTAAACACTCTTAACATCCAAGTGTATAGGAATTTTATTTTATTAAAATAAAGATGAAACAACTGTTCAATTAATAGTAAAGATCAAACCACTGAAATGATGTGAAATACAAAACTGTTCCTAAACACTGTTACATATAACCACTGATGCCATAAAAATGGTTACATATAAAACACTGAGGTGATGACATCTAACAACCTAACAGTCTATAAAACACTGATGCGGAAAACACTGTTACATATAAACACTGTTAACATAAACAAATAAAAAGAAACATAGAATAACTAAAGTTGATGCTGAACCACTGTTATGGTTTGACACTGTTATTGGACGTCATAAATTTCAGATTTAATTTCAAAGGTAAAAGTAGTGTAATATGCTGCTTTAATAAAATAATTAAATATTAGAACTGATATGCACTGTAGGAAAAAATAAAAAAAATAAAAAAAGAGAGAGAGAACGAAAAATTTAACTTACCATTTTGCATATTTTGAGTTTCAAAATTACTGATATTGTCAGTAACTACTGACTTGATATGAAAGCAAATGCCATAATGACTTTTTTAAATTTTATTTTAACTTTAATCAACATCTAATAACCGTCAATTTGAAATTCAAAATTTGGTTAATCAAATGTCCAAAGCTCAAGAAATCAACATTAATTACTGATTTGATTTGAAACAAATAGTCATCAAGAATTTTTATTTTTATTTTTTAATTTAACTTTAAATTTTATCATGAAAATAATGTTGGTGGAACTCTTATGTAATTGGAATGTAAAGATTAGGTAAAATGGTAATTTGATTGTAAATCTAGTTTTCATTTGATAATTTCAATGTATCACTAATTAAGAACATCAAAAATAAAAACGTGAGCACTGACTATTTTTTAGGGAAACCGCTGATGGTCAATATCAATGAATGTCAACAATGTAAAAGTGAGCAGTGGCTATTTTTTCCGATCAGTAGATACCAACCAGTTTTCGAAACACTGATGTTCGGTCAATCAGTGGTCAACATGGAGATTGAAGAAACACAGGTTGTGTATCCGCAGTGGAATACTTGAACAATCAAATGTTTGAACCAATTTCAAGAATACTATACCCAAACAATCAAGATGAGAAGCTTAATATTCATCAAAGTTTATATGAATTTTATTAGTATAAAGATGAAACAACTGTTCAATTAATAATACAGATCAAACCACTAAATTGAAGTGATAAATAGTGTTACATATAAACACAGTCTTTTACATTACCATTTTGCATATTTTGAATTTCAAAATTACTGATATTGTCAGTAACTACTGACTTGATTTGAAAGCAAATGCAATAATGACTTTTTTAAATTTTATTTTAACTTTAATCAACATATAATAACCGTCAATTTGTAATTCAAAATTTGCTTAATCAAATGTCCAAAGCTCAAGAAATCAGCATTAATTACTGATTTGATTTGAAACAAATAGTCATCAAGAATTTATTTTTATTTTTTAATTTAACTTTAAATTTTATGATGAAAATAATGTTGGTGGAACTCTTATGTAATTGGTTGTCAACAATGTAAAAGTGAGCAGCGGCTATTTTTTCCGATCAGTGGATACCAACCGGTTTTCGAAACACTGATGTTCGGTCAATCAGTGGTCAACATGGAGATTGAAGAAACACAGGTTGTGTATCCGCAGTGGAATACTTGAACAATCAAATGTTTGAACCAATTTCTAGAATACTATACCCAAACAATCAAGATGAGAAGCTTAATATTCATCAAAGTTTATATGAATTTTATTAGTATAAAGATGAAACAACTGTTCAATTAATAATACAGATCAAACCACTAAATTGAAGTGATAAATAGTGTTACATATAAACACAGTCTTTTAAATTACCATTTTGCATATTTTGAATTTCAAAATTACTGATATTGTCAGTAACTACTGACTTGATTTGAAAGCAAATGCAATAATGACTTTTTTAAATTTTATTTTAACTTTAATCAACATATAATAACCGTCAATTTGTAATTCAAAATTTGCTTAATCAAATGTCCAAAGCTCAAGAAATCAGCATTAATTACTGATTTGATTTGAAACAAATAGTCATCAAGAATTTATTTTTATTTTTTAATTTAACTTTAAATTTTATGATGAAAATAATGTTGGTGGAACTCTTATGTAATTGGTTGTCAACAATGTAAAAGTGAGCAGCGGCTATTTTTTCCGATCAGTGGATACCAACTGGTTTTCGAAACACTGATGTTCGGTCAATCAGTGGTCAACATGGAGATTGAAGAAACACAGGTTGTGTATCCACAGTGGAATACTTGAACAATCAAATGTTTGAACCAATTTCAAGAATACTATACCCAAACAATCAAGATGAGAAGCTTAATATTCATCAAAGTGTATATGAATTTTTTTAGTATAAAGATGAAATCATCATCATCATCATCATCATCATACTCAGTATATCCCACCAATAGCAAAGCTAAGGTAGGGTCTGAGGAGGGTGAGATGTAGACATCCTTACCTCTACCTTGTAGGAATAGAGAGGCTGCTTCCAATGAGACCCCCGACTCAATTGTGGTTTTGCATCAAGCCTTGGACATAAGGCACATAACACTCAGCAATTGAGACAAACGCCGATTAGTGCATGCACCCCCTTGTCTTTTGGCTATCAACGCCACCACATGATGCATGATTAACCGTCCCCCTCTTTTAACGTTATTTTCACGAAATTAGTAAAATAACGTTAAAATTAGTGCACTTTCACTTTTGCCCCCCGAGCGCCCACGCATATATACATTATATGAGCATACCGCAAGCGGGGCGTAGTATAAAGATGAAACAACTGTTCAATTAATAATACAGATCAAACCACTGAACTGATGTGATAAATAGTGTTACATATAAACAAAAGTACTAAACCCTGTTACATATAAACACTGATACCATAAAAATGGTTTCATATAAAACACTGAGGTGATGACATCTAACAACCTAACAGTCTTTAAAACATTGATGCGGAAAACACTGTTATATATAAACAAAGTCTTTTAAATTACCATTTTACATATTTTGAATTTCAAAATTACTGATATTGTCTGTAACTACTGACTTGATTTGATAGCAAATGCCATAATGACTTTTTTAAATTTTCTTTTAACTTTAATCAACATATAATAACCGTCAAATTGAAATACAAAATTTGCTTTAATCAAATGTCAAAAGATCAAGAAATCAGCATTAAAATAGTGATTTGTTTGAAACAAATTGTCATCAAGAATTTTTTTTAATCTAACTTTAAATTTTTTGATGAGAATAAAGTTGGTGGATTTTTTCCGATCAGTGGATACCAACCAGTTTTCAAAACACTGATGTTTGGTCAATCAGTGGTCAACATGGAGATTGCAGAAACAGTGGTTGTATTTCAGCAGTGGAATATTTTGAACAATCAAATGTTTGAACCAATTTCAAGAATACTATACTCAAACAATCAAGATGAGGTGCTTAATATTCATCCAAGTGTATAGGAATTTTATTAGTACAAAGACGAAACAACTGTTCAATTAATAGTACAAATCAAAACACTGAAGTGATAGTATAAATTCTGTTACATATAAACACTATTAACATAAACAAAGATAGAATACACACTTTTAACATAAACAAACATAGAAGATGTTTTGTTGATGAAGAACCACTGTTGTTGGAGAGTGTTTCACATTTAGTTGATCGGTGCTTGTCTGGACTTTGGTCTTGATCAGTGGTTCTTCATAATTGAACAGTGGATGATGTTCATCAAACTTTATGTACAACCATCCTTATATCCAACACTTGTTAGGCAGATCAGTGATGTGCCATATTAACTTGTTATAACCACTGTCAATGTAGGAAACTTAGCTGGGCAGTGCCTATTGGTGGAAACTTCAGTTTACCTACAAAAACTGATGAATTTAGAATAAATAACGCAAACTATTGTTAAGTCAAATAGCTGATGGAAAACTTTTTAACCACTGCTAGTAATTAAAACACCGATAGTGATTAACAAAACTACGTTTCATTGCTTGAAGAAACACTAACTAAATGGTCGGAACCGAGATAGTTAGGGGGTTTGAATCCGCATAAAGGGTTAGCTCTCTCTCGGTTGATTCAGTCGTAATGGATTAACTTCTCCGGTAGCTCTGCAAAAAAGAACACCGTTAGCCTCGCCAAGGGGAGAAGAAGGTTCTCTCCTTGACCCGACTCCGGCGTGAGAATAAGTATTGGTATCGGAGAAGATAAGTATCTGAGGAGTGAGAGTAGTCTGAGTTTATACCTGAACAGTTCTCTTATTTATAACCGGGAGTTTTGGGAGGGAAAACCTGTTATTGAAAAGATAACGGAAAATGCTTAACGCCGTAGCGATTATTTTTCTTCCGTTTGATTTCTTTGATCTGACGTTAATTAACCTCGATCCGAAGTGAATGCACACGGATCGTGGTTTGATCTGTGGCTAGGGGATTGCCACGTGGAAAGAGATTAAGTGGAGATTACTCCCCGATTGCATGCCTTTGTTGTGATTTCAGAATTGCTTCTGGTGACGACACGTGTCCAGATGGTTATAACCGTCTGGGTGGTGCACGATGGTATTTCTTTCTAGAAGATTATTGCCATAATCTAGTGTGACACCTTACTATGTGGACACAGACAAATAAACCCCAAGTCTGGGTGTTGTGGCGGACGTATTGTACAAAGGCTTTTTAATCCTTTATTGAATGGGAGAAGGCGCAAAGATTTATGTTAATCTTTTGGGCGCGTGACTATAAGTTACTGATTCCTTTCTTCCTTTAGTAGGACCAGTGCGCGGCCGCGCAAGGTCAAAAGGCTGGAAAAGTTAGTTTGTGGTATGGTCTCAAATCCTTTTTATGAGGTTTTTGGGACCTTACCCCTTCAAGTCCCCCCAGTCTAGTGTTGTACTTATGCAAGTAAGTGGAGCACTGGACTTAGGAGAGGGAAATGTTTTTTGGGCGCGAAAAGGAATATTTTCTAAAAAGATTTGAATTTACTGAGTTTGTAAAGATTTTTTGTAAAAAATCTTTGATTTGACACTGTATCAGTAAATTGATTTTGACAGCCTGTCATTGTCAATTGTTTTTTACCATTCGTGTCTTACACGCGCGCGTATAAACGCGTGAATGTTCTGACATCTGCTTTTTCTGTTGCTTGGGTAATCGTGATATCCGGAACAGTACTGCGACGGTTACCGATGCTTATTTATTGCGATGGGTATATAATCGTTTGGGTAACCTCTTCTGTGTAATCATTGTTTTGTTTGAAAATTTTTCCCCTTTCCTTGTTTTGAAGAAAAACTTTCCGTCATTCCCCTGCTTATGTCAACCGGAGAACATCAAGAGGATCTTGTTGAAGAGATGTCAACTGAACTTCCACCATTGAAGTGGCCCAGGGCGTCTTTTGAGGGTTTAATCCAGAATCTTAAATTCCCGGAGAACTGGGGTGCCTTGTATCCTGAAGAAGGGCAAACGACAGCGAATGCTCCGGCAGGGTATATTACCCTTTTTTGGGATTTTTTCTGCGATGGTAACTTTCGATTACCTGTTACGAAATTTTTCCTTGAAATTCTTGGATTCTACAATCTGCATATCTCCCAACTTCACCCTATTGGTATGGTTAGGGTTCGTCATTTCGAATTTGTATGTCGAACGATGCATGTGGAGCCGACCGTTCCTCGATTTAGGGTTTTTCATCAGATGCACTGTACCCAAGGATTTTACTCATTTGTTCAGAGGGCTTCCGCAAAGAAAATTCTTCATCAGCCCCCAAAATCATTTCATGATTGGAAACATAAATTTTTCTTCATTAAAGCTGGGGTGATTCCGATGAAGATGAAGCTAAGAGGGAAAGACGATGTTCCGATTGAATCTATTCAAACCCCTGTTGATGAGAACTGGTACCAAGATCTGAAGGATGTTCCCAATATTGCTTTGCCGGAGAAAGCCCTAGTCGGAGCTGGTATGAGTTTGAACTGGAAAATGGAACGAGATGATAAACCTGTGTATACTGAGGATGGTCATAGTAAGTATTGGGGTTTTGTCACTGTTCCTCTTGTTGTCGTTTTCTTTTCTTTTTTTTTTTTTTTTTTTTTGACCTACTTTCCCTTCAATGCAGTTGTTTCTCTATATGTTGTTGCTTTTAAGAGGGAAGGCGGAAGAATGGGGACCATCAAGAAGAAACCTGAGGAGGAGCTCTGGTATCACCGCATTGTGAAGAATTTTGTGCTTCCGCAGGATGCGAACTTATCTGTTCAACCGGCAACTGGTGCTGGTGAGTTTATATCTGTTTTTCTTTTCTTTCTTGCTTTGAGTAAATTTCTCTATCTTGCGCTTGTTTGTAGGTGAGTTGTTGAATTTGGGCATAGGCCCTGAGAAGAAAAAACGCGCAACTATGTCCACTTCTGCGCCGAAGAGGAGTGAAACTGTTAAAGCGCAGCCTTTGAAAGCAAAAAATGCTGGAGAGAAGAAAGGTACGCGCTGCTCTTCTGTTTCCAGGTGTGACTATGTGGTGGTTTCTGACTCATTGGAGGGTCTTACTCCTGTAGTGACTATGCGGGAACCGAAACCAGAACCGAAGGATTCTGCTGATATTCCTCCTTCTAATCCAAATGAGCCTATCGATCTGGATTCTAGTCCCGAGCGTTTGGTTCATAGGAAGGCCGGTAAAAGGAAACCAGCTGATGCTGATGCGGAGGGTCAACCTCCCAAGAAAGTGCAGAGGAAGAAAATTACTAGGAAGGGAAACCTAGATGCTTTTGTTTCAGAATCCATTCCTGGTATGTATTGATTTTCTTTGTTTTCTTTGAACGGATAGGATTTTTTATAGACTTTTGTTTCTTCAGAAATTCCTGTCTCTGTGGACATACCAACTGTGGCTGATAAAGAACTTCCCTCTTCCCCACCGCGCGCTACTGTTACCCCTCCGCTGGAGCCTTCAGAGGTAGCTGGAGAAGGTGTTGAGAAAACTGTTGAGGCTGAGGAGCCTGTTGATATTAACATAGAAACTGAACAGATTGTTGAGCCAAGTATGGTAAATGATGATAATCAACCGATGCCGGAAAAGAAAACTGCTGAGACAATCCAATCTTCTCCTCCCAGACCTTCTGAAACTGTTCCTGAGCATGCTGAAAAGGTCGCTACTGAGGAGGCAGGTTCTTCTGCTGGTATTGAGAAACAATCTCCAATTCGTCCGGAAGAAACTTTAGGAGAATATTACTACCGGATGTATGCGGAGAAAGATGCTGCTGACCCTCATATTCCTGTTTGGAATGTGAAGAAAGGAGATACTTTCTCGGACTGGCGGATATGTCGAGACTGGTTGCAGGGGATACTTCCGCCTGGCGAGGTTAAATTTCAAGAAAATCAGCCTTTCGAACAGACCTATCAGTCTTATCTTGCAGAAACTGCTTCTCATGTTTCTACCACTCATCGTATAGTGCGTGAATGGTATAGCATGCATAAAGAGCGAGTATCCTTTGCCGCATCACAAAGGAAGTTTGCAAAAGATGAAAAACTTGTGGCTCAGTTAAAGGCTAAATTAGAGACTGAGCAAGCGAAATTTGAAGCGGAACGCAAGACTGAGGAATGGTCAGCTTCCGGTTGGAAAAGAAAAGCTGAAGCCGAAGCTGCGCTTTTGTCTGAGGAGCGCAAAAATTGGAGGAAAATTTGTGAGAAGGATAATGCCGAGAAGGCAAGCCTTCGTAACATCATAAATAACCTCAAGGCTGAGGTTGAAAATCTGAAGAATCAAGATGCGGAGGTGGAAAAATTGAAGAAAGAAAAAGCTGACATGGAAACTTTGTTGGAGGAAGCGCGCTCTCATAGGGAGCGAAGTGAGCAACGGGAGGTACAAGCTTTAGCCACTCTTGCCATTAGAGATAAAGAATTAGAGGAACTTACCGCTTTGGTTTCTGACCAGGAACAATTGAAGAAGGATCTGGAGCTTGCGCGTTCCGATAATACTGAAACCTCCCGCCGTTTAACTGAAGTTGAAGAGAAATTGGAGAATTCGGAAATGGCGCGGGTTTCTGCGGAAAGCGAGCTTGAACCCTTGAAGAATGATATGACCTGGTTGAAGGAACGCGGGATTGCATGTGTAAGTTCCTTTCTTCCTTTAGTTTATGTATGCGCTTTTCTTGCTTCGATCTTATCTTTATCTGATGTTATAGGTTGCTGAATCTGTATTAAATTCTGAGGAACTGGATAAAACTGTCGCGAATTTGATGGTTGTTGCGCGACGAGATGGTTATGCGCAAGGGTATGCGGAATGTTCTCAACATGTGAATAGCGCTTTAAAGGTTAGCTGGGATGATAGCAAATCTGCTACCTTTGGTGTCAATACTTCCAGTGCGCTTGCTGCTATGAAGGCTGAGTTTAATAATTTGCAACTGCCAGTGATGGAGTTGATAAATGTGGCGCTGCAATCGGATGATCACGTTGCGCAGCTTAAGGAAATCTTTCCGGATGAGGGAGAAGATTTAGAGTAGTGGTGGAATTGTATTTGAACAACTTTTTCTATGTAGGATGTTGATCCTTGTTTTGATGATGCGCTGTTGCGCATGGGTTTTAAACACTGCTGTGCCTTAAACCTTTCAGGACGTATTTGTACGCCAAACATAGTATGTTTCTATTTATTTTGTTAATATGTCTTTACAATATGTTTCATGAGTACAATTACTTTTGTTTTGAGTAAGGCGAATAAAGTGGGTGTGAAGCTCATGTATGAGTTTATGGTCGTTTGTGATGTGATCACTGACCGCGCATGGAGCTTTGTGTTATACTACCATAATGTTTTTGCGCTTACTAAAAAGGAATTGCATGCATTTTGTAAACACAAAAATAATAGAAACTTTGTAATTTTATTCATGGATAATGCTCAGAGGCGTTACAAAGTTTTTTGGATAATTAAATGGAACTTAACTTACTCCCTGATAATTCCGCCGCTTTTAATAAGTCGTGTCTTTTTTGCGGAAAACATACGGAGTTCTTTAAGTCTTAGCCCGTTTGTTTGAGCTTTCTTCTCCCCGAGTGATCTGTTTAATCTCCTTGCGCATATTCTGGAGCAGATGCGTGAGTTCTCCATTCTTGAGAGCCTTTTCGATTTCCATGCGCAGAGATATACAGTTGTTCGTGGTGTGCCCGTTATCCTTATGATATTCGCAGAACTGCGTCGGGTCTTGACCACGTTTACTCTTCATTGGAACCGGGGGTTTGAATTGGTGATCCTCGGTACTTAGTACCTCTGCTGGGGTTTTCGTTAGGGGAGTCCACTGTCTCTCCCTATTTTCGTGTCGGTTTTCTCTTTGCGCCGAGAACTTGTTAGTTGTGCGGGTATCTTCCGCAGATCGACTTCCGGATGCTTCGCGCCATGACTTTTTGTATTTTCCGTTTGCGCTTAAGTCTGCCGGCCTGCTGTGTGGTGGTGGTGGCCGGTTTGTAGTGAGGTTTTTCTCGGTCCGCGCATAAACCTTGGCTGCCGCCATTATCTTTTCCCAACTCGTGGGGAGGCCCTCTGTTCCCGATAACACTTTGACCATGTCGTCACACCTAACCGCGTATTTAAACTGAGCACGGATTAGTTGTTCGCTAACACCTCCAATTTCTAACACTTCTTTATTATATCTGGTAATAAAATCTTCCAGATTCTCATCATCACGACGCCAGATATTCATAACGTCGGATGTATCACGTTTTGACCGCCTTTGTTGGCTGAAGTGTGTTAAAAATTTCCTTCGGAGATCCTTCCATGATTCGATCTGCCCCGTTGGTAGGTTGTCAAACCAGATTCGCGCTGGGCCAGTGAGTGTTTGTACAAATAAGTGACACCACAGCGGAAGGGTCCAACCACCAACTAACCCTGCACTGGTGAATACCCTTAAATGATCGTCAGGGTCGGTTAACCCATTGAATTTCCCAACATTAGATGGTAACTTGGCCCGTTCCAACGGAGCCAAAGCTATCTCTAATATAAACTTCGAGTTTTCTGCTGCTTCGTCCGGGCGATAAACTAAATCATAGTTATGCTCGGCTTCGGGGTTGTAAACCGCTCGAGGCCTGCATTTGTTATAGTTTGGCTGCAGTCTGTTGAAGACGCTGGTGTTTTCACTCAAACGATATGTCCGATCGGATTCATCGGTGTGAGTATCCCGTTGGGAACCCAACCTGTCATGCACCGATTGTCGTTGACGAGGACGAGATTCATCATGATGTTGTCTTCGGTAACTGCTTGTATCATCATAGGTTGATTCTTCTCGATGAGAGGCATGAGCTCTTGATCCCGGCCTCCGGGATTGGGTTACAGGAGCAGTTTGAGCACATAACTGTGAGTATACCGCGTTTAATGCTCCTTGAGACCGGACATACCATGATATCGGGGTTTCCCCTGGTGGTAAGATTGATTGTGCAAGATTTGCTGGTAATATTCCTGGGGTTACAGGATCATTTGCTCGATTGGATTGGACCTCATTATCGTCCGAGGCTTCCTCAACGATCCCTTCTATCGGTAAATTGTTTCCGACGTTTGGTCGAGGACCAGGCTGCCGGTGAGATGACGAATTTTCTGCCATGTGCAAAGACAAAAAATAGAATGAACTGAATCGAAACGAGGTAGAAACTAGAAAAACTGAGAAAACGGTGGGCGCCAATGAAGAAACACTAACTAAATGGTCGGAACCGAGATAGTTAGGGGGTTTGAATCCGCATAAAGGGTTAGCTCTCTCTCGGTTGATTCAGTCGTAATGGATTAACTTCTCCGGTAGCTCTGCAAAAAAGAACACCGTTAGCCTCGCCAAGGGGAGAAGAAGGTTCTCTCCTTGACCCGACTCCGGCGTGAGAATAAGTATTGGTATCGGAGAAGATAAGTATCTGAGGAGTGAGAGTAGTCTGAGTTTATACCTGAACAGTTCTCTTATTTATAACCGGGAGTTTTGGGAGGGAAAACCTGTTATTGAAAAGATAACGGAAAATGCTTAACGCCGTAGCGATTATTTTTCTTCCGTTTGATTTCTTTGATCTGACGTTAATTAACCTCGATCCGAAGTGAATGCACACGGATCGTGGTTTGATCTGTGGCTAGGGGATTGCCACGTGGAAAGAGATTAAGTGGAGATTACTCCCCGATTGCATGCCTTTGTTGTGATTTCAGAATTGCTTCTGGTGACGACACGTGTCCAGATGGTTATAACCGTCTGGGTGGTGCACGATGGTATTTCTTTCTAGAAGATTATTGCCATAATCTAGTGTGACACCTTACTATGTGGACACAGACAAATAAACCCCAAGTCTGGGTGTTGTGGCGGACGTATTGTACAAAGGCTTTTTAATCCTTTATTGAATGGGAGAAGGCGCAAAGATTTATGTTAATCTTTTGGGCGCGTGACTATAAGTTACTGATTCCTTTCTTCCTTTAGTAGGACCAGTGCGCGGCCGCGCAAGGTCAAAAGGCTGGAAAAGTTAGTTTGTGGTATGGTCTCAAATCCTTTTTATGAGGTTTTTGGGACCTTACCCCTTCATTGCTCAAATTGAGATGACGGGAGATCTGCAAAGGATTACAAATGAATCAATGCACCAATAAACAGTAAATCAAAACGTTAGAAAAACCCAAAAAAATAAATCACACCAATTTAAGTTACCTTGGTGATGTCCTAAACTTTTGCACTGGTATCACGAATCAACACACCTGGTATAACCTTTCCCATTTCCAGCTCCTCAACAACCGTCCGGCAGAGGTTGCTTCTAATCAACAAACTCTATAATCCAACAAAAAAGGTCTGGAAAGACAAAGTACAAAACATATCAAAATAAATCTGCTCGTAATCACATGATATAACAAACCAAACATACCAGAGCCACCAATTAAGAGGAGGTTGTACAAAAGCGTTTATCGAGTACGATAAGGAGATCTGTTTCTTCTTCTGAGGATAGAAAAGGGTTCATCATGTTCAGTATGACAAAATAGATAAAACGAAATAAAATTTCTAGATAAAAAAGTAGATCTTACATTATTATTCTCTTCTTCAACCACTGGACGGTACATGATTTAGGGTTTCAAACGAAGATGTATCCAATAGAAGTAACCTCTGCCGTACGTTGTTGAGGAGATGAATATGAGAAGAAGAAGAAGGCTAAACATGAGAGAGGATAAACATCGATCGGAAATAGAACAGAGCAGAGCAGAGAGAGAAAGAAAGCAAGAAGCCCTGAATGAGTAAATGAAGAAGGATATAAATAGAAGAGAGCAGTGGCACTGTTGGGCGGGAAAAAGGGCATTTATGGGCTCTCTGGTGTTGACACGTGGCCCAAATAACTTTCATTTATTATATATAATAGATATATATAGAGGGAGGAGATCATGCGAGAACCACCCTTATTGTGAGAACCGCGAGAATCAATGTGAACACAACCTAAACCACCCCACCCCCCAAAAACCTAACCCCCCCCCCCAAACCTAAACCCCCCTCCCCCACCCCCCAAAAACCGACACCCCCCACCCCCCAAGCTAAAATGCTAAAAACTAAACCCCCAAAAAACCTAAAAAAATCTAAAAAAAATAAAAAAAAAATCTAAATTTTTTTTTAATATTTTTATGCTCAAATCACTACTTTTAGTGGCAAAATTTTTTTTTTAAAAAAATTTTTTTTTTGCTTCGAAAAGTAGCGATTTTTATATAAAAAATATTTAAAAAAAAAATTTGTGTGATTTTTAGCTATTTTTAGGCATTTTTGGTTGTGTTCACATTGGTTCTCACGGTTCTCGCAATAAGAGGTGGTTCTCGCATGATCTTCTCCCTATATATATATATATATATATATATATATATATAGGGTGGGAATCAAGAGTGAACAATGCTAATTTTGTGAACAAAGACGAACAGATCTTGGCCGTTGGATGAGGAGATCATGAATTTAGGAATTAAATGAATTTAATAAATTATTAAAACAAAAAAAAACTTATCTAAATAACTGCATAAGGGCAAAATGGTAATCCCATTCTTTCAGTTATTAGGAAATAAAATCACAATTCAAATTAAACCCCATCTTCTTCTCTCTCTATAAGTTAAAATCAACGGCCATTTTTTTTCTTCTGGTGAATTGTTCTACACCTCCATCTTTCCCAGTGATTACATATTCAGGTGATATATCAAGGTACCAATTTCAAGTGTATTTTGGTTTTGGTAATTCTCTGTTTCATCCGATAGTGTATAGTTCAACATTTGTTCCTATTAAAGCTAGGGTTTTAGATGATTGTGCATATAAGAAGCTTTTTTATTCAACTAGGTTTGGTTCAAGCTGCTTGATTTACATTTGATTTGTGACAGTTTTGTTCTGATTTTGTCAAATATGTAATATTTGGTTCTACAAATATGTATAATCTCATCTGATGTTGCTGATATGTTTGGATTTTGTTGTTGGAATGTTGTTGATTCGACTATACACATGAATACTCTGTTTTTTGGGTTTGTTCAATTATACACATATGTATATTGTTTTGTTGTTCTTATGTGTATAAACACCTTGTGTGTAGAAATTAATTGTTTGTACAGTAGTTGATTTGTTCGGATTTTATGAAGGGTACGTATGTATATTTCGTTGTGTGATGTTTGTACATATATATATTAGTCATTGTGTGTAAATTGGTCTAATTCTTGTGTGTTTGTTTCTTACAGTTGAATAATGGTTGCCTGAACAGCCGAAAGAAAGGACACCAACCATGTCATCCACTGCAGTGCAGTACACTAGCGGTGACATAAAAAAATCCGACGAACTCAGAAAAATGTTTGATGTGGATAACGTTAGTTCCCGACAAAGAAAGTCTGGACCTATAGCTAATGCCCCTTTAAGAACCGGTTCGTTTGGTAATTCGTCTCATTCAAACCAAACGTCATCAAACTCGGGTAATCGAATGGGTTCATCAGGGGCGGGTCCTGGTTCGTCGTCGATGAAGAAAGCCAGTTCTGGTCCGTTGAATAAACACGGTGAGCCCATTAGGAAGTCATCTGGACCGCAAAGTGGAGGGATTCCTAGTTCTCGACACAACTCTGGACCGAAAAGTGGAGTGACTCCAGTTCTCCCAACCACAGGGCTGATCACGTCTAAACCCCTTAACTCAAGCGGTCAACCCCGGAGAGGGTCGGGGTCAACATACGCTACAGGGCCTGGTAAATCGCAAACTGCCAAGGTTAAAAATCAAGCGGTTACTCACTTACGCCAGGAGGATGGGCGTTCTTTCTCCAGGTTATTATATAAATCATTATTATGGGGATTTGTTGCTACATTTTTTTTATTTTTGTTGTTACTGTAACTGTTTTGTTGCTACATTTTTTTTATTTTTGTTGTTACTGTAACTGTTTCACGGGCGCAGTTGATGAGCTCGACCCGTGTGGCAGGGGTTGGTACGACATCAACATGTTACCAGAAGTCAACATTAGTCAACGGAGAAAAGGGTCTTAATGGTTCGATACCAACTGAAAGCTTGCAGTCGATATCATTAAAGATACCAAATTTTACCCCAAGTTTAACCAGTTTTGTAGTCCCGCGTGTTATGTTGACGAACACTATTTCCCTACTATGCAAACGATTAAATCTCCAAGTTTATTGTACTTATTAAGAAACTAATAGCTTTGAATGACTGATTAAAAAACCTGGTTTTGGTCGTACTCTGTTTTGGGTATTCTGTACAAATGTGTATAGCGTTGAATGTACGATGTAGTAAAAACGCACACGTTCTGGTTCTGTTGGTGTATTTGCGTTAACACACAAGTGTATGGTTGCAATACACAATTGTAGTTGCTTGTTTTAATAAAAGTATTTATGAGTTACAAATTTTTAAGGCTGATTATACACAAGTGTATTGCTGTCGATTCCTGAATGTCTAAACTTTTAAACAGTGGTCTATAGAGGGGAAAAAACAGTATTTGTATTGATGCGGTTAATCTAATCACTGTTCAAAGGTTATACACAAGTGTATCATTAAAAAGAGACCAGCACACTAGTGTACAGTTATCTATCATACAGACATACAAGTGTCTCATGTACACCTAGTTAACGTTTCTGACACGTTTGAGTTTGCAACTTCAACTTGTTCGTTTTAATCCCGCTGTTTCAAAAGACCAGACTTCATTTCCTCGCTGTTAACACCCTACCAAGATAATTACGTGTTATACTAAAAATAATAGAACCAACTTTAACAACATAAAAGTTATCCAATACATACATGCCATCGTTTGTAATATCGTTCTTACCCTTCCTTTTCCTCGGTACAACATTTATGTACACAAACAAGAATTTATTCAATCATTTAAAGCAAATACCAAACAATAACAATTTACGTCAGATAATACCTTCTTTATCAACTTTTTCGCGTATAGTTTTGGGTTAAGCAACACTCGAACTTTGGCTCTTCTGCACACGTCTCATTTTACATACTGGTTCTCATTTAGAGATTTCAAACAACAAAGCCCTGTATGCGCAAATGTCTTTCTGCAGAAAAATAAAAAATATAAAGTATGTTACATTGTATGGTGCTTGTGTTAGCCTGTGTACGGTACACAATACACATGTGTACAACTTGAACATACACATGTGTACACTGGTAATTCTAATGTACACATGTGTATACCGAACCAGTTCACATAAAAACAAAACAAGAACAACTAATTTGTAAAATCAACCATATACTTGAAAATAATTATACAAACTTTTGCAAAACATGTTTTAAATTAATCATACACATGTGTACACATTTTATAACTTCGCATTCATAAAATTAACACCTAACAAATATACACTTCTGAAATGTCAAAAAAGCTTCTACAATACAATTGTATACCGAGCACAATCCGCTAATTTGTTAACTATACACTTATGGACGCAATACACATGTGTACATAAACGACTTTACAACAACTCACCCAAATAAACAGCCTAAAATCCCTTAAAAAACAGAGCACAACCCACTGACTATTCTGTTAACTCAACCTTATTATTTAAAAAAATCAAAAAGGCACCAAACGATTTTACAAAGTCACACACTAATTAATCACGCTGTACACAGGTGTACATAAACGATTTTAGGTTATCTAAACCTAACAAACATGCCTAAACTCGGAAAAAAAAAACAGAGCAACATCCCCTAATTTGATAAATCAACTTACCGAACCACTTCCTGAATTCAGATGAATAAAATTATGACTGAGACTTAAGGTTTTAACTCGAACATTGATGAACAAACTAATCCGATTGAAAAAAAATTGTAGCATAAACCAGTAACAAAATTAGAAAAAAATAATACAACTACTTATTCATGAAACAACGTACCTGAATACACATCCATTATCGTATATACTTAGATGTTTAAAAAATATACCTTGCAGATCAATGGATGTTACAAGCACATCATCTTCTCCTACTCGTTCGGGGCTTTGAGGAATCGCTAAATTTGCTGAAACACCAGCCTGGTCGTTCGTGTCTTTCATAAATTAAAAAATTATAGCAATATAAAAACAAAGATATGATTATGGTTATGATATGCAGTTTGTTGATATGGAATATGATGATGAACGATTACAATGAATATGGACAGGTTTTTTTTTTTATCTTGTGGTTGATTGAATTTGAAACTAGGAAGTTCTAGCAAGATTTTAGGGGTGGTTAGATATTATGGTTAATAAAAACGAAAATTAAATTAAAATTATATATGTATACCCCTATATTTAGTAAAGAAGATCAATGGCTAGGATTTGTTCTTTTTGTTCACAAATAGGGAAGTGTTCACAAATGAACCTAACCCTATATATATATATATATATATAGGGGCTGGTTAACGTACAAATGCGCTTATCGTACATTACGTACGCTACAATCTCAGCCGTTAGATCATCTTCCCGCATTGAAAATCGCATGTTGTTTTTTTGTAACAATTTCGCATGTTGGTTTTTTAACATGCGATTTCATCAAAATTACCACATGCGAAATTTTTACAAAAACCAACATGCTATTTCATCAAAATTATCACATGCGAAATTGAACTATCACATGCGAAATTGTTACAAAAAAACAACCTGCTATTTCATCAAAATTATCACATGCGAAATTGAATTACCACATGCGAAATTGTTACAAAAAACAACCTTCTATTTTATCAAAATTATCACATGCGAAATTGAATTACCACATGCGAAATTGTTACAAAAAAACACCTGCTATTTCATCAAAATTATCACATGCGAAATTATTACAAAAAAAAAACAACATGCGATTTTCATTGCAGGAAGATGATCTGACGGCTGAGATTGTAGCGTACGTAATGTACGATAAGGGAATTTGTACAGTACCCTTTACCTATATATATAGGGTCGGGATTTGGAGAAAACGGTAGAAAGTGTGAGAACGGTGAGAACGCTGATGGATCGTCCGATTAAAACAATCTATGGACTAGATTGGCGCGATGGCGTACGTTTTCGTAAATAACATCAATTTTATTACGTGGACGCGCCTCATTAAGGGTAAAAGCGTCTTTACACCTTTATACCAAAACGCCATACTGATGAATAAAACGTCATTACGGACCAAATCACGTCGCTATATAAACAAAAAACATCCAAGACATAAAAACACATCCCCCAGAACATGAAACGCAATATTTTCTACTATATACCATTCAACTTACAAACGCCAAAATCCCCAAAACATCAAACACAACTACTCAAAAACGCCATATTTTCTACTTATACCATTCATCTTAGAAAACGCCAAAACACTCAAACATCAAAAGATTCCAAAAGATCGACGGTTCTTTCAGATACACTATTTCATCAGTAAAATGGCAAAAATGCCAAATATCATTTCTTGTATATTCAAAATATTGTTCTACGCCAAAGTTTCGGATAATGCATTCTTCCCTGAGGTGCTGTGACTCAAATAACATTTTGCTGCATGAGATGGACAAATCATAAACAAAAAGATGCTGGGATCAGACTTATGTCATTTTCTGTGTTTTGTTCTTGATGAATATTTTAATAGCATGAAAAGACGAATGGCACTAATGACTTGTTTGAAGATACATATTAAAAAAAAAAAAACTCCTGTCATTTTGTCTTTCCAACCGGCCACAAAAACATAAACATGGCTAAGCCAAACCACCAGCGAACATGATTCAAAGAAGAAAGAGACTGATGACAGTGAAGATTTGGAAGATGAATAGTTTTTATTTTTATTTTTTTATTTTGTTTTTCTGTTGTTTGCTATGTATTTTTCAACTTAGAATAAAAAAATACATTATCTTAATAAAACGCCAAAACAGTCATAATGCATATGAAAACGCCATAAATGGAGTAAAAACGCCAAAAAATCCCAAACTATAATGAAAGTAATTTGCAAAAGTATTAATTAATAAAAACTAAAAATGAAAAAAAAAAGCCAAAAACTACTTAAACCCATTCTAAAACTCCAATCCTGGGAGATGGAAAGTCTATGACCCTAAAAACTCATAAAAAGCTGAACAAAAAAACAGTAAAAATACACAGTAAACTGAAAAGACGACTACTTTATTAATATCATTTATTATAAATAAAATCCCGCCGAAACTACGCGCTAAAAACATCCTATAAAGAGAGAATTCTCTGCACAAACAACTTATCACAAAACCAGAAACAAACACTATATTCCCTAGAAACCATTCACTTTAAAAACGCCAAAAAATAATACTTAAAAAAGCCACAGATGCAGAACCTCAATTCTGCTATATTGAGTATTGATCTGAATGAAGTTTCACTGAATGGATTCTTCTCTGATTTGGGTATCTCTATAATCTTTTGCTGAATGAGATGGATAAATATTCAAGATAAAGAGACTGATGACACTGATATGACATCATGTCACATTGTTCTTGATGGATATATGGATGGCATGAAGGGATCAATACATTAGAGCAGGCGTTGGTCTTCAACATGTCATCAAACAAGTATATATCCACCCACCATAAAGGATGCCACAAAAAATAAGCATCTTCTAAAGACGGTCGTTATGTAGGAATATAAGGATCTACATAAGGCATTCAAAAACAGGTTCAAAACGCCAAAAAAGTTCAAGTAGAAGAGGCTGATGACAGTGAAGATTTGAATGAGAAATTAGGTTATAATTTTTAGTTTTTTTTTTATTTTCTATTGTTTGTTATGTAATTCTTTGTTGTTTATCATCTAATTATCTGTTATTTTAAAAAAATTGAGTATAAGACGTAAAAAACTATAAACACCAAAATGCCTGATAGTTTGAAAACTGTGAGAACGAATGCTAGCAAAGTACGAGGTTGCTATATAAAACGCAAAAAAATGCAAACAAAGTATTACTGGAAAAATCAACACTAATTGACAGATGAAAATTGAAAAGAAACAGTAAAATAAAGAGACGGTATCATTTATTGTCAAAATATTATAGTTATATTAATGCCACTAAATGGAAAATTGAAATTTATTTAACTTTTCAAAACGCCATAATTGCCTATCACATTATAGGCCTGTATCCTAAATGGCAAAAATATAATAAACTCAAGAAAATTACTGATGTGTTTTACATTAAAAGCCTGCATCCTGATCTAAAAAACAATAAAAACACCAAAACAATACTTAATACGCCAAAATATTTAATATGATTCTTATCTAAAAACAATAAAAATGCCGCGTATTTATTAAACGCCAAAAAAATGGAAAGATGTAGGGACACGAGTTAATAAAAAAGAAATATGAAAGGACAAAAAAGCCCCTCCGCCTTTCTCTAAGCGGCGTGACACGTGTTAGGCCAGGAAGTGTTCTCACCGTTCTCACACTTTTAATATATATATATATATATATATATATATATATATATATATATATATATATATATATATAGGGGACCGCTAAAATGAAAACCACCTCTAGTTGTATGAACCATGAGAACTACACCGTACGGGGCGAGTTGAACCAAATTTTTTTTCATAAACGTAGATTCGTGTATTATAAACACATTTGTAAAAAAAATTAAAAAAAAATGTCGTGTGTGTAGTTTTGAGCACCACAAGTTTGTGTTTACGGGTACTGTAACGGTACCCGTAAACACAAACTTGTGGTGCTCAAAACTACACACACGACGTTTTTTTTTTGAATTTTTTTTACAAATGTGTTTATAATACACGCATCTATGTTTATGAAAAAAAAATTTGGTCCAACTCGCCCAAGATCAAAAAGTTCTCATGGTTCTTACAACTGGAGGTGGTTTTCATTTTAGCGGTCCCCTATATATATATATATATATATATATATATATATATATATATATATATAGAAACGGGATCAGGAGAAAACGGCAAGAAGTGCGAGAACGCATCCTGGCCGAACACGTGGCGCGAGGCATGATCAGGGTCCGAGGTTTTTTTTTGTCTTTTTAGAATTCTTCTCCTTTCACGATTTTCGCGTTTGACATGCTGCTTTATTTTTTGCGTGCAAGATAATTTTGGCGTTATGTAGAATTATTAATTTTTTTGCGTTTTACTGTGTTTTCTCAGATTTCTTTTCGTTGAATTAATTCTTTTTGTGTCACATAGTTAATTTTTTGGCGTTATGGCTTTTTCCATGTCATTTTTGGGGTTTTGTATCTTTTTGTTAATAATTGATTACCATAGATTAATATTTTATAAAACTACAATCATACGAAAAATCAAAATAAACTAATAGTCTTCCGTAGGTGGGATTACATCAGAGATGTACCCATCGCTTTGTTCATCACTTTCTTCAGATTCTTCATCATCAAATTTCATTTTTGCGTATAACGCCATTAGCTTGTCTCTTCTTTGCTGCATCCTATTCTTGAATATCACTGCATCATTGGATTTTGGATCGTTTGAAGGTGTTAAATCACAGAGTTTTTCAATGATAGATAGCAACCTTGTCTTCAACATTTCTTCCATTGGCCTTGAATATTGCACCCCGTTTTTATAAGTCACTTCAAGTGTTCCTTCTTCCTCATGCAATACCCAACTGCTAACTTTTGGTATAGGAGTATCTTCAATATCATCATCAGCAACATCTTCATCATCTTCTGCCGGAAATTTTCTCTTCAGCCTTTTATTACAGTTCTCGTTCTTTCACAATTGTTGTCTATTGGAACCCCAAGGGCCAGGATATCCTTCTGAACCTTTTTCATTCATTCCAAGCATGGCTTTAATTGTCCTTACCATTACCCTTCGACTATCAAAGAACTTTATGACGTTTCTCTTTCCTTTCAAACCTCCATGCAATAACCTTAGCCGTTTTTAAATTTTTTGGCGTTTTGGACAATATGTGGCGTTTTAGTCAAAATTTTTGGCGTGTTTGAGCTTGGGTTTCATGGTCTTCTTTTATATTAACTTTTTTTCCCGCGTATGACAGGTAATTATGTCATTTTGAAAAATATAAATAAATATAATAAATGTTAGTAATTATGTTTTCCGTCGTTTCATTTTACTGTTTTTTGCAGTTTACCGTGTTTTGTTTTCAGACTTAAATTTTTTCAATTTTGTCCATCTCATGCAGCAAAATCTTACTACACTCACGCAACAAATCATTCAATAAAGCTTCATGCAGAACATTACTGAGGATCAAAGAAAAGATGTTTGCCGTCGTATTTTTTGGCGTTTTTCATTGAGTTGTAAATTTTTTTAGCAACCACTGTGTGGTTTTTTTGTGGTTTTTTGGTGTGATAAACGGAAGGGTGGTGAGACGTTTCTATTTATAGAATTTTTTTTTGGCGCGTAGTTTAGGCGGGATGTTATTTTTATAACAAAAAATGTAATTAACATTTATCCGGATGTAAGCTTTGGCGTTATATATAATGGCGTTTCATATTTTTTGGCGTTTTTGTAGCCAGAGAGCTTAAATAAAAACACAGAAAAAAGTACGCAGTAATAAAATTGGCGTTTTGTATTTATTTGGCGTTTTATTTTTCAATGGCGTTTTATGTGAGAAATTGTTTTTTACCTTTTTACCCTTAATGAAGTGTGTCCACGTAATAAAATTGGTGTTATTTACTAAAATGCCACCGCGCCAATCTAGTCCATAGATTGTTTTGATCGGACGATCAATAAGCGTTCTCACCGTTCTCACACTTTCTACCTGATGAAACACTGGTTAACACCTAGGGTGAAATTAGCCGGTTCGTCTCTTTTGTGGGGTTCAATCTCCTTCGTTGCTCACCAAACAGCAGGTCCTGTAAAACAGCAACACCGTTAGCTCGTTAAGAGGGGAATATGGGGGTTTCCCTCTTAACCGGGCTCCGGCGTGAGAATAACTTATGTTCTGAGGAGATAAAACAGTGTGTGTTAAGAGTGAGAGAGTGGAGATTAGAATGAATCAACCTGGATGATGAAGGGTCCTATTTATAGCCGGAGGGTGAGAGAGGGAGGAGCATCCTCGCCAGCTGGTATAGGGCGCCAGCTGTCCGACCAAGGGGAATATCCTCTTGGTCTCCTCTGCTGTGGTCAGTGTAGTGGTACACGTGGCGCGCCTATATTTGTTCATGCTGGAAACGTCGTACTGGTATTGTCGGTCTGCTCCTTGATTTGCTGCAGGTCTACATGGCGCACGATGGGTGGTGACACGTATTGTCCTTTATGTCGGAATGAGCATCTTGGTGCCACCCTGACGTATTCAGAAGCTTCTAGAAGCTTCTGGATTCTCTTGCTGATGTGGACGCCATGTTGGATAAAAAGGTGGTGTGGCCCTTGCCATGTAGGCAAGGAATTGGGACCATACCTCTTCAAGTCCCCCCAGTCCAGTGTGCCTTCTAGTTGAGTTGATCGTCTAGGAGGGAATCTGGACTTATAAGGGAAGTGGTTGTTGGTGTTGTCGGAGTAGTATCATCACGCGTCGTGCTGATAACTTTGCAAAGTTGGGCCAACTGGGCGTGCGGCGCATGGTGTATTGGTGACTTTGTAAAGTTGAGCCAAGTGGACGCATGGCGCATGGCCTATTGGTAACTTTGTAAAGTTGAGCCAACTGGACGCATGGCGCATGGCGTATTGGTAACTTGTAAAGTTGAGCCAACTGGACGCATGGCGCATGACATATTGGTAACTTCGTAAAGTTGAGCCAACTAGACGCATGGCGTATTGGTAACTTGTAAAGTTTCAGCCAACTGGACGCATGGCGTATTGGTAACTTGTAAAGTTGAGCCAACTGGACGCATGGCGCATGGCGTACTGGTGTTTCCTTCTGGAGGAAGCTTCTATACTTGGGACAAAAAGAATTGATGTGACCGTCTGATGTCTCTGTCTTGTCTGAGGTGAACAGTCGCCTTTTCATTGGTGTTAGTTACTTTCTGTCCCTTTCATCTGACGTGTGCCGTCCACGCTTCCGGAAAAAGAGGTGGCGGTTTCTCTCTCTGCTGACGTGTCTCTTCCCCAATGGATGACCTTCTGAATTCCTGACGGCTCACTACCCATCGCATTAAATGCGATGGGTATAAATATACGGCGGTATCCTTCATTTTTTCCACTTTTCAAAATTTGAACTCTTGTTTTCTCTCCTATCTCCTTATCTTTCTTCCCCTTTCCTCTTGGGTTTGTCCATACTATTGTTCTCATCATCTTTCAATATGTTTGGGGCGAATCCGTCGTCAAAGAAGAAGAGGAACAAGGGTAAAAATCCACCAGGCCCTGATCAGGCGACGATAGGGTGGAAGGAAGAGGAATTTCATAACTTGGTGAGGGAGATGGGTTTTCTTCCCGAGTGGGGTGCTCAGTTCCCAACTCCGGGTTCTACTGCCATGGATGCACCCCCAGGTTACATTACGTTGAACGCTACTTTTTTCCGGGAGGGCAACTTTAGACTCCCGATGACCAGGTTTACTGCTGAGGTGTTAAGGAACTATGGGCTCCATATCTCTCAGATCAATGCGATTGGGTTGCCCCGTGTTACCCACTTTGAGTTTATCTGCAGGGCTAATCGTGTTGAACCGACTTTTGAGATGTTTAATGTGTTTTACACCATAACTTATACCAGCGGTTTCTATTCTTTTACCGCCCGGACCGGTGGTGTTATCCCCTGTTGCTCTACTCCCTTAAAAAGCCTTCATGACTGGAAGCAAAGGTTTTTCTACATCCGCCGTGGTGTTATCCCAGTGGATATGCATTACCGTGCAGGAAGTGAGGGGATCCCCAAGGTTGATGTGGTTGCGGATTTTTCTGAACAAGCATGGTACAAAAAGTTGACTCATAAAGCCACTCCTATTCTACAGCTTGAGGAGATAGCGTTGGTGGGTGCTGGTGTGAGTATGTTGTGGGTCTCGAGGCATCCTTTGGGGGTCCCAGTTTATGGTTATAATGGCAAACGTATGTGTTGTTCCATAACTTTTTGTCTCTTTCTCTTTCTTTCTTTTTTATATTATTCCTCATCTCCTTGTTTTTCACAGTAGGTTACAGCTTGTTGAATGTTTTGGATACGGAGGCTGGTGGCACCATGGTTGAGGCAGTTCAGGAGGCTGGGAAACAACCCTGGTTGGATCAGATTCGCCCCCGTTTCTTGCATCCTTCGAATGAGAGTTTTACTGCTTACGCCAACGTCGCTCTAGGTGAAGATGATGAAGCTGATGTTGATGATGCTATTGATCCCACTCGAGAGGAAGTTATTATTCTCTTGAGTGGGGGGTCTGACAGATCGTTTGAAGGTCTAACTTATCATTCCCCGCGTGCAGGTCCGGCACAGGGGGTTGTGCATGAGCCTGTTAATGAACCCATTGATGATGATGTGGAAGTGCCAGTTGAGGCTGCTGAACAGTTGGAGACAAGGAAGAAAACGAAAGCTGGTAAGCCGGAGAGAAAGGAGAAGAGGGCTGAGGAAAGAGCCACTGAGACTCCTCGTAAGCGACCCTCTACTCTTCCTGTCCTAGATTACGTTGTCGTTTCTGATACATTGTCTGGTTTAGGGGCCGGAGAGAAACACCGTGGGCCTGACCCTGAGGACAGTGCTACGTTGACGAAGATGATGAAAAAGAAAGCTCTTGAAAATAAGAAGCGAAAGCTTGATGAGCAAGCTGTTGCTATGCTTGCATCAAAAAAGGTCAAGCTCCAGAAGGAAGCTCCTCCTGCTCCTTCGGAGTCTGAGATTGATCTGGAGATTTTTGCAGCTAAGCTAGGGAATCTTTTGGAGGAAATTTATATTGCTTCTGCTCCTCGAGGTAGAGGCTTTACTTCTGTAAATCTTAGCAATTGACTTTTGGATTCATTTTGACCATCATGGTTGTTTCATGGCAGGTGTCAAGTCAGGCAAAGTGCCACACAAGATTGATATTTCCAAGATCACTCCTCCTACTTCTCCACCATCGAGGGTGTTTGGGTTATCTCCTCCTCGTGATGATCTCGCTGAGAAGAAGAAAACAAATGATGTAAATGTTGAGCATGTTAGAGAAAGTGGTGGTGATGGCGCGGGTGGCGCTGGTGTTCATGTTGCAGGGGGAGATGGTCGAGATACGGGTATTGAGGATGAAGCTCAGTCAAGTGAGGCTACGCCTCGTCAAACCATTTATACTAAGCGTCCACCGGGCGGTGACGGTGGTGCTACGTCAGGTGTGGTTCGGAGTCCACAGTTTGAGAATGTTCGTGCTGACTCCTGGGATACCAATAACCCAGCATGTGATGATTTGCCACATGCTCCTCGCTGGAATCTGACCCAGGGTTCCCGGATGAATTAGCTTGACAACTGTCACGAATTCTTCTCTTTGTCTCTCCCCCCTGCTGAGCGGATGTTTTAGAAAAAGCGCAATCGGTTTGACTTGCTAGATGATCATGTTCGTGCTGGGGTTAACTATTTTGCCACCTCTCAAGAGATTGTTCGTGAGTGGAGGTTGATGGGGGAAGAGACGCTGGAGTTTGAAAATCAGAAGAAGGTGTTTGCAGAGGAAAAAGAGAAGTTTAATGCTGAGCGGAAAGGTTTGTTATGGAGAGTATCTGATGCGGAGCGGAAACTTGCTCAAGAGAAGCATGCCAATACTGATAAACAGAAAAATTGGGAGGCTGCCTGTGAGCGCACTAATGCAGAAATGCAAACTCACGTGATACTATTGTCGGGTTATCTGGTGAGAAGAAGAAGATTGCTGACGAAGCTGAGCAAGCGCGTGTTGCGTTTGAGAAGAAAGAGGCAGCGTATGTTGAGCGTATAGCTGCATTGGAGGAGTTTGTTAAGAAAAAGATTGCTGAGTGCAAAGCCTCCGAACTCCTTACGGAGGAAGTATCTGCCGATTGCAAGTTGCTGCTTTCGCGCGCGGTGCCCTTGGTAACTTAATTTGTTTGTGTTTACTTTCGGTTTGTGTTAATTGCTCTTCTTACGCTGCTGTGTGTTTCTCGCAGATTGCTGACCGGATAGTGAAATCTCATGAGCTTTCCAGCTACATGTTTGAGTTGGGTAAAGCGGGATACAACAACGGTTGGAAAGATGGTTATAGTGAAGGTAGGGCTGCAGCTGTTAACAATGAAAAGGACTATCACTTCGAGCTCTACAAGGAAGATTGTACCAGTGCTTATGCCACGAAAAGAAAAGAGTTTGCCTCCTTGGAGTTCGGAGTTGTTAAAGCTGCTCAAAAATTGGCTCGGATGCCTGATGGTGTTGCCTTACTGAAGAAGGCCCTTGGAGATGGAGATGGCGCGACTGGCGGCGCTGGTCCCAGCCACCCGGAGTGAAGGCATCCGGCTTGTATGCCGTGTATGGGCTTTGATGGCCTTGTAACTCACTTGACAATTCCTTGAACAATTTACTTTATGTTTCCGTGAACGATTTTACTTATAACTGTCGTACCTGTGCCAGGTTTTGGTATTGTTGGCATGTTTAATGCTTAGTATGCATTTGTGAATTTTGTTTATCGTTACAATATGTGCATGTTTAATTACTTTGATTCAGTTATCACGAATGAATGATGGCGCTGACAGGTTGTGTTGTGTTAGCTACAACATTTATTTTGTCGTTTATTATGCGCAGGTTTGTTCGTGAATACGAAGTGATCGAGTTACAGGTTATTGTGTGCACCCAACTGTGTTCAGCCATGGGGGTTTTTACAATGTTTGTTTACCATGTGTTCGATGCTTTCGTGTTTATGTGGGTACGAAGTACTTATTTGGCGTTTTATAGGCTTTAGTTGTGTTTTTGACCCGATTGTGCATTTGTTTGTGACAGGCCTTGGAGGTCTATAACGTTTCCTAAGGTCGAGCCATTGATGTTTTCGTGTACGCCCAAAGTAATATATGCAGTTGTGACAAGAAATTCGCATGAAAAGGAATAGCCAAACACTTCTTGTATTAATGTTTACTGTGTTGGCGCGCGACCGTTACAAGTACATAGGAAAACTTCAGCCTTTTACATGTAACATCTTCTTAATTGTTGGGCGTTCCAGGGTCTTGGAACTTCTTTGTCATCTAGGGTGCGTAGCTTATATGCCCCTTTTCCAAGTACTGCATCTACAACATAAGGCCCCTCCCACTTAGGGGCTAATTTTCCGGGTTTTTCGGCGTTAGACGCCTCATTGTCTCTCAGGACGTAATCTCCCGGGTTGAAGGTGCAGATGCGGACTTTGGAGTTGTAATACTTTTCCAGCTTTGTTTTGTACTTCGCTTCATTGATAGCCGCCATCTCTCTCCTTTCTTCTAGAAGATCAAGGTCTAACCTCCTTTCTTCCTCGTTGTTGATCATGTTCATGGAGAGCATTCTTGGTGATGGCAGCTCGATCTCTACTGGTATCACCGCCTCGGACCCATAGACTAAGCTGAACGGTGTTTCGCCGTTGCTTGTTTTGGGCATTGTCCTATGGGCCCACAGGATGCTGGGCAATTCGTCGACCCAACCTTTTCTTTTCTCTCCTAGTCGTGCTTTGATACCATCCACGATGCTCTTGTTGACGGCCTCTACTTGACCATTCCCCTGCGGATGGGCAACCGAGGAGAAGATATGCTCTATGTGTAGCTCTTTGAACCAATGTTGAAGATCTTCTGCAGCAAAATTCGTCCCATTGTCGGTGATAATTCTCAGAGGTAGTCCAAATCTGCAGATTATCTGCTCCCAGATAAAACGTCGGACTACGATGGATGTGGTTGACGCCAGTGCCTTCGCCTCTACCCATTTTGTGAAGTAGTCAACTGCAACTATAATAAATTTCACTACACCCGGGGCTTCGGGGAAGGGGCCAACCATATCTATTCCCCATTGTTGAAACGGCCATGCCGTTGTTACGGGGACTAGCTCGTTCTTGGGACGCATCGTCTTTGGTGCATGTCTCTGACACTCGCTGCATTTTCTCAGAACATTCACTGCGTCTAGGTGCATTCGGGCCAGTAGTATCCAACATTCATCACTTTTGCTACAACCATTCTCGGTCTGACATGAATGCCACAGATCCCTTCATGCACTTCTCTGATCAAGTAGTTCGTGTCCTCCGGGTCGACGCAACTCAACAATGGGCCGAGGTATGACTTTCGGTGCAAGATCCCATCTACCATTTGGTAATGCTCGGCTTTGTATTGGACCTTTCTTGCCTCAGCCTTGTTTTCTGGTAGTATCCTAGATTGAAGATACATGATTATGGGGGTCATCCAGGATGTCGTCCCCAACTGAATAACATTCACTTGTCTCAACGGTACCGATGGGTTTCTCAAGACCTCGATGCGCACAACCTTGGCCAAATGCTGGAAGCTTGTGGATGCTAACTTACTCAGTGCGTCGGCTGGTTTGTTCTCACTTCGATTGATGTGATGCACTTTGTAAGAATGAAAGTTCTGTAGCAATGCTTTTGCTTGGTCTAGGTATAACGCCATTACATCTCCTTTGGTGTCATATTGGCCATTAATCTGCCCAGCTACTAACATGGAGTCCACGTGCGCCTCTACGTGCTTGACTCCCATCTTCATCGCTAACCTCAGACCGACAAGGAAGGCCTCGTATTCGGCTTCGTTATTCATGCTCTTGAAGTCTAACCGGATGGCATACGTAAATTCGTGTTTGTGTGGACTCACTAGTCTAAGTCTTGCGCCTGCGCCGTCCTCGTTGCACGCGCCGTCTTTGCACAGTAGCCACGGTTCTTCTGAATGCTGCCTTTCGGCTCTTTCCAATGCCTTGTGACGTGCGGTAAAGTGTCGTATATTTTAGGTGTATATTTTAAGCCCTTTTAACACTTATTTTTAGCCAAGTTTTAAATTTATAAAACACGATATTTTACTAACACTAAACACACATATGGGCAAGTGCACCCATCGTGAGCGTTGTATAGCGTTGGTAAGATACCGAGGTCGTCCAAGGACACAAGAGCTTTTAGTACCGGTTTATCCTCAACGTCTAATCAGAAATAAAAAGGTTAGAAAAAATGTTTTAAACTAAGAAAAATAAAAACTAACTAAAATGCTGAAAATAAAAACAGATAGACAAGATGAATCACTTGGTTTCGACTCGTATCCAGTATAACCTTTGATTATTTCTGCACTTTTGCACATAATTAAGAGATTATCTTAGTTATTGTAGTAGGCCCCTCTTTTGAAGGTGACGTTACCCTCACCCCAGTAGTTTGAGTCAGTAAGGATACAATCCTAAAAGGGTGGATTATTGGAAGATAATAAATTAAGTTATTAATGCAATATTATGGTAGTCCCCGCTTTTGGCGGTGACGTTACCCTCGGCTAAGTAGTCTGAGTCAGCAGGGATACAGTCCTAAATAGCCGGGTTATAGTATTAATAGTAGTTAACTTATGAGGGGATCAAAGAGTTTGGACCCCCGCCATCCAATACCGTGAAGCATTGAAGGAGGTCCTACTAAATTTGACCCAGGTCCATTGCAGGACCTCTAAACGATGAACAATGGCAAGACCTTTACCAAACCGTTCCCTTAACCCCCGACCAGGTAGCCAACATACCTCCATATAGACCGTGGAGATATGAATGGTGAAAATCTTTTATTTTATATAGACAGTAAAATAATGCCAAGACACCACGGACAAACGATAAGGAAAGATCACCTTCAACATAAGTAACTAGTTATTAAAGTCATTAATACAAAACCAAATAAAAAGTGCAAAAGATTAGAAATAAAAAGTATTATACTAGACACTTTGTCTTCACCAAGTGATGTAAGAGACTTAGGCAAACATGGCCTTGATTCTCAAGAACTCTTACGATCAATCTTGGATCCCGAGACGACTCACACACTCTATGATGGACAATGGATGATGGTGGTGGATGATGGTGTTGTGATGGTGGTGGGTGGTGGGTGGTGGATGAAGTGTGAGAGAGGTGGTGTGCCAAGGGATGAGTTGAAATGAAACCAAGCACTCCTATTTATAGGCTGAACAGAAGGCTGGGCACGCCCCCGTGTCCGCTGGACACGGCCCCGTGCCTGTCTGACACTCTCTCTCTTCATTAATTGTAATTCGCAATTACAATTAATGCGCCTGCTGTACTTTCACCACGCCCCCCGTGTTCACTGGGCACGGCCCTGTGGTGGGCAATAGAAGCTTCTATAGGTTTGTCTTTTCTGCTGCTTCTTGGGCACGGCCCCGTGCTGGCTGAGCACGGGGCGTGTTCAGTCTTCTGCCTTCTCTATTTTGCTTGGGAAGATGCCGTTGAGGGGTCGGGCAGTCCACTTATGTTCCTTTTCTTGTATTTATGTTGGATTTAGCTGTCTTTTTGCTTCTTTTGTGTTTTTGAGCTCATTTGTGTTTATGCCTCATTTGATGTAATTTATATGTTGCATTTTACACACATCAAATACCCCCACACTTGAACTTTTGCTTGTCCTCAAGCAAAACTCTTTAATATGTGGCTTACACTCCCAAATGGAATGGGTAGAAGAGAAGGTTTTGTCTTGTCGTAGAGTGTTGGGAATCCAAGATCTTTTTGGGTTTTATTTTTATCTATTTACAATCCTATTCGTAATGATTTATTTAGAACGTTTCATAGGAGAAATTAGTTATTTGGGCATAACATGCCTTTTTTTAAAATTCATTTATATACAAGTTCACATACCTCACGGGAGAAATCACTCACACTCGGCCGAAGGTGTATTTTTAGTGAATCTCTCGAGAGCGGCATGGAACTTACTCATACCATAGGCTTGCCAAGCAATCAATCCTCCTCCTTTTTAACTTTTATACCTTTGTAAATATCAAGAGGACTTTGTGGGTTAAGGGTTAGGCTTGGGTTAAAGGTAGGTGGTTGGGATAGTGGTTAGTGGTTAGTAGAAAAAGGGCGAAAAGCGTAACAAGTGTCGGTTTTCGTAAGACTTTCTATTTTTTTTTGTAACTTTTATTTTGATGAAGCTTTCATTCAAACAAAGTTATTTTTGATGAACTTGTTTGTTTATCTTTTGCTTCATCATCAACACACATTTTTTTTGAACGATCATACGAAAAAAACGAACTTGTTACTAAAACAAAGGGTTAAAAAAAATAAAAAAAGGGTTTTGGTGGGTAAAAGGATTTTGGTTTGGGTGATGAAATGAAAAGGTTTAGGCTCAAAGGGGCTAACTAGGGGGATTTTTGGGTAGGTGGTAAAAGAAAAGGAAAAATAATGGTGTAGAAATAAAAAGGGTTAGTCCTAATGCCTCCATCATTTACTTACTCGGGTTTAAGTTGATGAGGACTGAGAATGTATCGTCATGGCAAGTTCTAGAGTCGTAAGAACCAAGCGGCTATTCACACAAGAAACGAAAAATGAGCATTTAGTCTAATGATATGTAATTGTATGCTCAATAAAGGCTCAAAACTCACTTTTATGGGAATGGGTTTTTATGTGATCAAGTATATATAATCAAATTTTAACTAAGTTTGTCATGCCTTTTCATAATTTTCTTATGTTGGTTCTTTTTATCACTATGCTATCGGTTGTAAATTCGTAAAAATATAACCTTTTTGAGAACTTGAATTTCCCGAGTTAAACCTAGACAAGTAAAAAAAATGAAATTTTTGAAAAAAATTTGGGGTGATTAGCGGTTCCAATAGAGTTTTGTGTAAGGCTTGTATTTAGGACTTGCAAGATTCAAGGTTTTAGCATCCCCCCCCCCCCACACTTAAATTACACATTGTCCTCAATGTGTCCCAAAAATAATTTTTTAGGTTGATTAGATGTGTAAAATGGTGTTAAAAGCAAAGATTTATGTTACTGGTAGTCTGGACACGGCCCCGTGTCCACTGGACACGACCCCGTGGTGAACTGCCAGTAACGAAAACTTACAGAAGGTGAACACGGGGGCGTGTTGGTTAGGCACGGCCCCGTGTCAGACAAAATCTGCAGGAAAGTAACCAAACAGCAGGTCTAGGAGGTGAGCACGGGGGCGTGTTGGCTGGACACGTCCCCGTGTGGACAGTCTGTAAGCCTGAAAAACAGGTTTCTTCCCCCGGTTTTTCCATCCTGGCCCTATTAGTGCTGAGGCTTAGCACTCCGAGCCTTGGTTTGTACATGTTTCATTACTTAATACCACACCAAGCAACACAAACATCCTACATTACCATAGTTAATTGTTCCAAGAATAAAGCAAAAGAAAAATAAAACGGAAAATAAAAGTGGTCAAGGAAAGTAAATTGTTCAACATTTGGCACGCAGGCCACCAATTGTTCAAGATTAAAAAGGGTTAACCTGGGGAGTCATCAATCAACCGCTTCCTCCTCTGCTCCTCTCGCCTATTCCATAGCATCATCATCATCATCGTCATCATCCCCTCCATGGCGTGCAATGTGGTCTCGTATGTATCCGACATCGTCTTGGATCTCGGATAGGTTTCTCTCGATAGCTCCGACCCGGTGGTAGGTGTTGCTTGCCATGTTATAGGTGTTCCTAGTACACATAAGGTTTTCCTACAACAAATCATGCAAACTTTGAAAGTTAGGAAAACCGCCTCCCGAGGAGGATGATTGGCCCGGATCATCGTGGGGTTGGTATTGGTACTGATGATATTGCGGAGCTGGGAGGACAAGCGCTTCTTGCGGGTTCCATGCATGACCTTGCATCCTTTGAAAGGTTACCGTCCCGTCTTCTGCCTCATAGATCAGGTTCATTGAGCGGCATATGTGAATGTCCACCGTACCCGACCATGGGCTCCTCTCAAATGACCTAGGTATGTGGGCGAAGTGCTTGAAGAGACGGTACACCCATCCCCCAAAGAAAATAGGAGTTGGTGCACTAGCAAGGCGGTTGTGATGCATGTTTCGGAGCATGAGGAACGGAACATCGAGCGGCCTGCGGTTGTGAATGCAGTGGAGGACAAGCAAATCTCTTAACCCAACGACGCCACTACTGTCATGCCTTTGGCTAAGAGAGTAGCCGAGGAGCCTATGAATGTATCTGTATAGCGGATCCCCCAGCTTTGTACTCTTAGTGCTGCTCGGATTGTAGAACCCTTCTCCAATCTGAGCCCACATGGCTTGGCATTCGTTGTCACCTACCTCTCTCATTCCCCCAGTATTTTCTTCATTTCCCGCATCCTCTTCCGCATACAACCCGATAATCGACCCAAATTGTGCCATAGAGATCGAATACTTCGTTCCGCCACATCGGAAAGCTACCCCGTCATTGTTGAACGGGTCGCACCTCGAGTTGAATGTGAAACTGCTATAGAATTCCAATGTGCATTCGTGGACGGAACGGAGCCGAGTTGTTAGGGCGACTCTGAGTGGTCCCGTAACAATGTTGTTGAAACGATCAATTTGATTCACCATGGTTAGCAATTCCGTGCAAGCTTGCCTCGGGTATTCCTCCGGCCTTGTTTGAAGAAGTTCGTATCGAGCTCTTGCATCTAGCTCATTGGCGTTAAATCTTGTGAACTTCCTGGCCATCTGCAAGAATATACCAAAAGTTAGCACGAAACAGAAATATTTTCGGACAAAACTGCAAACAGCGGGTTGGACACGGCCCCGTGTTCAGTGGACACGGCCCCGTGTCCAGACGTCTGTAACCCAAAAACTTCATTTTTCGTCCCGGTCCCGAAAACTAGAAAATTTTTGGTCCAGCAGTTGCTGTTTCCCCCGAAAATGAAACCCTAAGTGCCGTTTTTCCCAAAATATCTTTTTCGGTTCAAGAACAAGGGTTTGGGGTTTTTGTGAGAAATCGGTTGAATCTATGAACAATACAAGTGTATTTACTTTCCTTAACACTAATCTAACTAAATGCAAACAGATCTAAACAAAAATTTGAGTTTCGATCCGGATGAACTTTAAGAACCCTAGATTTTCCCCAAATTTTTGATGTTTTAACTACATGCAAGTAACTAATCTAACTACTAAGAGTGATAGAATCATACCTTGATGTTGTTAGATCGATAGGAGACGTTGAAATTTTGCGAAAAATCGCCTGAAACCAGAGCTTTTACGGGGAAACGGGGCGTGTGGAATGAAGAAACTGTTTTGAAATAGGGGATTTATCCCGTCTGCAGCGCGAACACGGCCCCGTGTCCAGTGGACACGGCCTCGTGCCGAGCAAGGTTTTTTTTTAAGTGCTCGTGTGAGTGCCCCTTTTTCCCAAAAGCTATGGTTAGAAAACTTACCGCTTTATTTTGTCGTCTCAATCGTTCGTAACTTACCAGGCATGATGTTTTTATTCTTCCACCGTTTGAAGCGAGATCTCTTTTTCTTCATCCTCAATGAATCCTTGATAGAGTTTCAGCCGTTGGTCATTGACCTTAAATAGGGGCCCATTTCGAGATTTAATTTCTACTGCACCGTGTGGAAAAATATGGGTGATGGAAAAAGGTCCTGACCACCTAGACTTTAATTTACCAGGAAACAATCGAAGTCGTGAATTAAACAAAAGAACTAGATCTCCTACCCGAAATTCATTAGGTTTAATATGTTTGTCATGCAAATTTTTCATTCTTTCCTTATAAATTTCAGAGTTTGAGTATGCATAATTCCTAAGCTCGTCTAATTCATTTAATTGACAAAATCGATTTTTACCAGCAAATTCTAAATCCAAGTTTACATTTTTAATTGCCCAGTAGGCTTTGTGTGCAATTTCTACTGGCAAGTGACAACTTTTTCCATAAACTAGCTTATATGGGGTTGTACCTATTGTTGTTTTATAAGCAGTTCGAAAAGCCCATAAAGCATCATCTAATTTATCAGCCCATTCCTTTTTATTTAACCCTACGGTTTTTTCGAGTATTCGTTTTAAACCTCTATTAGTCACTTCGGCTTGTCCGTTTGTTTGAGGGTGATATGCTGTTGAAACCCGGTGATAGACCCCATATCTTGTTAAAAAAATTTCAAGTTGATGGTTGCAAAAATGGGTACCTCTATCACTTATTAAAGCTTTAGGTGTGCCAAAATGAGAGAATAATTTTTTCAGAAATCTTACCACGACTCTTCCATCATTTGTTGGAAGTGCCTCGGCCTCGGCCCATTTAGACAAGTAATCTACTGCCACAAGTATATATTTGTTTCCTTTTGATGGTGGGAAAGGTCCCATAAAGTCGAGTCCCCACACATAAAAAATCTCACAAACAAGAATGCCATTTTGTGGCATTTCGTTTTTGGAAGAAATATTACCTGTTCTTTGGCAAGCATCACATGTTTTTACAAGACTTTGAACGTCTTTGTAAATGGTTGGCCAATAAAATCCTGAATCGAATACCTTTCGTGCGGTACTAGCAGCACCATGATGTCCTCCGTATGGACCTTCATGACAGTGGCGGATAATTCTTCGTGCTTCACTACCATGTACGCATCGTCGGACGAGTTGGTCGGCACACATTTTGAAAAGATATGGATCTTCCCAAAAGTAGTGTTTCACATTGGCAAAGAATTTTTTTCTTTGATGATGTGGCCACCCTTTTGCGACTATACCGCTAGCTAGGTAGTTGGCATAGTCGGCGTACCATGGTTCTTCCTTGTATTCCACCATTTCCAGGGACTCAGTTGGAAATTTTTCGTTGATTTGCTCGTCCCTGGTTGCTTCCAAAGCTGGGTCTTCTAGGCGCGAAAGATGATCTGCAGCGGTATTTTCTGCTCCTCTTTTGTCCTTGATTTCAATGTCAAATTCTTGGAGGAGTAGAATCCACCTAATCAAACATGGTTTTGCGTCTTGCTTTTTGAAGAGATATCGAATGGATGCATGGTCTGTATAGACTATAGTTTTAGAAAGAACAAGATAAGAACGAAATTTATCAAAAGCAAATACCACAGCTAGTAATTCTTTTTCAGTTGTTGTGTAATTTTCTTGTGCATCATTAAGTGTTTTACTAGCATAATAGATTGGGTGGAAATGCTTTTATTTTCTCTGTCCCAAGACAGCTCCAACTGCAAAGTCACTAGCATCACACATGATTTCGAAAGGAAATTTCCAATCAGGCGCTATCATGATAGGTGCATTGACTAACATTTCTTTTAGGGTTAGAAATGCTTGATTGCAATCCTTTTCAAAGATGAAAGGGGCATCTTTTTCAAGTAATTTCGTCAGAGGCCTTGAGATTTTTGAAAAGTCTTTGATAAACCGTCTATAAAATCCGGCATGCCCTAGGAAACTTCTGATAGCTCGTACGGAGGATGGAGGTGGTAATCTAGAAATGGTATCTATTTTGGCTCGATCCACCTCCATTCCTTCGCTTGAGATCTTGTGACCAAGTACTATTCCCTCCGTTACCATGAAATGACATTTTTCCCAATTAAGGGCGAGGTTAGTTTCCTCACATCGGGATAGCATTCGTTCAAGGTTTTCGAGGCATTGGTCATATGAATCCCCAAAGATAGAAAAGTCATCCATGAAGACTTCCATTGTCTTTTCTATCATGTCATGGAAAATAGCTACCATGCAACGTTGGAATGTTGCTGGGGCATTACATAGACCAAACGGCATGCGTCGATAAGCAAAAGTTCCATAGGGACATGTGAAAGTTGTCTTTTCTTGGTCTTCGGGCGCTATCGGGATTTGAAATTAACCTGAAAAACCATCCAAGAAACAGTAAAATTTATGACCGGATAATCTTTCTAACATTTGATCAATGAAGGGTAAAGGAAAGTGATCCTTTCTTGTTGCTTCATTTAATCGTCTATAATCTATACATACTCTCCATCCTGTGACGGTTCTCGTTGGTATTAGTTCATTCTTTTCGTTAGTTATTACCGTCATACCTCCTTTCTTTGGAACTACTTGGACGGGACTTACCCAAGGACTATCGGAGATAGGATTGATAAGTCCGGCATCAAGTATCTTGATGACTTCGTTTTTAACCACTTCTTGAACATTTGGATTTACTCGACGTTGTGGTTGTATGACCGATTTGTAGTCATCATTCATCAAAATTTTGTGTGTGCACATAGAAGGACTAATTCCTTTTATGTCTACAAGTTTCCAAGCTATTGCGTTTTTGTGTTTTTTCAAAAGATTAATTAATTTTTCCTTTTCTAAGTTATCTAATTTAGACGAAATAATTACAGGTAAATTACCATCTTTGTCTAGAAAAGCATATTCCAAACCTTTTGGAAGTTCTTTGAGCTCAAGTGGTGGGTCTTTAGGAGACTCCTTATTTGGTTGCTCATTTCGATCAAGAACTTTAAAAGTTTGTTCTATGGCGACCTCTTCTTCAACAAAGTGGTCAATCTCTTCACTTGTATCGGGTGGTTCATCTTCATCTTCAATTAGGGGGTCATTATTTCCGAATGGATATTTCATTGATCGTTCGAGATCGACACTTCTTTTAAATGCCCCTAATTGAAGAAGTAGATTTTTGAACTTCCGGTTTTTCAAAGCTTCGTGAGTTTTTACAAATGGTCGTCCCAACACTAGAGGAGCGTCATCGAGGATGACAAAGTCGGTCGGGATTACCATTTGATTTGTTTGAACCAAGACATCTTCAACTATACCGATTGATTTTATTACTTTCCGATTGGATAGAAAAATGAGTATTTGAAGTGGAGAAAAATCACTAATACTTAATTTTTCGAAAATGTAATTAGGCATTATGTTAACACAAAGATCTTTATCGATTGTGACATTACTAATAAACGAATTTTGAAAGAAACATGGAACCGGTGTAATGTTAATTTCAAATGGGTCTTCTTTTATTAGTGACGTTTGATCATTAGTTAACTTAACACTTACCGTTTCGTCAATTTTAGTGTTAGTGTTTAACTCTTTTAAAAACCTAGCATGAGTGGGTACTAAACAATGATTTTCGAAAGAAGGTGACAAGAGATTAATTTCTTCAAAATTAGACTCTTCTTGAATTTTAACGTTGTCGGACTCACCTTTTTCGTTGTTTAACTCATGTGTCGGCTTTTCACTTATTTGTTCTTCCATTTTTACACTTTTGGTTATCTCTTCTTTTTTTAACTCTTCTCTTGCGCGGGACTCCTCTTCCCTTGCGCGAGCTTCTTTTATACATCGATCGATAACTCTAATGTGTTCTAATATCCTATCGGTCACTTCGGTTATAGAAAAAGAATCGGAATTTTCTAAGCTTGAATCCGGTTGTTCGACCCTTTGTTCCTCATAATACCCATATGAAGTCGATGGTTCGCACCATTGTCCTTCATTGTAAGCATATGATGGATAAGGTTCGTAATTTTGTTCTCCATAATACTCATATGAGGTGGGTTGTTCACGCCATGGTTCCTCATAATAAGCATATGAAGGTGGTGGCTCATATCTTGGTTCCTCAAAGTATGAGTATGAAGGCTCATACCTTGGTTCATCAAAATATGAGTATGAGGGAGGAGGTTCATACCTTTGGTCTTCATAGGATGTGTATGAAGTTGATGGCTCGTACCTGGGCTCCTCATAGTAGGTGTATGAATTGGATGGTTGATATGAGTGATTATTTTGAACCGAGCGTGCATTACGACAATTAGTGCAATAATTACCCCTATAATCATCCTCCTCATAGGTGTAGTTGTAACCTCCTGAGTATTGATCCATAAGAATCACTCAGCAGACCACAACCAAGTCTCGAGATCAGAAAACAAAAAGAAAAACGGAAACAGAGGCTGGACACGGCCCCGTGTTCAGTGAGCACGGCCCCGTGTTCAGGATCTGTATCTGGGCGTTTTAATTAAATTTACTGATTTCGTTGAGCACGGGGCGTGTTCAGTGAGCACGGCCCGTGTTCAAGCTACTGTTACTGGGTGTTTTTATGAAAATGTGCAGCACGGCCCCGTGTACAGGTTACTGTAAATGCAAAACTAAACTAAAATGCAGAAAAATGTGCGCGCTTTTTGAAAAGGTTTTGAAAAACTGATTAGGCCGTCGATTTTAAGCTTTCTTAAAATCCTTGTGTCCCCGGCAGCGGCGCCAAAAACTTGATGTGCGGTAAAGTGTCGTATATTTTAGGTGTATATTTTAAGCCCTTTTAACACTTATTTTTAGCCAAGTTTTAAATTTATAAAACACGATATTTTACTAACACTAAACACACATATGGGCAAGTGCACCCATCGTGAGCGTAGTATAGCGTTGGTAAGATACCGAGGTCGTCCAAGGACACAAGAGCTTTTAGTACCGGTTTATCCTCAACGTCTAATCAGAAATAAAAAGGTTAGAAAAAATGTTTTAAACTAAGAAAAATAAAAACTAACTAAAATGCTGAAAATAAAAATAAAAATAAAAACAGATAGACAAGATGAATCACTTGGTTTCGACTCGTATCCAGTATAACCTTTGATTATTTCTGCACTTTTGCACATAATTAAGAGATTATCTTAGTTATTGTAGTAGGCCCCTCTTTTGAAGGTGACGTTACCCTCACCCCAGTAGTTTGAGTCAGCAAGGATACAATCCTAAAAGGGTGGATTATTGGTAGATAATGAATTAAGTTATTAATGCAATATTATGGTAGGCCCCGCTTTTGGCGGTGACGTTACCCTCGGCTAAGTAGTCTGAGTCAGCAGGGATACAGCCCTAAATAGACGGGTTATAGTATTAATAGTAGTTAACTTATGAGGGGATCAAAGAGTTTGGACCCCCGCCATCCAATACCGTGAAGCATTGAAGGAGGTCCTACTAAATTTGACCCAGGTCCATTGCAGGACCTCTAAACGCTGAACAATGGCAAGACCTTTACCAAACCGTTCCCTTAACCCCCGACCAGGTAGCCAACATACCTCCATATAGACCGTGGAGATATGAATGGTGAAAATCTTTTATTTTATATAGACAGTAAAATAATGCTAAGACACCACGGACAAACGATAAGGAAAGATCACCTTCAACATAAGTAACTAGTTATTAAAGTCATTAATACAAAACCAAATAAAAAGTGCAAAAGATTAGAAATAAAAAGTATTATACTAGACACTTTGTCTTCACCAAGTGATGTAAGAGACTTAGGCAAACATGGCCTTGATTGTCAAGAACTCTTACGATCAATCTTGGATCCCGAGACGACTCACACACTCTATGATGGACAATGGATGATGGTGTTGTGATGGTGGTCGGTGGTGGATGAAGTGTGAGAGAGCTGGTGTGCCAAGGGATGAGTTGAAATGAAACCAAGCACTCCTATTTATAGGCTGAACAGAAGGTTGGGCATGCCCCCGTGTCCGCCGGACACGACCCCGTGCCTGTCTGACACTCTCTCTCTTCATTAATTGTAATTCGCAATTACAATTAATGCGCCTGCTGTACTTTCGCCACGCCCCCGTGTTCACTGGACACGGCCCCGTGGTGGGCAATAGAAGCTTCTATAGGTTTGTCTTTTCTGCTGCTTCTTGGGCACGGCCCCGTGCTGGCTGAGCACGGGGCGTGTTCAGTCTTCTGCCTTCTCTATTTTGCTTGGGAAGATGCCGTTGAGGGGTCGGGCAGTCCACTTATGTTCCTTTTCTTGTATTTATGTTGGATTTAGCTGTCTTTTTGCTTCTTTTGTGTTTTTGAGCTCATTTAATCCTGAAAATACAAAAGGAAGACAAAAACACTCTTTTTCCACTGTTAGTACTTAAAAAGGGTTAGTTTTATGCCTCATTTGATGTAATTTATATGTTGCATTTTACACACATCACCTTGCACTCCCGATCCTTGTCATCAGGTACTTCTGTCATGAAATCGGCTAACACCTGGCCCTTGATTGCTGGTCTTGGTCTGAAAACCACATTATGGCCTCCCAGTTCTATCGCCCACTTTTCTAATCTTCCAGAAATCTCGGGCCTTGCAAGGATGTTGCCGATGTTGTAATTTGTTAAAACATGAATGACGTGATTGGCGAAATATCTGCGCAACCGTCTTGATGCATGGATTAGTGCTAGCACTAGTTTTTCCATTATGGCATACCGGGTTTCTGGGCCTGTCAGAGTGCGGGACACGTAGTAAACCGGTGTTTGGACGCCTTGGCGATCGACGAGTAAAACTGCCCCGACTGCTTTGTCAGATGCTGACAGATATAATACAGAGGCTCTCCTTTTATGGGCGCCGTCAGTGTTGGAAATCTTATCAGGCAATCTTTCATCTCGCGGAATGCGCTCTCGGCTTCCGGAGTCCACTGAAATTGGCTTTTCTTCATACAGTTGCGGAGTGTTTTGATAAACCGGAAAGATTTAGCTGCGTGATTGGCCAGGAAGCGGTTAAGTGCTGCCAACCGTCCTGCCAATTTTTGCATCTCCTTGATCGTCGAAGGTGAAGGCACGCGTTCGATTGCTTGTACCTTATCAGGATTTACTTTGAAACCATCCTTTGTGACAATGAAACCCAGGAATTTTCCCTCTTCCATGCCGAAAGAGCATTTCGCTGGGTTCAGCTTGATACTTACTCCGCGCAAGGTGTCGAACGTTTTTTGGATGTTCATCAACATCGTATTCTCTTCTTTGCTCATGATGACTAGGCCATCCATATACACTTCGATGTATTTGCCGACAGCATCATGGAACGTTTCATTCATCAGTCTCTGATAGGTCGCGCCCGCATTCTTTAGACCGAAAGGCATCTTGGTGTAGCAGTATAGCCCTGTCGGTGTGCGGAATGCGGTTTTGTCTTCATCTTGCACAGCCATCTATACCTGGTGGTACCCCTTGTAACAGTCAAGGAAACATTTCCATCGGAATGTTTCCAGCGAGTCAATCTTTTCATCAATGTCTGGTAAGGCGTAACAGTCACGTGAGCATGACTTGTTTAGATCCTTGTAAACTACGCACATTCTCCAACTACCATTCTGTTTCTATACCATTACGGGGCTCGCCACCCAAGTTTGGTATCGGACTTCTCTAATGATACCCGCATTCAACAGCTCTGTGACTTGCTCCTTCATGGCATTGTGCTTTATGACTCCTAAGTGGCGTTTGTCGTGTACCACAGGTTTGGCAGCTTCTGATACGTTAAGTCTGTGCTCCACCATATGCCGTGGAACACCGGTCATGTCTGCCGGTGTCCAGGCTAACACATCCATGTTTTCAAATAGCAGCTTTTTTAGTGCCGTGCGCTTAAGGTAAGACATTGCGGGGCCTAATGTGATTGGTTGTTCTGGGTATTTACTGTTTAGCACCCATTTTTCAGCCTCTGCGCGTGGTACGGATTTGCTTGCCTTTGCTGGCCTGATTTCTTCTGTTGCCAAGACTTCCTTGCTTGCATAGATCAACTCTACTCCTGTCTCTGTTGGGAATCCCACGGCTGAATGTGGTCCTGAGTAGATCATACTGAAGTCTTCTTGGGATTCTCTTCCCAACAAGATGTCATGCCTTGAGTGCGCTGGTAGTACCATGAACGTGACCTCCTCCGTTCTTGAATTTCTTCCGTCTGAGAGCAGAACTGGAAATGATATCTGGCCTAGAGGAAAAACAGCTTCATTGCAGAAACCGGTCAACGGGTAATCTACCGGTTGCAAGCGCGCTTTGTCCTCTTGGTCGAATTGATTAAGACATTGTTCGTAGATGATATCCGCAGTGCTCCCTGGATCTATGAAAATGTAATCGGTTTGGCAGTGACCAATTACACCGGATATAACTATGGGTCTTCTTTCTCTTGGGCCTCCTCTTACAACCGGGAAAACAACTTGTCGTTCGCGCCACGAGTCATCTTGCGTGTGCTTGTTATAATTTTTTCTTGGCTTTTGTGGACCCCCTTGAACCATGTGGGTTTCTAATTTCCGGAGTTTTTTGTTATCTGGCCCTTCTTCTCTTCTTTGAATCTGGCGGTAATCACGCTTTCCACCTTTTATCAGATGAGTGAGCTTTCCGTCTCTTAAGGCCCTTTCGAGTTCCTGCTTAAGGCTAAAGGAGTTGTCGGTTAAGTGGCCCGTGTCTTTATGAAACTCGCAGAAAAGATTTGGGTCTTGGCCCCTCTTGTTTCGCATTTGTAGCGGTGGCTTGAACTGGTGGTTCTCAGTTGTCAAGACTTCTGAAGGGGTTTTTGTTAGGGGTGTCCACTGTTTGTCTCTGTTTTCGCGTTTTACTTCTTTTCGGTGGGCTATCTGATTGATTGTATGACGCGCGTCCTCTCTTGCTGGGCTTCTTTCTCTGTGACCGGACGCTTTCCATGGTTGGCCTCTGCCCTTCTTGTTATGCCGGTCATTATGGTTGTATCCGCGCTGACGGTGGTAATCACCGGTCAACTGTTTGTCGGTTTGCGCAATGGTTTTTGCTGCTTCAATGAAGGTTTCCCAACCTTTGGGGCCTCCATCTCTTCCTTTCACTCGCTTGATCAAGTTGTCGCATTTTATTGCCCTCATAAAATGCGCGCGCATCATCTTTTCGCCCACGTCGCCGATCTCCAAACATTCTTTGTTGTACCTCGTAATGAAGTCTTCCACGCTTTCATGGTCTTTCCTCCATATATTCAGACAGTCTGCCGGGTCTCTATTATGTCTACGCTCTTGAGAGAAATGTGTAAGGAATTTGTGTCGAAAATCGACCCATGACTTGATTCTTCCTGCTGGTAGGCTGTCAAACCACACGCGCGCTGCGCCGACGAAGGTTTGAGCGAATAGATGGCACCAAGTTGGTAAATTCCATCCGCCTGTTGCTCCAGCACCGTTAAAAACTTGGAGGTGATCGTCTGGGTCTGTCAAGCCGTTGTATTTGCCCACGTTGTGTGGCAGTTTCGTTTTGTCGATAGCGGCTGTGGCAATCTCTTTGATGAATTTTGAGTTTTCAGCCATGTCGTCCGGACGATAGCTCAAGGTATAATCATGCTCTGCCTTTGGGTTATAACCTGCACGCTTGTGAGGTTTGTATGCTTCGTGCTCCGGCGGCAGTCTGCTGAACACTATGCTTTCTTTGTATGTCTCGTCGTCTTCCTCTTTATAGTTATCAAGCTCGTCGTTTATGTTGCGCGGACCTAAACGACTTTGTATTAGCTTCTTTGGTGGGTGGGAATACTGCACATAGTTTCTTTCCGTTTCAACGTACGTGTCGCGTGTGTCATGCGCACTTGGTTTTCTGATGTTTGGCATAGGTCCCTTTTCTGGACGCAGATTCCATGCATTGGTCTGCTGAGTTGTGTGCATACTCAGAGACCTTTGCGGTGGGGTAACGAATGCGGACTGGTTGGCTTGTGCTTGGAGCAAAGCCTGTTGCGCGCTGAGTTGTGTATAAACGAGGTTTATCGACGCCATCTGTTCGGCATACCAAGAAGCCAGAGTTTTTCCTTCGGGTAACCCCAAGAGTGCAGAGACGTTCAGTTGTGTTTGTTCCGATTGAGCTGAAGGGCCAGCTCCATGGTTTGGTGTCTGCACTGGTGGGGGTGTTTGCTGGACTATTCCGGGCGGAGGTTGGAAGGTGGGTCCATTTGTAGTTTGGGTGATGATCCTAGGTGGGGGTTGGAAAGTAGCTCCAGTTGTGTTTTGGCAAACAACCCTGGATGCACTCCCAAAGATACTAGGAAAATCGTTGTTCATTTGCCCTTCCTGGATGATTTCGTTCCTTTGGCCCCTTTGGACGTGCGCAGTGTCCGAAATGAGCTCAAAAGAAGAAACTTCTCCGTCCACTTGGGGGGAAGGGTTTGTGTCAGCCATTTGAAGAGTTTTTTGAACGAAAAGGAGATGAAAAAGGTTTGCAAAAACTGCGGTGGGCGCCAATGATGAAACACTGGTTAACACCTAGGGTGAAACTAGCCGGTTCGTCTCTTTTGTTGGGTTCAATCTCCTTCGTTGCTCACCAAACAGCAGGTCCTGCAAAACAGCAACACCGTTAGCTCGTTAAGAGGGGAATATGGGGGTTTCCCTCTTAACCGGGCTTCGGCGTGAGAATAAGTTCTGTTATGAGGAGATAAAACAGTGTGTGTTAAGAGTGAGAGAGTGGAGAGTAGAATGAATCAACCTGGATGATGAAGGGTCTTATTTATAGCCGGAGGGTGAGAGAGGGAGGAGCATCCTCGCCAGCTGGTATAGGGCGCCAACTGTCCGACCAAGGGGAATATCCTCTTGGTCTCCTCTGCTGTGGTCAGTGTAGTGGTACACGTGGCACGCCTATATTTGTTCATGCTGGAAACGTCGTACTGGTATTGTCGGTCTGCTCCTTGATTTGCTGCAGGTCTACATGGCGCACGATGGGTGGAGACACGTATTGTCGTTTATGTCGGAAGGAGCATCTTTGGTGCCACCCTGATGTATTCCAGAAGCTTCTAGAAGCTTCTGGATTCTCTTGCTGATGTGGACGCCATGTAGGATAAAAAGGTGGTGTGGCCCTTGCCATGTAGGCAAGGAATTGGGACCATACCTCTTCACTACCGTTTTCTCTAAATCCTGACAATATATATATATATATATATATATAGGGGATGGCTAAAATGAGAACCACCTCCAGTTGTAAGAACTATGAGAACCACTTTTGACCATTAGATCAAGTTGATGGATGGATGAGATTAAAAGTATTAAAAAATAATATTAAGTATTTTTTGTCTTATTATGTTTTTAGTATTATAATCTAAAATGGTATTTATGTAAAAACACTCTATTTTGTCTTTTTTACTTTATTGTTTTTTTATTACTTTATTGTATTATTATATTACTTTTTATTTTTTAAACATAATTTTTTTATTAAAACATTTTTAAATTCTGATTTTTTTAAAGATTTTTTATACTTTTTACAATTTCAGTTTTACGTTAACCTTTTTACGTTTTACGTATTTTTGACGCGCCGTTTTTACGCCGGGTTTTTTCAAGCGTCGTTTTTTTTAACACGCCGTTTTTTTAACGCGCCGTTTTTTACGCGTCGTTTTTTACACGCCATTTTTTAACGCCGTTTTTTAACGCCGTTTCTTACGGGCCGTTTTTTTACGTTTTACGCGCCGGTTTTTACGTTAACGTTTTTTTACGTTTTACGCGCCGGTTTTTTACGTTTTACGCGCCGGTTTTTTACGTTAACTTTTTTTACGTTTTACGCGCCGGTTTTTTACGTTTTACGCGTCGGTTTTTTACGTTTTACGTTTTTACGTTTTACCTAAAACTTTTTACGTTTTACTAAAAAAAATTAACTATTTACGTTTTACGAAAAACCTTTTACGTAAAACCTTTTACGTTTTACGTTTTACGCCCCGGTTTTTTTGGTTAACGCTTTTTTACGTTTTACGCGCCGGTTTTTTACGTTAACGTTATTTACGTTTTACGCGCCGGTTTTTTACGTTTTACGCCCCGGTTTTTTACGTTAACTTTTTTTTACGTTTTACGCGCCGGTTTTTTACTTTAACGTTATTTACGTTTTACGCGCCGGTTTTTTACGTTTTTCGCGCCGGTTTTTTACGTTTTACGCGCCGGTTTTTTACGTTAACGTTATTTACATTTTTATTTTACGTTTTACCTAAAACTTTTTACGATTTACGTTTTACGTTAAAAAAGTTTACGGTTTACGTTAAAAAGTTTACGGTTTACGTTAAAAAGTTTACGTTTTAATTTTTTTTTTAATTTTACGTTAAAAAGTTTTACGTTTTACGTTAAAAAGTTTACGTTTTAAGTTAAAAAGTTTACGGTTTAACATTTTTTTATACAAAAACTTTTTTACGAAAACACGGACACACCCAGAAAACGCAAACTCGGTAGGTGTCTCAGATAGATAGATTATTATCGTCATCGACTAGGGAAAAAAAATATAAAAAGCCAAGAACATCAAAACAAAGCGTATCTCGAAAAAAAACGGGGTTTGGCTACCTCGAGTTGTAAGAACCCGCGAGAACCACCCCCGCGGGGGGCCGTTGACCACGGTTTTTTTTTACAACTAGATGTGTATATTTTAACACCCTACGCAAAGTTTGGGTTTAAACGGCGCGCCCGAGGGGGTAGTTTTTTACGCCCAAAGTTTGGTTAAAAAAAAGAAAAATAAAAAAAAAATTAAAAAAACCCAAACTTTGGGCGTAAAAAACTACCCCCTCGGGCGCGCCGTTTAAACCCAAACTTTGCGTAGGGTGTTAAAATATACACATCTAGTTGTAAAAAAAAATCGTGGTCAACGGCCCCCCGCGGGGGTGGTTCTCGCTGGTTCTTACAACTTTAAATAGAAAAGAGATGAGAGAGGAGAGAGGAGAGAGGAGAGAGGAGAGAGGAGAGAGCATTAAATAGAGGAGAGAGGTGAGAGGATAGATTTGACATTTGGGGTAAATGACCAACATACCCTTTATGTTGGCATAACCTGATTGGTTGAGATGGTTCTCATGGTTCTTACAACTGGGAGTGGTTCTCATTTTAACTCAATCCTATATATATATATATATATATATATATATATAGTGAAAGTGTAAAATACAATATCCCTTAACGTACAATACGTACGAGATGAATAATAACATGCGTGATTAGGTTTTTATCCCATGCGTGATTTTTGATTTTGTACATGCGTGATTATGTTCATGCATTATTATGGTTTTCAACATGCGCGATTATGTTTTTTCAACATGCTTGATTAGGTTTTGAGTTTTATAACGTGCGTAATTTCATCTAGTACGCATCGTACGTTAATGAATATTATACGTTAACCAACCCATATATATATATATATATGTATGTATATATGAAGAACAACTCTTTTTTAGAACTTATATGGTATATCCGGAATGACTTTATTTAGATAAAAGTAAGAAATACAAGCATATAAATAAGTACATGTAATCTATACATATAATAACAGAAACCTTTTTGGGGACACGTGTCAATCAATGAGGCTATCAAAATTTGAGTTTTTTTATAAATATTATTTAAGTGTGATAATATCTTTTGTTCAATATTTGAATAATTCATGATTGTTTGTTGCCTAATGATTTAAAGATAATTTAATCCATTAAAAAATTATATGATATATTATTTTCGTTTAATGTTCCCTCAAAGCTACGTTGGATGTCTATACTTTTTTTAATATACTTATTCCCCATATACCATATAAGAAAGGTCAAGCTTTCGTTTAGTGCCATATATCATGCTACATCAATACGATTAATCTAATTTCTTAGTGCACCGACTCATTTTAATGTATTCGCTTTTCTTAAGACTACGAAAACCGGACGGAGCATACTAATCGTGTCAAACTTATGTTGGGAAGGCATTATCTATAATATTAAGAATATCCGTAATGGTTAATGCCTTTTAAGGGGCATTTTTCGCCACATCGGCATTGTTATGTTCCTTCAAAAAGCATGTAATGATTAATGCCCCTTAATGCTTTTTCAATTTTTCTCTTCTCATTTGGCGTTATACTGAAAAGGCCTCAATCTCTGCATGCCCTTATAATGCCCCGAGGGATGGTGTTGGGGGCGTTATCAAGCCCCTCCACGCAGGGTGTTCTAAAGTATCCATATCTGAAAATCCGATACGAAATATCTAATACCGAATCCAAAAATTCGGATATTCGGATATCCGAATTTTTCATATTCGGATTCGGATAGTGATCTGTAAAAAAATCGGATATTTTAGATATCCGAAAATTTATATATATTTATTTTCGGATATCCGAAATATCCGGTTTAAAATAAATAATAAAATTATAAAACAAAAATAAAATGAACAATTGGATATTTGGATATCTGATTGATTATACGATCGGATATCCGGAATTTTGGATATGGACTTGGATAGTGAAACTAGGTATCTGAAAATTTCGAATGTCCGAAATTTTCGGATATCCAGTTTTGAACACCCCTATCTATAATGCCCATTACGCATAAACTAAGGAAAATCGATATACGTAGATGAATATGCGTAGTAACATATTATTGATGTTAAGCATCTAAAAACCCAAGTAACATCTATATACTATAATAAAAGAAACCAATTTTTGAAAACGTATCATTCATTGAAGGTATCCTTAAATATATACTTATTTTATATTAACTAAATAAATAATAAATTAATATTAAATCTTATCATACTTAAATAAAATATTATCCTCAAATCAAAATTGTTAATTTAATATATTTTTAAAACAAATACCTCTCTTTCCTACTTATCTTATATTAAATATATAAATAATAAATTAATATAAATGTTATCCTAATTTATTAAAAACATAACTTTTTTATTATTTGGTATACAAAATTATATTTATTCAACTCGTGTAAAACGCGTGGTTTTTAAAAATTTAACTTTTTTTTTATTATGTACTATACAAAGTTACATTTATATATCCAGTGTAATACACGAAGTTTTTAAAGATATAATTTTTTTTTATCATTTGCTATGTAAAATTCGATTTATTCAACACGTGTAATATACGAGGTTTTTAAGGATATAATTTTTTTTTATTATTTGATAGATTTTTCAATCCGACTACTATACACGAGTTTTTTTAAAGATACGACGTTTTTAGTATTTAATATACAATATTACATTTATTTAATCTGTGTTCATAAAGATATAACTTTTATTATTTAATATATAAAATTACATTTATTCAACCCGTGTAATACACGGGTTCTAACATAGATTATTATAATCTAATCCTATTAAAGAAAATTCTCTAGTATATAAAGTAGGAGAACACATGCATAATAATGAAGATAATAATATCAAGCGTTTTGATGATATAAAACCCTAAATCAAATGTTATCATTTTCATAAAAGAAACATTGTGATGATTATAGACATAGAGTTGCTTTGGGCCATTCGTAGTCGGGCGTTATACCGCGGTGGAGGGCGCTATAGCTCCCTATAGCGCTTGGCCACACCGTTACAGCCGGCGCAATGGGTTGATTATTTCGTGACCGCGCGAAGGTGATAACGCCATGTATCTTCCTTCTTCACTCACACACATATATACACATACATATGTATGTATAACTGAATGGGTTATATAACCCCCTTACCACTACATCCTCTTGTGATATAAAGCTCCATAAAGCCTCCCTTAAGCACTTTTTGCCACTTGTCGCATAACGCCCTAAAAAGCTTTATGACTATACATGGTCTTAGAAAAAAAGGTAGAAAGGTGGGAAGCAAAGCCAAGGGAACACTATTAATAAGCGATTTTAAAATAAATTTTATCTTGTCATCAAATCTAAAATTTTATGTGCCTTATGTCCAAGGGTTGATGCAAAACTACAATCGAGCCGGGGGTCTCATTGGAAGCAGCCTCTCTATTCCTACGGGGTAGAGGTAAGGCTGTCTACATCTCACCCTCCTCAGACCCTACCTTAGCTTTGCTATTGGTGGGATATACTGAGTATGATGATGATGATCAAATCTAAAATTTTAAAATATAAAGTTTAATAGAAAGTTGGTCATTATCAAGAAATACAAAATATTGACTAAATATTGTAAGTGCATTTTGGTGTGTTTGTCACTGTTTAAACAGGCTAGATTAGTCGTGGTTGAATAGATTAGTCGCTAGGGAATGTTAGCGATTGAGTCATGGGGTGGTGATTGAGTCCAATCGCTAAGCATATGGGCTTTAGTGATTTAACTCATCGCTTATAAATAGCTGCAAACCCAATTCGTTACATAACTTTGGACAAAACAGAGAGAACGGTCGAGCGAGTGAGTGTGTGTAAGTTTTAGAGGAGATCATATATCATATTCTGGTCTTCAACATCGATGTATACTCTTTCGGTATAATAAATTTGTGTCGATTTGTTAAACGTTTATCTACCGATTGTAGTCGTTTATCTCAAACTTATAGTTATATCAAATTCAAAAGATCAAATAGAAAGTTTATTTTGGCTAGGAAGTCTAGGAAACAATAAGATTAGGACATGTGACAACATTTAAAATAAAGAAAAAGGGTATTTTAGTCAATCAAACCCTTTCTTCTTCCTTTTCAAAACCCAGTAACTTTAAAACCCACCATTTTCAAAACCCACCATCTTCAACCATTTCTTCACTTTCTATCTCAATAATCACTACATTATATTGCGATTTTCATCACCAATCAATGATTCAAACACCCGATCAACGTGTTCTTCAGCTTTTTTTGAAGAAAACCCAGTTTAATTTCATACAAAATCTCGTTTTTTTTGGGGTGATTTTGAAGATAATCACTCGATCCGTTCGATTCGAGCGCTGATAAGTGTTTCAATCATTCAAAAATCGTTAATTGTTGAAGAAATCACTTCGATCCATGTAATAAATTCTTTAATTTCATTTTTACGATATGGGTTTTTGATTTAGTCATTGCGTTTTACGATCTTAGCGGGGGTCCGGGGGCAGCGCCCCTGGTAGCGGGGTCCCAGGGGCGGCAGCCCCTAGCGGGGTCCAAGGGGCAGAGCCCCTGGCTGGGGTTGATACGTTTTAGAAAGAACAATTCACAGCATTGGTCCAGACAGTTCACAACACAGACAATTCACAGCACAGACAAAACTATTGTCATGGTTCAATGCGTTTTAGAAAGAACACTTTCTTTGGTGTTTTCTGGTTATTGCGTTTTAGAAAAACACATTCTTGAAGTGTTTTTGGTGCATTGCGTTTTAGGTAAACCACCTTTTTAGGTGTTTTCAGTCCATTGCGTTTTACAGAGAACACTTTCTTTTGTTTTTTAGGCAATTGCGTTTTAGAATGAGTCATTTTTAAGTGTTTTCTGGCCATTGCGTTTTACAAATAAGACATTTCTTTGTGTTTTTTGTGCATTGCGTTTTAGGTAAAACACATTTTTATGTGTTTTTAGTCCATTGCGTTTTAGAAAGTACATTTTCTTTTGAGTTTTTAGGCTATTGCGTTTTAAAAATAAGACATTTCTTTGTGTTTTCTGGCCATTGCGTTTTACAAATAAGTCATTTATTTGTGTTTTTGGTGCATTGCGTTTTAGAAAAATGTCATTTTTTAGTTTTTTTTTCATTGCGTTTTACGTAACTGGGGGTTTTTCTATTGCGTTTTACGCAACTGGGTTTTAATTTTTTTTAAATATAGCAATAGTATACTCGTTTTAAAGATAAAAAAACGCTCGTTTTTTTTGAGCAATTTTTATAAAAAAATAATGTCGTATGAAAGAGTTATTAACGTTTAAAAAATGGGGGGGAATTGGAGGAGAGAGAAACTATTGGTTTGGATTGATTAGAATGCCCTTAAATAAACTCACGCGGCTCTTTTCTTCCCTTCAATTTCCCTGATTTAATCTTAGCTCTTGATTAACTAAATGGATGGTCAAGATCACCTCCTAGCCTTCCTAGCCAAATTAACTTCCTATTGTATCTCCACCCTCATTATCTATTGACAAATTCGATCCTACAACTGGTATCAGAAGTCAGAACTGGTACACCATCTTATCAATCTAAACAATCAGAATAGATCACCGAGCTCTTGATTATGATTGAAATTTGATGAATTTTCTTATGAAAAACTGATACACATGGGGTTGATGAATGAGCGAACTGATGTATGAATTCAAATGGATCCAAAACGTGTTTAAATGTCAAAATTGATTGTTTAGGATTATTAGGTTTGTGATTTTGAGTCTATAGATCCAATCGACGTCAAACTTGACTGAGTATTGAGCGTTTTAGCAATTAATCTGGCAAAAAAAAGTCACTGGAGTTGATAACCATCATCAGAGTTATTTTGGTGGCTCAATCACTAAGTATCCTTAACGATTAAGTCTCAATTGCTCAAATGAGTTAGGAATTAAGACGCAGTCGCTCAAATTAGTTAGTGATTAAATCTCATTCACTCAAAATCTATTAGTGATGGTGTCCATTTGATTGTGTCAAATCTCATTTGTTAACATTGTTACTAATTAGTCTCTAAGAACAATGTTAATTCGCTACATGAAGTGTTTAAGCACTAAAGTATCTCAATCACTTAGGGTTTCTCATTCGCTAAGAGATACTTCATTCGCTAACATGTTCATTTGTGACATATGTTTTAGCGAATGAGGAGGATGTCGTTGTTCAAGCTGATTCGTTTCGATGTGTTTACTTGTGCTGTGATCAAGAAGCAATGATCTTCCTAAAAAAGAATTTTGGGGGCAATATTTTTTTTTTTCTGAAAATAAGGAATAAGGGGATGATTGTTGTAAAAAATTTGGGGGTAAGTTTTTCGAGACTTTATGCGTTCATTTTTCAGCGTTGTATTTGTTTATTCAGGGATACATTGGATCAGTTCGTGATTAGTTCATGATATTGAATATTGTGGGGTAGTCATGGGAACAAGAGCACAAGAAGGTATTTGTGGATCATTCATTAATGGATGATTTTTTATTGTCAGAGAATAATAGAATGATGTTTGAAGATCAAAGTGCATTACCAATCATTCTTCATGGAGAGGACTACGTAAGTGACTTTAGATCAAATGATTTATTTTAATCGAACTAACCATCAATAATAAATTAATAATGTGACATGGAATCTCATTACGTTACCAGAGGATTGGGTCTTGGATCTTTACTGGTCCAGATTGACTTTCATTGGTTTTGAGTTTTTGAGACAAAACTGATGACTTGTTATAAACACTTGAAAGATCGAACCTTTATCATTTGCCAATCTGTAGAAACGATCGAGTTTGAGTTTTTGACTAATGTGGATATGTTTATTCTGAGGGGGAAGCATCAGTCTATGGGGAATCTGTTGATGAAATAAGATTGTCATAACATATTAATGATTGAAGTTGCAATAGATTCAACACAATTTTTGACACCAACCACCAAGGGAACCTGTTAGTGCATTTTGGTGTGTTCATCGCTGTTCGAATAAACTAGACTCGTCATGTGCTGAATAGGTTAATTTGTATAGTAGATGTTACGTAGTCTTAGGGTTTGTTTGGTATGGGGTAATGAAATGGACGAAGGAATGGAATGGACGAGCTAATGGAATGGACGAGGGAATGCAATGGATCATTACCATTCCATGTCTTGTTTGTTTACCGTGTGAATGGAATGAATTATTATTGTGTATTGTTCGGTAGGGAAGAAAAACGGAGTAATAAAATTAGCGGTGAGTGGTGGTGGTCGGTGGTAATGATTGTGGGTGGTTATAGGTAGAGGTGTACAAACCGGTTATTTTTAGTAACCGAAACCGGTTATTAACCGGTCCGGTTTTTTTGGCCCAAAAAAAAACCGGTTTTTCATTAACCGGTTACGGTTTTTAACCGGTTTCAAGGGCGACAATGTGTAACCGGTCCTAACCGGTTGAAAAAAAACCGGTTTTTGATATTCAAAATAACCGGTTAAAAAAACCAATTTATAAAAACCGGAAAAAAACCGGTTGTGCAGAATTGTTTGCAGAATGTATGTTTTGCTGTTTTAGCTGCTGTTTTGGCTGCTGTTTTTGCTGGTTATACCAGTTAGTTTTTTTTTTTTTTTTTTTTTTTTTTTTTTTTTTTTTTTTTTTTTGTAAAATTCAATTTCTTAGATAAAAGCATAACAATGGAAAGTATAAAAAGTTAAAACATTCATTAAGTCTCTCGCAACAAACGGTTTTACATAATAATGAAAATACAAACGATAAACGTACCAAACGATAAACGGTTTTACATAAACTTAAAATATTAATCCGCAAGAAGGTCCACTAATACATATATATTTCTTTAGTGGAACTACAATATTGAGAAGCCTTGTTTAATCTTCTTCGGCCGAACCCGAACCCGAACTATTGCGTAGGAATTCATCTAATTCGGCTTCTTCGTCGGTCATTGGGGTTGTCAATTCGGCTTCGACCTCGTCCTCGTAAACTTCTCCTTCGTAATCTAATTCTTCCTCGAGTGAACGTTTGTCTTGAACTCTCTCCGCCGCATCCAAGTAATCTTTTAAGCAAATCGACATCGCAACCGCCTTAGGTGTTAGTCGAGTCCTCCTTATCGAAATCACCCTACCACTAATAGAAAAAGCACTTTCCGAAGCTACCTTGGAAGCTTGGACCGTTAGTAAATCTCGGGCCATTGTGGCTAAGATCGGAAATTGATCTTCCTTACTTTTCCACCAAGCCAACAAATCAAAATTTTTAAAGTCTTGTGAACTGATCATTTGTAGAAAGTTCGACCCACCATACCGACCGAGTTCACTACTACTAGTGTTACCATGATGCATTTGACTCGACTCATCATACAATTGGTTATAAACATACAAATCGGTATCTTCCATTTGACTTGAACCTTCACCGAAAGCGGCGTTTCTCATTGACTCGTGAATGTGTGACGTTGAACCATATTTTGTTACATAAACATCAAACAATTTTGAAAGTTGATCGTTGAAACGAGATTTTGCAACTTAACCAAAGTTTGGTTCTTGAGTGGTGTTTAAATTCAATTGGTGTGCAATTTTTTCAATCAAAGACCCGGTTCCAAAAATATTAAAACAAGGGTTTAGAGCGGCGGCACAAGTGAAAACCGCCGGTAGTTCTTTAAAATATTTTCTTAATTTTTCCTTCATTGTATCCGCCATGTCACAATATGGTCTACCTCTAACCGACAACTCGTTTACTTTCAAACACATTTTAAACAAATTGTGAAGTACCAATGAACTTGTTGGATAATAAACCCCCGATAAAGTCTTTGTTGATGTTTTGAAAACTTGAAGCACTTGTGTAACAGTTTCAATAGCTTCCCAACCCGATGGATGATAAGGCGAACACTTTCCACGACTAGCCAAAAGGTTATGAAATTCTTGTAAACTTTCCTTTTGCAAAATAGCTTTTTCAAACATACTGCAAGTCGAGTTCCACCTATGAGCAACGTCCCAATTGGGTCCTAAGCATATTCGACCCGCTTCCTTACAAGTTTTAATATATTTTGAATGTCTTTGCGTGTTACTAAATATACTTCGTAACATTCTTTTGAAAGCTTCTTTTTGTGTTTCAATAACCCTTAAACCGTCTTGAACGGCCAAATTTATGATGTGTGCAACGCATCGGCTATGGAAAAAAGTACCGGTGTGAGGGTAATCGAACAATTTAAACAAAATCGTGTGTTTCATCATTTGCCACGTCGTCGGTTCAATCCAATGGGCGGTGACACAAATATACGAATCGGGTGAACCGTGCGGTGCGGACCAAACGTCGCTAGTCAAGTTAACACCGGTTTCTAATTTTTCAAAATAAGAAATTAATTCTAGTTTAGCTTTTTTCCACAATTTTAAACAATATCTCCTAAGAGTAGCACGACTTACATGGGTGTATCGTGGTTGGAGAGTTCGTTGAACCATCTTTGTATAGTGTTGGTTGTCGAAGTGGTTGAACGGCAAACTTTCTTGGATGACAAACTTCGCCATTTCATCCCTAACCATATTGAAATTGTAGTTGAAAATATTAGCGCCATCACTTGCCATGGAAGCTTGACCACCAACTTGTTGTTGTTTCAACGCCTTGCAAAACGGTTTTTCGACGTGTTGCTTCAACGTGGAGTTTGCGGTTTCGGCGTAAAAACCTTGACAATGATGACAACGCGCTTTTCTTTTACCGTTGGCCATCTCGCACAAATCAAAAAGTGACCAAATCTCGGGGTTGCGTTTTGTTGGAACAACACGAATCACCGTTTCGGTTGTAGACTCGCCAACATGGACCGAATCATGGGCACTAGACGTTGCCATAGCGTTTTGAGAGTTATCGAACAAGAATGAGGGACTTTTTTAGAGTTTTTGAAGGTTCTCAAGTGTTGTGAATGAACCTAAACACCCACCACCCTTTTATACTAAGTTTGAGATGAGTTTTGGTAAAAAAAAAAAAAACAAAAAAAACGGCTCTATCAGGCCTCCAACGGTCATATGACCTGTTTTGGTCAAAAAATCAGACGAGGATAATGCAACCAAACTCTTTGTTACGGGGAATGATGCTTAAAATGTATAACAGCGATGAGGATCACTTCAATGTAAATTGCACAAACAACACAAGGATTTATACGGGGAAAAAGCCCTTGATCAAGAGTTGATCTCCGGCACAAAAAACCCCGGGTGATGGAAACTACCGATCACCAAGCTCAAATAAATGAATAAATGTTTACAATTTCGGATAGTAACGAGCTAGGTACAAGGATCACTATCGTGAAATGTGTAAATATGAGTGAAAGTGAATGTATGTTCGTCGAGAGCTTCAAGTGTGCGAGTATATGAGTGTGTGTAGCTCAGAAATGACTAAGTGTTTTCTACTAGCTCGTTACTCCCTTTTTAAAATAGAAATAACTACCTAAACTAACTATCCGACTTTCGTGCCAAGCTCCCACGTTCTCCACAACGTTCATATTTGACCAAGCACGTGCGGGATAGTTTGGGAATATTCTCCAGGAATGTCGCCAAGACTTGGTCCGACTTGTTACTTCTGCAAAACAATACGAAACACAAGTGAACAATTGTTAGTATGAGGATCCTCAAGATGATCCATAATCCTGATCCTAAAACTCTTCTGAGGATCACTATCTGTCACAGAAGTAAGGATCACTAAAGAGGATAATAATTAAGGATCACGGGTCATTTAGAAATCCACCCCTAACAATTGCCCCCAAAATATAAGGAGTTAAATTGTAAATATGTGAGTTATATTTTCTTGATCTCATCCGTAACTAACTAACGGATATATAGCCGTTAATATAGAACTAGCCGTTGCGATCGTGACGTCACAGAAGTGACAATCCTGCAGAATCATAATTATAAATAGAGATATAGATAGGATCATTATGCATTCAAATTCGAAAGAAACTCCCTTTAAATTCTCAGTCGACGTTCAACCAGGTATCTCTTTCTTCTCTTTCTACCTTTCTTACTCTGTTTTTCTTTCTTTAACACCATCGCTTTGAGAATGATGCTCCGAAGCTCACCGGGCAAGGATCACAAGAAGGATAGCCCTTTGAAGAGTAAAAAAATCATCAAGGACTCAGCGAATGAAAGGTGTTGTTTTAACGATGCACAAGTAGATAAAATCCGTCACTGTTTTCCGGCAAGTGCCTTCTTCAAACCCTTTGATCCCACTGTTCTTAGCGACTATGTTTCAGAAACATGGGTTGCCTTTCCAGCTACACCATTTACTATAGGGTACACCTATCCTTTCCCTGAATTCACGCAATCCTTCTTTTCCCTGACCGGCATATCTTACATTCAAGCCATGCCGATGATTTGGAGGGTTTTATATACCCTGGAGAGGATCATCGAGCAAGAAGGCGTTGATTTAGGAATGTCAGAATTGGCGGAACTGTATGATCTTACTACCTTCGATTCCCACCGTTATTTGTTCAAGCGAAAACCCGGTGCAGATCATCCTCTTCTCAAAGTTACCAAGAACGACAAAGATTGGAAACGTCGCTTTTTCTTTGTCAGAAGGAATTCCATTCTAAACGGAGAGCATTTACCAAAAACATGGTCCACCCATGGTAGGCCGGAGGATCCTGAGAAGGATCACCAGGTAGTCTGGTTTTTACTGACCCCTTTTGTCTTGTGTCATGCAGCTATCTCTGTTTCGCATCTCATCACAACATCCGCAACCAGGGAAAGGCTTGCTGCTTTCTGGAACCTTGACCCTGAAACTAGAACTTTTAAGACAATAAACCAAGACTCTCAGGAGGTATCCTCAGGCTCTGTCACCATGTCAAGTAAGTATCCTTGTTTAAAATTTAAATAAATAGTGAAATATGAATTAAGAAAAGATACTTATCTTGTTTTGGTTGTGTAGGTGCTGGAAAATCTGCCAAAGCTGCTTCAAGGTTCAGTGTCACCGATCTCACCCCTGTCAAATCCTCCAAAAGAAAAGTTCCTGCCAGCCCGACGGCCTCAATCCCCAAGGTACCCCTCAAAGGAAAGGGAATCAAGAGGAGAAAGGCCTCCGATGCCGAGGATTTGCAGGGTCTGCCTCTAATCCGTCATCAATTCCTTGAGTACTTTAATGAGGTGAGGATCACTGTCTTTGCTCATATATTCTGTTGACATATCCTGCTGATATATCCTGCTGATATATCCTGCTGATCTGAGGATCACTTAATTCTGACCTTATCCTTTATCCTCTTTACAGAAATTCGCTGAGATCGAGGATTACGTCGGCCATGTTGAGGATCAGGATAAGAAGATTGCCGACCTCCAGCAGGTTGCCGTGCTCAAGGATCTTGCACTTGCTGATCTTCGGAAGGAACTCCAGGATACCAAACAGGAGATGGCCAAGGTGCTGGTTAACTTTGACTATGAAAGGCAGGAGATCACAGATGATGCTAAAGTTTCTGCCGCCATAGCAATGTACAAAACCAAGCTGCAAATGGCCTTGGAAGCTCAGGATCCTGCCTTCGACAAAAGCGGCTGGGAAATTGAAGAATGGAAAGCGAGGCTGGCTGAATTGGGTGATGAAGAGGAGGCTGAAGAGATCCTGACAATTGAGGCTGGAAGCAAGGATGAAGCTGGTGAAGCAAGTGGAGCCGGAGGTGGTGATGCAGCAAAGGTTTAGGCTGCTTGATTGGGCAATGATGGACATTTCTAGACGTAGCCGGAGCCCAATTTTTTTTAAATTTGGTATTAGCTTTTTGTGGTTGTGGTGTTGAACAATTTAATGGTTTGTACTTTGAACAATAGGTTTTAGGATAAGGATCTTGTATGATCCTTAGGACAATAGGCAGGATTGCATATGGTGGAGGGATCCTCTGTTTGGGGGATGAAGCCATTGTGATCCTGCCGCCTTTATATTCCTGCACTACTCTTTGAACTTATCATTATAGACACCCTTTACCTACCCCAGCGGACGGGCCACGTTTTGCTGGTAGAAGCTCGGGTAGGTAATTTTGACAACCTTTTAAGGGTTAGTCTTTTGTTTATAAATAAAAATTTAACCTTTTGTCGCTTATCTTGTGTTGTTATATTTTTTAATATCTTACTTTCCAACTGTTGTAATGTTCATTTTGTTTATACTTGTCAAGCCTTGAAAAATTAGAAAAGATATCTAGAAATTTTAGGATATAATCAAGGATAACATATCCCATAATCGATAAGTTCTAAAAAGTGACATGGTTTAAGATTCATAGGTTCAGTTGTCAAGTATAAGGGTTATTCAAATAAATAATGAATAGAATTAAAAATAGTTAAGGATCATACCTGAGGATCCAAGTTAGGATCCTAACCTTAATAAGGATAACTATAAGATAAACCTTAGAATAAAGTAAGGATCAAGGATCCCTAGTTGCCTATCTTTAAGAACCTGAAATAGAGCATCACTTGGGACTAAGCCAATATAAGATAAGAATTAGCAACTGGGGACAAGCCCAAAGATAACTAGGGACAAGCCCAAGGATAACTGGGGACAAGCCCAAGGATAACTGGGGACGAGCCCAAGGATCGTATGTAAACTGGAGTATGGCCCTAACTGGCGACTATCCAAACTTAGTGGCATGAAAATGCCAAAACCTTAGCCAACGTGAAAACGTTAGAAACCTTAGCTAACGTGAAAACGTTAGAAACCTTAGGAACGGATGTATGGTACGTCTACCATTATACGTAGGATCCTAAGCATAGCCAGTACAATGGAATTATCAGCCCCTAAAATGAGTACTGGTCCCAATGCCTTGAACTATACCAGGATCATCGTGCGCTACAGGCGGAACTGGGGACAAGCCCGAATAACTGGGGTTAAACCCAAAGGACGGATTGCTTCTGCGAATAACCAACGTTATGCTAAGGATACCTGAACTTTCAAAACTTGAACTCACGTGAGAGATGGATAAAGGATACATGATCCTTATCCTTATATGAGAAAATAATGAAATGAAATAGCTCAAGTTTAGGATATTACCTAAGTAAGGATCACCGATACTTTGAGGATCCTTTAAGGATATCCCTATCGTGAGGATCATCTGTGCCAGGAGGATCCTGCTCACATGAAATATTTCTTCAAGTGGACAACATTCCCAGCTCTTGGTAGCAAGTCACCTTCCATGGTTAGCAATCTATATGCCCCCTTTCCTGCTTCAGCTTCAATCAAATAAGGGCCTTCCCATTTTGGAGCCAATTTTCCATCAGCAAGATTGGTGGTATTCTGAAATGCTTTCCTTAATACCATATCTCCAACTTGAAACCTCCTGATCCTGACATTTTTGTTGTAAGCACCAGCCATTCTTTGTTGATAACTGGCCATCCTTATCCTAGCCATATCCCTGATTTCTTCAATGGTATCCAGGTCTTGAGCCAAGTTTTCGTCATTTTCCTCAGGATCACGGGTACTTGTTCTAGCAGTTGGAACCACCATTTCTGTTGGGATCACTGATTCTGCCCCAAATACCAAGGAGAATGGTGTTTGACCAGTAGCATTCTTAGGGGCTGTCCTATCAGCCCAAAGCACATAGGGTAGTTCTTCTGCCCATTTCCCTTTCTTGGATCCAAGCTTTTTCTTCAAATTGTTGATGATGATCTTGTTGGATGATTCTGCCTGACCATTAGCTTGTGGGTGGACTGGTGTTGATGTTATCATCCTAATCCCCCAACTGTCACAAAAGTTAGTGGTTCTGCCCCCAATAAATTAGGAACCGTTATCACATATAATCTTAGAAGGAATTCCAAATCTAGTTATAATATTTCTTTTAATGAAGGATATAACTTCTTTTTCTCTGACTTGGGCAAAAGCTTCAGCCTCTATCCACTTGGAGAAGTAATCAGTCATAGCTAACATGAATACTTTTCCACCAGGTGCCTTAGGGAGCTTACCAACTATATCCATACCCCATCTCATAAATGGCCAAGAGGAGGATATAGGATGCAATAATTCAACTGGTTGATGAAGGATATTGTTGTGTCTCTGACAAGGATCACATCTCTTAGCATGGTTGGCCAGTAGTATCCTGTCCTTAGGATCCTTGAGAATAATGCCCTGCCCCCAGTGTGGTTTCCACAATCTCCTTCATGGAAGTCTTTTAAAACTTCTTGAATTTCAGGATCCTCAATGCATCTCAAGTATGGTCCTGCAAGAGATCGTCTATACAACATATTATTTAAAATTGTGAATTGAGATACCTTAATTTTGAAAGCCCTAGGGTTTTCTCCTGTAGGAATCTCTCCATGTTGTAAGTATCTCATAATTGGTGAGATCCATGATCCTGATCCTGAATGGGATTGAGTATCCTCACTAGGGATAATTGCAGAATCCTTCCCTATCTCCATAGCCACATGATCCTCGATAGCCGGGGTCAGGATATGGATAATAGGAATCTTGATATCCTCCGGGATCTTCAAGGATGATCCTAAATTGGCCAATGCATCAGCTTCTGTATTTTCTTCCCTTGGTACCTGTGACAAACTAAAGGAAACAAAAGAGAGTGCCAAATTTTTGACTATCTCCAAATATTTGGTTAGCTTTTCACCTTTAACAGTATAGGACCCATTAAAGTGGTTTGTAATTAACAAAGAATCTACGTGTACCTCAAGATACCTGATCCCCATATGCTTAGCAATTTGCAAACTAGCAATTAAGGCTTCATATTCAGCCTCATTGTTAGTGGTTTGGAACTCACAGGCTATAGAGTGGGGTATTATGTCCCCCTGTAGCGATTTTAGTAGTATTCCAAGCCTTGTGTCTTTGACATTTGAGGATCCATCAGTATAGAGTATCCAAGGATCCTTGGTATCTTCTAGCTGCTGGACTTCTAGCTCAGCCTCTTCTTGTAAATCACTACTGAAATCAGCCACAAAGTCAGCTAATGCTTGGGATTTGATGGCTGTCCTAGGCTCATATCTTATATCATATGCACTCAGCTTCACTGCCCACTTAGCCATCCTTCCTGACATCTCTGGTTTCCTGAGGACATTCTTGTTTGGAAAATTAGTTTTAACAATTGTTAGGGGAGGATTTTCTAACAATTAGTGATCCTTACACGTTATCCTACTTAGTGATCCTTACTTCTCTGACAGGTGGTGATCCTCAGAAGAGCTTCAGGATCAGGATCATGGATCACTTTAAGGATCCTCGTACTGACGATTGCTTACTCATGTTTTGTACTATCTCGCAGGTATAACGAGCTTGACCAAGTCTTGGCGACATTCCTGGAGAATATTCCTAAACTATTCTGCACGTGCTTGACCAAAAATAGACGTTATGGAGAACGTGGAGGCTTGGCACGAAAGTCGGATAGTTAGTTTAGGTTGTTATTTCTATTTTAAAAAGGGAGTAACGAGCTAGTAGAAAACACTTAGTCATTTTCCAGTTACACACACTCGTACAAACGCTCATACAAGCTCTCGTTCAAACACTTAGCGATTTCATACACTTTTTACACATTCCACCGTAGTGATCCTTGTACCTAGCTCGTTACTATCCGAAGTTGTAAACATTCATTCATTTATTTGAACTTGGTGATCAGTAGTTTCCATCACCCGGGGTTTTTTGTGCCGGAGATCAACTCTTGATCAAGGGCTTTTTCCCCGTATAAACCCTTGTGTTGTTTGTGCAATTTTACACTAAAGTGATCCTCATCATTGTTACACATTTTAAGCATCATACCCCGTAATCTAGAGTTTGGTTGCATTATCCTCATCTGATTTTTTTGACCAAAACAGTTTGGCGCCCACCGTGGGGCAATTGGTGCTTTGTCCTTAGAAAAATACGCATTTCTGTGCTCATTTCGGTTTACTACAACAAAGCAAATGGCTTCCTCAGCGAAGAATGCTTCAAACTTGATGCCCTCATTCACTTCTTCACAAGGCGTTCCTCCTTTGCCTCCACCACCTTCTGGATCCCAGAAGAATACTGAGAATGCTGCGAAGAAACCAACTCCCATTTTCTCAAAACCACCTACTTCTTCTGTTTCAACTAATCCTACTACTAATGATCTCTATGCCTTGATTTTGCAGATGAGGAATCATGCACAAGAGCAGGATAAGACCAACGAAAGGATCCTCCGGGAGATTGACGAAATCAAGAAACAGAAGAAAACGGAAGAGGATCGTTCCCCACTGATGCCCAGATCTTTGAATTTTGATACTCCGGTGATTACTTCTCAGCCATCAGTGGTCCCAGACATCCAATATGTGGGTGGACCAAAAGGAGTGCACTACGGAACAACAACAATGACCCAGGCATCAGGTTCATATTTCCAGCCAGTGGGATCCTATCCTCAGCATATGGGATCCCTCACGAGTTCAGGAGGATATTCAGGAATGCAGCAGGTTCAAGGATCCTCCTTCGTTCCAGGGCCATCCCAGGTTCAAGGATCCTCCTTCGTTCCAGGATCATCCCATGTTCAAGGATCCTCCTTCGTTCCAGGATCATCCCAGGTTCAAGGATCCTCCTTAGTTCCAGGATCATCCCAGGTTCAAGGATCCTCCTTCGTTCCAGGATCATCCCAGGTTCAAGGATCCTCCTTTGTTCCAGGATTGTCCCAGTTTCAGGGATCCTTCCAGATGCCCGGATCCTTCAGGAGTCTGCAGACAGGAAGTTCAGATGTCCATCAGGGAGATTTTATTCCAATGCAGACCAATGCCTATACTGGTCCCTCGATCCTTCCACAGTCTCAACAATATGGATTAACATCCATTCTTCCTAACTTGAATCCAATGGGAGGTAACACTTTTAATAATTCTCATACTACTAACGATGGTCTCATGCAGGATCCAGGTATCAATCATGCCATGGCCAGAGAACTGCAAAAGCTAAAGGATATGATATCAAGTGTTCCGGGAGTGGTCAAACCTATCCCAGAGATTGCAGATGGAAGCCACAAGATATCTCGTTTTGCACCACCAATATGTGATGCTGAAATACCTAAGAGGTTCCATGTGCCTACAATGAAGCTGTATGATGGTTCGACAGATCCTGAGGAACACATAGCACAATACAGGGAGAGGATGGAGATCAATCCAATCCCAGAAAGGTTAAAGGAAGCATGCCTGTGCAAAGGATTCGGATCCACTCTTACTGGATCAGCTCTCAAATGGCTGCTAAGTCTTCCTCCCTATTCTATTACCTCATTTGCTAATCTAGTTAATCTATTTAATAATCAGTTTTCTGGTAGTAGGAAATTTGAACGATTAACTAGTGATTTGTATAGGATAACCCAGGGTCATAATGAATCATTAAGGGATTACATTACCAAATTCAGTAAAGAATCCTTAGACATTCCCAACTTAGATATAGCCACGGCTGTTGAGGCCTTTAAAATGGGATTGCTTAGGGATTCGTTATTTTATGATGATCTTGTTATGACACCATGCAGGAACCTAGATGAGGTAAGAACCCGGGCCCTTAGGTACATCCGGCTAGAGGACGACAAGAGGATCCAGGAGAGGTTAGCAGGATCCTCAAAGCAGGATAAGCAAGGATCCTCATTCAGGAACAACAAGTTCAGATCCTACAATAGATCTGATAACCAGAACGTGCATTCTATTGATCAAGAGGAGGATGATGAGGATTATCCTCCAATTTCTGAATATTGTTTTAGTGTTGATAATAATGAACTAATCCTTGCGATGCAGAGTCTAGGTGATAAAGCTAGATGGCCCAGAAAAAATGATAGGCCAGCTGCAACTAAGGATAAATCAAAATGGTGTGCATACCATGAAGATTTTGGGCACCTCACAGAAGAGTGAATTGCACTAAGAAAGGAAATTGGATACTTGTTGAGCAAGGGGCATCTAAAAGAATTGTTGGGAAGAAAAAAGTCAAGAACTCAGGATCCTGAAAGGATCCCTGAAAAGGCTCCAGCCCCTCCAGCGGATGCACAAGTGATAAACTTCATTTCTGGAGGATCAGACATTTGCGGCACATCCTTCTCAGCAGCTAAAAGGCATGCAAAGGAAACTAAAATGGATAACGGAGAAAGACCTGTTCGAACATCAAGTGTCTCGGAAGGGAAAGTCATAACCTTTGATGAAGAGGATCGTGTTGATATCCAGGATCCTCATCACGATGGTTTAGTTATTACTCTTTTCATATCTAACCATTTTGTCCGCAGGATCCTTATAGACGGAAGAAGTTCAGTGAATATTATCCAGCTTGAAGACCTAAAGAAAATGGGTATTCCTGAATCAGAGATCATACCTAGATCCTCTGTGCTCGTGGGATTTAGTGGAGAAACTAAGAATACCCTGGGGGACATTAAACTCCCAATATACATTGAAGGCCTACACTCTTATCAAAAATTTTGTGTTATTGACTGTTTATCTTGTTGTAATGTTATCCTTGGCAGGCCCTGGATACACGATATGAAAGCAGTCCCATCCACTTACATCAATGTGTGAAGCTCCCTAGTTCTTGGGGAATAGTGAAGATTGATAGTGATCAGCAGGAGGCTAAGAATTGCTACACTTCATCGATGAAACCAGCCTCGAAGTCAAGGGAGCCATAGCAATCAAAGTATCCTCCAAGGGATGTCTTGGAGGCAAGAGAGCAGGATGTGGTAGAAATCCTCATGGATCCTGATGATCCTGAATCCAAAATCTATATCGGATCAGGGATCCTTAGCGAAATGAAAGAAGACCTCGCATCCTTCCTCAAAAGGAGAAAGAATACCTTTGCATGGAAACACGAAGATATGACTGGTATATCCAGAGATGTTATCACTCACAAACTCGGCATTGACAGATCCTTCAAACCAATCCATCAAAGGAGAAGGAAGTTTGCACCGGAAAGGAATGCCATTATCCAGGAAGAGGTAGAGAAATTGCTCCGGGCAGGTATGATTAGAGAGGTCAAGTATCCAAGATGGTTGGCCAATGTGGTTGTTGTTCAAAAGAAAAACGGAAAGTGGAGGGTATGTGTCGATTTTACCGATCTAAATAAGGCATGTCCCAAGGATCCTTTCCCTTTACCCCACATTGACTCCATGGTGGATGCAACCGCGGGTCATGAACTGTTAACTTTTATGGATGCTTCATCTGGATTTCAACAAATCCAAATGTAACCATCCGACCAAGAGGATACAGCCTTCATGACTCCAACTGGTATATACTGCTATATTGCTATGCCGTTCGGATTAAGAAATGCAGGTGCAACATATCAAAGGCTGGTGAATATGATGTTCAAGGATCAGATTGGACAAACTATGGAGGTTTATATAGATGATATGGTGGTAAAATCCTTAAAAGCTGAGGATCACCTAAGAGACTTGGAGGAAGCATTCGATATCCTTGACAAATATAACATGAAACTTAATCCTTCAACATGTCACTTTGGTGTTAAAGCAGGTAAATTCTTAGGATATATGGTGACATAGAGAGGCATTGAAGCTAGCCCGGAACAGATCAAAGCAATAGTGAACATCAAATCCCCGGCCAATGCTAAGGATGTTCAAAGGCTAACAGGCAGGATAGCAGCTTTGAACAGATTTATATCCAAATCCTCAGAGAAATGCAAAGAATTCTATGATATCCTAAGGAAGAACAAGAAATTTGAGTGGACTGAGAAGCATGAAAATGCTTTAAGAGCCCTCAAAGATTACCTATCCTCAGCCCCAGCCTTGATGAAGCCAGAAAAAGGCGATGTGCTATCCTTGTATCTTGCAGTATCCTCAAAAGTAGTAAGTGCGGTCCTTGTTAAGGATCATGAAGGTACACAACATCTTGTCTATTATGTAAGTAAAAGTTTACTTGATGCCGAATCCAGGTATTCACACCTTGAAAAACTTATTCTCGCATTAATTATGGCATCTACTAAGTTAAGACATTATTTTGAAACTCATGTTATCATAGTTAAAACTAATTTTCCAATTAAGAATGTTCTCAGGAAACCAGAAATGTCAGGAAGGATGGCTAAGTGGGCAGTAAAGCTAAGTGCATATGATATAAGATATGAGCCTAGGACAGCCATCAAATCCCAAGCACTAGCTGACTTTGTGGCAGATTTCAGTAGTGATTTACAAGAAGAAGCTGAATTAGAAGTCCAGCAGCTAGAAGAGACCAAGGATCCTTGGATACTCTACACTGATGGATCCTCAAATGTCAAAGGCACAGGGCTTGGAATACTACTAAAATCGCCACAGGGGGACATAATACCCCACTCTATAGCTTGTGAGTTCCAAACCACTAACAATGAGGCTGAATATGAAGCCTTAATTGCTGGTTTGCAAATTGCTAAGCATATGGGGATCAGGTATCTTGAGGTACATGTAGATTCTTTGTTAATTACAAACCACTTTAATGGATCCTATGCTGTTAAAGGTGAAAAGCTAACCAAATATTTAGAGATAGTCAAAAGTTTGGCACTCTCTTTTGTTTCCTTTAGTTTGTCACAGGAACCAAGGGAAGAAAATACAGAAGCTGATGCATTGGCTAATTTAGGATCATCCTTGAAGATCCCGGAGGATATCAAGATCCCTATTATCCATATCCTGAACCCGGCTATTGAGGATCATGTGGCTATGGAGATAGGAAGTGATTCTGCAATGATCCCTAGTGAGGATACTCAATCCCATTCAGGATCAGGATCATGGATCTCACCAATTATGAGATACTTACAACATGGAGAGATTCCAACAAGAGAAAACCCTAGGGCTTTCAAATCTAAGGTATCTCAATTCACAATTTTAAATAATATGTTGTATAGACGATCTCTTGCAGGACCATACTTGAGATGCATTGAGGATCCAGAAATCCAAGAAGTTTTGAAAGACTTCCATGAAGGAGATTGTGGAAACCACACTGGGGGCAGGGCATTCATTTCAAGGATCTTGAGGACAGGATACTACTGGCCAACCATGAAGAGAGATGCTGTGGAGTATGCTAAAAGATGTGATCCTTGTCAGAGACACAGCAATATCCTTCATCAACCAGCTGAATTGTTACATCCTATATCCTCCTCTAGGCCATTTATGAGATGGGGTATGGATATAGTTGGTAAGCTCCCTAAGGCACCTGGTGGGAAAGTATTTATGTTAGCTATGACTGATTACTTCTCCAAGTGGATAGAGGCTGAAGCTTTTACCAAAGTCAGAGAAAAAGAAGTTATATCCTTCATTAAAAGAAATATTATAACTAGATTTGGAATTCCTTTTGAGATTATATGTGATAACGGTTCCCAATTTATTGGGGGCAGAACCACTAACTTTTGTGACAGCTGGGGGATTAAGATGATAACATCAACACCAGTCCACCCACAAGCTAATGGTCAGGCAGAATCATCCAACAAGATCATCATTAACAATTTGAAGAAGAAGCTTGGATCCAAGAAAGGGAAATGGGCAGAAGAACTACCCTATGTGCTTTGGGCTGATAGGACAACCCCCAAGAATGCTACTGGTCAAACACCATTCTCTTTGGTATTTGGGGCAGAATCAGTGATCCCAACAGAAATGGTGGTTCCAACTGCAAGAACAAGTACCCGTGATCCTGAGAAGAACAATGAGAACTTGGCTCAAGACCTGGATACTATTGAAGAAATCAGGGATATGGCTAGGATAAGGATGGCCAGTTATCAACAAAGAATGGCTGGTGCTTACAACAAAAATGTCAGGATCAGGAGGTTTCAAGTGGGGGATATGGTATTAAGGAAAGCATTTCAAAATACCACCAATCCTGCTGATGGAAAGTTAGCTCCAAAATGGGAAGGCCCTTATTTGATTGAAGCTGAAGCAGGAAAGGGGGCATATAGATTGCTAACCATGGAAGGTGATTTGCTACCAAGAGCTTGGAATGCTGTCCACTTGAAGAAATATTTCATGTGAGTAGGATCCTAGTGGCACAGATGATCCTCACGATAGGGATATCCTTAAAGGATCCTCAAAGTATCGGTGATCCTTACTTAGGTATTACCCTAAACTTGAATTATTTCATTTCTTTATTTTCTCATATAAGGATAAGGATCATGTATCCTTTATCCATCTCTCACGTGAGTTCAAGTTTTGAAAGTTCAGGTATCCATAGCATAATGTTGGTTATCCGCAGAAGCAATCCGTCCTTTGGGTTTAACCCCAGTTATTCGGGCTTGACCCCAGTTCCGCCTGTAGCGCACGATGATCCTGGTATAGTTCAAGGCATTGGGACCAGTACTCGTTTTAGGGGCTGATAATTCCATTGTACTGGCTATGCTTAGGATCCTACGTATAATGGTAGACGTACCATACATCCGTTCCTAAGGTTTCTAACGTTTTCACGTTAGCTAAGGTTTCTAACGTTTTCATGTTAGCTAAGGTTTTGGCATTTTCATGCCACTAAGTTTGGATAGTCGCCAGTTAGGGCCATACTCCAGTTTACATACGATCCTTGGGCTTGTCCCCAGTTATCCTTGGGCTTGTCCCCAGTTATCCTTGGGCTTGTCCCCAGTTGCTAATTCTTATCTTATGTTGGCTTAGTCCCAAGTGATGCTCTATTGCAGGTTCTTGAAGATAGGCAACTAGGGATCCTTGATCCTTACTTTATTTTAAGGTTTATCTTATAGTTATCCTTATTAAGGTTAGGATCCTAACTTGGATCCTCAGGTATGATCCTTAACTATTTCTAATTCAATTCATTATTTATTTGAATGACCCTTGTACTTGACAACTGAACTTGTGATTCTTAAACCATATCACTTTTTAGGACTTATCGGTTATGGGATAGGTGATCCTTGATCATATCCTAAGCTTTTTGGATATCTTTTTTAATTTTTCAAGGATTGATAAGTATAAACAGAATGAACATTACAACAGTTGGAAAGTAACATATTGAAAAAGATAACAACATGAGATAAGGGACAAAAGGTTAAGTTTTTATTTATAAACAAAAGACTAACCCTTTACCTACCCGAGCATCTACCAGCAAAACGTGGCCTGTCCGCTGGGGTAGGTAAAGGGTGTCCACGATAATAAGTTCAAAGATAGTGCAGGAATATAAAGGCGGCAGGATCACAATGGCTTCATCCCCCAAACAGAGGATCCCTCCACCGATTGCAATCCTGCCTGTTGTCCAAAGGATCATACATGATCCTTAATCCTAAAGTCTATTGTTCAAGTACCAACCATTAAATTGTTTTAAACATCACAACCACAAAAAACTACCACCAAACTAAAAGATTGGGCTCCGGCTATGTCTAGAAGTTTCCATCATCGCCCAATCATGCAGCCTAAGCCTTCGCTGCATCATCATCCCCTCCAGCTGCGGTATCCGTCGTCAGATCCTTTCCACTGCCACTTGCTTCAATCGCCAAGACTTTAGTAGCCTCCTCCTCATCATCCTCAAGATCAGCCAACCTTGCCTTCCAACCCTCAACATCCCAGCTGTTTTTGTCAAAGCTAGGATCTTGAGCTTCCTGGGCCATCTTCAATTTTGTCTGATACATCGTAATGGCGGCAGAGACCTTAGGATTTTCAATGAGGTCATGCTTCTCATAGTCAAGGTCGATCAGAAGTTTGGCTGTCTTAGTCTTCTCATCTAGGAGTTCCTTCCGAAGATCAGCAAGTGCAAGGTCCTTGAGCACGGCAACCTGTTGGAGGTCAGCAATTTTCTTGTCCTGCTCCTTAACATTCCCCACGTAATCCTCAATCTCAGCAAATTTCTGCGAAGAAAAGGATAAAGCAGTTCAAGATTAGGTGATCCTCATACGAGTAGGATACCTAGGCAGAATAAAGGATCCTTACATCATTGAAGTATTCAAGGAACTGGTGGCGGATCAGTGGTAGACCTTGAAGATCCTCAGCATCAGAAGTTTTCCTCTTCTTGACACCTTTTCCTTTAGTGGGTGCCTTCGGAATGGAAATACTAGGACTGGTGGTGGATCTCTTCTTCCTGGATCGTACGACATCAAGGTCAGCCGTGTTGAACTGGGATACAGGCTTGGCAGACTTTCCAGCACCTACACAATCAAAACAAGATAAGTATCTTTTCTTAGTTCATGTTTCACTATTTATTTAACTTTTAAACAAGGATACTTACTTGACATTGTGACAGAGCCTGAGGATACCTCCTGTGAATCTTGGGTTGTTGTCTTGAAAGTTCTTGTCTCAGGATCAAGTCTCTTGAAAGCAAGGAGCCTTTCCTTAGCAGCAGGGGACATTTTGAGGTGCGAAACGGTGATAGCTGCATAACAAGAAAGCAAAAATATAAGTTATCCTTACATCAAAAGAAAGTTCCTGGTGATCCTTCTCAGGATCCTCCATCCTACCATGGGTAGCCCATTTTTTAGGAAGATCCTTTCCATCCTGGATGGAATCTCTCTTGATGAAAAAGAAACGCCGTTTCCAATTAGCATCATTCTTGGTGGCTTTGAAGATCGGGTGTTCCTCGCCGGGTTTACGTTTAAACAGATAACGATGAGAACCAAAGGTGGTAAGATCATACAGTTCTCCTAGCTCTGCCATCCCTAGATCTATTCCCTCCTGATCGATGATCCTTTCAAGGGTGTACAAAACCCTCCAAATCATCGGCATGGCTTGGATATAAGAGATGCCGGTTAGGGAAAAGAAAGATTGGGTGAAGGCTGGAAAAGGATATGTATAGCCTATGGTGAAAGGAGTGACGGGGAAAGCAACCCATTTATCGGAGATATGATCGCTCAGGGCATTGGGGTCAAAAGGCCTAAATTCGGTGTTCGCCGGAAAGCAGTAGCGGATCCTATCTATCTGAGCATCATTGAAGCAGCAGCGTTCTTTAATAGAGTCTTCAATGATCCCCTGGCTTTTCGGAGGACTGTTCTTTGGGTGATCCTTTCCCGGTGAACTTCGGAGCAACAATTTCGAAGTGACGGAGATAAAGATAGAGAAACAGAGTAAGAAGGGAGAAAGAGGAGAAAGAATTACCTGGTTGTTCGTCGACTGAGAATTTAAAGGGAGTCTCTTTCGAATTTGAATGCATAATGATCCTATCTATATCTCTATTTATAATTATGATTCTGCAGGATTGTCACTTCTGTGACGTCATGATCGCAACGGCTAGTTCAATTTTAACGGCTATATATCCGTTAGTTAGTTGCGGATAAGATCAAAGAAAATATAACTCGCTAATTTTACAAATTACTCCTTATATTTTGGGGGCAATTGTTAGGGGAGGATTTTCTAACAATTAGTGATCCTTACACGTTATCCTACTTAGTGATCCTTACTTCTATGACAGGTGGTGATCCTCAGAAGAGCTTCAGGATCAGGATCATGGATCACTTTAAGGATCCTCGTACTGACGATTGCTTACTCATGTTTTGTACTATCTCGCAGGTATAACGAGCTTGACCAAGTCTTGGCGACATTCCTAGAGAATATTCCTAAACTATTATGCACGTGCTTGACCAAAAATAGACGTTATGGAGAACGTGGAGGCTTGGCACGAAAGTCGGATAGTTAGTTTAGGTGGTTATTTCTATTTTAAAAAGGGAGTAACGAGCTAGTAGAAAACACTTAGTCATTTTCCAGTTACACACACTCGTACAAACGCTCATACAAGCTCTCGTTCAAACACTTAGCGATTTCATACACTTTTTACACATTCCACCGTAGTGATCCTTGTACCTAGCTCGTTACTATCCGAAGTTGTAAACATTCATTCATTTATTTGAACTTGGTGATCGGTAGTTTCCATCACCCGGGGTTTTTTGTGCCGGAGATCAACTCTTGATCAAGGGCTTTTTCCCCGTATAAACCCTTGTGTTGTTTGTGCAATTTTACACTAAAGTGATCCTCATCATTGTTACACATTTTAAGCATCATACCCCGTAATCTAGAGTTTGGTTGCATTATCCTCATCTGATTTTTTGACCAAAACAACAATGATAACATGAGTTTCAAAATAATGTCTTAACTTAGTGGATGCCATAATTAATGCAAGAATAAGCTTTTCAAGGTGTGAATACCTGGATTCGGCATCAAGTAAACTTTTACTTACATAATAGATAGGATGTTGTGTACCTTGATGATCCTTAACAAGGACCGCACTTACTGCTTTGAGGATACTGCAAGATACAAGGATAGCACATCGCCTTTTTCTGGTTTCATCAAAGCTGGGGCTGAGGATAGGTAATCTTTGAGGGCTCTTAAAGCATTTTCATGCTTCTCAGTCCACTCAAATTTCTTGTTCTTCCTTAGGATATCATAGAATTCTTTGCACATCTCTGAGGATTTGGATATGAATCTGTTCAAAGCTGCTATCCTGCCTGTTAGCCTTTGAACATCCTTAGCATTGGCCGGAGATTTGATGTTCACTATAGCTTTTATTTGTTCCGGGCTAGCTTCAATGCCTCTCTTTGTCACCATATATCCTAAGAATTTACCTGCTTTAACACCAAAGTGACATTTTGAAGGATTAAGCTTCATATTATATTTATCAATGATATTGAATGCTTCCTCCAAGTCTCTTAGGTGATCCTCAGCTTTTAAGGATTTTACCGCCATATCATCTATATAAACCTCCATAGTTTTTCCAATCTGATCCTTGAACATCATATTCACCAGCCTTTGGTATGTTGCACCTGCATTTCTTAATCCGAACGACATAACAATATAGCAATATATACCAGTTGGAGTCATGAAGGCTGTATCTTCTTGGTCGGATGGTTCCATTTGGATTTGTTGAAATCCAGATGAAGCATCCATAAAAGTTAACAGTTCATGACCCGCGGTTGCATCCACCATGGAATCAATGTGGGGTAAAGGGAAAGGATCCTTGGGACATGCCTTATTTAAATCTGTAAAATCGACACATACCCTCCACTTTCCGTTTTTCTTTTGAACAACAACCACATTGGCCAACCATCTTGGATATTTGACCTCTCTGATCATACCTGCCCGGAGCAATTTTTCTACCTCTTCCTGGATAATGGCATTCCTTTCCGGTGCAAATTTCCTTCTCCTTTGATGGATTGGTCTGAAGGATCTGTCGATGCCGAGTTTGTGAGTGATAACATCTTTGGATATACCAGTCATATCTTCGTGTTTCCATGCAAAGGTAGTCTTTCTCCTTTTGAGGAAGGATACGAGGTCTTCTTTCATTTCGCCAAGGATCCCTGATCCGATATAGATTTTGGATTCAGGAACATCAGGATCCATGAGGATTTCTACCACATCCTGTTCACTCGCCTCCAAGACATCCCTTGGAGGATACTTTGATTGCTATTGCTCCCTGGATTTCGAAGCTGGTTTCATCGATGAAGTATAGCAATTCTTAGCCTCCTGCTGATCACTATCAATCTTCACTATTCCCCAAGGACTAGGGAGTTTCACACATTGATGGTAAGTGGATGGGACTGCCTTCATATCGTGTATCCAGGGCCTGCCAAGGATAACATTACAACAAGATAAACAGTCAATAACACAAAATTTTTGATAAGAGTGTAGGCCTTCAATGTATATTGGGAGTTTAATGTCGCCCAGGGTATTCTTAGTTTCACCACTAAATCCCACGAGTACAGAGGATCTTGGTATGATCTCTGATTCAGGAATACCCATCTTCTTTAGGACATCAAGCTGGATAATGTTCACTGAACTTCCTCCGTCTATAAGGATCCTGCGGACAAAATGGTTAGATATGAAAAGAGTAATAACTAAACCATCGTGATGAGGATCCTGGATATCAACACGATCCTCTTCATCAAAGGTTATGACTTTCCCCTCCGAGACACTTGATGTTCGAACAGGTCTTTCTCCGTTATCCATTTTAGTTTCCTTTGCATGCCTTTTAGCTACTGAGAAGGATGTGCCGCAAATGTCTGATCCTCCAGAAATGAAGTTTATCACTTGTGCATCCGCTGGAGGGGCTGGAGCCTTCTCAGGGATCCTTTCAGGATCCTGAGTCTTTGACTTCTTTCTTCCCAACAATTCTTTTAGATGCCCCTTGCTCAACAAGTATCCAATTTCCTTTCTTAGTGCAATGCATTCTTCTGTGAGGTGCCCAAAATCTTCATGGTATGCACACCACTTTGATTTATCCTTAGTTGCAGCTGGCCTATCATTCTTTCTGGGCCATCTAGCTTTATCACCTAAACTCTGCATCGCAAGGATTAGTTCATTGTTATCAACACTAAAACAATATTCAGAAATTGGAGGATAATCTTCATCATCCTCTTCTTGATCAATAGAGTGCACGTTCTGGTTATCAGATCTGTTGTAGGATCTGAACTTGTTGTTCCTGAATGAGGATCCTTGCTTATCCTGCTTTGAGGATCCTGCTAACCTCTCCTGGATCTTCTTGTCATCTTCTAGTCGAATGAACCTAAGTGCTCGGGTTCTTACCTCATCTAAGTTCCTGCACGGTGTCATAACAAGATCATCATAGAAAGACGAATCCCTAAGCAATCCCATTTTAAAGGCCTCAATAGCCATGGCTATATCTAAGTTGGGAATGTCTAAGGTTTCTTTACTGAATTTGGTAATGTAATCCCTTAATGATTCATTATGACCCTGGGTTATCCTATATAAATCACTAGTTAATCGTTCAAATTTCCTACTACAAGAAAACTGATTATTAAACAAGTTAACTAGGTTAGCGAATGAGGTAATAGAATAGGGAGGAAGACTTAGCATCCATTTGAGAGCTGATCCAGTAAGAGTGGATCCGAATCCTTTGCACAGGCATGCTTCCTTTAACCTTTCTGGGATTGGGTTGATCTCCATCCTCTCCCTGTATTGTGCTACGTGTTCTTCAGGATCCGTTGAGCCATCATACAGTTTCATTGTAGGCACATGGAACCTCTTGGGTATCTCAGCATCACAGATTGGTGGTGCAAAACGAGATATCTTATGGCTCCCATCTGCAATCTCTGGAATAGGTTTGACTACTCCCGGGACACTTGATATCATATCCTTTAGCTTTTGCAATTCTCTGGCCATGGCATGATTGATACCTGGATCCTGCATAAGACCTTGGTTATTAGTATAAGAATTGTTAAAAGTATTACCTCCCATTGGATTCAAGTTAGGAAGAATGGATGTTAATCCATATTGTTGGGGCTCTGGAATGATCGAGGGACCAATAGAAGCGTTGGTCTGCATTGGAATAAAATCTCCCTGATGGACATCTGAACTTCCTGTTTGCAAACTCCTCAAGGATCCTGGCATCTGGAAGGATCCCTGGAACTGGGACGATCCTGGAATGAAGGAGGATCCTTGAACCTGGGATGATCCTGGAACGAAGGAGGATCCTTGAACCTGGGATGATCCTGGAACGAAGGAGGATCCTTGAAACTGCTGCACTCTTGAATATCCTCCTGAACTCGTGAGGGATCCCATATGCTGAGGATAGGATCCCGCTGGCTGGAAATGTGAACCTGATGCCTGGGTCATTGTTGTTGTTCCGTAGTGCACTCCTTTTGGTCCACCCACATATTGAATGTCTGGAACCACTGATGGCTGAGAAGTAATCACCGGAGTATCAAAATTCAAAGATCTGGGCATCAATGGGGAGCGATCCTCTGCCGTTTTCTTCTGTTTCTTAATTTCGTCAATCTCCCGGAGGATCCTTTCGTTGGTCTTATCCTGCTCTTGTGCATGATTCCTCATCTGCAAAATCAAGGCATAGAGATCATTAGTAGTAGGATTAGTTGAAACAGAAGAAGTAGGTGGTTTTGAGAAAATGGGAGTTGGTTTCTTCGCGGCATTCTCAGTATTCTTCTGGGATCCAGAAGGTGGCGGAGGTAAGGGAGGAACGCCTTGTGAAGAAGTGAATGAGGGCATCAAGTTTGAAGCAATCTTCGCTGAGGAAGCCATCTGCTTGGTTGTAGTGAACCGAAATAAGCACAGAAATGCGTATTTTTCTAAGGACGAAGCACCAATTGCCCCACGGTGGGCGCCAAACTGTTTTGGTCAAAAAATCAGACGAGGATAATGCAACCAAACTCTTTGTTACGGGGAATGATGCTTAAAATGTGTAACAGCGATGAGGATCACTTCAATGTAAATTGCACAAACAACACAAGGATTTATACGGGGAAAAAGCCCTTGCTCAAGAGTTGATCTCCGGCACAAAAAACCCCGGGTGATGGAAACTACCGATCACCAAGCTCAAATAAATGAATAAATGTTTACAATTTCGGATAGTAACGAGATAGGTACAAGGATCACTATCGTGAAATGTGTAAATATGAGTGAAAGTGAATGTATGTTCGTCGAGAGCTTCAAGTGTGCGAGTATATGAGTGTGTGTAGCTCAGAAATGACTAAGTGTTTTCTATTAGCTCGTTACTCCCTTTTTAAAATAGAAATAACTACCTAAACTAACTATCCGACTTTCGTGCCAAGCTCCCACGTTCTCCACAACGTTCATATTTGGCCAAACACGTGCGGGATAGTTTGGGAATATTCTCCAGGAATGTCGCCAAGACTTGGTCTGACTTGTTACTTCTGCAAAACAATACGAAACACAAGTGAACAATTGTTAGTATGAGGATCCTCAAGATGATCCATAATCCTGATCCTAAAACTCTTCTGAGGATCACTTTCTGTCACAGAAGTAAGGATCACTAAAGAGGATAATAATTAAGGATCACGGGTCATTTAGAAATCCACCCCTAACATGACCGTTTTTTATAGCTGGGCAAAAAAAAAACCCGGTTTAACCAAAAACCCGGTTTAACCGGTTTTTTAACCGGTTTTTTTATATCGTTATCGGTTAACCGGTTTTTAACCGGTTTTTTTAAATAATCGATTTAATAACCGTTTTTTTTATAAACTGGTTTTAAAACCGAACCGGGCTAGAAAAATTGCAACTGATTAATAACCGGTCAAACCGGTTGTAACCGAACCGGTTATAAAAACCGGTTTTTAGAAAAACCGGTTCCGGTTTTTTTTTTCCGGTTTCGATTGCGTAATCAGTTTTTTTTGTACACCTCTAGTTATAGGTGGCGGTGGTGGGTGTCGGCGGCGGCGGTGGGTGGTGGTGGTGGCGGCGAGTGGCGGTGACGACGAGTGGTGGTGGCGACAAGGTGGCTGTTAGTTGCATTTTAGGCATGTTTTATAGCACTATAATATTAAAATAACATCACATATCATGCATATATCATAGTCAAACATCATTATTTTGTGAAACACTTGTTTTTGGTGGAATGGAATCTACTTTGGTTGGTTTTATTTTATAGGTGTGGAACGATCACCAAGGATTACAACGGGAGTTGGAAAGAAGTGGAAGGATTCGCGACGACAAAGATCTCAAAACAAGCGAAACGACATGACGAGTGAACTTTCGGATGGATTTTATTATTATTATTTTTATACATCTTTTTAATTGAAGGTGTATAATTTAATAGTATAATGTTTGGAGTTTAAAGTTCATAAAAGAATATAAAGACGTTTGGGCCTGATCGTAACAGCACCCACATCAAGTGTTAGATGCAATCTATTTTTTTAGTGGGCTCACATGGGCTGGACCACACAAGATAAGAATCATCAACAAACAAAAAGATAAGGGGGCAGAAGGATTTTGGGGGACAATCGCTGAACGGCCGCAAGTGAAAAAAAAGAATCGGAAAAGTCAAGAAGCACATTCTTGTTGGTGATTTTCTAGAAAAAACTACAAAAACTTGTTTTTATTTTATTTTTCGTAAGTTTTAATTTTGTGACTATTTGTTTCTTATTTAACTTGTTATAGCCACCATGTCTGGCTAGAATCGTATAGTTTTAACATTAGGGTTTATTTTCTTTGATTTGGTTCACAACTTTATGTGAAACAGTTATGTTAGATCAGATTATTTTAGTGGTTTGTTTGTGTGATTCTTGTTTTTAATACGGATCCAATCCGGAAAATATTAGATTGTTAATAAACCAGATCAATTTATTAATTTTTCTAATAAAGTTCAATCAATTTTTAGAACTCCAATAAAGTTTTAATTTTTTACACAAGGAACAAATAATATTTTGAGTTTGTCTATGAACCCAAAATTATTATAGAATCATACAATATAACTAGGCACTCCGAACGGCGTGAGTGTTTGATTGTAATTGATACTTCTATCCCGCAACCCGCACGCTAAAATCCGAACGGCGTGAGTTTAGAGTAGCGGGTTGGCTCTAATCAACGAACGGCGTTTGGTTAGACAATAAATAGAGTGGAGGTCCGAACTGCGTGACGTCTAGTGTCGATACAAACTACTATTTAAAAAGGATCATTGCACCGTGACCGTTAATGATCATAAGTCGAACCGAATCAGGAAATTGCCCTGGTGTTGAAATTAGTTTTTAACATCTGAATTTTCACAACCACTTTAATTAGCTTTTCTTTTTAATCTAAAAATTATAAATTGTTTTCTTGCATTTTAGTTAAACTAAAAACCCCCCTTTCAAAACAACCGTATCTGTGTCTAAAACGTTTTTGGCATAATCAATTAATTAATCTGTATCCCCGAGGACACGAACCCTACTTCCATTTATACTATTTTTAGTGTGTTTAGTGGGTTTATATTATATTTATTTGCTGGATTCGACACCCAACAGTGGCCGTTGGTGGTAGGTGGCAGCAAAGATGGCGGTTGGTGGCGGCGGCGACGGTTGGTGGTGGCCTTGACGATGGTGGTGGGCGGCGGCGACGAGTGGCGTTGGTGGTTGGTCGTAGCTGTGGGTGATAACGGTGGCGAGTGGGTGGCGGCGGCGGTGGCTGTTGGGGTGAGGTGGTGGCGGGTGGCGACGATGGCGTCGGTGGTGGGTGGTGGTGGTGGTGGTGGGTTGTGGCGAAGGTTGTGGGTTGTGGTGTTGTTGATGAATGGTGCAAGATGGGATGGAATGCAAAAAAACATGGGGGGTGGAAGGAATGATTTTGAGGGAATGGAATGCCTTTTGGAATGGGTGATTCCATTCCATTGACCAACCAAACACTCTTTTCTTCATCCCTTCGTAATCACTCATTCCATTCCACATCTCATTACTGCATACCAAACACTACCTTAGTCTTGGTTTGCGAATGGGACTCAATCACTATGGGATGTTAGCGATCGAGTCCTGGGGTAGCGATTGAAGTTCAATCACTAAGCATGGTCTTTAGCGATTGAACTCATCACCTATAAATAATCGAAACCCCCATTCGCTGTAGAACTTTGAACATAACAGAAAGAGAGAAAGAGAGAGAGAGAGAGCGATTGAGCGAGTGAGTGTCTGTTTGTGCATTTAGGTTTGATAGGAGATCCGATGTGATCTATTAATCTTCAACTTTGATGTTAACTCTTTCGGTAATACTAATATGTGTCAGTTCGTTAACGTATGCGTATTCCGATTAGAGTTCTTATCTCAAACTTATTGTTTATATCAAATTTAATCATTTATCTATGAAAATCTCGATCCTACAACTGGTATTAGAGCGGGTACATGTTCCGATTGGCCTGAACAATCTAATTAGATCACCATGCTCTTGATACGTGGTTGAATTTGGTGAAATTGTTGAAAAATTGAATACAATGGGTTTTGTGAACATCAAGAACTGTTTTTGAATTAATTCGGATAAAAATGTGTTTCAAAAAACTGATAAGTTAGGATTGTTGTTCTTGTGATTCTGAGTCCATTGATCGTTTTTGCATCAAATTTGACTGTGTTTTGAGCGATTTCACGTTTTCGGCCGGAGAAAACCACCGAAAGTGTAACTGCCATCGAAGCTTGTTCAGGTCTCATTCGCTAAGGTGATCCTGCGATTGGAGCTCTTTTGTATCAAACATTTTAGCGATTATGTCTCATTCGCTCAATATCTATTAGTGATTCATCCTATTTGTTTGTGTCATATCTCTTTTGCTAATGAGGGTCCTCATTCGCTAACACTGTTGCTCAGTCGCTAAGCACAATGTTCATTCATTATATGAACTGCTTTTAATGGCTAAAGAGTCACATTGATTTAAGAACCTTCATTCGCTAATGTATCTCAATCACTAACGGCCTTGCATTCGCAGACAATCTTCATTTCCTAAGGAATCTTCATTGTCATATGGTATTAGCGAATGTGATGGGTTTGTTTTATTCAAAAATCAAGCTAAGGATAATGTAACCAAATCTAATTTTGTGAGGTAGTGTGCTTGAATGATAGATAATTGAATGATCAATGAATAAAAGGTAAATGATCAATGAATAAAAGGTAAATGACAATGAACACAAGGATTTGTACGAGGAAATAGCCCTTCATTTTTAGAAGATCTCCGGCATAATAAACCTTGGATAGTGAAAACTATCACTATCAACTATATTGAATAACAAACATTACGACTTCGGATGATATTGAGCTTGTTACAACTGAGTTCTAGTGTTATTGTTTGAGATCAGTTCATTTTTAGAAGATCTCCGGCATAAAAAACCTTGGATAGTGAAAACTATCACTATCAACTATATTGAATAACAAACATTACGACTTCGGATGATATTGAGCTTGTTACAACTGAGTTCTAGTGTTATTGTTTGAGATCAGTTTTTCGAGAGTAGCAAAATGTGCAAGTGTGTGTCTAATCAAGCTCAATATCCCTCGTATACATTCTAGTTTAGCTAGTAAGTAACTAAGCGAAAATGAAGGAAGCTCCCACGTTCACCCCATAACGGCTACATGCCTTCAACTCGTGCGACTTAGAGAGCATATTCCCCGATATTCCAGCATTGACTAGGTTCAAGTCGTTATACACTTACGAATACTAGTTTAAAATAAGGATACAATTGTTAGTTAATGTGAACAATAATTAAGGATCCGTGATCCTCAGACTGCCTGCACCATCTGTAAAGGATCAGTGATCCAGGCCAATCTAAGGATATGTGATCCATAGTTATAAAAATTAACCCCTAACAGGTTTTGTGTTCAAGCTGATCCGTTTCGAGGTGTTCACCCGATGTGTTATCCAGACACAAATATCATCTAGAAAAAATATTTTTGGGAAATTTTCTTAGACAACTTTTATGAAAATACAGAATTAGGGGATGATTGTTTTGGAAAATTTTGGAAACATATTTTCCGAGACTTCACGCGTTTGGTTTTTAACGTTGAACTCATTTGTTCCGGAATGTGTTGGATCGGTTTGTGATAATGAAGATACGTGTAATTGAAAATTTTAGGGTAGTTAAGGGAACCGAAGCGTAAAATGGTATTTGTGGATTGTTCATTGGTGGATGATCAGTGTTCCGGATTTGATGTGTGAAGGGGCATGGTCCCAGATCTCGCGTCAGCATGACCGCGAATGACCATTACCCTTATCAAAAACCTCCACCAGCAATAAACTCACCTGTATCCGCGTGGTCACACGCGAACACAGCGGTCCAATCTGTCCAGTGATGAGAAGACTTACCTTAAGGACGGAAACCAATGTTACGCATAGCGATGCGGCCCCGCACCGCATCCTATGAACATTTTCGTCACGGCAAGGGATCTGGACAACAGAAATAGTCACTAAGCGGCGATGCGGCATGACACCGCATCCCGCATAAAATCATGGATGGAACAACCAACGCGGGAACAACATCAATGACCGCAAGCAGCGATGCGGCCTGGCACCGCATCCTGCCTACAAAGCAAGTGGGTCTGACACCACAGTGCAAGTGGCACTGGGAACAGTCGCCTACAGGCCCACGTGTATACAACAGTCTGACACCACAGCAGGACGTGGCATCACCACCGTAACCGACAGGTCTGACACACCTGCAAATAGCTGTGCGATGTCAGGCTAGCTACTCAACTACCCTCCTTCACTCCTCGGCTATAAATACTCACCCCAAACCAGGTTTGAGGTATCACTTCTCAACTCTCTCAATACTACTACTACAATCACACTTTGCTTCCCAAGCAAACTACTGATTCTCACGCCGGAGAGTGGTAATAAGGAGCACCCCCCCACCCCATCCTCCTTGTTACGAGTCACGGTTTGTTTCCTTGTGCAGGAAACCCACCACCAGACGATCCAGCCGGCGTCCTCGGAAAGAAGGGATTAACCCTCTTGACGAGACCAGTGAGTTAACCCACAAGGTTAACCATTGTTTCATCATTGGCGCCCACCGCTACTCTTAGCACTTTTTTCCGACCATCCCTTTCTCTCCAAAGATCATGTCTGATCGTCAAAACAACACTACCGGGGATAACCTAAACCCCGCAAACCAAGGGCCTGCGGGAACCATTCCCCTAGCCCCAAATGCTGAACACATTGGCACATCAACGCAAGGGGACGCATCCCTTACGTTTGGACACGATTTATCACAGTACGCTCCTGTGATATCTGCGGGGCCTACCCCAGCACCGCACACCCCTGCGGGCCGTACTTTACAGTACGACGGCAGGGCCCCAACACATCCGGCCTCCAGAAGCAGGCACGAAGATCGCGGTTCCTCTTACTGCGAAATCCGCACACTTGATGAGGACGACTCCTCGTATGGGTCCCGCCATAGGAGCCATATACAGAGCTGCCTAGGCCCACATGGCGAAACTAGGCGACAATCTACAGCCCACCACGGCCTAGGCATTCATAGCCGACTGGGACCCCAGTCCCACCGTGAAGGGCAAGGCCATACCGATCCGGACGATGGTACATACCGTGCGGAATCCCATGCCACCAGCAGCAGACCGGGAGGATGCAACTACGTTCCTCCCACTCACCCACGCACTACTTACCTCCGCGCTGCAAAGCATCACCGCGGACAACCCTACAGGCCGAAATTTGCGGCCGAAAACTCCAAGTTCGTCCTAGAAATCGCCCACGCCGATGTCACCACCACAAAATTCCCATTAAACATTGGGAAATACAACGGTTCGACCGACCCAGATGATCACAACAACATCTTCGTCGGCGCCGGGTGCAACGGTAGGTGGGATGAACCCACCTGGTGCCATTTTTTCCCACAGACCCTAACAGGTCTAGCCAGGGCATTGTTCGATTCTCTACCACCAGGGTCACTGACCTCATTCGAGGACTTACAAGAAAAATTCCTCGCACACTTTAGCAACCAACGACGCCATGAACGTGATTCCATGGACGTCATGAACATCTGGCGCAGGGATAACGAATCGCTTGAAGCGTTCGTTGTCCGTTACAATAAAGAATGCCTAGAGATAGGCGATGTCGCAGACCAAATGGCGCGTAACCATTTCATTGTTGCCGTTAAAGACGAGCAAATGGTTATGAATATCTCTGGCAAAGATGGTTTGCCTAAGAAGTAGGAAGATGTCATGGCTGCGGTCAAGACATACGCCCAGACTCAGCGGTCTCTCAGACCGCACATGGCAAAGGCACAACCCCAAGTGGAAGGCCAGTCTTCCCGCCAAGAGCCCAAGCGCAGCAATAAGCGCAACCGGGACACATGGAATCGTGGCAGCGATTCCAGACCATATGTCCCACGCAACAACAAGCCCGACGCAAGGGCTACAATCAACGCCCAGCGTGAAAACCGGGCGTCGAAGAAAGAGTCTCGGGACCGCAGCTGGACCGACATCAACCAGTCACCAAGCGACGTCCTCCTTACGGACGCACAATTCCTGCGACCGGCCTAACCGATGAAATCTAAAAAGAACCAGGATCTCGCACTCTACTGCGTGTATCACAAGGACAATGGCCTCACAACAAACAGCTGCATCAGTCTCCGACTGGAGATTGAGCGAGCCCTAAAAGAGGGGAAACTGCAACACCTGTTGACAGGCGCACGAAAAGCTACCAAGCGCATCACTCCCCATAACGAGGGCACCTCCACGGGAATGAGGACCATGTACGTAGCCTCTACCCACATGATCAATGGAGGAAAAGGAAGGCCGCGCAAGGCGGCAAGAAGACCGGATAATGACTGGAAAGACGAGCAAGTCGTCTTTCCAAAAGTCCGAGGCGGACCGCGCGATAGACGCGCCGTGGTTATCACAGGCCACCTGGCTCACTACTGCACCGAGCGATTGTTCATCGACCCGGGCAGTACATCCGATATTATATACGAGCAATGCTTCAACCAGTTCGATCAAGAAGACAAAGATCGACTACAGCCAGCGGACTACCCGTTGGCCGGGTTTGCAGGGGAAACCGTATTCCCCCTGGGCCAGATTACCTTTCCTGTGCGCCTCACCAACGGGAGGCACACAAGAACGGAGGAGGTAAACTTCATGGTTTTACCGCACACCTCCAAGTACGACGTACTTCTCGGGAGAGAGTCCCAGGGCGACTTCAACATGATCACATCCGTCCCTCACTCTACCATTGGTTTCCCAACCGAGTCGGGGGTCACGATAATATACGCCCGGAGAGAAGTTATGTCTACGGACGACCTGCGTCCAGCCAAGGTAGCAAGGCCCACCCCCAACACGCAACCAGAAAAATGGGTGCTTAACGCAAGACACCCAGAGCAAACGGTCACGTTGGGCCATGCCTTGTCACCCTCCATCAGAGCGCGCCTGAAGCAACTCCTCTTCAGGAACCAAGATATTTTTGCATGGACACCCGCAGACATGGCAGGGGTGCCACGCGAAATCGCGCAACATTTCTTGAATACCATGCCAGGTATCAAGCCGGTGATCCAAGGCCAACGCCACCTTAGATCAGCAAAAAACGCGGCGATGGAAGAGCAGGTACAGGAACTGCTCTCCGCAGGCATACTGTGGGAAGTCAAATACCAGACTTGGTTGTCCAACCCAGTCATGGTAGAAAAACCAAGCGGGGGCTGGCGCATGTGTGTCGATTACAAAGACCTCAATAAGGCCTGCCCCACGGATTGTTACGCACTTCCAGAGATCGACGAGAAGGTCGACAACCTCGCACCATTTCGATGGAAGTGCTTCCTCGATTGTTACAAAGGCTACCACCAGGTACAGATGGCAATCGAAGATGAAGACAAAACGACATTCCGCACTCCTACCGGGAACTACGATGAAAGAAATGCAACGACTAGCCGGCAGGCTAGCCGCACTAAACAGATTCTTAGCCAACCACGCAGCTAAGTCATACCCTTTCATCAAGACCCTGCGGAGCTGCCTAAAAAAGGAACAATTCCAATGGACCGCAGAGGCCGAAAAAGCCTTCCGGGAGATGAAAGAGTGTTTGATCCAACTCCTAACTCTAACCGCACCACGAAAAGAGGAGCCACTTATTTTATACCTTTCTGCCGCGGACAACGCGGTAGGCGCGGTACTCATAGTGAAGCGGGAAGGAGTCCAAACACCGATCTACTACATCAGCAAAATGCTCAACGACCCAGAGACAAGGTACTCCATCATGGAGAAATTGGTACTGGCACTAGTGCACGCATCGAGACGTTTACGACGTTACTTCGCAAACCACGTCATCACAGTGTTAACCAACTACAGGATCGGCCCGATCCTATCCAAACCCGACATCTCTGGGAGGTTAGCAAAATGGGCAATCGAGCTGGGCGCACTTTCACTGAACTATAAGCCGCGCCCCGCAATCAAAGGCCAGGTCTTGGCTGATTTCTTTGCTGAAGTACCAGCAAACCGCATTCAAGAATGTGAAGAAGAACAAAACCCTACATCACCACCATCCTCCGCAGAAACCTGGGCACTATATACAGATGGTACATCCAACGAAGATGGTGCTGGCGCAGGTCTGCGACTTGTCAGCCCCGATGGCCAAGAGCTAACCTATGCAATCCGCCTCTATTTCAAGAGCACGAATAACGAAGGGAAGTATAAGGCTCTACTGGTAGGGTTGCGTTTGGCAGTCAAACTCGACGTCAAACATTTGGAAGCACACGTCGACTCACTACTGGTTGCAGGGCAGATACGCGGTGACTATGCCGCAAAAGGGGTTATCATGATCCTCTACCTCGAACAAGCCTTGCAACTGAAATCAAGGTTCACCTCCTTCAATATTCGCCATATCAACAGGAGTGATAACAAACCTGCGGATGCACTATCAAAACTTGCATCCACCAGCTTCCAACACCTGGCAAAAAAGGTACGCATCGAGATTCTGCAAAATCCTTCAGTACCCCTGCGCCAAGTCAACGTCATCCAGTATGGTACAACATCCTGGATGACACCGATAATTGCATACTTACAATCAGGTGTTACTCCCGAAAGCAAGGCGGAAGCACGCAAGCTACAATACAAAGCGTGTCATTACCAAATGGGAGACGATATCTTATACGGTAAATGATACCTAGGGCCACTCCTACGATGCGTCAACCCCCAAGATGCCACATACCTTATCAAAGAAATTCACAAGGGAATATGGGGCATACACGCAGGCCCACGCATGGTCGTGGCCAAAATCATGAACGCCGGGTACTATTGGCCCGACATGCACCTGGACGCAGTCAAAGTCTTACGCAAGTGTTTCAATTGTCAGCGACATGCTCCCAAGACCTTGCGTCCCAAGAACAACCTGATCCCCGTCACCACCGCATGGCCATTCTAGATATGGGCAATTGATGTGGTGGGACCATTCCCAGACGCACCAGGTGCAGTGAAATTTATCATAGTGGCTGTTGATTACTTTACAAAATGGGTAGAGGCAAAGCCACTTACATCAACCACCGCTATGATAACAAGGAAATTTGTGTGGGAACATATCATCTGCCGTTTCGGCCTACCAATGTGCATCATCACCGATAACGGTACCAACTTCGCCGCCGATGACTTTCAAAAATGGCTAAAGGAGCTAAACATTGAACACATATTCTCCTCAGTGGCGCATCCGCAAGGGAACGACCAAGTCGAGAGTATCAATAAAAGCTTAGTCGAAGGCATCAAAGCACGGTTGGGAACAGTCAGACGCGGCTTGGTTGATGAACTCCCAAGTATTTTATGGGCTCACAGGACAAGCCCAAAAACAAGCAACGGTGAGACACCCTTCAGCCTGGTCTATGGCACTGAAGCGATGATCCCCGCGGAAGTAGGCCTCCCTTCACCTAGAATGTTGGCTATCAACAAGATAGACAACAATGAGGAACGCAGGGTTGACTTGGACCTCTTGGAAGAAAGGCACGAAAACGCTGCCATCAACGAGGCCAAATACAAAACCAAACTTGAAAAGTACTACAATGCACACGTTCGCATTTGTACTTTCAACCCGGGAGACTACGTCCTTCGTGACAATGAAGCATCTAACGCGGAACGCCCAAGGAAACTTGCCCCCAAGTGGGAAGGACCCTACCTCATCCAAGAGGTCCTGGGCAAAGGCGCGTATAAACTTCAAACATTAGAAGGCGAAACGATCGCACGCACATGGAATGTACAACAGCTTCGACGCTGCTATATGTAAGCCATGTTTTTTACATTCACCATGTAACCTATCGGGCCACAGGCCATTTGCAAATAAATAAATAGACGACTCAATGCAATATTGTTTATTTATTTCTATTACAAATGCGTGTTCCACTCTGCGGTATCTACAAAAACAGATTAGCCAAATCCTCATTTGTGATACCCACACAGAGTGGTAACCACACGCAACTATTATAATAGGCCAGCAATGACAACACTGTTTGTCCGACCAGACATAGTTCTTCATACTTACTTGCATATCACCTAGATATGCAAAAGGCAATTACAGATTTAGTGTTACTCACAGTAACATTAAACTCATACAAATTCAAACATGCAAGTAGTAAATACACTTGTACAAATTGAACAGAACAATTCCTTATATTCAAAAAATTCCTACACCTACACGGTGCACAAGGAATTTACATAAAGTTTTTTTACATTTACATAAGGAAACAAAAAAGGCACGCAGGCCAGCCTAGTCTTTCTTTGTGCCGCTGGATCCCTCACCATCCTTGCCCACCACAGTAGGTTTTTCCTCATCTTCTTCATCAGCGTATAACACTCGCAAGCGGTCCACATAGTCCTCCGCTTCTAGACACTTTTCAAGATCCTCAAGACCGGAAAGGGTTGTTTCATTGTACGCGGCAACCACAGCATCAAGAAGCGCTTCAGTATCCACACCGTGGAACCCGGATCGCTCATCAGTATATCGGCCCTGGGCCATAACATTCATATGGCCAATGCAACGATTATAGCCAGCTTTAAAACCAACATCCCGGGCACGCTCCTTAATCTCATTAACACCTGATACATTCTTAGGTGCGTCAAGGATGGCCGTAACAATCTGCGAAACAAGAATACAAAGGTTATCAAAGGCAAACCTACAGCAAAAATAACAAAGGCAACAGATACTTACATGCCCGATCCCGCGCATACGCATCCATTCACGGTCTGCCTTGAGCAGCTCAAGTGACGAAGCATGGCTATCTCTAGCCTCTTCAGCCTCTCTTGCCCGCGCGTCAGCTTCAGCAGCACGGGCCGAGACCTCCTCAATAGCGGCCCCCCGGGTCCGCACTTCATCCTTTTTTCAAGAAGAACACAAGTATACAAATATTATCAACATACTTGTGAGACACACGCAAATTCAAAGGCAAAAAAGATTTATACCTGAAGGCCCAAGATAGTTTTCGATAAATTGGTACGATCAACATTTGCCCCTTCAAGAGCCTTTGCAGCGCGGGCCCCCGCCTCCTTGGCCTCTTCAAGAGCCTTTGCAAGGCGAGCTTCCGCCTCTTTGGCCTCTTGGGCAGCCGCAACAGCTGCTGCCTTCTCTTTAACCAGCGCAGCATTTGCTGCCTTAGCATTGACAAGCTCCTGGTGAACACGAAAGAGAGTTTCATTCTGTTTGGCCCAAGAGTCTTTCCAAGCCTTGCGCTCATTAGAAAGTGTCTCGCGCTCATTAGAAAGAGATTCTTTCCAACTCTTGCGCTCAGTGGAAAGCAGTTTTGCAAGGGTACGGACCTGTTTAAGCTCAACAGTTGCAGCCCACTCTTCAGTCTGCTTACGCTTTTCAAACGCAGCCCTATCCCTTTCAAGTTGCTCGGCACCCTCACGTGCAGCCTTCACCAACTCCTCAGCCTCGGCACGCAAGCGCACATTCTCCTCCTCCCTGCGCCCCAACACCTTATAGTTTTCCATAATGGCATTGGCCATTACAGAACTCCCAAGAAGCATGGAGGAGAGTTGGTTAATCTGGGCTTCAGTTGGTAAGGCACGGGCCCGGTTGACTTCAAATGGGGTGCCCAGACCACCCAAAATCTCCCTACACGCGGAGGGGTCAACAGAAATATCATCCCCTTGCATCACAGACCATGGAGGGCGGTGATAGGTCATGGCCCGGTCTTCAGTATAAGTGCGGTAATAAAACTCCAATTCAGTCTCTTCAGGCTGAATAGGAGTCTCTTTAACACCCGCATCCCCTGAAGCGGAACCAGAAGCCTTCTCAGCAGCGGGGGATTTCTTGCTTCCGGTATAACCAAACTTCAGGTGAAGCTCCTCAGTATCCTCTGGGGTGATAACATTATCATGGGAATCCACCGTGTCATAGATCTGAGACGCAGGTCCCTTCTCAATATCCTCCTCCCGCACAGAGGGCTCAGACGTAACAACCTTATGAACCCCCACATCCGCAGCAGTGTCATGCGGGGGAGGAGGAGGAGCATCAAAGATGGAGAACCCTTCATCTTAGGGTTCTGTAATCAAAGCAAAAAATACGTTAAACTACAAGTACAAACACAAAATACTTGTCCAAGTTACGCATTACGTACCAGGAACAACCACAGGCTTCTTTTGTCCCACAAAAGCCCCGCGTCTGGTTTGAATCTTCGGTTTCTTTTTCCCACCAGCACCAACAGCTTTCCCTGCTTTTCTCTTCTTCTCATCAGCAGGCTTAGAACCCGCAGTGGTTCCACCTGTGGCCGCACCAGCACCTGGAACACCCAAGCCCTCAAGGGTGTCAGATACTACCACGTAATCGGTATATCTGCGGAAATGAGAACGAGAGATACCTGCTGCATGCGGAACCAAAGGCGGAACAACAGGAGCCTCAGGTTTCTTCTTGCCGCGACCCCGCACGGGTTTATCCACTTGCTTCTTCTTTACATGCTTTTTGGGAGCACCCTTTGACTCAAACTTACCAAGGGCCCCTAGAGTACCTGCATGTAGAATATCAGCAACATGAAACTTATAAGGCAAGAAAAGAAGGCTATGAATTATACCTTTGCCCTGCGGCAGGGGTGCATTCATTGCCTCGCGTGTAGGAACGCGGAAGTTATGGAGAAGGGTCAAATTAAAACCTGCACCTTCAGCAGTCTTGACAATATCAACCTTGCCAGTAAAGGTTGGATCAAATATCTTCCACAGCTCAATAACAACTTCTGATCATACACGTTCAAATTAATAACAAACAAGGGAATAATGAAACCGCACAAGAGTAAGAACACTTACCACCAGTTTTCTCCCGCACAACGGGCTTTGCATGCTTATCGGCCCTAGTCAATAACATCCGCAGCATCCACAACTCAGTGTTCTTCAACAGCCTATGCTCAATAGTCCTCAACCGTGGGAACCACTCCGCATTCTTCGCATTAGGAATGGCAATATCCTCCGCAGGGATAGGCTCATTAACATTCCGCAAAGTCATGTTGAGAACAACCGCGGCAGCTTTAACATAGAAGAACTTGCTCTTCCACTTTGTAATACCCTTGGGAGGGGTCATCAACTTGGTACTTCCGTACCGTTCTCGGAAAGAGAAGAACCTAGTGTTCACCGTCAACTGATAAAACCCCCGGAAATTATCAACGGTAACCGGCAAACCAAGGGCACGAAAAGTTGATTCAAAGTGTCTAATACGAATAAACCCAAAAGGACTCATCTGGGAGATATGGACCTTGTAATACTCCAACAACTCAGCAACAAAAACGGTCAATGGTAAACGAAGGTTACCATCGATGAAAGAATCGGCCCACATGGTAACATGACCGGCTGGAGCACAAGCACCGGTGTCACCGTCTTGGGGATAAACAACCCCAAACTCGGAGGGCATCTGTGTACTGATCATCAGTTGGTCGAACGACGCTTTCGACCACTTCAAGGGTGGCAAGCCACCACCAGGGGCACTACCACCACCATCATCTTCTTCTTCCCCGGCCACCGGAGAAGAAGTTTCAGGGTTTTCACCCTCCACATTATGTGGGTTAGATGGTTCAGCCATCAAGAAATAAAGATAAAGAAGGAAGAAGTATGGGTTTGCAAAAAACCTCAGAGAAGAACCGGAAATACAGACAGATTGATCGGAGAAGACAAAGATAACATTCTTTTTCACCGGAGAAATTTTTGAAATTTGAACAAAGTGAGGAGAAACCAAACGGTTTCCCCTTATATACTCATCGCAATTAATGCGATGGAGTAACCGACTTACAAAGTTCAAAAAGGGCCACTTACGTTTCGCCACGTGTTCAGCGACTTTTCAGCTGACGGTTATCTCGCGCGCGTGGCCGCCCACGCGCCTGACAGAAAAGACCTTTACACTACTTGCTACAGTGCAGTTATGACCTCGGTCAGTGCAAACGTCCTTTCAGACCATCACATGTCAGAATTCTACCAACTCTCAACAACCAACACGTGCCATCAGCCACGTAGACAACACAAAAGCGACAAACATTATCCAAACTTAAGCGGCATGCGGTTTCTCTGGTTTACCGCACCATAACCTATACCGCATGTCGTTTTTTACATACCCCTCAAAAAAGGCAAAAATATATATCTTTAAATTATATAAGGGGGTATAAGCAATAACCGCACATACCCACGTGCACACGTGGAATATGCGGAGAGGACACACACCAACCCACACAGGTGCGTCAGATACTCAGAACCAGCATGGTTCTTTGGACTGCGAAAACCGCTTCTCAGGATGCGGTAAACCGCACCCCATGTAAGCTTCTTCAAGCTTCAAAACCCTCATTTCCGGTTCATAACCACGGAGGGAACGCAAACAACTTCTCCTTAAGGAAAAGGACAAGTATGGTGAGCAACCGCACATCAGCAACCCTGTCTCCTGAACCTTCAAGAGCTACGTCCAGGCTACAAGACTTCTAGAAGCGAGTTCTTTGCTGCAAACCGCAAACCACTCGTAAGTAGTTACTACAAACCGCAACTATGCGAACGGTAGCTACGGAAGAGCCACAACTAAACCACCACGCGAAGGAGCAAAGCTACTTCAAGGAAAACTGCTTTTCAAATAAACATGAAGGAAAGTGGCTACAAAACGAATGCGGAAGAGTTTCAACCAACTTCCCAAATATCTAACATATTCTCCGCCGGCAACACGACTTAAAGGAAAGCTACTTCCCACCAAAGCGTGAAGGAAAGTAGCTCCAGAACAGTGGTAATAAGTCTGCTTATGACTAGTTACCCACCTATGGACCGCATAGAGTAAACAATGGTGGGCACAACCCTGCCTATGACCATGTTTATCTGCCCATAGTTCAGATTCACATTGTTCGACCAAACACGGCCAACAATAACGCAACTACCCCACGTTCCTCAAACAAACATGACCAACAAGGTGCGGCAACGAGGTAACCGCAAAGGACGTGCGGTTACTAGAGAGCTAAGCCTCAGAGGACGTGCGGTTACTTGAGAGATAAACCGCAGAGGACGTGCGGTTACTAGAAAGCTTAACTGGAGAACACGAACACCCCACAAAACAGGGATCATCATTGCATGTCCAGTTGCTGAACATAGAGCTTGAGCAAAGTACGTACAACTTTGCACTAGCTGACACAGAGGTTACAAATAGTGTGACGAAGACGTACATCTTCCGTCACGATCTATAAGGTTGGTTCGAACCCTGCTAACACCTTCAGTCACCGTCTCAAAGGTTGGTTCAAAACACCAACAGGTGGCTGATGACATCAAGAAAAGGTAGACTAAGAGTCAAGTCCTTGGCTGAGAATTCCGCATCAGACGGAACTTGCTCACCGGATATCCTTCTCAAAGGAAGGAACAATCCACTCGAAAGGCCTACTACTTACTGAAAGAAGGAGCCATCCGCATGGCCCATATTTAACCTTCTAGACAACATAGTCCAGTATCCCACCCACATGCAACTTGCATAAGGAAGGAACACTAGACTGGGGGGACTTGAAGGGGTATGGTCCCAGATCTCGCGTCAGCATGACCGCGAATGACCATTACCCCTATCAAAAACCTCCACCAGCAATAAACTCACCTGTATCCGCGTGGTCACACGCGAACACAACGGTCCAATCTGTCCAGTGATGAGAAGACTTACCTTAAGGACGGAAACCAATGTTACGCATAGCGATGCGGCCCCGCACCGCATCCTATGAACATTTTCGTCACGACAAGGGATCTGGAAAACAGAAACAGTCACTAAGCGGCGATGCGGCATGACACCGCATCCCGCATAAAATCATGGATGGCACAACCAACGCGGGAACAACATCAATGACCGCAAGCAGCGATGCGGCCTGGCACCGCATCCTGCCTACAAAGCAAGTGGGTCTGACACCACAGTGCAAGTGGCACTGGGAACAGTCTCCTACAGGCCCACGTGTATACAACAGTCTGACACCACAGCAGGACGTGGCATCACCACCGTAACCGACAGGTCTGACACACCTGCAAATAGCTGTGCGATGTCAGGCTAGCTACTCAACTACCCTCCTTCACTCCTCGGCTATAAATACTCACCCCAAACCAGGTTTGAGGTATCACTTCTCAACTCTCTCAATACTACTACTACAATCACACTTTGCTTCCCAAGCAAACTACTGATTCTCACGCCGGAGAGTGGTAACAAGGAGCACCCCCCACCCCATCCTCCTTGTTACGAGTCACGGTTTGTTTCCTTGTGCAGGAAACCCACCACCAGACGATCCAACCGGCGATCATCGGAATGAAGGGATTAACCCTCTTGAGGAGACCATTTGATTTTGCTGTGAAAATTCGAGTCAAAGTTTCCGTATACCCAGAGCATCAGTCAAGAGGGAATCTGTTGACGCAATAGGGTTGTCATCAACATATTAGTGACTGAAGTTGCATGATATTCAACATAGTATTCGACAATAATGGCCAATGAGGAGTTTGTTAGTGAATTTTGGTGTGTCCGTCCTTGTTTGTATAGGCTAGGTTTAGTCATTTGTTGAATTAGTGGGTTAAACGAATAAACGAGATTCCAATTGCTAGGAATATTAGCGATTGGAAGGCCATTCACTGAACTAGATCAGCGAAGGAGCTCATTCGCATAGATGTTGTTAGTGAATGTCTACCATTCGCTAGTTAGGTTTTAGCAAATGGGAGATGGAATTATAAATAGGAGTTTATTCGTTAGTTTCAAGATAACAGAGGGATGTGAGTCTAATGAACGAGTGTGTCTGTGTGTAAAGTTTGAGAGGAGATCACATGCGACCTCCCAGTCTTCAACGTCAATATGTAAACACTTTCAGTATAATACATATGTGTCAATTGGTTAAACGTTTACGTACCGATTTTTGAATAAGTTGTATCAAACATGTAGATAGTATTATATATGAGGATTGGTAATGAAATGGTCTTGAAAGTTGTATGCTAAATGTAGCGTTTGACATGAAATACATCTATATATGTTGATATTATTGGTCAATTTGTTAAACACTTTTGGTATAAACACCTTACCTGATGTTTAGGGCTTTCATTCAGTTTGGTAATGAAATGGTCTTGAAAGTTGTTCATCTCAAACTTATATTTCATCAGGGTCTGCTCTGGGGAGGGCCAGGTGGCTGATAAAAGCTAAATAAAAACACGCTTAACTACTCAAATAATTAAACAATTAATTAAAAAAGCCCAATAATGAAAACCCAATACAAATTTATAACATTTATTTTGTCTTATTATGGTCTTTTATATATGATTATTGAGTTTGTATTACAGGTGCCAACCCTTTTTACTCGTCAAGGGCGCTAAAAGTTTTGAGAATTCTTAGAGACAGCCTTGCTAAACATTCACACACACACGTTCTTCAATTGGGGGATTTTATTGTGCATAAGGAATCTAATCATGGAAAAGACATAACTAAACGATAATTACCGTTCATTAAATATACATACAATATTCATTAGATTTAAAGATATATATTATGAATTCTTTAACTCAATCTTTGTCTTCGGCTAGAAGAAGACTATACACACCTTTGAAGGTTGAACAATTTCAATTATTGAGTTTTACTATATTTACCTTCAATTATTTTTAATTCTTGAATTTCCCTCATACCAATGATACAGACACATACTTATAATGATTTTGTTAAAAATGTGACCACCCTCAATTTAGCCAGTTCTTTAATAAATTTTAATGAATTAACACATTTAGTCCTAGAACCAGTGAAACTATTTACTAATATTCTTGAACCAGTGAAACTATTTACTAATATTCCAAATCTTGAATTAGTTCAACATTTCAAGTTTGACTGTTTTAGTCATATGGAATACACTAAAGTCTTTATATTTACTAAATTTATTGAACATCACATTTTAAGTTGCTAGTATATCTGTAAAACTTTTACATCACATTTAGCTTATCCATTGTGTGTCCATTGGCTTATCATGTCTGTGCGTGTATCGTCCACTTGTGTGATCGTTTGATTAGTTGCTACCATAGACGTTAGGAGTCATGCTTATTCCTTGAGACCGTGTTTGGGGACGAGGAGTGCGAGGAAATGGAAAAAGGTGTATAGTTTATGTTTAACTTCATGGAATTTAGGAACCCTAAATGGTAAGTAGTTGGAGTTGGTAGATGTGCTTAAACAACATAGGATACAAATATCATGCATTCAAGAGACTTGGTAGAAGGGACAAAGAGGGACCAAGTGCTATGTGAACAAATTGTGGTATTTGGGGTTAGATGGACCGGGGTGGGCTTTCTAGTGGCTAAAAACCACATAATAATGTGATGGAGGTAATAGAACACAATGCTGGGATTATGGTGTTAAGGTTAGTACTAGGTGTAGAGGTAATGGCAATGGTTTGCGCTTACGCACCACAACTAGGTCTAGGGGATCATGAGAAGGGAGATTTTTTGGATTGTCTAGATGTAGTAGTGAGAGCCATACCTAGGGAGGATATAGTTTGTATAGAAGGCAATTTAATGGCCATTGAGGGTCATATGGTTCTGTAAGTAACTCAATTCAAGTACTTATGATATTTTTTTCCAAAGGATGAGGAGATAGATAGTGATTTAGCACACCACATACTGGCTGGATGGTGTAGGTGGAGAGCACCCACTAGGGTTTTGTGCGACAGGAGGTTCCTAACTAAATTAAAGAGAAATTTTTATAAATTTTCAATTAGACTTGATATGTTATATGGGACTGACTGTTGGGCCACCAGAAAGACACAAATTCACCAGATGGAGGTAGCAAAGATGAGATGCTGATGTTGAGGTGGATGTGTGAGCACAAAGATTAGTGTGGATAAGAAATGAGGTTTTTAAGAAAAAAAGGAAAAAAAGTGGCTAGTATATCGTATAAAGATTGTTTGGGCATGTGAAGAGGAGAAACACGATGATTGTCACACCCCAACCGATGGCGGAATCATCGGGGCGCGACACTGAGCGAAACATATTGTCCAAGAGAATCCATAACAACTATTAATGCAGGATCGTTTTGAGACCCAAATGAGTCGTTTAGAAGAGTTCTTAGACAGAATCAGAGGTGGAATTCATTGATTCGGTCTTCGTTCAGCTTGTATAACACTAGAATCACTATTAACTATCTTGTTTATTGATCTGATAACAATTTACAGGCCAGAGACACTTCGACAACACTTCGGTGTCGGAAAGTAATTTCGTACGTAATGACATGATCAAGCACCTATATATAGGCATCTAATTTCGCATGAATCAGTTCATACGAAATTATGTTTCACACGAAATACCTATTTCATGCGAAATCACAGACTAATTTCGTGCGAAATTACATTCTGTAATTTCGTGCGAAATTACCTATTATCCTATTTTTGTCAGTTTTCTCGTACTTCGTGCATTCATCTTACAATGCAAAACTAAGACTCGAATGAAGACGAAGTCGACAGACGTATGCACTAACAGACTCCCCCTCGGATGTTGACGAAGTCTTCAGTGCGAGTCTTCAACATGACGACTCTTTGGTCTTGATCGGTCTTGATCACTATTTCAGCATGTTCCAGGATCTATCTCTGGCTCTAACCTCGTCAGACTCCCCCTTTCATCAAGCTGGGATTGCTATCTAGAATTAGCTATCACCTTGAGATCAAATCCTGGTTTTAACTCAGTTTAAGCTCGTCACAGGTTCTGAATCGTAGTCTGGCTTTCTGTAGCAACAGGATCAGAAACCTGACTTTCACCTACACACATCTCAATCACTCGTAAGATAAACAAATTTTAATATTTGAAAATTTTGTCAAATTTGAAACATTCAAAATTCTGATTCAAATTAATGAATCATCAAAACATTTCAAAAATTTTCTTCATCTCAAACAAACTTTCCCAAACCATCTGTTCGTCATGTTTAGCTTTGGAATTTTGAAAATCAGTTCTCCAATATCAGTTGTCGAAAATCTTTTTGTATTTTTGAATTTGAAAGAAAATGCAATAAAGAAATATATACAGACAATATTTTTGTGAGTTTGAGAAACATCACTAGCACCATTAAGCTTTTAATCGTTTTAAGTTCTAAACGATTCACATAGATTGACTATATAATTGTCCTCTTAAGCTCAATCTAAAAAGTTTCGAAATGCTTACTGATACGTTAAAGTATATTCATTTTGCACTAAATTCTTATGGACCCCACAATCTAAGCATATCCCCTCATCATGCAATACACTAACTCAAGTAATGCCTTTAAACTTTCATCAATTGTGATTTGTGCAAAAACAAAGCAGAATGTTTAAACATTAACAATCAGATCGATCTTTCCACACGCAGAGAAAGTCCAATGTTTAAACAAAATAAGGAAAATAAAAACAAATTGAAATTGTTTAGGCTTTAACCACCAGTTCGATACTCCCGTATACACAGAGGTGATCCAAAGCTTAAACGAAACACCAAAGAAAATAAAGCAGAACGTTTAGGCACTAACATCCAGATCGATACTCACGTATACGCAAAGGATGTCCAATGCTTAAACAAAATAAAGAAATAAAACAAGTTTAAATCTTTGCAAAATGAAAACACAGAATCACAGTGATTTTTCAGCAAAGTTGTGAAAGCTCACAAACTTAACCGGTTTTATGTCCTAAGACAATCAGCGATTACCGAGCAGGTACACAATCAAGAAGGACAAAACTAAGTAGTATGCTTTCAACCATGTTTCCCACTAGAACTAGGCCTTTTCTTTTAAGTTTGTATCGTTATCACAAATCTACTAATCTAGCTGAGCCTATCGTCACATCTTTAGTGAGACCGTTTATCACATTTTATCTTTTCAATTCTTTAGCGTGCTGTGATAGTCCACTGATTTTCTATCATTTCCTCTTATTCACAACAAAACTCATTTTTGCTTTTCCAATGTTTTTGACATTTTCAAATTTTCTAATTAATCTTTTTAAAATTTTCTTACTCCCCCTAAAATCAAAATATGTTTCAATTTTGATTTTCCGGGAAAATTTGAAAACAATAGACTAAACAAATAAAATGACAACATGATACGAATTACTTCATTTCGCCATCCTCTTGGCATAAACAATCAGAACTCCCCCTTACAACAAACTAATTTCCAATTATGATTTCAAAACACTTAAGTTTGTTTTAATCAAAATGTTTTTTCCGGAAAAATTAGTTTTGTTGATTTTACCACTTGTAAAGTTGGGGTATCATCACATTGCTCTTTCAATCACATGTAGGAATTTAACATTTCCCAATTTTCACAACACAATCACTTGTAGAAAAGATAAATCAAGTACAATTTAGTGTCCCTGATTAATCTTGTAGATCGAAATATCACGAATGTGAATTTCTCAAGAAAGATGCCGATACCTACTCCCCAATTACCAACCTGGGAGTTCCGGCAAGTCAGGTTTTTCATTGAAAAAGATCCACCCATGCCTGACGAATCTTGGGTGTTTTTGAGTGATCGTCACTCTGTTTCTTTTCAATCTTTTGTTTTAAATTTCCGTTTGAAAATGTTGGAAAACTTGCATCATCGATTGTCTTAACGGGATTATCATCTTTTATCTCAACAAATGGCTCCTCTGGTTTTGATGAACTAGATTCATCACCTGAACGTCGCTCCTTTGACTTTGATAAGTCAAATTCATTGCCTGATCGTGGCTTGTCTGACTTTGATAAATCAGATTCATTGCCAAAACATGGCTCCTTTGTTTCCGAATAAACAAACTCATCGCCAGAAAATGAAAATTTCACTTTCTTTGGTTTATTAATCACTTGATTAACCACTTTCTCTTTCTTTAATATCCCTTTTGTCCTCAGATTTGTATCTGATGAATTCGTTTTGCTTGATTTGTCACTCTTTGGCGAGCAAAACGATTTATCAGAACTGCTATCTGATTTTGCTGTTGTATCCGAGGACAAAATCTTTTCAAGATACTCCCTCGCTTTCTTCCTTTTCTTCCTCAGTCTGTCTTTCTGCCCTTGTGAAAGCTTCACTTTCTGTTCTAGAACTTTCTGTTCTTTGGGCTTTTCTTCGACTTTGATTGGTTTCTTTGTTATTTTTTGAGATTCAGCCCTCGATCTTTCCTTTGATCTCATTGGACAATCTCTAATATGGCCTTTAATTTGACATTCAAAGCAACTTCTCGCCTCAAAACTCCAACTTTGGCAGTTAACAGCAATGTGTCCTCTAAAACCACAGTTGTAGCACATTCTGTTATCATACCATTCACCACTTTCATACCAAACACTTAGATCATTGCATTGTTTGGCCTTGTGGTAATCATTTCTCCTCTTGTAAGCTGGTTTTGGCTTTTGAGCACTGTGTTCAAACCTGCACCACTTATTACCAACTGTTTTTGAGTTTTGATTTTTAAATTTTTTGATTTTTTATCATGATTGGATGATTGAACTAATGACCTTTTATTTTCTTTTTGAAAACTTTTTGAATTTTTAACACTTTGTTTTTGTTCTGCACTCTTCTTCAAAGGTTTCTGTGTTGAACATTCACCTTTTTATGTAGATTGCAAAACAGTTTCTTGAAATTTTTATTTTAATTTCAAAAATATTTTCTTTTTCTCATTTTTCTCATTTTCATCATCAGATTTATCATCACAATCTTCAATTTTGACTCTATCAAAATTTGTGACATCATCACTTATTGGAACTGAATTGATCGGTTTTGGACATATATAATTTGGTACTGATGACGAAGTCACAAAACTTTTCAATTTATTTTCTAACTCATTGATTTCATTTCGAGCACTTTCAGCTTCATTTTCAAGTCGAATAATTTTCTGAAGATGAGAATTTATTGCAATTTGTTTCTCAATATTATTTAAAAAAAACAGATTTTTCATCTTCTAAAATCTTTATTTGACTTTGAAATTCCTCTTCTTTTTCTTTTAAAACTTTATTTCCCAATTTCACCCAAAAAACATCTTATTTTTCTAAAATGTTTATTTTATTTTGAAGCACTTTTTCATTTTCTTTCAAATTTTTGTTTTCCAATGTCAAACTCTTTACTTCTTTCAAGAGTTTGACATTTTCTGCTCTAGATTGATCACATTCTGAGCATTTCCCAGGCATCTTTTCAACCTCAGCTTTCTTCTCAGTCTTGAGAGCTGGAATTTCTTCAACCTGTTCTTTAACCACTCGAACTTTTTCTTCAGGTTTGACTTCATCGTTCTGTGACAACATAATTGTCTCATCTTGTTCAGATGTTTCTTGATGAACACTGTCAACCTGTTTCTTCTCGAATTTTACACTATCTTCCACATTTGCTGCCTTTTGATTCTTCTTTTTCGCAGCTAGTTTATTTTTGAGCTTTCCAATTTGTTCTGCAAAGGATCCATTAAACATTTCAGATGAAAATAACCTCTTATAAAATTCAAGTTTTTCAAGTTCTCTACTATCGTCATCACACTCTTCATCAGATGAGTATGAATGATCAAAAACTAGAGCTCTTTCTAAAACAACTTCTTAATCTTTTTCATTCTTTTCTGAAACATCATCTAAACCCTTTTCAACTTTTTCTAAAATAATTTCTGAATCCTTTTTTATTGAAACTGGTTCTCTTGAAATTGATTTTTCGAAAACTGGTTCTTCTTCAAACTCAATATAACTCTCTTGTTGAGATACATAGTAATACAATGCAATATCTTCTTCAGTTTCCATGTTTTGGTAACAGGTTTCACAATATCAGTCACTTTCAAACGAAATCTCTTCAAGAGAAAAACCTCCTCAAGCGAAATAACCTGCAAGACAGCTTCACACGAAATTAGCTCAAACGAAATTAGGATTTTCAAACGAAATTCGGAGTTTCTATGAACCAACCAAACAAAATTTAATTTTGTACAGAATTACAAACAAATTCAAACGAAATAACAACTTTGAAACGAAATTGTAATTTCGTATGGAATATCTCAAGCGAAATTATAAATCCGTGCGAAATTAGGTGCAATTTCTAACGAAATTAATCTCAAAATGTAATTCCGTGCGAAATTATGATGTAATTTCACACGAAATTATGCTGATGTCATCATTTCGGTCAAACTTTTGTCAAATTGATCAGGTTATAGCTCGATTTTAGATCCAATTCTCTCAAGGCTTTGTTAAAACACAATTTCACATATAATGTGTGAAATTCAAACCATTTTATCCGTTAAAACTTGTTCAATTTTGAAAAGAAGGTGTAGAAATTAGAATTTTCCAGCGAAAACAAGCTAAAAGGTAAAAACTCTTCCTCCTGAGCTCTGATACCACATGTAGGATCGTTTTGAGACCCAAACGAGTCGTTTAGAAGAGTTCTTAGATAGAATCAGAGGCGGAATTCATTGATTCGGTCGTCGTTCAGCTTGTATAACACTAGAATCACTATTAACTGTCTTGTTTATTGATCTGATAACAATTTACAGGCCAGAGACACTTCGACAGCACTTCGGCATCGGAAAGTAATTTCGTACGTAATGACATGATCAAGCACCTATATATAGGCATCTAATTTCGCATGAATCAGTTCATACGAAATTATGTTTCACACGAAATACATATTTCATGCGAAATCACAGACTTATTTCGTGCGAAATTACATTCTGTAATTTCGTGCGAAATTACCTATTATCCTATTTTTGTCAGTTTTCTCGTACTTCGTGCATTGATCTTACAATACAATTCTAAGACTCGAATGAAGACGAAGTCGACACACGTATGCACTAACAATTAATTACCATATATTTAACATTCATATCCCATACCATAAACTTATAAGGTAAAAATAGTTAATAGAGATATTGTTCTCAAAGACAAATAACAGTTCTGACAACTCAGATTTTATTCGTGGGTTTCTAGACCACCTAACTTGATTCCATAAAAGAGCAGCAATCTTAGCATCCTAAACACCTGTCACATACGTTAAAATAAAGTCAATACACATAGTGTAAAGGTAAGTACACAAGTTTAATAGCTTATAGTATAGCGAAATCGTTTTACGCATAACCAGCATGTAACACGTAGAAATGTGAAGCTAGTAAGCTATCGACAATGAAGTATGCAACCGACATGACTGCGAGTTGTAGAATGCGCAACACATTATCACCACTGTGAAATCCCTTAACAACCCATGTACATGACATGTGCTGAGTCCAAACTATAGTACTTTCGTTGCTAAAGTGTCAGTCAAAGAAACACTGTGTAAACATAACATACAAGCATTCATCGAGTCACGTATAACATGCGAGAGCAGTTAGCGTTAAAAGTGTTTGTGTTGTGTGTTCGATGTGATTTGATATAAGTAATGTATGTAACACCCAAAAGTGCGTTAAAGGAATATGGGTTCGAGTATACTCACATTATGTGTTTAATAATTAATCATTGCCTTGGATTGAAGGGAGTGCTTGGAGGTTAGCCTGAGTATAGAATGATAGTGTAAGCAATGAACGATGCGTAACAGTGCGTTAGGTGAGATAAGCGATCGGATGGTGAGCGGCCCGGATGACCGTCCGGATGGATGGTCATCCGGACGGATGACTATTCGGTCGGCTGGTCATTCGATTGAAGGAGAGTGAGTGTTTGTAAAATGTTTTGAAACTTTGAAGTTTTCGTTGTAGCATTTTGAAAAATGTGATGTGTCTCTAATTGTCAAGTCATCCGGACGAATGGCCATTCGATCGGATGGCGATTCGAGTGGAAGTCAGATATTCCTTGAAGTTTTATCAAATTGTTTAAGTGTTGAAGTTACAAGTCACCTGGTTGGAACAAGCGTAGGAAGCAACAGTTCCTGTCGCAGGTGAAGAATTATATTTGGGACGAGCCAGATTTGTTCCGGATTGGTGCTGATCTGATTATTAAAAGTTGTGTGCCCGAGACGGAGTTCTTGGAAGTATTACAGCACGCTCACTCATCTGCATGTGGCGGTCACTTTAGCGGACAAAAGACAGGCCATAAAGTTCTTGAATCTGGTCTTTATTGGCCAACCATGTTTAAAGATGCATTTGAGTTTGTTAAACATTGTCCCAATTGTCAAAAGATGGGTGGGATTTCAAAAAGGGACGAAATGCCAATGCAACCAATTTTGGTTGTTGATATTTTTGATGTTTGGGGAATTGATTTTATGGGGCCGTTTCCCAATTCGAATGGTAACCTGTACATCTTAGGGGCGGTTGATTATGTTTCAAAGTGGATTGAAGCAATTTCCACTAAGACGAACGACCATACCGTAGTTTGCAAGTTCGTTCATTCAAACATTTTTTCTAGGTTCGAGATTCCTCGGGTGATAATTAGTGATGGAGGATCCCACTTTAAAAATTTAATTTTGGAAAACTATTGAAATGGTATGGTGTTGACCATCGAATTGCTACACCATATCATACACAAACGAGTGGATATGTTGAAGTATCGAATAGGCAAATTAAAGAAATTTTGCAAAAGACGGTGCGAACTGACCGTAAGGATTGGTCATCTAAATTGGATGACGCTTTATGGGCATATCGCACCGCTTATAAAACTCCCATCGGCACTACACCCTAAATTGGATGACGGTTGGTGTATGGGAAGTTTGCCATTTACCCCTAGAAATTACACATCGTGCGTTGTGGGCTGTTAAACAGGTGAACACTAACTACTCTGATGCAGGTGCCCACAGGTTATTGAAATTAAGTGAATTGGTGGAATTACGCAACGAGGCGTATGATACCATAGCCGCATACAAAGATAAGATGAAGGCGGTGCACGACACGAAGCTGAGGCGTTTGGTGTTTGCGATAGGTCAAAGAGTTTGGTTATTTAACTCCCGTTTTAGGTTATTCCCAGGTAAGCTAAGGAGCAAATGGACCGGTCCGTTCGTTATTACACGAGTAGGACAATATGGAGATATGGAGATTGAGGATCCGAAGGACCAACGAAGACAAGTAGTTAATGGTCATCGGTTGAAACCGTATCTAGACGATGATGATTTGAACCCGTTACCAGAGGAGGTGAGCTTTCTTGAAAGTCCATCGGAATACACGACCGACTGAGGGTCAAGAGAAGTCCGGCTGAAGACTAAAACTTAGCGCTACCAGGAGGCAACCCGGATGTTCGGTACATATTTCCTTTGTTTTCGTTTATTTGTTTTTCGTTGTTTTTAAGTGGTTAAAGAGTTGTTTGTGAGTATACCCACAGTTTCAAGCAAGTGTGGGGACGTTGAAAATTCCCAGGTACGTTTCTGAATTAGGTTGCGTGTTGAGGACGACACAAAATTTTTAAGGGGGTTGGAGCGGGCAAGTATTCGATATATTCGATAAGAGAAATAATTAAATAAACAAGTTTCATAAGCTCATACTACAAACACAACTCTTTAACTTAAAATTTTTTTTAAAAGGAAACCGTAGCTTACGGTCCAAGAACCGTAGCTTATGGTTTGAGAGTTCTGTCCACCATTCAATTTGAACCGTAGCTTACGGGTATGCAACTGTAGGCTATGATTGAGTTTTTCTGTTCAATATGTGCAGCTACCAGTGAACCGTAGCCTACGGTCATGTAAAGGAAGACGCGGGTGGACCGGGTTGGGTCTAATCCGACCTGGATTTGCATTAAAAGACCTAAGTTAAACAAATATTACCCACCTCCCTAGCATTAGATGACAGAATACACGTCTTTTTCACCACAAATTCCTTATCTTCTTATCCATCTATCATCTTCTTCCTCATAAATCCCCAAATCCTCCATAGCCACCAAGCTTTCTAAAATCTTCTTTTCTCAACCAAATCAAGTGGTTCAAGAGCCTAACTTGGCTATTTTTTTTGAGAGGAACACAACCCTACCCTCGTTTTTACCGAAAACACCCAGATTCCTTCGAATTAGATCGAGCACGAAGAACCCTAAAATTCAAATTTGGGGGTTTTTGCTTAAACTTCATAAACAAGCTATCTAAGTGTTCTCTAGCTCTCCTAAATGAAAAAGGTGCGATTTTTACTACGATTTTGCTATGATTTGATGAAGTCAAGGTAGTTTTGTTATGTTCATGTTTTCTTAGTCATTTAATGGTGAAATAAACATGTAATGAGTTATGAAATTATGATTTTGTTGTGGTTAATGAATTAAAATGGGGCAAAAGTGTTGCATAAGGGGTTGGATGAATGTTATGGCTTAAGGGAATATCTTTGAATCTGTTTTAAGCTAGTTAATGAACCATATTCTGATTTTGGTATTGAAATTGTGAAGTGGAAATATGTTGGGTAAGGATTTAACTAGTAAGCAAGTTGAGCCATGGCTTAGAACAAGTGTGGGAAGATTTCATAGGTTACACACTTGTTCTAACATACTACTAACTGAGTGGGACTAACTTGAGTTGCTTGTTTGTTTGTGTGTGATTGTAGATGGTCAAATCACGCCGAGGAAAGGAAAAAGAAACCGCACCACCGGAAGATGTAGCGGTTGGGTCGAAGAGGGCAAGAAGAGGTACCGGAGTAGAGATCTAGGAAACTGCAATGGATGACTTTGTTCAGGCTCCACGGGGACATGGTGATATTCCCTACCGTCCTACGTGGAGAGATGGTCCTCTTTACAAGCAAGAAGCAGGGTATCAGGTTGAACTCTTTTATAAAAAGATGGGGGATACGCATTCTAGCAGATCAAAAGCTTACTTTGAGAAGCGCATTCATAGACCCGTTCTTAGAGCCTTGGGACTTTATGAAAAAATTGTTGAACTTGGTTGGGAAATAGTTTTGGATTTCCGGGTTAATGAGAGTGGAGAATTTTACCTTAGAAGTGTTATGGAATGGTTAAGTACGTTGACTAAGAGTGATGGAAGTGACCCACCGAGAACGGTCACACTGACGGGGAAGGTTAATGGAGAGCCGGCAGCCATGTCTTTGGCTTCATTGAGTCAGGTTGCCAAGTTTGATTCTAAGGCGGATAGTTTTTATAATTTTTTCAAAGAGGATGATTATTATAATGATCAGAAGAAGATAGTGGTGGAAAATGTGATGTATTCGGAGCTGTTTTTGCTGGATAAAGGGGTTGCAATGAAGCGGGACAACCTCAAGCCGTTAGTGAGGGTTATATTAAGTTTGGTGGTTTCAAATGTGGCTCCACGGTTGGGAGATATAATGGGTACTCGGAAATGGGAATTGGTGGTTCTTTTTGTCCTCATGACGGGGCAAGTTCATTTGTCGTTTCGGCAGTTAGTGATGTTGCAAATTTGGCCGAGCCGAAACAAGAGACAGAAAAAGTTGATTCCTCACGCCAGGTTGATTAGTGCTTTTCTTCGTAAACAGGGGTGGTGCCGATATCTGAAAAACCTTTGAAAAGCCGCATGCCACTTGGTCAATCGCTGAGATGTGCAATGGTGATCGAATAACACATGTGAAGACCAAACTGTGGCACAAGATAAAGTTTGGAGATGGAGCTAAGTTGAAAGTGTTGAAGTGGGGTAAGAAGCCACCAAGTCAAGGAGAAATGGATGACTTGGATTCTAGTGTTGAGGAGGTATTGTGATTGAGGCGAGAAGCGGGGTTTCAAGTGGGTGAAGGTGGAAGTAGGCAGTACGAGGGACCAAGGCAGTCGGACTACTCCTGGGGAGTGTTCGACGATGACATGCAGGCGAGGGTGCATAGTAGCCAGCCGCCAGAATATGCTGGCTGGGAGACATGGCAACAATCTTTCTATGATAAGAATTCGAGATTAGAGATCAGTAGGGATAGGCAGCATGAGGAAATGATGTGATTTTTACGACGTGCTGACCGTGCACGTCATATCAGTGGTGAGATGGAACTCAACTTGAGGGCGTATGATGAAAATCAGACGTGACACTATCACGACTACTACAATGGAGTTGCATATTGTCAGAACCCGCCTCATGTGGATTTTAGTCAGTTGCCACCATACGAGCCAGGTATGCCCCGTCTCCCGATGCCCCAAGTTCATGGATCGATTTTAGTCAGTATTCGGAGCCGCATTTTTAAAGCTCTCACGCATACCAGCCGCCGCCGTATGAATTCCTAGCTCGGCAGAGTCAGCAGCATGCAACTCAGTCGTCTTCATCCTAGTCGCAGAAAGGTCCGCAAGGGGGAGGTTTGGCGGACATTTCGACATGAGCTCATTTTACGAGCATTTAGGTGGATATTATGGTGGTCCACCGGGTCCATCATATCAATGAGGCACTCTCTGACTCGTTCAGGTCCATGTGCTCTCCCCCTTTATGAACAATTTACTGCTTTTTTATTTTTTGTTTTGTGTTGTGTTGTGTTGTGTTGTGTTGTGTTGTGTTTGGTGGTGTTAAAACTTTGTTTTAGTGTTATGTGATGTGTTTTGTTTGGTTTGTTTTGCTATGAGTTATCCGCTCATTGAGGGTAGTTGGTTTCTTTTCTCGGGCTTATATTTTAAAAGCGCCATACATTGGGGACAATGTATCCCAAGTGTGGGGATGTGGAAGCCCGGGAAGGGATTTGTGGATAAAACTTGAAGCGATTGAAAAGTGGTTGAAATCGATGAAAAGTAAAAAAATTGAAAATTTTGAAAATTTTAAAAATTTTTCATCGCCTTAAGCATGCTAATTGTATACGAAAACTTAAAGTTTCAATCACTAATAGGCTTCTTGCTAGTAGTAGACTAGATTAGTCCCTTGTCATGGTTGTCCCTTTAAGTTTCATGAGAGTAGGTTTGACAAGTGTTTTTATAGGAAATGAGTTGAAAAGAGATGTCTATCTAGGGGTAACATGTTTTAATTGCATATGTTACATGTCGTCAACCTTTTTACCTTTTCTTGGTGAGATCTTGAGCCTGTAGATGGACATGATACATTATATAATGAATTCATTTGTTGAGTGCAGGCTACGTGTTATTCAGTGTTAGAAGTTGTGTGATTCGATGCATGCTAGGACTGTGGGTTTGACATGTGCACATATATGATAAAGGCATTAGGATTTCCCGTTAGACTCTTTGTGTTTGTGTTTCTTTTGTGTTATTCACCAATTTCCCTTAGTAACCCTGTTGAGCCTAGCTACCTTTCGTTTGTTCGCCCATTGTCTATTGTGAAAAACCGACAGTGATAATATTGTTATAATAAAATAATAAAAAAAAGAAGAAAAGAGAAGAAAAGAAAAATAGAAAAATATATGGAAAAATGAAAAAGAAAAGAACAAAAATAGAAGTGTTGTGAATATCGTCTATGTTCTTGGGTAGAAACCAACCCAAAAGTATAAGTTGTGTTTGAATAAAGTTGTTACGGTTTGGTTATTGTTTGTGAGCCAATTAGAAAAGAAAAAGAACCTAAAATTTTCCTACCTTCGCCTAAGCCCAAAACCCGAAAGTCCTTTTGATATGTGTCATGTTAGATGATACAGTGGAGGTGTGATTGTCATACAAGCCTCTGATTGCAGGATTTCATGATTGCTTATTGAGTGTTTATATACTAGCACATTACACGCTAGTCCAGATATTAACCCGAGAGGAGAGTACATTGTGAGGGGTGTGTAGCATGTGATTAATTGTAAACATGTTAGTTTTAGATAGACAAGTCTTAAGTTTTTAAAGTTGCATCATTTGCTTGTCAGACTGTCAATCTTGATTGTGTCAGTCTATGGGATGGATATGACTTGGGACTTAACAGGTTGAATCGGTTAAGGGGTTAGAGGTGTTGTTGCTATGGTGATTAGTTCTAGTTGGTTTGCTTGGGGACAAGCAAAGGCAAGTGTGGGAATGTGATGGAGAGGGTGAAACCCGAGCTTTAGAGTGTCTAAATATGATGTTTTATGTGTATTTGATGTGTTTACTTTCTTAGAATGAGATAACTATGAGAATTTGGTGATTTACAGGTAAAACACGTAATTCGGTGCTTTTACAATGGTTAGAGATGAAGTTGCAAGCATAGGATTGGATATTGCAGCTTGAGAATGAATGTTGAAGCTTGTTCAGGTGATGTAAAGGCTCACGAGTGAAAGGAGTGTGAAGGAGCAAAGTTCGGGGGCTAATGTGGCATTTTATGGAAGTTGTGTGAAGCTCATAGATGCAAGAAATAAGAAGATCATAAGTTGAGGGGCCATTCGGTACTAAGTTGAAAGTTATTTTATACTTAAATATGTGAGGAAAATGAAGAAGTAAAGTAGAGGGGCCAAAGTGTCATTTGCTGGAAGTTGATTGTGAAGAGTTGGAAGGGGAAGGAATATCGATCGTAGCCAACGGGTTCACAACCGTAGGTACGGGTGACTTATGTTGGCAAACAAATGGATCAGAAAATTTAAACCGTAGGCTACGGGTTCATAACCGTAGCTTACGAGTGTTGATGTGAAGTGAGATGGAGCCATTGGTTAGAGACCGTAGCCTACGGTCTATGAACTGTAAGCTACGGTTGGGTTTATTTAAATGAACAGACTTTTCAAATCGTAAGCTACGGTCCTCTAACCGTAGCTTACGGCCCGGGGAATTTAAAAAAAATGAATTAAAGCCTTCAAGGGATATATTAGGGTTTTTAATATTGGAGATTATTATTCCATCTTCTAAGATCGAACGAAGGCATCCAAGAGCTCAAGGTTGAAGGGTTTTTCTCTCCAAAAACATCAAGATCTTCCTTCCAATCATCGAATCAACCATGATTTCTGCATCAATTCAAGTTTTTGCTGATTTTATGAGCAAGATAAGCGGCTAAACTCTTATGGTTTCCCCCGCATGGAGGGATTTTGTAAGTTAGATGAGACAATGTGTTTGATATAATCGTTTTAACTTGGTGATCTAAGCATTCGATGCTTTTCACTATTGATTTGATTTATTGGTTGTAAACAATTACATTTATTTAAACCTTAATTTCTAAGCATTTAGTTCCTGAGAGTTCGAGTAATTGGGATATATTTGACATGTGGTTAGGGTTTGTAATTGTAATTGATAATCATTCAATAACCTCCCGTTATGTATTGACCGAAGTACTTAGTCGTTGGTTGTCACAATTAGTTAATCAATATTAACACTTATGTCTACGTAGGTGTCGCGATTAAACACATAGTTGAAACTAACTGTAAAACCTGAAATCTGGGGGAACCATCTTTTCTCCTATTGATTTAAATCTCAATTTTTATTTGTTAACTTAGGCAATTCTCCTAAACAATCAAACCATCAATTGCATTTTACTTTTTAGCATTAGTTAATTAATCCTTAGCATAATAACACTTTCCACAATCCTCCTCGGGTTCGATATCCGACTTACTCTAGCTACTATTTTATTTGTGTTTTTGCATGTCACTAACGACAGACATCAACGGCTTGATAACGTGTCAAACAACAGAAGCCCGTCAAGGACCAGTTCATCCGATCGGATGGGAATCACCCCATTCAGTCGTACTCACTGTTCTTTTGATGAAGTTTCATGTTCAACCCGCGAATCGGTCTTCTTCTCCGATGGGAGTCCTTTTTCAGACCGGTTCTCTACCAGAAAATAAGTAGAGAGCCTGAATGAGTCTAGATTCCATCGAGTTTTGAGTAAAAATTGAAAGATGTTTGAAGAAAAGTTGGAATCCAGTCGAAAATGTTTAGATCTTGTCGAAATCAGTGTAAAAATTTGTAGAAATTCTTTAGATCTGGACTGTTCTTTGATGAGACGAGGTCACACTTCAGCGTTCCTAAGAAACCGAGATGACGTCATCCTAAAACAGCCCAAATCAGGTGATTTCCGTGGTGAAATTGTAAGATTTGGTGGAGAAGATGGTGAGAAAGTGTGTAATGAAGATGGAAGTACAACATTTAAGGTGAAATACTTACGGAATCGTTTGGAATCGAGAGAAAAGTGCTTGAGAGTATGCTGGTCGGATACGGCTGTCACATCAATGAACAGTTGATGTGACAGGTGGGTATTTATAGGTGAGAGGTAAGGAAAGGCGGTGGAGAGTAGTGGGTCAGACGGCCAATCGATCGGATGGCCACCCGATCGGATGGTCATCCGGTCGGATGATCATTTGATCAGTTGGTCGTTCGATCGGTTGGCTTGTGTGAGTTGGTTTTCTGACTTTCGTTTCGTGTGTTGAGCGTTGCGTTGCGTTTGAGCGAGTTGCGAGTAAGCGTTGTGATGAGATAACCACACGATATTTAACAAGTAGTTACACAAATAACATAACTCCTATCATGCATAAAGTACACTTGCGTTTCGAATTGCGATGTGGTTGCGATGAGATAGAGTTGTGATTGCGTTTGCGAATAACATCCCAAAACTTATATAAGGCACACACAAGTAACACATAATGACATACACACATAGAACAATAACCATAACCGCATTTCGAGTTTGTGATGCGTTGTGATAGCGGTAGTAACAATTAGATGTGATGGTCGTGTTTTGGTTTATCGCATTATTACTTCTCTTATTAGTAATTCATAGTTTGAAATATCGTCTAAAATAGTTAACATCTCGATCTGCGATGGATTAGACTAATAAGCAATAATTAAGCAAGAAATGGCAGATCTGAGTAAAGACCTGACTTTGACATTGTGTTCTACTTTGACTTTGAAAAGTCCGGTTGTTACAGCCTCCCCTACTTTAGGAAATTTCGTCCCGAAATTAAGGCGCAGGCGTAATGAAGAGATGTGGGTATTTAGCCTTCATATCACTCTCGAGTTCCCAGGTGAACTCGGCGCCGCGTTTGCCTTCCCAGCGAACCTTCACTATAGGAATGCGTGAGCGTCTGAGTTTCTTGGTCTCTCGGTCCATGATCTCTACTCGCTTTTCCACGAAGTGAAATGTTTCGTCCACTTGTAAATCCTCGAGAGGAACATGTAAATTCTGGTCGGCTAGACACTTTTTGAGGTTCGAAACATAGAAAGTCGGATGTACGTTGCTGAGTTCCTCCGGTAATTCGAGTCGGTAGGCCACTTTGCCAATTCTTTCCAGAATCTTAAAGGGTCCAATGTATCAAGGCGCTAGCTTTCCTTTCTTGCCGAATCGGACCACCCCCTTCCAAGGCGAAACCTTTAGGAGTACGTGATCACCAACTTCAAATTCAAGGGGCTTGCGGTGTTTATCGGCGTAACTCTTTTGATGACTTCGAGCTCTCAGTAGATTGTCTCGTAACTGGAGGATCTTGTCAGACGTTTCTTGCAATAACTCAGGACCGGTAATTTGCGCGTCTCCGATCTGGTTCCATATAATAGGCGATCGACATTTTCTTCCATATAACGCCTCAAATGGTGCCATTTGAATGCTAGAGTGATAATTGTTGTTGTACGAGAATTCGACTAAAGGTAAATGCGAATCCCAATTACCACCAAAATCTATAACGCACGAGCGAAGCATGTCTTCAAGGGTGCGAATCGTGTGTTCAGTCTGACCATCGGTCTGGGTATGGAAAGCAGTACTAAGATTAAGAGTGGTACCAAGAGCGGATTGAAAAGTTTCCCAGAGGCGCGAAGTGAATCGATCATCGCGGTCAGAGATGATGTCACGAGGTGTCCCATGTCGACAAATGACTTCGTCGTTATAGATTCGTGCAAATCGTTTAACCTTGTAGCGTTCCCGTATCGGCAGAAAGTGGGCGGACTTAGTAAGACGATCAACGATAACCCAAATGCTATCGTGAACTGATGGCGTGCGTGGAAGTTTCATAATGAAGTCCATAGCTATGCTCTCCCATTTCCACATAGGGATCTCGGGTTGTTCGAGTAAGCCAGAGGGTCGTTGATGTCCAGCCTTGACTTTGGAACAAGTTAGGCACTTCAAAACATAAGGGGCGATATCCTTCTTCATTCCAGGCCACCAATACCTTGCATGCAAGTCCTGGTACATCTTGTCGGCACGTGGATGAATGGAATATCGAGACTTGTGGGCTTCATTTAGCAGAATCTCTCGGAGATTATTGCGATTGGGAATCCAAATTCGGTCGAGATAGTGAAATATGTCATTAGGCTTATTCAGTAATTGGTTTTCGGATCCAAGAATTCTTTCTTCCTTCAGGGTGCGTTTGGCGAAACAGGCATGTTGAGCATCGCGAATAAGAGCTTCGAGGTCGTGTTGGGCTTGAACGTTACGAACACTATGTAAATAACTTCGTCGGCTAAGAGCATCGACAACGACATTTGCTTTGCCTGGGTCGTAGCGAATCTCACAGTCGTAGTCGTTGAGAAGTTCAACCCATCTGCGTTGGCGCATATTCAGTTCTTTTTGGTTTAGGATGTGTTGTAGGCTCTTGTGGTTGGTGAAGACCATACACTTGGTACCATATAGGTAGTGTCACCAAATCTTTAACGCAAAAACAACCGCACCTAGTTCGAGATCATGAGTTGTGTAGTTCTTCTCATGAACTTTGAGCTGTCGAGACGCATACGCGATAACCTTGTCTTGTTGCATAAGAACACAACCAAGACCGAGGTTAGAGGCATCGCAATAGACTACGAAGTCGTTGTTTCCATCGGGTAGCGCAAGTACAGAAGCGTTGCAAAGCATACGCTTGAGAGTTTGAAAGGCTTCCTTTTGTTCGGTTCCCCAAAAAAAGGCTTGTCTTTATGCGTCAGAGAGGTGAGAGGAACGGCGATTTTAGAGAAATCAGCGATGAATCGGCGGTAATAACCCGCCAATCCGAGAAAAGAACGAACTTCGGACGGGGTTTTCAGCGTAATCCAACTCTTAACTGATTCAATCTTCGCGGGATTAACGTGAATACCTTGACTATTGACAATGTGACAGAGATATTGAACCTCCTTAAGCCAAAATTCACACTTAGAGAACTTGACATAGAGGCGATTTCCTTGGAGAAGTTCGAGACCAAACGGAGATGTTGCACCTGTTAGACTTTTGACTTAGAATAGATAAGGATATCATCGATAAATACGATGATGAAGCGGTCGAGAAAGGGTTTACACACGCAATTCATCAAATCCATAAAGACTGCGGGGGCGTTTGTAAGACCAAAGGGCATAACAACGAACTCATAGTGGCCATAGTGAGTTCGAAAAGTGGTTTTAGGTATATCTTCCACCTGAATTCGTAATTGATGATAACCAAAGCGTAGATCGATCTTGGAAAAAAAGCGTAGCGCCTTGCAATTGATCAAACAAATCAACGATTCGAGGTAAGGGATGGCGATTCTTGATAGTCAGCTTATTGAGTTCCCTATAATCGATGCACATTCGGAACGATCCGTCATTCTTTTTGACGAAAAGGACAGGTGCGCCCCAAGGAGATGTGCTAGGGCGGATGAAGCCTTTATCAAGTAATTCCTGGAGTTGACTCGAAAGTTCACGCATTTCGGACGAAGCGGGGCGATAAGGCGCTTTAGCGACAGGGTTAGCTCCAGAAATAAGGTCAATACGAAAATCGATATCACGAGACGGTGGTAGACCAGGTAAATCATCAGGAAAGACGTTAGGAAAATCACGAACCACGAGCACCTTTTCCATTGCCTTCTCTTTCTTTTCCTTCTCTGCTACTACGATGTGTGCCAAGAAAGCCTTGTATTCCTTGCGGAGATACTTGCTTGCTTGGATGCACGACATGAGTTTCAGCTCCTTCGAAGATACTTCGCCATAGACACGGAGTTGATCACCATTTGAAAGCGAGAAACGGATCATCTTTTCGAAGCAGACAACTTCAGCACGATTTTCACGAAGAAAATCCATGCCTACTATGATATCAAAACTACCAAGCTGCATCGGGATGAGATCGATCGAGAAAATGTGATTCTTGAGTTCAAGCGTACAATCACGTATAATAGAACTAACTGTGACGGCTCTTCCGGTGGAAATTTCTACGTCGAACGTCGTTGGGAGGTTTGCGCATTTACGATTTAGGAGCTTTTCGAATTCAAACGACACAAAACAGTTATCGGCTCAAGTATCAAATAAATACGAAGCATAAATACCATTAACAAGAAACGTACCATTGACAATGTTGTTGTCAGCTTGGGCATGGCGAGCGTTGATGTTGAAAGCTCGTCCATGGGCTGCTTGTTGTTGTGGTTGTTGTTGCTGTTGCTGTAGCTGCTGTTGCGGTGGTTGCTGCGGCTCTTGTTTCACCAAACGATTCGGGTAGACATTTGTGAAATGATTAGGGTCACCACATGCATAGCAGGCTCATGAATGAGCAGAAGGGCACGAGCTGCTTGGTTTCCCTGGATAGCAAGAGGTTGAGCTGGCGGGGCAGGACCTTGAACAACTTCAGCTTATTGATGTGGGCCAGTGCGACAGTTCGTTGTGAAGTGCCCGTAGATGTTGTAGTGGACACAAAAACAGCAAGCTATCCTAACTGGATGGTGGTAGGTACAAGTAGGGCAGAGAGGATGGGGACCAGGGTACGCACACTTTGCAGGCGGTGCGTTGGTCACGGGAGCAACGACTTGTCGGTTTTGGTTCTGGTTAGGTTGAGCGGATACAACGTTGAGGGGAGCGGCAGTGACAACACAGTTCTTGATGTTGTTACCCTTGCGTTTGCGTCCTTGAGGTGTTGACTTTGAAGTTGGAGGTGTGGCGGTTTCAGCAGCGGCAGTAGCAGTGACCTGGTGGAGATTCTTGCTTGAGGTCTTGAACTAACCTACCAAAACTCGCTTGTCATTTATCACGGTAGCGAGTTGATAGGTTTCCTCAATGGTGGTACCCTAAGCGGCTTGAACAAAATCGGCAACACAATCAGGTAAAGCACGAATTGTTGGTGCACTTGTGTCTGTACTTTGTCTGTATACAAAACGATGTCTTTGTTAGTCTTGTAAGTTTGACCAAGTCAACCATCCTCCTGGTTTGACTTGGCCAAACAGTCAACACTTTGGTTGTAATGTGTTTGAGTCGAAGGATGGTCATCGAAGGATCACTTATATCCTTCGATGATGATGAGCTCGAAAGATGGACCTTCGATGGATGGACCACGAAAGATCACATCTTTCGTGGTACATGCTGATCCTTCGAGCTGTTTATAGTCGATAGATGATCCTTCGATCATCTGTCTGATCCTTCGACCAGACCTGCTGTGTTTGGGTATAAATACCCGTGTGTTGTGTTCACTTTGAGAGAGAGACAGAGACAGAACAGATAGAGAGAACAGGAGAGAACACTTAGAGCAGAAAAATACACACACACTGAGAGAGTTTACAGGACTGATTTGTAAACCTTGTGCTTGTAACCGGACCTTTCATACGTTTAATACAAGTGGTGTTAATCGTTGAGTCTTGTGTGTTGATTTTTTGCGTGTTCTATCTCGGTTTGCTATCTCGGTTGGATTCCGCACAACCGGGTTGGTTTGTACACAAGGATTAGGCGACTAGATCCTCCCCTAGCTGGACCTACAAGTGGTATCAGAGCCTTGGCTCTTATCCTTGTTAAAACCGAGGTGTTCTTGCTGTTTTTCGGGATTTTATAGTTCATATTTTCTGGAAATCTTGCTGTTTTTGTTGTTTGTTCTTATAAAAACCTTGTCACTTTTCATTATCACATGTTAAAAATGGGTTTTTAGTGAAGTTGCAAGCAAAAACGGGTTTTGGATAGTTGTCGGTTTGCTGGAAATTTCATATTTCTGGGTTTGTTCTTCATATCTTCAACCGTTATTCTAAGTGTTCATCATAATTTTACACATTTGATCTTAAAAATTTTGAATTACCAAGTGTTTGTGTGTTGGAAGTTGTATTTTGATTAAAATATTGGACATTACCTGTTTGGTGAAACCTGCATGTTCAGAAGATATGGTCTGAACATACTTTCTGCAGAAAGTTTTTACCAACCCGTCAACTTTTTCACCAACCTATCACTCTTTGTCAACTGTGTCAGATAGTTCGAAAGATATCTTTCGAAGTCGAAAGATCATCTTTCGACCAAAGGAGGTTCGACAGATAGTCATCCTTCGAGCATCCTTCGAAGTGTGAGACTTATCTTTCGGTCCAAGGAATATTTTCGAAACATATATCTTTCGGTCTACAGTACTTTTTCGAAAGATAAGGATCCTTCGGTTGGAGAATCCTTCGAAAAACATTGTTCGAAACTCAACAGTGATCTTTCGAACCCTGTTGATCTTTCAAACAGGTGTTGATCTTTCGATCATTAGTCTGTTTGTGTTTAACAGTTTGTGTTTTTCAAGTCTTTCGAACAGGTATCCTTCGGCTGATCAAAAATGAATTCGATGTGGGGTGTTCCGGTAAATGCAGAGATGTATTTTGGTACTCCAGCTCCGGATTCGGGTTCGCAAGCTAATGCTACATCTACCGGTCAATGGGCATTTGTATCAAATCAAGCTCCAAGTGTTCAAAGCATTTTGCTAAGCGAAAGTGAAACAGGAAGTTTGAATAGGCCTCCAAAGTTGATGCACTTAAGTGAATATCCGGGATGGTTTGGTAGATTTCATACATACGTTCTTGGTCAAAATACAGAATTGTGGTTGCGGTTCATTACCGATTTCGATCAAACAATAGAGGTTGCCGCATCATCTGCTGCCACGTTTGCAGATCTTACGGAAGATCAGAAGAAGGTCTATGATCTGGAAAAGAAGGCATACGCCATTCTCACTCAGGCTTTAAGTAAAGATATATATCATCAATTTGTCAGTTACAAGACGACAAAGAGGTTGTGGGACGCATTGAAGACAAGGGGCGTAGGAAATGAAGCGACACGACAATTGAGAAAAGAACTGCTGAAGAAAGAGTTTGATGGTTTTATTTGTATGCAGAATGAATCTCTAGGAGATTTGACAAGTCGATTTACTCATTTGCTAACTGAATTGGCAAATACTGGGGTGGTGACGACTTCAGCAGAGATAGTGAAGAAGTTTGCAGATGCACTGCCACCTCAATGGAATAATTTCTTAGAAATTATGAGGTACAATGGCACTTTGGATACAACAAGTTTCAGTGATTTTGCTCAACTCCTGGAAAACAAGAATCAGGAAGAAACTCTCAAGGCAAAAAGAGTTGCAGTGCCACAAAATCCTGAGATTTATTATGGAACTTCTAGCACTTCTACAAAACCATCTTCACACGCTCCAATTCAAACAGCATTTGTGTCTAGCACGAGCTTGTATGGCACTCCTCCTCCAACAACAGATATGTTTGGAAATCTGCTTAATCCAGCTCCTCAACCAGCACCACAACAGCAACAGCAAATCAGAACAACTGATATATTCGGAAATCCACTTCCTCCTCAACAGCAACAGCAAGCTTGTTATGGAAGTACATCATCTGCTGGTCAACAATCAAAGCCAAATACAGTACGGCTCGACACCTCAAGCTTTTCTAAAGTCAGTGTTGAAGTAGCAAAAGAACATATGGAGCTGCTAAACACTGTGGTGAGCGCATACTGTGGATTAGTGGAGGGTCAGATTGGTAATATTAATCTGACACAAGAAGACTATCAGTAGATAGATAAAGAGGAGATGGAGATGATGGATATTAAGTGGGCCTTTGCCAGTGCTGTTAGGCGAGCAAAGGATTTCATGGAAAGAACAGGCCGAACCAGCTTAGAAAGCAAGAAAAACACCAAGTATGGGTTCGATAAACAGGCCGTCAAGTGTTTCAATTGTGGTGAACGTGGTCATTTTAAAAGGGAATGTACAAGGCCATCTCAACATGGGAACCAGAATCCCTTCAGAGGTCAAGGAAACAGGGCTAATCAGAACCAAGCGAGGAACAACGAGCGCACACTGGTGCCTGTCAACAACCAGAGTCAAGCAGGACCATCTAATGCCAACCAGGCACTTGTGGTTCAGGTAGATGAAGGTTGTGATTGGTCAATCCAGTTGGGAAATGATGCACCTGATGGAACAGCTTGTTTTGCTGAAGTGGTTAATGATCTTAAACACGCCAGTGGTGGAGAATCTTCCACCAATGGTAGTGAATCTTCTGAAGATGAAGACTCTTCCGGTTATAGTGGAAGTTCAGATGAAGAGTCATCCGCTTCAGGGAATGATCAGGAAGATGACACATCAGCTGCGTCAGTCGATGCAAATATTGATGAACTATTGGAGGAAGCTGCAGCAGGAATTCAAAGAAGATCTATTTTGGTGGATCAAGCTGCTTATTCTTCGTCTTCTCTCCATTCAGCCTTTATGGCGAATGTCGACAGTTCATCAAGTCAGGTATGTGTCGATGAACCCACTTCTGTTAGCTATGATAATTGTGATAGATTGCATGCTAGATGTGCTGATTTGGAAGCAAACATGTCTGAGTTGCAAGGCAAACACGATGCTTTACAAGCTAGTTTGTTTGAATTGCAAGACAAACATGTTTTAGTGAATGATAAGTGGTGTGAATTGCAAAGCAAGCATGAGGCTTTGCAAGAGAAATATGATGTGACATTTATTCACAATCAGAAATTGACAGTTGATCTTTCTAAGTGCACTGAAGCCAACATGTTTTATGAAAACCATGAAAAAGGATTTAAGTCAATGATTGAAACGTTAAAGAAAGATAAAACAGAGTTGACAAAAATGGTTTCTAGAAAACAAACTGACATTAATTTGTATATAACTCGTCTTGAGGTAATGCAAAAAGAAATGGCTTGTGTTAAAACAGAAAGTGAGGCGATCCGACTCAAGTTAGATAGTTATTTGAGTTCTAGCTATGTGTTGGATCACATCATTGATGTACAGAAAGAGAAAAAGGATGTCACATGCATAGGTTATAAGAAATGTCCACCACCCGTGAGAAATAACTTTGATGCACTGCCTGATGAGGAGTATAGAACTCATTTTGAACCCTCTGTTCCTTTGGACGTTGAGGAATTTGCTACAGGACTCGGATACAAGAAAGAAGTATCGTCAGATTCAGATGTGTCAGCAGATACCTTTGTAGCTGCTGAACCAAATCAGGATCCTCCAGTTGTGATTGAGGATACCGATTCTTCTGATGATGAATCCGATGATACTGATTCAGCAAAGTCTGATGCGGTGATAAAAGATGAGGACATACCTCTTGAGAATCACATTCTGTGTGATCCTCCTGCAAAACCCGCTAAGACTATTGCAACTGAGTCCTCGTCTGAGAAAGAGTCGGAGAGTGTGGATTTGCTGTACACTCTTGTTGGTGATGATAAAATCTATTCAGACAAAGATTTTCCTATTAAAAATGTTAATCAATCTTTAATCAGTAAAGTCTTTGAAAATTCTACAAGTAAGTTTTTGGGAAAGACAGGACCACATGTTACAGTCACACAGTGTCCTCCTATCCCAAAGGCTGAAGTTAGAAAACAGTTTGGGAACAAGAAATTACCAACAGTGCCAAAACAGCAAAACCATACCAAAACAAATGGTAAGGCACCGACTCAAAATCAAAAGAAGCCGAATCAGAAGAAGAAGAAGAATGTGAACTTTGTGAAATCGAAGGGAACGGACAAAATTGAAAAGTTTGCAAATCAATCTAACTTAGATTTTGTCCAGAAAGTAACAGTAATGAAAAGGAATGAACCGAATAGTTCAAAACCTAGTACCTCGAGATCACAAAGTTCATCATCGGCAAGACGATCACATGATACTTCGGGGTTTGTTGAACGAAGATCATGTTTTGAATGTGGTACAATCGGGCATATCATTCGAAATTGCCCGTATCTTCATAAGTTGAAAGCAAAGGTTGATGATCCCCGTGGCCCAACTGACCGCAAGCAATCTGTTTCTGTAAAGCAAGATCCTCGACTCATAAGAGAAAGGGAAAAGAAACAGAAACGCCAACAGGTCAAGAAAATTGAAAAGGCGATTAAAAATAATGTGGTTCAAAAACAATCTGTTCCAGTTAAACCAGAAAGTTCAAAAACTTCAAACAATCACGAAGTTAAATTTTCAAACAATCAAACTGGTAAAACTCAACAGACCTGGAAACCAAAATCTGTTATTGAATCAGGGGGACCATCACAATTTCCGAATCATCAAAAAGTGGAAGTTATTGTTGTTGATAAAAATGGAAGACCCAAGACCACAATGGCTTGGGTCCCCATCTCCAACTAATCGATTGAGTTTATGTGCAGGGTGTTCCAGGAGGAACTATCAGTAGTCATTGGATTGTTGATAGTGGGGCATCCAGGCACATGACAGGCGACATGAAGCTTCTCTACGACGTCAAATCTATTAGAGGAGGTTATGTTGCTTTTGCTGGAGATAAGGGTGGATACATTACTGGTGAAGGAATGATTTCCAACGGGGTTGTTAGCTTTGACAATATCAACTTTGTGCAACAACTTGATCACAATCTTCTTAGTGTTTCTCAAATTTGTGACAAGCAGTTCTCAGTACACTTTGATGCTAATGGATGTTATGTGCTGAAACCCGGCTTCAAAATTCCAAAAGAATGGATTCTCTTGTCGGCTCCAAGGATAAATGATCTGTATGTCCTTGATATGAGCCAAGCTATCACTACGTCTGCATAAGCAACTTGTTTCGTTTCCAAAGCCACAGAAAAAGACACAATCTCTTGGCACAGACGAATGGGTCACATTCACTTACGCAAAATGAATCATTTGGTATCAAATGAATTGGTGAATGGTGTTCCTCTTAAAAACTTCCATCTTCAAGACGTCTGTGTTTCGTGCCAAAAAGGAAAACAAACGAAGAAGCGACACCCTACAAAGAAAGTCAACACGGTGGCTGTTCCTCTTGAACGTTTGCACATGGATTTGTTCGGTCCTGTCAAGCACAAAAGCATTAGGAATGATCAATATTGCCTCGTGATAACTGATGATTATTCAAGATTTTCTTGGGTGGCGTTCATGGCACACAAGAGTGAAACCTTCGGTATTATCAAAAACTTGATCATTCAGATTGAGAATCTTTACAACTTGAAGGTTAGGCGGATACGTAGCGACAATGGTACTGAATTCAAAAATCATGCCATGGCGGAGTTTTGCACTTCAAAAGGTATTCTTCACGAATTTAGTGCAGCTTACACTCCTCAACAGAATGGCGTCGCTGAACGTAAAAATCGCACATTGATCGAGACTGCTAGGACTATGTTGGTAGAATCGCAGCTACCCATTCCATTCTGGACTGAAGCTGTGTCTTCTGCATGCTATACGTTGAACCGAGTCCTTACAGTCAAAAGGCACAACAAGACCTGCTTTGAGCTTATCAACAAACGGAAACCAGACTTGTCCTATCTTGAACCGTTTGGAGCTCCATGCACAATTATCGATCCTAATGGAAAGTTTGGGGCTAGAGCCATTGAGGGATACTTTCTTGGGTATTCCACCCCAAACTTAAGAGTCTGGAATCTAGAGACAAAAAGGGTCGAGGAATGGTCTGAAGTCAGAGTACAAAGGCACACTTTACCAGTTAGAAATACTGGTCAGCCTTGGATGTTTGAGTACGATGACTTTTTCAATTCGATCAATGTTGAAGCAGTTGAAGAAAATGCTGCGGCAAGGATGTTTTTCGAGAGCGACAATGCAACAGATTCACCGTTGGTTCGTCCCATTATAGTCAATCAAGAACCATCTTCGGTGAACAATAATGCTCTCGACAATGAGGATTTTCACGATGCTACCGAATTGAACGAATCTTCAGAGGATGACGAATTTCTCGATGCAGATCAAGGACCAACAACAGCAGTACATGGTACTTCAGAAGGTACACCTCCAGTGGATGTCCCTAAAACAGCTGAAGCTACTGGATCATCCTCTTCGTCAATTCCGGGCCTTGAATTGATTGTTGATCTGAATCTCAACAATCTGGGTACAAATATTCCAGTTCAAGATAATCCAGAAACAAGGATTCACAATACCCATCCTCAACAAAACATCATCGGAAATGTACAAAGTGGCGTTCAAACAAGAAACATGTTGCGAAACAACAACAATGCAGGCTTGTATGCAACTATCCGAGAATCTGGTCAACAGAATGATTGGTCTTTCGCGTGTTATGTCTCACAGGAAGAACCAAGAACTTGGAAAGATGCTTTGAAAGATAGCTCATGGGTTGAAGCGATGCAGGAAGAACTGCAACAATTCCAGAAGCTTGGTGTCTGGAAACTCGTAGAGAAACCTGCTGGATACAAGAAGATTGGTACCCGTTGGGTGTTCAAATGCAAAAAGGATGACCGTGGGATCGTTATCCGAAACAAAGCACGATTAGTCGTTCAAGGTTTTCGTCAGATTGAGGGAATCGACTACAACGAAGTCTATGCACCTGTTGCACGTCTAGAAGCCATTCGGATTTTTCTGGCTTATGCCTCATTCAAAGGTTTCAAGGTATACCAGATGGACGTGAAAAGTGCATTCTTACATGGTGTGGTGGAAGAAGAGGTGTACGTCGAACAGCCTCCAGGTTTTGAAGATCCTATCCATCCCGATCGGGTTTGGTTGCTCAACAAAGCTCTATATGGTCTACATCAAGCACCGCGAGCTTGGTACGCAACCTTATCTAATTATCTGCTGGAGAATGGATTTCGCAGAGGTCTTATCGACTGTACTCTCTTCATCAAAGAACAAGATGGAGATCTTCTACTGGTACAGGTATACGTTGATGATATTATATTTGGTTCTACTAACGATGTTTTGTGTAGGGATTTCGAGCGTGTAATGCAGGATAAATTCGAGATGAGTGCTATGGGGGAAATGACTTTCTTTTTGGGCCTACAAGTACAACAAACTGAGTCTGGGATATTCATCCATCAGACTAAATATGTTGGTGACATCTTGAGCCGGTTCCAGATGTCTGATGCAACGCCCATCGGTACCCCATTGCCGCAAAATCACGGAATTACTCCAGACTTGAAGGGTGAAGCAGTTAGCCCCTCATACTACCGCGCGATGATCGGATCTCTTATGTATCTCACAGCATCAAGACCAGATATAATGTACCCAACGTGCCTGCTTGCCAGATATCAAGTCAACCCGAAGGCCTCACATCTTGCAGCTGTAAAAAGGATTTTTCGTTATTTGAAGGGTTGCCCTGACACCGGTCTGTGGTACCCTAGGGATAATAACTTTGACTTGATCGCATTCAGTGATTCTGATTTTGGCGGATGCAAAATCGACGGCAAATCCACAACGGCTGGATGTCAGTTTTTAGGAAATCGCCTAGTCACATGGCAGTGCAAGAAGCAGACGTGCGTCGCTACATCAACATGCGAAGCTGAATACATTGCTGCCTCAAGTTGTTGATCCCAAGTCCTATGGATCCAACAACAAATGCGTGATTACGGTTTTGAATTCCTAACTACTCCTATTTACGTTGATAATTCTGCTGCCTTACAGATCACTAAAAATCCTGTGCAGCATTCAAAGACTAAGCACATTGAAATTAAGTATCACTTCATACGTGATTGCTTTGAGAAAAGGCTAATCGATGTTGCTTACGTCCACACCGATGACCAACGTGCCGACCTTTTTACCAAAGCTTTTGACAAATCAAGATTTGACTATTTATTATTGGTAAACGGCATTAAGGTCAAGCAAGAGTAAAACCAACATCGGAAAATCATTTTTGTAAATATCTTTGTGTTTTAAATTTGTCTTAGTTTATTGATTTTAGGGGGAGTAAATCCAAAATTTGAAAATCCAAAAACATCGCAAAATTTCAAAAACACAAAAACAATAGAAAATCAAAAATGAGTTTCCTGGCGAGAAAAAGAGAAAATGATAGCACATCAGTGGTCTGTCCAAACCTCTTTAAACTTTAAATGAAAAACGATAAGCAGCTCTATATAAGATGTATCGGTAGGCTCACAATCATTTTAAAGTGTGCAGGGTGATATAAACCTAAATCGACTGAAGACTGGGTGGGAACCATTCATTGGCATATGGTCTTAGTACCGAAATTTCGTTTGAGAGATTGCCGAGGTTCTGAGATATTCGGTCTTTATGCTGCTTATCATCTGGGTATCATGGTTGTATCTTTTACCGAAATATAATGGGGACGCAAGTCTAGATCTTCCATGATACTATACATACGTGTACATACTGCATACGACCTCAATAAGTGATCAACAATCACATGTCCAAACAAAATAAGTGATATAAAATATCACAAATTCTTTCCGGGTGTCAAGTTCGTCTCTCTGCTGTACGAAAGTACTGACCTGTTCACGGACTTGCTCCTGTGCCCTCATGCATATGAAAACCAAGTTCCTCATCAATAAGTGATTCTATCACATAGGGCTTGTTTTCAAATCAAAATAAGTGAGAATCTCACATCATATACGGTCAAACAGATGATAATCGGTATACTCACCGGTAAGATGAACCCTCGTGCATACCTTGATACGGGAATGTGTCGTGATGTGGATGAACACCGGTCGGTAAGTATAAATCATACCTTAACGTATCCCCTCGCCATGATTACATCTGATAAGTTGAGCTTAAGTGGACAACAATACCGATAATTGTTATAGGATGCTTATCTTAATGTTAACTAATTGAACAACAAGAGCGTTTTGGCATGACCGTAAACTGATATGATTCTCTTACCCTCGAAACTCACAAAAAGAATGTCTGTAAATATTTATTTACTGCTTTCAGTCTTTACTTTTGAAATATTCAAAAATACCAAAAAGATTTTATGTGTGTTTTAATATAAATCTTATAAAAGCCAAAAAGATTTTATTTCTATTTTATTTTCGATCGTACGATGTTGGAACTCGAGTCTTCGTTACCTGAAACCTGAACGAAAACTGAAAATGACTAAAACTTCATAAACGGTCGATATTTGCAAGTGTTGAGAGTTGAAATTGAAATTGATAAAATTTGTTAAACTTTCAAACTGTCGGGCGGTGTTTGTTTAAAACAATGGTCACATGTGTGTTGTTTGCTTATGATATTCCAAGCGGTTGTTCTCATTACGCGTTTAGATTTCTTGCATGTGCAGATTCTAAAGGCTAGGAGAACTTGGTCGATGACAAGCTTCGGAATGAAGACACGACGTGAAGGCACTCAAATGATGAAGATGATCGAGTTGCCGCTGACCATCATCAACACCACAAGGATCTCACTTCATAAAGATCAAGTCATTCACGAGCATAACTCAAGGGGGAGCTTATGTTAAGGGGGAGTTTGTCAACACACTTCCTACATGATACGGGGAGTTTGTTGATACACTCTCTGCTTTCAAGACGTGAAGACTTTAAAGATCCTCCGACATTGAAGACGTGAAGAGACGTCAAAGACTTGAAGACACGAGAGACTTACAAGAATGAAGATCAAGACAAAGCTACAGCCAAGGGGGAGTTTGTTGGTGCACTTGTGTCTGTACTTTGTCTGTATACAAAACGATGTCTTTGTTAGTCTTGTAAGTTTGACCAAGTCAACCATCCTCCTGGTTTGACTTGGCCAAACAGTCAACACTTTGGTTGTAATGTGTTTGAGTCGAAGGATGGTCATCGAAGGATCACTTATATCCTTCGATGATGATGAGCTCGAAAGATGGACCTTCGATGGATGGACCACGAAAGATCACATCTTTCGTGGTACATGCTGATCCTTCGAGCTGTTTATAGTCGATAGATGATCCTTCGATCATCTGTCTGATCCTTCGACCAGACCTGCTGTGTTTGGGTATAAATACCCGTGTGTTGTGTTCACTTTGAGAGAGAGACAGAGACAGAACAGATAGAGAGAACAGGAGAGAACACTTAGAGCAGAAAAATACACACACACTGAGAGAGTTTACAGGACTGATTTGTAAACCTTGTGCTTGTAACCGGACCTTTCATACGTTTAATACAAGTGGTGTTAATCGTTGAGTCTTGTGTGTTGATTTTTTGCGTGTTCTATCTCGGTTTGCTATCTCGGTTGGATTCCGCACAACCGGGTTGGTTTGTACACAAGGATTAGGCGACTAGATCCTCCCCTTGCCGGACCTACACGAATGTATTTCTTGATTGTAATGTCGGGAGTTGAGACTTGGCCAGGACAGATGATGCTGAGCTGCATAAAGCGAGAAGTAAGACCAACATTGTCGCCACTTTCTTGCTTACTATTCCAAAACTCATTTTCCAGCTTCTGGAGTTCATGTGGGTGACATAATTCTTTCATCATGATTTCCTTCAGTTCCTCTGAAGAGAGTCCATAGGCTGCGTCGTTCCCACGCCTGTTCCGCTCTACAGTCCACCAGTCCAGAGCCCTGGACTGAAAAACTCCAGTTGCGTTAACAATGTGGAGGTTGGCTGGACATCCGCTATGACGAAGAGTGACTTCAATCGAGTCAAACCACTGAAACATGGCACTGGGCCCATCTTTACCAGTGAAGTCCTTACAGGCCTTGAATTGCTTAAAACTGAAGGTAGCTTTCGCAGAGTCGCTCTTAGATTTGACAGAGGAGTTGCTTTTCACCTCGTTGATCTCACTCACGATCTAAGGTATGACTTTGGCCATTTCCTTGGCGACTAGAGAAGCGATGCGCTTGTCATCTCTGCTTCTCTGAGCGTTTCTGCGAGTGTGAGAACCAAGGGAAGACATTGTCTTCAGCAGACATCCTTGTATGATTTAGGAGGGATACAATCGAACCTCTCCATACGGTGTTTAACAAGTATACTTATATTTACTAGATAAAGCATCAGGAACACGTCTAATACATAGGCACATAGTCACGTAGGCACATAATCCATATAAGCACATAAGCACGGAAGCACATAAGCACGTAGTCCACGTATGTGCATATTCAACTATATTTTGAACATATTTACCTACATATTTTGCACGTATTCAACTATCCTTCAAAGCTGCGTTTTTGCGATCGAGATTTACGAGTGCGAGTAGTGATAGCGAGTAGCGTGAGCGAATAACATAGCACGCTGCGATTTGTTAGCGTTTTGAGATAGTTATGTAGTGCGAGTTGTGCCCGTTTAACAGTGCGGCGAGCGAAAAGCGAATGAGTCTCCAAATTCGAAACACATAAATATAAAACACATATATGCATATAAAATCGATAAAATCAGCGGTTGCGAGCTTAGAATCGAAATAGAGAGTCCGGGTGTGAGACGTTGACTACCCAAAGTGATTTGACGGTTCACAATCGACTTCGGGTACACGCATTGGCCTTCTAGACTGTGCTCTCGCCTCGTTCCGGGCGAACGACACGCATCCTTTTGGCTATCACGTGACTCAAGTCATTGGAACCCATCGAGACTTTGGTAAGAGTTTTTGTAAAGACCAAAATAGAGAGTGGAACTAGTCATTAAGATGCGGGTTTCACCCCTAGCTTAACAACTTGTTTCTGGTGGTGTCGTAATCCACAAGATAGAGAGGGAGAATTTCGTCGAGATATGGATTTCACTCCTGACTCAACGCAAATTCTCATGTTTGATAGTAAAAGTGCGCGTTAAGCGAGCGATTTTACCGAGAGTTTACAGTTTTCACACCTAATATCAACCAAATCACTTGATTATGTTATGCGAGTGTTTTCGAGAACGTGTGTGTGTGCTAGCCTTAGGAAAGGCTAGGTAGTTTCTGCGAGAGTTCAAACGGGAGTAATCAAGAATAAGCTTGTGCAAAACCCCAACTGGGTTCGCACAAGGAGGTTTGTTGGGACTTAGACTATAGACTAGGTCAGTTCTAAGACATCGACCTGAACTAAGTCGAGTCTTGCCTAATTCCCTATAGTTCTGATACCAATCTGTCACACCCCAATCGATGGCGGAATCATCGGGGCGCGGCACTGAGCGAAATAGATTGTCCAAGAGAATCCATAACAACTATTAATTACCATATATTTTACATTCATGTCCCATACCATAAACTTATAAGGTAAAAATAGTTAATACCGATATTATTCTCAAAGACAAATAACAGTTCCGACAACTCAGATTTTATTCATTGGTTTCTAGACTACCTAACTTGATTCCATAAACGAGCAGCAATCTTAGCATCCTAAACACCTGTCACATACGTTAAAATAAAGTCAATACACATAGTGTAAAGGTGAGTACACAAGTTTAACAGCTTATAGTATAGCGAAATCGTTTTATGCATAACCAGCATGTAACACGTAGAAATGTGAAGCTAGTAAGCTATCGACAATGAAGTATGCAACCGACATGACTGCGAGTTGTAGAATGCGTAACACATTATCGTCACTGTCACCATGTGAAGTAAATCCCTTAACAACCCCTGTCCACAACCGGTGCTGAGTCCAAACTATAGTACTATCGTTTCTAAGGTGTCAGGCAAACAAACACTGTGTAAACATAACATACAAGCATTCGTCGAGTCACGTATAACATGCGAGAGCGGTTAGCGTTAAAAGTGTTTGCGTTGTGTGTTCGATGTGATTTGATATAGGTAACGTATGTAACACCCAAAAGTGCGTTAAAGGAAAATGGGTTCGAGTATACTCACAGTATATGTTTAATAATTAAACACTGCCTTGGATTGAAGGGAGCGCTTGGAGGTTAGCCTGAGTAAAGAACCATAGTATAAGAATTGAACAATGCATAACAGTGCGTTAGGTGAGATAAGCGATCGGATGGTGAGTCGGTCCGGATGACCGTCCAGCAGAAGGTCATCCGAACGGATAACCAACACCCGATCTCAGCTCAGGCTCACCTAGTTTATTTTATAATTAATTATAATTATTAATATATATAGAATTAAGTTAGTTTTTCATAATTTTATGCATAGTAATTGTTATTATTTGAATATATATTTAATATATTAGTTTAAATATATATATATATATATATAAATTGTCACACCCCCAAAATACCACATGCGAAATCACCGCGGGACGTGTGACGTACCAGGATCCAAGCCACCAATCACATTAAATTAGGCATAATAATTAAATAAAACATCTCATTCATTTCAAAATATAAATGAAAGTCATAAGTTTAAAACCAAGGTACATGTTCAGCGGAAGCATATAGTAATAGTTAATCAATTGTTTCAAAACAAGTGTTCAAGAACCAATGTGACAAGTATCCAAGAGTCTCGATCCATGACCACTCCAGCGCTCCCAGATAGCAAGTCCATAATCAGAAATCTAACGACCTGCAAGCATGCAGACAAGTGTGTCACACGACGCTGGTGAGTTCAAAGTTTTGTTAACGCGTTTAGTTACCAGTTGTGTGTATAAAATAGTTCAACAGTTTGATTTGATGATGTTATTAACTCGATTACCACAACTGGTTACAAGATATGAATGCCCAACCCCAATGCCTCTATCAAGGCATTGGTCAAGTGGTCGAGGTAATTAGCTCAACTAATAACCTCGAGTAGATGTAAAGGGGTCTTACGTGATACAAGATGTGATTGCCCAACCCCAATGCCTCTATTAAGGCATTGGTCAAGTGGTCAAGGTAATTAGTTCACGTCCGTCATTTCGGCACGGTGTGAGGGTGCCAAACCTAATAGCGCTATCAACTAAATACCTCGTTGCCTTACCGGCAACAATCGGTAGATGTAAGGGGTCTTATATGATAGAAACTGAGTAATAACCAACATCCCATTAACCTGCATTCCTCCCAGGAACGTTACCCGATATCCCTTCCCGGGATGCATGCTTGGAAAAGTGCAGTGAACTCACCTTGATTTGCTCGGTAAGACTAGTTACATATTCACGGTTGATCTACCATGTCCTAACATGGTTATCAATATCGATCAGTTTTGTTTACTAGTTAATCACATATTTAACAGGTAACATCACGTGGCACGTAACAGAAAACACATTGCATCACGTAATAAATTACATGGAGGCTAGTCACGCAGGTTCACATATACATGTAGGGTTAACACTTTATTCACATGCAACAATAATGACCTCTCACATGAGCCTGACACTTGATGTCATGTATTAACATGATAAAGGAACAAAATCACAGTCAAATGAAATATGATGATTCTTATCATCACGGCCGCCAACCATATTCAAAATACCATCTTAGTGGGCCGTCTCACTTAGTGGGCTGAACAATTTATTGGGCCGATAACCATGTGTTGATTAATGAACCTACTAAGCCACGTGATGATAAGATTTACTCAATTAATAAGATGATAAATTCTATCAGAACATTAAACTTCACATGGATGAGGAATATGAAATTAGTGGCCGACATGGATTAATGTGCATAATAGTTCTCCACATGCAACCTTGATAAACTCTCCTGACAAACATTAACCGCTAAAGGCATATGATTGGGCCGAGTATTAATTTGTCACATGGGCTGGTATCAATCATGATATCAATTAATGGCTGACATAAAAACAAGTGTATAACACAAGTGTTTGTTTCACGTGAATGGGCTGACATACTTTCTCAATCATGATATCCATTGATGAATTCACATGCATTCTTACCATTCTAATTCAACCTTAATGACATGCACTCATAATATATCTTTCTACTTCAGCATTAATAACACGCATTCTGATTACATCATGCTATTCCAATATTAGCGACATGCACACAGATTATATTTACACATGAATAATTGCTGCCATGACTATCACAGCGGGCCCCTCCCCTTCTCGATGGAACACCATGTTTTGTCATAACAAGCACCGGCGAAACTTCTCAGGTTTCGTCATGACCGGCTCCGACGAAACTCCCAGGTTTCGTCGAACATCATCTAGCACAGTTACACAGTTACCGCATTACATTCATTCAAAACCCTGATCATCGTTCTAGTCTTTAACAAGTATCAATATCACATCAGTTTATCGGACCCTATTTCATCAACAATATCCAATAATACCAATCATCAACACAATACGATCAGTTATACACAGAATGATGTCTAGCAAAAACCCTAGTTCATACACAGATCAGTAGATCAATCGGTCTGTACACACAAAACATTACGTCACGTCCAATACACACAGTAATCCCAAACCAACGACTAACATTATAATAATTCCAATCATGTGGTTAAGCAAAGTGTACAAGCAAATCAACACCAATAATCACACGAATATACACATAGGAAAAGAATCGAGATGCTATTTACTAACCGGCGATGCATAGAGCTAGGCACAAAGGGATAATCTCTAAGAGAGAGAGACTTCGACAGGGGGGGTCTGCCGTCGCACATCAGGGAGTATTTAGGGTTTGCAATATTTTGTGTAGCACCACTCATAAGTTCGTATATATATGAAGTGAGAGGTTGGGCCAAATTATGTTTATTAAAAACAGTGGATTGGGCCGAAACCATATTTAAAATGGTGGCAGCCCAATGACCTTCTAGACCGGTTCCGTATAGCCCCAAAAGCACTAGACATAAAACTAACCCATTACACACACACTCGCATTTACGTTACGCAGATTTATTAAGGTCACAAATGTTTCACAAACTCACTAGAGCAAAGAACGTGTAAAGAAAGTAGTGAGGAATCGGTTCACAAAACCGAAAGACATTAACCTTGAAAGTTCGGGTTGTCACATCATCCCCAACTTGAAAGAAATTTCGTCCCGAAATTTGATAAGTAATCCAAAACAGTAAAGTGTTCAATCAGGATGACTGTGGGTTTTCCGCGGGTACCACATCATCCCCAACTTGAAAGGGAATTTCGTCCCGAAATTCGCCAGTGATGTCAGAAGTTGATACAACCGTTTGAACAACTGAGGATACTAGAGCTTACTCCGATCATTGCGTTCTTGTGTTCCAACGAGCTCTCACGACTGAAATTCGACTGTCTTAATGAACCTTGACTTCCTGGTCCATGTTTTCAATGGGTTTTTGAACCAACTACATCTTGTCGTTAATCTTAGGGTATCACTAGTGTTACATTGAACAACCGCTTCTTTTAGATTCGAGACATCAAAGACATCGTGAATGCTACCTAATTCGTCAGTTAACTCAGGTTTGTGAGCCTTGTCCCTGATTCGTTCAAGGAATCCGAATGTCCCAACGCATCGTAAACTAAACTTGCCACGTTTTCAATAGCGTCCCGCACCCTCCTAGGGTGAAACATTCGATTATGACACGTTCGCCTACAGCGAACTCCCAGTGTTTCCTGACAGTCACGCGTTGTCGTCAACAAAATCTGATCCAGGCAGTCTTCAAAAGTTTCGAGCACAAGTCTGGGATCTGTGATTAGGTTGTCAACCACCTTAATCCAACAAAGAGATCGGTGTCACCGTCTATGCAATGCCTCAACAGAGCTGTCTGAATACTAGAATGGTAACGGCTGTAGTAGAACTCACCCAAAGATAAGTGTCCTTCCAAATGTTTACTAGGGTCAATCACGCACATGCTCGCAGCATGTCTTCATGTGTGAGGATGGTTCGTTACTCTGTGTCTAGACATGAGTCAAGGGTGTAGCGTACTGCCTGTCATAAGTCAGGTATGGATCAAAGTCAAAGGTAACAGGAGTTGGTACCTCGTGCCTACCAACCGCCTCTCCCAGTGGGACATTCACAAGCTGTGAAGACTCGTCAGTTTCCTTGATTGCAAGAAGGTGTGCTGGTTACGTGAGGCAATCGACGATCACCCAGGGGATAACGATAAATGTTTTCGTTTCGAATTTTAGGTAGACTAGCGACAAAATCCATGGCAGTCTGTTCTCATTTTCATATGGGTGTTTCTAGTTGCTGATACTCCACCTTAACTTTTCTTACAGGACAAGCATCACTCACATACATTGCCAGGTGGGTCTTCTTGCCCGATCACCAGTACAAGATTTAGAGATCCTAATATCCCTTATCAAAATCCAGATGACCAGAATATCGAGGTCGACGTGCTTTGCTCGACACGAGTTCCCTACAGTTGCATGAGGTAGCGCATATCGTCTGAGTTGCCAAAGGTTGCTTCTCCATGCCCCGCATGGGTTCTACTTGAAAATCCTCTTCCTTCAGTTCTCCAGTCTGAACAGAGCGAGTTTGATCAGGTAGGTTAGAGTCAATAGTGGGCTGCGGCTCAAACGTGTTTGGGTTCCATAGTCGTAACCACTCGAGGGTTCCCTCCAGTGATGCCATCACACGTTTAGCTCTTTCAAACAAGGGTGCATGGGAGGCCCTTGTGATCGGTCTAAATAACGCATCTGGTACCGTCCAAGTGGTGCCTCCATCTAAAATTTCCAAGACCACGGTTTTCACCGCCAGTTGTGTGTCGTGCGGTTCCTCTTCCATCACGCAATTCATCACTCTCTCATGTTGCGTCGGTGTGTGACTAGGACTCTGATTCGGACCATCATGGTATACCACTGAATCACCCGCACCCTTGGGTAAAGACGATGCTCAGTGCATTGCAGAGTTGGAATTCGAAAGCTGAAAAGACGTCTTCCTATTTTGTCTTTCACAAACAGAGCACCCTGTTGTACTAAAGAGATTTAAGTTGTGCAACCTTTGAATATCCTGTGAGTAAGCTGCGATAGTATCTAGCGAAACCAAGGAGTTGCTGCATCCCCGAAGGAACCTTTGGTATCGATCACTTTCTAACAAGATGCATCTTGGCGAGATCCACGTATATTCCCACTCCGTTGGTTACATGATCAAAATGCATCTCTCGAATCTAGATGTGGCATTTAACAAGAATTCGCACGTAGTGGCTCCTCCCACAGGAGCGCTAAAATAGGATACATATGCCACCCATGGCGTTCCTTTCTCCTAGTCATGATTCAGATCGTCATCAACAAATACGGTCGATTCATGTGATCCTTGAAGCTGCTGGTGTGTTGATCAACTCAATGATCATGGTGTACGAAGTTGAAATGACTGCATCGCGTTCGACGTGCTGTTCTAAGAGAATTCCCCTCTTGGACATCCATCTGTTAATAGTTCGTTCGTTAGTCAATCTTCGAATAGGAGCTTAATCCTTGCGACCGGTCAATAGGTTGTCAAAACATGGTCAAGACGAACGGTCCTTGACTGTCACTTTGTGTAACACCTGTGCCTCCACGGCCATAAAACAAATACCAAACCAATGAAATATTATATTTCATACTTGGGATTTGTAAAAATATGTGTATCATTTGCACATATCAATTCTCGTTCAATTTCAAACTCTAAATCGCTTTCTGGAGGGTTATACGCGCTCCGATGTGTAGATATAACCAGTTTAATCCAACGAACACTCCGGAATAGTGAAATAGGCTTAACATACCTTAAATAACCTTTACATAACTTAGATATAAGTTTTGGAAGGTTTGGTGTGGTGAAATCAAGGTTTAATCGCTTACGGGGACTAAAGTTGACAAACTGCGAAAGTATGCCAATTTGAACTGTAACAGACCTTCCGGAACATGACCATAAGTTAAACATACCATAAATATCCTTTACATAGCTTAGAAATAGGCTTTGAGGTGTTCGGTATGCTAAAATAAACTTTTGTGTCATTCAGGGACTAAAAGTGTCAAAAAGTGCACAAGTTTGCATTTTTACGCGTAACTTACGTTCTGAATACATCCGGACATCCAAAAATTTATTTAAGCACTAAAATATTTTATTTTAGTGTTCGGCATAAGAAAAATCCATTCGTCGCGTCATTTGGATCGTTTTTCGCGCTTATGCGCATTCTGTCGTAATTAACCGAACAACGCAACCGTACGGCTAAACGAACCGACATCCGAGATATTTTTGAGCACAATTTAAGTTCCCTATACTTTAACTTCATTTTAGAGCTTTGAAATGGGGTTAACGGGGCTTAAACGTGTCAAAAATGCATCGAAAACCAAGTTTAGGGGCTGCAGGGACCAAAACTGTAAATCTGCCAAAGTTGTTACCTTACGGACCTCAACATTGGCAGCTTTGAGGTCCGTAAAGCAGTCTGCAGACCAGATTCAATGTTTTAAACAGCCTGTTTGCACTTGTTTAATCCACAACCACATGTTCTCCATTGCCTAGTCAGATGATAAGGACCATTTTGAGCCACCACAACTTCCCGACACTTGTACGGGTGGGATTAAGGCACGTTTTCCATGAAACGATCCTAACGGTGGACCTTTTACTATAAATACCCCACCCCCCATGCTTCAAAATTACAAGAATTCTGATTTGAGAAACTCTAAGTTGAAACCATTGTTTCATACCTGAGATTCTTGGATCGGGATTAGCATTCGGGGACCCTGGGTAAGTATTCTTTCGTTCTTTTCCTTATTTTATTGCTTTTCGAGTCCGAAAGTCAAACTTTGTTTGACTTTCAGCGTTGACCAGCATATGGTCAATGCGAAGTTCGTAGGAACTTCGCAACGTGAGTGTAATCACGTTGGTTATAGTCCCTTGGGACTATGCCTACTGATTACCACGTTGTCTAGGGTCGTAGGGTAAACGATCTAATAAATCGCCTATACCTTCGAACCCGACCCATTTGGTCGATCATTAGGATCCGACCAAATACATTAGGTGACCATAGTAGGTAGGGAATAACCTTCCGAGGTTATACCCTATGGTCACATCGTTTGAGTAGTTGTATGATAGGTAGTTTATATGCCTTAGGTAAATTACCAGAATACCCTTTTCATGTATAATTGGTAATTAAGCATATGTAACCTAAACTTTTGTCACATAACTAATTATGTAACATGTTTAGGCATATAACACTTGTCATAGGACTAGTTAGACGGTCCGAACGCGTTTCACGCGCACGACGCGTTAAAGTAGCATATGTTACCTTAATGGGTCGCGATGGGTCGAAAGCACTTAGGTTAGGTTTCATGTAGTATGTAGGCCTTGTTAAACCATATCATATGACTTCCAATACTCATTTGGGTTACCAAGCCTCATCCTATCCGATCTCCCGATTTAAGTCAGGTTTATTTATATAGTTTTAGATTGCCGACTGATTCCGTGCTCCCTCTAGCTTTGTTTGGTTGTTGTTCAAGACCTCCAAGCATTCTCAGGCGAGTACATTATTCCCCTATTTTACTGCTTTCAATTGTTTTGGGGTGACTCATATGTGCTAAATGTTTTCGATGTTATAACGATGGTTTCAAAAACGATTAAGACGATTTATACAAAACTAATAACGATTTCATAAAGTGAACAAACTTGTTGGTTGTAGTTACATAACAAATGACATTCATTAGCAATGATCAAGCCGACCAGTATTAGGTTATGGTGCCATAGGATCTGACAAATCCCGTTATTTACTACACCCGTGGTTATGTGTGGGTATGGTAGGTAGCGACTGAATCTGTAATTGTTAACTTACCCTATGGAGGTTTGTTAATACGAAAACGAGAAGCGACGAGTGATGAGTCACGAAGGTTTGAATGTTATTAGCGAGACGATCATATAAGTAGTTTCACGACCTAAAACGAATTAAACGATTGGGTTTCACACGATGTTTTAACGATTGGGTAACGATTGGGTTTCACACGATGTTTTAACGATTGGGTAACGATTGGGTTTCACACGATGTTTTAACGATTGGGTAACGATTGGGTTTCACACGATGTTTTAACGATTGGGTAACGATTGGGTAAACATTTGTACATGATTTACATTTGATCATGCATTTACACGAAACATAGTATTGGTTTAAACCAAGTTTTACTTCAATACTTTGTTTTGTGCGTTTCACCTATGGTTTAGTTGATGCATTTCACTAGCCATACATATTATTTTGGTTATACATATTACATGATTTACATTTGGGCATGAACATCACTTTGGTGGTTTGGTTTGGATTAAGTGATTAAGTAACAATGCGTGTGGAATATGATACAAGCATGGTGGATACGCCGCTGGTACTTCCTATATATAAGTGTTTGTATGGTATTACATATTGTAGCGTTATTTGAATCATTTCAGTTTGAGACATAGAACATTTTATACAAGTAACATACTTTTCACAAGACATTTATTTACAAACAACTTATCTTATACAAACTCATTTTACATGGTTATTCATTTAATCATGCATTATTCTCTTATTATACATATCACCTGAACTTATTATTTTTCAAATGATTTATAAAGGCAAAGCAAATTACAAGGTTCATGACTAAACATTTTCTTAAACAGAAGTCATGAATCTTATTTTCACAAAACCTATGTACTCGCCAGCATTTCTTTGCTGACCTCGTTTTCACATATGTTTCAGGTATTATTGGATGATATCGATTGATAAGATGCATGCTCACATAGGACTGGTCAAGGCCTTAGTGACTCAATAACAATGATAGACTATGTTTAATTTGTGTATTTAGATTTCCAGACGATGTAATTATTCAATGTTTAATAAAACAAAACACTTTTTGATATCCATGGTTATGAAACATTAATTCTGTTACAGCACGCCCCGATGTTTCCGCCGCGATTTGTTGTTTTACGCGGTCGGGGTGTGACACTTTGCTGAGTTCTCAGTAGACATACGAAGAGGCCTATCTTCACGGTTATAACTGGGCTCCCCAAAGCGAAAGAAACTAGATCCGGTAAACTCCTGTCCAACCGTTCATGTAGGTAATTTGACGGTTCTTGCAACCCTCCTGGTGCAAGATAATAAGGAACACTAGTAACAAGGGCTGCTTTTGACATGATATCGATCTGATATTCTACTTGACGATGTGAAGGTAAACCTGATAGTTCTTCTGGTAGCACTTAGGAAGAATTCACGAACAACTGGTGAATCCTCGATCCTCTTTTCCTTAGCCTTAACATCAGTATCGAGTGCTAACATAGCGGAATAATCCTTCCGTAGACACTTCTGGGCCTTCATAGCTGGAATGGCGCTAACCGTTGCGCCACTCTGACGCGTTAGAACATATAAAAATCCTCCACCAAAGAGAGGGATAAGTAGGATCTTCTCTTCACAAGGTACATCTATCAAGAGTAGCAGAAGAAAGGTCGATGCCGAACACTTGTCCCACAAGGTTGAGTTTTCATCCCAACAATCATATGAGGTTTCCATTGTTTTGCCATCAGCCGATTCCACAACAAGTTCAGTTTCGAGAAGCATCACGGTTAAACAGAACAGAGACAAAGCGGATAGCTACCCATCCATGCTACCATGTTGCTACTACGCCTGGCGTCGCCTACGCCAATCATAATTGCCCTACCACGGTTACCACTTCCAGTGTTGTTGCTACGGTTGCGAGGATTCCTAATACTGTCATTATTTCCTTGGTTGTTGACATCTTGTCTTAACAATAGTCAGTCCTTCCCAACGTCACCTTCGTTTCCATACTACAGACTATGATTACGAGTACCTTGATGTTGCCGTGACTGTTGCCCCTAATGGCGTTGCTTGAGACGGAGCCCTACGATCTTTTACCAGCAAGATCCATCTTGTCCCCTTCCATGTCACGTCCTAATGCGCCACTCGTTGTGCTGTCAATTACACATTCCACCTTACAGTCAATTGTCATCGCTTATGACCCCATTAACTCATAAGAGTTGACTCCCATAAGTCGCTGACTAGAGTTAAAGATTCAATTGGAGTCAAATTGTTGATGTTTGTTGCCGGTAATCAGGGTCGTCCTAATACTGAAGTCGGTGAGGTACTACGCTCATCCTCTTGTCCATCAATTTGCATGTTGATTGAGTAATACACTATATATTGCGAGAGTGTTGCAGAAGTGATCACACTTCGAGGTCAGAGGCGTCAATACGTTGAGTTCCAGCAAACGAGGAAAAGTGAGAAAGATATAGACCAATCATTGTCGTTGCAACTTCCAACTCAGGGATGTTCGTACAAGCACCTAATACTATCCACAGTTCGCTAGGTGTTCAGATGTGTATTCAGGCAATACTCGATAGCATCGAGGTTCGAAAGGTTTCAGAGAGAAGTGTGAAAATCACGTTTGAGTAGGAGACAATCACTGTTATGATTCCTATAGACTTGTTATGCTTCACGTTGACCTAAAAACAGAGCAGAACCCCTTTTTCACTTGTTAGGCCTCACTGGGACTCACATGCACCCCACATTATTATTATGTGTGCACCCACAATAATATTGTGATTTGCATGCTCATCTCAGCTCATCCTAACTCATGTCAAATGGTTCCTCCAACTCAAGTAGCAAACAAAGAGCATCACGAAACGTGAGTCACGAATGTTTTAGGGAAATACCACCCTATCAGTCATATAACGCATGCAAGTAATACAGGAATTCATACTGTTGTGCTAAACGTGCAATCACATGCAATATCATATGTAAGTGTTCACTAGTTACACAGTACAATGAGTATACGAGAGACGAACCTTGCAATCTGGAGCTGAGTGTCATGGACGTATTCACGTTTTCAGTACGGTTTGGTTATAGTCTGGTTTTATAAAAACGTTTTTAAAACCAAGTTCACTATAACCAGTGGCTCTGATACCAAACTGTCACACCCCCAAAATACCACATGCGAAATCACCGCGGGACGTGCGACGTACCAGGATCCAAGCCACCAATCACATTGAACTAGGCATAATAATTAAATAAAACATCTCATTCATTTCAAAATATAAATGAAAGTCATAAGTTTAAAACCAAGGTACATGTTCAGCGGAAGCATATAGTAATAGTTAATCAATTGTTTCAAAACAAGTGTTCAAGAACCAATGTGACAAGTATCTAAGAGTCTCGATCCATGACCACTCCAGCGCTCCCAGATAGCAAGTCCATAATCAGAAATCTAACGACCTGCAAGCATGCAGACAAGTGTGTCAGACGACGCTGGTGAGTTCAAAGTTTTGTTAACGCGTTTAGTTACCAGTTGTGTGTATAAAACAGTTCAACAGTTTGATTTGATGATGTTATTAACTCGATTACCGCAACTGGCTACAAGATATGAATGCCCAACCCCAATGCCTCTATCAAGGCATTGGTCAAGTGGTCGAGGTAATTAGCTCAACTAATAACCTCGAGTAGATGTAAGGGGTCTTACGTGATACAAGATGTGATTGCCCAACCCCAATGCCTCTATTAAGGCTTTGGTCAAGTGGTCAAGGTAATTAGTTCACGCCCGTCCTTTCGGCACGGTGTGAGGGTGCCAAACCTAATAGCGCTATCAACTAAATACCTCGTTGCCTTACCGGCAACAATCGGTAGATGTAAGGGGTCTTATATGATAGAAACTGAGTAATAACCAACATCCCATTAACCTGCATTCCTCCCTGGAACGTTACCCGATATCCCTTCCCGGGATGCATGCTTGGAAAAGTGCAGTGAACTCACCTTGATTTGCTCGGTAAGACTAGTTACATATTCACGGTTGATCTACCACGTCCTAACATGGTTATCAATATCGATCAATTTTGTTTACTAGTTAATCACATATTTAACAGGTAACATCACGTGGCACGTAACAGAAAACACATTGCATCACGTAATAAATTACATGTAGTCTAGTCACGCAGGTTCACATATACATGTAGGGTTAACACTTTATTCACATGCAACAATAATGACCTCTCACATGAGCCTGACACTTGATGTCATGTATTAACATGATAAAGGAACAAAATCACAGTCAAATGAAATATGATGATTCTTATCATCACGACCGCCAACCATATTCAAAATACCATCTTAGTGGGTCGTCTCACTTAGTGGGCTGACCAATTTATTGGGCTGATAACCATGTGTTGATTAATGAACCTACTAAGCCACGTGATGATAAGATTTACTCAATTAATAAGATGACAAATTCTATCAGAACATTAAACTTCACTTGCATGAGGAATATGAAATTAGTGGCCGACATGGATTAATGAGTATTAATTTGTCACATGGGCTGGTATCAATCATGATATCATTTAATGGCTGACATAAAAACAAGTGTATAACACAAGTGATTGTTTCACGTGAATGGGCTGACATACTTTCTCAATCATGATATCCATTGATGAATTCACATGCATTCTTACCATTCTAATTCAACCTTAATGACATGCACTCATAATATATCTTTCTACTTCAGCATTAATAACACGCATTCTGATTACATCATGCTATTCCAATATTAGCGACATGCACACATATTATATTTACACATGAATAATTGCTGCCATGACTATCACAGCGGGCCCCTCCCCTTCTCGATGGAACACCATGTTTTGTCATAACAAGCACCGGCGAAACTTCTCAGGTTTCGTCATGACCGGCTCCGACGAAACTCCCAGGTTTCGTCGAACATCATCTAGCACAGTTACACAGTTACCGCATTACATTCATTCAAAACCCTGATCATCGTTCTAGTCTTTAACAAGTATCAATATCACATCAGTTTATCGGACCCTATTTCATCAACAATATCCAATAATACCAATCATCAACACAATACGATCAGTTATACACAGAATGATGTCTAGCAAAAACCCTAGTTCATACACAGATCAGTAGATCAATCGGTCTGTACACACAAAACATTACGTCACGTCCAATACACACAGTAATCCCAAACCAACGACTAACATTATAATAATTCCAATCATGTGGTTAAGCAAAGTGTACAAGCAAATCAACACCAATAATCACACGAATATACACATAGGAAAAGAATCGAGATGCTATTTACTAACCGGCGATGCATAGAGCTAGGCACAAAGGGATAATCTCTAAGAGAGAGAGACTTCGACAGGGGGGGTTTGTTGTCGCACATCAGGGAGTATTTAGGGTTTGCAACTGTTTTTCCGTTTTCTGCATTTAGGCATTCTTGTTGCCGGGGTAGTTGGACCGGTTTGATTGATTGGGACACAGGAAGGGTACATCCTGTTGCATTTAGGCATTCTTATTGCTGCTGATATATTCTGTGTTTCTTATTTGTTGTTTGTTATATTCTCTTGTTGATATCCTCTTGTTTGTTGAGCTGTTATTGTCTGTGATACTCGCGTCTGGTTGTTTGTGTTGTTATTTCTGCTGTTTACCTGTTGTGTTACCTTATTGTGTGAACTTATTGTGTGAACTTATCTTATTCTGTTGTTTACCTGCTGTTTACCTGTTGTGTTATCTTATTCTGCTGTTTACCTGTGGTGTTATTGTTTAGACATTGTTCTTGATCGTATTTGTGATTGTTGACTTATTGTGTGAACTTATTTATAACGCTCTATTTGATCAGTATTTGTTATGCGTGGGTCCTTTTTGGATTATCGGGTGATTTGTAGCAATCATAGACGGTAGATATCATGATTTTTCATTGAGATCGTGTTCGAGGACGAGGGGTGCAGGGAGGGGAAAAGATAGGGGGTATAGTTTGCGCGTGGCTTCGTGGAATGTAGGAACCCTTAGTAGTAAGTTCTTGGAGATCATAGATACACTAAAAAGACGTAGGGTAGAGATAGCGTGCCTTCAGGAGACTAGGTGGAAGGGACATAAAGGGGATGAGCGCAATGGGTACAAGTTGTTATATTCAGGGTCTGATGGGGTAAAGAATGTGGTAGGTTTTCTAGTTGATATAAACTTGTATAAAAATGTGGTAGAGGTGATACGATACAACGATAGGATCATGGTGTTGAGATTAGTAATAGGAGAGGAAGTGGTGACAGTTGTTTGCGCATATGCCCCACAAGTGGGACTAGGGGATCAAGAGAAAAGAGATTTTTGGGACTGCCTAGACGGAGTTGTGAGGGCCATACCTAGGGAAGAAAGAATTTTCATAGGAGGCGATTTTAATGGCCATATTGGTAGGCATAGTGATGGTTTTAGTGAGGTTCATGGGGGCTTTGGTTTTGGTGATAGGAACAACCCTGGTAGGGATTTGCTAGAGTTTACGGTGGCCCACAACCTAGGTATTCTGAATTCTTTCTTTAAGAAGAAAGAATCACAGTTGATTACTTTTAGCAGTTGCGGACGTAACACTCAGATCGACAATATTTTGATGAGGCTAGGAGATCGAAGGTGGTGGAGGGACTGCAAGGTTATACCAGGGGAGACAGCAGTGACTCAACACCGTTTATTGGTGGCGGATATAGTCATGAGAGGAAAGCTGACCAAGGGAGAGAGGGTAATGCGACCTAGGGTTAGATGGGGTATGTTCAAGGGCGACAAAATCGAAGTGTTTAGAGATAAGGTCCTCTTAATGACATCGCCTAGAGTAGATGGGGACGCAAACCAAACGTGGGAGGACATGGCAAACACCATTACTAATGTGGCGAAGGAAACGCTAGGGGTTGTAAAAGGAAAGAGGTGTGGCCATAAGGAGTCATGGTGGTGGAATGAGGATGTGCATACTAAAATAAGGATTAAACAAGGGTGCTTTAGGGATCTTTTGAGGTGTACAGTCGAGGAGGAGCAAGCGATTTTAAGGGATAGATATAAAGGGGCGAAGAGAGAGAGGCGAAGAAGGCAGTGTCAGAGGCGAAGAACGCAGCTTACAAGCGGATGTATGATCGACTGGAAACAATGGAGGGGGAGCATGGCATGTTCAAGATTGCAAAGGATAGAGAGCGTAGAAGGCAAGACTTAGGAGCAGTGAAGTTTTTAAAGGGAGAGGACGGATGCGTTCTAGTCAAAGAACACGACATTAAGATGAGATGGCAAGTGTACTTCTACAATCTTTTCAATGGCAGGAGGGATTACCAACAATAAATTGAAGAAAATGATGATTCACCTACGCAAAGGCGACTACGGAATAACGGCTACTGTCGACGTATCACACGGGAGGAGGTGAGAACAAACCTTAGAAAGATGGGAAGGGCTAATGCAGTTGGGCCAGATAACATACCGATTGAGGTCTGGAAATGCTTGGGAGAAGGAGTACATTGGCTAACTATTTTATTCAATCTTATTTTCAAATCTGGGAAAATGCCAGATCAATGGAGGAATAGTGTAGTAGTACCGGTGTATAAGAACAAAGGGGACGCCCAATGTTGTGGGAATTATAGAGGGATTAAGCTGCTAGGACACACTATGAAATTATGGGAGAGAATAATTGAGACGAGAATCCGAAGAGAAACCCAAGTCACGGTAAACCAATTTGGTTTTATGCCAGGGCGATAGACTACGGAGGCAATACATATTCTAAGGAGATTGATGGAGAAGTATAGGGAGAAGAAACGAGACCTACACATGGTGTTCATTGATCTTGAAAAGGCCTATGACAGTGTGCCACGTAAACTGATTTGGGATAGTTTGGAGAGTAGAAGGGTTTCTGGGAAGTATATTGACTTAATTAGGGATATGTATGTTAGGACTGAGACTAGTGTCCGAGCGCCTGTAGGGGATACTGATTCTTTCCCGGTGGAGGTAGGACTCCACCAAGGGTCCGCTTTGAGCCCTTTTCTATTTGCAGTTATCCTAGATGAGTTGACAAAGTCAATTCAGGGGGCTCTTCCATGGTGCCTGCTTTTTGCAGATGATATTGTGTTAGTTGCTGATAGTAAACAAAGCCTGAATGCGAGGTTAGAAGAGTGGCGAGCAGCTTTAGAGGGAAGAGGTTTAAAGATTAGTCGATCTAAGACTGAGTACTTGTATTGCGACTTTAGTGGAGTAGACAACGATAAGGACATTCAGATCACCATTGACAGTCAAGCGGTCCCGCAGGTGACTAAGTTCAAGTATCTAGGATCGTTTGTCCAAAGAGATTGGGAGATAGATAGTGACGTTGCTCACCGCATCCAGGTCGGATGGTGTAGGTGGAGAGCTGCCACTGGGGTATTGTGCGATAGGAGGTTCCCAACAAAATTGAAAGGGAAATTTTATAGGGTTGCAATTAGACCTGCTATGTTATATGGAACCGAATGTTGGGCCATTAAGGAAGTACAGGCACGCAAGATGGAGGTAGTAGAGATGAGAATGCTAAGATGGATGTGTGGCCACACAAGGTTAGACCGGATAAGAAATGATGTTTTTAGGGAAAGGTTAGAAGTAGCTAGTATATCAGATAAGATAAAGGAGGGAAAATTGAGATGGTTTGGGCATGTGAAGAGGAGGCAGACGGTAGAACCAGTTAGAGTGGTTGAAACCCTCGAGGTGGAGGGGAGGAGGAGTGGAGGCAGACCCAAAATTACTTGGGATGAGCGGATTAGGCAGGATTTGCAAAAATTGCACCTCTCTGAGAACATGGTCCATGATAGGAGCTCGTGGAGACGTAGGATTAAGGTTAAGAATTTCTAGGAAAGGGTACAATTGTGTTTTTAGGTGTAGTGTATGGTCGTTCATAAGTATCTATGTGTATAGGATGTTTTGTTCAGTTGTGTTTCTAGGTATAGTGTATGGTCGTAGATATGTAACTATGTGTATAGACTGTTTTGTGTTGTCATATTTGTTTTGTTCTACCATGCACTTTTTCGCAACTCATACTACATTCGTAGCTTCATACACATACACACACACCTCATGCTTAATTTATTTCTTTCCTGGGTGTTTTGGAGCCGAGGGTCTCTCTGGAAGCAGCCTCTCTATCCCTAGGGGTAGAGGTAAGGTGTGCCTACATCCCACCCTCCCCAGACCCTACAAATAGCTTTGCTATTTGTGGGATTTTACTGGGTATGATTGATTGATTGAATATTTTGTGTAGCACCACTCATAAGTTCGTATATATATGAAGTGAGAGGTTGGGCCAAATTATGTTTATTAAAAACAGTGGATTGGGCCGAAACCATATTTAAAATGGTGGCAGCCCAATTACCTTCTCGACCGGTTCCGTATAGCCCCAAAAGCACTAGACATAAAACTAACCCATTACACACACACTCGCATTTACGTTACGCAGATTTATTAAGGTCACAAATGTTTCACAAACTCACTAGAGCAAAGAACGTGTAAAGAAAGTAGTGAGGAATCGGGTTCACAAAACCGAAAGACATTAACCTTGAAAGTTTGGGTTGTCACATAAATAGTACGCTTGTTTAGGCTTGCAAGCCGGATCGAGCTCGATAAGTATAACAACCCTCAAAAACACCCCTAAATGCTCTAATTATTCCCCGAATACTCGTATACGGACTCGTCTAACCTTAGTTTTTATAAAAATCAAATAAAACAAGAATTAGACATCGCTCGCGGGTCGCGACTAAGTCAGGGGGTGGCTTCGCGGGGCGCGACCATTGATAACTGGCGGAACCTTAGCGTGCCACGTGGCGCGACACACGGCTAACCTACACTGGTGACTAACCAGACCGAGCCGTAGCTAGGTCTGGCTCACGGGGCGTGAAGCCCAGACCCCAGTGGGTCGCGGGGAGCGAGGGAATTAGTTTCCAGCCTATAAAAGGAGGCCTTCAGCCTTAGTATCAGTCGTTCAATTCTTTTCTTTCTCTCTGTCCCTATAATAGCTAAACGTTGCTCGATATTACACCCCTAAAACACGAAGCTCTGCCTGGTTGTAAATATTTTAACCCCCGATCACTAATTCATTACCCTACCCGATTGATTTAGGGCTCCGTAATGCATGTCGAGGCTCTGCCTGGCTAAGTTTTTTTGGAGTTCTGTCTCGTGTTGTATGGATAATGTGATTTGGGTTATATTACTAACACATGTGCATTGTTTATTTTTAATAGACTATAATTAGGAACACCAACAGGAAGCTGCAGAAATACCTAGGTCTACAATGTGAGTCATTCTCTTTTTCTACCAAACTGTTTTACCAAAACCTTAAATGTTTTCGATTATACTTATAGTGATTGAGTCTATGTATTCTACAATTGCTACCGGTATGTGGGGTTTTGTATACACTACTTGTAATCCGTTACTATTGGACAACGAGTTAGGCAATGAGTAACATGACCATAGTCATGGAACTATGAACATGACAAATACTGAATAAGTATATTGGTAGATATAAACATTGTAATCGCTCTCAATAATACTGTAAAGTTATAAAAGCTTGTTTTGATTAAACTGGGATGCACTCACCAATATTTCTTGCTGATAAAAATCTTTTTAAAACGCGTTTCAGGCAACTTAATGTGAAGCTAATAGAAACCAGCAGGGGAGCACTAAAGGCTTAAAGAAGTGGCTATAAAAGTTACCTAAATAAAATGGAGTTTATGTTTTCAATAATTAGGGTTTATCCCTAAAAATGTATTATCAATGAAAGTTGGGTTTTATCCCATTTATTTATTATAAAAGTTTGGTGTTTTGAAACTCTGATAAATATGTCCTAACTACGGTCCTGATGTCTCATTTCCACGGCCAAATTAATAAACACCGATACCATCTGGCTGTCCCGCGGCTGCCCGCTCCCGGGGTAGGGGTCGGGGGCTGCGACAATAAGTGAAGCTCGGGCTAGGCTCGTTTACTAAATGAGCTTGTTTTTAGGCTTGGACTCAAGCTCGTTAAGCTTAGCTCGTTTTGAGCGTTTTTTTCAAGCCGAGCTCGAGCTCGTTTGCACTCCTAAGGAGAGGGTACACTGTGTCTTAGCTTTGTTTTTAGGGTTTTATATTTTTCTACACTTTAGGAGGACTTTGTTTGTGATTGTCTTCATGAATTTATGTCTATATATTGTTCCATGAGGTTATATATGTCTATAGTCTTCAATTTTACTCTTTCACTACTTCTTTTACTATTTGGTAGCTGTCTACTTATATATTTTTAGTGTGTTTGTTGTGGGGATGGGGGTCCCTACATCCCACTATCCATACAAATGGCATCACTATTGGTGGGATTTACTGGGTACGACATTGTTGTTGTTGTTATTGGTAATGATAACAATGGCTTTAAGTCGGTTCATGGGGGCTTTGGTTTTGGTGACAGGAACGACCCTGGTAGGGATTTTTTATAATTTGCGGAGACCCACCAGCTAGGTGTTAAAAACTCATTCTTTTAAAAGATTGAATCATTGTTAATTGCATTTTAGCAGCGGGAGGCGTTACACACATATCGATTATCTTAAGACGAGGCAAGGAGATCGAAGATTTTGCAGAGACTACAGTGTTATACCTAGAGAACCAGAAGTGGCCCAACATCGTTTATAATATGTAGACATAGTCAAGAGAGAAAAGCTGATTGGAGGGAGAGATTAATGAGACCTGGGATCCGGTGGGAAGTTTGAAGTGCGACATGATTGCAGTATTTAGAGATAAGGTCATCTCGATGACATTTGCTTGATTGGGTGGGACACAAACCGAATGTGGAAGGATACGGTGACCAACATTATTTGTGTGGCAAAGGAGACTGTAGGGGTCACCATAGGTAAGGCTAGTGGATGTAAGGAGACATAGTGGTGGACTAAGAATGTTCAAACCAAAATAAGGGATGAGCAAGGGAGTGTTATGGATCTTTTGAGGCAAACGGACAAGAAGGTGCAAGTGAGACTAAGGGATGGATACAAAAAGGCTAATAGAGAGGCGAAGTAGGCAGTGATGTGGCAAATAACAAATCCTATAAGAGGATGTATGAACGCTTCGAAACAAAGGAATGGGAGCATGATACATTCAAGATTGCAAAGGCTAAGGAGCCCATGAGGCAAGATCTAAGATTAGTGAGGTATAGAAAAGGAGAGGATGGATAAGTTTTAGTCAAGGAACATGAGATTAACTTGAGATAGCAAACCAATTTTCATGATCTTTTTCAATGGAAAGAGGGTTACAAGCAAGAAAGAAAACGGGAACCATACAATTCAAAGGCAACAATGGAGTAACTACTACTGTCGGCATATTACATAGGGAGATGTGAGCACATCACTTATGAAGATGGGAAATGTTTTGGTCAAAAATCTGATTAAGGATTGTGTAACTAAACTTTGAATGTGAGGGAGACTGCTTATTGTGTTGATCAAATGAATGAACAAATATCAAACAAAAATGGCAATGAACACAAGGATTTATACGAGGAAAAAGCCCTTGATCAATGAATGATCTCCAGCATAAAAAACCTCGGGTGATGGAAACTATCGATCACCAAGTATATTGAACAAAAAAGTTTACAACTTTGGATGGTATTGAGCTTGTTACAATGAGATTGCTAGTGTGTTCGAGAGCTTGAGTTCGAGAGAGAATGTGCGAGTATATGTGTGTGTCAAAAACTGATCTATCAAGCTTAATACCCCCACTAAAATATTCAACTAATCTATCCTAACTAACCATCAGAAATTCAAGCCATGAACCCACATTCACCATCAACGGTCATTGACCCATGCACGTGCTTGAAGTGAGAGCATATTCCCCTTGATTCTAGGTTAGAATAGGCCTTCTTTGAAATGCACCTTCAAAACAAGGCCAAAAAATATTGGAAACAATTGTTAGTTTGTCAGAATAATAATGAGGATCCGTGATCCTTAGTCTTCCTGCACCATTTCCTGAGGATCCGTGATCCAGGCCAAACAAAGGATACATGATCCACAAGTGTTAAAATTCTATGCCCAATAAGAAAGGTTAAGGCAACTGGCCTGAACAATGTACTAATAGAAGTGTGGAAGTGTTAGGAGATGAGTGCGTTCAATAGCTAACTAATTTTTTGAATCCTACTTTTAAATCTAGAAAAATGCGAGATCAGTGGAAGCCATACACATTCTAAGGAGATTAATGCAAAACTATAGGGAGATGAAGCAGAACCTGCATAAAGTGTTCAGTGACCTCGAAAAGACATACATCACCATGCCACGTAAACTGAGTTGTGATAGTTTGAAGGGTGGGGGTTATAGATACAACCATGCATATCTATGATAGGACTGAAACTAGTGTTACGATGTTTATAGGGGATATTGATTACTTCCTGTGGACATATGACTCCACCAATGGTCTGTGTTATGCCCGTTTCTTTATGCAGTTATTCTGGATGAGTTGTCTAAGGCGATTTAGAAGACAGACGCATGATGCATGTTTTTTGCAGATGATATTGTGTTAGTTACGGAGACTAAACACAACCTGAATGCAAGGGTAGAAAAGTGTTGTGCAACTATAGAGGACATGGGTTTAAATATTAGTCGTTCTGAGACTAAGAACCTTTACTGTGATTTTAGTGGTGTAGGCAACGACGACACTGAGATAACTATTGAAGGTCAAGTGATTCCGCAGGAACTAGGTTCAAGTATTTAGGATTGTTTGTGCAAGGAAAAAAGAAGATATATAGTGGCATAGCTCACTGCATACAGGCTGGCTGGTGTAGGTGGAGAGTAGCCACTAAGGTATTATGCGACAAGAGGTTCCCAACTAAACTAAATGAGAAATTATATAGGGTTGAAGTTAGACCTATTATTTTATATATGACTGGATGTTGAGCCATCAAAAATACAAAAACACGCAAGATGGGAATGGCAAAGATTATTACGTTGAGATGGATGTGTGGGTACATAAGGTAGACTAGATATGAAATGAGATTTTTAGAGAAAATTTAGGAATAACTAGTATTTCAGATAAGATAAAGGAAGGAGATTTAGATGGTTTAGACATGTGAGGAAGAGACAGACAACAACTGTCACGGCCCCAGCCCCGGTTTGACCCGGTCAGGAGCCGCGGAACAGGAACCCGTGGTATTTATTAATTGATGCGACAGTGGAAGATTTAACAGGATCTTTTAAAACTTGAAAATGCCCGACTATTTTATTTCATAATTCGGGATAATCCCGTGATTTACAATAGAGGAATCTTACTAGGAAATTCCCTGATTTATAAAACATGTTTATTTATTTTAACTGAGGCACTTCTTCAAGCTTGTTAGTGCTCCGTAGCACGTTTTCCTTGATTTACAGCAGGTCGCCTGAAACATGTTTTAAAAATATTTTATCAGCGGGGAAATAATGGCGAGTCACTCAATTTGATAAAATGACACATAGTTATAAATTACAGCATAAGAGCGATTACAATGGCTTCTATCTTATTTTTATCTGGTGCCGTGTCACCTGGTGACGATGGTCATACCACTATTGGGTCTTTCCCCAAGTAGTGATGATTATCACTGTTAGAATTTATTAGCCTAACCGTGAGAAATTAGTAATGTGCATAATACCCCAATTAGCTAGTGATTCAAGATAACCATGACTTACTCCCTGTAATTATAACATTTGAAAATGGAGTATTGTAAAATACTTTTGATAAAAGAGAATGACTCACATTGCAGATTTAAACGGGCAGAGTTTAGCCTACTGATTAGCCTTGTAACCTAATTTAAATAACAATGCACACGAACTAGGTTAGTAACTAATACAACATTTACGATAACTCACGAGATTAAAACCCTCACAACGAATGACAAAGTGCTATACTTAAACATCCGTCGAATTCACGACTAATGACAAAGTATGGCCCTAATGTGGGCAGCACTTAAACATCCATCGGATAGTTTCAATCGATCGGACATTGAATCGTAGCAGCGATCGAGTTAATACCCTGTATCGTAGCAGCGCCTTGCTATATTAATTGTAATTTCGACTTTTGATCAGCCAAACTTCGTTTTTGAATTTTGGTTTCGACATTAGTGAACTGCTCATGGCCATTCCTATTTATAGGTGAAATATGGGTCTCACGCGGCCCGCGAGAACCTTCGCTTGACTCTTACGCGGCCCGCGTGGAGGTCTAGTACGTAGATTAGGGCTATGGTGTCATCAGTAGACTTGCCACGCGTGCAACACGTGGATCTGGACGCTTATCCGGTCAAACTTAGAGTTGACGCGGCCCGCGTAAGCCTAAGCTTACCTTTACGCGGCCCGCCTGAAGACCAGAAAATCTTATTTTCTTGATTTTTTGATATGGATTAAGGTTTCAGGGGTCCGGGTTCGTACTTACGGGTCAATTTGAGACATTTTTGAAAGTCATTACATCCTCCCCACCTTATTTAAAATCTCGTCCTCGAGATTTACTGAAATAAGTGAGGATATTTTCGCTTCATCTCCGATTCCAGCTCCCAAGTGTACTCGGGTCCTCTTTTTGAATCCCATTTGACTTTGACCAATACTAGTCTTTTGTGCTTGAGAAACTTGATCTTTCTGTCTTCTATCTGAAGTGGTTTCTCCACAAATTTTAACTTTTCATTTACTTCTACATCTTGAAGAGGTACTACCAAGGATTCTTCAGATAAACATTTCTTGAGGTTGGATACATGAAATACATCATGTACACCAGCTAGTTCTTTCGGTAGTTGTAAGCGATAGGCAACTGGTCCTATACGTTGGATTACTGGAAATGGTCCTACGTATCTTGGACTTAGCTTTCCTTTCTTACCAAAGCGAACTACTCCTTTCCAAGGAGAAACTTTCAACAGTACTCTGTCTCCTACTTGGAATTCTAATGGCTTGCGTCGATTATCGGCATAACTTTTCTGGCGATCTCGAGCCGTCTTTAATCTTTCCTTGATTTAAGTGATCTTGTCGGTAGTTTCTTGTACAATTTCGGGACCTGATAATTGACTTTCTCCTATTTCTGCCCAATAAACTGGAGTTCTGCACTTTCGTCCATACAGTGCTTCGAATGGGGCAGCTTCAATGCTTGAATGATAACTATTATTATAGGAGAATTCAATTAAGGGTAGGTGGTCATCCCAGTTTCCGCCAAAATCGATGACACATGCTCTAAGCATGTCTTCCAAGGTTTGAATCGTCCTTTCACTTTGTCCGTCTGTCTGAGGATGATATGCAGTACTTAGATTTAGTCGAGTTCCCATAGCTTCTTGGAAACTTGTCCAGAAATGGGAAGTGAAACGATTATCCCTATCCGATACAATGGAGAGTGGAACTCCATGTAAGGATACAATTTCATCTACATACAACTTGGCTAACCTTTCCATGCTAAAGGTTTCTTTCATGGGTAGGAAATGAGCTGATTTGGTTAATTGATCTACAATTACCCAAATCGCATCATTACCTTTTCTGGTTTTGGGAAACTTAGTAACAAAGTCCATTGTTATGAGTTCCTATTTCGATACAGGCATTTCTAATTGTTGTAGTAGACCTGATGGTTTCTGGTGTTCTGCCTTGACTTGTGAACAAGTAAGACACTTAGAAACATATCTGGCTATGTCCTTTTTCATTCCTATCCACCAGAAATTATTCCTTAAATCTTGGTACATCTTATTGTTAACAGGATGCATGGTATACCTAGATTTATGGGCTTCCTCTAAAATCTTATTTCTTAATTCTCCTCGCTTAGGTACCCAAATTCATTTCTTATGGAATCTCCAAATTCCATCACTTCCTTGTTCTAGTTCCTTTATTCTTCCTTTCATTCCTTCATCATCATCCTTGATTGCTGTTTCTTGAATGTTTTTCAGTTGTTCCATTAAGTCTAATTGTAAACTTAATCTAAGAGCACGAATTCGTCGTTGTTTCTCATGATATTGACGACTTAAGGCATCAGCAACTACGTTTGCTTTTCCTGGTGATATTGAATATCACAGTCGTAATCACTTAGGATTTCCATCCATCTCCTTTGCCTCATGTTCAATTCTTTTTGCCCAAATATATATCTTAAGCTTTTATGATTTGTATAAACAGTAAACTTACTTCCATACAAATAATGTCTCCAAATCTTAAGGGCAAAAATTATGGCTCCTAATTCTAAATCATGAGTAGTATAGTTTTCCTCGTGCTTTTTCAATTGCCTTGAGGCATACGCAATTACCTTCTTGCGTTGCATTAGCACACATCCTAATCCTAGTTTTGAAGCATTACAATAAACTTCAAAATCTTCTGTTCCTTCTGGTAAGGCAAGAATTGGAGCATTTGTTAATTCCTGTTTTAAAATCTTAAAAGCTTCCTCTTGCCTAGGTCCCCATTCAAACTTAAATGTTTTACATGTTAGCTTAGTTAATGGTACAACTATCTTGGAAAAATCCTTAATAAAACGTCTATAGTATCCAACTAACCCTATAAAACTTCTAATTTCCATAGCTGACTGCGGGACCTTCCATTTAGTGATCGCTTCTATCTTAGCAGGATCTACATGAATACCTTCGTGATTCACCATGTGTCCTAAAAATTGCACTTCTTGTAGCCAAAATTCACACTTCGATAATTTGGCATAAAGTTGTTCCTTTCTTAACAATGTTAAAAGTGCATGTAGGTGCTCACAATGCTCCTCCTGGCTTTTGGAATAAATAAGTATATCGTCGATAAAGACAATTACGAATTTATCCAAGTACGGTTTACAGATCCTATTCATCATGTCCATAAATGTTGCTGGAGCATTTGTTAACCCAAAGGGCATGACTGTAAACTCGTAATGACCATACCTAGTTCTGAAAGCAGTTTTAGGTATGTCTTCTTCTTGTACCTTCAACTGATGGTATCCGGAGCGTAAGTCTATCTTAGAAAAATATCTAGCTCCCTGAAGTTGATCGAAAAGATCATCAATCCTAGGTAATGGGTATCGATTCTTAATTGTAACTTTATTCAATTCTCTATAATCGATACACATTCGCATCGAACCATCGTTCTTCTTCACAAACAACATTGGCGCTCCCCACGGGGATGAACTAGGTTGTATAAATCCTTTGCTCAGTAATTCATCTAATTGCTTTTTCAATTCTAGCATTTCTGTGGGTGCTAACCGATAAGGTACCTTGGCTATCGGTGTAGTTCCAGGAATTAGATGAATTCTAAATTCTACTTCTCTATCAGGTGGTAATCCAGATAGTTCTTCTGGGAATACATCTAGGTATTTGGATACTACTAGAATTTCCTTAAGCTCCTTACTCTTAGTGTTAATGATTACTGAAATCATATATACCATTTATTGTTTTCTTGAATAACTGGCCAATTTCATTACTGAAATGAATTTCATTGGCTTTCGTGGCTTATCTCCTGTAATCACCACTAATTCTCCTGAGGTTGTATGAATTTCTATGGAATTCTTATCACAAAGAATTCGAGCATGATTGGCTACTAGCCAATCCATTCCTCACACAACATCAAATCCGGCTAAATCCATAGGTAACAGGTTTGCCAAAAATTTATGACCTAAAAGTTCTATCTTTCCTTCTCGCACAACCTTATTTATTTTAACAGAATTCCCATCTGCCGTTTCGACTGTAAAAATCTGCCTAAGGTTGGTTAGGGGTTGGTTAAGAGCTTGGCAGAATGACGTATTTATAAAATTTTGGTTTGCACCAGAGTCAAATAATACTTTTGCATAAACATTGTGAACTAGGAACGTACCAGCTATCACATCAGGAATTAGTTCTGCTTCCTGAGTAGTCAACTGGAAGGCTCTTGCGTTCTTCTTGGTAGTTCCTTCTGTAGGTTTAGCTTTGTTATCGGCTGGTTTGACTAGTTTTGGGCAGTCTGGCCTAAAGTGTCCAGCTTCTCCACAGTTGTAGTAGACTGTTGCTTTCTTCTTTCTGCAGTCTTCTTCTTGGTGCCCCGGGATTTTGCAGAAATTGCAATACCCTTTGTATCTTCCAAAATGCTTTCTTTTGCAGGCATTGCAAAATGGAGCAGTGGAAGATTGCCTAATTCCCTTTCTCTTGAAATTATTACGGTTACCCATACGAAATCCTTGGGTAATATTTTGGGCTACTTCCTTCTTCCGGTTTTCTTCTCTTGTACATATCAGTCCGTCAGTTAGGGTGTTAGCTAATTCCACAGCATCGTCAATAGTGCGGGGTCTCGCAGCTTTAACGATATCACGGATTTTGCCTATTAATCCCCAAATATAGCGGGAAATAAGCACCGGTTCTGGCGAAGCCAGGGTTGGTACTACTCTCGCATACTCGAAGAATGTCTAAGTATACCCTCGACGGTCTACATCCACCATCCGGTGGTTCAGAAATTTATTTTCCATTTGTTCTTTCTCATATTCGAGACATAATTTTCTTTCCATTAGCCGTTTAAATTCTTCCCAACTCATGGCATATGCCATATTTCTTCCTTTGGCTTGAAGTACCGTATTCCACCATTCTAGCGCCCCTTCTTTAAAAAGATGCGACACGTTCATGACTTTGTCGCGCTCAACACATTTACTTATTGTAATGATTGCTTCAGTTTTCTCTAACCAACGCAATGCAGCAGTTGCCCCTTCGTTACCTGCAAACTCAACCGGTTTACAGGCAAGAAACTCCTTATAAGTGCAACCAGGCGTTGCAGTTTTCATTTTCTTAAAGAGTGGAGCTTGCATTCCGTCATTGTTGTTATTAGTATAGTTACCACCTCCGTTTATACTATTACTGAAGTTATCTTCCTGAGTACGTTTACTAGGAATAATTTGTTGAGGTTTAACTGGATTCCGAGCAGCAGCCAGAATTGTTGGAATAGCGTTGGCTATTCCCTGAGCAACGATATTTTCGATATCTTGCCAATTCAGAAATTGATCTTCATTGTTATGCTCAGATTGATTAACATCATTATCGGGTTCATTACCAACGTTTGCCATCTAGTAATAAGTTATTAGCAGAAAATAATTAACCACTAATCATAATAAAATAATTGCACATAAACACATTAACATGTATAGCCAAAATTGTTAATTTTCCAACATTCGATATTTTATTATATATTATAATATGCATTCATACACTCCTACTACTACTACTACCACACAACCACAGTCACACCATTTTGAGTTATTTCACATGATTATATTTTGAGTTATATTATAGCCAAAAAGGTACTACCAAGGATTCGTCGTATTTCCAGGAGATCCTCTCCCCTACCTCTCGGATTCTATTCCCAGCATCCACCAGCTCTTCGCCATAGTGGCGGAGTTCAACTAGATTTTCCATGCTCATAGGTGGGTGTAGTGGAGGTTCTGGGTCGAACTGAGGGAAAAAGGTATTAGGGTTGTTTAGGAGATTCTGAAACTGCCAGTCGGTGGTCCACCATTCTTCTAATTCTGCAGGTAGAGGTTGGGTGTGGATAATAGGATCTGTGATTTCAGGCTCTAGGTCAACTGGAAGTTGTGCTTCTACTGGGTAATTAAAAAGATTTTCACTGGCAGGTCCGATGCGGTCACTAAGTGCCAGTTTATGATCCAACTCTTCCCAGGGTGACATTTCCTGTTCTTGCCTATAACTTTCTCCAATCTCCTTTTCCTTGCCTTTTCCTTTGGGATCCTCTGTTTTTATAGCTTTCCGTGTTGTTGGTTTCCTCCTACGTACTCGCCTCCAGCCCACTATTCTTCTCCTCTTCTTTGGCTTAGGTTTCTCCGGAGGTTGGGCTTGAAATTCCATAGGTTCCTCCACATCGGCACAATAACCGGTAAAGTCTTGGGACACTTCTATGTTAACAGGGTAGAGGTTGAGATTCTGAAGGGTTTCAGATAATTCATTCATGATGTTTAGCAGATATGATGAAACAAAATCTAACAGTTTTGAATTTTCACATACTTACATAATGGTAATTAGAAAAATTAAATATTAATTATAATTTTCTAATTTATACAAACCATTTATTGAAACAACACATATTTATTACAACTAAAATTCCAATATACTAGTGGTTATTTATTATATTAAAGTTTCTGGTTTGTAGGTGACATAGGTGTTGACACTGGTTTGGTGATTTAATTATAAGTTAGTATTTACTGTAGTAGTGGCTAACATATAGAGATTTGCCCATTTTTCGTCTAATTCATCTTCCCATGGTGGGTTGATGCCTACTCCTTTTTGTTGTGATTTCTTTATTTTCCCTTGACTTTTCCTAAGAATCAAATTTCGTTTCTTAGGGGTAAGTGGTTCCTCAAACTGTGCCTTACGGACACATATTCTTTCCTCAGTATCTGCTGAGTATCTTGAGGAATTTGTTTGGAATGAAGTTCCCTTATCTTTCGGTGAACTATCTAATTTAAGATAGATATCCGAAATTCTTTGCTTACCCATACTGTAACTAACAAGTAGTCAGCTAAAACATATAATCACAAGACGATAATCAGGAAAATTAAGTATTTCTAGATACTTAATTGGCTTAAATCAGTGGCTCTGATACCACCTCTTACTGTCACGGCCCCAGCCCTGGTTTGACCCGGTCAGGAGCCGCGGAACAGGAACCCGTGGTATTTATTAATTGATGCGACAGCGGAAGATTTAACAGGATCTTTTAAAACTTGAAAATGCCCGATTATTTTATTTCATAATTCGGGATAATCCCGTGATTTACAATAGAGGAATTTTACTAGGAAATTCCCTGATTTATAAAACATGTTTATTTATATTAACTGAGCCACCTCTTCAAGCTTGTTAGTGCTCCGTAGCATGTTTTCCTTGATTTACAGCAGGTCGCCAGAAACATGTTTTAAAAATAATTTATCAGCGGGGAAATACTGGCGAGTCACACAATTTGATAAAATGACACATAGTTATAATTTACAGCATAAGAGCGATTACAATGGCTTCTATCTTATTTTTATCTGGCGTCGTGTCACCTGGTGACGATGGTCATACCACTATTGGGTCTTTCCCCAAGTAGTGATAACTATCACTGTTAGGATTTATTAGCCTAACCGTGAGAAATTAGTAATGTGCACAATACCCCAATTAGCCAGTGATTCAAGATAACCATGACTAAATCCCTGTAATTATAACATTTGAAAATGGAGTATTGTAAAATACTTTTGATAAAAGAGAATGACTCACATTGCAGATTTAAACGGGCAGAGTTTAGCATACTGATTAGCCTTGTAACCTAATTTAAATAACAATGCACACAAACTAGGTTAGTAACTAATACAACATTTACGATAACTCACGAGATTAAAACCCTCACAACGAATGACAAAGTGCTATACTTAAACATCCGTCGAATTCACGACTAATGACAAAGTATGGCCCTAATGTGGGCAGCACTTAAACATCCATCGGATAGTTTCAATCGATCGGACATTGAATCGTAGCAACGATCGAGTTAATACCCTGTATCGTAGCAGCGCCTTGCTATATTAATTGTAATTTCGGCTTTTGAGCAGCCAAACTTCGTTTTTGAATTTTGGTTTCGACATCAATGAACTGCTCATGGCCATTCATATTTATAGGTGAAATATGGGTCTCACGCGACCCGCGTGAACCTTCGCTTGACTCTTACGCGACCCGCGTGGAGGTCTAGTACGTAGATTAGGGCTATGGTGTCATCAGTAGACTTGCCACGCGTGCAACACGTGGATCTGGACGCTTATCCGGTCAAACTTAGAGTTGACGCGGCTCGCGTAAGCCTAAGCTTACCTTTACGCGGCCCGCCTGAAGACCAGAAAATCTTATTTTCTTGATTTTTTGATATGGATTAAGGTTTCAGGGGTCCGGGTTCGTACTTATGGGTCAATTTGAGACATTTTTGAAAGTCCTTACAACAACGCCAATTAGAGCAGTGGAGACCCTCACTATGGAGGGGAGAAGGAGTGGAGCCAAGCCCAAATTGATTCGGTATGATCGAATTAAGCAAGATTAGCTAGAGTTGTACATCTCTAAGAACATGGTCAAGGATAGGAATTCGTGGAGACATAGGATTAATGTTAAGGGTTTCTAGGGGAGGGTATAGATGTGTCTAAGCTTTGTCTTGGCGGTTGAGATTTTCATACACTTTAGGTGGGCTTGCATGTGACTTTCTTTTGTATTTATGCCTAGATGTTCTTTTTTTTTTTTGAACGGCCAACAGAATCAACCCGTTTGACTCAAGGATCTAAAACAGGTTTCCATGGTTCTCCTATCATTGCCCACCAGTGTCTCACTCTACACCAAGTGGGAGTTGAACCTGCATCTCTCAAGATAAATGCAAGACTTCCACCACTTGATCTGGATGTTCCTTTCTCAAGTTTTATCTGTTTCTATTTTTAGTAGGTTACTTTTTCATCACTCTTTTTATTATTGATAGTTTTTCCAAACTATAAATTTTTGTTTATCTTTAGTGTGTCTTGGAGCTGGTTTCTATCTGGAAACAACTTACCTATCTCTCAAGATGGAGATAAAGTCTGTCTATATTCCATCCTCCTTAACCCTACTAATAGCCTTGTTTGAGGCACCCTTGCTGGTATCACGTCTGGGTATGAACCCGTGCTAGAACACCACTGCCACCCATAAGGATAGGCTTGAAAGGTTTGAGGGTGGAGTCTATCTCTTGAATGATGTATGTTTGTGTGATTGGTAAGTGGGGTTCATGGCTCAAAGTTACTTTGTAGTTCAAAGGTAGGGCGCCGTCAGTGTTTTGTGGCGTAAATATACTCTGTAATAAATTTGACATGGTGTCGATTGATTGGTCGGGGCAAGGGCAAAACCCTTGGGTGCCTCTTTCTTAACGAATATGGTTGCTCTTGTATTAAACATAAACTAATCATTAATTTAATCTATGTAATTTGAACCTTCCAATATTATCAATAATTCACATAACAATATTAATATAATAAATGAATCAAAATTTTGGGATCTTACACTTAGGTGGGCCGTTTTCGAACTCATGTATTTCAATAACATGACACCTCCACAAAATTAAAAGTTTTTGAGATTTTTGAATGGTTTGATACTCTAAACCATATACCTCTATATGATAATGCGCGCAAGTCTTTTTTACCATAAATAAAAGTAAAACCAAAATGAATGAGAGAACTAACATATCATTTTTATTAAGGCCCACATGAAGGCATGTCATGATTATATACGTATACGTGTGTATATTTCAGAAACAGAATTTCATAAAATTGGTTATATCTGTATGTACATGTCACATGTGCTACTTTGTTTAACCTAGAAATAACACATATTTTATGTGACATGCAAACATATGGGTAGGGCATGCATACCGTGAGGTGACAAGAGAATACTCCAATGGAAATGAAACTAAAGGTTCTAATGCACGTGACGGGACTTGTGTTATTGAGTTAAAGATTCCGATAAGTCGGTCATCATCTCTCGTATATTCTTTACCCATTGAATGTTTCTTCTCTATTATATTCTTTACCCAATGAATGTTTCTTTTGGAATCTGTGTAGTGAAATTATAAAATAGTGTCTTTTAAGTTATTAATTTATAAAAAGTGATAACAGAGCACATTTGCTGAAAATGCTGTTCCCTATTTTAATAAATAGAATAGAATTTCTTAACTTGGTTACTTTGTATTAGGCTATATATAATTTTGGTTTCAGATTATTTATATGTTATTTGGAATTTCGGATTTATTTTAGACGATAACCAAATTATATAGGTCTAAGTTCCAATTAATTTATCAATTTAAAATTAATATACACATGTTAATAACTAGTTATATCGAGCCGGGGGTCTCACTGGAAGCAGACTCTCTATTCCTACGGAGTAGAGGTAAGACTGTCCACATCTTACCCTCCTCAGACCCTACCTTTGCTTTGCTATTGGTGGGATTAACTGAGTATGATGATGATGATGATGATGATGTTAATAACTAGTTATATCATCGTAGCTTAACTGTCGGTATGGTTTAAAATTAGAATGGTAAACCTATAAACAGGTAAAACCCAAAAAACAGAGTCGTTACATATTCAAAAGGATATCGACATGTGTTTTACATCGATCGAAAACCATAAAAACAAATTTCAGTAACGATTCTGATAGTAACAATACCGATACCAATGTTCAGTATGATATTGGTGTCGATAATGTTCGGTCCGAATCGACGTGATAATACCACCGATATTGTTAGGTGGATATTGGTTTGGTTCGTCACGGTATTACAAAATATACTCTATTGTAAATAAAAAAGTATACGGGTACCGCTATCAAAGTTGTTCAGTTGTGTCGGTCCAATTGTCAAGTTAAAGAACAAAAAAATCAGTTATATATTGTTAGTACAATATAAAGGGTAAACAACATATATTTATTATAAATAAATAAAAACTAAATTTGATTTAGTTTTGATAACATGTATGTTTATGTTTTGGTTACTTGTCGATTACTACTCACAACTCATTTTCAAGAAAAAAAACAATTTATGACACGTAGAAACATGCACGTTGTAACGGCATGCTCAAAATAATATAAAACATCGTATGTTAAAAGTTATAAGAGAAAAACAAAATATGTTCAATAATAATTATAATAATAAAATGAAAAAAAATTAACTTCAAATTTTTTTTTTGAACGGTCAACGAATCCTTCCAATGGGCTACTGGCGAAATTCACCACACTGGGATACACTCGCCTCCGAACCGGGGAAAACCCTTACCTAGGGCCGAAGCCCGTGAACACTCGCCCGAAGGCACGACAGTGCGGTGAGGTAAAACCCGCTCAGTTCAAAGATCGAACTAGCGATCTCCACCTATTCGCCTAGTCTCCCATCATCAACAGGTGCCGTAGAAAATAATGGGGAGGGCAGGAATCGAACTTGAGTCCCTTAGAACACCAAGACTCTCCCTTACCACTCCACCACCACCTCATTGGCAATTTAAATTATAAAGATACTGCTTATGGTGGTTGTTTTATATGCATATCTATATTATTTTATAATAAATATAAGTGGGATAAATATGTCATTTTACATAATTTTAAATTAATTATCATACAATTTTTAACACATATTGTTGACTTTTAAATTAATTACTCCTCACGATTTAAACGGTCATAACTTTTTATACGTAAGGCCGTCCTCAGGTGGGCGAGTCGCACCTGACCCATTTTTCCTGAGAGCCCTAAATTATATATATACATATATGATACCAACAAACTTATTGGACCCTTTATATAAAACATTAAAAGCACAAAACTTCTTGAGCCCTCTATCTAAAACGTTAAAACCTTATAATGTGTTAGGCTTGAATAAAAATAATGGATACGTGATCCACTAACCCAAATAATAATAACAATTAACCTCATAAAAAAAAAAAGAAACAAGCATAACAATGACGTAGAACAATCATCGGTCACCACACGACGTCATGACCCCAACCCAGCCCCAGCCCACTGAGCGACCACCATTGACCAACAACCACCATCCCCAACCACTTACCTCCATTGACCACCACAACCATTCACAATATGTTTTTTTTTCTACTTTCTTGATTCATACAATTTAGCCCTAATTGATTATTGTAAATTGTTGGAATAGGGTGTTTTGTTAAGCCATAAATTGGATATTTTGTTGAATGTTGAGCCCTAACTTATTAATTGTTATTGTTAATCGTTAGAATTGGGCGTTTTATTGACTCCTAAATGTTTTGTTTTTTGTTTTGTTTTTTTTTTTTTGAATGTTGAGCCCTAATTGATTAATTGTTAGAATTGTGCGTTTGGTTAAGCCCTAATGTGGGGGGTTTTGTTGAATGTAATTGTTAGATTTGAGTAACTTGTTAATGGTTTTGACTTGGATTTAATTTTAAGAAATTATGCCTCCTAAACAACCATTCGGTGCTCAAAAACGTAAAAGGAGAAAACTAGATGAAGAAATAAGAAAGTCTCAAGTCGGTGCTATATATAAATTTGTACATAAATAACTTATTAAAGAGCAATAACATGTAGAAGTAGAAGAGGCAGAAGAGCAAAAGCATGTGGAAGTAGAATTATAAAAGATGAAAGATGTGACACTTCGGGTTTTTCCTGCACATTTTGTTTTATGTTATAATTATGTGAATTTAATAAACGAGACTTATTTGATAATTGTTGATTCGATTATATGAATTATGTGTGATTTTGAGTATTAAGTTACATATAAACACGGTCGCACACTCCTCATGCCGCACATACCACAAGCCTCGTACACTCCCTTTAGCCAAATTGTTGGGCTGCACCCTTGAAATAAACATGGACTGCACTATCTTGATTTGGCCTAACACAAGCCCACAAGAAAACCCTAATGACACAGCACACTTAATGATGTGTGTGGTATTCTTGGAGCTGTATAAAACCCCCACATCAGCCGACATAAAGAAATGTTGGCATCAAATCATTCTTGGCAGCAATCCTTAGAACATTCCTCCTCTCTCTCTCTCTCTAACCTTATCTCTCTAAAAACCCTAAAAACACACCAAACCTTCTCCGTCTCCCTTGGATTTTTTACAGCAGCCTTACCTTGAAGAAGATAGCCAACAATTGTTGCTTTAGATCCTAGTTTCATCATCCATCTTACACATTCTTGTGTCATACACTACCCGGTTAGTAAATCACTATTATTTGATGAATATACATGATAAAGGTGCATACTTGATTGATGATTTGTATGTTGAACAAATCTACATGATGAGTGTTGAATGAGTTTGAGTTAGTTAATGCTAGTGTATTCATGTTTCTGTGCAATGATCATAAGTGTAATGCTCTACTTCACAATAATATGTTTGATATTTGGAGTATGGATGTTGCTTAATAAAGATTAGGGATTTGTTGTACTATCAAAGTTTAGACCTTTATGAATAACAATGATGGTCCTTGTTTAAATTCGTTCATGATGTTGATTTGATGTTGATTTAGTTTGTGTGTATGTATAGATGATGATCTTCGAGTCTGATCGAACTAGGTAAATAATGGGTATTTGATGTTGTGTGAAAGATGGAAGAAATCTAATAATGATAAGTGTTTTGGTATACGCACTTGAAATTGTTTGCAAATGATTGAATGATGATGTGCGAGAATATATGTTTTTGTCTTATTTGATTTAATCTTGAAATGGTGACAATATGTGTTTGGATTAAGTGTTAGCCGCACACTCACAAAAGGGTAAAACCTGTCAAGCACACCGTACACTCGGGTTTAAGCTAAACCGCACACCCTTGAGACCGTACACTCCAGTGTACAAGCTGTAACAGCAAAGTGTACAAGGTTGTTAAGCGGATCGCACACTGGGTTGTCCGCACACTCTCAGGTACAACCTCAAAAGCATAATGTACATCACAACATTGCATGACCGCACACGTTGGACAGGCCGCACATTAGAGTGTGGACTGCACACTCTATGTGGGCTGTCCAAAGGTGGGCCGCACATTTACATGTTTGGGCCGCACACTTCGCTAATGGACTGACCTTTTATTGGGCCTCACATACACATACACTGACTAAGTAATAGGTGGACCGCACACTAAAATCAGGCCGCACACTCCTTTATTGGGCCATAAAGAGTTATTGGACCGCTCGCACACGAACCGCACACTTCCAAAACAGGTCGTACACTCTTGTGTTTGGGGCTATCTAAGTTACTGTTTATCTATGTGACCCACATGAGTATTTATGTGAAACATGTACTTATGTGCTACTTGTATAAATACGTGAAATAATTACCTACGAATCTAATTTAAACTCGGTAACCATAATAGGACATGGTTGACCAACTGTTAAAACAAGTAAACTATCTGCCGAGCAAACCGAGGTGAGTTCACAACTTTTTCTAAAAAGCATGTGTTCTCGGTGGTTGGGAAATGGAACGAAAAACACTATTTCCTTGTGTAGGATACAAACTACATTATCTCCTTGTGTGGGATACGGGTAATGCTATCTCCTTGTTTGAGATACGGATACACTCTCCCCTTGTGTGGGACATTCAGTTAATTACTATTTATATTAGTTGCAACAAGTGTACTAAACGAAACTCTATCATGAAGTCCCTACTTTCTATACCGATTAGTCGTCGGGGCCTTGTTAACAGGTTATTAGTTGATAGCGCTATTTAGGTTTCACCAACCTCACACCGTGCCTGGAGAGGATCGGTCGTGAACTAATAGACCTTGCCAAACTGTCAATGATGATAGACATTGACAAAACGGGGTAACAATGAAACATGAGGTCACAAAGTATTCGGTATTACGCAGTTTAGTAACTTACATATGGGGTATCTCCCCATGGCATGATATAAATGAGTAAGTTAACTACTTAAACAAGTTTTATGGAATTAAAACTGGACAACTCGTGAACTCGTCAACTATATGTTGATGCCTTACTGCATGCTTTGCAAGTACACAGTGACTCAGGAGCTTGCAGCTTGGGAAGTCTAGTGGTCACCTTAACCTGTGTGTTGGGTTCTTTTAATAATTATGAACTGTAAACTTTTGTTTGAATCACTTTACTTATGCTTCCGCTTTTCTCTTAAAATGTTGTTTTGAACTTAAAAACTTTGGACTTAAACTTTAATTGTCACTAATCGTATTGGTTTGGTGAAACTATTTTACTGTTAATATGATTATTCAATATGTTTGGTGGCTTGATCCTGGTCGGTCACACGCCTCGCGGTGGTACTCCGCATGTGGAATTTGAGGGTGTGACAAAAGAGCATGTCGAGACTAATATAAACAAAGAGCATGATAAGCATAATCTTGTTGATATATTTGATCCAAGAATGTGGGAAGGACTTAAATCTGACGAGACTAAACTTTTGGTTGAGAATAGTCTTAAAAAAATAATGATATTATATTTGCTCCTTACGTTATCGATACTAGATGATTTTCCACAGCTTTATACACGAGAAATTTATCAAATTTGGAGAAGTGTGGTCACTCATAGCTAGTATATTCGAAAGAGGTAGATAAGGTATTTTGTTTATGTTGCAAAGTGTTTAGAAAAGGGCTTCCGAAAGGTAAACTGGATGGGGAAGGCTATGCAAATTGGCACCATGGTACGGTAACGTCATCAGTTAGCTATTACGGTATGTCATTCTAATACCATGATTTTCTTATTTTTATTGCTATAATGTTGATCGTCATTTAAAAAATTAGTTTATATAACTCGTTAGGGCCTAAGGGCCTTTTTTCAACTCGTACAAGACACTTGAATTCTCGGGATTGGCTCTATTCATACGTTAATATTAAAAAAAATACAACATAGAAACATGCATTTTATCTTCTTAAATTTGAGTACAGTATTCATGTAGTTTCATTTTCAATTTTTTTAAAACAAAATATAAATCTCATTCATACTTGTCAAATTACATCAAAACAGAAGGTAGACGGACAATAAGCTGCGCCGGCACCCATTTCTGAATTGCAAACCCTAATCTACCAAAGACAAAACCCCTTCCCTCTGAGGCTAAGCAATTGTTGTGGATGACCCGTTAGACCCTGGTCTGGAATTGGATAGCTTCTAGCGCTAGGGAGCCAAATGTGTCAAAGGCAAAAGGGACAAAAACATGATGTTTTCTGCACAAGCTTTAGCGTGCTTATCAACTTTCTTCGATTCTGCCTTCCTTGCTGCTTGTCCAGCTACAAACCCGTTTTCCCTTAAACCAACCAGAGGGGAAACCCCCGTGAGGTCCACACAAGCATGTTCCCCCCTAACCCAACCAAAGACGAGCAAATCCGCTGGTCGCAGAGTAGATCTCCCTTCCATAGGGTCCGTAAGGAAGTTCACAGGAGCCTCTTTCTTAGCCGAAATCACAGCTCTTCTCAGGATGTCCCACAAAACATCTCGCACCCAGTCATGCTGATATTTGAACCTAGGGAGCTCTTTACAATGCACTGCGTGCTCTCCGTATTTGTCCATACAAACTTTACCACATATCGGGCAGGTTTCATCTTCTGGGTACATACGGATCTTCAGCCGGTATTTTTTTTTTAATTTTTTCAATTTAAAACAACAATTAAATGTTTGGTAGCCTCTGAATGGTAATTAAGAGTCTACCTCTTAATGGAACCATTAAGAATTTTACCAATGAGAAGGTAGAAGAATATGACATGTGATGATTTACCATTCAGAGGTTACCTCTTAACCATTCAGACTTGAGGTTACCTCTTATTCATTCAGAGGATTTAAACCATTAAGAGGTAGCATCTGAATGGTTATTAAGAGGCTACCAAACAGCCCCTTAGTCATATCACCACGACCATTTAGACTTATAGATCTAAAACAAAGCTTGGAATCATGTTTCTTGGATTAAGCCCAAAATACGTACGACACAAAATGAAGAATTGATTAAATCCCTTTTTTGGTCAATAGCTAAATAAACCAAACAAAACTCTTGTGAGTCATGCATCACGAGCCAAAGGTTCATTTTCGTCCCTACCTAGATATATGTTGAATCTGTTCTTAGTCACTTGTGCTTATCCTATTGGACTGCCATTACGATTAAGGTGTACTACTTGTGTATACTCATCTGAACACCATACAGGTAGGGAGTTAGACACTCTTTAATCAGTCAATGAATAAAACTGATGTACCTCGACATATGCAAGATGAAAGCTTGGACCTTACTCCTTAGAACTATATGATTGCTTGTAAGAGCAACAATTCTGAGAAAGAGATAATACCACTCTCCCTGATACGACCCGACCCGTAACCGACCGGACCCTTAAAGAACCACTCCATCTCCACGTTTGCACTTCCTTGCTCCAAGTTCCCATGATCTGCATTGTTTATATATATATACTAGGTTATCACCTGGGAGCTTCCCGGGTTGTACTTTTTAAATGATGTAAACAACTAAAGTAAAAAAATTTATTTATAATGTACGATGTGTGGAAAAAATAAGTATATTTATAGATTAAAAAAATACTAACTATTGAAAGTTTAATATTACATTTTTTTAATATTATTAAGTTTCAAAAGAAAGAAAACGACATAATTCATAAATCTATGTCAAATACATATATATATATATATATATATATATATATATATATATATATATATATATATAAAGAAATACATACAAAAGAACTGCAACCGTATCACACACACATGCATATATATATATATATATATAGGTTATTGACCAAGATACTACATGGGTTGAATCACAAAAACTATTAGTTGTTTCTTTGTTGTAGACCACAAAAACTCCTTAATTAAAAGCAACATCTGAAGCTATGATAGCATGGAGTAGTTGAATGTATTTAACTTGAAATTGCCACAGAATAAATAAAATCATGTTCTATTGTTATAAGTAGAGCTCGCAATTTCAACCCATATGTCTATGAACCGGTCATTCTAGGTTATATTTTGTCTCTAATGTGTTAAAGGGGTTTAATCAATAAAATTATCTTAAAAGAGAACAAATCAAAAGGGTAAGCGTAGTTTTTATTTTACTTCCCTTGTATTTCAACCTCTTCTGGATGCAAGAAAACACCTACTAAATATACTATTTGTCATTGATGCATCAGCATATATTAATCTGTTAATCTACCAGATTTTTTTCCTACCTTAATCTCCCATAATGAGTGCCCTGCATATCTCATTTCCATGATCAAACTGATCTCCAAATAACATCAAATATAACCAGATTATATTATAAAAAAGAGCTCAACCAAATAAGATTTGATCAAGATACTCAAATTAGTACCAGGTAAACACAATATTTGTCTGATTTTGACTTGAGAAAAGTCTTAGTCCACATTCTACCAGCACAAAGAGCTAGCCATTTGGGCTCTATTATGTTTTTGAAACAATGGAGGTCTGCTCCTGCAGCCAACCTACAACATAAACACAAATCCTAATTTCTAGAAGTCCTCGGAGAAGTTCCAAATTAGGGGAATCGAGAAACTTACCAATCTATTTAGCCTCATTATTGCTATGAAACCTGGCCTCTCTGCGAAAGCAAAAGAAACACTATAAAAATTACTGGACTGTAAAACTTTTTGATTAATAAATAAACACTTTCGCTGATTTAAACACGGTATATAAATATCAAATGCGGTTTAATTAAGACCCATAATCACAACATTAATCAAGAAACCATTATCAAGAAATCATGGTAAATAACATATTTACTCAGCTGGGTACTGAAGCCCCAATTTGAAATCGGCTTTTGTGAAATCGTATGAATTCAAGCAATGCTGCCAAAATGGTTTGAACTTGAAAGCATACTATTTCAGAGCACAAACCAGTTTCAATTTATCATCTTTTATTTATGTAGATCTTAACGTGCGAGAGGTGACAGATCTAACGAAAGCATACAACTTTTGATTTTGATTTACCTGATGATAATCGAGACATACAACAGCAGGCGATCTGAGTTTGAAGAATCCATAACATCACAGTGAATCGACGAGAGGAGAGGAAGTAGTTGGTTCTATTCTAGATCCAGATCCAGATCTAGATCTAGGTCTACCGGAGATTTGGATTTTCGCCGGAGTTTAATTTCTGGAATTTTTCAGATGCACAGACGCACAGACGGAGATTATGATGAAACAAAGTGGTCTTCCATGGGAAAGATTAGGTTTAGGGTTTGGAGATCTAGGGACTGAATTTGAAATTTGAATGAGATAAGTTGTTTTTGGAAAGCTGGAGAGGGAAAGTTGTTTTCAGAATCAACCTCTTTGAACACGTGATGTGATGCAGTTTGACTTTGGGATTTATTAAAAAAAGGAAAATTCTTATAAAATTACACATCAGCTGAAACCAACGTGGAGGGCTTGTTATGTTGACACATATGATTTTTAACTTTTGCTTTATTATATTTAGAGATATGTATATATTTGTTTTTTTAAAGTTATGTTTCTCATTTTATGATAGGTTAGTGGTTAGTTTCCCTGTTAGTTTGTTTGTAGCCTATAAAATGGCATTTTGATCATGAATGAAAGTGTAGAAAATTAGTCCAAAAGTTTTTCTCGATCTCGTATTGTATTCTTGGAGTCTAACCCACTCTACGGGTCTCTTGAGAGATTGACCATCTTGAATCGGTCTCTAACACTTCCTCATTGACATAAATCAATTGATCGAGTAACAAATATCATGTATTGTATTTGTAAAAACATTTATGTTGTATTGGCATCTTATATACATTATGTTACAAAGCCATAATGTTCCTATAGAATGAACCATTATCATCTAAAACTAGGAGAAAACTTGTTTACAAAAATATGGTCAAAAACCTTAACATCAGCATTCATCATCAAAGTCTCCATTAATTATTAACTTGTATAGAAAACAAAAGCAAACCTATTGGTAGCTCTTCATAGGATCCGACATCTTACCAGATCGAGCATCAGTCCATGCTTTTGCAAACCTATTGTTTGTAGCCTATAAAATGGCATTTTGATTATGAATGAAAGGGTAGAAAAATTAGTCCAAAAGTTTTTCTCGATCTCGTATTGTATTCTTGGAGTCTAACCCACTCTACGGGTCTCTTGGGAGATTGACCATCTTGAATCGGTCTCTAACACTCCCCCATTGACATAAATCAATTGATCGAGTAACAAATATCATGTATTGTATTTGTAAAATCATTTATGTTGTATTGGCATCTTATATACATTATGTTACAAAGCCATATAAAATGAACCATTATCATCTAAAACCAGGAGAAAACTTGTTTACAAAAATATGGTCAAAAACCTTAACATCAGCATTCATCATCAAAGTCTCCATTAATTATTAAGTTAAATAGAAATAAAAGCAAACCTATTGGTAGCTCTTCATAGGATCCGCCGTCTTACCAGATCGAGCACCAGTCCTTGCTCCAAGTTCCCATGATCTCATATATGTATTTGTTTTATAAAGTTATGTTTCTCATTTTTTGATAGGTTAGTGGTTAGTTTGCCTAATGTTAGTTTGTTTGTAGCCTATAAAATGGTATTTTGATTATGAATGAAAGGGAAGAAAAATTAGTCCAAAAGTTTTTCTCGATCTGGTATTGTATTCTTGGAGTCTAATCCACTCTACGGGTCTCTTGGGAGATTGACCATCTTGAATCGGTCTCTAACACTCCCCCTTTGACATAAATCAATTGATCGAGTAACAAATATCATGTATTGTATTTGTAAAAACATTTATGTTGCATTGGCATCTTATATACATTATGTTACAAAGCCATAATGTTCATATAGAATGAACCATTATCAATCTAAAACCAGGAGAAAACTTGTTTACAAAAATATGGTCAAAAACCTTAACAGCATTCATCATCAAAGTCTCCATTAATTATTAACTTATATATAGAAAACAAAAGCAAACCTATTGGTAGCTCTTCATAGGATCCGCCATCTTACCAGATCGAGCATCAGTCCATGCTTTTGCAATCGTCTTCATTTCATCATCACCTTCCTCGTGCATATTCTGCATAACCATTCACTCATTTTAATCAACAACAAACCAAATGTGGCAAAATGGACATAAGTATTTTGGTGTTGGATTAACCCGAACACTATATTCTTTAAAAAAAATACTAGTGTTACTAGTTTCCTTTCACACTACCTTTTTGACCGGTTAAAGATAAAACAAACACGGCTAAAATAGACCAACTTGTACCTTCATTAAGTTCCTAATTCCTGCTTGCCATGGGGTCACGCTCCTTGTCAAGATTCGGCTTAGTCTGGTAATTAGAAAAAAAAAAGATATGGGAGCATTATACCGACTACTTCTAAAAATAGTAAGGAATTACTGAGTGGAAGTATTGGTGTTACCTTATCCTCCTTAAAATGCAGATCCAACCAGTTGCCCTTTGAAGCCTTAACCAATGTGATGATAACCTTTGTGGGTTTAACCAATACCTTACATTTCTCAGGTACAATCTCCTTGTTTAGTTTGGCTTTGGCACAACGATGTTTTTTTACCTTAGAGGCTATTAAATTTCAAATCAACAGACATGGGATTGAACTGATCGGTCTGAACCTTATCCTGATCAACTCCCTCAAAAAAACATAAATCTGAAGCAGACGTGAAATCAAACATATCAGGGAGAGGACTACCAGAACAGAAATGGCAAAAGATTCCAACACTTTCTGACCATTTATTAAATATATTAATAAGTAACTTGTTGCTTATGGGATTCAATCTTAATAATGGCTAAAGACTAAAGTAGATAGGAAACAACAATTAAAACTACAACTTATGGTTTCGGTACAAGTGATCTAACCTTAAGTAGATTTCAATTTTCGACTCCACCGTTCATGTGCTCTGGGTTTGTAGCGAATCACTTCCCAAGATACAACAAACCAACATATAGCATACCTTACTGACATGGTACGGGTGGTGATAAGTCAATAAATAATCTGAGTTTTCAAGTAACTAGAAATCATGTTTGGACGTTAATTTGGTACTAACATAACTTACTAGTAATCTGGTCTCAGAAAAACAAAGTTTCGGTGTGTATACAGATTTTTTTTCCTTCTCACAAATGAAGTTTGATCACAAAGGCCCTTTAATTAGGCACCATAGTGAAGAGTTACAATGGTTCGCTGGTAACCGCCAGAAGAATAGTCACAAGCTTGACTCCTATATCTGCGACTAATCTAAACTGGTGCATTTCATGAAACCAATCAAACTCTTATGAACCAATTCTATGTTTCTCTTTTTCAGTTTCACCTAAAACTCAACCCAAAACATATACAAGTGTTTGTCATTTTAAAAATATTCCCAACATAACTAGTGGTATGTGCTTACAGAAACTAATTACTACAATAGTATTCCAACTTCTTGAAAAAACGACTTACAAAGACTGAAAGACACCTTGACTTTGTCAGTATCTTGATCCCAACTGAAAGATCCAAGTGTAGTGTATTAGGCTGCTGGGTATGAAGACGCGGGGGGGGGGGGGGGGGGGGGGTGAAGACGGGGGCGGGATGGGGTGACGGAGCCGGCGCCGAGAAGAAAGAAAGGGGCCCACCTGTTTTGGATCGTCCTGGACATCGAGAAGAAGACGGAGAGGACGGGGACGGGATGAAGACGGGGGAATGGGGTGACGCCGGCGCCGGGGATGAGGACGGTCCATACCGTCCAGCCTTATAATGCAGGTTTAGTAGCCACCTTTATACTTGTTGAAACTGGAGTTAGATGGAGTAGAAACAGGTGCAACTGAAGCAGCACTACTTGCTTGCTGCAACAAACAATTAAAAAATATAAATTTGATTGACTATGACTTCAAATAATTAGAACATAAAATAGAGGTTCTTTCTTATGCCTCAACTCTCAAGTAACATGTAAACACTGTTTTCAGACTATTATTCTCTTATTATATTATATTATATTATATTATATAACGTAGCTAATAGTTCAACCCTAGCTTCAAATAGAGGTGTAAAAATCGGTTTTTTTTTCAAAAAACGGTTTCGATTATTAACCGGTTTCGGTTTTTTCACCCAAAATAAAAACCGGTTTTTTTATAACCGGTTCCGGTTACTAACCGGTTCCGGTTACTAACCGGTTTTTGAGGTCCAAAACAATAACCGGTATAACCGGTTAGGACCGGTTTTTAACCGGGTTTTCCTGTTAATGCACTTTGGGTGATAAGTGCATGCTTTTGTAGGTCCGGCTAGGGGAGGATCTAGTCGCCTAATCCTTGTGTACAAACCAACCCGGTTGTGCGGAATCCAACCGGAAATGGCAAACCGAGAAAGAGACGAAAACAAGTAAAGATAACACACGCGGTATCAACGATTAACACATCTTGTATTAAACGCGAAATCAGTTACAGAACAATGTTTACAAACGTAATATGTAAACTCTCTCAACCTCTCGTGTGCTCTCTGTGTTTACAGTATGCTCTCACACTTGTCTAGTGTTCGTCTCCTAAAGAAACAGAAGGATAACCTTCTATATATATACACAGACACACAGTACATGACGAATCAGACTAGGACTCGACGAAATGGAATCCAGTCGACGAAACACATGTGTTTCGCCGACCTCCTTGTGATTCGCCGAATATGGGCTTGGGCCTTGGATTGTGCGATGATTATGGTTCGGCCCAAAGATGTTGATTGGTCTAAACTCCATGTACATGCACGTACACGTTCATGAATTCCAAATTGTTTCAATATGTGAAGTTTAGTCAACATGGTGACATCATCATGATGATGTCATGATGATGTGGCAGCGGGAACCGTTCTCGGCTCTCCGTGCTTCGCGTGTTGAACTCTGGGACGCACGACGGAGGAATGTCGTGACGTCGGGCTTGAGCCGAACCTAACCGGGTCGAACCGGACCAAGTCGCGTCGAGTCGAGTCGCGTCCACATACATGTATCAACAAACTCCCCCTTGGACGCTACTCGTGAGATTCGCCTTTCATGTCTTCTATGTCGGAGGATCTTGAAAGTCTTCACGTCTTGAAAGCAGAAAGTGTATCAACAAACTACCCGTTTCATGTAGGAAGTGTGTTGACAAACTCCCCCTTAACATAAGCTCCCCCTTGAGTTATGCTCGTGAATGACTTGATCTTTACAACTTGAGATCCTTGTGGTGTTGATGATGGCCAGCGGCAACTCGATCATCTTCATCATTTGAGTGCCTTCACGCTGTGTCTTCATTCCGAGGCTTGTCATCGACCATGTTCTCCTTGCCTTTAGAATCTGCACATGCAAGAAATCTAAACGCGTAATGAGAACAACTGCTTGGAATATAGTAAACATAAACAAACGACACACGTGTGACCATTGTTTAATCAAACACCGTCCGATAGTTTGAAAGTTTAATGTATTTTATCAATTTCAATTTTAACTTTCAACACTTTGCAAATTTCGACCGTTTATGAAGATTTAGTCATTTCGGTTTTCGTTCAGGTTTCAGGTAACGAAGACTCGAGATCCAACATCGTACAATCGAAAATAAGATAAAAATAAAATCTTTTTGGCTTTTAGAAAGTTTATATTAAAACACACCTAAAATCTTTTTGGACTTTTTGAATATTTCAAATGTAAAGACTGAAAGCAGTAAATAAATATATACAAAGATGCAGAAACTAAGAAAAAATAAATATATACAAACATTCTTTTTGCGAGTTTCGAGGGTAAGAGAATCATATCAGTGTACGGTCATGCCAAAACGCTCTTGTTGTTCTTTTAGTTAACATTAAGATAAGCATCCTATAACAATTATCGGTATTGTTGTCCACTTAAGCTCAACTTATCAGATGTAATCATGGCGAGGGGATACGTTAAGGTATGATTTATACTTACCGACCGGTGTTCATCCACATCACGACACATTCCCGTATCAAGGTATGCACGAGGGTTCATCTTACCGGTGAGTATACCGATTATCATCTGTTTGACCGTATATGATGTGAGATTCTCACTTATTTTGATTGAAAACAAGTCCTATGTGATATAATCACTTATTGATGAGGAACTTGATTTTCGATGCATGAGGGCACAGGAGCAAGTCCGTGAACAGGTCAGTACTTTCGTACAGCAGAGAGACGAACTTGACTCCCGGAAAGAATTTGTGATAAATTATCACTTATTTGTTTGGACATGTGATTGTTTATCACTTATTGAGGTCGAATGCAATATGTACACGTATGTATGGTATCATGGAAGGTCTAGACTTGCGTCCCCGTTATTTTTCGGTAAAAGAAACAACCATGATACCCAGATGATAAGCAGCATAAAGACCGAATATCTCAGAACCTCGGCAATCTCTCAAACGAAATTTCGGTACTAAGACCATATGCCAATGAATGGTTCCCACCCAGTCTTCAGTCGATTTAAGATTTATATCACCCTGCACACTTTAAAATGATTGTGAGCCTACCGATACATCTTATATAGAGCTGCTTATCGTTTTTCATTTAAAGTTTAAAGAGGTTTGGACAGACCACTGATGTGCTATCATTTTCTCTTTTTCTCGCCAGGAAACTCATTTTTGTTTTTCTATTGTTTTTGTGTTTTTGAAATTTTTCAATGTTTTTGGATTTTCAAAATTTTTTTTTTATTTACTCCCCCTAAAATCAACAAACTGAAATAAATTTAAAACACAAAGGTATTTACAAAAATGATTTTCCGATGTTGGTTTTCTCATGTTTTACCTCAATGCCGTTTACCAAAATTAATTTTGAATCAGAAATGATTTATCGAATTTTGGAAAAAAATGAGTTGGCATGTCGGTAAGCGGTGCGGACCATGACAACATTGACGAGTTTCATAGTGAAACTATCACGTGTGAGGTGATATTCGAGTTCAACGTGTCTGGTCAAAGAGTGTTGTACGAGATAATAATTCATAAAGCAGCTTAAATATCGACAAGTATAGGAGAGATTAGAAATTTAAAACCGTATCCTGCAACTGCTTCATGCATTGTCAGGAATCCGAGTGCTCTCCCAAACTGGATATCCACCCGGTGTGGACTTCAAAGTCGATTTTGTAGCTACTTCAATTAATCCGAGAAATCTTTTCACAGCAACAAGATCATAAACCTTTGGGTCCGGCTGGTCTTCCATATTGCACCAGCGAAGGTCTTTGTCTTTCTCTTGAGAAGTAGTGTGCGGCTGTTCAATCCACGCCAAGGCATCCGCACACCCGGTTGGTTTGTTCAACAAACACATTTTCTTCAATCACACCGCGAAGAAAAGTACACTGCACGTTCATCTTGTTGACTTTGAACTTCTTGTGGAAGCAAAATCCATGAGTCTTCAAAAAGTTTTAGACGTGCTACAGGAGCGTACTTTTCATTTGAATCTTTCCTGAGGACCCGATCAAAAACCATAACAACCAAATTTTTGGAACATATTTCATCTGGTCGAATTTTTCAGCTTCATTCAACCACATTCTTTCACCATCGTTCCTTCATCGGAATGTTTGTCTTCTTATCTTTTTCCTTTCTCTCCATCAATGGCAACAATATTCTCCTAAATGTAACAATATTTCGGAGTCTGGTGTCGCCGATCTTGTGCATGGATGCTCCACTATCAACAATCCTAAGACTATCAATAGTTCCTCCTGGAACATCCTGCACACTCATTCAGAGATTAGTTAGAGAGAGGGACCCAAGCCTTCACAGACTTGGGTCGTCCGTCATCATCGAGGATTGTGACATCCATTTCCCGATGATTCGGAATTGATGTAGCTCCCCCTGAAACAATTTCCAATTTTGGTTTCCAAATCTGTTTTTGGTTTTCATGTTTAACATTTGATTCGACAGATTTTGTATGGACAACCTCTGGTTTTAAAACCTTTTCAACATTTTTCCGTTGTGTCTTTCTCTGTTTCACTTCTTGTTGTTTAACAAGACGAGGGTCCTGTTTTGGTGAAACAAATCTTTTATGGTAATTGTTACCATGGGGGGCATCAACCTTTGCTTTCAACTTATGAAGATACGGACAATTTCGAATGATATGTCCAATTGTGCCACATTCAAAACATGATCTTCGTTCAACAAACCCCGAAGTATCATGTGATCGTCTTGCTGATGATGATGAACTTTGTGATCTCGAGGTACTAGGTTTCGAACAGTTTGGTTCATTTCTTTTCAACACTGTTGCTTGTTTAACAAAATCTAAGTTAGATTTGTTTTCAAACGTTTCAATTTTGTCCGTTCCCTTTGATTTCACAAAGTTTACCTTCTTGTCCTTTTTCTTGTTTTGGCTCTGTTTGCCTTTTCCATTTCCTTGGGCAGCGTGATTTTGCTTTCGTTGATTGTTTTGTTTTTGCAATTTTTGATTCCCATATTTCTTTCTAACTTCGGATTTTGGGATAGGAGCACACTGAGTTACTACAACTCCTGGGCTCGACTTTCCCAAAAACTTACTGGTAGAATCTTCGAAAACTTTATCAATCAAAGATTGATTGACATTCTTGATTGGAAAATCATTGTCTGAGTATATTTTATCAGATCCAATCAACGTGTAAAGCAAGTTCACGCTTTCACAACTTCCAGATGAGGATTCAACAGACTTGGCTGTAGCAGTCACAAACGGTTTTGCTAGTGGATCACAAAGAATGTGATTCTCAAGAGGTATGTCCTCTTCTTTGATCACCGCATCAGACTTTGCTGAATCAGTATCATCAGATTCATCATCAGAAGAATCAGCATCCTCAATCACAACTGGAGGATCCTGATTCTGTTCAGCAGAAGACACACATGTATCTGCTGACACATCCGAATCTGACGATACTTCCTTCTTGTATCCGAGTCCTGTTGCAAATTCCTCAACGTCCAAAGGAACAGATGGTTCAAAGTGAGTTCTATACTCCTCATCAGGCAGTGCATCATAATTGTTTCTCACGGGTGGTGGACATTTCTTATATCCAATGCATGTGACATCCCGTTTCTCTTTCTGAACATCAATGATGTGATCCAACACATAGCTAGAGCTTAAATAGCTGTCTAACTTGAGTCGGATCGCCTCACTTTCAGTTTTAACACAAGCCATCTCTTTTTGCATTATCTCAAGACGTGTGATATACAAATTTATGTCAGTTTGTTTTCTGGAAACCATTTTTATCAGCTCTGTTTTATCTTTCTTTAATGTTTCAATCATCGATTTAAATTCCTTTTCATGGTTTTCATAAAACATGTTGGCTTCTGTGCACTTAGAAAGATCCACGGTCAACTTTTGATTGTGGATGAATGTCGCATCATATTTCTCTTGCAAAGCCTCGTGTTTGCTTTGCAATTCACACCACTTATCATTCAACGAAACATGTTTGTCTTGCAAGTCAAACAAACTAGCTTGTAAAGTATCATGTTTGCCTTGCAACTCAGACATATTTGTATCCAAATCAGCACATTTAACACTTAACCTAGCACACTTATCACAATTTACAGCAGTAGGTTCATCGACACATACCTGACTGGACGAACTGTCGACATTAGCCATAACGGCTGAATGGAGAGAAGAAGAAGAATAAACAGCTTGATCCACCAGAATAGATTTTCTATCATTCCTTGCTGCAGCTTCTCCTAATAGCTCATCAACATCTGCATCGACTGACACACTTGACGTGTCATCCAAATGATCATTGCCTGAACTCGAGGATTCCTCATCTGAACTTCTGCTGTAACCAGAAGACTCTTCATCCTCAGAAGATTCATCACCATTAGTGGAAGATTCTCCACCACTGGCGTGATTTAAATCCTTGACAACCTCAGCAAAACAAGCGGTTACAGTAGATGGTCGATAGACTTGCTGTTGTGGAGCTGGTTGTAGAGGATTTCCATACAAGTCTGTTGTTGGAGCTGGCTTTACTGGAACTTGTATCGGATTGCCATATAAATCTGTTGTCACAGGAGGCCTTTGGGTTTGCTGTTGAGGCACTGGTTGAGGAACTGGTTGAAGCGGATTTCCATACATGTCTGTTGGTCCGGTAGATTGAGGAGGAAGTGGATTCCCATACATGTCTGTTGGTCCGGTAGATTGAGGAGGAAGTGGATTCCCATACATGTCTGTTGGTCCGGTAGATCTAACAGGTAATGGATTTCCGAACATATCAGTTGCTCTGATAGGTCGTTGGCTTTGAATACTCGGTGCGGGAGACGGAGTACCAAAATACATCTCAGTATTTACCGGAGTACCCCATCTTGGATTCATTTTTTATCAAGAATAATAATACCTGAAAATCACAAACTTGAACAAACAGTTAAACCACTAACACAAATATATATAAATTTTTTTTAAATATCTTGACAAAACAAAGTCCCGCGAAACAAAGATCCGACGAAACAAGTCTTGTGATACAACGCGATGAACCACACTTCTTGAAAGATAGGCGACGAAAACGAGCCCAAACAGAAGCCCAAATTTTGTTGTGCGAGCAAGTCAAACTTGTACGATTGATAATTCTTGTGCGAGCCAAATCATCAAATCTTGTACGATTGGGAAATGGATGTCTTGTGCGATCCCAATATAAATTCTTGTGCGACTGAACAAAGTAAATCTTGTGCGACTGAAACAAATTGTGCAACAAATAATCTTGTACGATTCAATTTCTTTTGGGCTCCCAGTTAATCGAAACAGTCCAGGCCCAGATGTGAATTAGGCCTGTTAAGTGTTTTCGGTAACAAGTAGTGATTTCGTCTGATGATGTTGTTGATTTCGGCCCAGAACTGATGAAAGGCCCAATGCTTGTGCGACTGATGAATTCTTGTACGACCAGAATATGTTGTGCGACTGAAACAAAGTCTTTGACTTTCTATTGTCTGACACAAAGCATACTCCTTTTCAAATCTACTTTCGGCTCACCATCCCCAAGTTACCAACCATGATGATGTCTTCCAATATAATAATCCAAGTTGCAATTTTCAAAACACAAACAACTATAATATTCAGATTTTCAAAGAGTTAAAACTCTTCTGACACTCAACACACCTTTTCAAACCACTAGCATGTCAAACTTCTTGTCTCTACAATATTTTAATCGATTACAGTATGGTATTACAATATTTTTAATCGATTACAATTTCCAATTCACAAACAAGTTTCTCAATTAATTTTCAAGGATCAAAAAGTGTATTTTTATGAAGAACACTTGAAGATAGTGAAGAACACTATGAACTCGATGAAGTTTCCGGTGAGCCGAAACTTTCCGAACACGCGATTTTGCTAAAATGTTTAATAAAAACCAACAACTAACATGAGAACATGATAAACAACAAGGTTTTTTTTAACAAAACACCAAGCAAAAACAACAAGATTAGACCAGATTTAAGGAGTTTTTCCAGAAAATATGAACTTTAAAAACCCGAAAAACAACCCGAAAACACCTCGGTTTTAACAAGGAGAAGAGCCAAGGCTCTGATACCACTTGTAGGTCCGGCTAGGGGAGGATCTAGTTGCCTAATCCTTGTGTACAAACCAACCCGGTTGTGCGGAATCCAACCGGAAATGGCAAACCGAGAAAGAGACGAAAACAAGTAAAGATAACACACGCGGTATCAACGATTAACACATCTTGTATTAAACGCGAAATCAGTTACAGAACAATGTTTACAAACGTAATATGTAAACTCTCTCAACCTCTCGTGTGCTCTCTGTGTTTACAGTATGCTCTCACACTTGTCTAGTGTTCGTCTCCTAAAGAAACAGAAGGATAACCTTCTATATATATACACAGACACACAGTACATGACGAATCAGACTAGGACTCGACGAAATGGAATCCAGTCGACGAAACACATGTGTTTCGCCGACCTCCTTGTGATTCGCCGAATATGGGCTTGGGCCTTGGATTGTGCGATGATTATGGTTCGGCCCAAAGATGTTGATTGGTCTAAACTCCATGTACATGCACGTACACGTTCATGAATTCCAAATTGTTTCAATATGTGAAGTTTAGTCAACATGGTGACATCATCATGACATTATCATGATGATGTCATGATGATGTGGCAGCGGGAACCGTTCTCGGCTCTCCGTGCTTCGCGTGTTGAACTCTGGGACGCACGACGGAGGAATGTCGTGACGTCGGGCTTGAGCCGAACCTAACCGGGTCGAACCGGACCAAGTCGCGTCGAGTCGAGTCGCGTCCACATACATGTATCAACAGCTTTCCAATTGTGAGGGTCTTTATTGTACAAGTCTTGAAACTTAGTCCAAGGTTTATCCTTGGACAATTTGTCCAAGTTTGTGTCTAGGACAAAGGTCAGGGGTTTATGTTAGGGACAAAAGTCAGGGTTTTGGTGTAGATTGTTTGTCCGAGTTTAGTCCTAGTCTATATATATGTGTTGTATAGGATTAGGGCATGCATCCACGAACGATGAGGAAAAACTCTTGAAGCTTTGTGCTCCTCTCCCAACTTATTCTCCTGGTGTAAATCCTAGAGTGAGAGAGACTATGTGTTAGTGAGAGAAAGCTAGGGTTTAGATCTTTGTGATCTAAACCAGCTTGTAGAAGATGATGTATACTCGTTTGGTATGTAATCTGTGATGATTGTATTGAAATGAATGAGTTTGTCTTGCATCTTCTTCTTCATCTACCCTGTTCTTGTTCTTCATGTCTTGAATCAAGTGCAATGTTTGATGTTCGTCATCGATCCGGTGCTTTCACAGTGGTATCAGAGCATGGTTACCGATTCGGAATGGTCTAACCGCCTTCCGAATCACCGTTGCTCTTGATTTGATGTTTGTTTCCGCCAAACATCTTGAAGACGTGAAGATTTTGGTCCAAATATGAAGAAATTCGAGAGCTGTGTTGGAGAGAACTGCTGGGTTTTTGGAGATCTAGGGTTTTGATCTGAAAAAGGCTCTGTCCAAATTTTTTAAGTGTTTTACCAAGTCCGAGTTTCCATTCTGTGTCTGTGTTTCCGGGGTTTTGGTGAACGAGTGTGAAGTCACACTGGGGAGATAGTCCGGAGACTGGTTATTGAAACTTGTCTGAGTTTTACACTCTCATCAACCTATTCCGACTTTTCCTTTTTAGGTATGTTTGTTCCGAGTTTTAACTTTCAAGTGTTTAATTGTTCCGAGGTAATATTGTTTCAATTCCAAGTTTTCATCTTCCGAGTTTTTAAACAGTTCAAAAGTTTCCGAGTTTTTGTTAAAAGTGATTCAGAGCTTTTGATTCAGAGTTTTTGATTCAGAGTTTTGATATCTCACTTTTGAGTCCGAATTTTCAGTCCGAGCTTTTGATTCAGAGCTTTTGATTCAGAGTTTTTGATTCAGAGCTTTTGATTCAGAGCTTTTGATTCAGAGTTTTTGATTCAGAGTTTTGATTCAGAGTTTTATTTCAGTTCCGAGTCTTAATTCAGTTCTGAGTTTTAAGTCAGAGTTTTGGAAACAGTTGTCTAGTCTGATGTTCGAGTTTTTATTCAAAATTCCGAGTTTTAACAACTATGTGATGTTCACAGCTGTTAAAGTCACAATTCCGAGTTTTGTTCAAAAGTTCAGAGGTTTTTCTTTTGTGCAAAAGGTCTGAGTTTGTGAGTCTGTCTCAGTTCCGAGGTTTTCAGTTCTGAATTTTAGTTTAAGTCAGTTCCTAGTTTCAAGTTCAGTTCAGTTTCCGAGTTTTAGTAACAGTTCATTCATCAATCCAAGTTTCAAGAGATCAATGTCAATCTGTTTCAGTTCCAAATCTATCCGAGTTTTTTTGTTTCAGTTCCGAATTTTCGAAGTAAACAACAATATCCGAGTTTTGTTTGATCAAAATCGTTTTGGTTCAGTTCCGAGTTTTGATTCTGTTTGGAGTTTTGGTTCAGTTCCGAGTTCATAATCATTCCCGAGTTATTGAAACAGTTTCAGGGTATTGCTTTGTGTTCCCAGTATTTGGTCCGAGTTTTTCATAAACTGTTCCGAGTTTTAGCAGGTCCGGGCTTTAGTAAACAGTTTTAAACGGTCCACGTCTTGTTTCGAGTAACCTGGTTGGTAAACTGTTTGGCATTAGTCCGAGTAAAGGGAAGCTCGGACTTCTTTAGAGTAATCCATTAGTTAGTCCGGGTTATATTGGGGTTTCCTTGTATCATCCTCCGGTATTTTGAGAAGCCAATAGTGGATACTATCTGGTCGGGGAATTTGAACTCAAAAAAAAAAACAAAAAAAAAATGCATGAAAATGTCAAAATTCCATTTTTCGTAAATGATGGATTTTGATAAGTTCGATAAGTAGAGTGTTGAGAAAATTTTGGTGATGAAAATTTTTTCACGAAATGTTGTTCGGTAATGGCGGTCCATGGTTATTTACAAGATTCTCGGTGTTGGAATGTGGTTCTTACTAGAGATTCGTGTAACAAATTGAGACTATTATCGAGTATTAGAGGTGAATAAAACAAGAGTTGATTGGACTTTGACAGTTTACGAAGAAAAAGGGGGAGTAAAAATCCTATTTTCTTCATAAATCTAAAGCTTGTGCGTAAAAGGCTCATGTGTAATGGAATTTCGTCACGTGTGTTTGTGTTGTTAATCAAGTGTTGACGTGATGAAGCTGAATTCTCGGTTGATGACTAGTTGAATATTGAGCCTTATTAAGTTGCTATTTAGAGTAGAGAAGATTAGTTCTGGTCTCGAAATAATGTGGGGCTTCTTGATTTGAGGGGAAGGTCGGAGATGAAAGCCATCGGGGATTCGTGAAGATAGGAGATTGATTCATGAAGATTCCTGACGAGATGAGATCATACATGAAGGGTTGAAGACTTTTGATTAAGATGCAGTAGCGGAACTAGAAAAGAAATTCAGGGGTATCCTAAAGTTTTTAACCATACATTCATATAATATAATTTTTTAATTATACGTTCATACAATCAAATACACAATAATAACTAAACCCTAACCTAAAATCTATTTTTTTTAACATAGTATTTTTCATTCCAATCATCAGGGCAAATTACATAAGAATAGCAGGTAGACGAGCAACAAACTGCGCCGCCATCCCTTTCTGAATAGAAAACCCTAATCTACTAAAAACAAAGCCTCGCCCCTGAGGGGTCGAAAGGTTGCTGTGGACTACACGTTGAACTCTGGACAAAAAACGAACTGCCTCTGGCGCCAAAGAGCCAAACGTGTCAAACGCTAGGGGGACAAAGGCATGATGATTATCCTCACAAGCTTTCGCGTGCTTTTCCACCTTCTTCGACTCTGCTTTCAGTACTGCTTGCCCCGCCACAAACCCATTTTCCCGAAACCCGGCTAGGGGGGATACACCTGTGAGATCGACACAAGCATGTTTCCCGCCCTCCCAACCAAAAACTAGCACGTCAGCCGGGCGTAGAGTGGATCTCCCCTCCGACGGGTCTGTAAGAAAATTCATCGGTGCCTCTTTCTTTGCCGAGATCCCTGCTCGTCTGAGAATATCCATTAACGCGTCTCGAACAAAGTCATGGCGATACTTAAACCCCGGCAACTCTCTACAGTGTAACGCATGCTCCCCGTATTTATCCAGGCATGCTTTACGGCAGACTGGGCAAGTTTCATCATTCGGGAACATGGGGATCATCAAACGGTACTTAAGGATTGACCGGTACTCCACCGCTAACATACGTTGACCCAAACCTTCAATAGGAATAACAGTTAAGAAATCTTGAGCATGAGGCCTCTGTAGGCAATCAATGACGGCTTTCTGGCGGGGGGACAAATGAAAATCTTCTCCCAGACTTTGTGCGATTCGACAACAAAGGGCATTCGCCAAAGTTTTCTGCGGCTTTTTGGGGTCGGTGTCCTTGTTAGAGAAACCGCCGAGATCAAAGTCAGGGAGAGATTCATGCAAGCGTTCCAAGGCGCTGGCATAATCCAGATCAATGTTAGCAACCCCGCTAAAGTTTTCTGCGGCTTTTTTGGGGGCGGTGTCCTTGTTAGAGAAACCGCCGAGATCAAAGTCAGGGAGAGATTCATGCAAGCGTTCCAAGGCGCTGGCATAATCCGGATCAATCTAATTTTATCTCTTTTGTGCTAGAATACCGGGCCCGTCTATGGTCGGGTCGAGGTCTAAATCTCTCGATCAAGCAATCAATATATCACATAGTAATTGCATCTTCCAGTTCCTTTGAAATGTCAAGAGCATTTTGGTTTAAACTTTTTTTTTCTAAAATATATTTCTAAGGGGATTTTTATGCTATTCTGAAATGATATAAAATTATGATCAGATTAATTAAATAAATTAATAATAGATCCTATATAAAAAAAGTAATACTAAAATAAAGAATATATAGTAGCCTATTCATTACTAACGGCACATAATCTTTACACTTTTTAAACTTGAAACAATTAATAATAAATGTATAGAAAAACATTGGAGGTTGTTACTAAGAAAAAAAAGGCTGCAATGTTAGCTGTGAGCCTGTGACTAGTCTTGTCCGAATAAAGTAAAAATAAATATATTAGCATTACAGTCAACTCCATTTTAAAATTTCATCACCTCTTCTTCTCTATTTTACTCCCACGTTGTGCAGAGTCCATTCTCCTCGCCGGCTGCTGGAAAAAACTCAGACTTTGTTAACTAGCTTTTCTTTCTTCCCTTTAAACACCATTGGTTCCGCTGATGTTGAGGGGTATCCTTATATTTATCCAATATATAAACAGAGAATATGAAAAAGAATTTACACTTCGTCAAAAAAGTTGAGGGGTATCCCAGGCAACCCCTGGGATACCTATAGATCCGCCCCTGTTAAGATGGTTGATGTACTTTTACAAAGTTTAGTTTGTTATTAACTTATCGAGCTGAGCCTCATGTCTTTGTGAAGTTTGAAGTTTTCAAGGTTGGGCATTGGAAATCCAATGTTTCTTTCTACTGCTGATTAAGTTTGAAGATTAATGTATCGAGCGATATTCTTACATGTGGTTGTAGGTCGGTTCGCATTAACTTGATTCGGGAGTAGTTTGAGGGGGAGGATCTACAGTGTTCGATGTTGGATTCTTCGGGTTTCTCAAAGCGGCCTTAAGTGATCGTCAGCAAGTCTTTAATTAGAAGGGTTGAAGATTGTTGTGCTCTACCTAAAAGATCAAGTCTCAGCTAAAGTTGAAAGCAGGCATGATATCATCAGTCAAGGGAGAGTCTCTAAGTGCAGTATCCGGTGATTGAAGATTATCGATGCCACTCAGAACTGATGCAACAGTTAAGGGGGAGACTGTAAGTGCAGTTCCTGCCGGGTAACTGTCGCTTATCAGTTCTGGTCAACCAAAGCAGAAGTCCAAGTTAAAGTCAACGATAATGAAGAATTCTAGACTACATGAAGACCATGCACTGATCAAGGGGGAGTTTGTTAATGCACTTTGGGTGATAAGTTCATGCTTTCCAATTGTGAGGGTCTTTATTGTACAAGTCTTGAAACTTAGTCCAAGGTTTATCCTTGGACAATTTGTCCAAGTTTGTGTCTAGGACAAAGGTCAGGGGTTTATGTTAGGGACAAAAGTCAGGGTTTTGGTGTAGATTGTTTGTCCGAGTTTAGTCCTAGTCTATATATATGTGTTGTATAGGATTAGGGCATGCATCCACGAACGATGAGGAAAAACTCTTGAAGCTTTGTGCTCCTCTCCCAACTTATTCTCCTGGTGTAAATCCTAGAGTGAGAGAGACTATGTGTTAGTGAGAGAAAGCTAGGGTTTAGATCTTTGTGATCTAAACCAGCTTGTAGAAGATGATGTATACTCGTTTGGTATGTAATCTGTGATGATTGTATTGAAATGAATGAGTTTGTCTTGCATCTTCTTCTTCATCTACCCTGTTCTTGTTCTTCATGTCTTGAATCAAGTGCAATGTTTGATGTTCGTCATCGATCCGGTGCTTTCACATTTCCCTAAAAAACCGGTTTTTTACCGGTTTTTTAATAACCGGTTCGGTCAATAACCGGTTTTTGAAGTCAAGAATAGTAACCGGTATAAAAACCGGCGGTTAAAAAAACCGGTTAAAAAAAACGGTTTCGGTTTTTTTTTCCGGTTTCGATTCTAAAACCAGTTTTTTTTACACCTCTAGCTTCAAAGCATGTGTACAAGCAAGCATATTAACTTATTAAGCAAGCTTTAGTTTGAAGTTGGGGGACTTCGTGCACAATAACCAAAGTTTAGGTACTTGGGGCCTTAGAGCACCTGTAGTGGTCATTTGTTTAGGCGTGGATGGGCAAAGAAAGCCCATTCACATGGCAAAACTGCCCCTAGGGCTTTGTTTTGCAAAATTTTGGTTGGGCGTTTTCATGAAAACACCGGAAGAAATTATTTGTTTTAATGAATTGCCAATAAGAATCCTCCAACTCGTCCATCATAATATTAGTTGTTTTATTTTTTATAAGATGATAATTAGGTAACCATTGTTGGTGCATTATACCACTACATCCTTTTTAACTTCAATCTCCATAATGTCTCTTTGCTGACTAGGACGTCACATGTCGGTTAACGCCCGGGAGGCTTGAAGTTCAAGCCCCACATGATCTTAGGGGCACATTATGATATTTTGTATAATTCAATTACAAGTGTCCAACTCATATATATTTTATTTATAACTTTTAAATATAATATTTCATAAAAATACGAATATATGGTTGCAATGTTTTAGAAGCACATTTATATCCATCATAACATGCGAGTAATTTTCAATTAGCACAATATCCTCTCATTCTAAAACATTAAACTATGAAAATGTCAATGTCACACCCCCAAAATCCACCTGCGGAGTATCACCGCTTGGAGGCGTGACTGACCAGGATCAAACCACTAATAATATTGAACAAGTAAATATTTAATGTAAAAGTCCAACCAACACGATTAATATCCAAAACAAACATAGTTAAGTTATGAGCGGAAGCATAATGTTCAAAACCAAATCCAAAGTTTAATTATCCAAATGTTTAACATGGCACACAGCTGTCCATGTCCCACAACGACTCTTCCTTGTGCAAGCTCCAGTTAAGTACCTATAGACCTGCAAAGCATGTAGTAACGAGTCAACAACTAGTTGAGTGAGTTCACGGTTGGGTGTTCGTTTTAAGTTGTTCCAAAAACAGTTTTCCTTTAGCTGGCGTTCCTGCCGTGGGGGTTACCCCATAGTTGAAAACGTGATTTGTTTAACCCTTTGTTTAACCCATTTACTCTGGCAAACCTGCCGTGGGGGCTACCCCATGATAGTTATCTGGCATTTCGGCCGTGGGGGCTACCCCATGTATACACTAGACTCGTTACCATATCGACTACTGACTGAAGTCATGTTTAAGTGCCCTGAAACTGTCAATGTCTATCAGCATTGACGTGCCCCAGATCCATTAGTTCACGCCCGTCCTCTGCGGCACGGTGTGAGGCTTGTCAGACCTAAATAACGCTATCTAACTAATGATCTGCTCGCCATTGGCTCGACGATTAAGTCGATATAAAAAGGAGGGACTTCGTGATAGAGTTTTGGTCTAGTACGAGTTATCTGTCCGTGAGGACGAGGAATTACATTCCTGAACCAATACTGTCCTACCCAAGAAGGACGAGGAATCCATATTCCTTAACCCCATTCCCAACCCCTGGGAATCCCATGCTTTGTAGAGTGTGAACTCACCTTGGTTTGCTCGGCAGATTACACAGAAAGGTCAAGTCTATCAGCTAGTGGTCAACCACGTCCTAACATGGTTACCATACAAAGTCAGGTTTTGGTTCCAAGTAGTGCACACAAGTATCACATAAATTGCATATATAAGAAACACATACGGATCATGGCATCATGCAACATCACGCTCAATAGTTAAGACATAATCAACTTGCGCAATTAAGTGATTGGGCTCGCACAAGTCTAATGACCTTGTGCGAGTCATTCGTTGAAGCCCATTACTACCCGGCCCAAAAGCATGAAACCCAAATAAATCCGTAAGCATAACACGGCCCAGACAATTAAACTTAAGCCTTGTGCGATCCATGTTATCTTGTGCGATTCCATTATCAGTCCGGCCCAACATATACCTACGGCCCAATAACAACAAACAACAATTCTTGTGCGACTGGGCTGTTTGTACGATCAGGTCCTCTTGTGCGACCTGATCAGCTTGTGCGGCCGGACATGTCTTATGCGAGTGGACCTCTTGTACGACCGAGAGGTCTTGTGCGACCAGCTTACACATCCGAGAATTATGTTATTTAGTTACAACCATTCAATTGTTTCCTTATTTACATTTTATCAATTAACAAGTTTCCATCCATCCATATCACCTCCAATCGATCAAACAAAGCATTTTTAATTAAATTTCCATAACCCTAATCATAACCATAATCATGAACAATAATCAAGACACCTAACATAATCATCTAAGGGTTTCGAACCATCATATAACACTTCATGCTCTACCCTACAACTAACCCGATTTTTATCAAACATGCAGCCGATTATAACAATCATATTCTTAGAACCATCATATGCAATCCGATTCACATGAACAATATCTAATGCACATATGTAATCCGATTTCATGAACACTATAAGTGAGCCCTTCGGATTCGAATCAAATACATATATAGCCGATTACATACATACAACATGTTTCATCATTTGATCTTGAATCATTATGTAAACAAATCCGAAAATAAAACATGGCAGCCGATCATCATACATGTAAACATCATGTTCATCATACGTTCAATACTTCATCATTTAATCAAATCGTGAATCATAACATTATTCATAACACACTAATCATAAAGCACTAACCGATTAAGATGAGATAAGAGTGATCCGAATCACAAGCTTCGAGGAATGGAGGGGTGTTGTTGCCGTCGAGTTCTAGAGAGAAGGAAGAGAGCTAGGGTTTGTGTGTGTGGGTGATTAGTAACAAATGAGGAGTTTTACCCTAACCCCTTAGTGTTATGCGACAAAGAGAAGAGTGGGCCGAACCCTCAATGGGCTGCCCATTGATCCGAATCACAAAGTGTAGCCTAAACAGACTTGTGCGAGTGGGTTGTGTTGTGCGTTCGGGTCGATCCTATACATACATACATACTACACAGCATATAACATATAGCATATTACACAAAGTCACTTATCATCTCATTAATTCAACATATCAAGTAATTACACCAAGTTCAAATACGTTACATCAAGTACGTAGATAAGTTCGGAAATACGAGTTGTCACATTATCCCCAAGTTGAAAGAAATTTCGTCCCAAAATTTAGCACGTACTCACTGAGGAAGCTAGTTAAGTTGCATGGTTTTCCTGGTTTTCCTGGGGTGTCACAGTCAAACAACCGATTAGATCTTCTATTGCATGCCAAAACTAACTAAAACTCCTCACATTGCATGCTTCTGAGTTTCTTATTTGACAAACATCAATCATAAACCTTATTAATACTATAAGAACAACCTAGTTTGACAAACATCAATCATAAACCTTATTAATACTATAAGAACAACCTAGAGATGCAATATCATGATTATGAATCAGAAAAACATATTAGCGAAACACAGAATCATGGAAGTGCGTGTGAGGGGATGCTGCTAAGTAGGGCTGTAAACGAACGAACGGTCAACGAACCGTTCGTGAACCGTTCAGCGGGAAATTCGTTTATTTTCGTTCGATTAGCTTAACAAACGAACACGAACAAAAAATTTCGTTCGGCTAGCTTAGCAAACGAACACGAACACACGTCTCGTTCGTTCGACTGCGTTCGTGAACGTTCGGTAATATGTTCATTTGATTATATTAAAAATAATAAATAATAAACCTTTTATCTAAACATATTGAAAACTTGAAACCCTATTTTTTCTAAGTTAGCTAAAATTTGGACATTCTAAGACATTTTTTGGGATAATTATGTCTAAGTTAGTTAAACTTTATTAATCGTTTGGTGGTGTGATAGACTTCTTGTGTTTTGATTTATCATTTGATAGTTGTATTTAACTACTTATATCCAATGTTTAAGAATAACAATGTTTTCATTTTTTTTATTTTCAAGTTAAATGTTCGTTTGCGTTCATTTTTATTTGCTTGCGTCCGTTTGTGTTCGAGACCGGTGTTCACGAACTGGTCGTAAACAATTGAATTTCCTTAACGAACGAACACGGACATAAACTTATGTTCGATATCTGTTCGTGAACAGTTCGCAAACATGTTAATTTACTTAACGAACGAACACGAACATGGCCTTGTTCGTGTTCGTTCGGTTTGTTCACAGCCCTACTTCTAAGTTTAGAAATGACCAGAATCTTAATGGAGAAGACCGGAACGCTTTCGTGGGCATGATATTAATTTGGCCCATGGGCTTCGAAACCTTAATCCACAACGATTTTGATTATGATTTGTGCTTGTGTGTAGAGGTGTACAAAACCCGATTTGGACCTAAACCGATTTGGTTTTAGACTAGACCGTTCTTTTTTGTGTTGGCTCCAAACCGAGTTGGGCGAAACCGGTCGGTTTAAGAACCGATTTCAGGCTTGAAAATCCCAACCAACTCAAACTGATTTGAATCAGGTTCAAAACCGATTTGGCCCAAAAACTGGTTTGATGGGGTTCAAAACATGTTGGCCCAAACTGGTTAGAATTGAAACCCGTTCGACACATAGAAAACACGAACCTGTATCAAACCGTTGGGTCAGGGCTGGGCGCAAACCGGTTTGTGTGTGATAGCGAGTTAGGCCAGGAGCCGGTCCTTTGGTTCTAGAACGGTTTTTTTGTACCCTCTACGGGTGTGATCTTGTAGAGATAGAGATTAACGTGTATGGTATAACAAATATTGTGATTATATCTAAACTAGGGTGATTATTATCACGCTACAATTTTAAAATAGCGTAATAATAACTACTCTACTGCAAACATATATTCTAGTTATTTGTATCGTTCGCAAGTTAAAGTTGTATTTATTTTTTTCATTAACTTGATTAATTGTATATAGCTTGTGTAACCTATTAGTAACTTAACTAGATGTAAGGCCCGCCGTAATGGGGAGGGGTTTGTTAGCCAGCATTGTAATTTGTCGACCCATTTAGTAAAGTATAATCGAATACAATAAATACAATAACATTAATTATTAATAAAAATATTACAAAACTTACAATCAATGCTTAAAACTACTAAAATATATAATCCTATCAATTTTTATCAACATTCTTAGGCTGAACGTGATGCGAATCTATTGCAATTTGGAGCTCAACTTGTTTTTTCACGTATCTTCCTAACTCGTTCGGTTTGCTCGTTTAGTTTCTCGTTAATCGTACAGTCCGAATGAACAATTCCCTCGAGAAGACGCCTAAGTTGTTCGAAAACGTTTCTCTTTGTTGGAATTCGACATTATAAACCTATAAATTTACGAATAAATTAGTATCCATTTTTAATTAAAAACAACTTAGAAAAAATAATCCGATTATCTAGTTGTACGATAAAGGCTCGTGTATAAAAAGGCTCAGAAATTTAACTGATTCGTCATCACATTTTGTAAAACTGGTTATAGGGAAAAAATAAAGCAGGAGAACATTAGTGCGTATAACGTGTTTGTAATTTTCTTTTGGCGGCTCAGAAATTTGGTTATAACCGGTTGCTTTTAGTAAGTTGTCTCAGTTTTATAAAAAAAAAATTGTAAACGTCATAGCCAATTCAAACGTTATGCGACAATCGCCTAAAACAAACATTAAATATACACTTATATAGGTTATTAATTAACAACTAGTTGATGCTCGGAAAGAAGACACGACAGCACGAAACAATGCCTTGCCAAATGTCGACCACCATCACAACTATTATAACCATAAATTACAGTCACTCTTAGATGATAAAAAAGTCATCTTCATCGATTATCAATTTCACAGTAACATGGCTTCAAAATGAAGCTAACAACCAAAGACAAGACATTTAAATACTTAAACCCAAATCAACCTGCTAAGCACAATGTACAAACCAGCCAACCATAAAACTCCAAATAAGCAATATATTGCTAATTGATAATATAAAAAATATCCCAACACCTCAATTGTTCAAAATCGAATTGGCTAACAAACATGCACAAAAGTTAAGCGCAAATACATGTTGCCAGGTGATAATATATAAATGATAATGCATGCCCTAACAACCATAACCGACAATAAAACAATGAGAAAACCTAGCTAAGAAGCTACGGACGACTGCAATACATAATGCTAAGTACAATCACAACTATTGTTCTCCGATGAGCAGTAAGCCCTTTTCATTGAGACAAAGCATTTAGCTGGAAAACAAGCATACCATACAAATGTTCCTAACACCTCAACTGCTCAAAATTGGGTTGGCTAACGAACATGCACAACAATTAAACTCAACAAAATGTTGCCAACAATTAATATATAAATCACATTGCATACCGGAACAGCCTTAACCAGCACTCAAATAGTGAAAAAACCAAGCTCTGAAGATACAGACAACTGCAATACACAATGCCAAACCAAGTCTAAAGCACTATCACAGCTATTGCTCTCAGATAAGCAATAAGCCATCTTCATCGAGACATACACTAACCATTAAAAATGTCACACAAACAATAACAGATAAAACAAAGCCGCTTAACCATAAGGATCTCGGATGAACAATAAAGTCTCATCTTCATTGACCTCAACAACCAAAAGTTTAACAAAATAAAAATTTGGAATCAAAGCTAGGCACCTAGAAACCAAACATGAACAACAATGATCAATACAAAATTGGAAAACCCAAACAACAACAATCGAAATAAAAAAATAACATCGAAAGGGGCTTAATCATAGCCCATTTAACATCAAAAAAAGGACATGCAAGAATATATCATTCAAAGTACCACATCAAACTACCAAACAGAACCACCGGCCGGAAAACCCACCTGAAAAAAGGGTTAAACCCTAGAAATTTCAGGGTAAATGTAGTAGAAGACTAGAAGGTAAGGATATACCTAAACGGAACACAAAGTTAAACGATCGGACAACAGTGGTCCGTCATAGACGAAGGGTCGCAAGTTAGGCAGTGGTGGTGGAGAGACCGTAGGGCGATAGTCGAGAGAGAAAGGCGTGACTTAAAAATGAAGCCAACAACCAAAGACAAGTCATTTAATACCCAAGCCAAAAACAACCCACAAAGCACAATGTATAAGCCAATAGCCATAAAACATCAATTAAACATTTGGTACAACTCAACATAGCATAAGTATATTGCTAATTGATAACACATAAATTGTACTCACAATATGTTAACTTGTTTGACTTGTTTAAATATATAGGTTACATAATTTTTAGTGTGTGCGATGGATGTCTTTAACACATAAAAAGTAAATAAGTCATACCCAAATTCATCAATGTAATGTGACTCGGCAACCCTAAATGTGTCAACCTAGCTCTAACCCGACAAGATTACCACACCTACTTCGTATCCATCATTCATCAACTTTTCAAGATCATACAACTATTTGTTAACATATTAGTAAAACTCTTTCTTTTTATCAAACTTGGACCGGTTAACTTCAGATTCATACTACTGCTACATCAACAAAATTTTTTTTACTTTGTTAACCTTTTTATTTAAAACTTGTATAAATAAATGTTATCATGATTAAAACTAATTATGACATTATTTAGACTGTAGGGTATGGGGCATGGGTTGGGGGCGTGGGTTGGGCGAAAACGCCCAAGCCACCACCCCGGGTGGGCTTGGGTTGGGGCGTGGCCCTTGGGGCTTGGGTTTCAAGCCGGACGTGGGGCGGTCTTGACATTCTAGCTGACTGCCTCCTATTCGCTGACCCCGCCATGTCATAGCGGGCCATTTGAAAGTTTGAATTTTAAATTCAAACCGTTTGGCTACCCCAAACCGCCACCCGGGTCCCAACATCCCCAATAAATAACCCCCAACCCCACCGGCTACCCCATCCCAAACCGTCGCTATCCACCGCTACCCCACCGGCTACCCACTTCATTCCACGAACCCGCTACCCAACCCGAAGAACATGGCATCTTAGACTCACGAAGAAGAATTGGCTCTCGTCACAAGCGTCATTTACGCTATGAAGGGGCGGCAACCAGGCCAAACAAAATATTGGCCGGAAGCATTCGCAACCTACCGACATAACGTCGGAAACGACCGCCACAACCTCAACGCGTGCCAACATAAATGGCGCGAGCTACGGCCCAAGCTCGATTGTTTCAAGGCTTACTACGAAGCCGTTCCGAGCGGTGAGTTAAGCCACGAGGACCGGGTGGCGGTGGCGAACATAGAGTTTCGAGGCAAGGAGCGAAAGGCGTTCGACAAGATCGCCCTTTTTGAAATTTACCTAACGCTCTAGGTTTTTTATTTTGTAATTTTTAGGAATTATGTAATTTTTAGGATTATGTAATTTTTAAGATTTTAATGAAATTGTAGGTTTTTTTTATAAATGTTGTGTGAATTTTATAAATTTTTTGTAATTTTTTTTAATAATCTCCCACGCGGTGCACCCAACCCACGCCCCGCCATACCTCACGGACACGTCACTAGGCGGTGGGAGGATCCAATTCTAGGTGTCAACTCATGCCCCAACCCAAGCCCCACCATACCCCACGGTCTTAAGCAGGTAGGGGGGATCAGACCTTACTTTTTCAGAAAGGCATGAGCATTTAATGCAATATGATGATGTGAACAAATTTGGAAACACGGTTTATCCGAGAGTAGACATGGGCAAAAAAACCGGTTTTTTAACCGAAACCGGTTAATAACCGTAACCGAAACCGGTTTTTAACCGGTACCAAAATAACCGGTTAAGGTTTTTTAATAACCGGCGGTTCCTAACCGGTTTTAGTATTTCTTATCAATAACCGGTTTTTAACCGGTTAATTAAAAACCGGTTTTTTAGTGTGTTAATAACCGGTTAACCGGTCGCATTTTGATCTTCAACAGCAGAAAAGCAGCAGCAGCACAGAACAATTGCAGGAGCTGGATGTTACCGTTTGAAATGAAAAAAACGGTAATATTACCATTTTGGACCTCTTTTGATGTGTATAAATAAGCTTTCAATGCATATGTATAATCCCACTTCAATTCTAGCTCAAAAACACACTTACAAAATACGTTTCAACTTTCAAATGGGCGAGTTCGAGTGGCGATGCTTCGACCGCTGTTGGTTCATCTAGCGAGTTGTTTGTGAATAAGATCTTGACCACGAATAGGGACCCGAAACTATGGGTGAATTTTGATTTATGCGAGATGTCGAATGGAAAAGAAAAGGCGAGGTGCAAAAATTGCGGGGCGTTTCTTGCGGCGTCATCGAACTCTACTTTGAGAGCACATGTGACGTCGCATTGCAAGCCATTAAAAAAAAATCCCGCCAAAGATCAAGCGCAAATATCACGGGGTATGGGTGTTTGGAATTTCGACCCGGAGGCGGTTCGTTTAAGGATGGCTCAATTTGTTATTCAACAATCGTTGCCGTTCGATCACTTTGACAATCCGCGCTTGACTAAGTTGATTCAAGAGACGCTTCAACCACGTTATGTTCACGTAAGTCGTTCAACTCTTAGACGCGATTGTTTAAAGATGTGGTCAAAAGCTAAAAAAGAAATGATTTTAGGTTTTGAAAAATTAAACACCGGTGTTAATTTAACAACCGACGTATGGTCGGCTCCATTTGGTTTACCGGATTCTTACATTTGTGTTACCGCGCATTGGATCGATCCCAATTCGTGGAACATGATGAAACGTACAATCGCGTTCGATATATTTGGTTATCCACACACGGGGGAAAATATATTTCATGTCTTAGACGATGTTATCAAAACTTATAAATTAGAAAATAAAATACTTTCTATTGCTTTTGATAATGCGTCGAACAACACAACCGCGGTGCAAATGTTAAAAATAAAATACAATCCGATTTGCGATGGAGAATTTTATCATAGCCGATGTGTTGCGCACATCATTAACTTGGTTGTGCAAGACGGGCTAAATGTCGAGTCCGTTAAAGAAGTTAAAGAAACTTTTAAAGATATGTTACGTGACGTTTTTCAAGGTAGTCGAAAAAGATATGCGGATTATAGAAAATGGTGTAAAGCTTTAAATAAGAAATGCTATAGCGCACATTTTGACATGGTCGTCCGTTGGAACTCTACGTGGAAAATGTTTGATAGCGCGATAATGCAAAAAGAAACCTTATAATCTTTCCACGATAGTCTTGCAACGTCCGGGTTGGTGGAACCATTTGATGACGATGGTTGGAAGTGTATTGAAACGTTAACACAATTACTTGAAGTTTTTAGAACCGCGACAAAGATTTTATCGGGAGTTTATTATCCCACTAGTTCTTTGGTGCTTAAACAACTATTTTTGATGTGTCAAAAAGTAAACGACTTTGAATTCCAAGGTGACATTTACGAACATATGATTGTTCCAATGAGAGAAAAGTTTAAAAAATATTTTCAAGAAATGCCACCGGTTTTTACATGTGCCGCCGCCTTGAACCCGACTATAAATATTGCGGGTGTTGAGATGATGATTTCGGATATTTGTTCGGATTTGGAGTTAAATGATGCCGACCCACATTTTACAAGAAATGCACTAAAACGTTTTGACGTTTCTTTAAACAATCTTTTTGACCATTACTTTCAAAGATATGGTAACGTGTCATCGTTACACCAACAAATGGCGGAGAGCTCGAAGGCGTCGAGAAAAGATGCGGACTTAAATTTCTATAATTCGTTAAGAAATGAAAATAGTAAACGTTCTCGAGGTGATGTATCAAATAGTGAACTCGGGAGGTATAAATATACCGATTTTTTAGCAACCTTGTCACCCGACGAGTTTCACAACTTTGATGTTTTGGCTTGGTGGAAAATACAAGAACCGCATTATCCCGTTTTAGCCGCCATGGCACGTGATCTACTAAGCTCCCAAGCTTCTACGGTAGCTTCGGAGTCGGTTTTTTCTCTTAGTGGAAGGGTACTATCTATTCGACGAACAAGACTTACACCGGAGGCGATGGAAATGTGCATTTGTTTGAAGGATTACTTGGATGGCGTGGAACGTATACAACATATTTCAAGTCTTGAGGGCGAGCTTGAGGTGGAAGAACAATTACATGATGTTGAAGTTTTTCAAGGACGGGCGCAACCACTTTCCGATGACGAACTCATGTACGATGAATCCGTACGCTCTACTAGCCCCCGAAGCGACTAAATGAAGAAACGAAGAAATGACGAAACAAAACTACAAGACGACAACTTCATTCTAGACTAGTTAAGAAAATTGTATTGGATATTTTCATGTTTATTAATGTAATGTTACTTGATCTACTAATATAATTATAAAAAAAACGTATTTTATTTGGTTTATTTGTGTGTTTAATATAATTCTGCATGTTTTTAAAAATTCTGCATGTTTTTATAAGTTTCTGCATGTTTTTTTAAAATTCTGCATGTTTTTATATAATTCTGCAGGTTTTTAAATAATTCTGCAGGTTTTTATATGATTCTGCAGGTTTTTAAAAATTCTGCATGTTTTTAATATAATTCTGCATGTTTTTAAATAATTCTGCATGTTTTTAATATAATTCTGCAGGTTTTTAATATAATTCTGCATGTTTTTAAAAATTCTGCATGTTTTTATAAGTTTATGCACGTTTTTATAAGTTTCTGCAGCTTTTTTTTTTATTTCTGCAGTTTTAATATAATTCTGCATGTTTTTATAACTTTCTGCATGTTTTTATAAAATTCTGCATGTTTTGTATATGATTTAATGATTCTGCAGCTTTTTTATTTAAATTTCTGCATGTTTTATAAAATAACCGAAAAAACCGGCTTTTATTAACCGGTTCACTAGTTAACCGGTTTTTCATAACCGGTCGGTTATTACCGGGTAGCGATTTTCGAGGTTAATAACCGGTTATTAACCGGTAGGTTATTAACCGTAACCGGTTTTGTTTTTTGTGGCCCAATAACCGTCCCAACCGGTTAACCGGTTTAGGTTATTAAAAAAATCGATTTGTGCATGTCTATCCGAGAGTCATCTCTTGTGAACAATTATGGTTGATAATCTGATATACAGTCCAGTCCAACTTGAATGGTATGGGCCATGGTCATTCATATAGAGAGACAAATATATATAGACAAAGACTTATTTTAAATTATTATTTTATTAAAAAACATAACCATTGTGAATAAAAAAAAAACAACTTTTTTTAAAATTATTTTATTAAAAATCATGATCATTGTGAATCACAAAAACGTATTAAGACTAGTGGGTATGGAGAGCCTCTTTCCCAAGGGGATGGGCCATCACGTCAGTGCCAGGTAGGCTCGGCTTAGAGGGGATAGACCTAGGGGGTGGGGGATGAACCCCTATATATATATATATATATATATATATATATATATGGAGGAGCTCATGCGAGAACCACCATTATTGTGAGAACCGCGAGAACCAATGTAAACACAACCTAAAATAACTAAAAAACCTAAAAAAGCCTAACCCTCACCCCCCCACCCCCAAAAAAAAACCTAACCCCCCCCCCCCCCCCCAAGCTAAATGCTAAAAACTAAAACCTCCAAAAAACCTAACCCCCCCCCCCCCCCAAAGCTAAAATGCTAAAAACTAAACCCTCAAAAAACCCAAAAAAATCTAATCTAAAAAAAAATTTAATATTTTTATGCTTAAATCGCTACTTTTAGTGGTCAAAAAAAAAATTTTAATTTTTTTTTCTTTGAAAAGTAGCGATTTTTATATAAAAAATATTAAAAAAAATTTGTGTGATTTTTAGCTATTTTTGTTGTGTTCACATTGGTTCTCGCGGTTCTCGCAATAAGAGGTGGTTCTCGCATGATCTTCTCCCTATATATATATATAGGGGAAGGTTCAAATGAAAACCACTAGTTATTGTGAAAACTCGAAAACTAATTAAAAAAAGCCAAAAAAACATACAATTTTTTTTTTGCAAACCAATTTTCGCAGGTTTTATTATATAAAAAAAATTTCAAAAAAAAAAAATTTTTTTTGTGTAGTGCACATGTGTATGTGTACTACACATGTGTAGTATTACACATGTGCACTACAAAAAAAAAAATTTTGAAAAAAAGTTTTTTTTTTTGAAAAAAAAAATTTATACATAAAAAGCATCGATTTTTATAAAAAAATTTGGAAACAAAAAAAATTTTTTGGTGTTTTTTAGGCTTTTTTTAGTTAGTTTTCGAGTTTTCACAATAAAAGTGGTTTTTATTTGAACCATCCCCTATATATATATATATATATATATATATATATATATATATATATATATATATATATATATATATATATATGTGTGTGTATGTATGTATAGATGTGTGTGTGTTAGGAGAGAGGAGAGAGGGGCGTCGAGATCGGCTGGTGGAGGACGAAGTTGACGGGCCGACCCTATGGGGGCGGTGTGGGGGACCGGCGCCGGGCCTAAGCCGGCCCCCATACCGTTTAGTCTTAACGAAACACGCAGAATCATCAAAAACGTATAGTTAAGAACGAGTAAGTTCACCTTCTCTAGGATTCGAATCTATACAAATCATCCATGTCAACAGGAACAGCAACAGTAAAACCACATAGACCAAATAAGTAGTTTACTCAACAGGTTTAATTTGTTAAATTAAATTGGTGAACTATAGTAAAATATATTTTAGAAGGTGAAATAGTAAACTCTGTTAGAACTATTTACAGCTTTAGCATAACTCACTTAATAAGGTGAAATATATTTTAAAATTATGTTACATGTATCATGTTGGGTTACATAAGTTTACACGTGTCAAATGCCCTTGACACAAAGAAAGAAAAAGAGTCGTAGTCATATTCAGATTTATTAGTTCAACTAGGCAACTTTAAGTGTCAACCCTCTTACTCGATAAGTTACCACCCATGCTTTGTATCTATGGTATCTAAGAGTACATGGTGTGTGAGGGCATGAAAAGAGGGCGTGAAGCAACATGTGACAGTTACGTCACCACCCGTCAGAAAAGTGTGTAGTGCAAAAAAGAACGGGGTGGGATGGGACGTGATTTAACACGTGAAATACACTTTTTTATATTTAAAAAACTATAACAAATCTATTAAATTGAAAAAAACACTAAAGTAACATTAATAAAAAAAATTAAATAAACTTAAAAAAAGATTAGATAATCTAAAACAACGAAACAAATAAAAATATAAAAACCAAACTTGTAAAAATAAAAGAAAAACGAAACTAAACACGATATTTTGCCAGGATTTATTGTTTCGTTTTCTCGTATATTTCTCTTTTTTGTTACCAATGTGATCGGTTTTCATAGCGAGTAATATCATATCCGCTCGCCCATGCCTTTCTAGCCTAGTGGCATCTTGGTAGTGGGATAAGTCTTTGGGACCAATAGGTCATGGGTTCGATTCCCGCAAGGGGGTTTTCTCATATTTATTGAGTTTACTCCTGAATTGGTGTATAGGCATTATGCCTAGTGGGGATGGATATGATCGGGTGGCTCCGCTGGTGGCACGATTATACTTTAGTGGTCCGTCAGTGATACAAATTTATCGTTCGAAAAAATATCATATATGCTCGTCTTTCTTTAAAAACATTTTCTAGCTAGATTGAGTTATTTTATTTTTTTAAATTTAATTTTGGATAAATTACACTTTTCGTCCTTTATGTTTGTACCAGATTGCAACGGATAGCCTTTAACTTTAATAATTACAGTCACAGTCCTTTATTTGCAAAACTTGTTACACCATAGGTCCTTTAACACTAACCAGGTTAAAATTTTGAGTCAAATCTAATTAGACAAGGGCATTCCGGTCATATCATATTTTATTTAAATGATTTTTAATTTAATAAATAAAATCAAAAAATAACACATATATATATATATATGATGCCCCTTATTTCATTCTCAGTCATCACTCCCCAAGTCCCCCACCGCCACCGCCTAAGACATGAACACCGCCATCATCGGAGCTACACCATCGACGTTCTCTGTCTATCTAAACTCATAACACCACCGCCGCCACTCTCTCTTTCTCTCTAAACTCATAACACCACCACCGCCTAAGTCCACCACCACAACCGGATGTACAAACACCTCCAGCGTCGCCGCCTGTCCTCGTTAACACCACCACAACCGGATCTACAAACACCCCAAACCGTTGGAAGAGAGATATATGTACAGATCTAGTGTTTTTCATCAAACCGTAGCCCCAAAATCTGGTGGATTTTGATTCCGATGAGAAACAGAGAGAGAGAGAAGTGATTTCAGATCTGATGGTCGGAAAAAAAAACGACGGTGGTTGTTGGCCATCTACTCACGGATCTAGTGTTTTTCGGAGGTTTTTTTTTGGGTTCATGTTGTTGATCTTATTTGTTGTATGTTTACAGGGCTACCGGGGAGACATATGTCAGATTCAAGGTTCTTTACTGCGGAATCTGTCATTCAGATCTTCACTTTGTCAAGAACGAATGGGAATTTACCAACTACCCGGTTACTAAGAAGTTTCAAAATTGGGGACAAAGTTTGGTGGGATGATGCACATCATGTCAAAGTTGTGCTTCTGACTATGAGTAGTATTGCGAGCAGGTATTAACTTTTGGGGCTGAAGTTACTGTTTTTAGCACCATAATTGTTTATTTTTTTTAACCACCACCTCCCAAAATGTTTGGTTGCAGATCTGCAAAGGGTTTGCAAAGGGCTAGGGGCGGTGGGTGTGACGTGGTGGTGGCCCGACTGGTGAACGGTGGCCGGAGTGGTGGCGGCAGGATGAGGTGGTGGTGGCAAGATGTGGTGGTTAGGGTTTTAGGGTTAGGATTCAACGAGGAAGATGAACTGTATGCAATTTTTGGGTTTTATTTATTAAATATTTAAATAAAAACATGAATTGACTAAAATACCCTTAAATGAATAAACTTAACTGAAATTTTTAACATGGTTAGTACTAAAGGACGTATAGTGTAACATGTTTTGCAAATAAAGGACTGTGACTGTAATTATTAAAGTTAAAGGCTATCCGTTGCAATCTGGTACAAACATAAAGGACGAAAAGTGTAATTTATCCTTTAATTTTTTAAATAAGTGTTGGGCCAAACGGCTATATGCCGCCCCAATCAAAGCTCGTCACGTCGTCTCTATATTGCCCTCCACGCCGGTGAAAAATGGAGCGCCCCCTCCCCATGCCAACCTAAATGGCAACATCGGGTTTCGGGTTTTTCGGGTCGGGTTGTTCGGATTTCTCTCTGAGAAAAATTGACCAAATAACCGACTCATTTGTAAAGTTTGGGTTAGTCGGGTTTCGGTTATTCTTTGGGTTGGTTTGGGTCGGGTCGTGTCGTGTTATTCGGTTTTTAGATTTAGATGCATTATGAAAGTAAATGTTTTTTTTTTACAAAATATCATCAAAATTCATATTGGTACTTCATAAAAGTTAAAGATTAGTTGACAATATGCTATTATAATATTTAAAAGTCTCAAAACTTAATATTTCATCTGTTAAAGACTCCAAATGTAAATACTTCTATAAGAGAAAACAATAAATGTTCGGGTTTTTTTCGAGTTTCGGGTTTTTCGGGTTTTTGGCCGGGAAAAATGACCCGATAACTAAACCATTTAAAGTTCGGGTTGGTCGGGTTCAGGTTTTTAGGGCATTCGCTAATTCTGGTTTGGGTGGCTTTAAATTCGGGTCAGGTTTCGGGTTTTGGATAAAAATGAACACCCCTAACAGCGTGATTGATACCTCTACGCCACCCACACTCTATAGTCTAAGATTACAATAATTATTTAACAAATTAGTAAAACTATTTCTTTTTTGGTTATCAAAAAATAAATCTATCTATACTTTCTATAAAAGGAGAAAACACAGTGACATAAGAAAAGCTGAGGTGGCAACCATATAGGTTGTCCAACAATGCATTTCTTATGTCATTATTGTATCATAAGTCTTAATATATAAAATCACTTTAAAATCTATTTAAAACACTGTTATCAAACCTCTGCCCATATAGATGTATTCATACATACGAAATTGAAACATCTGTCATCAAAATCTCTGCCTAGATTCAAAATTCAAAATTCTAGCTCCAGATTCAAAATTCAAACCATACACATATACATATACATATATAACACAACTGATTCTGGCTCCACATTCAAATTTCAATTTATCTCTCTCCCTCATATCCATGAGCAATCTCCCACTCTCTTAAATGCAGAATTTCCTTATTCAGTCGGTTAATCTCCGATTACAGATCTTTGTACTTCACATAATTGTTCCAACATCGTTGAAAGTATGTTTTTTTTTTAATTTTGAATTTTAATTTTTGAACTGATCTGCTCTAATTCTCGCTTTATATTTCAGCCTAATCAGAGTTGTTTGAACTTCATATAATCGTCTGCGGGTGATTTTAGGTTTGTGGATTTTTTTAAACTATTGATAATGTTGATAATTTTTATTTTAAAGTGTTAATATATTTCAGCTATGTTTTCTTCGATCGACCAGTGGTAGAAATATCTGTGGAGCCAGAATGGTTTTAGAATATGTTAATATGGATATTGATAGTATTAAATTAAATACAAGGAAAGATTAAACACTTAAAAATACATAAAAATATTACATACTACAATTAACAGTTGCTAGGATTTCGTAGACTCTCGCCTTCTTCCTAGCAATTTCATTCTTTCTTTTGTTTTGCAGAACTGCTAGCATGTTGCAGATCTTCTGATCCTGTTTCAGCATCTGTGTGATAAACTCTTCTGCATTGTTCTTGAAGTCTGTTGTAGGAGAGTGGAGGACTTCATCAAGCAATCCGATGCTGCTCCAGGTTTTCTGGTAATTATTATCACTGATGATGTCAATTTTTCTGTTTAGTTTTTCATCAGCTATGTTTTCTTCCAGCGACCATCTTGTCACACCCCGAATTTCCACGAACCTGTCACCCCCGAATTTCCACGTGTTACCGGTGGGCCCGGTAGGGGAGTTTCGTGACGTGGTTGGCAACATAATAGTCAAACAACACAATATTTAAATGCACAGCGGAAGCAAAGTATAGATTTAATTCAAGCAAACAATATTGTAATATTAAGTATCACAATTAGTCGAATATAAATCCACAGGTAGATCAAAATAAAAGGAAACAATGTTCAACGGTTAATGACATCCAAGCTGGCGAGACTTATTGTGGATGTGATGTGTGTAAAATGCAACATATAAATTACATCAAATGAGGCATAAAACTAACCCTTTTTTAGTACTAATATTGGAAAAAGAGTGTTTTTGTCTTCCTTTTGTATTTGCAGGATTAAATGAGCTCAAAAACGCAAAAGAAGCAAAAAGACAGCTAAATCCAACATAAATACAAGAAAAGGAACATTAGTGGACTGCCCGAACCCTCAACGGCACCTTCCAAAGCAAAATAGAGAAAACAGAAGGCTGAACACGCCCCGTGCTCAGCCAGCACGGGCCGTGCCCAAGAAGCAGCAGAAAAGACAAATCTATAGAAGCTTCTATTGCCCACCACGGGCCGTACTCAGCGGACACGGGGGCGTGCCGAAAGTACTGCAGGCGCATTAATTGTAATTGCGAATTACAATTAATGAAGAGAGAGAGTGTCAGACGGGCACGGGGCCGTGCCCAGCGAACACGGGGCCGTGCCCAGGCTTCTGTTCAGCCTATAAATAGGAGTGCTTGGTTTCATTGCAACTCATCCCTTGGCACACCACCTCTCTCACACTTCATCCACCACCCACCACCATCACAACACCATCATCCACCACCATCATCCATTGTCCATCATAGAGTGTGTGGGTCGTCTCGGGATCCAAGATTGATCGTAAGAGTTCTTGACAATCAAGGCCATGTTTGCCTAAGTCTCTTACATCACTTGGTGAAGACAAAGTGTCTAGTATAATACTTTTTATTTCTAATCTTTTGCACTTTTTATTTGGTTTTGTATTAATGACTTTAATAACTAGTTACTTATGTTGAAGGTGATCTTTCCTTATCGTTTGTCCGTGGTGTCTTGGCATTATTTTACTGTCTATATAAAATAAAGGATTTTCACCATTCATATCTCCACGGTCTATATGGAGGTATGTTGGCTACCTGGTAGGGGGTTAAGGGAACGGTTTGGTAAAGGTCTTGCCATTGTTCAGCGTTTAGAGGTCCTGCAATGGACCTGGGTCAAATTTAGTAGGACCTCCTTCAATACTTCACGGTATTGGATGGCGGGGGTCCAAACTCTTTGATCCCCTCATAAGTTAACTACTATTAATACTATAACCCGGCTATTTAGGACTGTATCCCTGCTGACTCAGACTACTTAGCCGAGGGTAACGTCACCGCCAAAAGCGGGGCCTACCACAATACTGCATTAATAACTTAATTCATTATCTTCCAATAATCCACCCTTTTAGGATTGTATCCCTGCTGACTCAAACTACTGGGGTGAGGGTAACGTCGCCTTCAAAAGAGGGGCCTACTACAATAACTAAGATAATCTCTTAATTATGTGCAAAAGTGCGGAAATAATCAAAGGTTATACTAGATACGAGTCGGAACCAAGTGATTCATCTTGTCTATCTGTTTTTCTTTTATTTTTATTTTCAGCATTTTAGTTAGTTTTATTTTTCTTAGTATAAAACATTTTTCTAAACTTTTGTTTTGGTTAGACCTTGAGGATAAACCGGTACTAAAAGCTCTTGTGTCCTTGGACGACCTCGGTATCTTACCAACGCTATACTACACTCAACGATGGGTGCACTTGCCCATATGTGTGTTTAGTGTTCGTGAAATATCGTGTTTTATAAATTTAAAACTTGGCTAAAATAAGTGTTAAAAAGGGCTTAAAATATACACCTAATATATACGACACTTAAACGCGCATCAAGTTTTTGGCGCCGTTGCCGGGGACACAAGGATTTTGAGAAAGTTTAAAATCGGCGGCCTAATCAGTTTTTCAAAACCTTTTTAAAACGCACGCACATTTTTCTGCATTTAGTTTAGTTTGGCATTTACAGTGTCCTGTACACGGGGCCGTGTTCACTGAACACGGGGCCGTGCTGCAGATTTTTCATAAACGCCCAGTAACAGTAGCTTGAACACGGGCCGTGCTCACTGAACACGCCCCGTGCTCAACTAGATCAGTCAATTTAATTAAAACGCCCAGATACAGATTCTGAACACGGGGCCGTGTCCACTCAACACGGGGCCGTGTCCAGTCTCTGTTTCCGTTTTTATTTTTGTTTTCTGATCTCGAGACTCGGTTGTGGTCTGCTGAGTGATTCTTATGGATCGATACTCAGGAGGTTACAACTACACCTATGATGAGGATGATTGTAGGGGTAATTATTGCACTAATTGTCGTAATACACGTTCGATTCAAAATAATCACTCATATCAACCATCCAATTCATACACTTACTATGAGGAACCCAGGTACGAACCATCAACTTCATACGCATCCTATGAAGACCAAAGGTATGAACCTCCTCCCTCATACTCGTATTTTGATGAACCAAGGTATGAGCCTTCTTACTCATATTTTGAGGAACCAAGATATGAGCCACCACCTTCATATGCTTATTATGAGGAACCTTGGCGTGAACAACCCACCTCATATGAGTATTATGAAGAACAAAATTACGAACCTTATCCATCATATGCTCACAATGAGGGACAATGGTGTGAACCATCAACTTCATATGGGTATTATGAGGAACAAAGGGTCGAACAACCGGATTCAAGCTTAGAAAATAATGATTCTTTTTCTATAACCGAAGTGACCGATAGGATATTAGAACACATTAGAGTTATCGATCGATGTATAAAAGAAGCTCGCGCAAGGGAAGAGGAGTCCCGCGCAAGAGAAGAATTAAAAAAGGAAGAGATAACTAAACATGAAAAAATGGAAGAACAAATAAGTGAAAAACCGACACATGAGTTAAACAACGAAATAGGTGAGTCCGACAACGTTAAAATTCAAGAAGAGTCTAATTTTGAAGAAATTAACCTCTTGACACCTTCTTTCGAAAATCATTGTTTAGTACCCACTCATGCTAAGTTTTTAAAAGAGTTAAACACTAACACTAAAATTGACGAAACAGTAAGTGTTAAGTTAACTAATGATCAAACTTCGCTAATAAAAGAAGACCCATTTGAAATTAACATCACACCGGTTCCATGTTTCTTTCAAAATTCGTTTATTAGTAATGTCACAATCGATAAAGATCTTTGTGTTAACATAATGCCCAACTACATTTTCGAAAAATTAAGTATTAGTGATTTTTCTCCACTTCAAATACCCATTTTTCTATCCAATCGGAAAGTAATAAAATCAATCGGTATAGTTGAAGATGTCTTGGTTCAAACAAATCAAATGGTAATCCCGACCGACTTTGTCATCCTCGATGACGCTCCTCTTGTGTTGGGACGACCATTTGTAAAAACTTACGAAGCTTTGAAAAACCGGAAGTTCAATAATTTACCTCTTCAATTAGGGGCATTTAAAAGAAGTGTCGATCTCGAACGATCAATGAAATATCCATTCGGCAATAATGACCCCCTAATTGAAGATGAAGATGAACCACCCGATACAAGTGAAGAGATTGACCACTTTGTTGAAGAAGAGGTCGCCATAGAACAAACCTTTAAAGTTCTTGATCGAAACGAGCAACCAAATAAGGAGTCTCCTAAAGACCCACCACTTGAGCTCAAAGAACTTCCAAAAGGTTTGGAATATGCTTTTCTAGACAAAGATGGTAAATTACCTGTAATTATTTCGTCTAAATTAGATAACCTAGAAAAAGAAAAACTAATTAGTCTTTTGAAAAAACACAAAAATGCAATAGCTTGGAAACTTGTTGACATAAAAGGAATTAGTCCTTCTATGTGCACACACAAAATTTTGATGAATGATAACTACAAATCGGTCATACAACCACAACGTCGCGTAAATCCAAATGTTCAAGAGGTGGTTAAAAACGAAGTCATCAAATTACTTGACGCCGGACTTATCTATCCTATTTCCGATAGTCCTTGGGTAAGTCCCGTCCAAGTAGTTCCAAAGAAAGGAGGTATGACGGTAATTACTAACGAAAAGAATGAATTAATACCAACAAGAACCGTCACAGGATGGAGAGTATGTATAGATTATAGACGATTAAATGAAGCAACAAGAAAGGATCATTTTCCTTTACCCTTCGTTGATCAAATGTTAGAAAGATTATCCGGGCATAAATTTTACTGTTTCTTGGATGGTTTTTCAGGTTACTTTCAAATCCCGATAGCACCCGAAGACCAAGAAAAGACAACTTTCACATGTCCCTATGGAACTTTTGCTTATCGACGCATGCCGTTCGGTCTATGTAATGCCCCCGCAACATTCCAACGTTGCATGGTAGCCATTTTCCATGACATGATAGAAAAGACAATGGAAGTCTTCATGGACGACTTTTCTATCTTTGGGGATTCATACGACCAATGCCTCGATAACCTTGAACGAATGCTATCCCGATGTGAGGAAAGTAACCTCGCCCTTAATTGGGAAAAATGCCATTTCATGGTAACGGAGGGAATAGTACTCGGTCACAAGATCTCAAGCGAAGGAATGGAGGTGGATCGAGCCAAAATAGATACCATTTCTAGATTACCTCCTCCATCCTCCGTAAGAGCTATTAGAAGTTTCCTAGGGCATGCCGGATTTTATAGGCGGTTTATCAAAGACTTTTCAAAAATCTCAAGGCCTCTAACAAAATTACTTGAAAAAGATGCTCCTTTCATCTTTGACAAGGATTGCAATCAAGCATTTCTAACCCTAAAGGAAATGCTAGTCAATGCACCTATCATGATAGCACCTGATTGGAAGTTTCCTTTCGAAATCATGTGCGATGCTAGTGACTTTGCAGTTGGAGCTGTCTTGGGACAGAGAAAAGAAAAGCATTTCCACCCAATATATTATGCTAGTAAAACACTTAACGATGCACAAGAAAATTACACAACAACTGAAAAAGAATTACTAGCTGTGGTATTTGCTTTTGATAAATTTCGTTCTTATCTTGTTCTTTCTAAAACTATAGTCTATACAGACCATGCAGCCATTCGATATCTCTTTAAGAAGCAAGACGCAAAACCACGTTTGATTAGGTGGATTCTACTCCTACAAGAATTCGACATTGAAATCAAAGACAAAAGAGGAGCAGAAAATACCGCAGCAGATCATCTTTCACGCTTAGAAGACCCAGCTTTGGAGGCAGCCAGGGACGAGCAAATCAACAAAAAGTTTCCAACTGAATCCCTGGAAATGGTGGAATTCAAGGAAGAACCATGGTACGCCGACTTTGCTAACTACCTAGCTAGCAGAATAGTCGCCAAAGGATGGCCACATCATCAAAGAAAAAAATTCTTTGCCAATGTGAAACACTATTTTTGGGAAGATCCATATCTTTTCAAAATGTGTGCCGACCAACTTGTCAGACGATGCGTACATGGTAATGAAGCACGAAGAATTCTCCGCCATTGTCACGAAGGTCCTTACGGAGGACATCATGGTGTTGCCAGTACCGCACGAAAGGTATTTGATTCAGGATTTTATTGGCCAACCATTTACAAAGATGCTCAAAATCTTGTAAAGACATGTGATGCTTGCCAAAGAACAGGTAATATTTCTTCCAAAAACGAAATGCCACAAAATGGCATTCTTGTTTGTGAAATTTTTTATGTGTGGGGACTCGACTTTATGGGACCTTTCTCACCATCGAAAGGAAACAAATACATACTTGTGGCAGTAGATTACCTGTCTAAATGGGCCGAGGCCGAAGCACTTCCAACAAATGATGGAAGAGTAGTGGTAAGATTTCTGAAAAAATTATTCTCTCGTTTTGGCACACCTAAAGCTTTAATAAGTGATAGAGGTACCCATTTTTGTAATCATCAACTTGAAAAAATTTTAACAAGATATGAGGTCTATCACCGGGTTTCGACAGCTTATCACCCTCAAACAAACGGACAAGCCGAAGTGACCAATAGAGGGTTAAAACGAATACTCGAAAAAACCGTAGGGTTAAATAGAAAGGAATGGGCTGATAAATTAGATGATGCTTTATGGGCTTTTCGAACTGCTTATAAAACAACGATAGGTACAACCCCATATAAGCTAGTCTATGGAAAAAGTTGCCACTTGCCAGTAGAAATTGCACACAAAGCCTACTGGGCAATCAAAAATGTAAACTTAGATCTAGAATTTGCTGGTAAAAATCGATTTTGTCAAATAAATGAATTAGACGAACTTAGGAATTATGCATACTCAAACTCTGAGATTTATAAGGAAAGAATTAAAAATTGGCATGACAAACATATTAAACCTAATGAATTTCGGGTAGGAGATTTAGTTCTTTTGTTTAATTCACGACTTCGATTGTTTCCTGGTAAATTAAAGTCTAGGTGGTCAGGACCTTTTTCCGTCACCCATGTTTTTCCACACGGTGCAGTAGAAATTAAACCTCGAAATGGGCCACCATTTAAAGTCAATGGCCAACGGCTGAAACTCTATCAAGGATTTATTGAGGATGAGGAAGAAGAGATCTCGCTTCAAACCGTGGAAAAATAAAAACATCATGCCTGGTAAGTTACGAACGGTTGAGGCGGCAAAATCAAGCGGTAAGTTTTCTAAACCATAGCTTATGGAAAAAGGGGCACTCACACGCGCACGTAAAAAAAAAAAAAAAAAAAGGGCTCGGCACGAGGCCGTGTTCGCTGGACACGGGGCCGTGTTCGCGCTGCAGACGGGATTAAACCCCTTTTTCAAAACAGTTTCTTCATTCCACACGCCCCGTTTCCCCACAAAAGCTCTGGTTCCAGGCGATTTTTCGCGAAATTCCAACGTCTCTTACCGATCTAACAACATCAAGGTATGATTCTGTCGCTCTTAGTAGTTAGATTAGTTACTTGCATGTAGTTAATACACCACAAATTTGGGGAAAAATCTAGGGTTCTTGATGTTCATCCGAATCGAACCTAAAATTTTTGCCTAAATCTGTTTGCATTTAGTTAGATTAGTGTTAAGGGAAGTAAATACACTTGTATTGTTCATAGATTCACCTAATTTCTTACAAAAACCCCAAACCTTTGTTCTTGAACCGAAAAAGATAAAATTGATAGGGTAAACGGGTTATTTTGGGAAAAACGACACTTAGGGTTTCATTTTCGGGGGAAACCGCACCTAGTGGTTCAAAAATTTTCAAGTTTTCGAAACCGGGTCGAAAAATGGGATTTTTGAGTAACAGACCCCTGAACACGGGGCCGTGTCCGCTGGGCACGGGGTCGTGTCCAGCCCGCTGTTTGCAGTTTTGTCCGAAAATATTTCTGTTTCATGCTAACTTTTGGTGTATTCTTGCAGATGGCCAGGAAGTTTACTAGATTCAACGCCAATGAGCTAGATGCAAGAGCTCGATACGAGCTTCTTCAAACAAGGCCGGAGGAATACCCGAGGCAGGCGTGCACAGAACTACTAACCATGGTGAATCAAATTGACCGTTTCAACAACATTGTCACGGGACCACTCAGAGTCGCACTAACAACCCGACTCCGTTCTGTTCATGAATGCACCTTGGAATTCTACAGCACCTTTGCATTCACTTCAAGGTGCGACCCGTTCGATAATGAAGGGGTGTCATTCAGGTGTGGCGGAACGAGGTATTCGATCTCCATGGCACAATTCGGGTCGATTATCGGGTTGTATGCGGAGGAGGATGCGGGAGACGAAGGCAATACAGGGGGATTAAGAGAGATCGAAGACAACGAGCGCCAAGCCATGTGGGCTCAGATTGGGGAAGGGTTCTACAATCCGAGCAGCACTAAGAGTACCAAGCTGAGGGATCCGCTTTACAGATACATTCATAGGCTCCTCGGCTACTCTCTTAGCCAAAGGCATGACAGTGGTGGCGTCGTTGGGTTAAGAGATTTGCTTGTCCTCCATTGCATTTACAACCGCAGGCCGCTCGATGTTCCGTTCCTCATGCTCCGAAACATGCATCACAACCGCCTTGCTAGTGTACCAACTCCTATTTTCTTCGGGGGGTGGGTGTACCGTCTCTTCAAGCACTTCACCCACATTCCGAGGTCATTCGAGAGGAGCCCATGGTCGGGTACGGTGGATATTCACATATGCCGCTCGATGAACCTGGTTTATGAGGCAGAAGACGGGACGGTAACCTTTCAAAGGATGCAAGGTCATGCATGGAACCCGCAAGAAGCACTTGTCCTCCCAGCTCCGCAACATCAATACCCACCCCACGGTGATCCGGGCCAATCATCCTCCTCGGGAGGCAGTTTTCCTAATTTTCAAAGTTTGCATGATTTGTTGCAGGAAAACCTAATGTGTACTCGGAACACCTATAACATGGCGAGCAACACCTACCATCGGGTCGGAGCTATCGAGAGGAACCTATCCGAGATACAAGACGATGTCGGATACATACGAGACCACATTGCACGCCGTGGAGGGGATGACGATGATGATGATGATGATGCCATGGAGTAGGCGGGAGGAGCATAGGAGGAAGCGGTTGATTGATGACTCCCCAGGTTAACCCTTTGCAATCTTGAACAATTGATGGCCTGCGCGCCAAGTGTTAGACAATTTACTTTTCCTAACTATTTTCTGCATTTTATTTTTCTTACTTTATGCTTGGAACAATTAACTTTGGTAATGTAGGATGTTTGTATTGCTTGGTGTGGTATTAAGTGATGAAACATGTCACACCCCCAAAATCCACCATGCGGAGTACCACCGCTTGGAGGCGTGACGTGACCAGGATCGAGCCACCAATCATATTGAACAACTCAATTAAGTAAATAAAACCAAACATAATACGATTGGTGACCAAAGCTAGTTAACCTTGTTTAGTTTAAACAGCGGAAGCATAAACGTGAGTTCAAAAGCATAAGTTCATAGTTCATAAGTTTAAAGTCTCAAACATAAGTTCCATAGGTTTATAAAGTTCAATTATTAAGTATGGGATATAACAACCCATGTTCCACAACAACCTCCTCCTCGTGCAAGCTCCCAAAAGCATCTAGCGACCTGTAAGGCATGTAACAACGAGTCAACAACAAAGTTGAGTGAGTTCACGTTTGGTTGTTTAGTTTTAAGTTGTTTCTGAAAACGTGGTTTGACTTTCGTTGGCTTATTTGCCGTGGGGGTTACCCCGTAGTTGAAAGTATGTTTAACCATTTCTCTTTTTCTTTACCCAATCCATAACCATGATCAGTGGGGGTTTTCCCCGTTTGAACTACTAGACGGAATGATATCGACTGCTACGCAAATAAGTTGTGCCCTATATCAGTGTCTATCATCACTGACAGTCTGCCATAGTCCATTAGTACACGCCCGTCCGACTGGCACGGTGTGAGGTTTGTTAAACCTAATAGCGCTATTAACTAATGACCCGCTCGCCATTGGCCTCGACGATTAAGTCGATATAAATTGAGGGACTTCATGATAGAGTTTTGTCTAGCTAGTTTTAAGGTTGTTGTCCTGCACCAGGAGGACGAACGTACGTATTCTGCACCAGGAGAATTCGTAGGATTAATAATGGCATCCGCTCTATGGAGGATGGCCGTACATATCCTACCCAAGGAGGATATGTAGATTTAGTTTTAATTCTTTAACCCATTCCCAAACCACCGGGAATCCCATGCCTTAGAAAGTGTGTGAACTCACCTCGGTTTGCTCGGTTAGATTCTCAATATAGTTAACAGTCAAGGTCGGTCAATCGCGTCCACTAGCACAAGGCTAGGAGGGTTCGAGTGTAGAAAAGTGATGGATAAAAGCAAACGAAGGTGGTCCTTCAAGTTCCGTGAACACCGAGCCTCCTAAATCACCTTCTAACACCTTGTATGAAGCTTGGATTGGATGATCTTGAAACAAAAGAGTGGGTGTGTGTGAGGGTTGTTTGGGCCGTAGCTATGGGGAAGGAGAAGAAAGGATTTTGTGATGACAATGGTGATTAGTTCTTGAGTACTTATAATCCAAAAATCTTTTAACCAATGTGTTTAGTGTCCAAGGTAGTACAAACATGATCTTCTTATTCCCAATGAAAGATCTAGAGAAGATATATAGAAGATTTAATCAAATCTTATGGTGGGGTCCCTAGGGGACGGTTACACAAGGGGGGGGGGGGGTATTCGGTTCGATTTCAACTAGGTGATTAGTGGTAAGTTATATTTGGTTAAGTACTAGATTAGTTACTTAGGGTGTTGTGTTTATCAACGGGTGTTAGGGTATTCGGGGATCCTATCTAGCTCAGAAAAATAACAACAATACTTTTTGCAATATTCTAGTGTTCCGGGTAACATCCAGTCGTTCGGTTCGACACTGTTCCGATAAAATGCTTAATTAATCCGTAAAGTGTCCTACTTATATATTTTGTAACGTTTTTACTTTCTAACACTCAGGAAAATATAACGGACTATTTAGTGACCTTTCTGTACACTATTAGTATATAAAAATACGTGTACGCATAACACAGATATCAGAAAGCAGTTAAGTGATGCCATACAGTCGTCAACCACATTAATTATTATTAATAAATTGTACGGAATACATGTAAATTTGAGAGTTGTCACATTCTCCCCCTGTTAAGAGAATTTCGTCCCGAAATTTAGCGCGTGGTTACTGAGGAAGCTAGTTAAGTTGCGTTGTTTTCCAGATTTTCCTGGGGTGTCACATCATCCCCCCGTTGACTTGGAATTTCGTCCCGAAATTCTGCGGTAGCTTCAGCCTCAGTAGTGGTTGCGTTTTTCTTAAACAGTTGGGGATACTTAAGTTTCATTTGGTCTTCTCGTTCCCAGGTATACTCTGGGCCACGACGAGCATTCCAACGAACTCGAACGAGAGGTATTCTTGTGTGCCTGAGAATCTTAACATCTCGATCAGTAATCTCTACTGGTTCCTCGACGAATCGCAGCTGGTCGTCGATTGTGAGTTCCTTGAGAGGAACTATGAAGGTCTCATCTGACAGACACTTCTTCAGATTTGACACGTGGAATACGTTGTGAACTCCGCTGAGTTCTTCAGGTAGATCTAACCTGTAGGCGACTTGGCCAATTTTCTCAATAACTTTGAACGGTCCGATATAACGCGGATTGAGTTTGCCTCGTTTGCCAAAGCGGACTACACCTTTCCAAGGTGAGACTTTGAGTAGCGCTCGATCCCCAACCTGGAGCTCGAGTGGTTTTCTTCCCTTATCAGCATAGCTTTTCTGACGGTCACGAGCTGCCGCCATTCGCTGCCGTATCTGAGCAATTTTCTCGGTGGTATCTACCACATGTTCTGGGCCAGTGATTTGGCTGTCACCAACTTCTGCCCAACAGAGAGGCGATCGGCATTTGCGTCCGTACAATGCCTCAAACGGAGCGGCTTGGATGCTGGTGTGGTAGCTGTTGTTATATGAGAACTCCACTAGCGGGAGGTGCTTCTCCCAGCCATTGCCGAAGTCGATTACGCATGCCCTAAGCATGTCTTCCAAGGTTTGGATGGTGCGTTCCGATTGCCCATCCGTCTGTGGGTGATAAGCGGTGCTCATATCTAAACGTGAGCCAAAGGACTTGTGCATTGCTTGCCACAGTTCAGAAGTAAAACGCGCGTCACGATCAGATATAATAGAGATGGGCACTCCGTGCCTTGATACCACTTCCTTTAGGTAAATGTCTGCAAGAGTAGAAAACTTATCCGTTTCCTTGATGGCCAGAAAATGTGCAGACTTGGTTAATCGATCTACGATCACCCAAATGGTATCGTTTCCGCGTTGAGATCTGGGTAGGCCGGTAACGAAATCCATGGAAATTTGCTCCCATTTCCATTTCGGGATCTCCGGTTGTTGAAGTAGGCCTGATGGTTTCTGATATTCAGACTTGACTCTCGCACAAGTCAAGCACTTACTTACGTAGGTTGCTATGTGGGCTTTCATGCCAGGCCACCAATACGTAGTCTTGAGGTCGTGGTACATCTTGTCTGAACCAGGGTGTACAGAATAACGAGACTTATGTGCTTCATCCATCACAAGCTCGCGTAAGTTGCCATAAAATGGAACCCAGATGCGTCCGTTAACATAGTAGGCACCGTCTTCCTTTTGTTCTAGCCGCTGCCTCGATCCTCGTAGGGACTCAGCCCTGATGTTCTCTGCTTTCAATGCTTCGGCCTGGGCATCTCGAATCTGAGCGGGAAGGTTGGATTGGATGGTAAGCTGTAATGCTCGTACACGCTTAGGTAAAGTATCCTTTCGACTGAGGGCGTCAGCCACAACATTGGCTTTGCCCGGATGATACTTGATAGCGCATTCGTAATCATTCAAGAGTTCGACCCATCGGCGTTGTCGCATGTTTAACTCTTTTTGCTTGAAGATATGTTCGAGACTCCTGTGGTCGGTGTAAATGGTGCACTTGGTACCGTACAGGTAATGTCTCCATATCTTAAGCGCGAATACAACTGCTCCCAGCTCCAGATCGTGAGTAGTGTAGTTTCTTTCGTGAACTTTAAGTTGGCGCGATGCGTAGGCAATGACCTTGTCACGTTGCATCAATACGCAACCAAGTCCTTGGATGGAAGCGTCGCAATAAACCACGAAATCATCGGTGCCTTCTGGCAATGAGAGGATAGGCGCGCTACAAAGTCTATCCTTTAGATGTTGAAACGCGGACTCCTGTGCATCACCCCAACGATAGATGACGCCCTTCTGAGTCAGTGAAGTGAGAGGTTGCGCAATCTTGGAGAAATCTTTTATAAACCTTCTGTAATATCCGGCCAAACCCAAGAATTGGCGGATTTCTGTTGGTGTGCGGGGTGCAGGCCAGTTCTTGATTGAGTCAACCTTGGATGGATCCACATGAATCCCATCCTTGTTTACCACATGGCCTAGAAAATGGACTTCGCGAAGCCAGAAGTCACATTTCGAAAACTTGGCATACAACTGCTCTTTTCGAAGAAGTTCCAGCATAAGTCGTAGGTGCTGCTCGTGTTCCTCCTGACTCTTGGAATAGATCAGGATGTCGTCGATGAACACAATAACGAACTTATCCAGGTAAGGCTTGCACACTCGGTTCATGAGATCCATGAAGACTGCCGGTGCATTCGTCAGCCCGAATGGCATAACCAGAAACTCGTAATGGCCGTAACGAGTTCTGAATGCTGTTTTGGAGACGTCCTCATCTCGGACTCTCAGCTGATGGTATCCCGATCTCAAATCAATCTTGGAGTAATAGCTCGACCCTTGCAACTGGTCAAACAAGTCGTCAATACGTGGAAGAGGATAACGATTCTTCACAGTCACCTTGTTAAGTTCGCGATAGTCAATACACATCCTGAAGGTACCGTCTTTCTTCTTCACGAATAGTACTGGAGCTCCCCAGGGCGAAGAGCTAGGACGTATAAAACCCTTTTCCAAGAGTTCTTGTAGTTGTGTGGACAGTTCTTCGAGTTCTGATGGGGCTAGACGATATGGTGCTCGAGCTACTGGCGCTGCTCCAGGAGCTAGCTCGATTTGAAACTCAACTTGGCGATGAGGAGGAAGACCAGGTAATTCCTCAGGAAATGCCTCGGAAAATTCGCGCACAATAGGGATGTCTTCAATTCTCTTCTCTTCCGTGGATGTGTCAGTAACGAGTGCTAAAATGGCAGTGTGGCCCTTTCGCAAACACTTCTGGGCCTTAAGGAAAGAGATGATGCCTTCGACAGCACCACTCTTGTCGCCATGAATCACGAGGGGTTCTTTATCAGAACGAGGAATGCGGATGATTTTCTCCTTGCAAACAATCTCGGCTTGATGATGAGATAGCCAATCCATCCCAATAACGACGTCGAAACTACCAAGTGTGATAGGAACAAGATCGATAGGGAAAGCCTGACCAGCTAAGACGAGGTTACAACCTTTAACTACGTGTGTGGCTTCAAGACTTTTACCGTTAGCTAGTTCTACCGTGTGTTTGGTGTTCAGGAGTGTTGGGGTGCGCTTAAGAATTTGGCTAACTTTCACGGACACATAACTAGTATCGGCACCCGAATCGAATAAAACAGTAACGAAGAAGTCGTCAAGAAGAAACTTACCCATCACAACGTTGGGATCGTTCCTTGCTTCTCCCTGACCAATCACGAACACACGACCCCTTGCCCCGTTGCCATTGTTGTCTCCCCCATTTCCGCCTCCATTGTTGTTCCCATTGTGGTTCCCATTTCCTTGGTTATTGTTCTGGTTTTGGTTTAGCTGGGGGTAGTTCCTCTTAAAGTGGCCTTCAGCGCCACACTGAAAGCATCCTTTATTTCCCTGCTGATGCTGTTGCTGGTGGTTCTGTGGGGCTTGTTGTTGTTGTTGGCGATTCTGATTCGCAGGACGTGGGCTCCTGCAATCTTTGGCTTCATGGCCCAGCCTGTGACATCTCTGACATCGACCTTTATTGCACTGCCCGCTGTGATGCTTGTTGCACCGGTTGCACTTGGGGTGGTTTCCTCGGTATCCACCCTGTCCTTGATTACCAGAAGATTGCTGACTGGGACTCTGGTAGTCATCACTCTTTCGCTGTTGAGACTGAACTGAAGTATAACCTTTACTGGTGTTCCCATCCCATTTTCGCTTGTAATCGGTAGGTGCATCAGAAGTAGCTGTGGCACTGATACGTTTGGGTAGCCTGTTTTGCTCCACCGCCTGGTCGGTGAGACGATGAGCCAACTTGATAATTTGCTGAATGGTACCCAGGTTGGCTGAAGTTACGTGACTTTGAATCGCTGGTGCAAGGCCCTTGAGGTAAAGCTCAATACGTTTGATGGGAGGGTCCACCATAGTTGGGCACAGGATGGCCAGTTCATTCGACCTCTTGGTATACGCCTCAATCTCAGATCCTGTCATCTTCAGATTGTAAAATTCCACTTCTAGCTTGTGGATGTCATCCCGACTACAGTACTCCTCTTTGATCAGCTCTTTGAAACCATTCCAGGGCGTGGCATTAGCAACTGCCAGTCCTAGTAGTTGAACCTGTGCCTTCCACCAGGTCAACGCAGCTCCTTCAAGTGTTCCGGTAGCATATTTCACCCTACGGTCTTCGGGGCATTCGCACATCTCGAAAACTATCTCAAGCTTTTCAAACCAGTGAAGAAGGCCCACTGCTCCTTCGGTGCCACTGAAAGTGGTAGGTCGACAGTCCATGAACGTCTTGAACGTGCACACAGGAGGTTGAGCATGTTGACCTGTTGCGCGAGAATAAAAGACAAGATTAAGCACGAGGGTTGGTTTGCGAAGGTAGGATCTAAATGTCCTATGGTGAGTTGGTATGGCAGGTTATACCTCCTGCAGGGTTAGCTGCGAGTGCCTCCGCAACTCGTTCGTTGATCAAAGCCGTCAACTGGGCTTGAGTGAGGTTGATACGTCCTTCGCGTCCGCTCATGATCTTCATAATGAAGCAACGTAAGTGAGGAAAGTGTCGCGAAAGTGTGTAAGTGTGTGGGACGACATTAGAGAGTAAGCACACAAGGTTCTAATAGCAATTATCACATTATCTAATGCACAGTGAGAACTATCTAACCGACAATATAACATAAATCATACCACTTATGGTGTCGAGTCTTGCACGTGGAGTGAAGCGTCGTTGTGGATCGTTGAGCACTGTACAGGTTATAGTCTGGTTTTATCAAAAAGCTTTCCCCCTTTCTAAAACCAAGTTCACTATAACCTGGCTCTGATACCAATCTGTCACACCCCCAAAATCCACCATGCGGAGTACCACCGCTTGGAGGCGTGACGTGACCAGGATCGAGCCACCAATCATATTGAACAACTCAATTAAGTAAATAAAACCAAACATAATACGATTGGTGACCAAAGCTAGTTAACCTTGTTTAGTTTAAACAGCGGAAGCATAAACGTGAGTTCAAAAGCATAAGTTCATAGTTCATAAGTTTAAAGTCTCAAACATAAGTTCCATAGGTTTATAAAGTTCAATTATTAAGTATGGGATATAACAACCCATGTTCCACAACAACCTCCTCCTCGTGCAAGCTCCCAAAAGCATCTAGCGACCTGTAAGGCATGTAACAACGAGTCAACAACAAAGTTGAGTGAGTTCACGTTTGGTTGTTTAGTTTTAAGTTGTTTCTGAAAACGTGGTTTGACTTTCGTTGGCTTATTTGCCGTGGGGGTTACCCCGTAGTTGAAAGTATGTTTAACCATTTCTCTTTTTCTTTACCCAATCCATAACCATGATCAGTGGGGGTTTTCCCCGTTTGAACTACTAGACGGAATGATATCGACTGCTACGCAAATAAGTTGTGCCCTATATCAGTGTCTATCATCACTGACAGTCTGCCATAGTCCATTAGTACACGCCCGTCCGACTGGCACGGTGTGAGGTTTGTTAAACCTAATAGCGCTATTAACTAATGACCCGCTCGCCATTGGCCTCGGTGATTAAGTCGATATAAATTGAGGGACTTCATGATAGAGTTTTGTCTAGCTAGTTTTAAGGTTGTTGTCCTGCACCAGGAGGACGAACGTACGTATTCTGCACCAGGAGAATTCGTAGGATTAATAATGGCATCCGCTCTATGGAGGATGGCCGTACATATCCTACCCAAGGAGGATATGTAGATTTAGTTTTAATTCTTTAACCCATTCCCAAACCACCGGGAATCCCATGCCTTAGAAAGTGTGTGAACTCACCTCGGTTTGCTCGGTTAGATTCTCAATATAGTTAACAGTCAAGGTCGGTCAATCGCGTCCACTAGCACAAGGCTAGGAGGGTTCGAGTGTAGAAAAGTGATGGATAAAAGCAAACGAAGGTGGTCCTTCAAGTTCCGTGAACACCGAGCCTCCTAAATCACCTTCTAACACCTTGTATGAAGCTTGGATTGGATGATCTTGAAACAAAAGAGTGGGTGTGTGTGAGGGTTGTTTGGGCCGTAGCTATGGGGAAGGAGAAGAAAGGATTTTGTGATGACAATGGTGATTAGTTCTTGAGTACTTATAATCCAAAAATCTTTTACCCAATGTGTTTAGTGTCCAAGGTAGTACAAACATGATCTTCTTATTCCCAATGAAAGATCTAGAGAAGATATATAGAAGATTTAATCAAATCTTATGGTGGGGTCCCTAGGGGACGGTTACACAAGGGGGGGGGGGGGGGGGGTATTCGGTTCGATTTCAACTAGGTGATTAGTGGTAAGTTATATTTGGTTAAGTACTAGATTAGTTACTTAGGGTGTTGTGTTTATCAACGGGTGTTAGGGTATTCGGGGATCCTATCTAGCTCAGAAAAATAACAACAATACTTTTTGCAATATTCTAGTGTTCCGGGTAACATCCAGTCGTTCGGTTCGACACTGTTCCGATAAAATGCTTAATTAATCCGTAAAGTGTCCTACTTATATATTTTGTAACGTTTTTACTTTCTAACACTCAGGAAAATATAACGGACTATTTAGTGACCTTTCTGTACACTATTAGTATATAAAAATACGTGTACGCATAACACAGATATCAGAAAGCAGTTAAGTGATGCCATACAGTCGTCAACCACATTAATTATTATTAATAAATTGTACGGAATACATGTATATTTGAGAGTTGTCACATTCTCCCCCTGTTAAGAGAATTTCGTCCCGAAATTTAGCGCGTGGTTACTGAGGAAGCTAGTTAAGTTGCGTTGTTTTCCAGATTTTCCTGGGGTGTCACAAAACAGGTACAAACCAAGGCTTAGGGTGTTAAGCCTCAGCACTTATAGGGCTAGGATGGAAAAACCGGAGGAGGAAACCTGTTTTTCAGGCTTTCAGACTGTCCACACGGGGACGTGTCCAGCCAACACGCCCCCGTGCTCACCTCCCTGACCTGCTGTTTGGCTTCTGTTCGGCAGGATTTTGCCAGACACGTGGCCGTGTTCAGTGGACACGGGGCCGTGTCTACCTTCTGTAAGTTCTTGTTACTGGCACCTGAACACGGGGTCATGCCCACTCAACACGGGGCCGTGTTCAGTGCCCAGTAACACAAATTTTTGCTTTTTAAACACTATTTTACACATCTAATCAACCTAAAAATTATTTTTGGGACACATTAAGGACAATGTGTAATTTAAGTGTGGGGGGGGGGGGGATGCTAAAACCTTGAATTTTGCAAGTCCTAAATACAAGCCTTACACAAAACTCTATTGGAACCGCTAATCACCCCAAATTTTTTCAAAAATTTCATTTTTTTTTCTTGTCTAGGTTTAACTCGGGAAATTCAAGTTCTCAAAAAGGTTATATTTTTACAAATTTACAACCAATAGCGTAGTGATAAAAAAAAGAACCAACATAAGAAAATAATGAAAAGGCATGACAAACTTATTTAAAATTTGATTATATATACTTGATCACATAAAAACCCATTCCCACAAAAGTGAGTTTTGAGCCTTTATTGAGCACACAATTTCATATCATTTGACTAAATGCTCATTTTTCGTTTCTTGTGTGAATAGCCGCTTGGTTCTTACGACTCTAGAACTTGCCATGACAATACATTCCCGGTCCTTATCAACTTAAACCCGAGTAAGTACATGATGGAGGCATTAGGACTAACCTTTTTCACTTCTACACCATTATTTTTCTTTTACCACCTACCCAAAAATCCCCCTGGTTAGCCCCTTTGAGCCTAAACCTTTTCGTTTCATCACCCAAACAAAAACCCTTTTCACCCACCAAAACCTTTTTCATTTTTAACCTTTTATTTTAGTAACAAGTTCGGTTCTTCGTAAAAAAAAAAAAAATGAAGCAAAAAGAAAATAAACAAACAAAGTAATCAAAAATAACTTTGTTTGAATAAAAGCTTCATTAAAAATAAAAAGTTGCAAAAATACGAAAACCGACACTTGTTACGCTTTTAACCACTAACCCAACCACCTACCTTTAACCCTAGCCAACCCTTAACCCACAAAGTCCTCTTGATATCTACAAAGGTATAAAAGTTAAAAAGGAGGAGGATTGATTTCTTGGCAAGCCTATGGTAGGAATAAGTTCCGTGCCGCTCTCGAGTGATTCACTAAAAATACACCTTCGGCCGAGTGTGAGTGATTTCCCCGCGAGGTATGTGAACTTGTATATAAATAGAATTTTAAAAATGCATGTTATGCCCAAATAAGTAATTTCTTTTATGAACAGTTCTAAATAAATCATTACGAATAGGAGTGTAAATAAATAAAAATAAAACCCAAAAAGATCTTGGAAATCCCGACACTCTATGACAAGCCCCAAAACCTTCTCTTCTACCTATTCCATTTGGGAGTGTAAGCCACATATTAAAGAGTTTTGCTTGAGGACAAGCAAAAGTTCAAGTGTGGGGGTATTTGATGTGTGTAAAATGCAACATATAAATTACATCAAATGAGGCATAAAACTAACCCTTTTTTAGTACTAATATTGGAAAAAGAGTGTTTTTGTCTTCCTTTTGTATTTTCAGGATTAAATGAGCTCAAAAACGCAAAAGAAGCAAAAAGACAGCTAAATCCAACATAAATACAAGAAAAGGAACATTAGTGGACTGCCCGAACCCTCAACGGCACCTTCCAAAGCAAAATAGAGAAAACAGAAGGCTGAACACGCCCCGTGCTCAGCCAGCAAGGGCCGTGCCCAAGAAGCAGCAGAAAAGACAAATCTATAGAAGCTTCTATTGCCCACCACGGGCCGTACTCAGCGGACACGGGGGCGTGCCGAAAGTACTGCAGGCGCATTAATTGTAATTGCGAATTACAATTAATGAAGAGAGAGAGTGTCAGACGGGCACGGGGTCGTGCCCAGCGAACACGGGGCCGTGCCCAGGCTTCTGTTCAGCCTATAAATAGGAGTGCTTGGTTTCATTGCAACTCATCCCTTGGCACACCACCTCTCTCACACTTCATCCACCACCCACCACCATCACAACACCATCATCGACCACCATCATCCATTGTCCATCATAGAGTGTGTGGGTCGTCTCGGGATCCAAGATTGATCGTAAGAGTTCTTGACAATCAAGGCCATGTTTGCCTAAGTCTCTTACATCACTTGGTGAAGACAAAGTGTCTAGTATAATACTTTTTATTTCTAATCTTTTGCACTTTTTATTTGGTTTTGTATTAATGACTTTAATAACTAGTTACTTATGTTGAAGGTGATCTTTCCTTATCGTTTGTCCGTGGTGTCTTGGCATTATTTTACTGTCTATATAAAATAAAGGATTTTCACCATTCATATCTCCACGGTCTATATGGAGGTATGTTGGCTACCTGGTAGGGGGTTAAGGGAACGGTTTGGTAAAGGTCTTGCCATTGTTCAGCGTTTAGAGGTCCTGCAATGGACCTGGGTCAAATTTAGTAGGACCTCCTTCAATACTTCACGGTATTGGATGGCGGGGGTCCAAACTCTTTGATCCCCTCATAAGTTAACTACTATTAATACTATAACCCGGCTATTTAGGACTGTATCCCTGCTGACTCAGACTACTTAGCCGAGGGTAACGTCACCGCCAAAAGCGGGGCCTACCACAATACTGCATTAATAACTTAATTCATTATCTTCCAATAATCCACCCTTTTAGGATTGTATCCCTGCTGACTCAAACTACTGGGGTGAGGGTAACGTCGCCTTCAAAAGAGGGCCCTACTACAATAACTAAGATAATCTCTTAATTATGTGCAAAAGTGCGGAAATAATCAAAGGTTATACTAGATACGAGTCGGATCCAAGTGATTCATCTTGTCTATCTGTTTTTCTTTTATTTTTATTTTCAGCATTTTAGTTAGTTTTATTTTTCTTAGTTTAAAACATTTTTCTAAACTTTTGTTTTGGTTAGACGTTGAGGATAAACCGGTACTAAAAGCTCTTGTGTCCTTGGACGACCTCGGTATCTTACCAACGCTATACTACACTCAACGATGGGTGCACTTGCCCATATGTGTGTTTAGTGTTCGTGAAATATCGTGTTTTATAAATTTAAAACTTGGCTAAAATAAGTGTTAAAAAGGGCTTAAAATATACACCTAATATATACGACACTTAAACGCGCATCAGGATGCTAGGAGACAAGCCAGCCTATTACGCGTAGTACCTGCACTTAACATTTTTAAGAAAAATACGTCTGTTTACACTGGTAAATACAATCAACCGACTCATTTTGAAAAGTGTTTAAGAAAATGCATTTAAGGCACAAGGCACAAATAATATTTTATAACTTGGGTTACTTATTTAATTATATATGCTTGTAAAGGATTTACATATTCCTTATGCGTTCAGTAGCCCGGATCGAGCCGGGTTAAAGATCAATAGACACACCACTTTATTTAATGAGACACTGACAGGTGTACGCCTACACCTGAGTGCTAAGGTCGTGGCCATTTCTTAAAATGATGCCAGGGATATCCGAGACACGGTCATTAACCCCCAAAGGCTTTAAGCAAACAAAACAATTTAAACGAAACATCTCAATACTTTAACCATCATACAATTAAAGATTCAATGTCCGACCAAGCGGTATTTTATATACCGTACCCCAAGCCCGTATAGGGAAATAAGTTAAAAGTATTTACCTGAGCAAGTATAGATCAAAATCAGCGAGTGCAAGTATCTTTTACTGGTTCTCCTAATCTGGAACGAAGGATTATAATAACCTATTAGAATCCTAACGGGTCTTTAGTTAAGCTTAAGCTTAGACCGGTTAGTTTTAAAGATACGGTTCGTACGCACGATTAAGAGAAGACCGGATAGAATGTGATTTAGACCCGACAAGTTTGAAGACTTGCTTAATATGGGTATATGATACACATTCTGGATTTTGAGATAAAACCGATAAGGTTGGACCCGTTTCGGCTAATTTATGTAAACTAGTTACATAAACCGAACCGAACGCGCATGAAGCGTAACGGGTAACCATAAGAGTCCTATCAGGTTTCCTAAGTTAACATGCCTTAGATATGTTGTGATATCAGTATGATACCTTCCGTTATGCCCAAAACGAGTTTAATCTTATATTAAGCCCCGTAGGGGTATTTTGGTCATTTTAAAGATTATAAAAGGAATTAATTTATCTTCTGTGATGCGGGTCTGATTAAATCAGTAAAATGGTTTATTTTAACAGGTTATAACATTTGGTTATAAGTCTTATATGCCAAAATAGTTTTAAACTCTAACTATGCGTATAATACGCGTATAAAGCCGTTTTAAGCGACGTAAGGGTTAAAATAGGATTCTGAGTTTCCTGATCAGTTAAACAGGTTCAAAACACTCTATTTAATATTTAAACTCAGTAGCAATTGGATTGGCATCAAAAGGATTTGTAAAACTCATTTTATGGCCGAAAAGGGCATATTCGGTATTTACCGAATTAAGGCGATAATCCTAGCTTATGATCAGTTTAAAAATAATTAAAAATCTTCAAAAATCCCAAAATATTATATTACATCAGTAGTTAAAAGGTTTGGTGTCGAAAATTGGGTTTAGATAGGTTTTACGCTAATGACGTCATTTAATTACTAAGAATCGCTATAATTACGTCATTAAGCATAACTCCTAATCTAGACCTCCGATGGATGTGAAAATTTACAGACATGTTTAATAATCAGTAACCAATATTTTTGTACTTTCACATTTCCAAAATTCTTGTTTTATGGTCATAAGGGCATTACGGTCAATATTTTGGCGATTAACGGAAACGTCGGACAATTAGGGATTTATGTGGTATAAACGCAGAGGGTTATACACACATGTAACTAGGTCCTAATGGAACTTTAAGGCATGTCTAAACCTATCAAATCCGGGTCAGAACTGAGGTCAAAGCAAAAGTCAAACTTTTGCGTCTTTCGGTTCCGAATCGGTTCAAAACAGAAAGTTGTCTAATCAAACAAGCGTAGACAAATTTTTATACTTATTATCAGTTTATAAGAATGATAAAATAGGTGATACGCCTTTTACATCGTTAATCATGCGTTAAATCGAAAATACCATTTCTGTTGACTTTTTCGGATAACGTTTGACTCGACAAACGACCTAGTTAGGATTGGAATCAGTGGGTGCCCTTTTAAGGGTTTAAAGCCCACATGATTACCAACTTATAACAACTTTCGATTCGAAAAAACCCTGGACCATTTGTGTTTTATCGTGAAGTCAAACCGTAGTTACGACGGTTTGATTTCTAGGCTATAAACTAAGCATAACTGAAATAGAGAAGGTCAAGGGTACTTACACTTGTCTAATGGATGATTTGGAATGCTTGGGATCTGCTTGAATGCTCCAGAAATGATCAGGAAGTGAATGCAAGGAATGTGGGTCTTTTATATGAACTCAAACATCTTGGATCATCAACACATAAGTCTAGGAGTGTTACCAAATCACCAACATGTGTCCTACAAGCTAAAAACCACCTTAGGCAATCCAAGGTATCGAAAAACTTGCATGTAAGTCGGTTAGAAACACAACAGGCAGTTGTCTGTTATATTTCGCATCTGCATGTCTGACGCGGCCCGCCTGATGTTTTGGTAATCCTGATGCGGGCCGCCTTGGCCTCCGGATCAGGTAAACATGTTTCTCTTTATTGCATTTTGGTCCTTGGTCCCCCGAAAGGTCGTTTTCACTTGTTTTCCAGAATTCTTATCCTATAATATTGACATATGGGGGCTTTAAGACTTATACCCACTTTGTAAAGTCCTCGGGTAACTTTGTGATCACCCGAAAAGCCCTAAATTTCAATGTTGACGATTTTAACCCTCACACATGAATTTTATCACAACTTTCTCATACGGTAACGAAACTTGGTGAAAATTTTATGGTACATTCTAGTGAGCATATTTAATCGTTACAAGGCTTCGGGTTTGCTAAAAGGTCACTCAGAGGTGTATCTTAAACATGTTGACACATTTAACCCCTGTAGTTTGTAATCTCTCACTTTCTTTCACAATTCACTTCGTATGATCCATGATCCATTCGTTTAAGGTTATAAACATCATGTAGGGTTATTGTAAAGTATATTTATTCATCGTTGACACTTTGAACCCTTATATTTACACAGTTTCAATGCTTGTCAACTTTAGTCCTTCAAGAACATTCTTTCACACGTTCAAACCTATGACACGTGTCAACACATTATAGAACGTAAATTTTCGAGGTGTTACATCCTCACCCCCTTAAAAGAAATCTCGACCTCGAGATTTACTGAAATAGATAAGGGTACTTTTCTTTCATCGTGGACTCAACCTCCCACGTATACTCGGGACCTCTACGGGCATCCCATTTGACCTTTACTATCGGTACATGCTTCCTTCGAAGCTTCTTAACCTGTCGATCCTCGATCGACAATGGTTTTTCCACAAATTTCAAGCTCTCGTCTATATGCACATCTGTATGGGGTATGACCAGTGATTCGTCAGCGAAACACTTCTTCAGATTGCAGATGTGGAACACATTGTGTATACTACTGAGCTCTTCAGGTAAGTTTAACTTATAGGCAACTGACCCGACACGTTCGATAACCTCGAAAGGTCCTATGTATCTCGGGCTTAGCTTGCCTTTCTTACCAAATCGCATCACTCCCTTCCAGGGTGACACTTTAAGTAGGACTTTGTCACCTACTTCGAAGTGAAAATCCTTACGACTTGGATCAGCGTAACTCTTCTGCCTATCCCGGGCAGCTTTGAGACGGTCTCGAATCTGGACAATCTTGTCCGCCGTCTCGAACACTATCTCTGGTCCAGATAACTGGACATCTCCAACTTCTGCCCAACAAATGGGTGATCTACACTTTCTACCGTATAATCCCTCAAAAGGCGCAGCCTTAATGCTGGTATGGTAGCTATTGTTGTAGGAGAATTCAACTAATGGTAGGTGCTTATCCCAACTACCACCCAAGTCAATTGCACATGCACGAAGCATGTCTTCCAACGTTTGAATAGTACGCTCACTCTGACCGTCTGTCTGTGGATGGTAAGCCGTACTAAAGTTCAAACGTGTGCCCAAAGATTGTTGGAAGCTTTTCCAAAAATGTGACGTGTATCTAGTATCTCGGTCAGAGATAATAGACACAGGTATGCCATGTAAAGCTACAATCTTATCCACGTACAGTTGGGCTAACATATCGGAGCTGTAGGTCTCCTTAATGGGTAGGAAATGTGCTGACTTAGTTAGTCGGTCAACTATCACCCAGATGGTGTCATTTCCTTTCCTTGTCTTGGGTAACTTGGTGATAAAATCCATAGTTACCATTTCCCACTTCCATGTAGGAAGTTCAGGTTGTTGTAGCAAACCTGACGGTTTTTGATGTTCTGCCTTGACTTGCGCACACGTCAAGCATTTAGCTACATAGGTAGCTACAGACTTCTTCAAGCCTATCCACCAATAGTTTGCCCTTAGATCCTGGTACATTTTATCAGCTCCAGGATGAACGGAGTATTTGGAACTATGGGCTTCCTGGAGGATAATATCTCGAAGTCCCCCATGAATTGGAACCCATATTCGTCCATTTAGTCGTAAAATTTCGTCCTTGCTAAGTGTTAGCTGCTCCTCAGTTACCCCTAGCTTTTCGTTAGGATAGTTAGCTTCCAACACAGCTTCTTTCTGTGCAGCTAACACCCTTTCCCTCAAATTATTCTTTATTTCCATGCGCTTGGCATTGATTCGGATAGGTTTCACCTTCTCCTTCCGACTCAAGGCATCGGCGACTACATTCGCCTTACCGGGATGGTATCTTATTTCATAATCGTAATCATTCAGAGTTTCCATCCAACGGCGTTGCCTCATGTTCAAATCCTTTTGATTGAACAGATGTTGAAGGCTCTTGTGATCAGAATAGATCACACATTTGATTCCATATAAGTAATGCCTCCACAGTTTTAGTGCGAATACAACGGCACCCAATTCCAAGTCATGGGTGGTGTAATTCTTTTCGTGCACCTTTAGCTGGCGTGAAGCATAAGCAATGACTTTGCCTTTCTGCATAAGCACACAACCCATCCCGGTGTGTGATGCATCACAATAAACTACAAACTCCTCTATTCCATCAGGCAATGTCAGTACTGGAGCATTGCTCAACTTTTGTTTTAGAATATCGAAGGATTCCTGCTGCTTAGGACCCCAGTCAAACTTAATCTTCTTACGTGTCAGCGAAGTCAGGGGTGCAGCAATCCTTGAGAAGTTTTCAATGAATCGCCTATAGTATCCTGCCAAACCTAGGAAGCTACGTATTTCTGTAGGCGTCTTTGGCTCATGCCAATTCATGACAGCTTCAACTTTAGCGGGATCTACTTGGATACCACGCTCACTAACAACATGTCCAAGAAATTGGACTTCCCGAAGCCAGAATTCACACTTCGAGAACTTGGCATAGAGCTTTTCTTTATGAAGTAGTTCCAATATGCAGTGAAGATGCTTCTCATGGTCAGCTTGGTTCTTTGAGTAGATGAGAATGTCGTCGATGAAGACGATGACGAATTTATCTAAGTGCGGCTTGCAAACGCGATTCATGAGATCCATGAACGCGGCCAGTGCATTAGTGAGCCCAAAAGGCATCACTAGGAACTCGTAATGACCATAATGAGTCCTAAATGCTGTTTTGTGCACGTCTTCATCTCTAACCTTCAATTGATGGTAGCCTGACCTCAATTCAATCTTCGAGAAGAAAATTTCCCCTTGAAGTTGATCGAACAGATCGTCGATTCTGGGCAAAGGATACCTATTCTTGATAGTGACCTTATTAAGCTCGCGGTAGTCGATGCACAGACGCATCGATCCATCCTTCTTCTTGACAAATAAAACTGGTGCTCCCCAAGGAGACGAACTAGGTTGGATGAAACCTTTGGCTAGCAAATCATCTAGCTGCGTTCTCAATTCCTTCATCTCTGTTGGTGCTAACCTATAAGGCGCCCTTGCAACTGGTGCTGATCCAGGAATAATGTCAATTCTGAATTCTACTTGCCTATCTGGTGGCAAACCAGGTAGTTCTTCAGGAAAAACACCAGGGTATTCAGAAACGACGGGGATATCCCTAATCTTGGGCTTCGGCTCATCAATAATCACTTGTGCCATGTAGATGACACAACCTTTCTTCAAACACTTAGAGTCTTTGAGTATAGACATCTTCTCGGGTAGCCCATACTGGGTATCTCCCTGGATAGTAAGTGATTCACCAGACGGAGTCTTGATCATCACTTGCTTCTTATTGCAAATAATCTGGGCCTGGTTATGAGATAACCAGTCCATACCCAAAACTATGTCAAAACCGGCTAGTTTTAAAGGAAGTAGGGACAAAGGAAAAGAGTGGTTCTTAATGGATATGAAACATCCATCTAATAAGGTTGAAGCGGTTTCTAAAGTGCCATCTGCTAGTTCCACCTCATACTTCACACTTAAAGTCTTAACAGGTAATTTCAACAATTCACAAAACTTATTATCTACGAACGACTTATCAGCGCCTGAATCGAATAACACTCTCGCATAAATATCATTTACGAGAAAAGTACCTGTTATCACATTGTCGTCCTTGACGGCTTCCTTAGCATCCATCCTGAAGACCCTAGCATTGGTCTTCCTAGTCTCTTCGGGCTTCTTGGCGTATTTTGGGCAATTGCTCTTGATGTGCCCCTTTTCATTGCAACCGTAGCAGGTCGCATCCTTTATCTTTTTGCAATCCAAGGTTTTGTGTTCCTTGGACTTGCACAACCCACATGCAAAAGCTTTCGATTGTGAATTCAAATTCGATTCATACCTGCACTTCCCAAAGTGCTGCCTCTTGCAGATTTTACATTTGGGTTTTTCACCCGACTGCTGACCATCCTTCCTAAATCCTGACCCCTTCTTATGGTCATTGTTTCCCTTCTCCTTCTTGTCTGAACGTCGTGAGTTGTCATCCTCACGCTTCCTCTTTTCGGTATCAGTGTTCCTCTGCGATCTCAGCCTGACCGCATCCAAGGTAAGCGACAATGATATGTCCGCTACGGACCGAAAAGTAGTTGGTCTTGAAGCCTTCACACTTGCTTTGATCTCCGGGGCCAAACCCCCAATGAATTGAGCTATACTTTTAGGCTCCGGAGTTACCAAATATGGAACCAACCTTGACAAAGTGTTGAAACTGGTAAGGTAGGCCTGACAGTCTAGGTTTCTCATGACCAGCGACAAGAAGTCAGATTCAATTCTCTCAACCTCGTGTTGAGGGCAGAAATTTTCCTTGATTAGTGCCATGAACTGTTCCCAGGTCATATTATATAATGGGACTTTCCCTGTAGCTTGGATCAAAGATCTCCACCAAGCTAATGCTTCTCCCTTGAAAGACTGTGACACGAATTTCACAATATCCCTATTATCACAACCACTAATATCCACAACCGTATCCATTTCGTCCATCCAAGTCATGCAATCTACGGCTCCTTTTTCCCCATTGAAATCCCTGGGTTTGCACGAAACGAAGTACTTATAGGAGCAACCCTTATTACGGGGTTCTTGATTCCGTATGACTCTTTGGGATGGAGCACTCCTCTGGTTTGATGAGTGGTGAGAATTACTGTTGTGGGCAGTGTGAGTCCTGGAGGGTGTTCTAGAGTGTGGTGCAGATTGGGTCCTTGCACGGGTACCACTAGATTCATGGAGCTGTCTATCCATAGCTCGATTTACGGCATTATCTATCATTGCCTGTAATTCTGCACCCGCTACATTTACTCGGGCATTATCATGCTCTTTCCCAGGGTGACTGTTGACCTCATTTGAGTCTGCCATGTAGCTTGAACTGTTACATATCGACATCAATTTATTTGTGAGTTTATTATATAATTGTCTTTTATGGAAATTTATTAACCGTGGTAAACGTAGACCATATATGGTTAATTTATTACTCACATTTATTTAGGATTTCTAATATAATTTTATCCTAATTATTAAAACAATAATAGTTTTATTAGCACATAAGGCCTAGTCACAGGGACAGTTTAGATTATAAGCTATGATTTCAGAGAATCAAAGCATGAAGGTTTGAACAAAGTTCATTACCTTTATCAGACAGGGTCACAGACTATTACTGTCTTTTGTCTCATATGAAAATGAGAAGGGCCCGTAGGCATTCTATTACCAATGGATGGTAAAAAAAAATGATCATATATATAAATGATTTAACCCATGATTCAGAGATCATTTAATTGGGTTTGGAATCTTTGAAAAGACCCTTATATAATAATAACACGTGTGTTTTTAACGAATCATGTCTGCCAGGAGTGTTAACATGTTTTCAGATGTTAACAGGGATTTGAATCTTTTAAACGAGTTTTACCATCTGGGCCAGGTCTTAATATGACATGCAGGCTAGGTTATACTTTTAAGATCCTTAATTAAAAATAACATAGGCAGAGAGATTTTTAAAAGGAATGATTCCGATTTATTTATTTCATATATATAATTTAATTATGCATAACATAGCAAAGATGAAATTTATAAACTTACATTCCATTAAAATTTAAAAGTAGTACACTTTGCCCTAAACGGGACTTTTCACATAAACACATGCCCACGCAGGAGCTATACAGATAATACATGTCCTCACAGGGACGGTTTACAAAAGCAGATGTCCACGCAGGGACTAATAGAGACAAGTCCACGTAGGGACTAAGTACAAAGGTAGATGTCCACGCAGGGACTACATACACACATAAATAAATGTCCACGTAGGGACTTGATTTAAACAAAGAAATACAATAATACATATTGGGATTTAACGATCCCGTTTCTTCTTTCCCTTTAGCAAATTTTCCAAGCCACTCATAAATCCCTCATTCTTCTTACGCTCTCTCTGGAGGTCTCGCTCAACCTTGCCCAGTCTTTGACGGAGATCCTCCTGCTCTGGTGGAGAAAACCGTGGTGGCTGGTACTGTGGCGGCGGCTGAGGAGGTACTTGATACCCTCGAGCTGGATGTCCCATTCCCCAAGGGGTTCCATATGGTCCCTCAGGGTTTTGAGCAAGGTAGTTTGCTGCCACTAGGTATGGGTCAGCCTCGGCATAGTTATAGTTATGGTATGCTGGCGGTCCGTAAGGGTTGTAAGCTGCCGGAGCAGTATAAGCAGGGATAGGGTGGCCAAAACCCGGTGATGGCGGTGCAATAGGTGCCGAATTCACCTCTGAAACTGGAACTGAAGGTTCACCCACTTGTGGGTCTTCATATATAGGCGGGTAGTGGCTGCCGCTAGAGTGTTGAGGGGTACTGAAATGAAACTCCCCTCCTCGTGCTGACATCCGTGCGCCAGTCCTCCTACGTCTTGGCGGTTCTGGAGGCTCTAGATGAACTGGCGGCGGTGGAGGCGGTGGCGTGACTGCCTCAAAACGTGGATCCCCAGAGGGATTTTGCTGCTGCTCGAAACGTGGATCCCCAGAGGGATCTTGCTGTTGCTGCTGTGGTGGCTGCTGGTGAGGCGATGAGTGTTCAGATGGTGTATAGTACCACTCACACCGTTCGAACCGTGCCATGTGACTATCCGGACCCTGGTATGGTGTTCCGTGAAAAGACGATCCGTCGGAGATCACAAAAGGATGGTTTAGGGATCCGGTTGAAGCCTCGACGGGATCTGTGTCCTCGTCCATATCTTGATCACCAGAAAAGTGATCCTCCGGTCCTAGTGGGTTAAAGCCCACTTGTTCTGGTAGATACTCTGCTAGGTTAAACTGGCCCCGAAAGACAGGAGTAGGGTCACGAAAGGAATCTTGCGATGAGGATCGCTGTAACGGTATGTATGAAGGTGGCGGATTGTTGGGCTCATTCTCGGACTGAGGCCCATAGGAGTGATGATATGGGGGCGTTGAGCTATACGAAGTAGATCGTCTGGAAGGCTCCTCGTAAACCCTCCAAGGTTCTTGTGGATTTATACTCCTTGTAGCAGAAGGAGTTCGCCGGCCCGAAGGCCCGGCCTCGTGGTCGTTAGGGACGCTGATTGGCGCCTTTCCTCGATCTCCTCGTCTGAATCTTGGCGGCATTGCTAAACCTGTTAATATAACAAAGGTAATGACAAGGAAAAATAAAGGACAAAATTTAAATTTAAATTAAAATAAAAACATTTTGGATTATTCCTATGTTCTTTGTCTAGACTCGAAGATTTAGGAATGTACAATTGTGTAACTGAGATTAAACACAAAAGGCTAGTGTTTAATTCACTCAGCGTTGGCTCTGATACCAACCTGTCACACCCCGAATTTCCACGAACCTGTCACACCCCGAATTTCCACGTGTTACCGGTGGGCCCGGTAGGGGAGTTTCGTGACGTGGTTGGCAACATAATAGTCAAACAACACAATATTTAAATGCACAGCGGAAGCAAAGTATAGATTTAATTCAACCAAACAATATTGTAATATTAAGTATCACAATTAGTCGAATATAAATCCACAGGTAGATCAAAATAAAAGGAAACAATGTTCAACAGTTTATGACATCCAAGCTGGCGAGACTTATTGTGGATGCTAGGATACAAGCCAGCCTATTACGCGTAGTACCTGCACTTAACATTTTAAAGAAATATACGTCAGTTTACACTTGTAAATACAATCAACCGACTCATTTTGAAAAGAGTTTAAGAAAATGCATTTAAGGCACAAGGCACAAATAATATTTTATAACTTGGGTTACTTATTTAATTATATAAGCTTGTAAAGGATTTACATGTTCCTTATGCGTTCAGTAGCCCGGATCGATCCGGGTTAAAGATCAATAGACACACCACTTTATTTAATGATACACTGACAGCTGTACGCCTACACCTGAGTGCTAAGGTCGTGGCCATTTCTTAAAATGATGCCAGGGATATCCGGGACACGGTCATTAATCCCCAAAGGCTTTAAGCAAACAAAACAATTTAAACGAAACATCTCAATACTTTAACCATCATACAATTAAAGATTCAATGTCCGACCAAGCGGTATTTTATATACCGTACCCCAAGCCCGTATAGGGATATAAGTTAAAAGTATTTACCTAAGCAAGTATAGATCAAAATCAGCGAGTGCAAGTATCTTTTACTGGTTCTCCTAATCTGGAACGAAGGTTTATAATAACCTATTAGAATCCTAACGGGTCTTTAGTTAAGCTTAAGCTTAGACCGGTTAGTTTTAAAGATACGGTTCGTACGCACGATTAAGCGAAGACTGGATAGAATGTGATTTAGACCCGACAAGTTTGAATACTTGCTTAATATGGGTATATGATACACATTCTGGATTTTGAGATAAAACCGATAAGGTTGGACCCGTTTCGGCTAATTTATGTAAACTAGTTACATAAACCTAACCGAACGCGCATGAAGCGTAACGGGTAACCATAAGAGTCCTATCAGGTTTCCTAAGTTAACATGCCTTAGATATGTTGTGATATCAGTATGATACCTTCCGTTATGCCCAAAACGAGTTTAATCTTATATTAAGCCTCGTAGGGGTATTTTGGTCATTTTAAAGATTATAAAAGGAATTAATTTATCTTCTATGATATGGGTCTGATTAAATCAGTAAAATGGTTTATTTTAACAGGATATAACATTTGGTTATAAGTCTTATATGCCAAAATAGTTTTAAACTCTAACTATGCGTATAATACGCGTATAAAGCCGTTTTAAGCGACGTAAGGGTTAAAATAGGTTTCTGAGTTTCCTAATCAGCTAAACAGGTTCAAAACACTCTATTTAATATTTAAACTCAGTAGCAATTGGATTGGCATCAAAAGGATTTGTAAAACTCATTTTATGGCCGAAAAGGGCATATTCGGTATTTACCGAATTAAGGCAATAATCCTAGCTTATGATCAGTTTAAAAATAATTAAAAATCTTCAAAAATCCCAAAATATTATATTACATCAGTGGTTAAAAGTTTTGGTGTCAAAAATTGGGTTTAGATAGGTTTTACGCTAATGACGTCATTTAATTACTAAGAATCGCTATAATTACGTCATTAAGCATAACTCCTAATCTAGACCTCCGATGGATGTGAAAATTTACAGACATGTTTAATAATCAGTAACCAATATTTTTGTACTTTCACATTTCCAAAATTCTTGTTTTATGGTCATAAGGGCATTACGGTCAATATTTAGGCGATTAACGGAAACGTCGGACAATTAGGGATTTATGTGGTATAAACGCAGAAGGTTATACACACATGTAACTAGGTCCTAATGGAACTTTAAGGCATGTCTAAACCTATCAAATCCGGGTCAGAACTGAGGTCAAAGCAAAAGTCAAACTTTTGCGTCTTTCGGTTCCGAATCGGTTCAAAACAGAAAGTTGTCTAATCAAACAAGCGTAGACAAATTTTTATACTTATTATCAGTTTATAAGAATGATAAAATAGGTGATACGCCTTTTACATCGTTAATCATGCGTTAAATCGAAAATACCATTTCTGTTGACTTTTTCGGATAACGTTTGACTCGACAAACGACCTAGTTAGGATTGGAATCAGTGGGTGCCCTTTTAAGGGTTTAAAGCCCACATGATTACCAAATTATAACAACTTTCGATTCGACAAAACCCTGGACCATTTGTGTTTTATCGTGAAGTCAAACCGTAGTTACGACGGTTTGATTTCTAGGCTATAAACTAAGCATAACTGAAATAGAGAAGGTCAAGGGTACTTACACTTGTCTAATGGATGATTTGGAATGCTTGGGATCTGCTTGAATGCTCCAGAAATGATCAGGAAGTGAATGCAAGGAATGTGGGTCTTTTATATGAATTCAAACATCTTGGATCATCAACACATAAGTCTAGGAGTGTTACCAAATCACCAACATGTGTCCTACAAGCTAAAAACCACCTTAGGCAATCCAAGGTATCGAAAAACTTGCATGTAAGTCGGTTAGAAACACAACAGGCAGTTGTCTGTTATATTTCGCATCTGCATGTCTGACGCGGCCCGCCTGATGTTTTGGTAATCCTGATGCGGGCCGCCTTGGCCTCCGGATCAGGTAAACATGTTTCTCTTTATTGCATTTTGGTCCTTGGTCCCCCGAAAGGTCGTTTTCACTTGTTTTCCAGAATTCTTATCCTATAATATTGACATATGGGGGCTTTAAGACTTATACCCACTTTGTAAAGTCCTCGGGTAACTTTGTGATCACCCGAAAAGCCCTAAATTTCAATGTTGACGATTTTAACCCTCACACATGAATTTTATCACAACTTTCTCATACGGTAACGAAACTTGGTGAAATTTTTATGGTACATTCTAGTGAGCATATTTAATCATTACAAGGCTTCGGGTTTGCTAAAAGGTCACTCAGAGGTGTATCTTAAACATGTTGACACATTTAACCCCTGTAGTTTGTAATCTCTCACTTTCTTTCACAATTCGCTTCGTATGATCCATGATCCATTCGTTTAAGGTTATAAACATCATGTAGGGTTATTGTAAAGTATATTTATTCATTGTTGACACTTTGAACCCTTATATTTACACAGTTTCAATGCTTGTCAACTTTAGTCCTTCAAGAACATTCTTTCACACGTTCAAACCTATGACACGTGTCAACACATTATAGAACGTAAATGTTCGAGGTGTTACACATCTAGAGAATTGTTTGTGTCCGACCAGTGGTAGAAGCATGTGTTTGCCATGTAGAGTATTGTTGGTGTTGCAGATTTTGATTTGTTTTTTGAGCGGACGGGTTTTTAAAAGACAATTGTTGATGTTTTGAATCAAACTAATCATTAGTCTTTTATAGTGTTTAAAATGCATCTTTATGGTAAACGAAGAGGTTAATCGTAATTACTATAACCTGTTTTTTTATGCCAGAGGTTTAAAATTTGTCCTTTCAGTTTCTTAATATTTAATTTTATAGTTTTCCCATGAAAACTTATTTTTGAAAGGTTTTGCATTAAATGACTGTTGTTTTTAAATATGAATTTATATGTTTATATTAAATTTACAAGTTTTTCCCTCCTAGATTATTAAATGTACAGTGAAATTAAATCTGACCTTTAGGTTGTTAGCTATTTCACTATATAATATCATTGCCAGTTCACCTATTTTTCATCACGTTTTACTACCAACATATCCTTCTTTCACATCACTTGAGTAATACATAACTTAAAATGTCATCATACACTTATGTAGACTCTGATGATTTAAAGTTGCGCTTTATCAAGCAAGTAGAAGATCAAGTATATGAGGATATGGCTACTCTTCAAGAGTTGAAGAGGTGTTTTGATGGATTGCATCTTGGTCTGCTCACGAAAGACCAGGCTTCCAGAAACCTGATGGTGATGCCTTCAACTTTCGTTCGTGACCTTTGTGTTGTCAGTAATATAGAGTGCGGTGATAGAGACGTGGAGTTTATGGTGATGCTCAAAGATATACATCAAGAGGTTCAGTACTTGATGGAGTTGAAGCTAAAATTTCTTAATTCTTGATGTTAGATTCTTAAATTTCTTGGTGTTATTGTTAGATTTTAAAGTTTCGTTGTTCAGTACCCGACGTAATTGTTGATCTTTTAATGTCATAAATAAATTTTAATTCTATTAATCTTTGTGGACCATTTTATTTTTACTAATTTTCGCATGTATAAGTATTATTATATAGTTTTTAATATCATCTGAGGATTGCAGATCGATATTGATGTAGATATGAAATTGTCTCTGAGTTTGATTTAGATTATGTTGATGTTGAATTGTGTTTGAACAGTTTTTTTGAAGAATCATCTCCAAATTACAAAGAATCAATATCTGCTACTGTAAAGGTCTGTCAAAGCTAAAGTTTACCAAAAGAGAACATGTGCTTGAAATCATCGTCTGCTGATGATGAAAGCATTATAATGTCTTCTGAACATCAAAAGTCCATTCTTAAAAAATAGCTATTTTTTTATTTTTTTTTCAAAAATCCTTAAAAGTCTGTTGAAAACAACTGTTTTTAAAACCTCTGTTTGGCTAAAAATTCATCCACTGCTAAAAGGTATTGTCTGTTCTCATAAGTTCTATTTATCCTAACGACTGTTGACTTGCCACTATTGCCAACATCTGTTGTTGCCCAACAGAGGTTTCCAAACAACTGTCATCCATTATCACAACAGAGGTTCTGACGTGGACAGATGTTAGCCATCAGACCTTTGTAAAATGTCTTCAGAACATCTGTCACACCCCGACCACGTGGAACATACAAAACGTGGCGGAAATGTCGGGGAGTGTTGTAACAGAATTAATTGTTTCAAATCCATGGCAATTGAAGTTTCGTTTTATTGATTAAAAGTGTTACAATGTCTTAACAAACAAGGAAATACAACATAATTAACTAGTCTTGCATCTTTTATTGTCACTAAAGCCCAAGTCTGCCTATGTGTATCTTGATCATCTTATGCAACAGCTCCTGAAAAACACATGTGAAAATAGGTACGTCAGCATAAAAATGCCTGTGAGATACATAGGTTTTGTGAAAATAAGTTTCATGACTTATGTTTGAGAAAATGTTTAGTCATGAACCTTGTAATTTGCTTTGTTTTGTAAATCATTTGAAAAACAATGAGTTCAGATGATATGTATAAATAAGTGAATAATGCATGGTTAAATGAATAACCATGTAAAAATGTGTTTGTATAAGATAAGTTGTTTGTAAAACAATGTCTTGTGAAAAGTATGTTATTTGTATAAAATGTTATATGTATCAAACTGAAATGATTCAAATAACGCTACGATATGTAATACCATACAAACACTTATATATAGGAAGTACCAGCGGCGTATCCACCATGCTTGTATCATATTACACACACATCGTTACTTAATCACTTAATCAAACCAAACCAAACACTGTAAAATGTCTATGTTTAAATCAATTGTCAAATGTATTGAATAATATGTCAAAGTATTCATGTCAAGATGTAAATCATGCCAAAATGTCTATGTCAAATATCCATGTCAAATGTCTATGTCAAATATCCAGGTCAAATGTCTATGTCAAATATCCAGGTATGGCAAGTGAAATGTCTCAACTAAACCATATGCACAAAAACAAAGTATTGAAGTAAAACTTGGTTTAAATCAAAGTTATGTTTTGTGGGAAATACATGATCAAATGTCAATCATGTTAAAATGTCTATGTCGAAATGTCTATGTCAAAATGTCATGTAAAACGATGTACTAAGTAATGCACACAATGGCAATACATAGCATGAAATGTAATGAAATCATGTACTATAATGTACTAACGAACATAGCAGTATATGATGTGAAAACAGGAAAGCATGAAAGTAACAAGTAGGCACATGTGTTTCACCCCAAAACAATTTGGAAAACAGTAAAAGAGGGGGTCTATGTACTCACTTGAGATTGCTCAGAAGTCCTTGAGTAACAACCAAACAATGCTAAAGATCGCGGATATCAAACGGCACCTAATATAGGTAACTATGTTAATTAACCGGACCTAGATCGGATAGCATGAGGGTTTGTAAACCAAACGAGTGTGGAGACTCGCGTGATATGGTTTAACAAAGCCTACATACTAAATGAAACCTAACCTAAGTGCTTTCGACCCATTACGACCCGTTTAGGTAGCTTATGCTACTTTAACGCGTCGTTCGCGTGAAACGCGTTCGGAACGCCTAACTAGTCCTATGACAAGTGTTATATGCCTAAACATGTTACATAATCAGTTATGTGACAAAAGTTTAGGTTACATATGCTTAATTACCAATTATACATGAAACGGGTATTCTGGTAATTTACCTAAGGCATATAAACTACCTATCATACAACTACTTAAACGATGTGACCATAGGGTATAACCTCGGAAGGTTATTCCCTACCTACTATGGTCACCTAATGTGTTTGGTCGGATCCTAATGATCGACCAAATGGGTCGGGTTCGAGGCATAAGCGATTTATTAGATCGCTTACCCTACGACCCTAGACAACGTGGTAATCAGTAGGCATAGTCCCAAGGGACTATGACCATCGTGATTACAATCACGTTGCGAAGTTCTAACGAACTTCGCATTGACCATTACTGGTCAACGCTGAAAGTCAAACAAAGTTTGACTTTCTGACTCGAAAAGCAGTAAAATAAGGAAAAGAACGAAAGAATACTTACGAAGGGTCCCCGAATGCTAATCTAGATCTTAATAACTCAGGTATGAAACAATGGTTCCAACTTAGAGTCACTTAGATCAGATTCTAGTGGTTTTGGAGTAATGGGGGGGGGGGGGTGGGGTATTTATAGTTTTCGGGTAACCGTTAAGATTGTTTGTCGAATAACGTGCCTTAATCGTAACCGTACAAGTGTCGGAAAGTTATGGTGCCTAAATGCCATCCTTATCAGCTGAATATGCAAGTGGGAAAGGTGTGGTTGTGGTTAAAACAGCTGGAACACGCTGACTGTTCGTTGTTATCTGATCAGACAGGCGAACGCGGCCCGCTTTAGGATCAGGGAAAACTCAGGCGGGCCGCCTGAGACTTCTGATCAGCAAACATGTTTCAGTTTTGACAGTTTCAGTCCCTGCACGTGTTTAAGCCCATTTCCGGCACTTCCAAGGCCCGTAAAGCCAACTTTAAGGCCCTAAAATGATGCCTAAACATTGTGGACATGAAACATGCTCAAAGATAGGCCGGGTGTTGGTTCGTTTGGTCGTACGAACGCGATGTTCGCTTAATTACGACGGAATGCGCATAAGCGCGAAAAACGATCCAAATGACGCGACGAATGGATTTTTCTTATGCCGAACACTAAAATAAAATATTTTAGTGCTTACATAAATTTTTGGATGTCCGGATGTATTCAGAACGTAAGTTATGCGCGAAAATGCAAACTTGTGCACTTTTTGACACTTTTAGTCCCTGAATGACACAAAAGTTTATTTTAGCATACCGAACAACTCAAAGCCTATTTCTAAGCTATATGAAGGATATTTATGGTATGTTTAACTTATGGTCATGCTCCGGAATGTCTGTTACAGTTCAAATTGGCATACTTTCGCAGTTTGTCAACTTTAGTCCCTGTAAGCGATTAAACTTTGATTTCACCACAACAAACCTTCCAAAACTTATATCTAAGTTATGTAAAGGTTATTTAAGGTATGTTAACCCTATTTCACTATTCCGGAGTGTTCGTTGCATTAAACTGGTTATATTTACGCATCAGTGCGCGTATAACCTTCCAGAAAGCGATTTAGAGCTTGAAATCGAACAAGACTTGATATGTGCAAAAGATACACATATTTATACAAGTCCAAAGTATGAAATACAATATTTCATTGGTTTGGAATTTGTTTGATGGTTGAAATGACACAGGTGTTACAACATCAAAAGTCCATTCTTAAAAAATAGCTTTTTTTTAATTTTTTTCAAAATCCTTAAAAGTCTGTTGAAAACACCTGTTATTGAAACCTATGTTTGGCTAAAAATTCATCCACTACTGAAAGGTATCGTCTGTTCTCATAAGTTCTGTTTATCCTAGCGACTGTTGACTTACCACTGTTCCCAACATCTGTTGTTGCCCAACAGGGGTTTCCAAACAACTGTCATCCATTATCACAACAGAGGTTCTGACGTGGACAGATGTTAGCCATCAGATCTTTGTAACTTCTGCCACGCCAGCATTCACTTTTTCACTTTATAAAACCCTATTTCATCCCAAACAGAGCTTTTACTGCCGTCTCGAATTTAAAATTCATCAAAGCGGTTTCCACCTTCTTCTTCAACACTTCTTCGTCAACCTCTCGCAAGTTTCAATTCCGACCATGGCTCTGACAATGAAAAACCCCCATAACTACCTGCCTATTTTTTAGAAAATCGAGAAAAATACTCTCTATCATTCAATGATTGATGTTCTTACATCATCAAAATATAAGGCCATTCTTACTGTTGATGCACCCATTTACCAAGAAACACTCCTCGATTTCTGGGCAAATGCGAATATTGAAGAACAAAACAATGAGCCATTCAGTATAACTTCAAAAGTCAGAGGTGAATTGGTTACTATTACCCCCACTACCATATCAACAACATTTGGAGTAAATGACTTGGCAGGTAAGACATATTTCCCAAAAATGAGTTTCAAACAGAACTGATTGAGAGGGGATATGATGGACACTTGAATAAGCCAAATTTTCCACCACCAATGAAATTCATGTTCCATACTCTCTTAACCTGTCTCTCAAACAAAACCACTGCTTTTAATGAAATACCTTTAAACATTTAGTACTTGGGGTATGCAATTTTGACAAATATTGATTTTAACTACTCCCAAGCACTGTTTACTGACTTGGTTACAAATTTGAAAAAAACATTAAAAACGGGAAAAATGTTGCTTTTCTTATGTTTCCTAGACTATTAAGCTACTACCAGCAAAAACATGTTTCTCAAAAAGCTTTTGAACAAGGTATAGCTTGTAAAATGAATAGTCTAACATCTAAAACTTTTACTCGCCTTATAGCCAAAGACTCAAATGTTTTTAAAACACAAGCAAAGAGGAATGAGCAAATTTTAGATGAGTCCACATCTGCTCCTCAAAGCTCTGTTGCTGAGCCCACTGCTCTTGGTGATCATAGCACTACAACCACTACTGTGAAACCCGCACCAACAAAACCCAAAAAGACCAAAACAAAATCCAAAAAGCCCACCAAACCCACAAAAATGGATCCTCTGGAAGATGAGATCCCAGAGGTTAACCCTATGACAACACAAATGTCATTAGAAACCACTGTTGCTACTTCCTCACAACATGTGGAAAGATCTCAACCCTTAAACCAAACTCCTCATGATTCCTCACAAAAGGAACATGTTTTATTCACAGGGACACCACAATATGATGCCATTCCCTCATTTGAGAGTATGCTGAAAAGCCCTTCTCCCGGGGCAATGTATCTTTCCACGACAATCCCTTCATCTTCTATTCCACCAACCTTTGTAACAATGTTTGAAGCTATTGACATTCAGACTCATAGCAGCCCCTCCCACCAACACATTACTGAGAGTTTAACTTCAACAATAGCTGTGTCTGAACCTGTTCAATTAACTAACCCATAAACAGTTGAGGAAGCTACAACTCTTGAATTTCACGAAACTCTTGATGGTATTTTAAGTGGAGCAGCTACTACAAATGTCAAATCCGCTGATTTACATTTGGACAGTAGTTTCATTTCTAAGGCTCCATTGAAGGCAACCACTGCTGTGGCTACTACAGTAACCACTGATGTAGAGGGAAGTCCCTGGAACCAAGAAAAAGGGGCATCTGCTAATGATGATTTGGAGTCTACTCCTATATAACAAAAGCAGATACAACCACCTCTGGTGGGAATTCAGATGATCCTATTAAATTAGGTGATGAATTAAAATACAAGGATTTGACATAGAGAATGTCATCCATTGAAACCACTGTTGGTGAAATGAAAGATCCGATGAAGCAATTGGTGGATGCTTCCAAAAGTCAGCCTACTAATCAGCAACTATCTCATGAGCTTTGGAATTCTGTGCAACCAATCTTAGCAGCTCAAAGGGAATTGGCTGAACTTCAACATAACTCACACATGGAATTAATTAGAGTTATGGTTGAAGCAAGGTACAAGGATACCCAGGCAGATATCAAGGGCATCAAAGAATCCCTTGTAAAGTTAACTGGCACCTCCCCTGCTCCTGTATTTGGAAAAGATGATCAAGATGATGATGCCAAAAGGGGGGAGAAGAATTCCATAAAAAACTTTGGCAAACCAACACTAAAGGGTCAGCCAAAACAGAAACCAGAGCCTGCCAAAGACTCTTCTCCACAATCTACTGAAAAATCTAACACTGGTAAGAAAAAGGGAGTTGATGAAACCCTTAACAAACAGACAGATAAGGAGATTGGAGCAAAGCAGAACAGAAAGGATACAAAAGAAAGTAAAGCAGATGTTTTGAGGCAGGAATTGGAGAAAAAAGATGAAACGAGAAAACAAAGTACAAAACATTGGAACTTCAAACAGAAGAAAATCATTCAGAAACAACAAACCTCCCATTACCACATTTCCTAAAACCACTGCTACCAAAAAGCCAACCACTGCTACACCCAAACCAAAACCATCACCACAAAAACCACATCACAAGAAGCAGAAAACAGCTTCCTCACCATCACCATCCTAAAAAGCAACAGATGTTGATGCACCAAAAGCATCAACATATGTTAAGGCAACAAATGTTGAGACACCAGTGGTTTCAACAACTGTTAGCCAATCCACTGCTCCCATTCAATTTGATCCTCCACCATCAACAAAACCACCAACACCACAAAGATTCCCCTCACAATCAACCTTTTCACCCAAAGCACATTCTCCATCTAAAACTCCTCCTCCTCGAAAATCTGTCTATACTAGAAAAGAAAGTTCATTGTGCATGAAGAAGAAAAAGAAATACCAGCACCAATTCCTTTATCATCTGCTCCAGCCTCATCATTCATTCCACCCTCATCACCAAAAACCAACCCTATCAAACAACCACCCATTGGCTACATCCCATGAAACATCCCCTTGGAAATTCAATTTCCTCTTGAACTGATTGCAGTCCAGACTGAAATGGAACAGTTCTACAAAATAGATGATCCATCCCAAAGAACCTTCCCATCTATGTATGGCTTTAGAACTCCTCAAAATATGGATAAATACCTAAAGTTGAAAGCTAACCAAGCTCATAGCATTGCAAAAGAAGAGAGTAAAGGGCAAGGTGCCAGGAGATACCAAAGTCTCTATCAACATGGGCTAAGTAAAGTCAGGAATCGGGAAGACTTTGCTAGAGACTTAAGTAAATCCATGTCTGAGTTACCACCAACCGCTGAACTTCAAAAGGAATTGAGGGTTGATTTCTTAAACATCATCATGGATACCAAGCCCAACAAAGCCAACAGGTCTCAGTTCAATGGCTGGTCTCTAGAAGCTCTCAAAGAAGAAGTAAACAAAATAGAAATGATGAATAAAGATCCTCAAATGAAGAAATCTGCATCCAACTGGAACAAATACAAGAAAGTTGATGTGGATGAAGCATTGAGGTACAAAAGGAAGAGAGCAGAGCTTATTGCAGCTAACTATGGGACTGCTAGATCCATTGCAAGATGGTCTAAGCAAAATGTTGATCTGACTTATAAAAAGTTAGAAGAACATAGAAAGACAGACCCAACAATTCCTCAAAAGCCAGCATATGATGATAAAACTACTGATAGACCTCAGCAGACCCTTCCCCTTAAAAAGTTGCTTTCATCATCTGCTTCATCCATCAGTGCCTTGAATCAACAAAAAAGATAGAAGCAGATTGATAAGGAAAATGAAAAGAGGGATGCTGAATTCAGAAAAGAGGCTATCAGAAATCAACTACAATTTGGATTGGATGAAGCTTCTCTACAACTTCAAGCTTAATTTGCTGAAACACTTAAAAATTTGGCAAGCAGACCTCAATCCCCAAGCTCATCTCAAATAAAACTTCTCCCTAGAAACCCATCAGACCCAAAAATACTAAAGTGGAAGTCTGACAAAGATACCCACGTATTAACTCTGCTCAGGTCTGATGGTAGAGTTGAAAAGCTATCAAGGGAGGATGCATTTAGTCTGAATACAGATGACCTTCAAGATTTAATGAACCTTCAACTTCAAAGGGTTGAAGATGACACAAATTCCTTGGATTTTGAGCTCCAGTTCAAAGGGCAGATCCGGGAACGGTTGATGAGAGAATAAAGATCAGAATAATGAAGAGTTTTGGCATCATCTGTTCCAGGGGATATTGTTGGCTCATGTAATCCTTCCTTGAAGAACAGATGGTACAAAGTCAAAACTGGTTCTGCAACAACCGATCCTAATAACAGTGCTTTGAGTTCCTTTTCCCTCCAATGGTAGTGGCAACCAACATCTGATGATTTCTAAAGTCTGTTGATATATAAAGACTGTTATACACAAAGATCTGCTGAAGTCTAAAGTCTGTTGAAGACTTATCATCTGTTGAAGTCAAAGAACTGTTGGAAGTCAAAGGCCTGATCAACCTCGATTGAGTTTTAGTGAATGTTGTTGAGGCAGGTGATCGTGTGTTCGTAGTTAATGTTTGTTGAAACTTAAGTTGTATTCAAATTCTATTAAGTTTGTTAGACATCTTTTATATGTACTTATGTCTATAAGTAGTTTACATTGTCAATAGGTGGGTACTCCCTTTTTTGGATACGAGAATGAAAATAGTCGTATGTAACTGATATATTAACCGATGATCTATCTTTATAGTTATCTATTAGCTATAATAGATAACACGTTTTGGTACAATATCTATATACTTATCTATACTTCCTATTAAAATGTGTTATGCATGGTTTTCTAAAAACCACCCGTGTTTGCACACGGGTCTTACTACTAGTACTATATAATAAAAGAAATTATTTGGGAGACACTTGTCATCATATCAGGACATGTATCTTTTGATTTTCCTACCAAACTCTTGTAGATAATTATTATTTAATTTAATCTCTTAAAATTAATTATAGATAACTCTCCTACTAAATATTATTTAGTTTAATCTCTACTACTTAATTATAGAAAATTATTATTTAGTTTAATCTCTTCTAATTAATTATAGATAACTCTCCTACTAAATATTATTTAGTTTAATCTCTACTACTTAGTTATAGATAATTATTATCCAGTTTAAATTAGAATATTATTTATTTGATTTTCTATATCATATTATGTTCATTGTTTATATTACCTAACATTAGGTATAATTTTTAGTTTCCTTTTACTCAAATTATTACTTCTTTTAGACAACACCTACTTTTTATTTGTAACATACAAATTTACTCTTATTCTTTTTGATGATGTAATTATCTCTAATAAATTTTAAACTTTTACCATAGTATATATAATGCTAGAAATAAAATCGAATAACATTTTGGATGCCATCAATAACTTAAGACATAATATAATTATATGTATAATATGCTCTTTTTAATAGAATAATATCAAACAAAATTACAAATATAAAATCATTGATTTTATTAACAGTAACAAAGTCTTATTTTTTTTTTTCAAAAATAATTCAAAAAATATATAAGTAAAAACATATGACACTATAATACAGTTAACTGATTTATCATCATACAACCTCCCAAATATTTAATCATATTATTTTTTTATCTTATATTACGCAAATAAATAAAAATTATTATTAAATCTTATCCTTCTTAAAATGTCGAATAGAATACTTCTATTTTTCTAATAAAATATTATCCTTAAATTTAAGTTGTTAATTTAAGATATTTTTAAATAACCAAATTATTTATCACCAAAACCAAACTTTGTATGAATATATTATTTATTTTTTTATTATTAAAAAAATATTGTATCGATTTTCTTACATAATATTTAAACAAATTGTATATAACTTTCAATATTACTTTATATATAAAATTAGATTTATTACACGATTTCTTTAAATCTAATTTATATTTTATCACTTAAATGACTGCTTATTTGCTTCTTGAATAACATGTTTGACCGCTGTATATTTCCTTTTTAATAATCATCTCCGGAATCACCATATTTATCGTGTAACGAGTATATCCGTTAGTGTTTTTAATATGATTTTTTATTATTTGGTATATAAAATAAAAATTATACAACCCGTGTAATACACAGGGGTTTTTAAAGATATATATTTTTTTTTATTATTTGCTAAACAATATTACGTTTATTTAACCCGTATAATACACAATGGCTGCTTAATTGCTTCTTGAATAACATGTTTGACCACTGTATCTTCTTTTCAATAACCATCTCCGCAATCATTATATCTATCGCGTACGTATATCAGCTAGTTTTTTTTTTCAATATAATTTTTTTATTTTGTATATAAAAACATATTTATTTAACCCGTGTAATACATGGAGGTTTTTAAAGATATAAATTTTGTTATTATTTGGTAAACAATATTACATTTATTCAACCCGTGTAATATACACGGTTTTAAAGATATAATTATTTGGTATACAAAATTACATTTATTCAACCTATACAATACATATGTTTCTTATAGATATAACTTTTTATTATTTAATATACAAAATTACATTTATTCAACCCGTGCAATAAATGAGGTTTTTAAAACATATTTTTTTATTATTTAGCATATAAAATTCATTTATTCAACCCGTGTAATACACGGGGTTATAACCTAGTAAATTAATAGCTAAAACAAATAAAATGCTTTCTACAGTGTAGTTAAACGAATAAAACTCATATACCATTTTATCTAAAAAACATATCAATCACATTTGCATTAACAATATTAATTACCATATGATGATGTAAATCAATAGTGAGGATTTGTTCACTCAGCTCACAAATATACTACTGTTCACTTTAGAACCGGGGTTCTAAAGTGAACTCTAGTGTATTTGTGAACCGAGTGAACAAATCTCAGCCATTGATTTACATCATCAAATCGTAAATACACTAGTGTATGTTCATAATCAAATCATTGCCATTGATTTATACTTGTGTATTGATAATTAAGGGCTAGGATTAGTTCACTATCAAGGAGGCTGTTCACAAATGAACTTAACCATATATATATATATATATATATATATATATAGTGGAAGGTTTTAATGAGAACGCTAAATATTATGAGAACCGTGAGAACAAATTAAAAAACCGCGAGAACTTGGTCAAAAACAATTCAAATTCAAAAATTATTTCTACACTTATCATTGTCATTCGAATACAATGTTAGAAATTTAATTTACACGCTTAAATTTACATCGTAAATAAAATTTTTTTACACATGTGTAAGTTTGCCATTTATACATGAGTAAATCTGTTATATTTACACATGTGTAAAAAAATCTAAAAGAGTGATTTTTAAAGAAGAAATGAATTATTTGATGTTGTAAATTCTTTTTTGGATGTTGTATCTTAATTACAGTGAGGTTTGTATTAAAAAAAATTGGTTTTGATTGGTTTTTTCATTCGTTCTCACGGTTCTCGCAATATTTAGTGTTCTCAAGATAACCCTACCCTATATATATATATAGGGGAAGGTTCATTTGAGAATAAATTTAATGTGAGAACAAAAAGAAGAAAGGGCATATTAGTAAAATGTTAATTCATTTATAACTCATATCATTAATTTTTCTCTCTTTAATTAATTAGTCAACCAAAGATTAATTATACTACATATAATTTACAAAACCAACACATATCAAAATTTTCCTACATGTACCATATACATTATAGAATTTTATCCTACACAGTCGAAATTTATCCTACACACCTCGAAATATATCCTACACAACTCGTAATTTATCTTACATAACTAGTAATTTATTCTACACTTTAAATTAAGTTGTTTTTTTAATTTGAAAAAATTATATATTTTGAAAAGGAGTTACAAATTTAATTTAGCTAGTTATTAAAGGGGAAGAATACAAATTAATGATTTATGTAAGTTTACCAATATACCATTATATTAAAATTAAATACAAATATTAACTGAAGTAAAATAAAACATTCTTATTGGTTGAAACTTCTTCTTACAAAAAAATTCTTCTCATTTGAACCCTCCACTATATATATATATATATATATATATATAGGGTTGGGCTCTATAGGAAACCCCATCTTTTTTAAAAAAACCTTGGAAACCCAACCTCGTCCATTGATTGTCTTTCATCCAACTTGATCAATGGCTCTCATCATTTTGGTAAGAATTATAATTAAAAGAAAAATAGTATAATACACATTTGAAAGTCTGGGAGGGCATTTTCGGTATAACAAAACCCACTTTTTGGCATTGGAAATGACAAAACCCACTTGTGCCATCATCTCTCTCCTCTTTCTTCTAGTCAAATATTTCAATAAACTATTATCTCTCTCCTCTTTCTTCATCATGTGAAAAGAAGAAAGCTTCATGGTCTTCAATGGTGATCCTTCAATGGTGATCTTGTAGGTCCGGCTAGGGGAGGATCTAGTCGCCTAATCCTTGTATACTAACCACTCCGGTTGTGCGGAATCCAACCGAAATAGCAAACCGAGATAGAACACACAATAACACGACACGCAAAGTTCAACGATTAACACCACTTGTATTAAACGTATGAAAGGTCCGGTTACAGCTCAATGTTTACAAATCAGTCTTGTAAACTCTCTCTAGTGTGTGTGTTCTCTGCTAACTGTCATCTGTGTCTCACTGTGTCTCTATCGAAATGAACACAACACACGGGTATTTATACCCAAACCAGCAGGTCTGGTCGAAGGATCATGCATACCGGTCGAAAGATCATCTTTCGACCAGGAACAGCTCGAACGATCAACATGTACCACGAAGGATGTGATCTTTCGTGGTCCATCTCTCGAAGGTCCATCTTTCGAGCTGATCATCATCGAAGGATATAAGTGATCCTTCGATGACCATCCTTCGAACCAAACAAATTGCACACATAATGTTGACTGTTTGGCCAAGTCAAACAAGAGGATGGTTGACTTGGTCAAACTTACAGACTAACAAAGACATCGTTTTACATTGTGACCGAATACAGACAAAGTGCAGACATAAGTGCACCAACAAACTCCCCCTTGGCTGTAGCTTTGTCTGGCTTATCAACAAACAGCTGTTGCTTTGTCTCGATCTTCATTCTTGTAAGTTCTTGTGTCTTCAAGTCTTTGACTTCTATTCAAGTCTTCAATGTCGGAGGATCTTCAAAGTCTTCACGTCTTGAAAGCAGAAAGTGTATCAACAAACTCCCCGTATCACGTAGGAAATGTGTTGACAAACTCCCCCTTAACATAAGCTCCCCCTTGAGTTATGCTCGTGAAAGTCTTGTTCTTTATGAAGTGAGATCCTTGTGGTGTTGATGATGGTCAGCGGCAACTCGATCATCTTCATCATTTGAGTGCCTTCACGTCGTGTCTTCATTCCGAAGCTTGTCATCGACCATGTTCTCCTAGCCTTTAGAATCTGCACATGCAAGAAATCTAAACGCGTAATGAGAACAACCGCCTGGAATATCATAAGCAAACGACACACATGTGACCATTGTTTAAACAAACACCGTCCGACAGTTTGAAAGTTTAACAAATTTTATCAATTTCAATTTTAACTTTCAAAACTTGCAAATTTCGACCGTTTATGAAGATTTAGTCGTTTTGGTTTTCGTTCAGGTTTCAGGTGACGAAGACTCGAGCTCCAACATCGTACGATCGAAAATAAAATAGAAATAAAATCTTTTTGGCTTTTATAAAGTTTATATTAAAACACACTTAAAATCTTTTTGGTATTTTTGAATATTTCAAATGTAAAGACTGAAAGCAGTAAATAAATATATACATACAATCTTTTTGCGAGTTTCGAGGGTAAGAGAATCATATCAGTGTACGGTCATGCCAAAACACTCTCTTTGTTCAATTAGTTAACATTAAGATAAGCATCCTATAACAATTATCGGTATTGTTGTCCACATAAGCTCAACTTATCAGATGTAATCATGACGAGGGGATACGTTAAGGTATGATTTATACTTACCGACCGGTGTTCATCCACATCACGACACATTCCCGTATCAAGGTATGCACGAGGGTTCATCTTACCGGTGAGTATACCGATTATCATCTGTTTGACCGTATATGATGTGAGATTCTCACTTATTTTGATTGAAAACAAGCCCTATGTGATATAATCACTTATTGATGAGGAACTTGATTTTCATATGCATGAGGGCACAGGAGCAAGTCCGTGAACAGGTCAGTACTTTCGTACAGCAGAGAGACGAACTTGACACCCGGAAAGAATTTGTGATAAATTATCACTTATTTGTATGGACATGTGATTGTTGATCACTTATTGAGGTCGTATGCAGTATGAAATATGTACACGTATGTATGGTATCATGGAAGATCTAGACTTGCGTCCCCGTTATTTTTCGGTAAAAGATACAACCATGATACCCAGATGATAAGCAGCATAAAGACCGAATATCTCAGAACCTCGGCAATCTCTCAAACGAAATTTCGGTACTAAGACCATATGCCAATGAATGGTTCCCACCTGGTCTTCAGTCGATTTAAGTTTATATCACCCTGCACACTTTAAAATGATTGTGAGCCTACCGATACATCTTATATAGAGCTACTTATCGTATATTTCATTTTAGGTTTAAAGAGGTTTAGACAGACCACTGATGTACTATCATTTTCTCTTTTTCTCGCCAGGAAACTCATTTTTGTTTTTCTATTGTTTTTGAGTTTTTGAAATTTTTCGATGTTTTTGGATTTTCAAATTTGGATTTACTCCCCCTAAAACCAACAAACTAAGATAAAATTTAAAAACACAAAGGTATTTACAAAAATGATTTTCCGATGTTGGTTTTACTCTTGCTTGACCTTAATGCCGTTTACCAATAATAAGTAGTCAAATCTTGATTTGTCAAATGCTTTGGTAAAAAGGTCGGCACGTTGGTCATCGGTGTGGACGTAAGCAACATCGATTAGCCTTTTCTCAAAGCAATCACGTATGAAGTGATACTTAATGTCGATGTGCTTAGTCTTTGAATGCTGCACAGGATTTTTAGTGATCTGTAAGGCAGCCGAATTATCGACGTAAATAGGAGTAGTTAGGAATTCAAAACCGTAATCACGCATTTGTTGTTGGATCCATAGGACTTGGGAGCAACAACTTGAGGCAGCAATGTATTCAGCTTCGCATGTTGATGTAGCGACGCACGTCTGCTTCTTGCACTGCCATGTGACTAGGCGATTTCCCAAAAACTGACATCCAGCCGTTGTGGATTTGCCGTCGATTTTGCATCCGCCAAAATCAGAATCACTGAATGCGATCAAGTCAAAGTTATTATCCCTAGGGTACCACAGACCGGTGTCAGGGTAAGCCTTCAAATAACGAAAAATCCTTTTTACAGCTGCAAGATGTGAGGCCTTCGGGTTCACTTGATATCTGGCAAGCAGGCACGTTGGGTACATTATATCTGGTCTTGATGCTGTAAGGTACATAAGAGATCCTATCATCGCGCGGTAGTATGAGGGGCTAACATCTTGACCCTTCAAGTCTGGAGTAATTCCGTGATTTTGTGGCAATGGGGTACCGATGGGCGTTGCATCAGACATCTGGAACCGGCTCAAGATGTCACCAACATATTTAGTCTGATGGATGAATATCCCAGACTCTGTTTGTTGTACTTGTAGGCCCAAAAAGAAGGTCATTTCCCCCATAGCACTCATCTCGAATTTATCCTGCATAACACGCTCGAAATCCCTACACAAAACATCGTTAGTAGAACCAAATATAATATCATCAACGTATACCTGTACCAGTAGAAGATCTCCATCTTGTTCTTTGATGAAAAGAGTGCAGTCGATAAGACCTCTGCGAAAACCGTTCTCCAGCAGATAATTAGATAAGGTTGCGTACCAAGCTCGCGGTGCTTGATGTAGACCATATAGAGCTTTGTTGAGCAACCAAACCCGATCGGGATGGATAGGATCTTCAAAACCTGGAGGCTGTTCGACGTACACCTCTTCTTCCACCACACCATGTAAGAAAGCACTCTTCACGTCCATCTGGTATACCTTGAAACCTTTGAATGAGGCATAGGCCAGAAAGATCCGAATGGCTTCTAGACGTGCAACAGGTGCATATACTTCGTTGTAGTCAATTCCTTCAATCTGACGAAAACCTTGAACGACTAGCCTTGCTTTGTTCCGGATAACGATCCCACGGTCATCCTTTTTGCATTTAAACACCCAACGGGTACCAATCTTCTTGTATCCAGCAGGTTTCTCTACGAGTTTCCAGACACCAAGCTTCTGGAATTGTTGCAGTTCTTCCTGCATCGCTTCAACCCATGAGCTATCTTTCAAAGCATCTTTCCAAGTTCTTGGCTCTTCCTGTGAGACATAACACGCGAAAGACCAATCATTCTGTTGACCAGATTCTCGGATAGTTGCATACAAGCCTGCATTGTTGTTGTTTCGCAACATGTTTCTTGTTTGAACGCCACTATGTACATTTCCGATGATGTTTTGTTGAGGATGGGTATTATGAATCCTTGTTTCTGGATTATCTTGAACTGGAATATTTGTACCCAGATTGTTGAGATTGAGATCAGCAATCAATTCAAGTCCCGGAATTGACGAAGAGGATGATGCAGAAGTTTCAGCTGTTCTAGGGACATCCACTGGAGGAGTACCCTCTGAAATACCGTGAACTGCTGTTGGAGCTTCTTGATCTGCATCTAGAAATTCGTCATCCTCTGAAGATTCGTTCAATTCGGTAGCATCTTGAAAATCCTCATTGTCGAGAGCATTATTGTTCACTGAAGATGGTTCTTGATTGACTATAATGGGACGAACCAACGGTGAATCTGTTGCATTGTCGCTCTCGAAAAACATCCTTGCCGCAGCACTTTCTTCAACGGCTTCAACATTGATCGAATTGAAAAAGTCATCGTACTCAAACATCCAAGGCTGACCAGGATTTCTAACCGGTAAAGTATGCCTCTGTACTCTGACTTCAGACCATTCCTCGACCCTTTTAGTCTCTAAATTCCAGACTCTTAAGTTTGGGGTGGAATACCCAAGAAAGTATCCCTCGATTGATCTTGCCCCGAACTTTCCATTAGGATCGATAATAGTGCAAGGAGCTCCAAACGGTTCAAGATAAGACAAGTCTGGTTTCCGTTTGTTGATAAGCTCAAAGCAGGTCTTGTTGTGCCTTTTGACTGTAAGGACTCGGTTCATAGTATAGCATGCAGAGGACACAGCTTCAGTCCAGAATGGAATGGGCAGCTGCGACTCTACCAACATAGTCCTAGCAGTCTCGATCAATGTGCGGTTCTTACGTTCAGCGACGCCATTCTGCTGAGGAGTATAAGCTGCACTAAATTCGTGAAGAATACCTTTTGAAGTGCAAAACTCCGCCATGGCATGATTTTTGAATTCAGTACCATTGTCGCTACGTATCCGCCTAACCTTCAAGTTGTAAAGATTCTCAATCTGAATGATCAAGTTTTTGATAATACTGAAGGTTTCACTCTTGTGTGCCATGAACGCCACCCAAGAAAATCTTGAATAATCATCAGTAATCACGAGGCAATATTGATCATTCCTAATGCTTTTGTGCTTGACAGGACCGAACAAATCCATGTGCAAACGTTCAAGAGGAACAGCCACCGTGTTGACTTTCTTTGTGGGGTGTCGCTTCTTCGTTTGTTTTCCTTTCTGGCACGAAACACAGACGTCTTGAAGATGGAAATTTTTAAGAGGAACACCATTCACCAATTCATTTGACACCAAATGATTCATTTTGCGTAAGTGAATGTGCCCCATTCGTCTGTGCCAAGAGATTGTGTCTTTTTCTGTGGCTTTAGAAACGAAACATGTTGCTTGTGCAGACGTTGTGATAGCTTGGCTCATATCAAGGACATACAGATCATTTATCCTTGGAGCCGACAAGAGAATCCATTCTTTTGGGATTTTGAAGCCGGGTTTCAGCACATAACATCCATTAGCATCAAAGTGTACTGAGAACTGCTTGTCACAAATTTGAGAAACACTAAGAAGATTGTGATCAAGTTGTTGCACAAAGTTGATCTTGTCAAAGCTAACAACCCCGTTAGAAATCATTCCTTCACCCGTTATATATCCGCCCTTATCTCCAGCAAAAGCAACATAACCTCCTCTAATAGATTTGACGTCGTAGAGAAGCTTCATGTCGCCTGTCATGTGCCTGGATGCCCCACTATCAACAATCCAATGACTACTGATAGTTCCTCCTGGAACACCCTGCACATGAACTCAAATGATTAGTTGGAGATGGGGACCCAAGCCATTGTGGTCTTGGGTCTTCCATTTTTATCAACAACAATAACTTCGACTTTTTGATGATTTGGAAATTGTGATGGTCCCCCTGATTCAATAACCGTTTTTGGTTTCCAGGTCTGTTGAGTGTTACCAGTTTGATTGTTTGAAGTTTTTGAAAACTTTGAATTATCTGGTTTAACTGAGACAGATGGTTTGTGGACCACATCGGTTTTAATTTCTTTTTCAAGTTTCTTGACCTGTTGGCGTTTCTGTTTCTTTTCCCTTTCTCTTATGAGTCGGGGATCTTGTTTTACAGAAACAGATCGCCTACGGTCAGTTGGGCCACGGGGATCATCATCTTTTCCTTTTAACTTATGAAGATACGGGCAATTTCTGACAATGTGCCCAATTGTACCACATTCAAAACATGATCTTCGTTCAACAAACCCCGAAGTATCATGTGGTCGTCTTGCCGATGATGAACTTTGTGAACCCGAGGTACTAGGTTTTGAACTACTTGGTTCATTCCTTTTCATCACAGTTGCTTTTTGGACAAAATTTAGGTTAGATTGATTTGCAAACTTTTCAATTTTGTCCGTTCCCTTCGATTTCACAAAGTTCACATTCTTCTTCTTCTTCTGATTCGGCTTCTTTTGACTTTGAGTCGGTGCCTTACCCTTGGGTTTGGTATGATTTTGCTGGGTTTGCACTGTTGGTAATTTCTTATTTCCAAATTGTTTTCTAATTTCAGCCTTTGGGATAGGTGGACACTGTGTGACTGTAACATGTGGTCCTGTCTTTCCCAAAAACTTACTTGTCGAATTTTCAAAGACTTTACTTATTAAAGATTGATTAACATTCTTAATAGGAAAATCTTTGTCTGAGTAAATTTTATCATCTCCAACAAGAGTGTACAGCAAATCCACACTCTCTGACTCTTTTGCTGATGTGGACTCGGTTGGAACAGTCTTAGCAGGTTTTGTGGGAGGATCACATAGGATATGATTCTCAAGAGGTATGTCCTCTTCTTTGATTACTGCATTAGACTTTTCCGAATCAGTATCATCAGACTCATCATCAGAAGAATCAGCATCCTCAATCACAACTGGAGGATCCTGATTCTGTTCAGCAGTTACAAATGTATCTGCTGACACATCTGAATCTGACGATACTTCTTTCTTGTATCCGAGCCCTGCTGCAAATTCCTCAACATCCAAAGGAACCGATGGCTCAAAATGAGTCCTATACTCCTCATCAGGCAAAGCATCAAAGTTGTTTCTCACGGGTGGTGGACATTTCTTGTAACCTATGCATGTGACATCCTTTTTCTCTTTTTGAACATCAATGATGTGATCCAACACATAGCTAGAACTCAAATAACTGTCTAACTTGAGTCGGATCGCCTCACTTTCTGTTTTAACACAAGCCATTTCTTTTTGCATTACCTCAAGACGAGTGATATACAAATTAATGTCCGTTTGTTTTCTGGAAACCATTTTAGTTAACTCTGTTTTATCTTTCTTTAATGTTTCAATCATTGACTTAAATTCCTTTTCATGGTTTCCATAAAACATGTTGGCTTCAGTGCACTTTGAAAGATCCACTGTTAATTTCTGATTGTGAATGAATGTCACATCATATGTCTCTTGCAAAGTCTCGTGTTTGCTTTGCAATTCACACCACCTATCATTCACAGAAACATGTTTGTCTTGCAATTCAAACAGACTAGCTTGTAAAGCATCGTGTTTGCCTTGCAACTCAGACATGCTTGCTTCCAACTCAGCACATCTCACATGCAAACTATCACAGTTATTACAGCTAACAGAAGTGGGTTCGTCGACACATACCTGACTTGATGAACTGTCGACATTCGCCATAAAGGCTGAATGGAGAGAAGACGAGGAATAAGCAGCTTGATCCACCAAAATAGATCTTCTTTGAATTCCTGCTGCAACTTCATCCAAAAGCTCATCAATATTTGCATCGACTGACGCACTTGATGTGTCATCCACATGATCATCGCCTGAAGCGGAGGACTCTTCATCTGAACTTCCACTATAACCGGAAGAGTCTTCATCCTCAGAAGATTCACTGCCATTGGTGGAAGATTCTCCACCACTGGCGTGCTTAAGACCATTAACCACTTCCGCAAAACAGGCTGTTCCATCTGGTGCATCATTTCCCAACTGGATTGACCAATCACAGCCTTCATCTACTTGAACCACAAGTGCCTGGTTGGCATTTGATGGTCCTGCTTGGGTCTGGTTGTTGACAGGCACCAGTGTGCGATCATTGTTCCTCGCTTGGTTCTGATTGGCCCTGTTTCCTTGACCTCTGAAGGGATTCTGGTTCCCATGCTGAGCTGGTCTTGTACATTCACGCTTGAAATGACCACGTTCACCACAATTGAAGCATTTAACAGCTTGTTTATCGAACCCATACTTGGTGTCTTTCTTGCCTTCCAAGCTGGTTCGGCCTGTTCTTTCCATAAAATCCTTTGCTCGCCTAACAGCACTGGCAAAGGCCCACTTGATATCCATCATCTCCATCTCCTCTTTATCTATCTGCTGATAGTCTTCTTGTGTCAGATTAATATTACCAATCTGACCCTCCACTAATCCACAGTATGCGCTCACCACAGTGTTTAGCAGCTCCATATGTTCTTTTGCTACTTCAACACTGACTTTAGAAAAGCTTGAAGTGTCGAGCCGTACTGTATTTGGCTTTGGTTGTTGACCAGCAGATGATGTACTTCCATAACAAGCTTGCTGTTGAGGAGGAAGTGGATTCCCGAAAATATCAGTTGTTCTGATTTGCTGTTGCTGTTGTGGTGATGGTTGAGGAGCTGGATTAAGCGGATTTCCAAACATATCTGTTGTTGGAGGAGGAGTACCATACAAGCTCGTGCTAGACACAAATGCTGTTTGAAGTGGAGCGTGTGAAGATGGTTTTGCAGAAGTGCTAGAAGTTCCATAATAAATTTCAGGATTTTGTGGCACTGCAACTCTTTTTGCCTTTAGAGTTTCTTCCTGATTCTTGTTTTCCAGGAGTTGAGCAAAATCACCGAAGCTTGTTGTATCCAAAGTGCCATTGTACTTCATGATTTCTATGAAATTACTCCATTGAGGTGGCAGTGCATCTGCAAACTTCTTCACTATCTCTACTGAAGTTGTTACAACCCCAGTATTTGCCAATTCAGTCAGCAAATGGGTAAATCGACTTGTCAAATCTCCTAGAGATTCATTTTGCATACAAACAAAACCATCAAACTCTTTCTTTAGCAGATCTTTTCTTAATTGACGTGTTGCTTCATTTCCTATGCCCCTTATCTTCAATGCGTCCCACAACTGCTTCGTTGTCTTGAAACTGACGAATTGATGATAAATATCTTTGTTTAATGCCTGAGTAAGAATGGCATATGCTTTCTTCTCCAAATCATAGACTTTCTTTTGATCTTCGGTAAGATCTGCAAATGTAGCAGCAGATGATGCAGCAACCTCTATTGTTTGATCAAAATCTGTGATGAACCGCAACCACAACTCTGTATTTTGACCAAGGACATATGTATGAAATCTGTCAAACCATCCCGGATATTCACTTAAATGCATCAACTTTGGAGGCCTATTCAAACTTCCCGTTTCACTTTCGCTTAGTAAAATGCTTTGAACACTTGGAGCTTGATTTGATACGAATGCCCATTGACCGGTAGATGTAGCATTGGCTTGCGAACCCGAATCCGGAGTTGGAGTACCAAAATACATCTCTGTATTTACTGGAACACCCCACATCGAATTCATTTTTGATCAGCCGAAGGATACCTGTCGAAAGACACTTGAAAAATACAAACTGTTAAATACAAACAGACTAAGGATCGAAAGATCAACAGCTGTTCGAAAGATCAACAAGGTTCGAAAGATCACTGTTGAGTTTCGAACAATGTTTTCGAAAGATTCTCCAACGAAGGATCCTTATCCTTCGAAAACGTACTGTAGACCGAAAGATAAATCACGAAAGATGACTTCGAAAGACTCCCCAATCGAAGGATCCTAGTCTTTCGAAAATGAACAGTAGACCGAAAGATGAATGTTTCGAAATGATTCCTTGGTTCGAAGGATGATGATCTATCGAAACTCCACTGATCGAAAGATGGTCTTTCGAGTTCGAAGGATATCTTTCGAACGGTTCTGACACAGTTGACAAACGGTGACAAGTTGGTGAAAAAGGTGATGGGTTGGTAGAAACTTTCTGCGGAAGATATGGTCAGACCATGCAGGTTGCACGAAAACAGGTAAGGGTTCGAATATTATAATCACAAAACCTTTTCCAACACACAAACACTTCTCAAAATTCAATTTTAAGATCAAAAGTGTAGTTTTTATGAAGAACACTATGAAGATCTCAAGAACACTTATAAGTTTTCGGTGAAATATAAGATTCCAGAAAATATAGACTTTAAAACCCGAGAAACAGTCCGAAAACACCTCGGTTTTAACAAGGATAAGAGCCAAGGCTCTGATACCACTTGTAGGTCCGGCTAGGGGAGGATCTAGTCGCCTAATCCTTGTATACTAACCACTCCGGTTGTGCGGAATCCAACCGAAATAGCAAACCGAGATAGAACACACAATAACACGACACGCAAAGTTCAACGATTAACACCACTTGTATTAAACGTATGAAAGGTCCGGTTACAGCTCAATGTTTACAAATCAGTCTTGTAAACTCTCTCTAGTGTGTGTGTTCTCTGCTAACTGTCATCTGTGTCTCACTGTGTCTCTATCGAAATGAACACAACACACGGGTATTTATACCCAAACCAGCAGGTCTGGTCGAAGGATCATGCATACCGGTCGAAAGATCATCTTTCGACCAGGAACAGCTCGAACGATCAACATGTACCACGAAGGATGTGATCTTTCGTGGTCCATCTCTCGAAGGTCCATCTTTCGAGCTGATCATCATCGAAGGATATAAGTGATCCTTCGATGACCATCCTTCGAACCAAACAAATTGCACACATAATGTTGACTGTTTGGCCAAGTCAAACAAGAGGATGGTTGACTTGGTCAAACTTACAGACTAACAAAGACATCGTTTTACATTGTGACCGAATACAGACAAAGTGCAGACATAAGTGCACCAACAGATCTTCATTTGAAGATAATTTCAGCATCGTGTGGTCTGAAAAAATCACAAAGACACACGCACGAGTGGGTGTGTGAGAAGAGCGATGACAAGATGAATGTTTTTAGAGAGAGAAAGTTGATGTTTTAGATAGAGAAACAACAATCTTTATCACAAAGACACACGCACGAGTGTGTGTGTGAGAAGAAGGTTTGAAGATCTTCTTCGTGTTCATCGGACGGGTATAGATCCGGTAAGTGTTCTTGAAATATCATTTCACACTTGATTTTTTGTTGAAATGGTTGTTAATATGTTTTTGTGTGTTGAAAGTGTTTTAGTAATGGTTAATGGGGTATCCATGGTTAATGTTAATGTATTTTAAATAAATCAAAAACTTTAGGATGAGATTTTGAACGGGTTTTTTTGTTGGTTTGGTTGCTTGTTAGGGGCTTTTGATCTTAACAGTAGCTGGTTTTTTGTTGGTTTGGGTTGCTTGTTTGGGTTTTTGATCTGAACAGTAAGTGTTTTTTTGTTTGGTTGCTTGATTCACAGACTCAGGCCCATAACATGTGTTAAGCCCCCTGTTATAATGTTATATAACGTGTGTTGATTTACATAAACAAACTCATAAAGATATTCAATTGAGAAGCTGGATGGATGTACGCGAAGTTAATGCGTGTTCTAGTAATGGTTAATGTTCATGTATTTTAAATAAATCCAAAACTTTAGGATGAGATTTTGAACGGGTTTTTTTGTTGGTTTGATTGCTTGTTTGGGGCTTTTGATCTTAACAATAATTGTTTTTTTTGTTGGGTTGCTTGATTTACAGAGACAGACCCATAACATGTGTTAAGCACATGTTAGAATGATATATAACGTGTGTTGATTTACAGAAACAGATCCATAAAAGATATTGAATTGACAAGCTGGATGGATGAAGGCGACGTTAATGCGGGGACATTGAATAAGTCACATCCTTTGGGAAAGAAGTCTTCGTTCATTTATAACATGTGTGGCTGGTTCATGCTGTAACAGAACACCATGATGTAACCTGACATGTGTTCATGTATAACATGTGTTAAGCCCATGTTAGAATGATATATAACGTGTGTTAACCTTTTGTTAATTAAAAAAAACAAGTAATATCTATTTTATTTTTGTTGATGTTTAAAATATCCGATAATGTGGATACTAAGCGTAAAACTTGTACAAGTAATAAATGTAGAAGTTAGTATGTAACGTGTAATATGAAACGAGCCATTTATGGTAACACATGTACCGGTAATTTTGGAATATATAATATGAAACGGGTCATTTGTTTTGCACATTTTGGAATGTATAACATGTGTTAAGCCACTATTATAATCTTTTTTGTAACCTGACATGTATTCATGTATAAGCTAGTGGTTTACAAAACACCATGATGTGTATATACTGATCTAACATGTGTTATAATTTGTCTGTTCGAAACATGTAATTGCTTAACATGTAATTGCTTAATGACAAAGGGTGAAAACATTCGACGGGGGCGATGAGTTTAATGGTGAGCTTAGTTAATATCGTAATCTTGTTGTAACCCCACTTGTACACATATGATAACATGTAAAGCATCCATTATAACCCGACTTATATTCATGTATATGAAAGTGGTTTGCAAAACACCATGATGTGCATATACTGATCGTAACACGTGTACAAGTTAAGATGGAACATACAAGTTAATGTTGTAACATCGTATAACTGGGATAACATGTGTTAAGCCTCTGTTATAATCTTGGTTTAACCCAACATGGTGTCATGTATAAGCTAGTGGTTTCCAAAACACCATGATTTGTATATACATACTGTAACATGTGTTACGCACCTGACATGTATAACGTGTGTTAAGCCTCTATTATAACGTGTGTTAAGACTTCCAGAATGGATGCATAAACTCCAATAGTAACTTAATAACATAGTATACCTGATATAACGTCTGTTAAGCCTCTTTTATAACGTGTGTTAAGACTTCCAGAATGTGTTAAGTCCATAGCATTTTAACATCATGTACTAGACAAAACAAAATAAGATTCTCACATTACATATTACTAGTAAACAAAAATACATAGCACTAAGAAAATGGTGGAGCTTCCTTTGAAAGTCTGCCTTAGCTTTTCAGCGGCTACCTTTGCTGGGTTTGCTTTTCAGCGGCTACCCTTGCTTTATTGTTTGGGTCGGTCTTGTAAACATGTGGGTGTGCGTATGCCAGGGAAGTTATAAAAATGTGTTTTCATGTCACACGTTACACGTGTTACGTTTTACATGGGTTTCATGTCACATGTAACACATGCATGTCCGAGTAGTTCAACCTATAACACGTGTTAGTTGTGTTGTGCTGCAACATAAACATGGTCATGATCCTTGAGCATCTGATCCACGTTTGACGAAACCAACTGACCCGAGAATTGGATCTTATTTCCCTTGAATCCATCACTGTCCTAATAAACGAAAAGATAAGATAACCGTTAAGTCGTTAACCAGACATAAATATTAACACATTCATAGCCAGAAAATCTTTTTCCTAAAATAACATCACAAAAACAGTTACTATTCAGATCAAAAACCCCAAACAAAACAACCAAACCAACAAAAAAAAGTTACTATTCAGATCAAAAGCCCAAACAAGCAACCAAACCAAGCACAACTTTTTAACACAAAAATAAAAACCTGCAAATTAATCTTACACAACTGAAACAACAACTAACAAAGTACACAGAACTAAAAACCTGCAATTAATCCGTCATACCCTAATACATGTCTCTAATACATCGTCATACCCTAATACATGTCTCTATAACATGTTACTATGGTTTAGCTGTGAAACAGGAGTTCAGACTATAACACGTGTTACGTTGGTTGTGCTGTAAGACATACTTGGCTTAGCTGTGGAACAGGAGTTCAGACTATAACACGTGTTATGTTGGTTGTGCTGTAAGGCAAACTTGGCTTTTCGTTTCTAAAAACAGATGTGTCGATTATTAGACGTCTAAAAATAAAAAAATCGGGCATGTGTTAAACACGTCATAACTATAATAATTTAAACTGTATGGCTATGTCTAATAGGATAAAGTGTAACATGTATTAGGGTATGACGATGTAAAATTAATCAGTAAAACTAATCACATGTTTAATAAAATTAATCAATAACACCTGTTTAATAAAATTAATCTTACACAACTGAAACAACAACTAACAAAGTACACAGAACTAAAAACTCTTTAACATATAATCAATAACACCTTACAATTTCAGCAATTAATTCAGCAACACCTAATCAGCAAATTAGTAAAATTAATCACATGTTTAGTAAAATTAATCATACACAACATTAACAAAAAAAAAAAAAAAAAAAAACCCCTCACAGATTTAACAACTCTTAACACCTTACAATTTCAACAAATTATTTCAAACAAATCACATACAAAACAATAACCAAAATCCTGATAATCAAACGAATTAATCATATATGACAACAACAACAACCTGTCGACGAAGATCTGCATCACGAAGCTTAGCTTCAATTTCTTCAACACTTGATGGAGACGCCTTCATTTCCGTGAGTCTCCGGCGGAGCCTCAGCGGCAAGACAATGAGTATTTAATTCCTCGTCAGTAGGGAAGTCACTGATAATGAACCTGTTGGGGAGCAGATGACCCGTCGACATTAACTCCTTCGTTGGTGGATTTGTCTCCATGGACATTAATGGAGAAAGGAAGAAATGAAAGAGTATATGGTAAAGGAAGAGATGCAGGTCTTTAATGGAGGAATTTATTGTAAATGGCTAACTACATTAAATAATTTGTAACTTAACTTCAAAATATATATTTTTTTCAAAAAAATAAAATAAAATAAAATAATTTAAAGTGTAGGATAAATTACGAGTTGTGTAGGATAAATTACGAGTTGTGTAGGATAATTTTCAACGTGTAGGATGAATTTCGAAATATGTAGGATGACTTTTGATGTGTGTAGGCAAAAAAAGTTAATGTGGAGGATAATAGTATTTATGACTAATTAATTAGTCAAAAATGATAATAAATGAGATAAGTGGAAAAACTATTTAATGTTTTACAAAATTACCCTTTGTTCTTTTTCTTCTTAATTAAATTTTCTTCTCAAATGAACCTTCCCATATATATATATATATATATATATATATATATATGGTGGGGTTCTAGAGTGAACACTAGTGTATTTACGAACTGAGTGAACAAGTCCTGGCCATTGATCTACACACGTGTATGGTCAGGATCTCATCATCAAATCGTAAAATACACTATTGTATTTCAACATCAAATCCTGGTCATTGATCTACACACGTGTATGGCCTGGATTAGTTCACTCAGTTCGCACGCTACATTAGTGTTCATTCTTGAACCTAATCCTATATATATATATATATATATATATATAGTGGACCGCTAAAAGGAGAACCACCTCGAGTTGTAAGAAACGTGAGAACTACACCGTACGGGGCGAGGTGGACCAATTTTTTTTTTCATAAACGTAGTTGCGTGTATTATGAACACATTTGTAAAAAAATTCAAAAAAAAAATGTCGTGTGTGTAGTTTTGAGCACCACAAGTTTGTGTTTACGGGTACCGTAAATCTTACCGGAAAATTTACGGTACCCGTAAACACAAACTTGTGGTGCTCAAAACTACAAACACGACATTTTTTTTTTGAATTTTTTTTTACAAATGTGTTTATAATACACGCATCTACGTTTATGAAAAAAAAAAATTGGTCCACCTCGCCCCGAATCGAAAAGTTCTCACGGTTTTTACAACTCGAGGTGGTTCTTATTTTAGCGCAATTATATATATATATATATAGAGAAAGTATAATGTACAATACTGCTTATCATACATTATCGTACGCGACCAAAATAGAACTTGCGTGATTATCTTCCATGCGTGATTATCACCAACTTTTGATCAACTGAACTTGCGTAATAATGTTCCCATGCGTGATTATCTTTCAAAATCTGATCCCATGCGTGATTAGGGCTCCCATGCGTGATTACATCCAGATCTGATGGTTCACGGCGTCGCGTACGTTTTGTAGGATAAGCCCTTTTGTATGTTAACCTACCCCTATATATATATATATATTGGGCAATGATATATAGGAAACCATTTTTTTTAGTGAGAAAACTAAGGAAACCCAATTGTGACTATTGATCTTGATCATCTAAGGGTTATGGAAATTTGATGGTTATTGATTTAAATTTAATATATTACTTATGTTGATGAGTGGGCCAGGAGGGTATTTGTGTAAAAGCAAAGAGAACCCAAGTACATAAAATATTTTAAAATATTGTTGATTTGATATGATCAGCCTATCACCATCAAGGGCCATCATCATTTATATCTCATTCTCTCTCTTCTTCTTTGAGAATTCAAAATATCTAGAACACCAAGAACATCATTCATCCACATCCAGATCTCTAATTCTCTCTCTTCAACATCCAGATCTCTAATTCTATCTCTCTCTTCACATTCGCCGGAAAGAGTAAACCATCATCACCCCCATTCGATCTCTCCAACACAGTACGGCGGTACAAATATTCATCATGTTCATCTAGAACACACGCACAAGTGTGTGAGAGAGAATCATTTTTGAAGATCTTCATCGTGTTCATCGGACGGTTCTAGATCCGGTAAGTGTTCAACTAACAGTGAGAACACACTTGATTTTTTTGTTAAAATGGTTGTCAATAACTTTGTGTGTGCTCAAAGTGTTCTAGTAATAGGTTAATGTTCATGTATTTTGCAGGTTTTTGTTTTTATGTTAAAATCATTTTTAGTTTTTTGATATTTTCAGTTTGTTGGCCAATAATTTATGGGTTGGGTTTGTGTTAGGTTTTATGAATTGGATTTGCTTTATTTTGTTTTCTGTTTTTTGTTTAAATTGGGCATCCCAATTATTGGTAGATAATTAGTTTGAAAATCCATAATTGTTACAGTAAATGTTTCAAAATTTTGTTGGTTAAGTTGTTCTTTTTTTTATAATTAGTGTTAAATGTTTCAATTTTTGCAGGCATAACTAGTTACGTATGTTACATTTCTGCCAGCTACATTTCTGCTAGTTAGATTCTAAACTGTTTGTCCTGTATGTTGTAACATATGTTACACTTTCGGACAATATATGGTGCACACATGGTGTTACACATTTTGTTTTGATATGAGTGGATATTGAAATGGTGAATGGTAATTGTTGTATCCTCATCTTAGCAAGTACTCTTTTGCTGACTACTAATATTTGTGTTTTTCATTTCTTGGGCAGGACTGGGACTGGGAAGAAACCTAACAAAACATTATGTGTGAAATGATGCAGATAAAAACTCAAAATTTAGGGAGTCTTCAAGTTCAGGGCATAATTGGGTAGAAGGTAACTAGTGTTAGTTATGTTACTACTATTTTTTTAATTAGTAGATTAAAAATACTGGAGTGTAACTTGTGTTATTACGACTTGACCATAGCAGTTGCAACCAAACGAGAAGGGATCTTGGTAGGAAAAAAAAGAACTACAATATTGGATACGACAAAAGGTGGCCATAAAGCGAAAGAATGTAGATGGAGAAACTAATGAAGAATGGGAACAAGAAGTCGATGAAGGGCAGGTGGTGGGTACCTTTGACGTTGCACAGAAGTTACCCTCTAGTGTAACACATGTTACAAACTTGTGTTACGCATGTTCAACCCCTTTGTTACCAAAAATCGGGGTTGCACATATGAAAGACATGTTTGTAACTTATGTTACACTAGAGGGTAACACATGTATGATCATTTTTGGATCATTTGTATATATTTAAGTCTGTATAAACCTACAACATCGAAACCCCCAAAAAGGTTACACATGTTATGACAGAATGGAAAATGTGTAGCAGCGTTCAATACTGTTGTTTCACTCTATAGTGTGTAACATGTGTGACATGGCGTTTGTCAGCAAAACATATAACTTGTAAGGTGATACGGTTGTATCTTTAAAACATGTTTACCTATAAATACTTACATGTTACAGGTTGTATCTTTAAAACATATTTAAACTGGAAACTGGAAACACTTACAAAATATAAAGCAGAGTTACACAAGATGTAACATGTGTAAACTGGAAACACTTGTGTAACATTTCGGTGTAACACATGTTACATGTTATATCTTAAAAAACATGTTTACCTATAAGTACTTAAAAAATATAAAGCATAGTAGGAATACAACTTTTAAGGATGTTACACACGTTGTAGAGAAGATGTTACATGTGCACACACAATTAACATGTGTAACATGGCGACAAGTGTCATGTGTGATCTTTTTTTGTTACCCTAGGGTGATAAACGTATTACAACGTTCATAACGCACGTAAACTTATACTAACATCCATCCCTATGTCCACAGATGATCTAGAACATACTCCACATTACCATCTTTACGAGTCTTCTAATGGCACTAAATTGTGGACACCGAATGTCAACGAGCAATATCATCCTATTAATGTTAAATCATACGTCACACTGGGAGAACTTCTTGCCATGTATAAGACTTATGACCAATAAGCTGGGTTCAATGTAAAAAAATACGTTAATGCAGTTTTTTTATCTACTAATAACATTGTTAATAACAACTCTAGGTACATATGTAACAAGAAGTGTATCGTTTGTCCCTTTAATTCGTTACGCTAGTCTCATATACTTATAGTTACAGATATTACTTGTTTGTTCATTGATATGACATTTTGGATGATGTAATGTTGTTACATATGTAATTTTACTAAGTTTAAATTGACACCAAAGGGACTGACATATGTAACAAATGTTTATAACATATGTTACACTATGGGGCAACATATGTAACACATGTATAACAATCTTACACATGTTACATATAGGTGTTACATGTGTTACAACGTCAAGGTTACACATGTTACATATAGTTGTTGCATCCAAAAAAAAAATTGCCTTCACAACAACATCCGTATTTATCCAAAATTAGGCATACTAACAATGAAAATGAAAATAAAAATGAATTTTATATCAATAGTTGTAATGCTTTTAAAAATGGTCTTCACAACAACATCCATCTTCACAACACATAGCAGCCAACCAAAAAACACACCATCGTCACCATGAAAACCTTATGATGCGTTTTAATCCTTCGGCGGGCTTCGCTTCTTGATAACCATCTTCATCTTGAATACAAAACATCTTTTCACCTGTGAACTAAACAAGTACATCAATATTAATCTTCTATAGTTAAAACTTATTAATCTCCTATGTAACATGTGTAACGTGGCTATACATGTGTTACCTCTCTAGTGTTTGTCCTGTATGATAGTTTTTGGATATTTTTATATATTTAAGTTCATATAAAACACTTATGTTAAGTTTAAGTTTGATGGTAATGTTTTTTTATAATATATACAATCTATTTATCCCTTTATTTTGTTACATATGTTACACTTCTGCCAGCTACATTCCTGCCAGCTACATTCTAAAATGTTTGTCCTGTATGTTGTAACATGTGTTACACTTCGGGGCAATAAATGTTGAACACATGCAGAAATGAAAAAAAGGTAAACCTTTAAACTTATGAAAATGTATACATGCATACTCATGTGTAACACATGTAACAACTATATGAAATACGTATAACGTGTATACTCATGCGTACTCATGTGTAACACATGTAACAACTATATGAAAATGTAAACCTAATGTTGTAACACATGTAACAACTATATGAAATACGTATAACATGTATACTCATGTGTAACCTTAACGTTGTAACACATGTAACAACTATACTCATGTGTAACCTTAACGTTGTAACACATGTAACAACTAAAAGCAATCATTAACTCAAAATCACTGGACAAACAATTTAGAAATTTAACATTAATCTTCATAAAAAATATCGATACAATTATGAATTTTCAAACTAATTATCTACCATCAAAAACCTGCAAAATACATGAACATTTAACCATTACTAGAACACTTCGAACACACAAAAACTTATTAACAACCATCTGAACAAAAAAATCATGCGTGAAATGATTTTCAAAATAAAACACTACAAAAAGTTAAAAAAAACATTCTGAAAAGAAACTCAAGAGATGATCACGATGAACATGTTAAAACACTTGCTTCTCTCTCACACACAAAAACTTATTAACAACCATCTGAACAAAAAAAAATCATACATGAAATGATTTTCAAAATAAAACACTACAAAAAGTTCAAAAAACCATTCAGACAAGAAACTCAAGAGATGAACACGATGAACATGTTAAAACACTTGCTTCTCTCTCACACACACTTGTATATGTGTTCTGGGTGTTCTTGATGAAGATGATGGAGATTGTTGTTTCTCACTCTAGAAATCAACTTTCTCTCTCTAAACACATCAGCTTCTCCCACCATAAACAACAACTTTCTCTCTCTCTTTCTCACACACACACTTGTATGTGTGTTCTTGGTGTTCTTGATGAACATGATGAAGATTGTTGTTTCTCACTCTAGAAAACAGCTTTCTCTCTCTAAACACATCAGCTTCACCCCTCATAAACAACAACTTTCTCTTTCTCTCACACACACTTGTATGTGTGTTCTTGGCGTTCTTAATGAACATGACGAAGATTCATCAAGGATAAAGCGGTTCGGGATAACATTGTTGGGAGAGTATGCCGGAAGATCTTCCATGAATTCGTGTGGATCTCCCATTTAACAAAGAGAAATTTGAACAAGAACAATGGAACTTAGAAAAGGGAATGGATTAGATGTAGAAGATGTGAAGTACAAAAAGGTGATGGGGTGGGTTGGTGTGTAATCGATGGAGCTTGGAGAAGTGTGAGGGTTAGTCAAAGTACACATGCTTATCTTACACACATGCACATGCTTCATACAAAATGACCAAAAAACCCTTCAAGCATTGGTTTCAATGAGGTGATGTGGAGGAATGTAGTCCACAAATTCTAGTTTCCTAAGTTTTCTCAATAAAATGGGTTTTCTCCATATACTTACACTATATATATATATATATATATATATATATATGAATGATTGATTTTTGAAGTTTGTTTTTTTTTTTCATAGTTTCGTGTATTACATTGTTTGAAAAAAATACAATGTTATATATTTAGTAATAAAAAAAAAAATTTTAAATAATATCATCTCTTAACTCATGCATTTGTCAAGATATGTCTTTAAATAACCTCTAACCTAAAATTTATAAACTATGTTAAACTAATTTTTAAAACATTTTTTGCCACTGTGATATTAACTTTTTCTTTATGTAATTGATAACTTTTAATTCAACTTAAGTGAACTTACTTATTTAAATATCATTGAAATAACTACAAGAAATTAGGGTGTTTACCCACACATAATTTACCTACACATGTAAATGTGTGGGTATTTACCTACACATGTTTGTATATGTGTGGGTAATGGTTGATAATATATTTTCATAATGATTAACACTTAATATGTGTTGGTAATGGATTTTAGCCACACTTGATGTTGGTGGGAAAATTTCCCCCCAAAATTGGCAATCGATTAGATATTAAACTACCTACACATGTGGCAAATTTTCGTCATGTGTAGGTAAATTATCTACACATATGTAAAAAACTAATATGTGTGTAGGTAAATGCTTATGTTTACCAACATATAATTAAAAAAAATATATAGATAAACTAAGTTAATATGTATTTTTTTTAAATGACATGGCAAATTAAATGCTTACACATGTTTAAATGTACAATATGTATAGATATTAGATATATATAAAATAAGTAAATATGTATTTTTTTTAAATGACGTGGCAAATTCAACTTAAGTGAACTTACTTATTTAAATATCATTGAAATACTATAAGTCTTTGTTTTGTATCTATTATTTTATTTTATCAAATAATAATTAATTTTGTTTTTGTCTTTGTCTTTATTTGTGTCAGATCAATTGCAAGGGGCGTACCTCAGTACCAGAGAACGAGGCCGTAAATCAGTTTGTGTATGAGGCAAGTACTTGCATGAAGTTTTAATTGGCAGGTACTTGCATGAAGTTTGCCTACCTTCTGTGATACATAGAAACTTAAAGTCAGCGAACATTTTACTCGATGAAGAGCTAAATCCTCATTTATCAGACTATGGTTTAGCCGCCGCCCTTACACCCAACACAGAGCGAGGGGTAAATTTAATAAATCTGGCATATGTATCTTCAATAGGTATTTGAACAAGTTTGCTCAAATTTGTACAGGTGGCAACACAGTTAGTTGGTTCATTTGGTTATATCGCCCATGAATTCGCATTGTCCGGCATATACACCGTAAAAAGTGACGTTTATAGCTTTGGAGTGGTGATGTTGGAGTTGTTGACCGGTTGGAAACCACTGGAAAGGTAAATCCTCAATTAACGATATAAAGATCTACCTTTTTCAATTTTTTTTTATTTTTTATTTTGACATCAGTTTCTTGCATCTCCTGTTCGTGATATGTATACAGTTCAAGACCGCGGTCAGAACAATAACTTGTAAGATGGGCCACCCCTCAACTCCACGACATCGACTCCTTGGCCAAAATGGTTGATTATATATTAATTAATTATAGTTTAAATGAGCATCTTATGTTTCAAGATTGTTCTTTTTTTGTTAAGTTGACAAGCCTTTTGATTATTTATGATTTTACTGCCTTGTAGTTTACATTTGTTTCATGTATTAATCAAATTGGCACTTTGTTTCATGTATTAATCAATGGTGACGTTTGTGACATTATGTATGATTTTACTGCCTTTTAGTTTACATTTGTTTCAACACATATTAAGATCAATACCAACACATCTTCAACATTTACCTACACATAATATTACTTTTACCTACACATATATTCATGCCACGTCGGATGCCATGTCACCTGCCATGTCGGAAGCCACATCACTTGCCACGTCAGATGCCATGTCACCTGCCACGTCAAATGCCTTCTAAACAAATTGTTGTACTTTTAACCACACAAATAAATGCCTTTTAGCCACACATATATGTGTAGGTATAGCTTGCTATATACCTACACATAACTTATGTGTGAGTAATGGCCTATATCCACAGTCACGAGTCTACACATCATTACACTTAATTTATGTGTAGGTAAAGACAACTACCAACACACTATATGCTTTTTCCCACACATACTTTGTGTTGGTAAAGCACCAAATTTCTTGTAGTGATAGAATTAAGATAACTTCATTTACAATTATAAATACATATATATATATAGATATCAATACGTCTAAAAAACTATAGTCTAACATTTGGATTTTTTTAATACCATTTTTTTATTCTTTAACAAATTTTTACGATTCAAACCATCTCACCACGTTAAATATTACAAAATTGAGAAAAAATCACTCAAAAATATAACTAGTATCATTTCTTTTTTATATAATTTTTAACAAACGTAATTTTGAATTTGGTGATATTTGGAGACATAAATATAAAAATAAGTTTATTAAAAAAATCATAATTAATTTCATATCAAATTCACTTCTTAATTAATATACTGACAGTTACTAATCATCCATAATTAAATACCAGAGAAATGTGGGAAATCAAATAGTATATGGCCTAAAATTCTAACAAGTGTCCTTTAAACATTTTTTTTTTATCATATAGTACTAGTGGTAAGACCCGTGTGAAAACACGAGTGGTTTCTTAGAAAACCATGCATAACACATATTTTTTTTGAACGGCAAATTTGGATCACTGACGGAACACTGGAGTATCATCGTGCCACCAGCGGAACCACCCGATGCATAACACATATTAATAGAACATATAGATACATGTATAGATATTGTACCAAAACGTGTTATCTATTATAGCTAAAAGACAACTATAAACATAGATCATCGGTTAATATATCAGTTACATATGATTATTTCCATTCTCTTATTCAAAAAAGAGAGTATCCACCCATTGATAATGTAAACTGTTATAAAAATAAGTACATATAAAAGATGTCTAACAAACTTAATAAAATTCGAATACAATTTAAGTTTTAACAAACATTAACTAAGAACATACGATCACCTTCCTAAACAACTTTCATCAAACCTCAATCAAGAATTTGTTACGCAGCAACATGTCCTTTGCTACATGGTGTGATCTGGTTAAATATGCTACTGGAGATAATGTAACAGCTGCTGATCCAACAATCTCCCTACACAACAGATGATACCAAAACCCTTCTTTATTACTGATTTTTATTTCTCATCAACATCTCCCTGATTTGTCCTTTGAATTGTAGTTCAAAATCCAGGGAGAACATGTCTTCTTTATCATCCCTTTCAAGTTGAAGGTCCAACAAATCTTGGAGATCGTATGCATTCAAATTATATGCACTATCCATTTTAAGCTCTTCAACACTGCCATCTGATCTGATCAAAGTCAATACTTGGGTTTTTAAGCATGACTTCCACTTTATTATTTTTGGATCAGTTGGTTTTCTTGGGAAAAGAATTATTGAAGATGAGTTTGGTGATTGTGGTCTACTAACTAAATTTGCAATGGATTCAGACAAAGCAGATGATGAGAGAAGGTTTTTCGGAGTATGGATTTTTAGAGACAGAGCAGCAGTTGTAGGATAGATTGGGTTTTGAAGAACATTTGAATCTTCAGCTCTAAATAATTCCAGCTTTTTGTAGGTCTCAACTATCTTCAGTTTAGACCATCTGGCAATGGATCTAGCTGGACCATAACCAGCAGCCACAAGCTCTGCTCTCATTATTTTAAACTTCAATGCCTCATCTGAATCCACTTTTTTGACTTTCTTCCAATTAGGTGGAGTTGGCTTTACCAGAGGATCATTGCACATTTTTGTGATTCTATCGATCTCTTCTCTAGGAGCATCTGCTTACCAGTTTTTGAATTGATCTTCGGTTGCCTTATATGGTTTGTAATTCATAATGTGTCCAACATAATCATCCCTCAGTTTCATCTGAAGTTCAGGAATTACTGGCCTCTCAAACATGGATTTACTCAGGTCCCTAGCATAGTCTTTAAGTTTTACAACTTTGCTAAGCTGAAATGATTAGATCCTCTGGTATTCCCTGTCATCCGTCCCTATACTATTCTCTCTTTCTATAACCTTAGCCTGTGATACTTTTAATTTCAGATACTCATCTAAGTTTTGAGGCTTCTTATAGCCATAAAGAGATGGTAAGGATCTTTTAGATGGATCCTCTATTGTGAAGAATGATTCAATTTCACCTTTAACAATGACTAACTCCCGAGGATATTGAGCTTCCAGAGGAATAACTGATGGTAGCGTAGCAATTGGAAGAGATGAAGTAGGTTATCTGGGTGGAAATGATGAGCATGGACTGTTTTGAATGGAGGCAGATGATACAGGGATTGCTGATTTAATATCCTCATCATCTTCTAACACAATATGAGTTTTTCTCTTACGTGTGGACATGATTTCTGGTGAAGGAGAATGTTTTGGTAGTGAAGATGAATGTATGGGAAATCTTTGTGACGTTGGAGGTGGTTGGATTGTGGTTGGTGTAGTGAAAATGATCATGGCAGATGTTTGACAAACTTCTGCTGAAACAATTGGTGTCTCAGCAGCTGTTTGGCTAACATCTGCTGATACTTTTGTTATATCAGCATCTATTGACAGAATGGGTGATGATGGTGTTGAAGCTATTTTCTCCTTCTTTTGTGGTGTTTTTTTTTGGAGAAGGTTTGGATTTAGGTTCAGCAGAGGATACAATTTCTGTAGGATTAGCTTTTGAATCTGGTGGCAACTTTCTCAGTGAATCGTTCTCCCCCTTTTTGGCATCATTATCATCATCATCATCTTTCTCAAAGATTGATCTAGGGGTGGAGCCAGTAAGTTTCAACAGATGTTCCTTAATGTTGATAATGTCTGCTTGTGTGTCTTTATACCTGGCATCAACCAAATTTCTGATAAATTCCAAACTGAAATTGTGGTTACTTTCAGCCAAATTCCTCTGAGCTTGAAGTATGGGTTGCATAGAATTCAAAAGCTCATTGGCAATTTCTTGTGTGGTAGGTTGACTTTTAAAAAGCTCTATCATCTGCTTAATCAATTCTTTCATTTCAGCAACATCTGTTTCAATGGTAGACACTCTAACCGTCAAATCCTTATAACTTAATTCATCACCTACTTTAATAGGATCATCTGAATTCCCACCTATAGTGTTTGTATTTGTTTTGATAATAGGAGAAGACTCCATATCATCAGAAACATATGTCTCTTTTTCTTGGTTCTAGGGACTTCCCACTGAAGCAGAGATTACAGTTGTAACCTGATCAGTGGTTGCCTTCAAGGGAGTCTTAATGATGTAGCCACTGTCCAACTGATCACCAATGGGTTCAATAGTTGTAGTGGCTGCTCCACTTGAACTACCACCAAGAGTTTCGTAATACTCAACGGGGATAACCTCCTCAACTGTTTGTAGGATAGCAGATTGAAGGTTCAGACACAATCATTTGTTGCGCTCTACTCTCAGTAATGTGTGGATTAGAGGAACTGTTTTGTTTCTGAAATTCAATTGCTTCAAACAGAGGTAATATTGTTGATGGAACTTGAGAAGAGGGTTGTGGTGTAGAAAACGAGATTGCCCTGGGAGAGGGACTTTTAAACATACTTTCATATGTAAGGTCTACTTCATGTTGTGGTGTCCCTGTGCTTACAACATGATCCTTTTGTGAGGATACATGAGGAGTTTGGATGGGTTGAGATCTTTCCAACAACTGTGAGGAAGTAGCAGCAGTGGTTTCAAGTGACATTTGTGTTGTCACTAGATTAACCTCTGGGATCTCATCTTCCAGAGGAACCTTTTTATTTTGTTTGGTTTTGGTGGGCTTTTTGGATGTGTCAGGTTTCTTTTTGCATTTTCCTGGTGTGTGTTTCACAACACCGGTTGTGGTGTCATGATCACCAGGAGCAGTTGGCTCAACAACAGAGGTTTGAGCAACAGATGTGGACGCATCTAAAACAGGCTCATCCCCCTTTGTTTCTGTTTTTGAAACTTTTGACTCTTTATCCATAAGTCTGGTAAAATTTTTACTTGTAAGACTATTTATTTGAAAAGCTACACCTTGTTCAAAATCTGTTTGTGACACTTGTTTTCGTAGGTAGTAGCTTAGAAGTCTTGGATACAACAGAAAAGCATTATCACGAACACCTTTTTTCAATTTTTTCACATTTTTCACATTAGTCAACAAATCAGAAAACAATGCTTGTGATAAATTGTAATCAGATTTTATTAAAATAGCATAACCCAAATACTGAATGTTTAAAGGTATCTCATTAAATGCGATGGTCTTGGCTGAGAGACAAGTTAAAAGAGTATGAAACAAAAATTTCATTGGCGGAGGGAAGTTTGGTTTGTACATAGTAACTTCCTTTAATTGTGCATCACACCCTCTTTCAATGAACTCTGTATGAAGTTCAGGTTTTCTAAAGTTGGTCTTACCTCCCAAGTCGTCCAATGCAAATGTAGTGGAAATTGTAAACGGAGAAATTCGTACCACACTTTTACCGACCTTAGATGTGATGGCAACTGGATTATTATCTTCAAACTCTATTTCAGCATTAAACCAAAATTGTCGGAGTGTTTCCGTATGAACCGGAGAATCAGCAGTAAGGATTGATTTGAATTTTGATGAAGTTAAAAGGTCAATTATTGAGTGAAAGCTGGTTGATGCGTGTGAAGTGTTATATATATTAGGTGTATATTTTAAGCCTCTATAACACTTATTTTTAGCCAAGTTTTAAATTTATAAAACACGATATTTCACTAACACTAAACACACATATGGGCAAGTGCACCCATCGTGAGCGTAGTATAGTGTTGGTAAGATACCGAGGTCGTCCAAGGACACAAGAGCTTTTAGTACCGGTTTATCCTCAACGTCTAATCAAAATAAAAGTTTAGAAAAAATGTTTTAAACTAAGAAAAATAAAAACTAACTAAAAATGCTGAAAAATAAAATAAAAAGAAAAACAAATAGACAAGATGAATCACTTGGTTCCGACTCGTATCTAGTGTAACCTATGATTATTTCTGCACTTTTGCACTATTTTAAGAGATTATCTTAGTTATTGTAGTAGGCCCCTCTTTTGAAGGTGACGTTACCCTCACCCCAGTAGTTTGAGTCAGCAATGATACAATCCTAAAAGGGTGGATTATTGGAAGATAATTAATTAAGTTATTAATGCAAATTATGGTAGGCCCCTCTTTTGGAGGTGACGTTACCCTCGACTAAGTAGTCTGAGTCAGCAGGGATACAGTCCTAAATAGCCGGGTTATAGTATTAATAGTAGTTAACTTATGAGGGGATCAAAGAGTTTGGACCCCCGCCATCCAATACCGTTAAGTATTGAAGGAGGTCCTACTAAATTTGACCCAGGTCCATTGCAGGACCTCTAAACGCTGAACAATGGCAAGACCTTTACCAAACCGTTCCCTTAACCCCCGACCAGGTAGCCAACATACCTCCATATAGACCCTGTAGATATGAATGGTGAAAATCTTTTATTTTATATAGACAGTAAAATAATGCCAAGACACCACGGACAAACGATAAGGAAAGATCACCTTCAACATAAGCAACTAGTTATTAAAGTCATTAATACAAAACCAAGTAAAAAGTGCAAAAGATTAGAAATAAAAAGTATTACACTAGACACTTTGTCTTCACCAAGTGATGTAAGAGACTTAAGCAAACATGGCCTTGATTGTCAAGAACGCTTACGATCAATCTTGGATCCCGAGACGACTCACACACTCTACGATGGACAATGGATGATGGTGGTGGATGATGGTGTTATGGTGGTGGTGGGTGGTGGGTGAAGTGTGAGAGAGGTGGTGTGCCAAGGGATGGTTTGAGCTTGAGCCAAGCACTCCTATTTATAGGCTGAACAGAAGCTCGGGCACAGCCCCGTGTCCAGCACGACCCCGTGTCCACATCCTTCTCTTTCTTCATTTAATGTAGTTTTGTCTTTTTAGTTGACCACGCCCCCGTGTCCGCTGAGCACGACCCCGTGGTGCAGAAGAATCTTTGTACTATGCAGATTTGCTGGATTGTGCGAATCTTATAGTTGACCACGGCCCCGTGTCCGCTGAGCACGGCCCCGTGGTGGGCAATAGAAGCTTCTACCACTTTGTCTTTTCTGCTGACACTTGGGCACGCCCTCGTGCTGGCTGAGCACGGGGCGTGTTCAGGCTTCTGATGTCTTGTTTTGCTTGGGAAGATGCTGTCGTGGGGTCGGGCTTGTCACGTCTTGTTCCTTTTCTTGTATTTATGTTAGATTTTGATGTCTTTTTGCTTCTTTTGTTAATTTGAGCTCATTTAATCCTGAAAATACAAAAGGAAGACAAAAGCACACTTTTTCCAACATTAGTACTAAAAAAGGGTTAGTTTTATGCCACGATTGATGAAATTTATATGTTGCATTTTGAACACATCAAATACCCCCACACTTGAATCTTTGTTTGTCCTCAAGCAAAACTCTTTAATATGTGGCTATTACACTCCCAAATGGAATGGGTAGAGAAGAAGGTTTTTGGGCTTGTCGTAGAGTGTCGGGATTTCCGAGATTCTTTATTTAATTTTATTTTTATTTATTTACAATCCTATTCGTCATGATTTATTTAAAACTTTTCATAAGATAAATTACTTATTAGGGCATAACATGCCTTTCTAAAATTCTATTTATATACAAGTTCACATACCTCACGGGGATCACTCAACACTCAGCCAAAAATGTATTTTTGTGGATCACTCGAGAGCGGCATGGAACTTACTCCTACCATAGGCTTGCCAAGCAATCAATCCTCCTCCTTTTTTACTTATATACCTTTGTAAATATTAAGAGGAGTTTTTGGGTAAAGGGTTAGGCTTGGGTTAAAGGTAGGTGGTTGGGTGAGTGGTTAGTGGTTAGTATAAAAAGGCGAAAAGCGTAACAAGTTTCGGTTTTCGTAAGACTTTCTATTTTTATAATTTTTATTTTGATGAAGCTATTATTCAAACAAAGTTATTTTTGATGAACTTGTTTGTTTATTTTCTTTTGCTTCATCATCAACACATTTTTTTTTTGAAAAGTCATACGAAAAATCGAACTTGTTACTAAAACAAAGGGGTGAAAATGAAAAAGGTTTTGGTGGGTAAAAAGGGTGTTTAGTTTGGGTTATGAAATGAAAAGGTTTAGGCTCAAAGGGGCTAACTAGGGTGATTTTGGGTAGGTGGTAAAAAAAGAAAAATATTGGTGTAGAAATAAAAAGGGTTAGTCCTAATGCCTCCGTCATTTACTTACTCGGGTTTAAGTTGGTAAGGACCGGGAATGTATCGTTATGGCAAGTTCTAGAGTCGTAAGAACCAAGCGGCTATTCACACAAGAAAAGAAAAATGAGCATTTAGTTCTAATGATATGTAATTGTATGCTGAATAAAGGCTCAAAACTCACTTTTGTGGGAATGAGTTTTTTATGTGATCAAGTATATATAATCAAATTTTAACTAAGCTTTTCATGCCTTTTCATAATTTTCTTATGTTGGTTCTTTTTATCACGACGCTATCGGTTGTAAATTCGTAAAAATATAACCTTTTTAGAACTTGAAATTCCCGAGTTAAACCTAGACAAGAAGAATAAAATGAAAATTTTTGAAAAAATTTGGGGTGATTAGCGATTCCAATAGAGTTTTGTGTAAGGCTTGTATTTAGGACTTGCAAGATTCAAGGTTTTAGCATCCCCCCCCCCCCACACTTAAATTACACATTGTCCTCAATGTGTCCTAAAAATAAGTTTTTAGGTTGATTGAATGTGTAAAAGGTGTGAAAAAACAAAAATTTTTGTGTTACTGGGCGCTGAACACGGCCACGGGTTATCCGGGCACGGCCCTGTGTTCAAGTGCCAGTAACAAAATTAAATCAAGAGAAACAGAAGCCTGGACACGGGGGCGTGTTGGGTGAACACGGCCCGTGTCCAGTTACCTGAACTGGGTCTTTTTCTGCAGACTGTGCAGCACGGGGCCGTGTTGAGTGGACACGACCCGTGCCGAACTTACTGTAAACGAAGAAATTTGTCGGACGTTTCTGTTTTCCTGCATGGAGTGCTGGTTCAAGTTTCCCTTGCATCCTTTGCCATCTCAAGTGTGTTTTATTCCTGAAAATTAAAACTTAACTAGAAAACAAGAAAATTAATCTAAACTAAACTAATGATAGTTCCGCGGAATGCCTCCGTGGTGCGCCACGTTTATAAGGGTCCTTGGCTAGACCCAAAGCCTGGTCACATGTTACCCAAGTGGGATGTATTGCATCCCTTGTTACACCGTCGGAGAGCGTCATCCAAGCTTGAGTCTATGACCTTCATGTAGTTGATCGGGTCTTCTTCCTCTACTTTCTTTCCACATTCAAACTTCACTTCCTCATCCCCAAACTTCAATGTTAAAGTTCCGTCATTCATATCCACCACTGCTTGGGCGGTGGCTAGAAATGGCCTCCCGAGGATGAGAGGGACATCGGTGTCTTCTTCCATGTCTAGGATGACAAAGTCGGTTGGAAAAACGAATTTGTCAACCTTGACCAGCAGATTTTCGGCGACACCTTGTGGAAATTTGACGGACCTGTCGGCCAGTTGTATGCTCATCTTTGTAGGGCTTGTTGTTCCTAGGCCGAGTCGTTTGAACATTGACGTGGGCATGAGGTTAATGCTAGCCCCAAGATCGGCTAATGCATTACGAACGGGGGACTTCCCAATCGAGCAAGGAATTGTGAAGCTCCCGGGGTCGATTTTCTTTTGTGGAAGTTTGTTGTGTACTAAAGCGGAGCATTCTTTGCCTAAGTTAACTAATTGCAATGATTCAATTTTCCTTTTGTGAGTGAGGAAATCCCTCATGAATTTTGCATATTTAGGCATTTGGGTTAGGACCTCAATAAAAGGAATATTAACATGAAATTGTTTTAGTAAACTTTCGAACTTTGTGAATTGCTCATCGGTCTTTTGACGATTTAACCTACCGGGGTACGGAATTGGAGGAGTCTTGGTGGGCTCTTGATTTGGTGAAGAAGCCTTTTCTGGTTGAGGTGTAGGTGAAGTCGTGCTTTGGCGTTGACTTCCTTCAACTGGTGGTAATGGGGCATCCTCGGGACCCACGGTTCGGTTTCTCAATGTGATGAGGTGTACTTGCGCCTTTGGGTTGGTTTCGGTATTACTTGGTAACGCGCCTTGTGGTCTCTCGGAGAAATTTTGAGCTAGTTGATTTAATTGTTTTTCAACGTTTTGAATGCTAGCTTGTTGATTTCTAAAATTCGATTCCAATTGTTGAAATCGATCCGAGTTTTTCTTTTCGGTGTCGGAGATGAGGTGAGATATGGTATCTTCAAGCCTTTCACTTCCACCTTGTTGTTGAGAGAAATTTTGTGGTTGTTGAAAATTAGTTCCTTGGTTTTGTTGGTTACTACTATTGCCGGGATCTCTCCAACCAAGATTTGGGTGGTTACGCCATCCTTGGTTATAGGTACCCGTTGGAGGACCCGACGGCCTAGGTCTATTATCAATGTAGTTTACCGTTTCTGCTTGTTCATCTAATTCTTTCATACAACTCCAATTTTCATGTGACCCACCAGACCCTTCACAAGCCATAACCGAGGCCGTTTTTGTCATTTCTAGCCTTTTGATTTTCGAAGAGAGGGTCTCGATTTGGGCTTGTAAAGAGGTGCTTTCATCAACCTTATGGGCGCCCGGGGCAATAGATTTATTACCTCGGGGAGTGTGCCATTGAAAATTGGTTTGAGCAATTTCCTCAATTTGATTATATATTTCATTTGGGCGACGATTACCTAAAAGTCCCCCGGAGCTTGAATCAAGTGTTTGTCTTGTGTGTGGCAACAACCCATTGTAGAAAGTGGATACTTGTTGCCACACCGCTAGACCATGATGAGGACACTTTCTTAGAAGCTCCTTAAACCTTTCCCAAGTTTCATATAAGGATTCCCCATCCTCTTGTGAGTATGTATTAATTTCAGTCATTAATTTAGCCGTTTTAGCAGGAGGGAAATACTTATATAGAAACTTTTGGGCTAGTTCATCCCAGGTGTTTACCGAGCCAACTGGGAGGGTGTTAAGCCAAGCCTTAGCTCGGTCTTTTAGTGAAAATGGAAACATCCTAAGGCGAATGGCGTCGTTTGATGCTCCATTGATCCGAAAAGTGTCACATATTTCCAAGAAATTAGTAATATGTAGATGGGGATCCTCGTCCGCAAGCCCATGAAAGGTTGCGGAGTTTTGGAGCATTTGTATCAAATGTGGCCGAAGTTCGAAGTTGTTGGCTTCGACATTCGGTGCATTGATAGCGGCGCCGAGATTGCCTACGGTGGGCCGTAGGTAATCCATGAGGGTACGTTGGTCCGCCATTGGAAGTGGGTCCCCCAAAACTTTCTCTTGATTTTTAGCTTTAAGTCTTTTTCTGAGAAAGCGTTCGGGTTCTTCTAGAGGTTCTTTTATGTCTCTACTAGAACTGGAGCTCATGCACTACGTAGGAGGTTCAAATGTGGCGCCTGGGTTCCAAGTCCTGCAATAAAAACAGAAAAGAACGTTGGTCAGAATGTTCACCACGGCCCCGTGCTCGGTGAACACGGCCCGTGGTCAGAGATACAGTGATTGTTTTCTGGATCCCTGTTACTGGGAGTTGGACACGGCCCCGTGTTGCACCGACACGGCCCCGTGTTCAGCTCTCTGTAACTCAGAAAATAAAAAATGCCAGTGATGATGCTGGGCACGGCCCGTGTCCGACCAGGCACGGCTCGTGCTGAGCTCTGCAGAAACAGAAAAACTAAAAAAAATCCTAAAAAAATGAAAAATAAGAAAAACGATTAGGCCGTTGATTCCTAACTTTCTTAAAATCCTTGTGTCCCCGGCAACGGCGCCAAAAACTTGATGCGTGTGAAGTGTTATATATATTAGGTGTATATTTTAAGCCCCTTTAACACTTATTTTTAGCCAAGTTTTAAATTTATAAAACACGATATTTCACTAACACTAAACACACATATGGGCAAGTGCACCCATCGTGAGCGTAGTATAGTGTTGGTAAGATACCGATGTCGTCCAAGGACACAAGAGCTTTTAGTACCGGTTTATCCTCAACGTCTAATCAAAATAAAAGTTTAGAAAAAATGTCTTAAACTAAGAAAAATAAAAACTAACTAAAAATGCTGAAAAATAAAATAAAAAGAAAAACAGATAGACAAGATGAATCACTTGGTTCCGACTCGTATCTAGTGTAACCTTTGATTATTTCCGCACTTTTGCACTATTTTAAGAGATTATCTTAGTTATTGTAGTAGGCCCCTCTTTTGAAGGTGACGTTACCCTCACCCCAGTAGTTTGAGTCAGCAAGGATACAATCCTAAAAGGGTGGATTATTGGAAGATAATTAATTAAGTTATTAATGCAAATTATGGTAGGCCCCTCTTTTGGAGGTGACGTTACCCTCGACTAAGTAGTCTGAGTCAGCAGGGATACAGTCCTAAATAGCCGGGTTATAGTATTAATAGTAGTTAACTTATGAGGGGATCAAAGAGTTTGGACCCCCGCCATCCAATACCGTTAAGTATTGAAGGAGGTCCTACTAAATTTGACCCAGGTCCATTGCAGGACCTCTAAACGCTGAACAATGGCAAGACCTTTACCAAACCGTTCCCTTAACCCCCGACCAGGTAGCCAACATACCTCCATATAGACCGTGTAGATATGAATGGTGAAAATCTTTTATTTTATATAGACAGTAAAATAATGCCAAGACACCACGGACAAATGATAAGGAAAGGTCACCTTCAACATAAGCAACTAGTTATTAAAGTCATTAATACAAAACCAAGTAAAAAGTGCAAAAGATTAGAAATAAAAAGTATTACACTAGACACTTTGTCTTCACCAAGTGATGTAAGAGACTTAGGCAAACATGGCCTTGATTGTCAAGAACTCTTACGATTAATCTTCGATCCCGAGACGACTCACATACTCTACGATGGACAATGGATGATGGTGGTGGATGATGGTGTTATGGTGGTGGTGGTTGGTGGGTGAAGTGTGAGAGAGGTGGTGTGCCAAGGGATGGTTTGAGCTTGAGCTAAGCACTCCTATTTATAGGCTGAACAGAAGCTCGGGCACGGCCCCGTGTCCAGTGGGCACCGCCCCGTGTCCACATCCTTCTCTTTCTTCATTTAATGCAGTTTTGTCTTTTTAGTTGACCACGCCCCCATGTCCGCTGAGCACGACCCCGTGGTGCAGAAGAATCTTTGTACTATGCAGATTTGCTGGATTGTGCGAATCTTATAGTTGACCACGGCCCCGTGTCCGCTGAGCACGGCCCCGTGGTGGGCAATAGAAGCTTCTACCACTTTGTCTTTTCTGCTGACACTTGGGCACGCCCCCGTGCTGGCTGAGCACGGGGCGTGTTCAGGCTTCTGATGTCTTGTTTTGCTTGGGAAAATGCTGTCGTGGGGTCGGGCATGTCACGTCTTGTTCCTTTTCTTGTATTTATGTTAGATTTTGATGTCTTTTTGCTTCTTTTGTTAATTTGAGCTCATTTAATCCTGAAAATATAAAAGGAAGACAAAAGCACACTTTTTCCAACATTAGTACTAAAAAAGGGTTAGTTTTATGCCACGATTGATGAAATTTATATGTTGCATTTTGAACACATCACTGGTGTTTTTGCTGGTTTTCTCGAAGATGGGGAGGTAGTTGTGAGGGTTTTTGATGTTCAGAGTCATGATCGGAGAAGAAGGTTATTTGGGGATGAAACAGGGTTTAAGTTGGAGGGTTTTTAATATGTTGGAAACTGCTTTTGAGAATTTTGAATTCGAGACGGCAGTGGTAGAAGCTCGATTTAGGGATGAAACGGCTTTTATATAGAGAGAAAAAGTGAAGGCTGACATGGCAGTAGTTACAAATATCTGATGGTTAAGATCTGTCCACGTTAGAGCCTCTCTTGCGACAACCGATGACAGTTGTTTGGAAACCTCTGCTGGCCGACTACAGAAGTTGGGAACAATGTGAGTCAAAGTGTCGTTAGATAAACATAAATTATGAGAACAAATGATAACTTTCAGTAGTTTTTTTATTTTTAGCTAACATCTGTCCACGTCAGAACCTCTCTTGTGATAATGGATGACAGTCAGCAGTGTAGTAAATCAACAGTCATTAGGATAAACAGAAGTTATGACAACAGACGGTACCTTTTAGCAGTGGATGTATTTTTAGGCAAGCAGAAGTTTCAAAAACAGTTGTTTTCAACAGCTGTAACTCAACAGTCGTTAGTCTAACATCTGCTATTAGCCCAACCACTGTTAGTATCAAAACCTCTGTTGAGCATTTTAAGATTGAATATCATATGTTGTTTGTTAACATCTGTTGGCCCATAGCAGACCTTTGCATCTTCAGACATTTATTCATCAGCAGATGCTCTCTTTTGTCAGACTTTAGCTACAACACACCTTTTACAACAACAAATATTGACTCTTTGTAATTAGGTCTTACCGCAAATTCTTCCAAAAAACTGTTATTGTTGAACAAATATTCTAGTTTATTTTGTCTTTACAATCATCTGTTCAGCCTTAAACCAACCTTTAATCCTTTTAAACCTCTGTTGACTAACAAACATCTGTTCAGACACAATTCAACATCAACATAATCTAAATCAAACCCAGATACAATTACACATCAACATCAATATCAGTCTGCAATCCTTAAATGTTATTCAAAATTATATAATAATACTTAGGAATGACTGAAATAATTAAAATGAAGATGCGACAACAAAGATTAATAGTATTAAAATTTATTCATTTATTCAACAGTGGTTAGTATACACAGTTGTTTCATAAGAAGGTTCAAATATATGACAACAGCAGCATGCTTATACAAAGGTCTATAATTACAATTTCACATACTGTGCAACATCTAATCTAATGGACTAACAAACTCCCAACATCTGCTATTAACCTAACCACTGTTACTATAAAAACCTTTTGTTGGCTCAACATATTTTGAATATCATCGGGTGTTTTTTAACATCTGGTCTCCCATACAGACCTTTCCTTCTTCAATCTTTCATCATTAGCAGATGTTCTCTTTTACCAGACTTTAACTACAACAGACCTTTTACAACTCAAAATATTGACTCTCTGTAATTTGCGGGAGCACAAATTCTTCAAAAAAACTAAACTTTCAAATATAACAATAATAGTAAGAATTAAGAAATTTTAGCTTCAACTCCATCGATTGATGAACCTCTCGATGTATGTCCTTCAGCATCGCCATGAACTCCACGTCTCTATCACCGCACTCTATATTACTAACAACACAAAGCTCACGAACAGAAGTTGAAGGCATCCGCATCAGATTTCTGGAAACCTGCTCTCTCGTGAATAGGCCAACTTGCAATCCATCAAAACATCTCTTCAGCTCTCGAAGAGTAGCCCTATCCTCATACACCTGTTCCTCAATTTGCCTGATAAAATGCTGCTTTAAATCATCTGATTTTGCAGAAGTGTATGACGCCATTTCAATAAACGATATTACTCGACTTTCCTAAAAGTATGATATCTTCGTAGGAAAACATGATTAAAAACAGGTGAACTGGCAATGAGTTTATATACTGAAATATCTAACAGTGAAAGAAATCACACTTAAACTCATTGTACATTTAATAATCTAATCAATCAAAACGTGTAGATTTAAAATAATCATATTAATGTATATTTCAAAACAACAGTCTTTTAATGCAAAAACCTTTTCAAACCCCAACTTTTATGGGAAAACTGTAAAATTAAATATCAAGAAACCCAAGGGACAAATTTTAGAACTTCAAAGAAAAAAAAGAAGATTATCATAATTACAATTAACCTCTTCATTTACCATGTAGACGCGTTTTTAAAGTCTATAAAAGACCGATGATTACTTTTGATTCAAAACATCAACAAATTGTCCTACAAATCACTGTCTGTCAAAAATTGTTCCAAATCAGAAAATCCAACAAAAATCTACATGACAAACTTCAGATTCTACCACTGGTCAGACACCAGCGATGTTAAAACACAATTCTCAATGTGGTCACTCAAAGAAAAAAGAACAGACGAAGAACTAAATAGGAAATTCGACATAATCAATGACACTAATTACAACAAAACCTGGAATAGCATAGCATTGCTCAACGAAGTCCTCCACTCTCCTCCATCAGATTTCCAGAAGAATGTAAAAGAGTTTCTGACACAACTACTAAAACAGGATTAGAAAATCTACAACATGCTAACTGATCTGAAAAACAAAAGAGAGCATGAAATCACATGGAGAAAGACCAGAGTCTACGAAATCCTAGCAAGTGTTAACTCTAGCGTGCAACAATGATACTGCAACATCGATGTCGAAAGGTTGATGTGTGAAGCGAAGCTTCATTGAAACGACGATGTTGGAACAATGATACTGGAACGATAATATGTAAACAAAAGTTCAAACACATGATATTGGAATGATGATGTGTAAATAGAATCAATAAACGTTCGAACAAAGAAGTATAATCGGAGACTAGCCGGCTGAATCACGAGACCTATGCATTTGAGAGAGAGATACGCTCGCAGATATGAGCGAGAGAGAGAGAGAGAGTTGAAATTTGAATGTGGAGCCAAATTCATATATCTTATTTATAGTATTTGAATTTTGAATTTTGAATCTGGAGCCAGAATTTTGAATCTGGACAGAGGTTTACTTTGGCTAAGATGTGCAGACGTTTGAATGTAAAGTTAATAACAGATGTTTTAATTGTGAATGAAGTGTAGATGTCATTGGCAGAGGTTTGAAGAGAATTTAAAATGATTTTATATATTAGGCTTTATGATACAGTAATGACATAAGGAAAGCATTGTTGGACAGTCTTTCTGGCTGCCACATCAGCTTTTCTTATGTCATTGGGATTTCTCATTTTATAGAAAGTATAGATACAAATAAAGATTGTTCTGATTATAACTCTTGATAAATGCTTTTAAAGTCTTACTTTTAACTTGCTTTATTAAGGGCACATGTGAGGCCTTAGAGTTCCACCACGACACCACAAAAGAAGACTTTAAAGATATTTTTTCAAGTTGGATGATAGATTAAACTTCACAATGCTCTTCAATCTGATAAACAACATTTGAAGCCTAAAGTATGCTTCAAGTTCTCAAATTAAATATGGAGGGATGATTTGTTGTTAAAACAATCCAAGATATCTGTCTGAATAGACCAGGGGCGGACCTACCCTTTGGCTAGGGTGAGCGGCCGCACCCTTTGAATAAAAAAATTAGTCTATATTTTAGGCAAAAAACCCGACCGCACCCCTTGAAAATATAGTTGAACACCTCATCCGCACCCCCAGTAAATAATTTTGGGTCCGCCACTCGAATAGACCCATGCATGGTCAAAATTGTTGGCATGGATTGAACCAGCATTGGGTGGACTAACCATTTAATTTTTTACGAGTAACGATTGAACCGGTGATCTAGTTCACTGGTTAACAAAAATTATGTAAAAGAATTATTCTTTTGTGCGAAAATATTAGTTATTTTAGATTATAAGTTTTGGACATTGATACATGACATGTATAAATTAAACTGTTTGATAGTTAATGTTGTATCTTTTTCGCATCCTCAAATGAGATTCGACGGGTGGCCTCAACTAGTGGCGTAACCAAAACTTGTTAGTCAGGGGTTATTGCAAGGTTTTTTTCTCTATCGTTTACAATTAAGGGGTTCAAGTTATTTTTTTTTTTCAAAAACCTCAGATTTTATATTTAAAAATCCAACAAATGCTGGTGATCGGAGAGTCCATAGACCCTCTTGACCCCTCTCTGGTTTCGCCCCTGATTGGAGCACTGTAGATGCTCTAAATAATCTTTAAAACTAATTATCACGTTATTTGAGCAGGTAGCTAGGGGGATAGGCCATTTTCTTTTCAGAAAGGCATGAGCATTGAATGAAAGATGTATGATGAGAACAAATTGGAAACACGGTTTATCAGGGAGTCATCTCTTGTGAACAATTATATTATAGTTAATATAAAGTCTAAGGGTCTGTTTGGTATGGGGTAATGAAATGGACGAAGGAATGGAATGGACGAGGTAATGGAATGGACGAGGGAATGCAATGGATCCTTACCATTCCATGTCTTGTTTGGTTACCATGTGAATGGAAGGAATTATTATTGTGTATTGTTCGGTACGTAAGAAAAACGGAGTAATAAAATTGGGTGGTTATAAGTGGGTGTCGGCGGCGGCGATGGGTGGTGGTGGTGGTGGCGGCGAGTGGCGGTGCGGTCCCATTTTCCCAACCTATATGATGGAGGTTGTGTCATATCCAACATATATTCCCAACCTTCTTTGAGGTCCCATTTTTGTGTATTGTGGTGGTGCAATAGGAACACACACTGCACACCTAAAAATTTTAAGGTGGGAAATGTTTGGCTCATGGCCAGAAACAAGCTGTAGTGGGGAGTACTTATGATTTGCACTTGGTCTCACACGAATCAGTGATCCAACATGTGAAATTGCATGACCCAAAATCGACATAGGAAGTTTTGTTTTCTTTATTAATGGTCTAGCTATTAGTTATAAACATCAATGATTCAGCTAAGTCATTTTTTGTGTGTACATGAGCAACAGGGTGTTCGACAACAATTCCCACAGGCATGCAATAATCATTATAAGCATGTGATGTAAATTCACCAACATTATCAAGTCTCACCTTTTTAACGGTATAATCAGGAAAATGTGCTCGTAGTTTGATAATTTGAGCAAGAAATTTTGCAAAGGTAACATTACGAGTTGATAATAAAGAGACATGAGACCATCTGTCGGATGCGTTTATCAAGACCATGAAATATCTAAACGGTCCACATGGTGAATGAATTGGTCAACATATATCACCTTGAATTCAGTCAAGAAACATTAGTGATTCCTTTTCAACTTTTAAGGACGACGGCCTTGTAATCAGTTTTCCAAGTGAACAAGATGTATATAGAGGCATTTTATCTGATTTGGGGATCTTTTGATATTTCAGTGGATGCCCATGTTTGTTTTCAATAATTCTTTTCATCATTGTAGATATTGGATGACCTAATCTGTCATGCCATAAGTTAAATGTCTAAGGATCACAAAAAATTTCTTTTACTGCCATATGTGCTTGAGGCACATTAATGTGTGTATAATGCAAACCAGAGTGGAGCATTGGCAGTTTTTCCAATATATGATCTTTTCTCATGATGTGCACATATTTTTTATTATTAACGGTCCTTGAATGAGTATCATATTCGTTATGATATATGTTTTTTCAAACTCAATAAGTTTCTTGTTGATTTTGGGGAAAATAAAGCATTCTTTATTAAGAGCTTTGTACTTTATTAAGAGCTTTGTACCATTTGGTAATATTAAATTAGCTTTTCCCACTCCTTCTATCAAGTTTGTAGGACCAGATATTGTATCATCGGTTCCTTTTGTTGGTTTCAACTCATAAAAACATTTCTTAGATTTAAGTATAGTATGTGTGGCTTCACTATCCGCTATACATATATCTGCATCATTCGTTTGCTCTTATGCTCCGGTGGTATTCATTTTATTCTTGAAAATATAAAGAAAAAATAATAATAGTAAGTGTATAATGAAGACATCATGAATTTTTTTAATAAGAAGTTTATTTATTAGTTGAAAACGTTACATGAAAAGAAAGACTAATTAAACATAACGAAGATAGTTATAATAAGGGAAATTACATAATTGTTGCATATAATTGTTATGGATTAGCAACATTTGTTTCAGAGTTCTCGATGTTATTGGTATAGTCGGCAACATTCAACACGACATTGATATCATCAAAATTATCCACATGGTTCACCTCATTTCCTTTCCTTTAAGAGATGCTTGGTAAAGTTCACATAAATGTGAAGGTGTATGGCAAGCCTTTGACCAATGGTTTACACTTTCACATCTCAAACAAGAAGTGCCATTGTTTTCAGACCTACCAGCTTCATTCTTTTTGTTATAATGGTTGGAATTGGTAATTTGTGGAGTGTGGTAATTGGTCGTTCTTTGATTTCGACCACGTCCACGACCATGGGAATTATCTCGGTAATTATTATTCCCTTTGAAAATGGTTGCGACCATTAAACTGACTTTTATTAGAATGGCCACGGCCACAGCCTCGTCCCCATTTTTTTCTTTTATCATCATTAATAACAACATTTGCGTCTGGAATGGCTAATGATCCAATGGGATGAGCTTGATGATTTTTCATTAGTAGCTCATTGTTTTTCTCTGCTACAAGGAGAAATGAATTTAGGTCAGAATATCTTTGAAACTTTTGCAACCAATTTTGTTGTTGCGAGTTTATATTTGATGTATGAAATGTGAAGAAAGTTTTCTCCAACGTATCTTCCTCTGTAACAGTTTGCCCACATAATCTGAGCGTTGAGCATATTCTGAACAAAGGAGAGGTGTACTCATTCACCTTTGGAAATCTTGGAACCAGAGATTGTTCCATTCATTTCTAACAGTAGGAAGTAAAACTTCCCTTTTATGATCAAATCTGATTTTTAAATCTTTCCATAAAACGTATGGATCTTCACAATATGAATATTCAAATTGTAACATCTCATCAATGTGTTTGTGGAGGAAGACATTGGCTTTTGCCTTGTCTTGATTGCTACAATCATTCCCCTCCATTATCATATCCAAAACACCCATTAATTTGAGATGCGCCTAACATGTGCCGCCCACGACATATAATTTTCGCCGGTGATATCAAGAGCCAGGAATTCAATTTTTGCGATGTTTTCCATTTTATTGCTAAACATGAATAAGATAAATATTAAAAACTTAATTACTCTTTAAAAGTGAAGTAACATACATAGGTTGAGCTACAAACAAATATACGAATAAGTAAGTATTAAAAAGATGAGGTGGAAGCTCATACATTAAGCATGACAACAATATCATGCCGGCCAATATTAAAACTGGGTGAATCGTGTTCGAAAATTTTTCTTGGAAAAAACCTTAAGAAGAAACGTGTTTGTTGTAGAAAAATAAGATTGATAATTGGTAATTTATAATGGTAAATTATATATGTTTTGTAATAGTTATATTACAGTTTTTATGGTAGGTATACAACGTTACACACACACACACACACACACACATATATATATATAGTGGAGAGTTCAAATGAGAAGAATTTTTTTGTAAGAAGAAAAAAGAAGAAGTTTCAACCAATAAGAATGCTTCATTTTAATTCATTTAATATTTGCATTTAATTTTAATATAAGGGTATATTGGTAAACTTACATAAATCATTAATTTGTATCATTCCCATTCAATAACTAACTAAATTAAATTTGTAACTCATTTTCAAAATATATATACTTTTTCCAAATTAAAAAAAACTTAATTTAAAGTGTAGAATAAATTACTAGTTGTGTAGGATAAATTACGAGTTGTGTATGATATATTTCGAGGTGTGTAGGATAAATTTCGACTGTGTAGGATAAAATTCTATAATGTGTCGGGTATATGTAGGAAAATTTTGATATGTGTAGGTTTTGTAGATTATATGTAGGATAATTAATAATTAGTTGACTAATTAATTAAAGAGAGAAAAAGTAATGATATGAGTTATAAATGAAATAGTATTTTACTAATATACCATTTCTTCTTTTTCTTCTCACATTAAATTTTTTCTCAAATGAAGCTTCCCCTATATATATATATATATTTGTAAATAAGATAATAAGTCTTAGTGAAATGTGAGCGTGTGTGTATAAATAAAGAAATGCTATTTTATAAGATATAAAATTATGATGCATAATGATAAGAATAAAAACGTTAGTATGCATAAATAAACGTAAACTCTTAGTGAAATGTGAGCGTGTGTGTATAAATAAAAGTTATTTGTAGTAATAGTGAAAGTTACATGCATAATTAAATGTTAGATGCGTAAATAAGAGTTAAATAGTTAGTAGTCCCGTAGTTATGAAATATGTATAATAAAATGTTATTTTATATTTAATTTTTTAAGTAAATTATAAAGTTAATGAAGTGCTTACATTGCTTATGATGGATATCTTTATGCTTAAAGCCTTTCTTGATTCGTATATAAGAGACTCGTGCTGGTAACATGTTATAATATAACAAGAGTTAACACAAGATTAATGCTAAAACTTTAAGAACTTTAGAAAGATTGTAAGTGTAAAAAGTAGAGAAATTTATAATTTACGAAAGTGTATACATAAGGTGCATTTTCTCTTCTACCTTGAGCTAGTATTTATACTACAAAAGATTACCTATTTGGTAGACAAGTTTAACTATTTAATGGACAAGTAGTATGGTACATTATCTATAAGTTTGATAAAGGGTTCATCTACTAGCTTGGTAGATCTAGAGGTAAATCTTGATCTTTATCTTAAAATTCCTTGTTGGAGACCTTTAAAGTTTTTCGAAAGGTGCCTTTTTTTTCTTGAAGGACCTCTTATATATCTTTTCCCCTCAAAATTTTTAGATTTTTGAGTAGTAAAAACCTAAGTTCAGGGGGTGATTGTGCACCCCCTCACCAAAGCATGCATCCGCCTTTGATTTATTATGATATATTGTAACATCATTAATGATGGTTGGCTTAATATTATATTTATTATTAATTTAAAATGCAAGGATGTATGATCTATTGGGGAGTGCCCGTATAAGAGTATAAAATGCAAGACATCAACGATAAACTACACATCTTAGTGTACAACGTTATATAAAAATGTTACAAACAAGATATCTGATGGAAGTTAACATGAAGAATGAACAATTTCACTTGATTGCTTCTAATTTTATAGATGGGTTGCAAACACATACAATTATCCTATGTAATTTTGTATTATTTTTTATACGTTTAGTGTCTTTTTTGGTAGTTTTTAGTTTGTGTTCTCGCAGGTCCCAGTGCGTAAAAGGTGCGAAAATGAGGAAAAACAATGAAGGAGTGAGCAAAGGGGAGCAAACAATGAAGTCGTAGGGGCTGAAATGAAAAAAATATTAAAGAACACTTGGCGCATCGTGAGCTGAGAAGCCTATGCCTCTTGCGATGCGCCAATGACGAAAAATGTCCCAGAAAATTATGCCTCTATGCCACCGACTTTTTTTGTCTTTATTTACATTGTTGATGTGTCGCGATGCAATTAATGTGACATTCGTCAACTATCCATACTTGTAACCCGATCAATTTTCATATTCGATGTAATCCAATCTATTAATCATTTAATAAAACTTTGAATTCTATGTTATTTTATATGTCTTTACGATACATACTAGTATACATAATCTTATAATACACGGGGTTTTCTAATACTTGAAACATTCATTTAGTTGGTTAAACATATCATTTTTATGGTTAAAAAAGTCAAGGTACTGAAACTGTCAAAGAAACAAACTTGCTGACATTGTCGTCGTCCACGCCACGCAAAGGGGACTCCCCCAGTCGCGCGACACGCACGGAACCTGGTTTAACCGGTCTGGTTTGTCCGGCGTGCCACGCGACAGAGCGAACCAAACGGCCTGTGTCACGCGGGGGACCTTCGTTTCGAGCTGGTTTGGGTCAGCAACCCGTCGAACTCGTAATGTCGCAACCCCCGACCCCTATCCCCGGAGCGGGCGGCCGCGAGGACAGTATCAGTGGTATCGGTGTTTATTAGTTTGGCAGCAGAAATTTACATCAGGACCGTAGTTAGGAAATAGTTTATCAGAGTAAAACACCACACTTTTATAAATAATAAATACATGGGAAAATCCCAAGTTTCCATTACAAATATGTTTATATGGATAAACCCTAATTTATTGAAATAAAACTTTTTTCTTGTTTAGGTAACTTTTATAGCCACTTTTCCAAGCCTTCAGTGCTCTCCAACTAGCTTCTATTTGGCTTTCACATTTTGTTACCTGAAACACGTTTTAAAAAGTTTTATCAGCAAGAAATACTGGCGAGTGCACCCCAGTTTAATCAAAACAAAATTTTATACTTTTACAGTATTGAGAGCGATTACAATGTTTTTATCTACCCAATTACCACTCACGGTACTGTCAATCCTGACTTGTGGTCATGCTACTACTCACAGTATAGTAGCAAGTAATGTATACAAAACCCCAACATACCGACAGTAATTATAGAATACATAGACTCAATCACTGCTAAATATACTTGAAAACAATTGAGGTTTTGTAAAAATAGTTTACAAAAAGTGAATGTACTCACATTGCTATTTTAGATAATACTATTGCTTGTTGGTGAATTCCTAGTTATAATCTATTAAAATAAACAATGTACACATGTTAGTAAGATAACCCAATTTACATTAGCTATACCCCCCCCCCTCGACAGAACTCCATACAAAACCCCAACATACCGACAGTAATTGTAGAATACATAGACTCAATCACTGCTAAATATACTTGAAAACAATTGAGGTTTTGTAAAAATAGTTTACAAAAAGTGAATGTACTCACATTGCTATTTTAGATAATACTATTGCTTGCTGGTGAATTCCTAGTTATAATCTATTAAAATAAACAATGTACACGTGTTAGTAAGATAACCCAATTTACATTAGCTATACCCCCCCCCCCCCGAGACATAACTCCAACGGCTGCGTCAGGCAGAGCCTTGACATGCGTTACGGAGCTCTAGATCAATCGGGCAGAGTAACTAATACGTAACCGGGGATTATAATACTTACAACGAGGCAGAGCTTCGCTTTTTAGGGGTATAATACCCGAATATTTTAGCTTTAGAGATTTAGAGAGAATAGAAGATTTTTGAACGATTTGAAACTGAGCTCGAACTTTCAATTTATAGGCTGGAACAATGGCGGCTCGCGGCCCGCGAACGCCTGTTCTAATGTTTACGTGGCCCGCAAGAGACCTAGACTAGGCTCTAGCCTTGTCTGTCACGAGCTAGCTTCACCACGCACAAGGACACGTGGCATCACGAGGGTTGGCCTGGTGTCAAGCTGTCGCGGCCCGCGACAGACTTGACTTGTCTGTGTCGCGCCCCACGAGGAACCAAAAATATTTATTTTATTTGATTTTTATTAATATAAAGGCAATTTAAGCTCGTTCCTCGTATACGGGGTGTATTTTAGGACGTATAGGGGTGTTTTAAGGATTTTTGGAGAGTTGTTATATCCTCCCCACCTTGTATTAGATCTCGTCCTCGAGGTCTGCTGGAACAGGTGTGGATATTTCCTCTAAATCTCTGATTCGAGCTCCCAAGTGTACTCTGGTCCTCTCTTGGAATCCCATTTCACTTTGACTAAAACTAATCTCTTATGTTTGAGATTCTTGATTTTCATGTCTTCGATCTGCAGGGGTTTCTCCACAAACTTAAGTTTCTCATTTACCTTTATGTCCTTAAGAGGTACCACTAATGATTTATCTGCTAAGCACTTCTTGAGATTACACACATGAAATACATCATGTATTCCTGCTATTTCCCCTGGCAGTTGTAGCCAGTAAGCTACTGGTCCTATTCTTCTAATAATCTCAAAAGGTCCAACGTACCTGGGGCTTAGCTTTCCTCTTTTTATGAATCTGACCACTCCTTTCTATGGAGAAACTTTTAATAATACCTTATCTCCTACTTGAAATTCCAACGGTTTTTGTCACACCCCCAAAATCCACTTGCGGAGTACCACTGCTTGGAGGCGTGACTGACCAGGATCCAGCCACTAATTATACTGAGCATTGATTAATAATAATTAATGTTCACCAACCACAATAGTTAGTAAGCATCATAGTATTAAGGTTTTAAAATTTTAAGTTCAAATAACAGATTAAGTAAGCAGCGGAAGCATAAACCAAACAGTTTCAAAACAAAGTTCATAGTTCAAGATTATTTAGAGCCCAACACATGGGTTAGACGACCACTACACATCCCCAAGTAGCAAGCTCCTGAGTCACTGGGTACCTGCAAAGCATGCAGTAGGGTATCAACAAAAATGTTGGCGAGTTCACAAGTTGTCCAGTTTTTAATTACCAAAAACTTGTTTCACCAGTTAATTTATCCGTTTATACATGCCATGGGGAGCTACCCCATAAGTAAGCGACTAAACTGTTTTTACAATACCGAATACTATTCATCCGTACGTTTCTGTAGAGTGCCCCGTTCGTCAATGTTCTATCATCATTGACGGTTTTGCCAGAGTACATTAGTTCACGCCCGATCCCATACGCGGGCACGGTGTGAGGTTGGTGAGACCTAAATAGCGCTATCAACTAATAACCCGTTCGCCCGACCCCGGCGACTAATCGGTATTAAGAAGTGAGGACTTGAGTGATAGAGTTTCGTTTAGTGTTGCTTGTTGCATCCAGTATAAACAGTAATTAACTAAAAGTCCCATTTAAGGGGAGAGAAGTAGGTTGGTATCCCTTACAAGGGGGATAGCGTTGTTTAAGTTTCCGTTTCCCAAACCACCGGGAACGCATGCTTTAATAGTTGTGAACTCACCTTGGGTTGCTCGGCAGACCGTTTACTTGGTCAAGTACGTTGGTCACCACGTCCTAACATGGTTACCAGTATAGGTCAGGTTTGGGTACAGGAAGATCACGTATATTCTACACATAGCTAACACATTGCATGCATAACGTATAAATATCCAGCAAGTTATCGAGCCTGTCCTAATACGTAAGCAGTTAAACAGTAACCGTCAACACCTAACATACAAATCATAAGTGCTATTGGGCCTATCCAATCATACTAATAGTTAATCGGTAACACTTAGTCCAGATAAACAGTAACAGGAAATCATGCAGCCCAAACATTCAATGCGGCCCAATAACTTAGTCGATCATCCTGATCGAGACTAAGCGGTCTCGACTCGAGACTATGCGGTCTCGAGTCGCAACCTAGTGGTCTCGGGTTGTGGATGGGTGGTCTCGAGTTGTCAAGCATAAGTCGCAACCCCTGAAGTCTCGAGTCGAGACCTTGCTGGTCTTGAGTCCTTGAAGCTTGTCTCAACTTGTCATGGGATGGTCTCGAGTCGCAAACACTGCGGTCTCGAGTTATGGCTTAACGGTCTCGAGTCGAGACTGGGGGTCTCGAGTTGTAACTCGATGGTCTCGAGTCGAAACCAGGGGTCTCGACTCGCATTCCTGCTGATTCTAGAACATGTGCCAGCTTTTTGTACTAGCCAATAACATTGCATAATCGTGATCTGGTGTATTATCCTATGAGAAATTACCAACATGTTTTCTTGTCTAACAAATAACCAAAATGGATCAAACAACCAGTTTTTCAAAAATTCAAGGCACATTCATATCATATTCATGTTGTTCATTGAAGAAGCAAGAACCCGAACGGGTCGGAACTGCTACGGTGATGAATACGAATATGACCACACCTCGTCTTCTTGTCCGAATCCTAGACCTGCAAATAAGAAGAGAGAAACGTGGGCAATGTAGAGACGGCCGGTAGAGGAAGAATCCCCTATTTCCAGCTACAAAAGTGTGTTGCCCTATATCTCATGCCCTAATGAGGAGGTGGAGACCTCCTTATATAGGAGATATGGGAAAACCCTAACCTCAATGGGCCAGGCCCAGTTAGGGGTTGTCTCTACGGGCCCACAGCCTAGTGTAGTATAAACTACAATGCGCTGGGCTTCACGGGTTAGTACGCAATAATAATATATAATTAATATAAAAGTGATAAATAGCATGAAAGTCCGACCGTTCGGGTCGGGTCCAGTACCATACCTCGTCATGTCCCCCCAGTCTAGTGTTGCTCCCGCGTGCAAGCGTGGGAGGAGCACTTAGACTTATTAGGAGCTCGGGAGTGAAGATCACTAATTTTAGGCTTACATGTTGTCCGAGTGCGAGAAAGTTGTTGGCCACGTTTGTTGTGGTTGTCGTTAGCTGTGAGTGGAGATAATGGAGCAGTGAATATCACACGATCGCGGAAACTGGTTGGATAAACCTAGCGCAAGCTGATTGATTGCAGGCAGTTGCCATTGGTATTGGCGCATTGCCTTGAGCTCGTTAAGGTTGCGCGTACGTGGTTAGGTCTCGTGCACGAGTCTTGGAATAAACTAAGTTTTGGTAGTTAAGTACCTCGCCTTTGGATGATTTTTTCAGGTGTGGCCCTGCTTTAGCGGTGCGCCCATAGTCATGGGGGCCATTGCAAAATATTCACCCTTTGATGTGACTTCTGTCGGTTAGCATATGGTACGCTAACGGCGTTCAACCCATTGAAAGAGTCGAGGTTGATGTGACGACGATCCCTACCACGCGTCCGTGTCGCCGGGATTCTCGTTGCCGTAATGTACAGCCATTGGTGGTCATAGACGCATACGCGGATGTTATACCACCTTAGGTGAATGTGAAAACGCTGGTGGTTGTACCAGTCATTGTTATTGATGATCCGATTATAGCAATTATCATTGCAGTCGGAAAGAATGATATACAATGCACCCCTGCAGAAGTGCTTGCTATGCTCAATGACCTCGGAAGGGTGCTTAGAGCGTTATTTATGTTCCCCACAATGTTTTTATAATTGTGGGACAAGTACTTGGTTTTTCATCAGTGGTTGTGCATCTATTACCAAGATACCCACTGGAATAGTAGTGGTTGAATACATCTATTACCAAGATGCCCACTCTTAGCGCTATATAATTTGATCATCTGACTTTGTTGCTATGAAAAATATTTCGTGTCAGAGTTGTTTTTTACCGTGATATGCAGTTCAAATGCAGTGGTAATATTTTGTACCGTAATGTGCAGTTTAAATGCGGTGGTATGTTGTGTTTACAAATGTTTATATGAACACTTGTAGATATTAGAAAGTGCTTTATAACCCGCGCGGTGTTAATGAACACTTGAACAACAAAGTGTTTTCTACGCGCTTGGCGTGAATGAACACTCATTGAGATAATGAAATGCTTTATACGCGCTAGGCGTGAATGAGCACTTATGTAAGCTACTACGTGCTTTTCCTGGACGCGCCCTGGCATGTGGAATGCTTATAGTAGGTGGCATGTCTGTGTACCTTGCCGACTGTGGCGTGAGGGTTTTCTTTTATCCATGTCGCGGACTAGTGTGGAGAACACACATCCGAATAAGCATTTTTCATGTCGCATAGCGTGTGGAATACTTATTCGAATGATCACGTATATTGGTTTTGTCGTGCGTTTGTCTTGACTACCAAATTACATATGTTGTGTCAAGTGGTATAGTCATAGGCCAAATGATGTGAGAAGTATAAATATTGTCTGGCGTATTGAAACATCCATATGATATAAGAGCCGATGCGAGTTAATGTGCAGTGGATATCACCTTAATGGGTAGCCTGAGGAAAACTGATCACTTTTAAGGCGTAATGGTGCTATACCCTGCTAGTCCCCCAGTTCAGTGCTGCTAAAGTATGTTAGTAGCTTTGAACTTGATAGGTAATAAAAAGAAATCGACAAGTAAACATGAAGTATAACATGCGAAGAAGACTTCGACATGCTTATTAATCGATTTAGATGTATTGTAGATAAGTGTGCGTAAAATAGGGGTGAAACCTTTATCGACACTTTTTGTTTAGTGGGCCATTCTAATAGGCACCCTTTTAATAAATGCAAGAATTATCAGGTCATTTTGAAAAGCAAATATATAACTTATGAAGTATTCTGCCAAGCTAGCAGGTTATGAATGAGTATCATATTTAAGGATGAGATTAAGAACCTGTCACCCGCGAGTCTTGTGCGTAGATGTCTGACATAACGCTTATGTCGAGTTCGAGATTGTCTATCGAATATAATAATCCAGCGTTTGAGGGTGCATGGTGAGAAATTACCTAGCTAGGTCTGCGTGCTTGCATAAGGATTATTCAATGTACAGGTTAGCATGGGTAAATATTATGACCATGTCCACTCATAGTCGTGTTGTCCCAAGCAGATTACCCAGTTCAACGATGCTAAGCGTGTTAGGACTTAAGTATCAAAAGTAATGATATAGGCGCATATGACACGTCAGATGACCAATCGAGCGTGGCCCCATGCATGTGTGGGCAATGAAATCTTCCATTCATGTGTTTGGAATCTTGTATTTTTGGGGTAGCATCACCATGTCAGGTTATATACGGGCCATTATATATGTATATATATAGCCAAGTGAACCAAAGGCGTGTGATGAGATGCCAAGCGCGTTTGAACAAATAAAAGTGTGTCGCGCCACTAAATAAAGCAATAAAATAGGATTGTACCTGGAATTTGCGTTCCGAAATATATAGCTCAGCTTAATGAACTTCCGCTTAGGTCTATCCTTACCAAAGTATAGCTTGGTGAAGGAGTAAACGTCGACAAGAACCACCTTACCAGTAAGAAGGTTTGACAAGAAGTTGCCAAACCGAAATCTCGTTGTTGAAGATGGGTTTTCAGGTGTGCGTGAAGATCGATCATCGCGTTCTGCCAATTGAATGTATTGCAAAGCCACCCAGTGGAACATTAAGAATATCTATTTTTGAAATAGACGACGATTCTATATTTGTTTAATAACAACAAAGTCTTATTATCATGCTTTTTTTTATCTTTTTTGTCCATGGGATGTCAGATACAGACATCATGAGAGTTGCTAAGGTCCAACCACCACGTGTATACTTGCTAGCCACCTATTTCATGTCTTGAGTATAGTGTCAAAATTTGTATGACTTATCCTTAGTTTTGACATTATTGTTGTAATGTATCCAAAAATTAAAGAGGGCCACTGTAAATGCTTACTTCGGCTATTATGCTCTCCGGAAATAACTTACATCCACCTTACTTGTGGGAAATGAACGATAGTTCGCCGGGGCTGCATGTTGATGATCCGCTGGAAGTGGCGGACCTGGACAGTACTCTTCCAGAGATGGGGCAGAGCAATATTAAGTGGCGGAGCAATATTAGTTGTGAGTGGTGGTCGGAGACATGGCACGTTGTGCGCGGTGACGGAGCTGTGTCTGCTGGCGCATTTTATGTGAAGGGTGAAGGAGGTGTGTCTGCTATGCAGATGGCGGAGTCTGTTCTATGTTGTGTGTTTAGGGTACGGCAATGGCGTGACCAAAATAGTCACCCTCCGGAGATAGTCGAGGCATGATGGCATCCCGCCAGAGATGGTGGGAGTGAGCGAAAAAGTCCGCCGTCGTGGCGGGTAGAATGAAAATTGTCCGCTAGGGGTGGCGCGATGAATAAAGGTGTCCACCGTAAGTAGTGCCACCAAGAAAGGTGTATGCCGGAGATGGCGTGACCGAGGATGTTGTCCGCCAGGGGTGGCGCGACAAAGGAAGTTGTTAAACTGGTTCGCATCATTGTAAGCTTATAATGTATGATGTGTGTACCGTTATATCACACATAATAAGGCATGTAGTAGAAGGATGTGGGGATGCGCGAATCCGCAAAGTTTTGTTTGAGGTTGGTATCTGTTTTGACTCATCGGACGGACTTCACTGCCACCATTGCCAAGCTCTTGGTTAATAAAACTGGCTCAAGGAGGATGGGTAAAGATTGAAGTGGTAGCCCGCCTAGGATGACGGGATGAGATAGTCGGGGGCCTATCTAGGGGTGTGCGGTGGCAGGCTAATGTACATGTTGTGTATAGTGGGTGTAGTTTATGTCCACATATGTGTGTAGGAGAGGACGCCACTAAAGGTGGCGAGCTTCTATTACGCGTGCCGACGATGTGAACCGGTTTCCCACCACCGGCGGCGGGAGCATGACGGTGGTCGTTGTATATGGCGCGAGTGTGAGGATATCCCCCCGAGGTGGTGGACTCCTGATTTGGGTGACCCCGTGAAAGACCTTATGTAGGAGAGGAAGAGGGCGAAAGTATTGTCCGTCGTTGATGACGGGTATCTATGCGTGCCTGTGACACCCGCCGACGGATGGCGGAAAAGTGGGTGACAGGAAGGCGAGTGACGTGAAGGCCGGTGGGCCTGAATACTAAAGGGGCGGAGAACTTCTCGTAGGCGGGGTATCATCCATATGACGACGAAACATGGATGCAAGGGTGTGAAATTGAGAGCATCTAGAACACCCTATGCACCACGCCAATGTCAGGATGACAGTGGCCCGCTAAGACGGTGATCCGCATGGGCAGCGTATTGGAGGGCAGTCCGAACTTGTTTGAAAAAGTCGTTGGTACTTTGCACGTGCATGGTTTTTAGTTGTTGTAACAATAGCAGGATGTGATGATAATCCGCGTGAGGTGGCAGAAGCCAGATGGTCGTCCGTCGGAGGTGGAGGGTATTACCTGGTCTTCTACTGGAGAAGAGCGGAGCGTGACGGTAAGCCGCCTGAGGGAGCGGGAGTGTATAAGGATTTCCACTGGAGATGATATGGCAAAGAAAAAGCATCCGCCATTTGTGGCGGGGTGATATAAGGCCTTTGTTGGAAACGACCTATGGTTAAAAGCGTCCGCCGGAAGCGGCAGGGTACATAAGAGCATTCGCCGGAAGTGCCACGGGGAAACGAGTGTTCCAGGGGCAGCGACGCGAGTAAGATGAAGCAAGGGTATGCTACTATTTATAATCGTATTGTTAGATTTTGCTTTTACAAATCATCGAAATATCACTCCTTGTTTTATGAATCTCTGTTCACAAGGATGTGTCATACAAGGTGATGACAAGATGCCTCTGAAAGTGTTGAAAAGTGTCCATATGCCTTAGTGTGTATATGCCATGTTAGACTTTTGTCATATGAAAATTTAGAAGGTTGTTTATACTTAGTGACGAACAGATCCCTGGGATGATGCATGAGTTTTTATATATGATGTTATGTACCATATTTGGAGAGATTTGTTTCTTCCCATAAATGCGCGTCGAAACTCGGATAAGCGCATATCGAGAAACTTGGTAGAGACAAACAAAGTGTGGTCCGTTGCCGTGTCCGACAAGCGGGGTGTATCTGCGCGGCGCCGGAGTGTGCCCTGTAGGTGGAGATTACTCGCGCGGTGGCAGAGTGTGTCGGCGAGCGGTTTACCCGCGTGGCGGGCGTGTCCGGCAACCGGTATACTCGCGCACCGGAGTTTACCCGCAACGACAAAGTATGTTCGGTAGGCGGAGTACTCACGCGGTGGAGTGTGTCCGACAACTGGTATATTCGTGCGGCCGAATTTATCCGCGGCAGCGGAGTATGTCTGACGAGCACGAGGCAAGCATAAAAGAAGCAAGCATATGCCTGGCCGGCTGTTTGCGATTGTAAACCTTTTGACAAAGGGTGCATGACAACTATTAGCAATTTAAAATTATAAAGCTAATACAAATTTCCTTTCTCAAGACAAAATTCACAGTTGCTAGTCACCCCATGAGACTGACTGTAGTGGGGCAACCTTTTGAGTGGGCGTCTTGCGACACGTGGCGCCACGTCATATTAGAGGATTTTGAGCAAAAAAGGGGTAGTGGGGCAACTTTGCTGGGTAGGGCGTCTTGCGACACGTGGCACCCATTTAATTTTGATTTTTTTTTTTATTTTAAAAATATAAAGTGTTATATTGTGGCCTCACTTGATTAATTATGGTGGATTATTGCATTGGGAATGAAAAAAGTGAGCAGGTTGTGTGATGAAGAGGCGACGAGAAGAGGTTGGGCTGGAGGGGGTCGCCACCCAGGTCGCCTAGGGGGGCGGTGTTCCAAGCGACTCCGGGCGACTCGGGTGGGGGAGTCGCCCCACGACACTCAGTCTGAGCTCTTAATAGTTAACTATATAATTAATTAGAAGAGCATTTAGGGTTTCAGTGACGTAAGAGAATCTTGCAATTTGTTTTGCTTTGTAAAAACCCTTATCAATAAATTTGTTTCACATGTCTTTGTCATGGCCCATTTGACAAACTTGTATCACAGAAGGAAGGTATATATTTACCTGATTTGATGTAAGTGACGGCTGTCAATGGAGGTGTGTAAACCCACAGACATGAATAATCAAAATATAGTTATGAGAAAACCTTACACAACAACCGGTTAGTACCCGCTTGCGGCTGAGCTTTGTATCCCCTAGAAACTTGGATAAGGAAGAATAACAAGATGTGGTTCGTGCCGGTCCCACGGATGGCGCCAATGAAGAAGCAAGAACCCGAACGGGTCGGAACTTCTACGGTGATGAATACGAATATGACCACACCTCGTCTTCTTGTCCGAATCCTAGACCTGCAAATAAGAAGAGAGAAACGTGGGCAATGTAGAGACGGCCGGTAGAGGAAGAATCCCCTATTTCCAGCTACAAAAGTGTGTTGCCCTATATCTCATGCCCTAATGAGGAGGTGGAGACCTCCTTATATAGGAGATATGGGAAAACCCTAACCTCAATGGGCCAGGCCCAGTTAGGGGTTGTCTCTACGGGCCCACAGCCTAGTGTAGTATAAACTACAATGCGCTGGGCTTCGCGGGTTAGTACGCAATAATAATATATAATTAATATAAAAGTGATAAATAGCATGAAAGTCCGACCGTTCGGGTCGGGTCCAGTACCATACCTCGTCATTCATCATTAAGGTTTTTATCATATTCAACAAACATATTCAAAACAAATCTATACTAGCATATGATATCTAATCAACACCCCATTAATGCATCAACTTTGGTTCTTAATAACTAGCATACATTCCTCGGTTCTAAAGCACATATACACATTCTTGAAGTTCATAACGATCTCGCATATTATTCACAACACACATGCATTTCTATATCACCTAACACACCATCTAGTCATCAAGCTAAATCATATGAGACACATTGTTCAAGTTGTACATCATCATGGCAAGGAGTTATAGGAACATCACGGTTAACACTTCATTTTTAAACATTCATATCCAATCAACCATCCATTAAGCAACATACTCATTCATAACTCATCATTTTTAACCAAACGACTACAAGGTTCTAACCGGCTAGATGATGAGGGTATGAAGAATCATTGAACTAACTTCCGGGTGACGATTTCAAGCTTGATCCGAGAGTCTTAGTGCTTCCGGTTGAATCCGAGAGAGATGAGAGGGGTTTGTGGTGGTGTTCTAGGGTTTTAGTGAGAGAGAGTGTGTGTGTGGAAATGTTGCAAATGGTGAAAAGTGGCAAGGTTGGCCACTCTTGTGGGTTTTATACCCGGACCGAGCCCAATTGTTTCACTGTTTACTCGAGACCAAGTGGTCTCGAGTCGGGTTCATGGTCCCGGTTTTGGTTCACTTATATTCATATATAACATACGTACAAACAACACATAGCACATTAAGATAATTCACAAATTTCCATTTAATAAAATATGTACACATAATTTCATTACTAGATGGTTGCTCGGGAAAACCCAGAGTGTCACATTATCCCCAAGTTTTAAGAACTTTCGTCCCGAAAGTTAAGGCAGCCACTGTCAAGCTGGTTAGTGCGTTTCAACGGGGTGTCACATCATCCCCCCGTTAGTTTGGAATTTCGTCCCGAAATTCGGTTGTAGCTTCAGTGGTGGAAGTTTCATTAGGGAATAACTGGGGATACTTGTGCTTCATCTGGTCCTCCCGCTCCCAGGTAAACTCTGGTCCACGGCGCGAGTTCCAACGAACTCGTACGAGAGGTATCTGGCTACGTTTGAGGGTCTTGATCTCACGATCCGTGATCTCAATCGGTTCCTCAGTAAAGTGTAGCTGTTCGTCAATAGTGAGTTCCTTGAAAGGAATGATGAGTGTTTCATCTGACAGACACTTCTTCAGATTAGACACGTGGAAAACGTTGTGCACAACACTCAGTTCTTCAGGCAGATTCAATCTGTAAGCGACCTTACCGATCTTTTCGTTAATTTCGAATGGTCCGACATATCGCGGATTAAGCTTGCCCCGTTTTCCAAAACGAACCACACCCTTCCAGGGTGAGACTTTAAGTAGAGCCCGGTCACCAACCTGGAACTCTAGCGGTTTCCTATCCTTATCAGTGTAGCTCTTCTGACGGTCACGAGCTGCCGCCATGCGTTGCCTAATCTGGGCAATCTTTTCCGTAGTGTCTACCATAAGTTCTGGACCTGTGATCTGGCTGTCACCAACCTCCGCCCAGCAGAGAGGCGATCGGCATTTATGACCGTACAATGCCTCAAAGGGTGTTGCCTGAATGCTGGTGTGGTAGCTGTTGTTGTAGGAGAATTCTACTAGCGGTAGGTGCTTTTCCCATCCCTTGCCAAAATCGATCACACATGCCCTAAGCATGTCTTCAAGGGTTTGGATGGTGCGTTCAGATTGCCCATCCGTTTGTGGATGATAAGCGGTGCTCATGTCTAAACGTGAGCCAAAAGATTTGTGCATAGCTTGCCACAACTCAGAAGTAAAACGCGCGTCTCGATCGGTAATAATAGAGGTTGGCACTCGGTGCTTCGAAACCACTTCCTTTAAGTATACCTCTGCTAAGGTAGAGAACTTGTCTGTTTCTTTAATAGCCAAAAAGTGGGCAGATTTAGTTAATCGGTCCACTATTACCCAAATGGTGTCATTTCCGCGTTGAGACCTAGGCAGGCCAGTAACAAAATCCATTGAAATTTGCTCCCATTTCCATTGCGGGATCTCTGGTTGTTGGAGTAGGCCCGATGGTTTCTGATACTCCGCCTTGACTCTCGCACAAGTCAAACATTTTCTGACATAGGTTGCTATGTGGGCTTTCATGCTAGGCTACCAGTATGTAGTCTTTAAGTCGTGGTACATCTTATCCGAACCAGGATGTACTGAGTAACGGGACTTATGGGCTTCATCCATTACAAGCTCGCGCAAATTCCCATAAAGTGGGACCCATATACGCCCGTTTACGTAGTAAGCACCATCTTCTTTTTGTTCTAGCCGTTTCCTTGATCCTCGCAGGGACTCAGCCCTGATGCGCTCGGCTTTCAAGTCTTCGACCTGTGAGTTTCGGATTTGCTTAGGGAGGTTCGAGTGGATGGTGAGCTGTAAGGCACGAACACGCTTAGGTTTGGTCTCCTTTCTGCTGAGGGCATCGGCTACCACATTAGCCTTGCCTGGATGATATTTAATCGCACACTCGTAGTCATTTAGGAGTTTGACCCATCGGCGTTGCCGCATATTCAACTCCTTTTGTTCCATTATGTGCTGGAGACTCTTGTGATCGGTGTAAATCGTGCACTTGGTACCATATAAGTAATGTCCCCAAATCTTGAGCGCGAAAACCACAGCTCCGAATTCTAAGTCGTGTGTCGTGTAGTTTCGTTCATGGATCTTGAGTTGTCGCGAAGCGTAAGCAATAACCTTCTCGCGTTGCATCAACACGCAACCAAGTCCTTGAATAGAAGCGTCACAGTAAACAACAAAGTCGTCGGTACCTTCAGGTAAGGAAAGAATAGGAGCACTACAAAGGTTCTTCTTTAGTTCCTGAAAGGCAGATTCTTGAGCATCACTCCATTTGTAAGTAACACCCTTCTGAGTGAGGGTCGTAAGTGGTTGAGCAATCTTAGAAAATCCCTTGATAAATCTTTGATAGTATCCTGCCAATCCCAAGAATTGGCGAACTTCGGTCGGAGTCTTAGGTATAGGCCAATTCTTAATGGATTCGATCTTAGCGGGGTCGACATGAATCCCATCCTGATTGACTATGTGCCCAAGGAAATGGACTTCTCTAAGCCAGAAATCACATTTCGAGAATTTGGCGTACAGTTGCTCATTGCGAAGGAGTTCGAGAATAAGACGCAGGTGTTGTTCATGCTCTTCTTGACTTTTCAAGTAAATTAGGATGTCGTCAATAAACACAATCACGAACTTGTCGAGGTAGGGTTTGCACACTCGGTTCATGAGATCCATGAAGATCGCAGGTGCGTTGGTCATTCCGAAAGGCATAACAAGGAATTCGTAGTGACCATAGCGGGTTCTGAAAGCAGTCTTAGAGATGTCCTCATCGCGGACTCTCAGCTGGTGATAGCCCGACCGCAGATCAATCTTGGAATAATAGCTCGACCCTTGCAGTTGGTCGAACAGATCATCGATACGGGGAAGTGGATAACGATTCTTGATGGTAACCTTGTTCAGTTCTCGGTAATCAATGAACATTCGGAGTGCGACATCCTTCTTTTTGACAAAGAGCACTGGGGCTCCCCAGGGTGATGAGCTAGGACGGATAAAACCTTTGTCCAAAAGTTCTTGTAGTTGAGTAGAAAGTTCCTTGAGTTCTGCGGGAGCTAGACGATAAGGTGCACGAGCTATAGGTGCTGCCCCGGGAGCTAGCTCGATTTGAAATTTGACCTGACGGTGTGGAGGAAGTCCAGGTAGTTCTTCAGGAAATACCTCGGGATAGTCGCGTACCACTGGAAAATCTTCAATCCTGTTTTCCTTTTTCTGCGTGTCGGCAACAAGTGCTAAGATAGTAGCGTGCCCCTTTCGTAAACACTTCTGGGCTTTTAAGAATGAAATGATGCCTGTGACTTCTCCGCTTTTGTCGCCTTGGATGATAAGGGGTTTGTCGGGAGGACGGGGAATACAGACAGCTTTCTCTTGGCAGAGGATTTCCGCTCGATGCTTGGATAACCAATCCATACCAATGACGACGTCGAAGCTTCCGAGAATGATGGGGAAGAGATCGATACAGAAGGTCTGACCAGACAATTCTAGTTTGCAATTACGAATAACGTGTGAGGCTTCGAGGTTTCTACCGTTAGCTATTTCAACGATGTGCTTAGAGCTTAACGGCGTAAGAGTGGACTTAAGCTTCTTACTAATACGTAGGGATACATAACTAGCATCTGCTCCAGAATCAAATAATATGGAAACATAACGATCATTAAGTAGGAACTTACCCGCCACCACGTTAGGGTCGTTCCTTGCTTCCCCAGCTCCAATCACAAAAGCCCTTCCTCTGGCACCATTTCCAGCATTGTTGTTATTGTTCCCAACACCCTGATTGTTGTTGTTCTTATTCAGTTCAGGGCAATCCTTTCGCATGTGCCCCGTTGCTCCACACTTGAAACATCCACGGTTGTTTCCTTGTTGCTGTGGTGGTTGTTGTTGATTCTGCCTAGCTGGAAGTTGGCTCCTGCAGTCTTTGGCTTCATGCCCCATCTTGTTGCATCGCTGACACTGACTTTTGCCACAAGGCCCACTGTGGTGTCGGTTACATTTGTTACACTTGGGGTGGTTTCCTCGATAGCCACCCTGTTGCTGAGGGCCCTTGTTGCTTTCAGTCTTCCTTTGTTGAAGTGAGGCCTGAGTGGGGTTAGCATCCTTACCCTGATTTCCATCCCCCTTTCGTTTGTTATCGCTAGAAGTTCCGGCAGTGGCATTGATCCTTTTGGGCAGCTTGCCCTCTTCCACAGCCTGATCGGTGAGTTTGTGAGCAAGACGGACCACTGGTTGAATGGTATTGAGGTTGGCTGAGGTCATATGGCTCCTGATTTCTGGGGCCAAACCTTTGATGTACAATTCGATCCTTCGATACATAGGTCGAGACATGTTTTGGCAAAGTGCAGCATAGTCATTGGACTGTTTGGTGTAGGTCTCAATCTTTGACCCAATCATCTTGAGCTCAAAGTACTCGTTTTCGAGCTTGTGGATGTCATCCCTGTGACAGTATTCTTCCTTGATCATGTCCTTAAAATCTTCCCACGCAGTGGCATTAGCAGTTTCCAAACCGAGCATCTGAATTTGTGCTTTCCACCATGAAAGTGCGTTTCCTTAAAGTGTACCAGTCGCAAACTTCACCCAGTTAGCAGGGGGACACTCGCAGACAGCAAAGACAACTTCGGCCTTTTCAATCCAGTGCAGAAGGCCTATGGCACCCTCAGTGCCATTGAAAGGGAGAGGCTTGCAATCCATGAAGGTTTTGAAAGTACAAACACGTGGTTGCGCGGGCGCTTGCTGACCTGTTGTGAGAAGCGAAGCGAATAGGCTTAGTGGTGAAAAGACGATGCGAGGGTAGGATCTAAACATCCTAAAGTAACGAGTTTACCTCCAGGGTGAGCTGCGAAAGCTGCATCCACCGTGTTGAGCAAGTTAGTGAACTGAGCTTGAGTCATGTTAACGTTTCCTCTTCCGCGTCCACTCATTGTCTTCATAACCAGAAAACACAGCGTGAGTGTAACGTCATAATGTGGCGAGAATGAGATAGAGGAGAGGTATATCTATCTGGCTAGGTATACCAGTACGTATAGTGGAATATAAGTCATAAAGTAATCAAGTAAGTAAACACAAGTCCAAGCTATGGGGCCTAGTGCGTTGAGTCTTGCCCTTGGAGTGTAGTGTCGTCACGAGTCACGGGTTATAGTCTGGTTTTTTCTCAAAAAGACTTTCTTTTTAAAACCTAGTTCACTATAACCAATGGCTCTGATACCAATCTGTCACACCCCCAAAATCCACTTGCGGAGTACCACTGCTTGGAGGCGTGACTGACCAGGATCCAGCCACTAATTATACTGAGCATTGATTAATAATAATAAATGTTCACCAACCACAATAGTTAGTAAGCATCATAGTATTAAGGTTTTAAAAGTTAAAGTTCAAATAACAGATTAAGTAAGCAGCGGAAGCATAAACCAAACAGTTTCAAAACAAAGTTCATAGTTCAAGATTATTTAGAGCCCAACACATGGGTTAGACGACCACTACACATCCCCAAGTAGCAAGCTCCTGAGTCACTGGGTACCTGCAAAGCATGCAGTAGGGTATCAACAAAAATGTTGGCGAGTTCACGAGTTGTCCAGTTTTTAATTACCAAAAACTTGTTTCACCAGTTAATTTATCCGTTTATACATGCCATGGGGAGCTACCCCATAAGTAAGCGACTAAACTGTTTTTACAATACCGAATACTATTCATCCGTACGTTTCCGTAGAGTGCCCCGTTCGTCAATGTTCTATCATCATTGACGGTTTTGACAGAGTACATTAGTTCACGCCCGATCCCATACGCGGGCACGGTGTGAGGTTGGTGAGACCTAAATAGCGCTATCAACTAATAACCCGTTCGCCCGACCCCGGCGACTAATCGGTATTAAGAAGTGAGGACTTGAGTGATAGAGTTTCGTTTAGTGTTGCTTGTTGCATCCAGTATAAACAGTAATTAACTAAAAGTCCCATTTAAGGGGAGAGAAGTAGGTTGGTATCCCTTACAAGGGGGATAGCGTTGTTTAGGTTTCCGTTTCCCAAACCACCGGGAACGCATGCTTTAATAGTTGTGAACTCACCTTGGGTTGCTCGGCAGACCGTTTACTTGGTCAAGTACGTTGGTCACCACGTCCTAACATGGTTACCAGTATAGGTCAGGTTTGGGTACAGGAAGATCACGTATATTCTACACATAGCTAACACATTGCATGCATAACGTATAAATATCCAGCAAGTTATCGAGCCTGTCCTAATACGTAAGCAGTTAAACAGTAACCGTCAACACCTAACATACAAATCATAAGTGTTATTGGGCCTATCCAATCATACTAACAGTTAATCGGTAACACTTAGTCCAGATAAACAGTAACAGGAAATCATGCAGCCCAAACATTCAATGCGGCCCAATAACTTAGTCGATCATCCTGATCGAGACTAAGCGGTCTCGACTCGAGACTATGCGGTCTCGAGTCGCAACCTAGTGGTCTCGGGTTGTGGATGGGTGGTCTCGAGTTGTCAAGCATAAGTCGCAACCCCTGAAGTCTCGAGTCGAGACCTTGCTGGTCTCGAGTCCTTGAAGCTTGTCTCGAGTTGTCATGGGATGGTCTCGAGTCGCAAACACTGCGGTCTCGAGTTATGGCTTAACGGTCTCGAGTCGAGACTGGGGGTCTCGAGTTGTAACTCGATGGTCTCGAGTCGAAACCAGGGGTCTCGACTCGCATTCCTGCTGATTCTAGAACATGTGCCAGCTTTTTGTACTAGCCAATAACATTGCATAATCGTGATCTGGTGTACTATCCTATGAGAAATTACCAACATGTTTTCTTGTCTAACAATTAACCAAAATGGATAAAACAACCAGTTTTTCAAATATTCAAGGCACATTCATATCATATTCATGTTGTTCATCATTAAGGTTTTTATCATATTCAACAAACATATTCAAAACAAATCCATACTAGCATATGATATCTAATCAGCACCCCATTAATGCATCAACTTTGGTTCTTAACAACTAGCATACATTCCTCGATTCTAAAGCACACAAACACATTCTTGAAGTTCATAACGATCTCGCATATTATTCACAACACACATGCATTTCTATATCACCTAACACACCATCTAGTCATCAAGCTAAATTATACGAGACACATTGTTCAAGTTGTACATCATCATGGCAAGGAATTATAGGAACATCACGGTTAACACTTCATTTTTAAACATTCATAACCAATCAACTATCCATTAAGCAACATACTCATTCATAACTCATCATTTTTAACCAAACGACTACAAGGTACTAACCGGCTAGATGATGAGGGTATGAAGAATCAATGAACCAACTTCCGGGTGACGATTTCAAGCTTGATCCGAGAGTCTTAGTGCTTCCGGTTGAATCCGAGAGAGATGAGAGGGGTTTGTGGTGGTGTTCTAGGGTTTTAGTGGGAGAGAGAGTGTGTGTGGAAATGTTGCAAATGGTGAAAAGTGGCAAGGTTGGCCACTCTTGTGGGTTTTATACCCGGACCGAGTTGGTGCACCCTAGTGGGTTTCCGGGCATCATGGCCCAACCGGCCCAATTGTTTCACTGTTTACTCGAGACCAAGTGGTCTCGAGTCGGGTTCCTGGTCTCGGTTTTGGTTCACTTATATTCATATATAACATACGTACAAACAACACATAGCACATTAAGATAATTCACAAATTTCCATTTAATAAAATATGTACACATAATTTCAATACTAGATAGTTGCTCGGGAAAACCCAGAGTGTCATAGTTTTCGCCTATTATCAGCATAACTCTTGTCGATCCCGTGCTGCTTTTAGTCTTTCCTTGACTTGAATAATTTTGTCTGTTGTTTCCTGTACTACTTCTGGTCCAGACAGTTGATTTTCTCCAATTTCTGCCGAACAGACTAGAGTTCGGCACTTTCGTCCATAAAGTGCTTCAACTAGTGCAGCATTGATACTGGTATGATAGCTGTTATTGTAGGAAAATTCTATTAATGTTAAATGATCGTCCCAATTTACTCTGAAATCAATTACACAAGCTCTAAGCATATCTTCCATTGTTTGAATTGTTCTTTCGCTTTGTCCGTCCGCTTGAGGATGATAAGCAGTGCTAAGATTTAGTTTGGTTCCCATGGCTTTTTGGAAACTAGTCCAAAAATGAGAAGTAAAACGGCTATCTCTATCAGAAACAACAGATAAAGGAATTCCATGTAATGAAACTATTTCATTTATATATAACTTGGCTAACTGTTCCATACAGTAAGTTTCATTCATTGGTAAGAAATGAGCAGACTTGGTTAATCTGTCTACAATCACCCAAATTGTATCATTTCCTTTTCTTGTCTTGGGTAGTTTAGTAACAAAATCCATTGTTATCAAGTCCCATTTCCATATAGGCATTTCTAGTTGCTGCAATAAACCTGAGGGTTTCTGATGTTCAACTTTAACTTGGGAATAAATTAGACACTTAGCAACATAGGTTCCTATATCCTTTTTCATTCCTATCCACCAGAAATTCTTTCTTAAGTCTGGATAAATTTTATCACTTCCGGGATGTATCGTATACTTAGACTTATGGGCTTCTTCTAAAATTCGGTGGCGTAGGTTTCCTTGTTTGGGTATCCAGATTCTTTTCTTATGGAATCTCCAAATTTCATCTGTTCCTTGTTCTAATTCCTTAATCATTCCTTTTAATTTTTCAGTATCGTCCTTGATGACTGATTCCTGTATTTTTCTAATTTGCTCATTTAAATCTATTTGCAGATTTAATTTGAGAGAACTTACTCTTTTGGGCTTTTCATGATACTTTCGACTTAAAGCATCAACTACTACATTGGCCTTTCCTGTATGGTACTGGATATTACAATCATAAACACTAAGAATTTCCATCCAGCGTCTCTGTCTCATATTTAACTCCTTCTGCCCGAAAACATATCTTAAACTCTTATGGTCGGTGAAAATAGTAAATTTGCTACCGTAAAGATAGTGTCTCCAAATTTTAAGGGCAAAAATTATGGCTCCTAACTCTAGATCATGGGTTGTATGTAACACCTCGTAAAATCACGACCAATATAATGAAGACACGTGTCATGAGCTTTAAACGTGTAATGGATTAAATACGAGGGACTAAAGTTGACAAACAAAGAAAGTATATGCGTAAAAGGATTCAAAGTGTCAACATTTGATAATTATACCTTTCAACGACCCTATACGATGTTATACCCTTAAACGAATGAATTATGAATCATATGAAGCCGTTGGTGGAACAAAGTGAAAGTTTACAAACCACAAGGGTTAAATGTGTCAACATGTTTAATTTATACCTCTGACTGACCTTTTAACGAACCCGAAGCTTTGTAGTGATTAATTATGTCCACGAGAATAAGTGATAAAAATTTCACAAGGTTTCGATATCATATAAGGAAGATACGTTAACATTCGTAAGTAAGGGGTTAAAAGCGTCAACGTTGAAATTCAGGACTTTTCGGTGATCGTATAACTAACCGGGGACTTAACAAAGTTTTTTTATAACTTGGAGTCCTTAAAAGTCAAGTTGGAGGGTTAAAAGTGCAATAAAACAAGTTAAAATCAAGTTTAGCAGGACCAGGGACCAAATGTGCAATTGCTGAAACTTTGTAACTGGAACCCAGCATCCATACCGGCCGCGTAAGACCTTCCAGGTCTCTTACGCGGGCTACCTGAGAACCACCAGCGTCCAAAAAATATGGACAGGTGCCTGTTTAGCAGGTTAAACCGACTTATGAGCATGGTATTCGAATTCAGGAGCTTTGCCAACAGATTTTCATGCATAGGGGGCACCTGTGATGATCAGGAATCACCCATAGACCTTGTTGGCATGATCTTGTTCAATCAAAGTCCCTATATAAGAGCACTTGTTTGCAACATTTTTGACATTCACTTGAAAATCATTCTAACTGAATTTCTGGAGCTCCCTGGACCTCAAGCAAGATTCCATTAGCTTCTAAATCGTGCTAGGTACTTCAGTAAGCTTCCTTAACCTCTCTAATTCGTGTTCTATTAGTTTAATGGCCTAAAGTCAAAGACGTCGTAATTAAGCTTTGACTTAGTGATTAATCACTAATGGTCCAGTCATATTTTGAATTGAAAGTGGCTATGAGTTGGTAATTATGTGGGTAATAAACCCTTAAAAGGGCACCCTCTGAATCCCACTCTAACTAGGTCAATTGTCGGGTCAAACTTAATTATAAAAAGTCAACAGAAAGCTAATTTTTGAATAAACACATAATTAACAATGTAGAATCCATGAAACCTGTTTTATCAGTTGTATAACTTGGTAATTAATGTAAGAACATGTCTAAGCATGTTCAACCTGACAATTTTGAGTTTAGGCTCGGTTCGGAACCGAAAGTCGCAAAAGTAGATTTTTGCTTTGACTTTCACTTCTGACCCGATTTAGATTGTTTTAGAAATGCCTTCAGCTTCCATTAGGTCCATGATTCATATTAGTATAACTCTCTGAGATTATACAACTTGGATCCTAATTTATCCGATTCATTTGCATGTTTCCATTATATGCCTAAATGTTGACCATTATGCCCTTTTGACCTTAAAACGAGATTTTTGAAAATGTGAGAGGACAATAATCTTTGTTACTGATTTATAAACTTGTCCTAAAAATTTGACATCAGTTTTAGGTCTAGATTAGGAGTTATGCTCAATATCGTAATTTAGAAGATTTTTATTAATTAAAAGGCATAATTAGCATAAGGCCTATCTAAACCCGAATTTTGACACCAAACCTTTTACCCACTGAGGTAATATAATATTTTGGGATTTTTGAATATTTTTATTTATTTTTAAGCTGAGCATAACATAGGGTTCTTGCTTTAATTCGGTAATTGTCGGTTATACCCTTTTTATCAATAAAATGAGTTTTACATAACCTTTTGATACTAAAATTTTTGCTACTGATTTTATATGATAAATAAAATATTTTAAGCCTTCTGGAATGATAAAAATACCAGCTTTACTTATAAAACCCGAAAATCGCTTAAAACCGCCTTTTTACGCGTTTTAAACGCATAGTATGAGTTAAAACTATTTTTAACATATAAGACTTAATACCTACTGATGTTTTAAGTAAATTTTTATACTTTAACAGTAAGCAAAAGTTTTAAACTCAGATTCCCAAATTTAACCTTTAAAGGTTATGTGAAATTACCAAAATGCCCCTTCGGTGCATAGTTTGATTATAAATGATAAATTTCACATATAGGCAATACCCTACTGATATAACTTATTGAATTAAATATTTTTACTGATCTTTTCATACCTGAACCTCAGATTAATAATTAATCTCTTTTATAACCTTTAAAATGACCAAAATACCCCTACGGGGCTTAATTTGAGTTTAAATTTGTTTTGGGAATAATGGAAGGTATCTTACTGATATCACAACATATTTAAGGCATATTAACTTAGGAAACCTGGTCATGAGTCATTTGTTTACACGTTATGCATTTTTCGCGTTCGCTGCGGTTTATGTAACTAATTTGCATAAATTAATCGAAACGGGTCAAACCTTATCATTATTATCTCAAAATCCATAATGTGTTTGGTTCACCCATATTATACAAGTCTTCAAACTTGTCGGGTCTAAATCACATTCTATTCCGGTCTTCGCTTAATCTTGCATTTTGAACCGTATACCTTCCTTTAAAACTAACCGGTCTAAGTTTAAACTTAAGTAAGACCCGTTAGGAATCTAATAGGTTATTAAAACCTTCGTTCCAGATTTAGGAGCCAGGTAAAAGATAACTGCATTTGCTGATTTGTACATCTGAGATAAATTTGTACAATTTGCTCAGGTAAATACTTTTAACTTATTTTCCCTTATACGGGCTTGGGGTACGGTATATAAAATACCGCTTGGTCGGGCATTGAATTTTTAATCATATGAAGGTTAATTTATTGAGATGACCCGTTTAATCTGTTTTGTTTGTTTTAAGCCTTTGGGGGGTTAATGACCATGTCCTGGATATCCTCGGCTCATTCATTGAAATGGCCACGACTTAAGCACGGGGTGTAGGCATACACCTGCCGGTGCGTATGTAAAAATAATATAACCGCCTGTTCGAGAATAACTCGCCGCGGGATATATTATGTGGTGTGTCTATTAATCTTTAACCCGGTATTCAGCCCGGGCTACTGAACGTATTATAAACATGTAATTATTTAACAAGTTTATTTTTAAATAATTATCCCAAGTTATAAAAATATTTTGTGCCTTGTGCATTCAAATCAATTTTCTTAAACATTTTCAAAATGAGTCGGTTAATTGTATTTACCAGTGTAAACTGACGTATTTTCCAAAAAGGCTAAGTGCATGTACTAAATGGAATAGGCTGGCTACTCCTAGCATCAATAAAGAGTCTTGCAAGCTTAGATGTTTATAAATCTGTTGAACAATGCTCCTTTTAACTTTGATCCTCCTGTGGATCCTTTATAATCGTTTTTGTAATAAATGATATTACTTTCGTTCGGTTTTTAATGTTTTTATCTTTCGACTTCCGCTGTGTATTAAACTGTGATAAATTGTTTATGATGATATCAACTACGTCACGATACTCCCCACCGGGCCCACCGGTAATACGTGGAAATATCGGGGTGTGACAGGTTGGTATTAGAGCCAACATTGAGTGAATTAAACACTAGCCTTTTGTGTTTAATCTCAATGACACAGTTTGCACATTCCTCGACTTCCGAGTCTAGACAAGGAACTTAGGACTAATCCTAATTTATTTTAATTTTGTCCTTTATTTTTCCTTTGTTGTCCTTTTGTTTGTTTTGATAGGTTCAACAAAATGCCACCAAGGTTTCGTAGAGGAGGAAGAGGCAAGGGGCCATTCAACCCCCCCAACGATCACGAGGTCGGACCTTCCCACCGGCGAACACAGTCCGTGACAATTAGCACAAGTCCCCAGGAGGATTGGAGGACATATTTGTAGCCAGCGAGGCGATCTGTCTCACTAAGTTCGTCACCCTCGTACCTTCATTCTTTCGGGCCGCAATCGGAGAACGAGCCCGAAGATTCACACCACTCCTTCTTGTCGTTGCGACGGTCAACCTCTCATCGGGCCTTTCAGGACCCGACACCTTATTTTCAGAGCCGGTTCAACCCTGCAAACCAGGTTGAAGAACCAATGGGTCACAACCCATTGGGCCCTGAAGACCATTTCCCTGAAGCTCAGGGAATGGATATGGATGATGACCCAGATCCCGCCGAGCCACCATCTGGGACACCTACTCACCCCATCGAGATTTCGGATGGGTCGTCATATCATGGATCACCTTATCGTGGTCCAGACAGTTATGAGGCAAGATTTGCCCAATACGACTGGGTGTTTACTCCCAGTTACCACTCATCGCAGCCGCAGCAGCAAAAGGATCACTCGGAGGATTTGCGTTTTGTAGCGGTTACTCCACCGCCACCACCACCAGTGCAACAACCGCCTCCGGAGCCACCGAGGCGTAGGAGATCAGGAGCACGGATGTCCATGCGAGGGGGAATCCATATCAACACCCCTCAGCATTCAAGTGGCAGTCATTACCCGCCACTATATGAAGACCCACAGATGGGAGGGCCTTCGAACCTTGTTTCTGAGGTAGAGTCTGCGCCAGTAGCACCGCCCCCAGTGGGTTATGATAACCCAATTCCTACATACGCCGGAGTAGCGGCGTATAACCCTTTCGAGCAGCCAGCCCATACTAACTACAACTACGCCGAGGCTGACCCATACCTGGTAGCAGCAAACTACAATGCTCTCCATCCTAAAGAACCCTATGGAGGTCCCTGGCAGGCTGGATACCCGACCTATGGGTACTAATACCCGCCACCTCCTCAACCTCTACAGCCGCAGCAGCCGCAGCCACCGCAAATCCAGCCACCACAGCAACAGGAGATTTTACAAATGTTGAGCCAGGTGGAACGGGAGGTTTGAGAGGAGCGTAGAAGCCACCGGGGATTTCTTAAAGGTTTGGCGAGCTTAATCAAGGGAAAGAGCAAAAGGGATCATTAAATTCCTTGTTTGTTTGCTTTGTATTTCTTTAATTTTCAATCAAGTCCCTTCGTGGACATCTATTTCTGTATCCAGACCCTATGAGGACTTGTAGTTTCAGTTTAGCCCCTGCGTGGGCAAGTTATTTCTGTTAAAGTCATGTTTAGGGCAATATGTACTCTTTTAAATTTTAGTGGCATGTTAAAAATTTAAATTTCATTTTGTCATAATGTGCATAAATGTAATATATATATGAAATAAATAAATCTAAAATATGTCACTCCTTTTATAAGCTTTGCCTTTAAATATTAAATAAGAATCTTAAAGGGTATAACCTAGTCTGCATGTCATTATAAGACCTGGCCATGATGGTAAAACCTGTTTAAAAAGATTCAAATCCTTGTTAACATCTGAAAATATGTTAACACTCCTGGCAGACGTGATTCGTAAAATCACGCATGTCATCCTTATATTGGATTATTCCAATTCCTTTTTTTTATTTAAACATCCATTTGTGATGTAATGCCTACGGGCCATAATCATTGTCATATAAGACAAAAGACAGTTGTAGCCTATAACTCCCTGTCAAGAAAGGTAATGAACTATGATTCAATGCCTTAATGCCTCGATCATGTAAGATCATGGCTTATAGCTTAAATTGTCCCTGTGACCTGGCCTTATGTGCCATTATAATATGTTAATAAATTATGACTGACGATAATTACAATCCTGAATGAATATGCCTAATTAAATTAACCAATATGGCTTATGATTACCATGGTTAATGAATTGCCATAAAAGACAATTCTATAATGGACTTTTGAATAAATCTTGTCAATCTTTTATGTAGCAAACAAGCTACATGGCCAGGTCAGACGAAGTCAACAGTCACCCGAGGGAGAATCATGACACTTCCAGAGTTAACGTAGCGGGCGCGGAATTGAAGGCATTAATAGATAATGCCGTGACTCGAGCTCTTAACAGACAATTTAATGAATCGAGTGAAACTCGCGTTAGGACTCAGTCACTACCTCATTCAAAACCAACCTCCAAGACTCATACAGCTCGCAAGAGTGATTCTCATCACTCATCAAATCATAGGAGTGTTCCATCTAGGAAAGTTGTGCTCAATCAAGAGCCGCGTGTTAAGGGCTGTTCTTATAAGTATTTCATCTCCTGTAAGCCTAGAGACTTTACAGGCGGAAAGGGAGCCGTCGATTGTATGACCTGGCTCGATGAGATGGATACGGTAGTTGACATTAGTGGTTGTACGGAGCTGGACGTTGTGAAGTTTGTGTCACAATCGTTTAAGGGAGAAGCTCTAGCTTGGTGGAGGTCACTGATTCAAGCTACAGGAAAGATCCACTTATACAGCATGTCTTGGGAGCAGTTTGTTGCTCTAATCAAGGAAAATTTCTGCCATCAACACGAAGTTGAGAAGATCGAGACCGACTTTCTGACATTGGTTATGAAGAATTTAGATTGTCAGGCCTATCTCACGAGCTTTAACACTATGTCACGTTTGGTTCCATACTTGGTTACACCAGAACCAAAACGTATAGCTCGATTAATTGGGGTTTAGCCCCGGAGATCAAAGCCAGTGTGAAGGCATCCCGACCTACTACCTTTAGGTCTGTAGCTGATCTGTGACTATCTCTTACCCTTGATGCGGTCAGGCAGAAATCTCTTAGGAATTCTGATGCTGGAAAGAGAAAACGTGAGGATAATAACTCACACCGTTCAGACAAGAAGCACAAAGGGAACTCTGATCACAAGAAGAGTTCCGGGTTTAGAAAAGATGATCAACAGTCGGGTGAAACAAGTGTAAAGTTTGCAAGAAACGTCATCTGGGAAGATGCAGATACGAATCGAAGTCCCAATCACAGCCCAGGGCTTGTGGGATTTGTAAGTCGAATGAGCACAAGACATTAGACTGCAAAAAGATAAAGGATGCAACGTGCTATAACTGTAACGAAAAAGGGCACATCAAGTCCAACTGCCCAAAGTATGCCAATAAACCTGAAGAAGGCAAAAAGACCAATGCTAGGGTCTTTCAAATGAATGCACGGGAAGCAGTTCAGGATGACAACGTGATAACAGGTACCTTTCTTATCAATGATGTCTATGCAAGGGTATTGTTTGATTCAGGTGCAGATAAGTCGTATATAGATAATAAGTTTTGTAAGTTGTTAAATCTGCTTGTTAAAACCCTAAGCATAAAGTATGAAGTAGAATTGGCTGATGGTACCATAGAAACTGCTTCAACCGTGTTAGATGGATGTTCATATCCATTAGGAACCACTCTTTTCCATTGTCTTTGCTTCCTATGAAACTAGCTGGATTCGACATCGTAATAGGCATGGATTGGTTATCTCATAACCAAGCTCAGATTGTTTGTGATAAGAAGCAAGTGGTTATCAAGACTCCGTATGGTGAGCCACTTACCATACAAGGAGACACTCAGCATGGGTTGCCTAAGCAAGTGTCTATGCTTAAGGCATCAAGGTGTATGAAGAAAGGTTGTGTCATTTATATGGAACAAGTGACTATTAATGAACCAAAGCCCAAGATCGAAGACATTCCCATCATTTCTTAATACCCTGATATATTTCCTGAAGAACTACTTGGTTTACCCCCAGATAGGCAAGTGGAGTTTAGAATTGATATTATACCTGGAGCAGCACCTGTTGCAAGAGCACCTTACCGGTTGGCCCCAACTGAGATGAAAGAGTTGAGAACTCAGCTGGATGATTTGTTGGCAAAAGGATTTATTAGGCCTAGCTCATCTCCTTGGGGAGCACCGATTCTGTTTGTGAAGAAAAAGGATGGATCAATGCGTTTATGCATTGATTATCGAGAGCTGAACAAGGTGACAATCAAGAATAGGTATCCATTGCCCAGGATCGACGATTTGTTCGATCAACTTCAAGGAGCAAGCTACTTCTCCAAGATTGATTTGAGGTCAGGCTACCATCAACTGAAGGTGAGAGACGAAGATGTGCACAAGACTGCATTTAGAACTCGCTATGGCCATTACGAGTTCTTAGTGATGCCGTTCGGGCTCACTAATGCACCATCAGCGTTCATGGATCTCATGAATCGCGTTTGCAAACCCTACTTGGACAAGTTTGTCATCGTCTTCATTGATGACATCCTTATTTACTCAAAGAATCAGGCTGACCATGAGAAGCACCTTCGTTGTGTTCTTAAACTTCTTCAGCATGAGAAGCTCTACGCCAAGTTTTCAAAGTGTGACTTTTGGTTTCATGAAGTCCAATTCCTTGGACATATGGTTAGTGAGCGTGGTATCCAGGTGGATCCCGCTAAGATTGAGGCTATCATGAATTGGCAAGAGTCGAATACGCCCACAGAGATTCGCAGCTTCTTAGGTCTGGTAGGATACTACAGGCGTTTTATTGAAAATTTCTCAAGGATTGCTGCACCCCTAACTTCGTTGACTAGGAAGAATATAAAGTTTGATTGGGGTCCTAAGCAACAAGAATCATTTGATATACTTAAGCAGAAACTGAGCAATGCTCCTGTGTTGACATTTCCTGAAGGGATTGAAGAATTTGTGGTTTACTGCGACGCATCAAACACTGGCATGGGATGTGTACTGATGCAGAAAGGCAAGGTGATTGCCTATGCTTCCCGACAATTAAAGGTGCACGAAAAGAATTACACCACCCACGACTTGGAATTGGGTGCCGTTGTATTTGCACTAAAACTTTGGAGGCATTATTTATATGATACCAAATGTGTGATCTATTCTGATCATAAGAGCCTTCAGCATCTGTTCAATCAGAAGGATCTGAACACGAGGCAGCGTCGATGGACGGAGACTTTAAATGATTATGATTGTGAAATCCGATACCATCCAGGCAAGGCGAATGTGGTCGCTGATGCGTTGAGCAGAAAGGAAAGAGTTAAGCCCATTAGGATCAATGCCAAGAGCATTGAATTGAAGAACAACTTGAATGAAAGATTGTTGGCCGCTCAGAAAGAAGTTGTATTAGAAGCCAACTATTCGAATGAAAAGTTGGGAGTAACTGCTGAACAATTATCATATAGCAAGGATGGAATCCTAAGATTGAATGGACGAATATGGGTTCCAATTTATGGAGGACTTAGGGATGTAATTCTTCAAGAAGCCCATACCTCCAAGTATTCTGTTCATCCTGACTGTGATAAGATGTACTAGGATTTGAAGGCAAATTATTGGTGGATAGGTTTGAAGAAATCTATAGCCACTTATGTAGCTAAATGTCTGACATGTGCTCAAGTTAAAGCAGAACATCAGAAGCCGCCAGGTTTGCTGCAACAGCCTGAACTTCCCACCTGGAAGTGGGAAATGGTGACCATGGATTTTATCACCAAGTTACCAAAGACAAAGCGAGGAAATGATACTATTTGGGTTATAGTGGATAGACTGACCAAGTCAGCCCACTTCTTACCTATTAAGTAAATACACAGCTCAGATAAGTTAGCTCAACTATACGTGGACGAGATTGTATCTCTCCACGGAGTGCCAGTGTCTATCATCTCTGATAGGGATACGAGGTATACATCGCATTTCTGGAAAAGTTTTTAGCAATCCCTACTCACTCAATTAAATTTCAGCACTGCATATCATCCTTAGACGGATGGTCAAAGTGAACGTACTATACAGACACTCGAGGATATGCTACGAGCATGTGTTATCGACTTAGGAGGAAGTTGGGATGATCATCTTCCACTAATTGAATTTTCTTATAATAATAGCTATCATTCAAGCATCCAAGTTGCACCTTTTGAAGCGTTGTATGGAAGAAAGTACAGGACGCCCATTTGTTGGGCAGAAGTTGGAGATGACCAACTAACAGGACCTGATATAGTCCTGGAGACGACATATAAGATTGTACAGATACGAGATCGTCTCAAAGCTTCCAGGGATAGGCAGAAAAGCTACGCAGATAAAAGGCGTAAACCTCTAAAATTCGAGGTAGGTGACAAAGTATTACTTAAGGTATCACCCTGGAAAGGGGTAATGCGATTTGGCAAGAAAGGCAAGTTAAGCCAAAGATACATAGGACCATTCGAGATCATCGAATGTGTCGGAACAGTGGCTTACAAGTTAAACCTGCCTGAAGAGCTCAGTGGAATTCATAATGTGTTTCACATCTGCAATCTGAAGAAATGTCTAGCTGATGAATCACTAGTCATGCCACATATGGATGTGCATATTGATGAGAGCTTAAAGTTTGTCGAGAAACCTTTGTCGATCGAGGATCGACAGGTTAAGAAGCTTCCAAAGAAGCACGTGCCAATTGTAAAAGTTAAATGGGATTCCCGTAGAGGTCCCGAGTACAAGTGGGAGGTAGAGTCCACAATGAAAGAAAAATACCCTCATTTATTTCAGTAAATCTCGAGGTCGAGATTTCTTTTAAGGGGGTGAGGATGTAACACCTCATAAAATCATGACCAATATAATGAAGACACGTGTCATGAGCTTTAAACGTGTAATGGATTAAATATGAGGGACTAAAGTTGACAAACAAAGAAAGTATATGCGTAAAAGGATTCAAAGTGTCAACATTTGATAATTATACCTTTCAACGACCCTATACGATGTTATACCCTTAAACGAATGAATTATGAATCATATGAAGCCATTGGTGGAAGAAAGTGAAAGTTTACAAACCGCAAGGGTTAAATGTGTCAACATGTTTAATTTATACCTCTAAGTGACCTTTTAACGAACCCGAAGCTTTGCAATGATTAATTATGTTATACCCTTCCAGGTCTCTTACACGGGCCGCCTGAGAACCACCAGCGTCCAAAAATCATGCACATGTGCCTGTTCAGCAGGTTAAACCGACTTATGAGCATGGTATTCGAATTCAGGAGCTTTGCCAACAAATTTTCATGCATAGGGGGCACTTGTGATGATCAGGAATCACCCATAGACCTTGTTGGCATGATCTTGTTCAATTAAAGTCCCTATATAAGAGCACTTGTTTGCAACATTTTTGACATTCACTTGAAAATCATTCTAACTGAATTTCTGGAGCTCCCTGGACCTCAAGCAAGATTCCATTAGCTTCTAAATCGTGCTAAGTACTTCAGTAATCTTCCTTAACCTCTCTAATTCGTGTTTTATTAGTTTAATGGCCTAAAGTCAAAGACGTCGTAATTAAGCTTTGACTTAGTGATTAATCACTAATGGTCCAGTCATTTTTCGAATTGAAAGTGGCTATGAGTTGGTAATTATGTGGGTAATAAACCCTTAAAAGGGCACCCTCTAAATCCCACTCTAACTAGGTCAATTGTCGGGTCAAACTTAATTATAAAAAGTCAACAGAAATCTAATTTCCGAATAAACAAATAATTAACAATGTAGAAGCCATGAAACCTGTTTTATCACATGTATAACTTGGTAATTAATGTAAGAACATGTCTAAGCTTGTTCAACCCGACAATTTTGATTTTAGGCTCGGTTCGGAACCGAAAGTCGCAAAAGTAGACTTTTGCTTTGACTTTCAGTTCTGACCCGATTTAGATTGTTTTAGAAATGCCTTAAGCTTCCATTAGATCCATGATTCATATTAGTGTAACTCTCTGAGATTATACAACTTGGATCCTAATTTATCCGATTCATTTGCATGTTTCCGTTATATGCCTAAATGTTGACCATTATGCCCTTTTGACCTTAAAACGAGATTTTTGAAAATGTGAGAGGACAATAATCTTTGTTACTGATTTATTAACTTTTCCTAAAAATTTGACATCAGTTTGAGGTCTAGATTAGGAGTTATGCTCAATATCGTAATTTAGAAGCTTTTTATTAATTAAACGGCATAATTAGCATAAGGCCTATCTAAACCCAAATTTTGACACCAAACCTTTTACCCACTGATATAATATAATATTTTGGGATTTTAAAGATTTTTATTTATTTTTAAGCTGAGCATAACATAGGGTTCTTGCTTTAATTCGGTAATTGTCGGTTATACCCTTTTTATCAATAAAATGAGTTTTACATAACCTTTTGATACCAAAAATTTTTATACTGCTTTTATATGATAAATAAAATATTTTAAGCCTTCTGGAATGATAAAAATACCATCTTTACTTATAAAACCCGAAAATCGCTTAAAACCGCCTTTTTACGCGTTTTAAACGCATAGTATGAGTTAAAACTATTTTTAACATATAAGACTTAATACGTACTGATGTTTTAAGTAATTTTTTATACTTAAACAGTAAGCAAGAGTTTTAAACTCAGATTCCCAAATTTGACCTTTAAAGCTTATGTGAAATTACCAAAATGCCCCTTCGGTGCATAGTTTGATTATAAATGATAAATTTTACATATAGGCAACACCCTACTGATATAACTTATTAAATTAAATATTTTTACTGTTCTTTCAGACCTGAACCTCAGATTAATAATTAATCTCTTTTATAACCTTTAAAATGACCAAAATACCCCTACGGGGCTTAATTTGAGTTTAAATTTGTTTTGGGCATAATGGAAGGTATCTTACTGATATCACAACATATTTAAGGCATATTAACTTAGGAAACATGTTCATGAGTCATTTGTTTACTCGTTATGCATTTTTCGCGTTCGGTGCGGTTTATGTAACTAGTTTGCATAAATTAATCGAAACGGGTCAAACCTTATCATTATTTTCTCAAAATCCAGAATGTGTTTGGTTCACCCATATTATACAAGTCTTCAAACTTGTCGGGTCTAAATCACATTCTTTTCCGGTCTTCGCTTAATCTTGCATTTTGATCTGTATACCTTCCTTTAAAACTAACCGGTCTAAGTTTAAACTTAAGTAAGATCCGTTAGAAATCTAATAGTTTATTAAAACCTTCGTTCCAGATTTAGGAGCCCAGTAAAAGATAACTGCATTTGCTGATTTGTACGTTTGAGATAAATTTGTACAATTTGCTCAGGTAATATTTTTAACTTATTTTCCCTTATACGGGCTTGGGGTACGGCATATAAAATACCGCTTGGTCGGGCATTGAATTTTTAATCATATGAAGGTTAATTAATGAGATGACCCGTTTAATCTGTTTTGTTTGTTTTAAGCCTTTGGGGGGTTAATGACCTTGTGCTGGATATCCTCGGCTCATTCATTGAAATGGCCAGGACTTAAGCACGGGGTGTAGGCATACACATGCCGGTGCGTATGTAAAAATAATATAACCGCCTGTTAGAGAATAACTCGCCGCGGATATATTATGTGGTGTGTCTATTAATCTTTAACTCGGTATTCAGCTCGGGCTACTGAACGTATAATAAACATGTAATTCTTTAACAAGTTTATTTTTAAATAATTATCCCAAGTTATAAAAATATTTTGTGCCTTGTGCATTCAAATCAATTTTCTTAAACATTTTCAAAATGAGTCGGTTAATTGTATTTACCAATGTAAACTGACGTATTTTCCAAAAAGGCTAAGTGCAGGTACTAAACAGAATAGGTTGGCTACTCCTAGCATCAATATAGAGTCTTGCAAGCTTAGATGTTTATAAATCTGTTGAACAATGCTCCTTTTAACTTTGATCCGCCTGTGGATCCTTTATAACTGTTTTTGTAATAAATGATATTACTTTCGTTCGGTTTGTAATGTTTTTATCTTTCGACTTCCGCTGTGTATTAAACTGTGATAAATTGTCTATGATGATATCAACTACGTCACGATACTCCTCACCGGGCCCACCGGTAATACTTGGAAATATCGGGGTTTGACATTGTATAATTCTCTTCATGATTCTTAAGTTGTCTAGAGGCATAGGCTATAACCTTTTGGTATTACATAAACACACATCCATATCCTAACTTAGACGCATCACAATAGACTACAAAGTCTTCAGTTCCTTGTGGTAATGCGAGTATGGGTTCGTTGGTTAACCTTTGCTTAAGAATTCTAAAAGCTTCTTCCTGTTTTGGTCCCCATTCAAACTTAACTTATTTACAGGTTAGTTTTGTTAATGGAATAGCTATTCTCGAGAAATCTCGGATAAACTGTCTATAATATCCTGCCAGTCCAAGAAAACTTCTCACCTCCGTTGGTGATTAAAGGACTTTCCATTTAGTAATTGCCTCGATTTTTGTGGGATCCACATGAATTCCTTCATGATTGATCAGGTGTCCAAGAAATGGCACTTCTTGTAACCAAAATTCGCATTTTGAGAATTTAGCATAAAGCTTTTCCTTTCTCAACAATGTCAGAAGTGTATGCAGATGCGCTACATGTTCCTCTTTACTCTTAGAGTAAATAAGAATATCATCTAAAAAGACAATTATGAATTTATCCAGATATGGTTTACATATTCTGTTCAGCATGTCCATAAATGCGGCTGGGGAATTGGTTAAACCAAATGGCATGACTGTAAATTCATAATGACCATACCTTGTTCTGAAAGCAGTTATAGGAATGTCCTCTTCATGTACTTGCAATTGATGCTATCCTGAGCGTAAATCGATCTTAGAAAAGAATCGAGCTCCTTGCAGTTGATCAAACAGATCATCGATTCTCAATAGTGGGTACCGATTTTTAATCGTAACCTTGTTCAATTCTCGGTAATCAATGCACATACGCATTGACCCGTCCTTCTTCTTGACAAACAAGATTGGTGCTCCCCATGGCGATGAACTAGGCTGTATGAATCATTTTTCCAGAAGTTCGTCCAATTGTTTCTTCAGTTCTTGCATTTCTGCTGGTGCTAAACGGTAAGGTGCCTTGGCAATCGGTGTTGTTCCTGGTAGTAGATGAATTCTGAATTCAACTTCTCTATCTGGTGGTAATCCAAGCAACTCTTCTGGGAAAACATCTGAGAATTGAGATACTACAGAAATATCTTGCAATTCTTTTCCTTTAGTGTTAATGATTACGGAAATCATATACACTAGTGATCCTTTCCTTGCATAACTTGTTGTTTTCATCACAGAGATGAATTTTGTAGACCTAGTTGGCTTGTCTCCTTTAATTGTGATCTTTTCACCCTTTGGTTAAATTAATTGTATAGGCTTTTGATCACATAGAATACTGGAATGGTTGGCTACTAACTAATCCATTCCTAATACAATATCAAATCCAGCCAGATTCATTGGATAAAGGTTAGCAATAAAATTATGGTTTAAAATTTCTATTCTTGCTCCCTGCAAGATTTCAGTAATCTTAATGGATTCTCCATTTGCCATTTCTACCAGACATTCTTGTGCAAGTTTAGTTAATGGTTGATTGAGAAGTTTGTAGAACAAAGTATTAATAAAACTTTGGTTCACACCAGAGTCAAATAATACTTTAGCAAAAACATCATTAACTAAAAACGTACCGGCAATCACGTCCGGAATCATCTTGGCTTCTTCAGCTGTTAGAACAAACGCTATAGCGTTCTTGGTAGTTTTGCTATTTATGGCTGGAGCTAATTTTGGACAGTTTGGTTTGATATGCCGTGTCTCTCCACAGTTGACGCATAGCTTATTGCTGGGTTTCTTCCTGTAGTATTCTTCCTTGTGTCCCGATATTTTGCAGAAGTTGCAGTATATAGAACATCTCTCTGAATACTTCTTCTTGTAGTACTTACAGTAAGGTGCAGACGTAGAACCTGTACCCTTCCCACGGTTGGAATTACTATAGCGAAATTCCTGGGTAAGTTTTTGGGCTAGGTTCTTTCTCTGGTTTTCTTCTTGCGTACGTACTAATTCATCAGTCAAGGTATTAGCTAGTTCTACAGCTTCTTCTATAGTTTGTGGTCTAGCTGCCTTGACTACATGTCAGATCTCACTAATTAATCATCAAATGTAACGGGAGATTAACACTGGTTCTAGTGAGGCTAGGGTTGGTACTATTCTAGCATATTCGAAGAATATGGTAGTGTAACCCTTGCAGTCTACTTCAGTCATTCTAAGGTTTAAAAACTTATTAGCAATTTGTTCCTTTTCATTGGGAGGACAGAATTTTCTTTCAACTAAGTTCTTAAAATCAGTCCATTCCATATTATAAACTTTGTCACTTCCTCTAGACTGGAGAATGGTATTCCACCATTCTAAGGTTGCGTTCTTAAAAATATTAGAAGCAAACATAATCTTATCTTCCTCTGCACACTTGCTTATTTTTAAGACTGATTCTGTTTTCTATCCAACGTAGAGCTGCAATGGCTCCTTCATTGCCTGAGAATTCTACTGGTTTGCAAGACCAGAATTCTTTGTAAGAACAACCATATGACATGGTTCTTCTTCTTTTTGGAATAGGCAATTGGAGTAGCGGTCCATTATTCACGCTATAACTGGGTTCAGTAGGTGGTCGTTTACTTCCACTATTATTTTTATTATTTTCTGCTTCCTTAACAGTCTTGATAATATATGGCATAGCGTCTATAATCTCTTGTGCTACTATGTGTTGGATGGCACTATTATCTATTTGATTCCCATTATTATCGTTATTATGGTTTTCCTGATTTACTTCGTTGTCCATCTGAATTATAAACATTTATCAGGTATTAATGTCACAGAATAAGATTTAATGTAAACAATCACGCAAACAATTGATCAAAATCGTCAAGCATTGTACATTTACTCTTTTTCATATATATATATATATAGGGAGGGGCTCATGCGAGAACCACCCTTATTGTGAGAACCGCGAGAACCAATGTGAACACAACCTAAAATAGCTAAAAAAAACCTAACCCCCCCCCCCCCAAAAAAACCTAAACCCCCCACCCCCCCAAACCTACCCCCCCCCCCCAAGCTAAAAAAAACCTAAAAAAAACTTAAAAAAACCTAACCCCACCCCCCCCCCCCAAAAAAAAAACCTAAACCCCCCTCCCCCCCCCCCAAAGCTAAAATGCTAAAAACTAAACCCCCAAACAACCTAAAAAAATCTAAAAAAAAATCCAAAAAAATCCAAATTTTTTTTTTGATTTTTTAATATTTTTTAGGTTAAAATCGCTACTTTTCGAAGTCAAAAAAAAAAAAAAAATTTTTAAAAATTTAAAAAAAAAATTTTTTTTTTTGACTTCGAAAAGTAGCGATTTTAACCTAAAAAATATTAAAAAATAAAAAAAAAATTTGTGTGATTTTTAGCTATTTTTAGGCATTTTTGGTGTGTTCACATTGGTTCTCGCGGTTATCACAATAAAAGGTGGTTCTCGCATGATCTTCTCCCTATATATATATATATATATTACCATCTACAACTGAAATTGAAGCACACTACTAGTTATGCATCAATAGGTATCAGGTTATCTATTTTAGTTGATTTGATTTTTTTAAACTACACATATTCATATATATATTATTATTATTACTACTAGGGGTTGTTCATCCAATATTGCATTTCCTGCTCGTTGTATTTCCACACGAGCTTTTCTCCTATTTGTTTTATCCTCTCTCCTCCATCAACTAATTCCTCACCGAATGTATGGAGTTCCTACACATTCTCCTCACTCATGGTTGGCAGTGGCGCGGGTATTGGGTTAGGGTACTGAGGTATAGGTTCTCCGTATGGGTATGGGTCGCCTAACACACTCTGAAAATATGGGTCATTATTCCAAATTGGATCTGCGGGATTAAGGTTGGTATATTGTGCTGTGGGATCTGGCATCTGTTCTTCCTGTGGATAAAGTTCCTGATATACCCTATGGTCAACTTCCCATGGATCATAGGCTAAAGGATTAGGTGTTGGGATAGGTATCTCGTTTGGGTCAAATGCTGGTATGGGAATTTGGTTTCCTGGGGTAAGTTCTATCTCCATTGGTTGGGTTGGGAATAGTGGCAGTGGTTGTGGTGCAATTATCTGATCTAGGTTTGGAACGGCTGCAGTGGTGGCTAATATATCAAAGTTTGCCAATCGTCTATTCACTATTTCTTGAGTCTGGGCGTTCATTTCCCTATTGGTTGCTGCTAATGCCCTTTGTTGTTGTAACTTTCTCATTCGCTTTCTCCTCTCATATGCTCCCCGACTGAACCATCCTCTCTTTTTCGAAGGGAATGGTTCCTCGGATTGCGCCTTAAAAATGAAGATTCCCTCTTCAGTGTCAGCAGAATACCCCGAAGGAGTAGGATGTGATGAAGTTCCTTCACTTTTGGGAGAACTAGCTAGATGACGATAGGCGTCAGACGTACCTTGATCACTCATACTGTAAACTAACAGATTGTCAAATAACACAAAACGATAATATTCAAATATACACATAATCACATAGATTATTTCCTAACATAAATGATAAACTTTTGGTGTCAGCAGAACACATCTGTACCTTAAATCAGTGGATGTAGCTCTGATACCACTCTCTGTCGCAACCCCCGACCCCTATCCCGGGAGCGGGCGACCGCAAGGACAGTATCAGTGGTATCAGTGTTTATTAGTTTGGCAGCGGAAATTTACATCAGGACCGTAGTTACGAAATAGTTTATCAGAGTAAAACACCACACTTTTATAAATAAAAAATACATCGGGAAAACCCAAGTTACCATTACAAATATTTTTATAGGGATAAACCCTAATTTATTGAAATAAAATTTCTTTCTTGTTTATGTAACTTTTATAGCCACTTTTCCAAGCCTTCAGTGCTCTCCAACTGGCTTCTATTTAGCTTTCACATTTTGTTACCTGGAACGCGTTTTAAAAAGTTTTATCAGCAAGAAATACTGGCGAGTGCATCCCAGTTTAATCAAAACAGAATTTTATATTTTTACAATATTGAGAGCGATTACAATGTTTTTATCTACCCAATTACCACCCACGGTACTGTCAATCATGACTAGTGGTCACGCTACTACTCACAGTGTAGTAACAAGTAATGTATACAAAACCCCAACATACCGACAGTAACTGTAGAATACATAGACTCAATCACTTCTAAATATACTTGAAAATAATTGAGGTTTTGTAAAAATAGTTTACAAAAAGTGAATGTACTCACATTGCTATCTTAGATAATACTATTGCTTGCTGGTGACTTCCTGGTTATAATCTATTAAATTAAACAATGCACACGTGTTAGTAAGATAACCCAATTTACATTAGCTATACCCCCCCCCCCGGAGACAGAACTCCAACGGTTAAGTCAGGCAGAGCCTTTGTAGGATCGGGATTCGATCAAATGAATCGATCAGAAAAGTTCTCGATCAATACGAAAGGCGGAATCAGACGTATTGATGTTATAACAGCTAGATTTACACGTAGAATCACTTTAAATGTCGATTGTATTGATTTGACAAATATACACGAGCTGGCGACACTTCGGCAGAGCTTCGCTACCAGAATCCAAAAGTTCTAAATGAATACCCAAGACCACATATATATAGGATATGCCAGACCCCACGAACCAGTCCTCACGAGCTGGTCTAGGTCGCACGACCTGGCCAGAAAGCATGAACTTGCCAGAAAGCATGAACTTGCCAGAAAGCATGAACTTTCCAGAAAGCATGAACTTGGCCACCTCGTTAGAGGTGGCCTTGCCACTTCGTGAGGGGTGGCTGGTTCAGGTCTGTTTCCCGTTTCTCTCGTACAACGTGTCCTGGTCTATCTATTCTAGTTACATGACTCGATACAAGACGAAGTCAATAGACATATGCACTAACAAACGCCCCCTTGGATGATGACGAGTCTTCAGTGTGTCGAGTCTTCAGTCTTGATCGGTCTTCACGCTCTTTCCAAAGAATCTTTCTCTGTAAGCATCCTTATCAATCTCTCTCTTACTCTTCCAGAATCTCAACCTTACTCTTCGAACTTTCTAATTCTCTTGATCAGATCTCTTGATTCATTAAGCACTTCAGCATTAGCAGCTTCTATCTCGAACGCTATTCCAAGATCTAAATTTGGCTCTAACGTCTTGAGACTCCCCCTTTCGATAAGCTGGGATCGCAGTCTGGAATTCACTATCTGCAGGCTTTGGATTGGAAACCTGGCTCTAATCTTCAAACGCTTATGCGGAAAGTCCCCAGGAGTCAAAACCTAGTTCTTTCAAAGCTTTTTACCTGCACATACTCTACCCAAAACATAAGATTTTTTATTTATAACAATTTTAGAAACTACTTGAAACATTCTCAAATCAACATGATCTCTCATTTATGATCTTTGCTTAATCACTTGTATTCGTAACCCTCAAATTTTGATTTCAAATTAATGAACCATTTAATCATTTCAAAATCATTTGTCATTTCGAACAAACTCGCCCAACCCTTGTTGTTCATCATGTTCAGCACTTGAAATTTTGAAAATCAGCTTTCCAACATCAGTTGTCGAAAATAAGATGAAATAAAATCTTTTTGAATTTTCAAAATTTTATGCTAAAACATACTGAAAATCTCTTTGAATTTTGGGAAATAAACTATATAAAGACATCTTTTTGTGAGTTTGTGTAAGAGGATCATATCAGTTTATGACAAATCACTAGTATCGTTGAGCTTAAAACACTTTAAGATCTAAACGATTCACTTAGATTGTCAGTATACTGATCCACTTAAATTTTCACACAAACTTCAATTGATTCGAGATACGGATTAGTGTTTTAATGGACTTAACTTATTCGAGTGTCCCACCTCAGAATATACTCCAGTATCCAGACTCCTATATTCAGTCTTATAGGTGAATGTACACTAATGATATCTGTAAAAGGGTAATGCGAGGCCATGAGAGCTCAGGTTAGAACTTCCGTTCAGACAAAGAGATGATGGCTCGACTTTAGGTGTGTCCCGTTTGGGGATATTTTCTTCAACAGCACATGATTAGCATTTTTCAATGTTTCATCATTTTTTATGCTGGCAGTGAGCTTTATGATAAAAGCAGTGCAGAGTATTATATGAGGACTAGGCTATTGCTCCTGCAAAATCAGAAGTCCCGGTATAATACCCCTGATGTCATCACGCACAAAGACCTAGTATGTCAGAAATAGAAAGCCCTTCAAACAAGATTTCAGGGGTTACCTATATATCCAAGAGATGTTCCCCACGAGATAAGTAAGTATTTGATATTTAGGTTTATATCTCGAAAACAATCTACTAAGCGTGTAAAAACCTACTGGCATATCATCAGTGAGACCGTTTATCACATTTTAACTTTCCAATTCTTTAGCGTACTGTGATTGTCTACTGATGTACTATCATTTCCTCTTTTTCACAACAAAACTCATTTTGATTTTTCGATGTTTTTGGTTTTTAGATTTTATCATGTTTTTTGGATTTTTCAAATTTTCAAAATTTATAAATTTTTACTCCCCCTAAAATCAAAAATATGTTTCAATTTTTGATTTTCCGGGAAAATTTGAAAGTAAAAGCAATTAACTGTACAAATAAAATGACAAACTTATGTGAATTGCTTCAATTCTCCATTCACTTGGCGTAAACAATCAGAACTCCCCCTGACAACAAACTATTTTCCCATTATGATTTCAAAACACTTAAGTTTGTTTTAATCAAAATGGTTTTTTCGGAAAATTAGTTTGTTTGTCATTTCACAAACATGGGGTTTCATCACATTATTTTCAAATTACCACTTGTAAGTTCACTTTTCCTTTTCTTTAACCACTTGTATGAAAGTTAAATCAAGTTCAACTTAATGACCTTGATTAACCACTTGTAGGTTCTTATCAACAATACTACTTGTAAGTCGAAATATCACAGTTGTGAATTTCTCAAGAAAGATGCCGATTCCTACTCCCCAATTACCAACCTGGGAGTTCCGGCAAGTCAGGATTTCAAACAAAGAATGCTGACACCTAAGCCTGACCAGCCTTGGGTGCATCCGAGTTATTTTCACTCGGTGTGTAAGTTCTCCTCTTTGATTCATAGAATTCTTTTACCCCTTTGGCCCTTCCATCAACCATCTTACCAAAGATATGTTTCACTTTGCCATTAAATGCTTTTTCGACATCAAATTCTTTCTTTTCAGAATAGAATTGATTCGAAATTTCTACTTTTCCAACTTTTTGTTTTAAAATTTCAGTCCGCAATGGTGGAAAGTTGACATCATCCATTGGCGGTACTGACTTTTCTCTTTTTAGCTCAACTTGTGGCTCCTCTGACTTTAACGAGTCAGATTCATCGCCAGAAAGTGGCTCCTTTGCTTCCAAAGAAACAAATTCATCGCCAGATTTAACCTCTGATTTCTTAGCAACCCACGTTTGGTTGTTAAGATTCACTCTTCTTTTGTAAAACCTTTTAGAACACTCACCAACTTCATATGTTGAATTTATAAACATTTTAAATTTTTTAGTTGGTGGTTCAGTTTTATCAACAACTTTTTCTTTGAGTTTAGAAGACACTCCCTGTTGTGTGTTGGTTGCCTTTGGACAGTTCCAGGCGATGTGACCAACTTCTTTGCACAGGTAACAGGTTCTTGTCTCCTTTTTCTGATTAGCTTCATTCTTCTCTTGTTTTTGTTTTTCTGCAAGAAACGCTTTGTTCGATTGCTTCTAGAATGAGCTCATTTTCTCTTCTGAATGAACTTGCCCCTGAAACAAATATAGTTTTTGATTTAAAATCTTTAATATTTTGATTATTTTCAACATCAAAACCCAACCCCTTCTTTTTGAAATTGCTTTTATGATTCGGTTTCTTTTGATGACCTGGACCGAAACCTTTCTTCTTGTTTAAACGTTTTTGAACTCTAGAAGTATATTTAGGTTTTGAAAATCCCATTTTATCTTTTATTTCTGAAAACTTTATTTATATCAATTTAAAAACTGTTTTAATATTTTTCAATTTTCACATTTTTAATTGGAAATTTCTCATCAGAATATAATTTATCTGAATCATTCAAAGTATATGCCACTTTGATTGGTTCATCATTCAAACTATTTTGTGTTTTCGGAATCTCTTTATTATGACTACTCTTGACCGATGAACTCGAACTGTTGACTGATGAACTCGAACTCTCAGATTCAGACTTTGACTCTGACTCCTCATCCTTATCCAACACCTGATCAACCACTTTCTTAATCAACTCGGACTCATGATCAGTGTCAGACGATGTGAATGTGATGTCATTGTTGTCTGGTAACTCATCAGTTATTTCAGACTTTAACTTTATATTGACTGCCTTTTTGACTTGTTCCGCATTTGGTTTTCTGGGAGAATAACCTTCCCAGATCGGAGGCAGACACTTGTTATAATTTGCACTTTGTTTCTTACCAGTATCCGTATCTTCCGACTTCTTGTCTTGAAACGCTTCAAAACCTGCTACTGTCGGATAGATTCTATCAATCAAGTAATCAGAACTTGAGTAACTCATTAGCAATTGTCTGATTCTTTCATTCTCAATCTCTTCAGTCTCTAATTCTTGCTTCAACTTTGCACACTCATCAATATAGTGATTGATAGCCTTCTGCTTAGACATCATCACTGCATTCATCATTGTCAAAGCATCTTCCCTTTCTGAGTTTGTCTTTTCTAATTGGTTGACTGTTCTATTCAACACATCATACGATTCTTTTACGTACTTAACATCGAACAACAATTTTTCTTTCATCTTGTCTAGCTCACTAAACTTCTTATCTTTCTCTTCACAATGTTTACATGGTTCCAAACATTTCAGACAAGGTTTTGTGACCTCTACAATCTTTTCAATCTCAACAATCTTCTTAACAACTTTAACTTCTTCACTCTGTTCATACTTCTCTTCCACCTGAACAACATTCTCACATTTTACCTCTTTCTTTTCTTTTGCTGTTCGTTTCTCCTTTAGTTTCTCCAATTTATCTGCAAAATAAAATTTGAAACTTTCAAGAGATAAATGAGTTTTACCAATGTTTATTTGTTTAATTTCTTCATCATCATCACTGCTATCAATTGGTGATTGATCAAAGACTGGTGTCTTTTCTGAACTATCTTCTGAAGAGACAGACTCTCCATCTTGACTTTTCTCATCATTTGCAAACACATCCATCCATTCTTTCATCAACTCTGGCTCTTGAATGATCTATGCAAATAATGCTCTAAACTTTGAGTTACTTTCAGCAGGAATATATTTGTCCCAGCTAAACCCCTCTAGCAATCTTTCATCTTCTTGATCTGGAGGCATAGTAATACAAGCTTTCTTCTTTCCATCTTCAATCAGAATAGTACGGGATGATGACGGTTGTTGAGCTACCTGATGATATATCGCTTTCCGATAATATTCATTGTTCCCGAAAGGATTCTGAGCTCCACCTACTTCTCGGTTGGTACATTCCCTCTTGAAATGTCCTTTTTCCCTGCATCGAAAACAAGTAACTTTAGATTTATCAAAACCTAAAGTAGAAACATTAGTATCACGTAACTCATCTCTTCCGGTAATCTGCTTAAATTTCTCAGCTCTCCTCAACACGCTCGCTAAACACCACTTAATATCCATTAGCTCCATTTCCTCAGCATCAATCTGATCGTAATCCTCTTTTGTTAACATAGGATTTCCGATCCTTCCCGCAACCAAACTCTCATATGATTCTAACACGGTAACTAGTAATGCCATATGACCTTTAGCGACTTCTTCAGAGAAATTCTGACCCTTCTGAAGATGCAACGCGATGTTGCATTATAGCACATGACCATTACCATTGTTTGAGCTTTGAGACTGATAATTTGAAGTTGAAACATTAGGATTAACACTCGGATATGAAGAAAATCCACTGTTGTTGATTGAACTTTGATTGAGTGATCCGGATGAGTTTTCTTCGCTGAAAGCGGTCTGGATCTTTGGACTAGCTTCAACATTTTGAACATTACCTTTGAAATACATTTTGATATCTTGTTGACCACTTGAATTGTTCATTCTAGCGATCTTTTGTTGTTCAAGATCTTGTCCTTCAAGTTTTTCAATGAATTGAGCAATTGACAATCTATCATACTCTCCGGTATTCTTCAAAATCATAAGATATGTACCCCATTCATTTTAAGGTAAAGCATCGGCTAATTTTTCAACCCATTCCTCTCGATCTTTATTGATATCCAACCGAGTCATTGAACGCACTAAATGACAATATCTCTCAATAAGAGTCTTTGTAGTTTCACCCGGCAAACTTGAAAACAATTCAAATTCTTTCTTTAATAATGATTTTTTATTCTTGATCATCTCCGTACTTCCTTCGAATTTTGTGCGAAGTGCTTCCCAAATCGAACGTGCACTACCATCATGTTGAAGTAATACGAAAATGTCTTCCTTCACAGCTTGTTGTAGTAAACTAATCATCATTTTTTCTGTCTTGTACAAGTCTCTCTCTTTATCCGAAAATTCAGAAATAATCTTTATAACTCCCATATCAGAACGAGGTCGAACGTACTTAGATTCAATACAAACCCAAGACATTAGATGATTTGCTTGAACCCAATTCTCGAACCGTTCTTGCCAACTGTAATATTCTTCAATGCTCATCAACTTAGGAGGTTTCTGTAACGTTCCCGTTTCATTTTCCATGTTTACGTTCTGAGCAACTGAACTTGCAGTAGCTGAGGTAGTACTGAACGCGTTATAGAATTCGTTTTCCATGTTTCGGTATCGAAAGTTTACAATAACAGAATTTTCAAACGATCTGAGGGTTTGGAACGAGCTGGAAGCCTCAAACCACACGACCTGGAAGAATTAATTCAAACGATATGGTAAACAATTCACCTCGTGCAGTCTGGTTCAAAACCAGACGACCTGGAATTCAAACCGTGCGAGCTGGGTACACTTTCAAACGACCTGGTTTAGTTCGTACGACCTGGGATTTAAAATTAAATGACCTGGTTCAGTTCGTACGACCTGGGATATAAACTCAAACAACCTGGACCATTTATCATGCAATTTGACACTTTTCACCTCGTTTTAGCAAGATTTCAACTCGTTTGGGATATCTAAGTCCAGAACTCCATGATTTTATCAAATTTTAATCAATTTTAGGTGTAATTTGGTCCAAAATTTGTTCAAAAATGGTGTTTTACGTGTTATATGTGAAATTCAGACCATTTTAACCACAAATTCACAGTTAATTTTAAGAAAAACGTGTAGAAAGTGAGTAGAAATCAGATTTATAGGTGAAAACAAGCTGAAATGGTAAAAACTCTTCCTCCTGAGCTCTGATACCACTTGTAGGATCGGGATTTGATCAAATGAGTCGATCAGAAGAGTTCTCGATCAATACGAAAGGCGGAATCAGACGTATTGATGTTATAACAGCTAGATTTGCATGTAGAATCACTTTAAATGTCGATTGTATTGATTTGACAAAGATACACGAACTGGCGACACTTTGGCAGAGCTTCGCTACCGGAATCCAAAAGTTCTCCAAAAGTTCTAAATGAATACCCAAGACCACATATATATAGGAGATGCCAGACCCCACGAACCAGTCCTCACGAGCTGGTCGAGGTCGCACGACCTGGCCAGAAAGCATGAACTTGCCAGAAAGCATGAACTTGCTAGAAAGCATGAACTTGGTCACCTCGTGAGAGGTGGCCTAGCCACTTCGTGAGGGGTGGCTGGTTCAGGTCTGTTTTCCGTTTCTCTCGTACAACGTGTCCTGTCCTGGTCTATCTATTCTAGTTACACGACTCGATACAAGATGAAGTCAACAGACATATGCACTAACAACCTTGACATGCGTTATGAAGCTCTAGATCAATCGGGCAGAGTAACTAATATGTAACTGGGGGTTATAATACTTACAACGAGGCAGAGCTTCGCTTTTTAGGGGTATAATACCCGAATATTTTAGCTTTAGAGATTTAGAGAGAATAGAAGACTTTTGAATGGTTTGAAACTGAGCTCGAACTCTCAATTTATAGGCTGGAACAATGGCGGCTCGCTACCCATGAGTTCCTGTTCGAATGTTTATGCGGGCCACGAGAGACCTAGACTAGGCTCTAGCCTTGTCTGGTCACGAGCTAGCTTCACCACGCATAGGGGACAAGTGGCATCACGAGGGTTCACCTGGTGTCAAGCTGTCGCGACCTACGACAGACTTGACTTGTCTGTGTCGAGCCCCGCGAGGAACCAAAAATATTTATTTTATTTGATTTTTACTAATATAAAGGCAATTTAAGCTCGTTCCTCGTATAGGAGGTGTATTTTAGGACGTATAGGGGTGTTTTAAGGATTTTGGGAGAGTTGTTATACGTAAGACACCATAACTCTCCTTTACTCGAAACTTGAATCTCATTTCAGTTATTTTTCCATTCCTAATGTATCTAGGCATAATCTCAACCCATTTCCAACCATCAAGTCAATGTAAAACTCCGACATTCAAAATATTATTCATGGCCATATAAACACCCATTCAAGCCAAAATCAACTAGAAAGGTTATACTTGAAATTGAATCCTAAACACAATTCCATAACCAAATTCTAGATTCTCTGCATCCAATCATACCATAAATTTCACAAAAAACAATAAGCAATTCAAGAATTCTAATTCTAGAGTTTGGAACTTCCTTCAACTGATTCAACCTCGATTCTAATTCGATTTGGGTAATTCTTGAGTCTAATCTAATCATTTTTCCATCATCTACAAAAGCCCTCTATCAATTTTGTTGATAAAAGGCAATTGAGTATGAACTTGAAAAATCATATTCTAGGATTCATACTAATTTAGGGTTCACAATCTAGGGTTCTTAGTTCTAAACAAATTAACCAACGTGTTGACACTATAATTCATACTATTTGATGTTTTATTCTTGTTTTAATGTTAGTCATACTTGTGATAATTCATAGAATTTATTTATTGTTCTTGATAATTTAATCTTTATATATTATTTAAAATATATATATATATATATATATATATATATATACACAAATGATGAAGGCCCTTAAGAACAGTGTAGGTTTCCAGGTTACATATGACTGCCATCTGCCCGTCGTCTTCCCATCTCAACAAAACTTGTCATCCACCCTACCACACCACTTCACCCTTCTAGTTTCTACCTTCTCATCCACCCTGCCATACCACCTAATGCTTTGAATTGCTACCACCGCTACAGTCAGCATCACCTAATGCATCCGTCCCACACCAGCACTCTTATACGAGATAACGCCATTAACGCCGGCAACACAACCACGACCAAATTCAAGGCTTTTGTCAGACAATTAGGGATCCACGGCCAGGTACGATTTGCGCAATTTAGGTTACTCTTTTCAACTTTCATTGTTGGTTACAAAGACAGTTGGGAAATTGTTTAACAAATCGTATGTTTGTTTTTTTAACTTTGGAGTCTCAGAAGGGCATCTAGCAACAACGCTCAACACTACTCCACTCTCAAACTTGACGCCCTCGACACAACCTAATGCGTTTAAAGACAACTTTTAATGGCTATATGACCCGTTTATTCAAACCTCTTTACTTAGAAAAGAAATTTACTTTACTTTTCTTTATTGCAAGGACATTGAATATTTTTTTTATGTTGAAATGTAGAAGAGATATATTTTGTATGTTGTGCGATAATCAACATCCCACCACAACGCGCGGGGAGGCGTCAACTTGGGTAACACAGTTACTAAGGTTTGTATGTGTTTGTTCGTTTACTGTTATATTTTTTATAATAAAAAAATGTGAACCACTTTCCAACCAATATCTAATCTGTTAGTGCATATGTTTGTTGACTTCGTCTTGTATCGAGTCATGTAACTAGAATAGATAGACCAGGACACGTTGTACGAGATAAACGGGAAACAGACCTGAACCAGCCGCCACCGCTCACGAAGTGGCTAGGCCACCTCGCACGAGGTGACAAGTTCATGTTTTCTGGCCAGTTCGTGCGACCTTGGCCAGCTCATGAGATCTGGTTCATGGGGTCTGGCATTCCTATAAATAGGTGAGTCCAGGTCTTCATTTGGAACTTTGTGATTCCGGAGACGAAGTGCTGCCGAAGTGTTGAACGACCTGTAATTACTTTCAAATCAATACAATCGACAGTTAAAGTGATTCTACGTGCAAATCTAGCTGTTATAACATCAATACGTCTGATTCCGCCTTTCGTATTGATCGAGAACTCTTCTGAACGACTCGTTTGATCGAATCCCGATCCTTCAAGTGGTATCAGAGCTCAGGAGGAAGAGTTCTTACCATTTCAGCTTGTTTTCACGGATAAAACTGATTTCTACTCATTTCTACCCATTTTTCTATACTTTTTCATCAAATTTACCGAGTTTTTACGGTTAAAATGATACGATTTCATGATTTAACACGTAAAAATGAGTTTTAATCAATCTGTGAACAGATTAAACTGTAAATCAGACTGAAAATTTGATAAAATTTGATAAAATGATGAATTTTTGGACTTAGAAGTTTCAAACGGAGTGAATTTCTGTCAAAATCGCGTGAAAAACCCTTCAGATCGTTCAAATTCTGCTCAGATCGTGTGAAATATCTCCAGATAGTGTGAGATTTTATCAGAACGTTTGAGTTTGTTGTCTCAGACCGCACGAGGTTGGTCAGACCGTTTGAAATATACTCTTCAGTTCGTACGGTGTGGTTTAAAGGAGTCCAGGTCGTTTGAGTCTTCCTCTCAGCTCGCACGAACTGAATCCAGACCGCACGAGGACTCTTAACTGAACCAGGCCGTTTGGTTTTGTGAATCTAGACCGCACGAGGACAATTAAGTTTACCAGGTCGTTTGAACTTCAGACCGCACGAACTGATATCAGATCGTGTGAATTACCAGATCGTTTGAACTCAGCTCGTTTGTAAATCCAGCTCGCTTGAACATTGTGTTTTTGTATACCTTTTACATCGAAACATGGACAACGAATTTTACAATGCATTTGCTACTGCTCCGGTCGCTCCAGTTATAGTTGCTGAAACTGTCGGTATCGAGAATGAAACGGGAACTTTCTAAAAGCCTCCAAAGCTTATGTACATTGAGGACTTTAAAGGATGGCAAGATCGTTTTGAAAACTGTGTACAAGCAAACAAGTTTGATGCATGGGTTTCTTTAGAGAAAGATTATACTTTACCGAAAGATGAACTTGGAAATGAAAAACAATTAAGTCAATTTTTACCGTATGAAGAATTAAGATACACCAGTGAAAAAATGATGATTAGCATTCTTCAACAAGCAGTAAAAGAAGATATTTTTGTTTTGCTTCAACATGAGGGAATTGCTAGATCAATCTAGAGAGCGTTGATTAAAAAGTTTAAGGGTAGTGCTGATATGATAAAAAATAAACGAGCATTACTAAAGAAATCGTTTGATATGTTTACAGCTTTTGAAGGTGAGACGACTAGGAAGATTATCGAGAGATATTGTCATCTAGTCATGGAGATGAAAAGATTGGACATCAAGAAAGAAGATGAAGAATGGGTTGATAAGCTAGCTGATGAGCTACCACAGAATGAATAGGGAACATATCTGTTGATTTTAAAGCATAACCGACAATTTGAAGATATGAATTTGAGTAGGTTTATCCAGAAGTTGAAAGAACATGAGCTATCAATTCGAAAAACTGCTACAATGAGGAGTCCAGGTGCTCAACAGGATGTTAGTCTGTACTACAGAGAAAACAAGATTGAGACTACTCCTAGTCCGAAGATTCAAAATGCGTTCACTGCTGAAAATTCTTCCGGAACAAATGCAAGCTATACAAATCAGAGCAGTGGATATTCTTCATCTTATTCAAGTTTTGAACCAAATTTCTCGACACCGAGTTCTCAACAACAAAGTTCAACAAATTTTACCAGTCAAGTATTGCAATGCAATGTTGCATTACATATTCAAAATGGTCAAAATTTTTCTCCAGATATTGCGAAGCAACACATGGCATCTCTTGTCACTGTGTTAGAGTCGTACGAAAGCTTAGTTGCTGGATGAATCGGAAATCTGATGCTTACTAAAGAGGATTATGATCAGATTGATTCTGAAGAACTTGAGTTGATGGACATCAAGTGGTGTTTAGCTAACGTTTTGAGAAGAGCAGAAAAGTTCAAACAGATCACCGGAAGGGATGATCTTCGTAAAGATGCAACATCTCAGCTAGGTTTTGACAAATCGAAGGTTACTTGTTTTCGTTGCCGAGAAAAAGGACATTTTAAACGAGAGTGTACAAACAGAGAAACAACCGGAAGACAAGATCCTTTCGGAAACAACGATTATCATAGAAAAGCAATTTATCATCAGGTTTCTCAACAACCATATCAACAACAATCTTCACACTCACGTACTATTCCGATTGAAAAATCAATGGGTAAAGCTTGTTTTGGTCTGGTAGACCAAGAAGATGAAAGGATTCCAAGAGATTTCAATTAGGATGATTATGATCCTTCTAGACCTTCAGTTTCTAAAGCATTTGTTGCTCTAATCTTTGAAGATTCAACCTCGGAAAAAGAATCAATCAAATCTAAGAACAGTCCTAGAAGACAACCGATTTTTAAGTCTTCAGGAAGTGATGAAGACACTGATGATGAGGAAGAGTATATTAATAAAGCTAGAAAACAATTGGATCCTTATAGTTTTGATTTGTTTTTTGCAGATAAAATAGAGATATTGAAAGAGAAAAGGGCTGCTAGACTGAAGAGAGAAATGGAAGCAAGAAGGGTTGCTGAAGAAAAGACTGATGTTAAGATAGAAGCTGATAAGGAAAAAGTTGAAGAAACACCGACAGAGAAGGTCGAGGTTGAAGAGAATGAAGTGAAGATAGAAGTTGAGAAAGAACCGATTGTGATTGAAAAGGTGGTGGAGAAAATAGTTGAAGTTGAAAAAATTCTTGAAGTTGAAAAGATTGTAGAGGTTGAAAAATCTTGTGCTAAGTGTTTAGAACCTTGTAAAAATTGTGCTGAAAAAAAGACAAAATATGCTGAATTAGAGAAGCTCAAAGAAAATCTGCTACACAATGTGAGAAGCATAAAGGAATCATATGATCTCCTAAGCAGCAAAGTGAACTTGTACAAAGGAGCTAGTGATGAGGATATCCAGATGAAGAATCTTCTGAAAGCAACAGTTCTTCAAAAGCAAACTGCAATCAACAAATACATTGAGATTATTGTAGAGCTGAAACAAGAATTGGCAGCAATGACGATCGAAACAGAAAGAGTGAATACTTTACTTCGAAGTTATCAAAGTTTAGAGTATGTTATTGATCGCATCTATCCTACCGTTGCAGCTCATAAGTATGCAGAAGATGAAGAAAATTCTGGTAAGAAAACTGGTTTGAATTATAACAAAGTACCAAATCCAATGTGGGATGGCTATACCCCCCGACACTTTGAAAAGGTGGCTGAAGCACTCAATCTGAATCTAAAATCCGAGTCTATCGATGGATTACCAAATGATATTGATGTCACCTTCACAGCGTCTGACACTGATCATGAGTCCGAGTTAATTAAGAAAGTGGTCGATCAGGTGTTGGAGAAAGATGAATAGTCAAAGTCAGAGTCTAAATCTGAAAATTCGATTTCATCAGACAAAAGTTCGAGTTCACCGGTGAAAAGGGTTTACAATAAAGATTTTCTAATGTCACAAAATAATTTGAATGACGAAACATTCAAAGTAGCATATACTTTGAATAATTCTGACAAATTATATTCAGATGAAGAATTTCCAATAAGAGGTGTTAAAACTGAAATGATTAACAAGGTTTTCAAATTAACAAAAATTAATATTTCTGAAATAAAAGATGTAAATCTTACTGAAAAACCAAAAAATACACTTCAAGAGTTCAACAAAGATTGAACAAGAAAAAGGGTTACAGTTCTGGTTCGAGTTATCGAAAGAAACAAAACCATAACAGTAATTTCAAAAAGAAAGGATTAGGTTTTATTCCACCCGAAAATCATAAAAATGAGAAAATTTATAAACCAAAAACTAAATTTGTTTCAGGAGCAAGTTCTGAAGAGGAGAAGGAGAAACCTTTCTGGAAACAGTCAAACAAGGAGTTTCTCGCCGAAAAGCAAAAGAATATGTTGAAAAAATCTGAACCGAGAGTTGAAAGAAGAACCTGTTTCAGATGTCGAGAGGTTGGACGTATTGCTTGGAATTGCTCAAAGCCCACCAACACAAAACAAGGAGTTTCTTCTAACTCTAAATTGAAAGAGAAATGTGTTGATAAAAAGGAACAAACAATAGAAAAATTTAAGGAGTTCAAAAATTTGACTTTCGAAGTTGGTGAAAGTTCGAAACATTTTTACAAAAGAAGAGCAAATCTTAACAAACATAAATGGGTGGTTAAGAAATCAGAAGTTAGTTCTGGTAATGAATCTGATTCGTCAAAGTCAGAGGAATCATCTGTTGTGCTAAATGATTAGAATTCCGTTCCAACAGTAGATGATGAAAATTTTCCACCATTGTCAAACGGAAACTTGAAATCAAAAGTTGGTAAGATTGAGATTTCAGATCAATTCTTCTCTGATAAGAAAGAATTTAATGCTGAAAAACATTTAATGGTAAAGTGCTAAATATTTTTGGTAAGATGGCTAATGGGAAGGTGAAGGGAGTAAAAGAATTTTATGAATCGAAAATTGTTAAACCAAATGATTATGGTTCACCCATGATTGATCAGGCATGGGTGAGATTCTTTAAAAAATAAAATCCTGACTTGCCGGAGCTCCCAAGTTGGTAATCGTGGAGCATGAATCGGCATCATTCTTGAAAAATGTTTTTGTGAAAAACCTACAAGTGATAGTTTTTACAATTGGATGAAAGAACAAAGTGATGAATGAATCCCCATGATGTGTGAAATCAACAAAACTAATTTTCCGGAAAAACCACTTTGATTAAAACAAACTTAAGTGTTTTGAAATCATAATGGGAAAATAGTTTGTAGACAGGGGGAGTTCTGATTGTTTAAGCCAAGAGAATGGAGAATTGAAGCAATTCACATCAGTTCGTCATTTTATTTGTACAATTTATTGCTATTACTTTCAAATTTTCCCGGAAAATCAAAAACTAAAACATATTTTTGATTTTAGGGGGAGTAAAAAAATTAAAATTTTGAAAATTTGAAAAATTCAAAAACATGATAAAATCTAAAAACCAAAAGCATCGAAAAATCAAAATGAGTTTTGTTGTGAAAAAGAGGAAATGATAGTACATCAGTAGACAATCACAGTACGCTAAAGAATTGGAAAGTTAAAATGTGATAAATGGTCTCACTGATGATATGCCAGTAGGTTTTTACACGCTTAGTAGATTGTTTTTCGAGATATAAACATAAATATCAAATACTTACTTATCACGTGGGGAACATCTCTCGGATATATAGGTAACCCCTGAAATCTTGTTTGAAGGGCTTTCTATTTCTGACATACTAGGTCTTTGTGCGTGATGATATCTGGGGTATTATACCGGGACTTCTGATTTTGCGGGAGCAATAGCCTAGTACTCGTATAATACTCTGCACTGTTTTAATCATAAAGCCCACCCTCAGCATAAAAAAATGATGAAACATTGAAAAATGTTAATCATGTGCTGTTGAAGAAAAGATCCCCAAACGGGACACACCTAAAAGTCAAGCCATCGTCTCTTTGTCTGAACGGAAGTTCTAACCTGAGCTCTCATGGCCTCGCATTACCCATTTACAGATATCATTAGTGTACATTCATCTGTAAGACTGAATATAGGAGTCTGGATACGGGAGTATATTCTGAGGTGGGACACTCGAATAAGTTTAGTTTTTTTTAAAAACACTAATCCATATCTCGAAACAATTGAACTTTGTGTGAAAATTTAAGTGGATCAGTATACTGACAATCTAAGTGAATCGTCTAGATCTTAAAGTGTTTAAAGCTCAACGGTACTAGTGATTTGTCATAAACTGATATGATCCTCTTACACAAACTCACAAAAAGATGTTTGTATATAGTTTATTTCCCAAAATCCAAAAAGATTTTAAGTGTGTTTTAGCATAAAATTTTGAAAATTCAAAAAGATTTTATTTCATCTTATTTTCGAAAACTGATGTTGGAAAGCTGATTTTCAAAATTCCAAGTGCTAAACATGATGAACAACAATGGGTTGGGAGAGTGTATTTGAAATGAAAAATGAAATTAAAGTTTGAGATAATATGAGAAATGTTTTAAGATAATCTTACAAGTGATGTTTTGAGGATGGTTTTACTGTTAGTTAATCAAGGTCATTAATTTGAACTTGATATAACTATTGTTGATGTTGAATGATATCTACAAATGGTTTCTAAATTTGTTAAATTTTAAACAATTGTGAAATTATTTTTGGGTAGAGAATTGTGCAGGTTACTAGGTTCCTGATCCTGTTGCTACGGAGAGCCAGGAGATGTTCCTGAACCTGTGAAAGCTGTAGAGCCAGATCTCCGTGTCTAAGCCTGAGCAGAGTTTGAGCCAGGACACGATCTTAGAACGAGTGCTATGTCAGATTGCGATCCCGGAACAACTTAAGAGGGAGTCTGTTAGCAAAGGGGAGTTTGTTAATTGGAAGATTTCAGATTGCTGATGAGTTTAAAGAATCAAGAGATCTGATCAAGAGAGATTGAAAGATAGAGATTGAAGGATGCTTACAGAGAAAGATATTTTGGAAAGAGTGAGAAGACCGATCAAGACTGAAGACTCAATACACTGAAGACTCGTCAACATCCAAGGGGGAGTTTGTTAGTGCATATGTCTGTTGACTTCGTCTTGTATCGAGTCATGTAACTAGAATAGATAGACCAGGACACGTTGTATCAAGAAAAAAACGCAGTTGGCCGAACTTTTAAAACAGACATCATTAGTAATTTGGGATGAAGCCCCCATGAGTGATCAACGTTGTTTTGAGTGTCTTGATAGATCATTGAAAGATGTTTTGGGAAACGATACGGACCTCTTTGGTGGTATGTCTATACTTCTAGGAGGTGATTTTAGGCAAACTCTCCCGGTCAAACTGAAAAGTACCCGGTCTTAGATTCTCAATTCAACGTTACCAAGGTCTTATATATGGTCGTCTTTCAAAGTATACACACTAACCCAGAACATGCGTCTCAATAGGGATACTCAAAGCTCCTCTACTACTCAAACATCTGCTATGTTTGCGTCATGGTTGTTAGATATTGGAAATGGTTTGATCGGCGAACCCGATGCAGATGATCCCCTTTATACAAAAATCGTTGAAATCCTACTAGACTTTCTTATTCAACAAGAAGCAAACAGTCTTCAATCTTTAATCAACTTTGTTGATGATGATTCAATACTCAAAAATCGTGTGTCCAAAAAATGATACAACTGACGAGATCAATAACATGATTTTAAATATGACTCCTGGAGAAATCAAATCTTATACAAGTCACGACTCTATGATACCTCATATGCAAAACTCGGTAGATTCTGAAACTTTTTATCCATAGGAATATTTAAATCAGCTAAGTTTTTCTGGCATCCCTCCTCATAAATTAGACTTAAGAGTTAATACTCCTGTAATATTGCTCAGAAACATAAACCAAACACTCGGTCTATGCAATGGCACACGTTTGTTAGTATCCCAATTGTTACCAAAAGTTATAGAGGCATATATAATAACAGGCATATCAACAGGAAAACATGTGTATATACCTAGAATTAAATTTGTGCATAATAATAAAGACTTACCATTTGTTTTCACAAGACGCCAATTCCCAATAAAAGTGTGCTATGCTATGACTATAAATAAAAGCCAAGGCCAATCTCTTAAAAAAAAATAGGTGTTTATCTTCCACAACCCGTGTTTACTCACGGACAATTTTACGTTGCCTTCTCGCGAGCAACATCTCCAAATTCACTTAAAATTATTATTACGTGTAATGAAGATAATACTTTGAACACTACAAAAAATGTGGTGTTTTCTGAGTTCTTGAAACAAGTAAACCACAATGAGGTCATTCTTACAAAATATTCGTTCTACATATTTTTCCTACATTTTCAAATTCTATGATAACACAATATTATATGTAACAATGCTTTTAAACAGGTGCACACAAATGCAGCATGAGAACATTCCCTGTTCAAATCTCTGGTCCAGGAAGACAGGAATACCTGAACAAAAGTCAGAGTTTTAAGAATCTGCATTCCACACTCTAGATCGTACGAACGTTACTCTTCATTTCAGACCAGCGTTGTAAGTTAACTATCAATAACCACTACTACTGCTGCAAATATAAAAGTTTTAACTTATTTTTACAGGGATTTTCTATTCAGCATTTGGGTCATAAAGCTCACCAACATTTTTCAAGTCAAAAACCGCTACAAAATAGGAGACTTTTACAACAACATAGGGTATACCAACAACAACGCAACAGATTTACATCTCATCCAACCAAACACTTTATAACTAGGTATGACACATAACAACATATTAGTACATTACTATTGTGCTAGGCTGGCATGTGGTCATTGGTCCATCACAATGTTCATACTACAGCCACACGCGTAATCCATTGCTACATGTTGATGTTTTCTTAATGCTATGTGATGCTTCATTCCTCAGTTTTCTGTACAGTCTCACTCATTTGAATATCCAGGAACGACGTGATCACTATGATGATGATAAGCATTGTAAGATCCATAATATTCTTCTACGTCTACATTGCACTCTAAAATATTCTAACATCTTTTTTTTTTTTTTTGCAGATCTCTTAAAATTTATTAAACTGGACCAATCAAATTGGTACGTCAAATTAAAAATCAGACTTGACATTCAAACGTAAGTGATTCAAATTAGTTTCAATACATTTCATGTGGATACAATTGTCATTTACTGTCCTCTTTTAAGACACGCTTAAGACAACTCTTCGTGCGTAGGGTACACGTGCCACGATTTGTCAGTTTCAATTAGTCGGAAAAAAAAACTTTGGTCGAATCAACAGATGCAAGCAAAAAGCTTATTGTCAAAGTGGGAAGCCAACTTTTCAATAGATTATGGTAATTTTTCCTTCACTTCTTTACTTTGGAAGGTTGAGTTTGGTGTTTACTATTACTAATGCAGCAATCCTTATGCAGGGTAGTCCTTTTTGGCCACATTCGTACTTACTTTACACGTGAATAATGTGGTAATTTTCACTTATCATGCTCATTTTTTTGTTAATTAGTGATTGCCTCTATAAGTTATGATGGGTACTGTCATTTGTTTTGAATAAATCAACTCAGTATGTTCGTCCAAAGAAACACAAAGTGGAATTCATGAGCGGCAATCAGGTTGAGTTTCGCCCCAGTTCGATAGGATCACACCAGAATTCCTACCACACTGCCATGGTACTTCAGTCTCTTATATTGTTCAAGAAACATAAAAAGCACATGCGCTACTTACCTCTGCTTCTATTGAAACCCTTGAAGGTGTGTGGATTAGGCCCCACATTCTTAGTTCGCTTTGTGCCCCCAATAAAGTTGCTGTAACTTTAAATGTGGCATGTATTTTATTTCTTTATTTTTTGAGTTTGAAATTATCTGATGCTTGTAGAAACTTCACCGTGAAACAAAATTGTGATAACCTTTTGTGAAGACATGGCCATGTTGGTTTGGAGATAACATTCAGTCCAAAGACATACTTGCAGTCACTTGAACATCCGTCTCCGAATACAAAGGTATGCCTAAATGAACGCAATTGTGAAACCATTTACCCTACTAGTGAATCTGCTTTCTCACATAACTAGATTAAAGCTATAACCAACATATAACCTTATTTTTTATTGTCAGGAATGCCACACCTAGAAATGACACCGACAACTACAGTGGCAATCAATCAAAACATGGAAAGCACACTCTAATTTTGGTTGTCATTGTATAACAAAAAAATCCCAATCAGTTGCTTACATCTGAACGCTGTGTTTTTACGCCGCCGCAACGCACGGTGTGTAAAAATTCTAGTTCTATATAAATTTTGAAACACATTCTAAATCATATGGATTGTCGTTAGTATTCAGAAATCACAACGAAATCATACAAATGTTATTAGGACATTTTGTCCAAAAACTAGATTATACTTAATTATATATGTATCCTAAATCAGAATGAAATCATACAAGCATTATAGGGACATTTTGTCATAAACTAGATTATACATAATTATATATTTATCCTAAATATATATTCCATATACACTATATACAAAACTCTAAAATTCACATTTTATTAATTTATGTAATCCCTTTTGAGACTTTTAGACAAATTATATCCATGATATATATTTTAGGTGTATACAAATTGTTATGGCCTTAGAATATTTTTAGTTATTTTTAAAAGGCCAAATCATTTAAACATATATATTGCTTAACTAAAATTATATATTTAAGTCCATATATTTCTATTAGATAATTATGGACTAGTAGAACTTCACTTTAGTACAAAAACCAATATACACTTTATGCACATTTAAATAATCATTTTTCTATACTTATTATTTAGACTCATAGAAATATTTATTATAAAATATATATTTCATCACATCACATAAGTTTTAGTATTCATTTGATATAAATAGGTTGTTATTTTATATTTATACCAATTGTTGAAATCATACACTAAAGTTATTTTCACATACTTATTAACATTGCATTTTATGTTATTTTTAGACTTGTTATATATATATATAGGGTAAGGTTCATGCGAGAACCACCTTTATTGCGAGAACCGCGAGAACCAATGTGAACACAAAATAAAATCTAAAAAAAATCAAAAAAGCACTCAAAAATTTTTTTTTATTTTTTTTAATATTTTTTAATAAAAAATCGCTATATTTCGTTCCCATAAAAAAAAACTTTTTTTTTCGAGTAAGAGTTATCCATGCACATGTGCATATGTATCATTACTTCGACAAATTCGGTAATACGTTATCAGGAATAGACAATTGCACTTTAATTTACAACACCATTAGTAATACACTACTTTTTACATTACCAATATTCAAAATGCACATGTGCATAATTAGGTATAACCATGATATAACGTGTTTTGGTACAAAAAGTTTGTGATTTTGAATGGAGAAGTAGACCCATATACATGTTTTTTGGTTAGTTATATCTAGTGGTTGATGGTTTGGTTATAGTTGTCAATTTTTTATGTAATATGTTGATTGGATGGTATAAATGGTGTTTACATACATGTAATAAAGTGAAAATATTGTTAATGGTATTGTATTATGGATGGTAGGAGGTAATGGTATTGTATTATGGATGGTAGGAGGTAATGGTAGTGTATTATGGATGGTATGATAGATGAAAGGGAAAGTGTATTCAAAGTGGTGTACCAAAACACCTTATTTCATGTTGATACATATGAATGCACATGTGCATTTCTAATATTGGTAATGTAAAAAGTAATGTATTACATATGGTAGTGTAAATGAAAGTGCAATTGTCTAATATATGTAATGAATTACGGAATTTGTCAAAGAAATGACAAAAATGCACATGTGCATGCTTGTGTATTATGGATGGAATGATAGATTAAAGAGAAAGTAGTGTACCAAAACACCTTATTTCCTGTTGATACATATAGATGCACATGTGCATTTCTAACATTGGTAATGTAAAAAATAGTGTATTACACGTAGTAGTGTAAATGAAAGTGCAATTGACTATTATTTGTAATGAATTACGGAATTTGACAAAGAAACGACACATATGCACATGTGCATGGATAACTGTTACTCAAATTTTTTTTTTTTTTTGAAATTTTTTTTTTTTTTTTATTTTTTTTATTAACAAAATATAGCGATTTTTTCAAAAAAAATAGTAAAAAAATAAAAAAAAAATTTTGGGTGATTTTTAGATTTTTTTTAGGAATTACTGTTTGTGTTCACACTGGTTCTCGCGGTTCTCGCAATAAGGGGTGGTTCCTAACGGATCTTTGTCCTATATATATATATTCTAACACGACATTATTAAACGACTTGTTTTGGTTAAACTACTATAAACGTTTTAATTACATGCAATTTTATTCAAACTATAATATACAATATATATTTATTTTATGGTATATATATTATATTATATTATATTTAGTCAAAACCAAACAAACTATATTTATTTCACTATCTTATATAAATACAAATACGAGTTATTTTAATAAATTGTATTTATATACTTTTTATACTATTTAATTGTTTGACACTTATAGAATACTAGATTTAATCATTAAGACCGTGGGGTATGGTGGGGTAGGGGTTTAGAGCATGGGTTGGTTAAAATTAAAAAAAAAACCTAAGATTAAAAAATACACCTATAGCCTAGTCAACAAGCCAATAAGAGTCGGCCACATAGGATTGCTAGCATGCCCCACGCCTTGCCTTAAAGCCCAAGGGGCCATGCCCAAACCCAAGCCCACCCGGGGTGATGACTTGGGGATTTCTCTCCAACCCACGCCCCAACCCCCGCCCCATACCCCATATTCTAAACTCATGGACTTAGAAATCTCCAAGTCAATCAAATTCGTTTTATTCCTTTATTCATATTCGTATCATACATGCTAGGGTGATTTTTGGGAATAATCCAAACTGATACGACTTGTGCTAAGTTGTAATTGATAATCTTCGCAAACTGTGAGTGTTAACAATCCATTTTTTCATTTTTTATGCTTTGGGATGTATCATATATACTTATTCAAATTCTAAGTCTTTTTATACAAACTATGTGATTCCATGCATACCACCTAAAAAACACATAAAATTTTCCAAATTTTTTTCTTAAAATTCGTTATTTTTAATTTATAAAAAAATTAAATAAAAATTAAATACTAAACATGTGCATTAATACGAAAAAACCTAAACCCTCTAACCCACCCCACACTGCCACCCCCAAAAAACCTAACTCCCCCCCCCCCTCCAAAAACCTAAAAACCTAACCCTAAAAGCTAAACTAAACCTAAACCCTAAGGCTAAATTGCATGCGCAACATATAAATATAATGCACTTGTGCAATACTATTTTTTTTTTTTGAAAAAAAGTTTTTTTAATACATTAAAAATAACGATATATAAAAAAATTGTAAAAAACTGGAGTGTTTTTAGGCTTTTTGGTAGTTTTTTAGTTTTCTTATTTATATCTAGTTTTCTCATGATTCTCTCCATATATAGGGTAAGATTCGGCTACAAAGTCCAAATTTCATAAAAAGTGTAAAAAGTCATAAAACACACCTAAAACCCACTAATAATATAGTGAAGATTATTACAACACTATATTCAAACCTTGATAGTTCATAAAAACTTCAAACACATCATCGTAGAAATATTAATATAAAACGCAACATGATAATCAACATAAAGCACAACAATGATCGTCATTTCATAATCAGAGCCTTATCATCCAACACAACAGAAAACCCACAGATATAATTTTTTGTAATCTTCATTATGTTATTTGTAGGTTTTTGATGTGTTTTATGGTTAACATTATGATGTTTTATGATTTTTTACATTTTTTTTAGGAAATTTGGAGTTTGTAACCAACTCCTAGCTTATATAGGATTGAGATTAGGATTAAGAGAAAACTCCTACGAGTTGTGAGAACTTAGAGAACTCTGTCTTCCTGTGAGAATTTTGTCCCCATTTTTTGCACACACCTATATTAAAATGTTACAAAAATAATTGTAAAAGAAAATTGAAGTGGTGTTTTCAGTTTGTTACAGTTGTTGTAAGACTGGAGGGTGTGGGGGCGCCACCCGGCCACCTCATCACCGATAGCTCCCCACTGGCGCCATCACCCACACCGTGGCTGTTAAACCGGGGCGCCATGGAGTTGCCCGCCACCATGGTAGCGCCAAGATGGAGATATTCAGGTGGGGCCCACTTGCTAAAAACCAATGAATTTTTTTTAATTTTGTTTAATATGTGCTACATCCACACCATGCAAATTAAAGGGGGCTCAATGGCTTAGGTGGATCCTAGGTGACGCTGACGTGGCCTGATAAAGCCCCTAGGGGACTCCAACCACACCCTCCAGCCTAAAAAGATGTTTAGAAGCTATTCTTAAAAAAAAATCATTTTTGTTTGAATTTATTTTACCTTTTTATTGTTTTTTAAGAAGTTTTTTTTTGATATTTTTATAGTTTTTGAATTTCTTTATTAAAAATGCTTTTACATGTATTTATATGCAAAAGTTTCGAATTTAAAAAAAATTAATTATAGCGTATTAAATGAATGGTTCCATGGTTCCTTACTTTTTTGGCGTTCACAAATGTACCCTCCTCTCCGTCTTTACATATAGTCAATAATTGCTCAAACCTGTTTTTGAAGAGTGATATCTGTGATAATATTTTCTTATTTTCATACTAATAAAATTATCTTGATATGAAGTTTTTGGAAGAATGTACGATGACATTTTTAGTGGAATGAGATGTTTAGCCGACAACTATTTTTAAGTTGATAAACATCATATACCCAACCTACAACTGCCCATGGAAAGGAACTAACGCAAACGCGTCATCCTTTAGGCCATAATATTAGTTATCAACAAGAGGTGCAATAAATGGTCAATAAGATTAGTTATCAATCAGAGGTGCGATAACGAGTTGTTAACGACACGTGAAGTGACAACATGAGATGGATGATATATAGGAAAGAAGGGCACTTTAGGGTTAGTATCTATTAACTAACTAGTCTAAGATCCCGCGAGTTTCGCGGGTGGCTTAACACAAACATATAAATTAGTAAACTACAATGAGTTGAAAAAAGGAAGTAACGCAAAAATCACCAGTCATTAAATACTTCTTTATACACCACATTTGACATTATTATTTTGCTACTACGTTTCATGAAGAAACTGCTCAAGTCAAAATCCATTACAATGGATGATAATTATAAAAAAAAAAAAAAAAAAAAAAAAAAACAAACAGATGCAGGAACTCATGTTCCATTTCATTCCTTCTTTAATCAGCACGAAGTTAACAAATATATATCTAAAACCAAATTTTTTCCAGCAACCGAAATGATTAAATGCAATGAAGGGTAAAAAAACCTTATCGAACCAATTTCATGAACAAATGAGCGCCCGGACCCCAACTTGTTGCATATCTCTAAGCTTCCAAACTGGCATATGAGAACCTTCTTCTGCCTCCGTAAGCTGCATCGCCCACAAATAATGAACTATGTGGATAGTATCCTGCAAAACCAAATCATTGACCAACAGGGTCAAAGTCAAAGACAGTCAACCAACGAAAGCATGACCTTCTTGATACTGAAACTTGAAGCAAATTACCTTTTCCTCCTTCTGTTATTTCACCAAGTCTATCTCATACATAATACACCTGTTTTGTATGAAACTGTACAGCCAAAGTTACCCCAACTCAGTACAAACTTAAGTACCTTTTTTTTTCCTTTATTAATCGAATTGAAAAAATTGTGTACCCCGACAATAATTAAAGGACTGTCGCCCATCATTTTGGTCTCTCTTATGTCGACTTCAGATATATGTAATATCTGCATCATTAGAGACATTAGCAAATTCAGCCACAGTTCTTAACTTAAAATCTACTGTATTTGTTCTTTGCTTTGTGGAATATATAAGTAATTAACGACTAACCTTGTTGTCATAAAAAGTGCCCTGCATCTCACAAACTTGATATTCGGCTTTACATCTCTCAATTATTTCAGGGGAACAATATGTCTCCAGTACCTCGGTTTCTCCTCTGATGTAGGCCTTGAGGACGGATTTCACAATTTCTTGGGCATCAGATACAAAGTCAGTACTAATGAAATCATTACTATGGTCTTGCCTCCTAAACACCAGCATGAAACTAAAAAACTGAGCATACGCAAACACTCTTGTAGGTTAATAATCAATCTTGAAGCTAAATAAACATCTATATTAAAGGTTTATCACATGAAAATCACATGGTCAAAGAAAGTTTAACGACTAATAGTCGAATGAAAATATTACTCTTGAATAATGACAAAACTAAGGGAACTGTATAGAAAAATCAATGATTCAATTGTACCATAATTTGTAATTGTGGCATTGTTTGTTTCATGCCTAACTGGCTTTTAAGTAGAATTGAGAAAACAATCACTCGGATAAACGAATTAGACATTCCAATATAATGAACGAACTTTAGTTGAGACTAATAACATCAATAACAACTCAATATAATCTTGAATTTCTAACTCAAACACTACCAATCCTTAACTTCCTGTCAATCACATACATAATTAGATTCATTAACAACAGAAACCGAAATAAAAAAAATACAAAGAACCAATAAATACGTAGCTGAAAACTGAAAAAAAAAAAAAAGATATAAACTTAATATATATTTGCATCATAGAACTCATAGGACTTATCCAGCACAAACAACAGTTTTTTGCAAAAGCTTCAGATAATCGATCACATCAGGTTGAAAGCCAGGTACCTGTATAGTTTAGATGATTTTCAGTTTCTACATCCTCTTCAACAAATGGTTGTCTTTGAACTCTTAAAAACACCTTCTACAGGGTCTAAAACCAATAATTATTAAAATGATTTTTTTTTTTAAAAAAGGCCAAAAATTATCTATTGATACCTTCAATAAAAACTTGAATATTATATAAAACTACTGCCTTTCTCTTCCCTTTTTAACATGCTTTTCTACACCAATTACATTACATAAACATTAAAGTAAGCTCTGCAGCTCATGTGTACATTTCCAAGAATCATACCTTACTAAGCTCTCCAACTCATGTTTATCTTGTCCCTAAATATCAAAAGATATCAATAATCAAATCCATTTATATGCAACAGATCAATCAAAAAAGTTGTACACAATGTATGAACATTTGTACCCCGCAACATATCCTAAATCTTTAACCTTCATGTGATTCAAGATTTTCAAGAAATACAAATTGTATAAGTTAAAAACAAACTTTTACCATTCACCTAGCTTGCATATTATTATAATATTAGAAGCTTCAAAGCGGGGCCTAGATGAGAATTAGGGTTTGGATACGGCTGAATAAGGATGAATGGTGATATTGAAACACGAACTGCGATTTCAGAATCATAATCGGAAAAACATGAAAACATTTTCTTTGTTTATTAATTCAAGATTATCCAGGTATGGAAGACAAAACATCAAAAGAAAAAAACTTCCCTTGTTGCTTGCAATCAAAAGCGAAGAGTTCAAGTGGTAGGTCCGCCTGAACTTCATCGGTACCCTCCACTTTTAGCAATTTTCTGCAAAACTGAACCATTCAAATCAATTAACTGCTCTGTTTCTCGACTTCTTTCTAATCCAAGTCACCAACACCATCTACAACAAAATCAACATCATCATTTTGTTTTAAACCATTAGAGAACTTAAGTACTTTTTTTCTTTTTTTAATCGAATTGAAAAAATTGCGTACCCCGACAATAATTAAAGGACTGTCGCCCATCATTTTGGTCTCTCTTATGTCGACTTCAGATATATGTAATATCTGCATCATTAGAGACATTAGCAAATTCAGCCACAATTCTTAACTTAAAATCTACTGTATTTGTTCTTTGCTTTGTGGAATATATAAGTAATTAACGACTAACCTTGTTGTCATAAAAAGTGCCCTGCATCTCACAAACTTGATATTCGGCTTTACATCTCTCAATTATTTAACGGGAACAATATTTCTCCAGTACCTCGGTTTCTCCTCTGATGTAGGGTAGGCCTTGAGGACGGATTTCACAATTTCTTGGACATCAGATACAAAGTCAGTACTAATGAAATCATTACTATGGTCATGCCTCCTAAACACCAGCATGAAACTAAAAAACTGAGCATACGCAAACACTCTCGTAGGTTAATAATCAATCTTGAAGCTAAATAAACATCTATATTAATGGTTTATTACATGAAAATCACATGGTCAAAGAAAGTTTAACGACTAATAGTCGAATGAAAATATTACTCTTGAATAATGACAAATCTAAGGGAACTATATAGAAAAATCAATGATTCAATTGTTCCATAATTTGTAATTGTGGCATTGTTTGTTTCAAGCCTAACTGGCTTTTAAGTAGAATTGAGAAAACAATTACTCAGATAAACGACTTACACATTCCAATATAATGAACGAACTTTAGTTGAGACTAATAACATCAATAACAACTCAATATAATCTTGAATTTCTAACTCAAACCCTACCAATCCTTAACTTCCTGTCAATCACATACATAATTAGATTCATTAACAACATAAACCGAAATAAAAAAATACAAAGAACCAATAATTACGTAGCCGAAAACTGAAAAAAAAAGATATAAACTTACTATATTTGCATCATAGAACTCAAAGGACTTATCCAGCACAAACAACAGTTTTTTGCAAAAGCTTCAGATAATCGATCACATCAGTTTAAAAGCCAGGTACCTGTATAGTTGAGATGATTTTCAGTTTCTATATCCTCTTCAACAAATGGTTGTCTTTGAACACTTAAAAACACCTTCTAAAGGGTCTAAAACCAATAATTATTAAAATGAATTTTTTTTAAAAAAGGCCAAAAATTATCTATTGATACCTTTAGGCCTGTAAACGAACCGAACGTTCATGAACTGTTCGTGAACTTGTTCGGCGGGAAGTTCGTTTATGTTCGTTTATTTAGTAAACGAATGAACACGAACAAAAAATTTTGTTCGTTTAATTAAATGAACAAACATGAACACACCTCGTGTTCGTTCATTAATGTTCGTGAACGTTCGTTTATGTTCGTGAACGTTCGTTAAATTTTAGTAAATACATAAATAGTTATATTTAAATGAATATTAGCTTCTCTAACTACTTATATAAATATAACTAATTAGTAATTAAGTTTTCTGGTAAAAAAATGAAATTTTAAACTTTTTCTTAGATCGTAACTGATCACTTAGTTAATATTGATATAAAACCTACTTAATTTTAGCATCTATGAACCCAAATTTAGATATGTTTTCGGATAATCTATAATATATTAGACTTGTTTGTTTGTGTTCACTAATGTTAAATTGTGTTTATTTATATTTGTTCAATCACGTTCATTTGTGTTCGTTTATGTGTGTTCAATCATGTTAATTTATGTTTGTTTATGTTCGTTTGTGTTCGTGAACTGTTCGTTTAGGCTTTAAACGAACGAACATAAACGAACACGAACATGCCCTATTTCTTAATGAACAAACACGAACAAAAAAATGTGTTCGATTACATGTTCGTGTCCGTGTTCATGTTCGGTTAAAGTTAAATGAACAAACACGAACATGCCTATGTTCGTGTTCGTTCGGTTCGTTTACAGGCCTAGATACCTTCAATAAAAACTTGAATATTATATAAAACTACTTCCTTTCTCTTCCCTTTTTTAACATGCTTTTCTACACCAATTACATTACATAAACATTAAAGTAAGCTCTGCAGCTCATGTGTACATTTCCAAGAATCATACCTTACTAAGCTCTCCAACTCATGTTTATCTTGTCCCTAAATATCAAAAGATATCAATAATCAAATCCATTTATATGCAACAGATCAATCAAAAAAGTTGTACACAATGCATGAACATTTGTACCCCGCAACATATCCTAAATCTTTAACCTTCATGTGATTCAAGATTTTCAAGAAATACAAATTGTATAAGTTAAAAACAAACTTTTACCATTCACCTAGCTTGCATATTATTATAATATTAGAAGCTTCAATAAATAGATTCCTTAATGTACAAAAAAGAAATCAATACCTTAGCAGCTACTTGCTTCTTAATTAGCCAACAACCTTAAACCCTGAGAAAATGGCCATTATCAAACTTCTGCAAAGGTCATCAAAAAATAATATAACTTAAAAGACATATTTCTAATTACTTATCATGCTCATTTTGGTGGAAATCATGAATGAAAATTAGTGGGAATACAATATAACGTGAGTGATGATTAAATGATGCCCAACAAAAAAATGATGTTGATTTAGTCAAGTTCTAGTCAAGATAACAAAAAAAAAAGACAGACCCTGACAACCGGGGGTACAATCGGAGCTGATTTCAAGATCAGCATTAGCAAACACCCTAAGCGCAGCAACGACATCATCATAACAGTAGCTAGGGCATCCACATGTGACCTCCGCATACCCATCACTGCAAATCTTAAACCCATACATCTTCCTCACTTCTTCCTCGCTATACATCTCCTTCAACGCCACCACCTCTTCCGCCATCTCTCTCTTTCTCTATTCACCATAACCATACATATAACATATAATGAGAATTATTATTTCAATTTCATACAACAATTGATTGTGAAAAAGAAACTTACTCTTCAAGAAATCGAGGTCTCCAGTAACTGCAGCGTTCAACAACCGTTGGATCTTTTTCTTTCACTGAAATCAAAATTGGATAACTAAGTAGGCACAATTACAAAACACCATAAGCATATCCAAGTTTAAGTTATCCGGAGCACCTGCTATTGCCAAAAAAAACATGAAAACCACACATGCTAGAAAAAAAAAACATGAAAACAACTGTTTGTTGGTACACTACATCTGTCGACTTCGTCTTGTATCGAGTCTTACACTAGTTAGAATAGATCAGGGCACGTAAAACGAGAGTTAGAAAGATTTCGCTTGAAGTTATGTTTTGTGTTTGAGATTTCGCTTGAAGCCTCAAGCGAAATCATCATATCAGATTTCGCTTCAGGATGTTCCAAGCGAAATCTCCAAGTCTATATATAGAGATGTTAGGTCAAGCGAAATCATAAGTTTTTCAGAGAGTGATTTCCATACCGAAGTGCTGCCGGTGTGAGAACTGATTGTAATTGTTGTCTAATCAATACAAATCAGTGTTAAAGTGAAGATTCAGCTGTTTACACGTCAAATACTTGTTTTCCGCACCTGTATTTGATTGAATTCCTCTGAACCGACTCATTCGGATCCGCAAACCGATCCTACAATTGGTATCAGAGCTCAGGAGGAGGAGTTCTGCAAAATTCAGCCGAAATTCATCAAAATCTCTTACTTCTACACCTTCTTTTAACAGTTCAGAAACTTTTCACGGTCTAAATCATCTCAAATTCTCACAGATTGTTTAAAATTACAAGATAACAAACCTTTGAAAGTTTCACAGCCAAATTCGATCTAAAAGTGATTAAAATTGACCTCCGAATGGATTTCGCTTGAACGGATCTGATTTCAGTGGTAGATTTCGCTTGAAGCTTCAAACGACACCTAGATTTCGCTTCAGGGCTGTCGCTTCAACGATTTTGCTTCAGAAGCTGTCGCTTCAACGATTTCGCTTCAGAAACTTGAACGATTTCGCTTCAAAGTTTTCGCTTCAAGGTGTTCGCTTCATTCAGGATCGCTTCAAAGGGTCTCGCTTCAAGGTTTTCGCTTGAGGGTTGTTCAGTTTGTCTAGTTCGCTTGAAGTTTTCTGCTTAAAAGATAGTATTTCGTTTGAAAGAAATAAAACATGGATAACGATTTTCACAACGCTTTTGCAACATCGCCTAGTTCATCTTCCATTGCTCAGAACATGAATTCAGAAAATGAAATGGGGACTACTCAGAAACCCCCGAAGCTAATGGGAATTGAAGAATACTACGGGTGGAAAGATAGATTCGAAAACTGGGTGCAGGCAAATCATTTGAGATCATGGGAATGTATTTTAACAAAGTATGCTCCACCACAAACAGAAATGCAGACTGAAAAACAGCTTTCAGATTTTAGTAAGGAAGAAAGGGAAATATACCGAGCTGAAAAAATGATGACCAGTTTACTTCAACAGGCCGTCAAAGAAGACATCTTCATACTACTTCAACATGACAAAACATCACAATCAATATGGGATGCTCTAAAAATCAAAGTTGAAGGCAGTACGAGCATGATTAAAAGCAAGAAGGCATTGCTTAAAAAGGAATTTGATTTATTCACAAGTTTGCCCGGAGAAGATACGAAGAAACTTATTGAACGATATTGTCACTTAGTGAGAACAATGTCAATGATGGGTATTAAAAAGGAAAATGATGAATGGGTGGATAAACTTGCTGATGCATTACCTCAGAAAGAGTGGGGAACTTATTTGATGATACTGAAAAATACTGGGGTTTATGATAGATTGTCGATCTCTCAGTTCATTGAAAAGATTGAAAGTCAGGATTTGGAACAGCAGAAGATTGCGAGGATGAACAGTCCAAGTGGTCAACAGGATGTAAAGATGTACTACAAAGGTAGCATTCCGGTTCCAGAAACTGAAAGAAGTCCGAAAATCCAGACTGCGTTTAGTGCTGGAGATTCTACAGAAAAGATTGATCAAAGCTCAAACAAAAGCAGCAATGGATTCTCATTCTATCCAAGTGTCAATCCAAAGACTTCATCAGAAAATTTTCAGTCTCAAAGCACAAAGATGGGAAATGGTTGTGTGATTCAATGCAACATAGCTCTAAATCTTCCAGATGGTCAAAGTTTTTCTGAAGATATTGCAAAAGATCATATGGCTTTACTTGGTTCCGTGCTTATCTCATATGAAGGTTTAGTGGCTGGTCGAATTGGAAATCCTATGCTTACAAAGGAGGATTACGACCAGATAGATGCCGAAGAGATGGAACTAATGGATATCAAATGGTGTCTTGCAAGTGTTCTGAGACGAGCTGAAAAGTTCAAGACAATTACCGGGAGAAATGACTTTCTTGATGCTTGTGTATCTACTTTAGGTTTTGATAAATCTAAAGTTACTTGTTTCAGATGCAGGGAAAAAGGCCATTTCAAGCGGGAGTGCAAGAACAGGGAAGCTAGTGGTGCTCAGAATCCATTTGGAAAAGATGATTACTACCGGAAAGCCATTTATCAGCAAGTCGGTCAATCACAAGATTCACATACGGCTCATGGTAGAAAGATTGAAGATACAAAGAGAGGATGCTTGGTAGATTTCAACTGGAGCAATTATATATCTTCTGACAGCAAAGCATACACAGTTGATCAAGATGATGAGAAATTACCTGAAGGTTTCAATTGGGATATGTTTATTGATGAAAAGGGTGACTTCAAAGCTTTCATTGCAAAGATTGTTAGAGAACCAGACTTGTTTGCAAATTGGATGAGATCAATTGGTGAAAAAGTGAAAGATCAATCAAGTACATCTGAAGAAAGTTTAGAAAGTGCTGATGATGAGTCATTAAGTACAAACGATAGTGTGCAAAATGAAGATACTTCAGAAAAAGAAGTTGTTTTTGATCAAACACCATCTGATACTGGTGTTTCAGATGCTGAGTCTGAAAAATCTGTAGAGTTTGATCAAACATCGATGGAGAATAGCAGTGATGATGAGGAAGAGAAACAGATTAATATTGCTAAAAAACATCTTTCTCCTGAAAGTTTTCATTTTTATTTTGCAGATCGCATGGAGAAACTGAAGGAGAAACAAGCTGCAAAAGAACAACAACAGAATGAGGAAGTTAAAGTAGTTGTTGAAGAAAAGGTGACTGAAGCTGAGAAAGTAACTGAGGAAGAAAAAGTAATTGAAGTAGTAAAAACAATCGAGATTGAAAAGATTGTTGAAATTGAAAAGCCTTGCAAGAAGTGTTTGGAAGCTTGCAAAAATTGCGAAGAAAAAGATGTGATTCTGTTTGATAGAGAAAAGCTGATAGAAAAGTTACTATCAGACATCAGCTATGTGAAAGAATCGTACAGTGTGTTGAACAGAACTGTGACAGGTCTTCAAACAACGAATTCTGAAAGAGAAAAGGCTTTAACGATGACAAATTCTACGTTAATGGCAAAACAAAAGGCGATTAACCATTACATCGAAGAAAATGCTAATCTAAAGCAAGAGTTGGAGAAAGAAAAGATTGAGAATGAAAGGATCAGAAGGTTATTACTGAGTTATTCTTGTTCTGATTATGTTATTGATCGAGTTTATCCTACTGTTGCAGGTTTTGAAGCATTTCAAGATGAGAAGCAAAAGAATGAGACTGGTAAGAAATCGACTATTAAATATAACAAGTGTCCGCCTCCTATCTGGGAAGGATATTCTCCTAGAAAACCAAATGAGGAGCAAGTTGAAAAAGCAGTCAATATAAAGTTAAAATCCGAGACAACTGACGTTTTACCAGATAACATTGATATCACGTTTACCTCGTCTGATACTGATCATGAGTCTGAGTTAATCAAAAAGGTGGTCGATCAGGTGTTGGATACTGAGGAGATGTCTGAGTCAAAGTTTGAGTCTGGGGGTTCAAGTTCGTCAGTCTACAGTTCACAGTCGTCGGTTAAACGGTCTTATAGTAAAGAATTTTTGTTATCAAAAGCAAATTTAGATGATGAAACATTTAAAGTTGCATATACTTTAAATGGTTCTGACAAATTATACTCTGATGAAGAGTTTCCGATGGATAGTGTTAGATTTGACAAGATCAAAAAGGTTTTCAAAATCACAGAAATTAATATTTCTGATACTAAAAATTTAAATCTTAATGAAAAATCTAAAAAATACACTTCAAGAGTTCAACAAAGGTTAAACAAGAAAAAAGGGAAAAAGGATTACAATTTTAGTTCTGGTTTTCAAAAGAAAACAAACCAAAATTGTAATTACAAAAGAAAAGGTTTAGGTTTTATTCAGCAAGAAAGTTACAGAAAGGTAAACAATTCTAAACCAAAAACAGAATTTGTTTCAGGTGGAAGTGTTGAAGATGAACAGAAGAAACCTTTCTGGAAAGAAACAAATCAGGAGTTTCTTGTTGAAAGAAAAAGAACAGGAACTCGAGTTTTTCATTCAAGAGACATTCCAAGAGATACAAGAACTTGTTTTCAATGCCAAGTTGTTGGTCACATTGCTCACAATTGTCCAAACAAAGTCAACAAAAAACAGGGAGTCTCTGAAAAACTTAAAGAAAAAGTGGTTGAAAAGAATGAGTCACCAGTTGGTGAAAATTCTAAAAGATTGTACAAAAAGAAGGCAAAAGACAACCAAACATGGGTTGTTAAGAAATCGGTTGATAGTTCTGACAATGAATCTGATTCCACAAAATCAGAAGAGTCACAAAATGAGATTAATGATTTGTTGAATGATGCTGACATTAAATCTATGAGTGTAAAAGAGATTCAACAAATGGTTGGTAAAATAGAAATCTCAGATTTTGATATTGAAAAAACATTCAATGGTAATGTTAAGAAAATTTTCAAAAAAATGCTTGATGGGAAAGTAAAGGGGGTTAAAGATTTTTATGCAACTAAAAAGGCAACATATAACCCTACTGCACAGGAATTGGAAGCCACCAAGTCAAATAAGACTTGGGTGGAAGTTTGCTTTCCTTAAAGTCTTAGGACTTGCCGGAGATCCCAAGTTTATATCGTGGATCAGGAATCGGCATCTTTCTAATGTTTGAAGATTTTGGTTGAAAGTTTTTTGACAGTGTTTGAATGTTTACAGGTTGAAGGACTACGCCGGAGCTTCCAGGTTGGTAAGTGCGAAGCAGGAATCGGCATTCTGAGTGGTAAAATGGTGATGTAGATGTAATATTCCTACAAGTGGTATTTCTACATGTGGTAATTTTTACTTTTGGTATAGTAGGTGCTTACATGAAAAAGGTTAATCAAGGTCATTAAGTTGAACTTGATTGGACCATACTTACAATTGGTATTTCGAATAGACAATGTGATGAACCACACTCCGAATCTACAAATGATTATATCATAAAAACTTATTTTCCGGAAAAATCATTTTGATTAAAACAAACTTAAGTGTTTTGAAATCTAAATGAGAAAATAGTTTTGTGATAGAGAGAGTTTTGATTGTTTATGCCGAGTGAATGGCGATTTGATGCGATTCGATATCAGTTGTCACTTTATTGTACAGTTTATTTTCAAATTTTCCTAAAATGTGTTTGCATTTTAGGGGGAGTAAAATTTTCAGAAAATCCAAAAACATTTGAAAATTTGAAAAAGACAAAAACATGATAAAATTCAAAAATGAGTTTTTGTTGCATATAGAGGAAATGATAGTACATCAGTAGACTGTCACAACATGCTAAAGAAATGTAAAGTAAAAATGTGATAAACAATCTTACTGTGGATATGTCAGTAGGTTTTTACACATTTAGTAGATTGTGACGAGATATAAACATAAATTTCAAACTTGCTTGTTCTGCGGGTTAACACAAACTTGGATATATAGGTAATCCCTGAAATCTTGTTTGAAAGGTCCCTTATTCTGAGATACTAGGTCTTTATGCTCAGTGATATCTGGGGTATTATCCCGGGACTTCTGCTGAAAGAAATTTCTGACCTAGTCCTCGGATAATGCTTTCTGCAAATGCTTGAAACATAGCATCGCCCTCAGCAAGCTGATGAAACAATAAAATTGATAGTCACTGCTGTTGTAATGCGAAAAGATCCTCTAAAGGGGACACACCTAAAAGTCAACTAGGCTCTCTGCTGAACGGAAGTTCTGACCTGAGCTATCACGGTTGCATAATTTATTCCCCTTACAGATATCATCTGTGGTATACTCACCTGTAAGACTGAATATTGGGATCTGGATACGGGAGTATATTCAAGTAGTGGGACACACGGATAAGTTTAAGTACTTAAGACATTAATATCGTATCTCGAAACAATTGAACTTTGTGTGAAAATTTAAGTGGACCAGTATACTGACAATCTAGGTGAATTGTTTAGAACTTAATATGAAATGAAGCTTAACGCTGTTGATGACTTGTCTCAAAAACTGATATGATCCTCTTGCACAAACTCACAAAAATATTGTTTGTAAATATTTCTTTATTGCATTCCTTTACAATCAAAAATTACAAAAAGATTTTAGTGTGTTTTAGCATAAATTTTTTTAAAAAAATTCAAAAAGATTTTTGACAACTGATATTGGAAAGCTGATTGTCAAAATTTCAAGTGCTAAACATGATGACTTGGTTGAGAGGGGGAGTGAATTTTAAAATGTTAAAAAGGTTTGTTAAAATCTTACAATTGGTATTTTTAAAACCTACATTTGGTTCATTAGTGGTTGATGATAGAAAAGAGATTTATCTGATTATATCAGAGTGTTGGTGAATTTAACTTGTTAAATTTAGAAAATTTATTTCTGGGTTAAGATTGTTGCAGGTGAGCCAGGTTAATTCATTCAAAGCTTATGAAAGTCAAATTCTGATCATGAATCTAAAAAGTTTGCTAGCTGTTGATGCTGATGAACTTAAGGAATCAAGAGATCTGATCAAGAGAATTAGATAAAAGCCAGGCAATGATCTTGTAAACAACATTTGAGTCAGACATTGATCCTAAAGCAAATGTTGCTGAAGAACAAGTGAATACCAGCAAATCGTGAGGGGGAGTCTGATAGAGCCAGGAGATTCTGGAAAAGAAGATAGAGAGAGAAAAGCCCAGAGACTGATCAAGAATGAAGATGTGAAGATACAGCATTGGTGTGATTCGATAGTCGACTCGTCAACATCTGAGGGGGAGTCTGTTGGTACACTACATCTGTCGACTTCGTCTTGTATCGAGTCTTACACTAGTTAGAATAGATCAGGGCACGTAAAACGAGAGTTAGAAAGATTTCGCTTGAAGTTATGTTTTGTGTTTGAGATTTCGCTTGAAGCCTCAAGCGAAATCATCATATCAGATTTCGCTTCAGGATGTTCCAAGCGAAATCTCCAAGTCTATATATAGAGATGTTAGGTCAAGCGAAATCATAAGTTTTTCAGAGAGTGATTTCCATACCAAAGTGCTGCCGGTGTGAGAACTGATTGTAATTGTTGTCTAATCAATACAAATCAGTGTTAAAGTGAAGATTCAGCTGTTTACACGTCAAATACTTGTTTTCCGCACCTGTATTTGATTGAATTCCTCTGAACCGACTCATTCGGATCCGCAAACCGATCCTACACTGTTGGTGTTGTAACTTTTGCCTATATATTTAAGCAAACTAATTACAAGAAAATATGAGCATAAGATACCTGTTGCGCCTCGTGTTTGACCTGCATCCCTGCATAACAGAAACGGCCATTTCATATCAGTTATTAACCAATAAACGTGACTGACCGACCAATTGGAGAAGGCTTGACATATATTAAATAATGGAACTTTATAAACTCGTTGTCAATACACTTCAAAACTGATTATTAAATATATATTTGGGAGTATTGTAGTTAGAGAAATTGCTCTTCATCAATCCAATCCAATCCAATCGTACCAAAACGTATCAACTGCGAGTCAAAGTTATTATTTAAGCAAACTAATTACAATTATTGGTGTTGTAACTTTTGCCTATATATTTAAGCAAACTAATTACAAGAAAATATGAGCATAAGATACCTGTTGCGCCTCCTGTTTGACCTGCATCCCTGCATAACAGAAACGACCATTTCATATCAGTTATTAACCAATAAACATTACTGACCGACCAATTGGAGAAGGCTTGACATATATTAAATAATGGAACTTTATAAACTCGTTGTCAATACACTTCAAAACTAATTATTAAATATATATATATATATATATATATATATATATATATATATATATATATGGGAGTATTGTAGTTAGAGAAATGGCTCTTCATCAATCCAATCCAATCCAATCCAATCGTACCAAAACGTATCAACTGCGAGTCAAAGTTATTATTATGACATCAATTGCTCTTCATCAATCCAATCCAGATTACATGTATCTGCAAATTACTCAATCCAGAAATTTCACCATTAATTTTTTTTTTTCAATTTGACTCTTTATATCTTTAAATTGTTTGATTTTTTTTCTTTTTTTAATTCCAAATCTTCTACCAATGGTGTCAATAAAGACTCTGTAATTTTACTGCAAAATAGATTATTGGTTATAATTCTTGCTATATTATCAATTCAATCAGTTTTTATCAATCATACTCGTTTAAATCTTCAACAAAACGACATAGATGTATCATCTATGCTAACTAATCTAAAATTAATAGGATCACTCAGACAGGGTAGGGAAAATAATACAAAAAAATGCGAACTTGAATGAGGAGAGTAACAATTTGAATCAAAAGAAAAAAACTAAAAAAGTCTGAAACATATCTGTTGCGATTCAAAAACCGGCGACTGATTAAGGGTTCCAACAGAAAGAGATGCAAACCCTAATGGAAGAACAAAGGAATGGTGAATATAGATCTAACAAAAAGAAATTCATAAACGAAATAAGAACACTTAAATTACCTTGAAAGAATCACGCATTGTAACGCCCCAAAATCTGAATGTTAATATTTGACGTATGTTCTTACGTGACACGTCATGAAATAAATAACTAGGCTATTTAACCTAGTTAAAGGTATGGTCAAAAGTATTAAACGATGAGGGTAGTGTCAGTTGTGTTTAAAGGTAAACCCGAGGGGCTAAAATGGAACAAATGAAAGTTAAGTTATAAAATAACTAACCACACACAAACACACACATACGTGTGTGTTCGAGAAAGATCAGGAGGCTCCCATGGAGCCTCAAACCCTAAATCGTCTTTAAGCTCAAATTGGAAGGCAAGATGAAGCTGAAATCCATAACCGAGCATGGATTAATGATCACCAACACTAGGGGATCATAAGGTATGTCTTAAATCTAAGATTGGTGATCATGGGTGAAGTGGGTTATGTTCTAATCCGTGAGTTAATATGAAATTGATCATGTACAAGGGTTAGAATCCTCGTGTAGAACATGGGTTATGAATGGTTTGCGTTAATTTGATGATTAGAGGTGACACCCGTTAGTTAGGGTGAAGATGATGACTAGAATCACCTCCTATGTTCAAGTCTTGTTGAATGATTGATGTATTATGTGGGTATGATGAATTATTGTTAGATAAAAGTATAGGAATATGATGATGTTATGTTTAATGTTCATTTGGAATGATATATGATGATTAGTAGAAGGATTTGATGAGTTATGTATGAGTTTAGAGGATTCATGCTTGAATTAGTTGTAAGTTATGCTTAAAAGGTAGTACTTACATCAAGTGTATGATAAAATGAATATAGTGTCGTCCGTATGGTCGATTACGATGTTACGGGTATATGTTGATAAGTCGATAGTAAATATGGTTAATAGTTGACTTTCAAAAGTCAACTAAGTGTAAGAAACATGAATTGACACGTTGTCGTAAAGGCAGGATTATAGGAAGTCGTATGGTACATGTTATGTCAATATGCGTTATTTGTGATTATATGATGAATTACAAGAGTTAAACGGATATGAATATAATCATATGAGTTATGTATGCTAGAAATGACTAATGAAAGTTAAGGGTGAAATATGCGATTGATATGATTGTTAACATGTACGAATGCATATGCTAATAGGAGCGTGATCTTGATGAAAAGAGAGTATAGGAAGCATGTCAAGACGGACTCACGCCTGAAAGGATAACGGGTCAAGAAAAGGCGAGGAATCGGATACGAGCACGAATGCATAAGGTAAGTGATTTTCGTAATCACTTCTTAGTACGATTAAGTAATGAGGTGTTTTAATTAATCATACATGTTATTTGATGTCAAAAATGTGTTAAAGTCCTTCGTCGTAAATGATGGGATTAAAGTTGACCAAAATGCCCTTGATGGGTATTTTGGGGTAAACGATCTTAAAAGTAGTTTAGAAGCAAGTTATTCAATTAGAGTAATGTTTTGGACAAGTATGGAAGTGGGGATGATGGTTTGGTTAGTCATATACCAATTAATGCGCGAATACCCTTAACGGATCAAATTAAGCATATGAACGATAATGTGTTAAGAGGATGCAAGACATCCAAGAATTTAGTAGGTTATGATAGACGTCACGGATATTGTTAGATTTATAAGATGCTATGGTAAAATAACCAAGTTAAGTTGATGAATGCACGAACGGGTCAAAGTTTGGAAAAAGGGTAATAAGCCGAAGAGTTAGAAGTCTGAAATTTTATTATGTTGGATGTTGGTTTTTAACTCCACAAGGTGGAGGATTAAATTACGGACGCATAGGAAAAAGAATCGGGTAAAACGGATCAAAAACGAGAGAGTTATGCTCGTTTCCGTGAAACGGGATCGTGCTGGGAATGTGCAGCAAGTTGCTGCACCTGTTCTGCCAAAACAGGGGCCTAGCGTGACGCCAAGGCCCTAGGCGTCACGCGAGCCCCCCTGGTTGGCGAAAGTTGCTCGTTTGCTCCGTTTTGGCTTGGGAACTCGTTTAAACGCGTTTTAAGTTGCGTATGACTAGTTTAACTCATGTTTTGTGACCAATAGGGTAAACGCACGTGTGGATAGGTATGTATGGATGTTGTATATCTCTATACACATATGTAGAAGTGTATGTAAGCGTGTATGCGCGAATGTATGTAAGATTATAGTGTGTAAGCAAGTACATAAGGATATATGAAGACGTATATGAATAGGTAAGTATGAGTTGGGTATGTTGAAACGGGTGATTATAAATATATATGTAAGTAAGTATGTAGGCATGTACGTATGTATGTTTTATAAACCTAAGTGTATGTATGTAGGGGTGTATGTAGTTAGTATGTATATGTACGCAAGTGAGTATGTACGAATGTATGCATGTATGTAGGTTTGTGTGAAGGCATGTAATAAGGTGTATGTATGTATGTACGTATGTATGTATGTATGTGTGAATGTATATATGTGGGATGACATGATCGTACGTGACGATGTAGGTATGTATATATGTAGATACATATAGAATGATTGATATGTATTTATATGTAAGTTTGCATGTAGGTTGACATGTATGTGTGTACGTATGTATGTATGTATGGATATAGTGTGTATGAAGTTTAGGTATGAATGTAAGTCTTTTGGTACAATCAAGTGTTTACGTTGTTTATTCGTGTACCTGGAGTTATAAGTGAAATGCAGGAATGGCATAGAAGTCTCACCACGGATGGTATGACAGGATGGAAAAGCTGGAATGTAAAGAGTTAATGAAACGAGAAGTAAACGTGAACAAACCTTGTATGTTTATAATGCGTACTAATGTGTGAATTTTATGTGGTGAGCGCATGTAGTACCAGTCATGAGGATATCCAAGGATTGGAGATCGAGGATCGAGTCACAAGTTAGATTGTACGGAAGTGTTGAGTACGTATTTAAGTGAAGCTAGTTTATGGTTTCTTAATGAAAATAAGTATAATAAATGTGTTTATTGTGAAAGAATTTATCTTAAAAATGAATTTAAGTGCGTCAAGGTGTTTGTAACGAAAGAAATTTTCATGGTATGATTTTCCGCTGCGACTTTTGTCATGTACGAATTAGGGTCTTACAAGTTGGTATCAGAGCCCTGGTTCGAGGGAATCAAGTACGAGAAGGTAAGTACTTGAACTCAAACTTGTGTGCTCTTGAGATAAGAAGTCCGTACAATCTAAGACTCGATCAAGATCCAAAGGTAAAGGCTAATGAAAGTATGTACTTATGTATACGTATAAAGAAACTGACGGTTTTGTATGTGCAAGGTAAGCATAAGTGTTGGAAGAGGATGATCCGTGAATGCAGTCTAGGATGAATACTAAGGCAGGCAAAGAGGTAATAAGATAAATAGGCAAATGAGCTCAGGTACGTAAATGTAATATGTGGGTGTAAGTAATGGTAAAATTAATTAAGGGAAGGAAAATTTTAAAATGAAAGACAATGATCGTATAGTAATGAAGTACTGGAGGTAATACACGCGCCGAAACCTAAGTCTATGGACATAAGGTGACAATTACATGAAGGCACGAAACTACTATGTGGATTGTGTACCTGGCCAGTACACGAGAAACGTAGGACGTTCGTGAGAACATGATAATGGTTACAGGTATGTCCGGTAGAGTTAGGTAGCAGGCGGGCGTGTGGGTGAAATGGGAAGTAAGACTCTCGGGAAATTGAGAGTACTATGAAAGTATGAAAAACATGCCTGATAAGAATGAAGAATGTGGAATCCGTAATTAAGAACGGATCAATAAGATATGAATGATATGTTTGAATCCGTGAGACGAATTCAAGGATGAAAGGTATAAATGCAATGTTTGAATCCGTGAGACGGATTCAAGGATGAAAGGCATGAATGTTATGTTTGAATCCGTGAGACGGATTCAAGGATGAAAGATATGAATGCAATGTTTGAATCCGTGAGACGGATTCAAGGATGAAAGGCATGAATGTTATGTTTGAATCCGTGAGACGGATTCAAGGATGAAAGATATGAATGCAATGTTTGAATCCGTGAGACGGATTCAAGGATGAAAGGCATGAATGTAATGTTTGAATCCGTAAGGCGGATTCAATGAATGAAAAAGTATGAATGATGCATCTGGATCCGTGAGACGGATTCAAAAATATAAAAAGATGAAATTAATCCGCCCAAGAAGATGTCGACAGTTTGACCACGATTGAGTCGAACGGGTCATAGAAGTAAGTATAAAGTAAAAAGTGATAGTATAATAGACGAAGTTTTGTATAAGTTACGTGTAAGATATGTGAGTAATTGACTCTTAGAAGTCGAAATGATGACGGGCTGTGACCCGAACAATAATTTAAGTAGGGGCGGGAATGGTAAGTTTGGTAAGAAATATTGAGACAATGTAATAAGGTCCTTGCAAGTAAGCATGAATAGAAGGAAGTACAAGCGTGTACTTCAGTTGGCGAATTGATTAATAGAATGAAAGGATTGCATGTAAGAAATAGAATGTGTGGTACGTAATAGTAGGTACGTAGGAAATTGTAGAAGAGTATAGGTGGGTAATCACCTAGTGTAATGAATGATTGAATGACATATGCTAACCGCTGAAGTTGTTGATGATAATGTTAGAATTATTGATGTGATGAAACCAATCATATTGGTGAAAGGATGTGCACGAGCGGAAACTCATTACACGGATGAATGAAATCTGGCCTATTATGGCTAGTACTCGAGGAGAAGATGATCGATCTGGGTTACGGATCGTTGGTTTGCGAAATGAAAAGAGGTTAGTAAAAAATATTTAACTCATGATTGGATAGTTATGAACTAGTATGACACCTGTATATGTGTAAATTAAGTAAGGCATGAAGTAAAAGTAATAGTAATGTGAAATGAACGAAATGATTTAAAGGAAATGTAAAGGTATGCAGGATACAAGTAACTGTAGAAAATGTAGAATGAGGTTAACGTTAGAGTTAAGCACGTAGGCGTGATTATGTAATAATAGTTTTGTTGTGATAACAAAACAAAAGTTAAATGTTATCAGAGTATGTAGAGAATGTAAATTTTTAGAGGTGAGATGGAGATATTAGATCCATTAAGAAGGGATCATATTAAAGGACGGAAGAGTATGTGTATTGACCAGTTATTGACAGGTCAAGTAAATGAAAATGAAAATGATATAGGAAAGAATGATCAGGAAAGTATGGGCTAGTGGTCGTATGGATGGACTGGAAGAAAAGATAATGGGTGTTCGATGAAAGCGAGAAAGGTTTCGGGGACGAAACCTAGTTTAAGGGTGGTAGACTTGTAACGCCCCAAAATCTGAATGTTAATATTTGTCGTATGTTCTTACGTGACACGTCATGAAATAAATAACTAGGCTATTTAACCTAGTTAAAGGTATGGTCAAAAGTATTAAACGATGAGGGTAGTCAGTTGTGTTTAAAGGTAAACCCGAGGGGCTAAAATGGAACAAATGAAAGTTAAGTTATAAAATAACTAAACACACACAAACACACACATACGTGTGTGTTCGAGAAAGATCAGGAGGCTCCCATGGAGCCTCAAACCCTAAATCGTCTTTAAGCTCAAATTGGAAGGCAAGATGAAGCTGAAATCCATAACCGAGCATGGATTAATGATCACCAACATGAGGGGATCATAAGGTATCTCTTAAATCTAAGATTGGTGATCATGGGTGAAGTGGGTTATGTTCTAATCCGTGAGTTAATATGAAATTGATCATGTACAAGGGTTAGAATCCTCGTGTAGAACATGGGTTATGAATGGTTTGCGTTAATTTGATGATTAGAGGTGACACCCGTTAGTTAGGGTGAAGATGATGACTAGAATCACCTCCTATGTTCAAGTCTTGTTGAATGATTGATGTATTATGTGGGTATGATGAATTATTGTTAGATAAAAGTATAGGAATATGATGATGTTATGTTTAATGTTCATTTGGAATGATATATGATGATTAGTAGAAGGATTTGATGAGTTATGTATGAGTTTAGAGGATTCATGCTTGAATTAGTTGTAAGTTATGCTTAAAAGGTAGTACTTACATCAAGTGTATGATAAAATGAATATAGTGTCGTCCGTATGGTCGATTACGATGTTACGGGTATATGTTGATAAGTCGATAGTAAATATGGTTAATAGTTGACTTTCGAAAGTCAACTAAGTGTAAGAAACATGAATTGACACGTTGTCGTAAAGGCAGGATTATAGGAAGTCGTATGGTACATGTTATGTCAATATGCGTTATTTGTGATTATATGATGAATTACAAGAGTTAAACGGATATGAATATAATCATATGAGTTATGTATGCTAGAAATGACTAATGAAAGTTAAGGGTGAAATATGCGATTGATGTGATTGTTAACATGTACGAATGCATATGCTAATAGGAGCGTGATCTTGATGAAAAGAGAGTATAGGAAGCATGTCAAGACGGACTCACGCCTGAAAGGATAACGGGTCAAGAAAAGGCGAGGAATCGGATACGAGCACGGATGCATAAGGTAAGTGATTTTCGTAATCACTTCTTAGTACGATTAAGTAATGAGGTGTTTTAATTAATCATACATGATATTTGATGTCAAAAATGTGTTAAAGTCCTTCGTCGTAAATGATGGGATTAAAGTTGACCAAAATGCCCTTGATGGGTATTTTGGGGTAAACGATCTTAAAAGTAGTTTAGAAGCAAGTTATTCAATTAGAGTAATGTTTTGGACAAGTATGGAAGTGGGGATGATGGTTTGGTTAGTCATATACCAATTAATGCGCGAATACCCTTAACGGATCAAATTAAGCATATGAACGATAATGTGTTAAGAGGATGCAATACATCCAAGAATTTAGTAGGTTATGATAGACGTCACGGATATTGTTAGATTTATAAGATGCTATGGTAAAATAACCAAGTTAAGTTGATGAATGCACGAACGGGTCAAAGTTTGGAAAAAGGGTAATAAGCCGAAGAGTTAGAAGTCTGAAATTTTATTATGTTGGATGTTGGTTTTTAACTCCACAAGGTGGAGGATTAAATTACGGACGCATAGGAAAAAGAATCGGGTAAAACGGATCAAAAACGAGAGAGTTATGCTCGTTTCCGTGAAACGGGATCGTGCTGGGAATGTGCAGCAAGTTGCTGCACCTGTTCTGCCAAAACAGGGGCCTAGCGTGACGCCAAGGCCCTAGGCGTCACGCGAGCCCCCCTGGTTGGCGAAAGTTGCTCGTTTGCTCCGTTTTGGCTTGGGAACTCGTTTAAACGCGTTTTAAGTTGCGTATGACTAGTTTAACTCATGTTTTGTGACCAATAGGGTAAACGCACGTGTGGATAGGTATGTATGGATGTTGTATATCTCTATACACATATGTATAAGTGTATGTAAGCGTGTATGCGCGAATGTATGTAAGATTATAGTGTGTAAGCAAGTACATAAGGATATATGAAGACGTATATGAATAGGTAAGTATGAGTTGGGTATGTTGAAACGGGTGATTATAAATATATATGTAAGTAAGTATGTAGGCATGTACGTATGTATGTTTTATAAACCTAAGTGTATGTATGTAGGGGTGTATGTAGTTAGTATGTATATGTACGCAAGTGAGTATGTACGAATGTATGCATGTATGTAGGTTTGTGTGAAGGCATGTAATAAGGTGTATGTATGTATGTACGTATGTATGTATGTATGTATGTATGTATGTATGTATGTATGTATGTATGTATGTATGTATGTATGTATGTATGTATGTGTGAATGTATATATGTGGGATGACATGATCGTACGTGACGATGTAGGTATGTATATATGTAGATACATATAGAATGATTGATATGTATTTATATGTAAGTTTGCATGTAGGTTGACATGTATGTGTGTACGTATGTATGTATGGAGATAGTGTGTATGAAGTTTAGGTATGAATGTAAGTCTTTTGGTACAATCAAGTGTTTACGTTGTTTATTCGTGTACCTGGAGTTATAAGTGAAATGCAGGAATGGCATAGAAGTCTCACCACGGATGGTATGACAGGATGGAAAAGCTGGAATGTATAGAGTTAATGAAACGAGAAGTAAACGTGAACAAACCTTGTATGTTTATAATGCGTACTAATGTGTGAATTTTATGTGGTGAGCGCAGGTAGTACCAGTCATGAGGATATCCAAGGATTGGAGATCGAGGATCGAGTCACAAGTTAGATTGTACGGAAGTGTTGAGTACGTATTTAAGTGAAGCTAGTTTATGGTTTCTTAATGAAGATAAGTATAATAAATGTGTTTATTGTGAAAGAATTTATCTTAAAATGAATTTAAGTGCGTCAAGGTGTTTGTAACGAAAGAAATTTTCATGGTATGATTTTCCGCTGCGACTTTTGTCATGTACGAATTAGGGTCTTACACGCATACAGGTGGTGGTGGCGGCGTTGATTAAGCTCGTATGAAGATTTAGGGTTTTTTTCATCGGAAGATGCTGTGATTCTCTCATGTTTAGGGCTCAATCAATTTTGAAAGATGAAGTAGATATAGAGGTTGTAGCCCGTGGAAAAACAAAACATGGGAAAGATTGAGGGTTTATAATTTGAATATAGAACTTGCAAGAGAAGGATTTCATAACTATGGAAAGATTGAAACTGATGGAGAGAATTTATGGGAGGCGGTATATGATTTGAAGGAGAATTGAGAGATGGCGCCTAAATTCCCAATTCTCTGGCCAAAGAGAATAGCCACATCAAAGTCAAATAGTCAAACATTATTGTGCTTTAGTATAAGAGATTGATAAGTAATGGCGATGTTTACCTTATCCACAAACTTTGTTTTTTATTTTTTTTTATTTAAATAATGTCAAATGGTAATATCAAAAATACATTCATTAAAAAATAAATGAAAATAAAAATAAATAATTGAACGTCATGACGTAGTGGTAGCACTCGTTCTTCATTTTCTTCTACAAAATGTCATGGGTTTCTATACGACTCAAACGGTTTGAAATTTTGCATCGCTTCCGGTGAGAAATCGGGCCGAACCGATGGAACCATATGTTGTGAAAAAAATAGTTAGGTTGTTGCCCAAACATATAGGCCAGTGGAATAGGTTAAGTAGGAGGAGGTTGTGGCATATACCCTTCACCACCAAAAACAACACCTCGGCTTGATCTGACGCCTCTTTTAATTGAACCGGCGCCTCTTTTGCTCGAACTTGGTTCCTCGTTTGTTGAACCGACACCTTTATATTTTTTTTAAGAATCCATTTTAGAGATTTAATATAGGGTTTTGGTAAAAAATGATTTTTAGAGTGTGTGTTTAAATTATTTGGGTGAAAGATATATATATAGTTTAATAAAAGTTTTTTTTAATGAATTTGACCGTTGAACAACAATCGAATTACTTGAAATCAACACAACTAACACGGGTTTCTCTCCTGGTTTCATCAACCCGTCCAGCCAACCCGCTAGGATGGCGACAGTGTGCTAGCACGGGTTAGACCCCGCTGGTGGCTATCCGGGCAGTGCCCGTCCCCACTAACTAGGTAAGTGTAATACTACAATATTGAGGTGCAATTTAGGAATAAAATAGAAACAGGAATAGAATAGTTAGCAGGTTAAAAAATGCAAGGACAAGTATCCTTTTATATATTTTGAAACAAAATTAAATTTCTTTTATATAAATAAAGATAAAAAATTAATTTAATTTATATATTTGGGAACCTATTTCTATCTATCCGGAAATGCTAGGGAGAAAACCCTTTATTTTGAGAAAACCTTGGAAACCCATCACAAGGCCTACAATTGGCCACGTGTCCCAGCCATCTTCATCTTTTTTTTTTTGCTTTTGAGGGCACATTGGTAAATTTAACTCAAAAGATCTCTTGACCTTTTGTCTGCTATGATTTGACAACATTTATTACACACTTATCTTCCCAATGTACCTTTCCTATCTTCATTTCTCTATCTTCCTTTACCATCTTCCTTTATAATAAAGATCTCCATTAATGTCCTGCATATCTCTCATTTACCATCTTCTCCTGCATATCATTCTTTCTCCATTAATGTCCATGGAGACAAATCCACCAACGAACGAGTTAATGTAGTCAGTTCATCTGCTCCCCAACAGGTTCATTACCAGTGACTTCCCTACTGACGAGGAATTAAATGCTCAAGGTTTGTCTCTCTATCTAACTTAACGCACTCGTATATATTTTTTTTATTTGACATTTTTTTAATGGAATAATCCAAATATACTGGTCAATGTTCACCTGTACCATTCGAAGCTTCTGGATACACTAACATGCCGGTTGATGGTGCTGGATCATCTCAAGTCCCTGTTAGATCACCGGATTTTCTGATCTCCAACAAGTTCATTAGCAGCGATTTCCCTACTAACGAGGTTATGGATAATGATCAAGGTTTGTTTTTCTATATACATGTTACACTCGTTTTATTTTTTTTCTTTCCCAGATATGGCATAATGCAAACATATGGCATAATGTTCACATGTAGCATCCGAAGATTCTGGCTACGCTAACATGTCGGGTGCTGGTTCTGGATCATCTCTGGGCCCTTCTGTGTTTGCTGAATCATCTCGCGGGCCGTTAGATGGTTGTTTATTTTCCATGGGAGCACACTTTATACTCATATACCAGATTTCTAACCTTTCGTTTTCTCATATACCAGATTTCTAACCTTTCGTTTTCTGATGCAGGGCCAGCGCATCCATACTTCGTTTTTGATACGCCTCAGGGAACCCGATACTGGATTCCTACCGTCGCTGATAAGTTCATACCAGTGTGTGGGAAATCTTATCCGACATTTGAGGTTGTTCTATCCATGTATGAACTTTATGCGTTTGAAGCTGGTTTTTCAGTTAAAAAAGGCCAAACTAAAGTCTGGAATGAAATTCCCACACACAAGTATCTTCGCTGCTTAAAATACAGGAAACCACAACCAAATAGGACTTTTGACACACTAGATGAATCTTCTACAAGGCCAAGGAGAACCAACTTCACATTGTGTGACTGTAAGGCAAGCATTCTAGTCTCAATCTATAATGATACATACACAGTACTGAGTTTTAATGATATTCATAATCATGAACTTGTTGAGAATTACAACCGTGATCTTAGCAAGATATCACGGAAGCTGTCATTCACCACCAAACAATTCATTCACAATATGAGTCTAAACCGTATCAGACCCATGAGAGCTTATAGATGTCTTGTAGCTTTAAAAGGGGGGCATCACAATGTCAACGGGACTCCGGTGGATTTTAAAAATTTTAGCAACCAGTTGCGAATTTTTATTGGTGAACGCGACGCACAAGTTTTCCTTGAACGCTTGCGTGAGCGCTTTGACAACCTACCCGAATTCTATTTTGATTACACGGTTTCAAATGGAAAGCTGTCTTCTGTATTCTGGGCTGATGAAATTTCAAAGCTAAACTACAAAGCTTTTGGCGATGTCCTCGCCTTCGACGCGACTTACAGCACTAACAAGTGAGTTTCCCCTTAACATGTGTTAGGCCTGATATCAAAGTATACAAACCTAACCAAAAAAGTGTTACATTTTATTAACTTCAAATCCATTTTTATTCATAGGTACAAGATGGTTTTTGTGCCATTCATGGGTGTGGATCATCATTTCCAATGTGTTACATTTGGTGCGGGTTTGATATCAACCGAGTCCATTGAATCTTATGTGTGGTTGATTAAGGCTTTCTTGAATGCACACGGTACTCAACCAACTCTCGTGTTGAGTGATCAAGACCCGTCTATGCTTCAAGTTGTTCCTCTGGTCTTTACCGAATCACACCACCGGCTATGCATGTGGCATATAATGAAAAAACTACCCTCCAAGGTTAGGTTAAATCGTTAGCCTTTAACATGTGTTATTCAACATCATAGACTTATATGTCTTTTTCAACTATTTAATCTAACATGTGTTAGTAACTCTTAAAATTTACCAGATCTCTTCGGACCTTCTTGATAACACTAATGTTCGGGCCTGCCTTCACCGGTTGGTTTAGAATGTTTATATTAAACCAGAAATGTTTGAGTCCCGCTGGCATGACCTCCTAGAAACATTTGGCCTACAAGACCACACTTGGTTGAACGACATGTACAACATCAAACATCTTTGGGTACCAGCCTACTTCAGGGAACTGCCAATGTGTTGCTTGATGAAGACCACTTCACGCTATGAAAGCTCGAACGCTGCCTTCAAGGTCAACTCAACAAGTGCAAACACCCTTGTACAATTTATGATGTGCTTTGAAAATAAGGTAGACAGCCAACGCTATCGGCAATGCGTATCGGAGTACAAAACCTCATCCACGGTTTTCAAGGGCACTACTGATTTAGCGATAGAACAGCACGCTTTTGCCATATACACTAACGTTGTTTTCATGCAAGTTCAAAAGGAGATAATTAAAGGGAAGTTTTTATGCTACATCACAAACCAAACCGAGTCCAGCAATACCACTCTTTTGCTAGACGTCACTCATTTGGACAAAAGGAACAACATCACAAACGTCTACCAGGTAACACATATTAGGCAAGTTCATTATTACCACTCAACTAACATACGTTAGATATAAAGGCCTTTTTGCTCCTTCTGTCCCCAACAGGTTACATATAACACTGTAGTACACTCTGCCAGTTGCTCATGCAGGAATTTCACACGTATCGGATATCTGTGTCGCCATGTCTTTTGCGTACATCGATTGAAAAATGTTGCAAAGATACCACCCCAATACATAAAAGATAGGTGGCGCCGAGATGCCCTCCCAAAAGAGGTTTTTTCACTTTCCAGCCGATACAGCGTCAACGCACACACACCGTCCGTTATGCGGAATGAAATCCTCGACCTCGTTACTGAATGCGTTGATGTGGCCAGAACCGATGAGGATTCATTGTCAAAATTGGTTGCCCAACTCCGGGATCTCAAGATCAATGTGCTTTCCAAGCAACCATTGGGTACAACTCAAAATGAAACAAACGAGTGTGAACTGGAAGGAATTGTTGGTCAACCAATCAACATTCCAGTCGAAGTTGCTAATCCAGATGTTGTACGCAATAAGGGATGTGGTACACATACTCGCATTTCCGGACCTGGTGAGAAGGCAAAGACAAAACCACCAAAACGTCCAAAGCAGCTTCGTCTATGCAAGCGATGTGGCCTGTATGTCGACGACCAGGACTCACGCAACTGCGTTAAGGTGGCCGCAATGAAAGCAGCAAAGGCAGCTGCTGAACAACAAAGGCAGACCGCCACCGGTGCCTCCCCCTCTGATTAAAATCTTTCTTTTCGTTTACTACTACTATGTAATGGGAGACTCTCTTCATTTTGGCCTTCTTACACACATGTAACAGTCTTTTAACATCCTCCTGCTTTTTCTGTTATGTGTGTAAGAAGGTGGAACTATTTTTATCCCATTTATCATTTCTAGACTTGTAAAAACTTTATGGCCTTCGACACTTTGTATTTGTAGGCCACCTTTTGTGGACCTCTGTTTGCTATTAACTTGTTTTTCTTATTATCTTATGCATGGATAATTGTGGTTTTGGTTTATATTTTACAACAACATTACAACAGATGCTTAACACACGTTAGCCCCCGTACTTGGGGTTTTTTTAACTGTAAATAACCAGTACACAACAAAAGGGGTTAACCAAACCTATAGCTTATATATAAAATCACATCAGGTTATAGAATTAAACTTCACAACTAGCCAACTTAACCACACATACTACTATTAGGTTACAACTGCAGATAAAACAACGGATCGGCTATCCAGCCGTCACATCAACACATCCCCACAAAAAAAGAACAAAAAAACGACGTTAATATGTCGTCTAAAAACATAGGGTCAACAGGTTAACACAACTATAACCACTTACGACATCCTAATTACCCCGTCTTATCCTCCATCTCTACGAAGCTTTTCATCATGGTGTTTCAACATCTTCATCATGAAAGTACAGAGGAGACGGGCTACGCTCACTCTCCCATGGGTCATGGTAACACTAGACCCTGATTGTTTCGGGTGAGTATGGACACAACGGGCAACCACATAATTCATGGTCTGGATCCATCAGCAACCTAACCAACTCCTCTGGTAGCCCCTTCAAAAATTCAGCTTCTGGTAAAACATGTTCCGTACGGCGACTGCTAACATCAGCTACATTGTTTGTTCCGCTTTCTGAAGCATCGACACCACCGGGCCTCCAGTTTTCACGTCCTAGCGCTTCTTGTGAAACACTTTTCTTTCGTAGCACACCCCGTACCGACATTCACATGCTTCCTTCCCCTTTTGCTTCAGCTTCTCCATGCCTGGTGGTGTAGCCGTGACCTTATTTTTATAAGTGTCCATCACATTAGCACACTTTGGAACCACTAAAAGTTTTTGGTTTATTGAAGTATCACAGAATATGACTTGGTTCTTCATTACACTACTTATAGAGATATATCATGGATACATTTAATATAGTTGTTGTGACTTGACTTTGATGTGACCATAAGGAGCAAAAAAGCAAAGTTTCCTTTCCAATAAAGTTGTTTTCTAGCCACCAACCCCTATGTTACTAGACTTCTGCTACCTACTTTCCCCAACTTCCAAGAATCCTACTACATTTATAATTGTGGGCCCCTTGACAACAGGAAGGAGCATTTTCATTTTCTTAAATGTTACACCTGCGAATATATAATTTAAAACATTATCAACTACATCCATAACATTCAAACACATGCAAGATTTGTATGTTGTCAATATTCTTCAGAGTATAAAATTACCAAGTTAATAAACATCAGTTTTACACAGACGGCTTTTACACAAACAGTCTATCCCCAAAAGAGCTGGTACACTTAACGCAACACCTATCCCACAATAAGTTTAAAGCAACATCAACAAAACAAAATACATGCTACACCCAAAACAAAGTCTACATATACATATAATAGGTGTCCCCAAAAGAGTTGGCACACTTAACGCAACACCTATCCCACAGTAAATACCATTCACCCCCTAACACACGTTACTCTAACCGGCAACCCTGCTGGATTTTAGGAAGCAACATATTCACCTCCGAACATAAAATGTGCGCAACATACCTCTTTCTCAACTTCCGCACCTCGCCCATCTTCTTCGGCCCACTCATGTTGAACCCACAATTAAAACTTTTGTTTTTCCCCATGTAGCACTCCATGTGCCGCATTAAGAAGACACCACAATCAGTTGTGTTTCCTGTCGTCGCCCAACTAACCGGCATACGCTGTATGTTGCAGTCGTCAATGTCATCGGCTCGCGGATTCCCAACCTCACGAAGGTATTGCACAAACATATATTTCTGCATATACAGATACAAGCCATGCTCAAGTAAATAACACATCTTGAATACAATCACACTTACGGTACAACATGGGTCATTTTAATAACTTACAAACTTATACGGGGTGTCCTTGTAGAGGTAGTATACACTGTATTTTATCGGCTGAGCTTGTCTGACTTTGTCATTATCAACAACATAAATTCTGGGGTCCCGTAACTCAAACACTAGCAAGTAAAAATGTTTTTGCTCCAAGATCGGGAACAAAATAATGTCGTGGTTTCTCAAATCAGGAACCTTTTCAGCGTTGTTAACCGCACCTTTTATACGAACCGAAAACTTGTGCATCTGCGCCTCGACTCCACCTTCCTCAGTTGTTAACATCCACGGAAACTTTCATAAAAGAGAAATTAATAAGGATAGCCACTCGCCACACCCTAACTACTTTTCCACAAAAAAATCAATCTACACAAATCATGTCTATATACAAAAGACTCACCACAACTTTAGTACCAAAGAATAGCCTACTGTAAGCCCCCCTTGATTTGCGTTTCTCTTGGAAGTTTAGCACCTCCGCCCAACAGCCGATAATACCATCTGACACCTCCTTGCCAACGTTTAAACTCTTGAACATAGCCCGAGACGCATCTACATGGGCAGGGCTTCGAAACAGCAACTCCATGGTTTCATATGTACAGATAAAAACTTAACTTCCACATCTTAACACACGTTACTGTAATTTAACTCATTTTTTAACAATATCCCCCGCACTTACACAACCATGTGCATCTGGTTATCTACATCATCAACTGATGACGCACCCTGTTCATTCCTGCGGAAAAAATCAAAAAATAACCAATTAACTAGATCCATTGGGTTCATGGTTTACACGCTATTATACAACAATAAACCCCGTAGTAGTTCTGCTTACTTGTTTGCCTCCATTTCCTGCTTCCTACGACAATGCCCATTTAGCAAGTGCATCGAGGATTCATCAGCGTATATGTAATCCCACAGATTCGCCTCCTTCTTAGTGATTGGTTGTCCCATGTCAACAGACCTTATATAGTAAGGTGATCTATTTGGTTCCGCTGCCACTTTCTCTCTAAAAGGGAGCTTCCTTTTTGGGCCCCCAATTCAGCTAACATACGTACACGGTGTGCTAGCGACAAATTGTCCTCCACCTCATTCGCATCACCACCAAATAAGTCCAGCCCAGCTTGCCCCTTGTGAATTGCAATTGCGGGGTCATATGAGCTAACCGGTTCTGCCAGTATAACCATACTCAAGCTTGGGGCAGTCTCCACATCGCCTAAACACATATAAAAAAATAATTCACGTTACTCTGTAACCAATATAACACTTTCACAGTAAACGAAAATAGTAAAGCTTACCGGAACATTCGGGCGCTGTTTCTGTACCAGCCATCTCATCCACCTTTGCACTTGTGCAACCTGCATGTTCGATGCAAATAAGTATATTTAAATGACTCCCACTAAACCAACAATCCTAATCATTTTAATGCTCCTACGTACCGGTTTGCTGTGACTCGTCAAATTCACCACCAATTTGTGTCATTCCAAGACTCCAATTAGGCTCATTGAAACTACGTTCATCAATAAACGTATCGCCTTCATCCACTGTTTGTATGATTAACACATGTTAACCCACTAAATGTTCCTAATAGGGAACTATTTAACACATGTTAGCGAATGAAAAGCTTTACCGTTACAATCCGGCTGCCACTCCTCTTCCACCGCTTTGCCTTTACCATCCATAACCACCACCTCAGCTTTATCGAAAGCATCTCCTTCCACAGAGCAAACCATCACGCCACCACACTCTTCCTTATTTACGACAGTTAAATCTACAACGTCATGTTCAGTCTTACTATTTGAAGCTGCATAAAACATTCTTATCACATCTCATGCATAGGTTACTATTTGAAGTTACATAAAAAGTTTACCGTTACAATCACGGTGACACTTCTCTACAGTCGCCTTGCCTTTGCCATCCAAAACCACATGTTCATCCTTATCGATAACATCACCTTCCACAGACGCAAACATGACGCCACCACATTCTTCCTTACTTGCAACACTTGCATCCACAACGTCATGCTCAGTCTTACTATTTGAAGCTGCATAAACATTCTCGAATAAATTAGACATGGCTAAACATGGTGCGTCTAGAGTTTTTACGACCCTACAAATAAAATGGTTTCTGAAGATTACATTCATTGTCATTCCCTTCAACCTGGTCAGTAAGCTTAACATCCATCTCAGCAATTTTGGCTACCTCTTCAGCACAACTAAACCCTGGTTCAGAAATCTTATCCTTCTTTGCGCCAGTCGCTTCTAAATCGGTGATATGCTGATCATCGTCCTTCTCATCCACATTATTGACAGGTGGAGGTACATGTTGGGCTGCCTCCACACTATATGCATCTTGACCAACCAACTGCGTGCCAGAGCCACCGGCAACTATCAAAGCAACATGACACATGTTAAAACAGAATAAACTATTAAAGCACACTATAACAAACAAATAATCTGAAATGGTACGGAGCACTACCAGGTACACCCTGGACCGCTGCTGCTTTAAAACGCAGTATCGCACGCATTAAACCCAACGACTTATGGACTTGTTCAACATCACTTTTATCCCCGCTCCATTGTCCTTCAATATGTTCCGCCCCACCCATACTACAGTCACCTCCAGTTGAATTACCAGCCTCATGAACAATCTTATCACCGTTGATGCCTTCAATTGCTTCGTCCCCAACTTCACTACACCCCCTTTACTTTCGTCGTGTATCTTCTCACTCTTGTTGCACCCTATAACATCACATTAATATTAAATGTGTTCAGACACGTACGCATATTACAGGGATATAAACTTTTTCGAGCAATAAACAACGCGTCACCATCAATGTGTACTTATGTTTTCTTCCTAGGATGCCATCTATAAACTTAACTGTAAACGTACAATGAAACTGGTAACACATGTAACACTTTACCTGTTTCGTTACCACCATCCGTGTTTGGCCCATCAAATTTTATATTTGTCTTACGCCTTTTAGGGGTCACACAGACTACTTCTTTTTCAGGAACATCCTTTAAGTTCTTCAGTCGAGGAGATCTCCTCACCTGCAACGACTTCCCACCATCTTGCAGCGTTTCAGGATACTCTTTTCCATCATCAGGTACGCTTGATTGCCCCGCAACATCAGCTGCAACCACAACAGATGTTAAACAATACGATCGGTAACACATTAACATGTGTTACAGTATACATTTCAGACCCGTACGCATATTACAGGGACATAAACTTTCTCGAGCAATAAACAACGCGTCACCATCAATGTGTACTTATGTTTTCTTCCTAGGCTGCCATCTATACACTTAACTGTAAACGTACACTGAAACTGGTGACACATGTAACACTTTACCTGTTTCGTTACTACCATCCGTGTTTGGCCCATCAAACTTTAAATTTGTCTTACGCCTTTTTGGGGTCACACAGCCTTCTTCTTTCTCAGGAACATCCTTTAAGTTCTCCAGTCGAGCAGATATCCTCACCTGTAACGACTTCCCACCATCTTGCATCGTTTCAGCATACTCTTTTCCATCATCAGGTACGCTTGATTGCCCCGCAACATCAGCTGCAACCACAACAGATGTTAATCAATACGATCGGTAACACATTAACATGTGTTACAGTATACATTTCAGAAAGATACTTAATCTTCGCACCTTCCTGGGCATCAAAGTCTATGGATGAAGATCCTACTTCTTTCAATCTCTTTTTACTGATCCTTTAGTTAAGATGATTAAGTGACTTCCTGTACAAACTAGCTATTGGCGAACCATCCGAGCATTCGTCATCCACGCCATTCCCTACGAAAACGTTGCACATTAGTAAATGCCGGCCACATTAATAAACTCAATATTACAAAGAATAACAGTGACTAACCAGCGTTCTCTCCCTCGTTAATGTGACTACTTTCATTATTTTTCAAATCTTCCAACACCTCATTAATACGGTGCGACGATAAATCAACCGCTTTATCGTGAGCTGTACTTGCATAGGCTTTCTGTTCAAACAAACTTTCATACATTGCCTTCAACGTTTGTACTTCCTCGTCATCAGGGCTCTCCACACACATAGATTCTACAATACCCTTTATTTTGATTTTGTTCTTGTTTGTCACATTAATTAGCTGTCGTACCATCAACAGCCTCTCCTGTTTCAAAAAAAATTTCAACAGTTACATACCAAAATTATATACTAATTGTAAAAAAACACATGTTAGTGCATATAACTATACCTCCTTACTTGCCAAGTGTTCCACGCTATAGTTACTTGGAAGTGTTAACCCTTTAAACCGTCCCAGACCAAACCCACCAGCAAGTATCCCCAACCTCTCTCTCTCGCAATCTCTTCAAGTTCCAGAAAGCTAAAGGACACACCGCCTTGTCAACCTTCATCCCTGTGCACTCAATGCAATCAACGTACAACAGCTACAAGAAACAGCGATCAGATCAGTCCGAAAACAAGCCAGTATATTAACACATGTTACTTCTCCCAAATAAATAAATATCACTTACTATCAGAATCGTGAGAGGCCCAACGAAGATGCTTTGTGGGTCAAGCCGATCCCAGGTATCTTTGCAAGTTTTTAACTTATCTACCACCAGGTCATACCAGTCTACCTTTGCAAAGTCCATTTCGTCATCCAGATACTCTAAGATTTCTTCCCGTAAACAACTTTGTTTATGACAGTCAACCAGCACTGCCACAAAACACATTACAAAATCCATACGGAAATCAAAACTGTCTTCGCCGTCTGACTCATCAATCATTTTCACCATCTTTGTTGGAGGTACATGTACACCCGGGTATCTCGCCCTCCAATCCGCAATGGCATCAACCAAGATGGGCAGCTTATCAATCGAACTAAACTTTTTCCCACCGGTCGGAATCCCTAATAACTGATGTATCACTTTCCTATTTACCTTGATATTACCAGCAGGCGTACATATCACCATCTTATTGGGATTAAAATTGTCGACAACAAAATAAGCTAACTTAGCTGGTAACCCATCAACGCTGAAAGTAAGTAAACGACCAAAGCCCATTTCCCTGACCGCCTCACGTTGTTGGTCTGTCAATGCTCGTACACACTTATAAAATTGTAGTGGTGCGGATCTCGTCCTTATTCCCGGAAATTCATCCTTCTTGGCTCGCTTACGGGCTTTGGGAACTTTTGCCTGTTCGTTACCAACTTCCTTTTGCTTCCGTGCTTCACCTTTCACACTCTCCTCTGAAACTTTCTTCTTCCCTGTCCGTAACGTTCTCCCGCTTGATGTAGCTGTTACATCTGCCCTACGTACTGGTATAACGTTTTATACGCAACCAAAACAACCAAAAAAATTAGTCTACGTTACAACCATTTATGACAAATCTGTCTAACACAAACGGTAACATTACATTTATACGATCAAACATCCAACCATTAATCAATTGAACATCAAACAAATGAAAGTCAATAAAAATTAACTAACCACGGTTTCTTTGCATTCCATTGCCAGAAATATCCTCCGTGATGGTTTTTTTCCCTGCCAATTAACACATGTTAGGCAAACTTCAATCTCAGACCATTAATTATTTGACAAACAAACAAATCAAAGCCAATAATATTTAACTAACCACAGTTTCTTTTAGTTCCACAACCAGAACTATCCACGGCAATGATTTTTTTCCCTGCCATTTAACACATGTTAGTCAAGTTCACTTTTGATACGCAAATACCAACTATTGTAACCAAAGGCACTTACCTTTATGATCTTTGGTCTGTCCCTCTTTGCCTTCCACATAAGCTTCTTTACGCCTTGAGAAACTAGTAACAAAAATGGTTACTTCACCCAGAAAAGATACAAACTATACAAATTATTACTGGTTAACCTTTAACAGTTTTCCGTCGTTTCCTAGGGCCTGGTGACCCACTATCAGTATCATCATACACTGCAATGCAGCCAACAAAAGTATGTTATGAACAGGGACTAATCCAACACACTATACATATATACATCACCTTCAACTTTGTTCACAGTTCATACACACATCAATACTAACCTAACGCCCTTTGGGTCGGACCGAAGCCATATTGTTGATTGGAAGGACCTTCCTTGGAACCATCAGAGATAATAACAACCCTACAGCTTTCAGACCTTTTCCGCCCTAATATAGGCCTCGTCGTGCTATATATAGAAAACAAAACAAAATCAGTTGCCATTTTTGGGGAAATCGATTGAACAAAACCCCTTTTACAGGTCCGATTACAAGAACTAACATTTTACTTGAACTCTTCATCTTCCTTAATCATTTCAGTTTAACTGATGACGACAAGATTATGAACGATTTCCTCATTATCCACGATCGCCCCTATCTGCTTCTGTTTTAGGGTTAGAAAGTAGCGAGTGATGTTGTTTGGCGAAAGAGAAATATGAACAGTCAGTATCGAGTGTGAAAGATAAAGACGAACAGTGTTTGAAATACTTTGAAGTTTTGATTAGATCTCTACTACATGGCAGGGATTTGGTTTTCCAAAGTTCAACAGAGGACAATTTGCACTACCGAAAATGCCCTTCCAGTTGTACTAATGTGTATTATAACATTTCTTTTAAATCTAATTCTTACCCAAATTAAGAGAGCCATTGATCAAGTTAGATGAAAGACAATCAATGGATGATATTGGGTTTGCAGAGTTTTCTTAAAAAGATAGAGTTTTCCATATAACCCATCTATCTATCTATCTATCTATCTACCTACCTACCTACCTACCTACCTACCTACCTACCTACCTACCTACCTACCTACCTACCTACCTACCTACCTATCTATCTAATAAAAGAAACAATTGGGGAAATTTATCATTATATTAGGTCATCTATCCTTTGGTTTTCCGCCAATCTCTTCTACTTAATTATAGATAATTATTATTTAGTTTAATCTCTTCTATTTAATTAAAGATAACCCTCTTACTTAATTATAGATAATTATTATTTAGTTTTATTTTTTCCAACTTAATTATAGACTAGTGGGAAACTCGCGCGTTGCCGCGGAGTCGACAATATACGGCATCACTATCATATAGGTATAGTTTTATTGTTTTATCCGTGAGAGGAGGGCTACCCGCGTATGCATCACTATCACACAAACACCACGCCCAAGTGAATGGTCAAGAACGGGGCAGGCGGGGTTGCCCTCACGCTCGTAATTGAACAAATTTGAGGGAGGGTGAATGTGATGACTCCATTACATATTGGCAGTGAGAGGGGCACCCCTCATGTCTTGGTGGCACTTGCGCCTACATGGCATGCCTTTCACTATCACCCTCACACTACATAATACAGGGTCTAACTGATTGGCCAACAAAAGAGGCCAACGCAGCACATGATACTATTCAAGTGGTCTCTATCAAAAACGGGTTACTTAACCTAGTGCTTTTAGAATCATATACTTGATGGTTCTTAACGTACATTCAAGAGTATATCAGATAGAAACCAAAGTGTTATCTCTTTTCAAATTTGTCGTTTAAGTTGTTTATGTATCTCTGCTACACTTACATTATAACATTAGTTCTCTAGTCTAGTTTCTTCTCTTATAAGATTATTACATGATATTCTTATGGTACTTCTAAAGTTTATTGCATTCCCATACAATTATCATAAATTCCAAATACATTACAACCCCTACCAGCACCACAAAAGAATAAAAGAAAGGCTATTTAAACATCTAATAGAACACAAGGATGAAGCAGCAGCAGAGCATTTTATCTCAGATAAAAGTGTACCTCCTCCAATGTCTTTCCCTTTGTTTCTGGCACCAAAATGAACACACACGCGACCGTAGCAGCACACAGTAGCATATACAAAGTGAAGGTTCCTGTCAAAATGAAGACACCCATAAGATACCAATTACATATAATCAAGAATTTTATTTATCAGGGGTGTTCATAAACAATCGAAACCGACCAAACTATCCAAACCACAAGTCCAACTGGTTTGAGATTCATACGGCCGGTCCACGATTTACAGTTTGGACAACCAGGTTTATGATTGGCTGATGGACTGGAACTTAAAACCAACCACGTAAACCGAATCAGCTGCTTAACCTTCATAGTTTTTTGTTCATTTTAAAACATGCAATTATAATTATGTATATATATGTAACATATAATCAAGCCCCTCTCGAATTGGGCCGACTATCTTAGTTTTTCAATAAAACCAGCCTTTGATTTTCTAGTTCCTAACATGATGACTTTCAAAGGTTCATTGTCACAAAAGCAAAATGTACATGAGATTTTTCTGCTGTCCTTAAATATTGTATTTATTAAGTACATAATGGAGTAACCTGTGTATGATGCTGCAGCAATTCATTGGAGACACTGAGCACACTCAAGTTCGCTCAACGTGCAAAGTTCATCAAAAATCATGTATGTTCATTCCTTCTTTTTTGTTTCAGACAGCATACCTGTGATGTGAATAAAAACAGATTGTTACTTCAATCTTTGCAAAAAAAGGTTGCATTGTATCATAATAAATTATCTTCCATTGTGGTTACTGATATATCTGATGTGCTATAACTTTATCACTTTAGGCTACCATAAACGAAGATGCATATGGAGATGTTCGCTATCCAGAAAGGGGTAGCGGCGCAGCTTGTTGCTCGCTTACCTGCGATATTGATGTAAAGTGCAATTGCTTTTGAATATATGTCAAGTTATAATAATTTAAAAAAAAAAAGAGATGTTCTTGCTATGAGGATGCAGATTCAATAGCTTAAGGTCTTACCTGAATTTTTTTGGCATTTTCGATGACATTATATCATTTTCTCCATAAGTTTGCATGAAATATTATTTTTTTTGGCATTTTCGATGACATTATATCATTTTCTTTGGCATTTTCGAGGACATCACCTTGCAGGAGGCAGTTACCTCCGAAAGCCAGGCTGCTCTACAATTGGTATGTTACTGCTATCATATAACTTTTGTTTCTTAAAATCGCCCAAACATGACAGGGTATACGATATGACAAACATCAAAACAGGAAGTTTGAATCACTTAAAAGTAAGAGATACCTGAACTGCAACAGCTGAACGTCAGTCAAATGGCCGGAGGAAAGAAATCCGAACACCTAGACGCCGCCTCCGCAACCTTCTGTTTCATTGATTGGGAAGAAGATCCGATTGCCTTCAGAAACCACCGACCGCTTCCTTACTTCTCCCTCTCTCTCACTCCCGTTTCTCTCTCTTTATACCAACCAAGTATAACCAGAGTAGGTTAACACTTTAATACCAATAAAAATGACCCGTACACGAACGTTCATTCATATCCGCCTCGAACATTAACTCGAGGTAAAGAAACAAACAACTGGCCACCCCTAACTCTAAACCCGTTCCTTATTTCCTTTATTGTACCTCAACCGCCATTTATATGCCTATGACCCGACTACACTTAACTTTGACCCAAACGGCCCTTGACCCGACTACATCTGACCTGACCAGACTTATTACTGTTACATTTTTGTTTGCCACTTTAATTCAAACAAGCTATTGTATGTTTATAAAATGGAGAGACGAAATATATGAACAACTAAAAGAAAGGTAAACCGACGATGGAGAGCAAGAGGGTTTTTCCGGCGACTTTGGGTTCCTCTGGCGAAGCTCCGGCGATCTTCAAACAGTGAGAGAGAGGGTCTTTCGAGTTGTGAAAATAAGCTCAGAATGTATCTTCCCTCGTGAATAATAGAGGCTTGATATTAAAACACGTTTAGTGATTTTAATTGGCGAGGTGCTCCTGTGGTTGCAGCCTGCAGATATTAAAATTCCTTTTTAAACAAAAAAAAACTATATTTGGAGAATAAACATCAAATCTTTTCGCTTCTAGATTGGTCAATTTTATTCGAAATTAAACAAGATATACATCATTTATTATGCCACCGGACCACCTTGACAGATAGATACCAGCAAAATTCAAATTAGGATTTCCTATTCTTTTCTTTCTTATGCAATATTAAAAAAAATTAAATAACCTTACCTATCAACCTTCATCTCTTTAGCATCTTTCACTAAATTCAGAAACATCTTCACAGATTCAAGGTCTATGCCAGGGTTTTTCTTCCCCTATAAATCAACATAAATACCGTTAAGCTTCTCATTCAAAACAAACAATTTCACCAACTCAGCTTCAAAATGTCAAATAATACAAAAATTATTAGGACCATCATACCCAACCAAATGCAAATGGTAGATTGTTTCCAGTTCCTAGCGGCATTGTGGCGACCGTGGGCGGCCGAGCTAACTTTAGATCAGATACCACTCCAAGAATCCAACCGGCAGTTCCGTCACCACCTGCAACCTAATACACACACACGTCTGATAAACAATAGGAACAATAAAATGATAAAAAAATAAAATAAAAAAAAGATAACGCTAAACAAACTTACTATAATCCTTAACTTCTTCTGGATTTCAGGGGCCAACGAATCTCCATCATGCTTCAGTTTCTCTATATTAAAATATAACTGGCGTAGCACCTTATCCCGAGCATTTTCATTCAAATCAAATACCTATAACACCATAAAAAATCAGAAACACATGTATAAATATCAATATCCGAATATCCCGTCCTGTGTAACGAAAAATAACTAACCTGATTTTTATTCCAATTGATCCACTTGCTTTAAGCTTTAACAGATACACAAAGAACAGATTCTTTTGTTAACAAAAATCTGTATTCAACAAGAATTCAACGAATAGATCTTAATCTAAAACCAAAACCTAATCACACAATTAGCATTCATCAAATCGTGAAATTAAACTGAAATTAACAAGAAATACGAACCCTAGGGTTTCGATAAACTGCATTACCTGTCCGATCTTAAGAAGAAATACGAACCCTAGAGGCTACTTCAACATCTTAACAGGAACATCTTCAACTTAAGAAATGTATAGTGGTGCAAAACTTTTGGCTGGCCGACAATCAAGATAAAAAAGCTACTCCAAAACAACACATCATAGAAAAATCAATATAAAGTAACATGTAAACCAGTATTAACCCTGTCCTCTGACGCTCCGATTGAGCCACCACTGCCTCATAATCGACCAAACTGTGGTAAACGTGAGAGTTAAGAGATGAAAGAAAGTAAAGATGGGATCAGACCTCTTAATCGTGCGAAGATGAGTGAGCGAAGATGAGTAAATGTCTTCCAGCAGTTACTCCCAATTGAGGTAATTGCAGATCGTTTCCTACTCTCCTGATTCTCTCTCTATGGGCAGGGCAAGGGTGATGAAGGTGAAGAGAGGAACGCATTTACTCTTCGGTTTGATTACGAGGATGTCTATTGGGTTTCTTGAGGGCAGAGAAGGAAAAGATTTTGGGGGTGTGAGTAGAGGGTGCACGTGGAATTACTGTTATACCCTTTCAGGTGTCTTAAAATGTGTACTCTTTACAATTTTACCCTTATAAAATAGGCTTTCATTAGCTGTACACATTGCTTCAAAAGTTGGACGCCATGTAAAATTACTTTTGTGTACGTCACTTCTCCTTTTTATAATAGTATAGATAACTCTCCTACGTAATTATAGATAATTATTATTTAGTAAATCACTTCTACTTAATTATAGATAATTATTATTTACTTTAAATTTAATGTAAGATTCAAATATTTAATTTATTACGCATAGAGACTTTCCATATGCATCTCATGTGTCATCCTTTTGGTTATAAGTTATCATTTGTTTTTTTTTAGGTTTATTTTAAAGTATACTCTCCCACTCATTTATAGATAATTATTATTTAATTATTGATAGTTAGTATATTCATTAACAAGCGAATTTAATATAAAATTAATTATAAATTTTCTAAATAAACTTATCGTTTACATAAAACTTATATTTAAGTCTTCAGATATTACTAAATTAAAATTATCTTCGTTAAAATATTATAAAAAGAAAGAATAATAATAATAACAGTTTTTAATGTGTAATTTCTAATTTTTTATATATTTAATGTGGTTGGATGGTTTAATGTTAAAAATGTCAAATAATAAATAGATGGTATTAAAAGAATTAAATTTTAGTCCTTAATTTTTTATATGTATTCATATTTATATAAATTTAAAATTGTAATTTAACTTAACCGGGTTAAAATGATATTTATAGGAGTATTTACACTTTAATTGAATAAACATTAACTTTTATCAATAAATAAAAAAAGTTAATACACCGTTAAGAAAAAAAATGTGTTTTAAAAATAACTTAACAGGATTCATAAATGTCGCGTCAAAGTTCAATTTTAAAGACATGTCTTAACGACTACATGTGTTAACATTGTTTTATTCAGTTCGTGCAATACTCATGCTTTTTCAATACATAATTTCTTTTTATTACTAAATATATAACATTGTGTTGTGAAACTAGCCTAATAGCAAATAATAAGAGTAGAAGAAGGAGAAAATAATAGGGAGAAGGGATCTAATAGTTCTGTTAGGATCTGAGTTTCAATTGTTTGCAAAAGTTTAAGATGAATAATGGAAGATGATAACAAATATGGAAATAGTGCAGCGGAATGAAGATAAACTTTAATTCACAAAAAATGGAAGATTTGATTTCATCATGAATACTTTAAATTGAATGACCGATTCACGTATGCATGAATACAAACCCCCTCAACCTTAGATCACTCAGTTTGTTCGTACAAAATATCAAGTGTGTGAAGTGATAAATAGAACAGTACATGCACTGTTCTATTTATAGTACAATCCAAACCACTGTGGAATCTATGCTGACGTCACCTAGACAATGACATCTAACAACTATAACAACCTCTAACATCTGCTATCACTAAACACTGTTACAATGGAAAACACTGATTACAACATCTAATGATTCTATCCTCTGATGAGCTCCATCCTCTATTGAAGCCTCAACAGACCTTCTTCAGTAGACTTTGTCTTCTATACTCAAAGGGTGATTAGACCTTTGATTCCAGCAGACTTTAGTCTTCATCAGCAGTTTACTTTAGCAGACTTTGTGAACCATCAGACTTTAGCTTATAGCAGACCTTAAAAAGCAACAGTTGTTTGATGACTTTGCCATTGAAGGGAGAATGAATTTAAGCACTGTTATAGAAGGATCAAATGATTGCAGAACTATTTTGGCTTTCAATTATTTGTTCTTAAAGTGGGATCCATATGAGCCAACAATCTCCCCCCTAGAACAGATGATGCCAAAACCCTTCTTTATTCTTGATCTTTATTTCTCATCAACATCTCCCGGATTTACCCTTTGAACTGTAATTCAATGTCCAAGGAGTTCATGTCTTCGTCATCGTCCCTTTCCAATTGAAGGTTCAAAGGATCTAGGATGTCACATGCATTCAGACCATATGCATCCTCCATTTTTATCCTTACAACATCACCATTTGATCTGAGCAAAGTCAATACGTGGGTGTCTGAGGATGACTTTCACTTTAGTATTTTTGGATCAGATGATTTTCTTGGGACAAGACTTATTAGGGATGAGTTTGGTGATTAAGGTCTGCTGATTAACTTTGTAAGTGTTTCTTTGAGTTTAGCAGCAAGTAAATCAGCAGCCTCATCAGTTTGAAATTCAAGTTGACACCGTATTGCCTCTTTTCTGTATTCTTCAAACCTCTGCTCATCTTCCTCATCAGTTTTCTTTTGCCTTTTTAATTGTTTTAAGGCATTTGCGGATAAAGCAGATGTTGAGAGAAGCTTTTTGGAGGCTTGGGTCTGTTGAGGCATGCGTTGTATGATAGACTAGCTTTTGAGGAACTTTGAGATCTTTGCCTCTAAGCTCTTCCAGTTTTTTGTAGGTCTCCACTATACTGAGTTTTGACCATCTGGCAATTGATCTAGCTGAACCATAATCAGCAGCCACAAGTTTTGCTCTCATTCTCTTAAGTTTCAATGACTCATCCGGATCCACTTGCTTGGCTTTCTTCCAATTGGGTGGAGTTGGCTTTATTGAGGGATCATTGATCATTTTTGTAATTCTTTCAATTTCCTCCCTAAGAGCATCTGATGACCATTCTTTGAATTGAGCACTGGTTGCTTTGTAAGGCTTGTGCTTCATTATGTGTTCAATATAGTCATCCCTCAATCCCTTGTCAAGCTTAGTACTTATGGGCCTCCCAGACATGGATTTACTAAAGTCCTTAGCAAAGTCAGAAAGCTTTTTGGCTTTGCTAAGCTCATGTGATAATTAACTTTGGTATTTCCTGTCACCCAACCCTTTGCTCTCTTCTTTAGCTATCAGCTCAACCTATCTTACTTTCAGTTTTAAATAGTCAACTAAGTTTTGAGGATGCCTGTAGCCATAAAGAGATGGGAAGGTTCTTTTTGATAGATCCTCTATTTTGAAGAATGACTCAATTTCTCCTCGAATAGTGAGCAATTCTATAGGATATTGAGCGGCCAGGGGGATGACTGATGGATGTGAACCAATTGGAGGAATTGAAGTGGGTTTTTTAGATGGAAGTGATGAGGATGGAATGGTTTAAATGGGTGTAGATGATAAGGGGAGTGGTGATGGAATCTTCTCATCATCTTCTTGTACCACAAAAGTTTTTCTCTTGCGTACATAACTGATTTTTGGTGATGGAGGTCGTTTAGGTGGTGAAGGTGGGTGTGAAGGAAATCTTTGGGGTGTTGGAGGTGGTTGGGTTGATGGTGGTGTATTGAAAATGATCATGGAAGATGATAGGCTAACATCTACTGAAACCACTGGTGTCTCATCAGCTGTTTGGCTAACATCTTTTGATACATTTGTTGCATCAGCATCTGTTAGGTGAATGGGTGAAGATGGTGGTAAAGCTTTCTTTTGCTTCTTTTGAGGTGGTTGTTGTGGGGAATGTTTGGTTTTGGGTGTAGCAGAGGATACATGATTTGTAGGAGTAGCAGTGGTTTTAGGAAGGATGACAATTGGTGGTCTGACTTTTCTAGTAGACTTCCTTCTTTGTGAAGTACTAATATTTTCCTTTTTCCTCTGCTCTTCCTGTTCTTTCTTCCAGTTATAAGCTTTGCTTTCCTTTATATCTTGCTTCTTCTGTTTTTCTAAAGCTATCTCTTCAGTCTTCTTGTTTAGGGTCTAATCAATCCCTTTTTCTTTTCCAAGCTTCTGAAGCTTTTATAGAAGATTGTTGTTTAGCAGACTCTGGCTATTGTTGGACCTTTGGTTTTGGTTTTGCTTTTGAATCAGGTTCCAACTTTCTCATTGAATATTTCTCTCCCTTTTTTGCATCATCATTATCATCTTTCTCAAAGATTGGTGTAGGGGAAGAGCTAGTAAGTTTGAGCGAATGTTCTTTAATGCCTCTGATGTCTGCTTGTGTATCTTTATACCTAGCATCAACCATAATTCTGATAAGTTCCATGTGAGTGTTGTGGTTGATTTCAGACAAATTCTTCTGAGCATGAAGGATGGGTTGCACTGACTTCCAAAGCTCATCAGCAATTTGCTGAGTGCTAGGTTGACTTTTAGAAATCTCCATCATCTACTTTATCATGATGAAGAACCAAAGGCTATTCGAAATGATGAAGGAGTTAAGTTCGAGAGGGAGTATGCATCAATGTTGTAAAAATCGCGATTAATCACTAGTCCGACTTAGTCGGCCGGCCAAAAATTGGCGATTCCAGCCAGATTCCGGCAAAAAAACTGTATATTCCGGCCAAAACCACTAAACTCCGGCCAATTTCCAACAAAACCATATGAATTTCAACAATTAATCTTGTATACTTAAAAAATGAGTTGAGTAAGAGTTAAAACCTAGCTACTTATAATATTTACCTATAAAAATATGTATATGTATACATAAAACTTAAAATTACATATAAAAAACGCGATCCAATTAGTCCAGAGTAGTCGCTAGTCCCCACCTCACCGGCTTACTAGTGAATTCTCCAACCTTGGTATGCATCAAGCTTGGATGGAAAAATTGCTTTGAATACCATGATGTTTGGTTTTGAAGTTGAGAAAACAGAAGTTGTTCCTCATTCAAAATCGGGTGGCACAGTTCTAAATAATGCTCTGACAAGTTATCTCAAAACTAACAAAGTTGCAATTAAGAAAAAGCAATTTGCAGATACTGTGATAAAGGACAGTCCAAGAATTAAGCTCAAGGAGGTGCGAGTGGTACATAAATTGAAAGATCTTTATGGAACAATGAAAGATGGTATTGAGTACCAACATGAAGAACTCGAATGGTTAGTCTGGAAAGTATAAGGGTGATTCGGTTTAGTCTCATGGGGTAGCTTGAAGGAGATTACAGATAATAGAATTAAGATTATTATTTCGTTAAAGTCTATGTTTATAGTTAGTTTATTTTTTAATGAATGGTTTAGTTGATAAATGTGGGCACATTCATTTGAGTAGGTGTAGGATTGTTTTACTGAATTATTATAGAACAGTGGAAGTAAGGAAACTTGTGACTAAAGATAGTCTAGTATTTAAGTTATATTTATTTTGTATGCAAGTTATATTTATAAATTTTAAGGATTTTTTAAAGTTTATCTTTTGAGCCACAAACTTTTTAACTTTTTTTATTACATTTTGTTTTACTACTAATATTGTACCAACATGTTTGGTATCTATACTATATTAATAAACGTCACCATTATACCGAAATGTTTGCTATATGTATTGTACTAGGTTAATGCCCGCGTAATACGCGGGCTTCAACCAAAACCATATTATTTACTTTGAAATGTAATATTCTCGCCGTTAATATTTTCTTAGGTCAACTCTCAATTTTCTCGCCGTTAAAAAAATAATATTTTCTCACAACACATTAAGATAGATTAAATCTTGAGTAAAATGCCCGGATAGTCCTTGTGGTTTTGTAAAATAACAGCTATAGTCCCCAACTTTTGGAAATTACGCGGGTGCTCCTTGTGGTTTGACGAGTTGTTACTCGGATAGTCCCTGGAGTGGATGTCCGTTAGTTTTCTCCGTTAAGTCCATGTAAAATGACCAAAATGCCCTTAGTATTAAATTAAAACACATTATCACACACATACATACAAATATGCAATACAGTCTTCATAGAAACCCTAATTCGCCTCTGTAACAACACACATCTTTGCCCTAACTATGGCCGATCGAAGAGACAGAGATCGAGATCGAGACAGAGACAGAAAACGAGACAGAGACCACCGCCGTTCCCCTGACCATCGTCGATCACGTTCTCGCTCATGACCGTTCCCACCACACCAGATATCACGAAACCCGTTCCCCTGAGCCCTGACCATCGCCGGTCACGTTCTCGCTCCACTGACAGGCACCGTAGAAATACCCACCACCGGACACACAGAGGTGAGTGTGTAGATGTGTGGATCTTGATAAGGAACAGATTGATTGTCGTAAAACATAGGATTTGAAGCGCGTACGAGAGTGATCGATAAGAGGATGTATGTTGAAGGTGTGAAGAGTGATTTTTGGGGGGTTTTCAGGTTGAAGAGGAGGACAAAATGAGGGTGGTTCTTGATGGATTTGGGTTTCATTGTTTCAACATTAGAGCTGATTGAGAGAGAACGAAGGGGATGTGTGTGTGTGTAACGTAAAATTGAATGGGGGATGGGGATAATCATGTCTTTAAGATGGATGATGATTTTTAATTGATGTTGTTTACACATTTACAGCATGTTATTGTTGGGTGGTGGTGTGGGGTGGTGGCAGGTGGTGGTGCTCATGGCTATAGTGATGGTGGCCGGTTGTTTCGTAGAAGACACTTTCAATATAATAATATGAGTGTGTATAATATTTTTTTTTATTTTTTAAAGTGAGGGGTAAATAAGTAATTTCAGATGAACTTAACGGAGAAAACTAACGGACATCCACTCTAGGGACTATCCGAGTAACAACTCGTTAAACCACAGGGAGCACCCGTGTAATTTCCAAAAGTTGGGGACTATAGCTGTTATTTTACAAAACCACAAGGACTATCCGGGCATTTTACTCTTAAATCTTTATCTTCTTCCCTATCAAAAACTTAAAGTAACGAAGGGATTGATTACTTGAGTCAATCCCTTAAGACAATACAAAGGACCAATGTAAATGAGTCAACCTTAGGAGCTAGCAGTTCAGGATTAAAATGAACTAAAACCTAAAAAAAATAAAATGTATATACTTTTTCATATTAAGTTACAAAATTACATAACATTGCATTACATTACATATAAGGATAAAATGAAATAAAGCCTAAAAAAACTATAAAATGTATATACTTTTTTATATTAAGTTACAAAATTAAATAACATTGCATTACATTACATTACATACAAGGATGAGCTCGGTACCAACTTGTAGCGAAATACAAAAAAGTGGGTACCGGTACCAAAAATACCCGGAACAGTACGGTACGAACCGGTATTTGAAGGTAAAGGCCGGTAAGTACCGATACTAAACACGCTAAATGTTGGTATCGAATCGGTATCCTCGTACAAACTTCATTAATGACATATATACCCAACCCATAATATAAATTACATGTATCCTCTTCCTTAAAGTTAAAAATATCAAATTCAACCATTTTGATTTAGGAAAATTGGTATTTAATAAACCAACCTTTAACCAGTTGGTAAATAATAATCCAACTTACAGAATTGGTATATAATAATCCTACCTATCAACGTGTTGGTACTCAATGAACTTCTGTTAATTTTTTTTAACTGAAGTTAGTTTTTAAGTTTCATTTATTACACAAACAGTCCCTGTAGTTATAAGTTACTAGTTTTAAGTTTTATTTATTACACAAACATTCCCTGTAGTTATAAAAAAAATCATAAAAATCCTAAAAAATCAAAAAAATCCTAAAAATTCATAGAAATTCTAAAAAAATCAAAAAAATATAAAAAATCATAAAAATTCTAAAAAATAAAAAAAATTCTAAAAAATCATAAAACTCTAAAAAATCAAAAAAAAAATCTAAAAATCATAAAAATTCTAAAAAATCAAAAAATCTTAAAAAATAAAAAAATCTTAAAAAATTATAAAAACAAAAAAATCATAAAAAATAAAAAAATCGATTTAAAAAATTAACGTGTTTCGCTTTACGGAAATTTTACGAAAAACGGGCAGAGTTTCCTATGTTTTTGGACGACCCCGACAACACAAGTTGTCGATATAATATTCAAAACGCAACAATCAATGAAGCATTAAATATCTATACGATTTATATACGATTTATACAAAACTAAAATGAAACTTAAACAAACAAACCCAAATCAGATTCAGATTTTTGAAATAAACTGAAGTTTTAAACGAATAATGTTCCAACTCTTACCAGAACCGAGACGACTACGTGACCAAACTGACCCGACTAGGACCTGGATTCGAACCAAGCCTGACTAGACCCGAAACCAAGTAAACCCAAATCAAATTTGTAACAAACCCAAATCCGTCCTCCAGCCATCCCCTCCCTAATCCCACCAACAGTCAACCCATCTAAACCCACCACCAGCACCAAACCCGATTCACCCTTTCCTTCAGCAGCCAAATCCCACCGGAAACAACCCATCAACGAGTAACAGATGTCATGTCGATTGAACATCAGATTTACCTTCAAACTAAAGAATAACGACTCAATCTCGATTTAACATCAGATTTCTTTATAGTTTACCTTCAAAATCCGTCGACGCCCCTTTATCAGATTTCTCGATTGAACATCATATTTCTCGATTGAACTCGCAGTGGTGAGGGTTTGGTTGTGAGTGAGAGAGATAGATAGAAAGAGAGGAGGGGGTAGAGAGAGAGAGTGGTGGTGGTGGGTGGTTGATGGTAGTGGTGAGTGTTAGGCTACTCGGTATGGTGATGGACCATCCTTGGAGGATGATCCGCCACGTAGGCGCCACGTCATAGTCCTCCCAAGGATGGTCCATCCTCCAAAACTAGAGGGCATGGGAGGATGGTCCTAGATGAGCCTACCCCACAAAAATATGTACAAGTATTAAAGCATAATGTACAAATCAAACACACACACAAACAAAAAGGGGCCCACCATACTGGATCGTCGCCAACGTCGGTATATTGCCGTTGAGGACGGGGATGTGGGGGGCGGCATGGTGTTCCACCCGGCGCCGGAGCTCGACGGTATGGGGACAGAGCCCATACCGCGTAGCCTTAGAGAGAGGGGGGGGGGAGAGAACTGAAGGATGGAGAGTACTAGAGCAGGTTTTAATCTCCTTTTTTTTTAAGATTTTTTTGATTTTTTAGAATTTTTATGATTTTTTTAGAAATTTTTTTAATTTTTTTAAGTTTTATGATTTTTTAGATTTTTTTTTTATTTTTTAGAAAATTTTATGATTTTATAGAATTTTTTTGATTTTTTAATAAATTTTTTGATTTTTTAAGATATTTTTAGAATTTTTAGAATTTTTTTGATTTTTTAGGATTTTTATGATTTTTTATAACTACGTGGACTGTTTGTGTAATAAATAAAACTTAAAACTAGTAACTTATAACTACAGTGACTGTTTGTGTAATAAATAAAACTTAAAAACTAACTTCAGTTAAAAAAAGTTAACAGAAGTTCATTGAGTACCAACATGTTGATAGGTAGGATTATTATATACCAATTATGTAGGTTGGATTATTATTTACCAACTGCTTAAAGGTTGGTTTATTAAATACCAATTTTCCTTTGATTTATTAGAGGTAAATTATATCCATTTTGATTTAATTTATTAGACGTTATAAAATAACTATTTTACCCCTTTTCTAAAACTTAAAAGTTTTAAATTTATCCTGTCTTTTTTCCCTTTTTTTCATGGTAACAACATCAAAACTTTGTTAAAAACAAAGATCCCAGCAGGAACCTATACACTTAAAAGAAAGAAATGAAGTGAATCACAAATCACCAGATATTACCATCCTCTATGTTGGGAGGAGCCCCATTTTTCTAATCCAAAGTTTAATGGCTCTATAATTAATCAGCCATGAATATGTTTGTATCATGATAGGTATCCAATTCAACCACAGATGGAACCTCAATTAGGGGCTACAATATATCCATATATGATTTGGTTTAGAACTACATTCGTGTTCTTATTTCATACTATCAATTGTACAATGGCCTAGTAAATAAAAAAACCATCCCTAATGGAATAAAAAAACCATCCCTAATGGAATAACAAAACACAACGTTTTACAATATAGGCAATGACAAATAATCAGGTATATCAACGATAGCTAGTAAGATTTACCATGGCCTTTGTCACCGCCAACACATTTAACGGCCATGAAGATGCCTGCCGATAATGCTCAAGATAAGAAGAGATACATAGTGTAGCAATTTGATTGAAAAAGGAAAAACAAAAACTAAATCAACCCATTCCTTAGAAACTTGAAGTTTGGAGATAGGCTTACTTCACTAATCTGAGCAAGCTTGTTTCTAAATTTGTAATGAGCTTCAAGACTGCATAATCTGCATAATCTGGTACAAAAAAAATATTCAAAAAATAATTAATTAACATAAATCTTTAAACGTAAATATAAATCGATAAACTTTAGTGGTTAACCTTCAATTTTGCATACTCTTTTTTACTTGCATTGGCTTCATGGATAACTGAAATTCAAAGTGCCTTTATAGATTTTGAAATGCTTTAAAGTTGAGTTATGATGATACCATATTTACATAAGCACCAAAGTAGATCCAAAAAATTTGACCCACGAAGACCCTGAAACATGAGTAGTTAATGACAAAAAAACAAAAACAAATTAGCAACAATAAAATAAAATTCATTTAAGCAGTTACCAGCTTAATCCATACGTATCTCCACAAGGGTTATACAATGTTCTATAAACAGCAAAAAATGGGTAAGTATAACCTAACACCCTTAACCAAAAACAGTTCATAAGTAAATGGGTCGACCAGAGGATACATGAACTTACTGCTAAGCAGACACGGGACAAGGTTGTCTCGATATCTACAACGTTAATCTGCCACCGGGAATTAATCATCTGATCTTTTTTCTCCTCGATAGCCTTATTTAACCGATCTTCCTTGGCTTCTGAATTATTCAACTTCTTCGGCTCCTCTTGTATTTGTATTAACGACATCGCGGCTACATGAATAAAAAAATCATAACTTTGCTATTACTTTTCTAATAATGCAATCTTTTTAATTATTATTATAATAATGCACCTTCAGTGAGTTATAAAAATTTATACAAACTCAAGCAGCTGAAATTGGTGATTTCAAATTGTGTCCTTTATCCCTCACCCATTCAGCTAGAAACGGGACCTTCATAAAACGTTTATCTTTACCAAGTTCTCTTGCAGCTTGCCTTGTGTAGATATAGCCAATAGTATGTAACATAGCCTCACCAAAGCTGAAAATTTAATAGCAACCATGATCACGATTATTTTAGCGATTAGTATTGTCAACCCTTGACTTTAAAAGCACATGATAGGGTAACTAAGAATAACATGCCTGCTTGTGAGAGCCGACGAGCTTCTGATGTTGCCCAATTTTTAAATTCAGATTTTTGACCTTCAACAAATTGCCGAAGGCGATTCTTCATAATTGCTATGAGCTTTGTTTCCCTTTCCATTTGAAATTCCAATATAATGAAACAACAGTGATAATTATATGTGTCTGACATAAACATAAGATTTAGAATTAAGATTTAGAAAATCTCTATAATCCACTTTAAATCCTTTACTACATTTCAAGATTGAGTTTTGTAAATCGTTCTCTATAATTGTAATAGAAATCCAAATGCCACATCAGTTCCTTTGAAAATCCTTTGTTGGATCTGAGTTTCTTTTTGATTGTATTTTACGTTTGTAATTAAGATGAATAATGAAAGAGTTGTGCAGCGGAAATAAGATGAAAGCAAACTTTGCATACAATCAAACGAGAGTAATACTTTTATCAAACATCTTTTCACAAAGAACCGAATGATTGAATTTGTTTCAACAACGATTACAATGATTGATGTAAGAATGCAAACTCCCCCTCAGCCAGAGCTCAGTAGTTTGTTCGTGCAAAGAAGACGATTGATCAAAAGAGCTAATCGAACAGTACAAAGTACTGAACTATTTATAAGCACTTGCAAACCACTGAGCATCTTAGCTGACGTCACCATGAAAGTGACATCTAACCTCCTAACAAACTCTAACTACTGATCTATAAACACTGATGTACTAAACTACTGCTATTACATTACATTACATAAAAGACACGTAAACTGCTGCTGCATCCTTCCACTGCTGTGAACCCAGCAGTGCTTGTCCGGATCAGCAGTACTTGACCCAAGGCAGTAGATAGAGTCAACAGAGCTTTGGTCTTCCATCAGTCTTTGACTTTGATCAGTAGATATAAAGCAGCAGTTGTAGATCAGCACTTAGTATGATCAGCAGATAGGAGGTCAGCAGATATGAAACCACTTTCAAGGGGAGAGATTTGCATGAAACAACTGTAAACGTCTGCTTATTCTGGATCCACTGCTTTGATCCAGTTTTGGCTTTACATTATCTGTTCCTCTGATAGGGTTCAATCCCAACAATCTCCCCCTGGAACAGATAATGCCAAAACTCTTCATTATTTGTGGAAATCTTTATTGCCTCAACAACAGCTCCCTTATCTGACCTTTGAATTGTAGTTCAAAGTCAAGGGCATCTGTATCTTCATCATCCCTGCTGAGTGGAAGATCAAGGAGATCCTGCAAATCTTCAAGACTCAGGCCAAGAGCTTGTTCCCTTGATATTTTCTCCACTCCTCCACCAGACCTGAGCAAGGTCAATACGCAGGTCTGTTTGTCAGTTTCCCACTTTTGTATTTTTGAGCCTGGTGGGTTTCTTGGGAGATGTTTATTTGCAGAAGTATTTGGAGAGGCTGGCCTATTCATGACTGGCTGAGCAATACTTGCAGTTTGATCCAAACCAAGAGTTTCCATGATCATTTTCTTTATACCCTCTTTTCCAAGGTCTTCACCTTCCATTAACTCTTTGATGGTTTCAGCAATCAGTTGTTTGTGTGGCCTTCTTTTGTAGATGGAAGCACCAACTGGAGCTGTGGATCTCCTGATTTGCAGCTTTGAAATTCTTTTTGAACCAGCTGCTTCAGGATAGTCAGGCTTTTGAGGAACTGTGGGATCTTTCTTTCTTAATTGTTCCAACCTTTTGTAAGTAGCCCTGACCATATCTTCTTTCCATCTAGCAACTTGTCTTTTGTTACCATAATCAGCTGCTACCAATTCCTCTTTCATCCTCTTCAGCTCTTCCTGTTTGTCAGGTACATTCTTTCTAAATTTTGCCCAGTTAGGAGGAGTGTGAGTGACCTTCCTTTTTATCATGTCTTGAATTCTTGCAGCTTCATCATCAAGCTCAGGAACAGTCCACTCTTTGTACATATATCTCTCTCCTTTGTACTTTTTGTGAGCCATGATGCTTTCAATGTAGTCTTTCTTCAGAGATTCAGCTGCTCTTTCAGAAATTTGTTGACTAACATTTTTTGCAAATTGCTCCAGGGATCTGACTTGTGTGAGCAAATATTGATAATTTCTTGAGATTTCTTTGTCAGACTTCCCTTGTGTGTTTCTTTTTGAAATATCCTCTGCTTGTTTGGCTTTGATTTCCAAGTATTCATCAACATTTTTAGGCCAAGGATATCCTTTTATTGATGGCAACCTCCTTTTGGCAGGGTCATCCTCATAGTAGAAGGATTTTATTTCATCTCTAACAGCTGCTAGTTCAAGAGGAAATTGGACACCTGCAGGAGGTAAGGGCTTGTACATTGGAACTGAAGAGAGAGGAACAGGTTTTGGTATTGTGACAAGAGCTAAAGATTTTGAAGATGTTGGTGATGGTGAATTGTCATCATCTTTGAGAACTAGTCTTCTCCTTTTTGTAGGAGGGACTGATGATGCTTTGGATGGAACAGTGGTGGTAGATGTATAGGCAGTGGATTGTGATTGACTAACAGCTGTTGAAACAACTGGTGTTTCAACCACTGTTGTCATTACAACAGATGTTATAACATCTGCTGTCTTCTGCTGTATGTCAGCAGGTGTTGTTTTTGGTGGTGATGATGGTAAAGCAGTGGATGTTGTGTGTGTTGATGTGGTGTGTGTTGATGGAACAACTGTTTGGCAAGCAGTAGTTTTTGTAACTCCTGATGCATCAGCTGTTTTGTGTGGTGGTTTTTGAGCAGACTTTGAACGTCTGATAGGAATGGATTTGGGTTGCCTCACTTTTCTAGTAGGCTTCTTCTTTTCCTCAACAGGATTTTCATGATCCCTTGACCCAGAAGTACCCTGATCTGGATGATCCATTCTGTCCACCCTGGCTTTCCTTTTGGCCTCTCTATCTTTCTTTACACTTGCAATTGCTTCTGCTAGTGCATTTGTTGTCACATCAGTCTTCTTGCTACCATCTGGCAAAGGGATCTTTTTTGTCATGTTTGAATTCTCTGGTTCAAGATAAAGACCATCTTCTATACCCTTCCTTTTCCACTCCTTAATTTTCTCCCCCTTTTTGGCATTATCTTCTGGGAGGTCATAAATGAAACGTATGTTTGGAGGAGCAGTGCCAGTGGTGTGCAAGATCTGAGTTTTGAGAGCCTTTAAGTCAGCCTGAGTGTTCTTGAATCTTGACTCCATTGCATTTCTCAGCTGTTGGACATGTTTTTCATGTTGCTGATCTGCTAATTGTGCTTGTTGGTGGAGAAAAGATTGAAATAGATTCCAGAGCTCATTTGTAGCAGGTGTCCTTTGTGGAGCATGTGCTTGAGGTGGAACAGCAGTTGTTTGTACCTTCTGAACTTGTAACACCTGTTGTAGCATATCTTTGAGTTCTGCAACAGAGGTATCAAGCTTTGCAATACGATCCGTCAATTTCTGGTACTTTAAACCATCACCCAAGTTAATGGGATCATCTGATTTCCCACTAGCAGTGGTTTTATCAGTGGTAGATGTAGGAAATATACTCCAAACATTAACCACTGATGCCCCTTTTTCTTGGTACTGGGGTCTTCTTCCTTCAACACTTGACAACCTTTTGATGTTGCCAGTAGGATAAATAAATCCACTGGTGGTTGACAGAGGTGCTATAAAAGGAATTGCCTCCAAGGAAGTCTTATGAATGTAACCACTGTCCAAATGTAACCCAGTGGGTGTAACAGTTGTAGTGGCTGCTTCACTTGGATTACCACCAAGAGTTACTTGTAACTCAAGGGGTGTAACCTCCTCAGGTTGTGTTGGTGGGTTAGCAAAGAATGATACATCAGACCCAGTCAGTTGTTGAGGTATATTCTCATTAATAGGTGATTGAGAAGGACTGGATAATGCATGGTTCAAATCAATTGCATCCAACAGTGGTTTTATTGGTGAGGGAAATGTGGATGTGATGGTTGGTGTAGAAGGAGGATGTGTCCCGGGCATTGGACTGTGGATGATAGAAACGAGTGTTTCCAGAGCATCATGATGTGGAGACCCTATTTGTACAACCTGTTCTTTTTGTGAAGAAACAGGAGGAGTTTTGGTTATGGGTGGAGATATTTGTACCAACTGCTGTGAGGAAGAAGCAGCAGTGGTTTCTTGTGACTTTTGTGTTGTCACTGGCAGAAGCTCTGGTATCTCATCCTCCAGAGATGCCTTTTTGAGGGTTTTGGGGGGGGTTTTTGTGTTTTTCTTTTTGTTGGCTTTTTGGTGGTTGTAGGTGTGGGTTTCAAAGCAGTTGTGCTGCTGCTCTGATCACCTTGAGCAGTGGGCTCAGCAGCAGATACCTGAGGAGCAGTTGTAACTACTAAAATCTGCTCAGGTACCTCTGCTTGTGTTTTGCAGGGTGCTAACATCCTTGAAAAAGTTTCAGTAGTTAAACTGTTTATTTGAGTAGGAGCACCCTGATTTATTATAGTTAAATCATCCTTACTGAATTTCTTTGAAAAATAGTAACTTAAAAACCTTGGAAACAGTAAGAATGATTTTGTTTCAACATTATTAACCAAATCTTTAAAAATTTCCCGAGAATAGTTAAGATTTTCTCCTTGAAGAATAGCATATCCCAGATTTTGAATCTTTAAAGGGATTTCATTAAAAGAAGTGGTTTTATTTGAAACACATAGTAGGAGGGTATGAAATAAAAATCTGGTTGCAGAAGGAAAATAACCTTTTTCTAAGGTTATTTTCTTCATCATTGTGGCTTCATACCCTCGCTCAATGAAGTCAATTTTTAACTCGTGTTTAGTGAAAGAAATTTTACCTTCCTGATCACCGAGTTGAAAGACCTCTGAAATGGATTGTGGCGTGATTTGGACAGCTTTACCCTTTATAAAAGAGTTTATGGTGGTTGCAGTGTCGCCTTGTTTTTCAAGGGTTGCATTTTTCCAGAACTCCCTTTGGGTCGCCAAATAGATTGGTGCATCGGCAGTAATCAATGTTTTGTACTTTGATTTTGCCATGAGATCAATGATGGAATCGAAATCTCTTGTGGTTCCTGGTTTTGTGAGAATACCCAGGAGATTGTGAGATGGTTTGTGTGGAATTTCAGTGGAGATTGCCTTTTGAGAGGCTGTTTGCGATGAAGATTTGGATGAGGGTTTTGAAGATTTCTTTGATTTTGTCATTTTGAGGATGAATGATCGAAGAAATTTGTGAAGAAATGTGAAGAAAAACTGCTTTGAGAAGAGAATTTTTAAGAATCCAATTCGACAGTAAAACCCTGTTTTGGTGGTGAGTGGGGGATTTTATAGGGGAGAAAGTGAATGCTGAGGTGGCAGCCGTTACAAAAAGGTCTGACCAATATGTACTGTCCACGTGACAACCCCTGTTGAAAGTGAAGGACAGTACTTTTGTTGAAAGTGACTAATGAAGGCAGTGGTATGAAAGCAGTGGAGGATTTTTACTATCAGTGGATAGCATATCAGTAGATAAGACACTGCTTTTGAACAACAGAGTTTATCAAAATAATGAGAGAGCAGGGGTTGACTTTCAGCAGTGGACAGACGTTTGAAGTATAGCAGACTTTTGAACAATCAGTGGTTAGTGGCAGACTTTTAAGGACATAATGAAAAAACTTCATTTTTAACTATTTTTAAGGATGGAGTTTTGATTTTCTGAAAACATTTTGTTGCTTTTATTCATAGAAAAAACAAGATGTTGCTTGTTATTCCATGTTCAGCATCCCAATCCTAGAGACCAGATTTTCAAAAGTGGCTGTATCAAGTGCTTTTGTGAGCACATCAGCCAGCTGGTCTTTAGTTGGGACATGATGCAGAGAAATCAAACCTTTTTCATAGCAGTCCCTCACAAAGTGATGTCTGATGTCGATATGTTTGGTGGTTGAGTGGGAAACTGGATTTTTGATGATATTTTCTGCTGCCTGACTGTCCAACATGAGTGGTGTCTTTAAGGCAGTGATACCAAAATCCAGCAATTGATTTTGAAGCCACAGGAGTTGGGCTGTACAGCTTGCAGCAGCAATGTATTCAGCTTCAGCAGTGGATGTCGAAACAGCTGCTTGCTTTTTGCTTTGCCAAGAAACTAAGCAGTCACCTAGAAACTGGCACCCTCCTGATGTGGACTTCCTTGTGGTGTGACATCCAGCAAAGTCACTGTCTGAGAAACCTGAAAGCTTGATGTTCCCATTAGCTGGATACCAGATACCAAGTGTGGGAGCACCTTTTATGTATCTGAAGATTCTTTTTACAGCAATGAGATTTGATTTTCTGGGAGCTGATTGACTTCTTGCACAGACACATGTTGCAAACATGATGTCTGGTCTAGATGCAGTTAGGTACAATAAAGACCCAATCATGCTTCTATAAAGTGTTTGGTCAATCAGCTCATCTTTTTCATCAGACATGACCAGCTTATTTGTTGCCATGGGTGTGCTGCATGGTTTACAATCATTCATATCAAATTTGGTTAAAAGTTCTTTAGCATATTTGCTTTGATGAATGAAAGTTCCATTTTGCAATTGCTGTACTTGGAGACCAAGAAAGCATTGCAGCTCACCCATTGCACTCATTTCAAACTCAGCTGTCATGAGTTCTCTAAACTCTTCACACATTGAGTTACATGTGCTTCCAAAAATAATGTCATCCACATAAATCTGGACAATCATTAAATCCTTCCCTCTCCATTTTAAAAACAGTGTTTTATCAATGGTACCTCTTTTGAAACCATTTGAGAGTAGGAAGTTGGAAAGAGTTTCATACCAGGCTCTTGGTGCTTGTTTGAAGCCATACAAAGCTTTGTTTAGCCTGTAGACATGATCTGGATAAAATGGATCCTCAAAACCTGGAGGTTGACAAACATACACCTCTTCTTGAATTGTACCATAGAGAAAAGCACTTTTGATATCCATTTGAAACACCTTCATATTGTGGTTGACAGCAAAGGCCAGGAACAGTCTAATTGCTTCTAATCTTGCAACAGGGGCAAATGTTTCATCATAATCAATCCCCTCTTCCTGTCTATAACCTTGAACCACAAGCCTGGCTTTATTCTTGACAACAATACCCCTTTCATCAGTTTTGTTCTTGAAGACCCACTTTGTGCCAATGGGACTAACCTCTTCTGGCAGTGGTACAAGCTCCCATACTTGTTGTCTTTTAAACTGTTGGAGCTCCTCTTGCATAGCTTCTACCCAGCTGTTGTCTTTCAGTGCCTCTTGGTACTTGACTGGCTGATGGAGTGATAGAAAACCAGCAAAAAGACAAATGTTTTGGGTTTGGCTTCTTGTGAGCACCCCTTCATTTATGTTGCCAATGATTTGATCAGGTGGATGAGATCTCAAGAAGATTAAATCTCCTTGGTATGGTATGATGGCATTGGTTGGTGAAGGCTGCAAATGTGTATCATCTGAGCTAACCACTGCTGGGGACTTTGATGATCCAGCAGTGGTTTCAAAAGGTGGTGGTATAGGAGGTAATGGTGTGGACAACTGCTGGCTTTTATCCACTGTTTGAGGACTTTTGTCAGCAGTGTTTGAGGATGTGGAAGCAGTGGTTGATGGGCTACTTTGGTCAACAATTGTTGAGGTAGCAGTGGTAGAGCTTTGACAACTGTTTTGAACAGCTGATGCTTTTCCCTTTGTGGCAGACCTTTGAGGGATGATGATTTCATACCCATAGTCTGGTGTTGTATCCTCTGATGGACCTGCACTGTTAGTCTTGACAGCAGTATTTTCAAAAGTAAATTTTTCAAGATCAAACAGATCTGCAGGATTTGCTGGGATTTTCATTGATGAAAGTTCATTGAACTTAACATTCAAAGTCTCCTCCACTGCCTTGGTCCGTGTATTAAACACTTTGTAGGCCTTGGCAGTGGTTGAGTATCCCAGATGATAACCACAATCAATTTTGGCTGCAAATTTTGAAATGGAATCTTTTAAATTCAGAATAAAGCATGGGCAGCCAAACACTTTGAAATATGAGATCAGTGGTTTAATTTTATACAGAATTTCATAGGCAGTCTTTTTGTGCCTGGGGTTTATTAAAACTCTGTTCTGAACATAGCAAGCAGTGTTTACTGCCTCTGCCCAGAAAGTTAAAGGCAAACCTGAATCTGCAAGCATGGTTCTGGCAGCCTCAATCAGAGTTCTGTTCTTCCTTTCCACTACCCCATTCTGCTCTGGTGTTCTTGGGATGCTGTACTGCCTTACAATCCCTTTCTTCACACAGAAGGCATCCAACTCCCTATTTTTGAATTCTGTGCCATTGTCACTCCTGAAGCTTTTTACTGGAAGGTCAAATTGCTTTTCAACCTGTATTACAAAGTCTTGCAAAATGCCTGCAGTTTCATCTTTTGAGTGCAAGAAGAAAGTCCATGTGAACCTAGAAAAGTCATCAACAATAACCAAACAATATCTTTTCTTTTTAAGGCTCATGACTTGAACTGGGCCAAACAAATCCATGTGTAGCATTTGTAGACACTGGGTTGTTTTGGACTCTTCAATGGACTTATAAGAACTTTTATGCTGTTTTCCTTTTAAACAGGAAATGCAATGTTCAGGACATGAAAACAATTTTTGTGGTAGGCCTCTCACCAAACCATTTTTTGAAATTTCTGTGATTGTCTTAAGATTTGTGTGTCCCAGCCTTCTGTGCCAAAGTTCTGTCTCTTTGTTAGAGGCAGCTGAGAACAGACAGGCATCAGCTCTGGGACACTCTTTTGACATGTCAACAACATAAACATTGCCACTTCTTTGAGCAACAAGTTTAGTATGACCAGTTTTAATTATTGCTTCAATCTTTTTGACCATTTCTGGTCCAACAATCCTACAACAGTCTTTTGTGAAGAATGACCCAAATCCCTTGTCACTCATTTGGGACACACTCAGAAGGTTGAATTTTAGATTGTCTATTAGATTGACATTTTCAAACTTTACATTTCCAGATTGCACTGTACCAGACCCCAGAACTTTCCCTTTACTATTATTCCCAAAAGATATATCACCCCCACCATGGATTTTAAAGTCTTTGAGGAGGGCTTTACATCCTGTCATGTGCCTGGAGCCTCCACTATCTACATACCAAAGACTATCAAAGCATGCAGAAGCTCCCTGCACATGAAGTAAAAGGATTAGTTCATTAAGGTCTCCAAAGCCAACAAGGCTTTGGATGGGGTCTCAACAGTGTCTGGAATGGATGCAAGATGATGGACAGTGGTTAGGTCAGGGGTTTGAACTGTTTTAGGACAGTGTTTCTCTAACCACTGTTGTGGGTCCTGACCTATCATCTGCTGGTAACCAAAAGGATGCCTGCTCACTTTGGGTTTAGAGGGCCTTTTGTAGGCCTCATAAACGTGTGGAATCCTTTGGTAAGACTGTTTTTCTCTGCCCTTTTTGAACTGATTGGCAGGGGGTGCATCAGTAACCTGAACATCTCTTTTGACAGATGTTTGGTTCAGCTGTTTTGTGACAGCTGTTTGTACTGGCACAAACAGTGGTTGTTTCTTGGTGAATTTGACAGATGATGAGGATGATGGTGGACTCAAGGATGTTTTAGCTATGTACTCATTCTTTTTCACATCAAAGTTTTTGAGGTACACACATGCTTGAGTTTTGTGGTTTGTTTTCCCACAAACAATGCAGCTTTCTGCTGAAACAATGACACTTGTTTTGTTTAGATCATAAGCTTTTAAGTGGAAACAGTCTTTTGTTAGATGATTCCGTTTCTCACAGAATTCACAAAACAAGTTATCAATTTTTTCTTTCTTCTTTCTCTTTTCAGATTCCTTTGCAGCAGAGGTTTTAACCACTGCTGGGATATCTTTGAGAGGTATGACTTTAGCTTTTGGAGCTTTAGCACCATCAATTGATGTAAAGTCCATAGGCTTGAAATTTTCAAGAATATCACACTCATCAGACCATTTTGGTTTAAACTGATGATCTTCAAGCTCCTCGAAAGTGGAGGAGCCCATTGGTCTGTTAAGTGTGATTTTGTTTCCAAGTTTGTCAGTGATTTTCACTTCTTGGCCATCCTTGTTTGTGGGGATAAGCACAGTAGCTTCATCAGTGGTTTGAACAGAGTTTTCAAAAGCAGTGTTTTCATCATCATATTTTCTATACCCAACCCCAAACTTCACATTGCTTTTTCTCTGTTTTTCAAGCATAACCTCATATCCTTTGCAGGATTCCACCCATCTTTCACAAGTAATCTGGGCAGACTCCAACTCCTTTTTGCAAACTTGGTATTTTTCTACCATAGTTTGAAGTTGGGTTTTGGTTATACTTTGCTCTTCTTTCAAACAGCTGATTTCTTTTTCTTTTTCAGTCAATTTGTTTTTAAGTTCTTTTAAAGAGCTTTCAAATTTGACCTCATCAGTTAAGATTTTATCCCGAAGGTTTTCATTCACCTCTTTGATGTTAGCAAAAACAATTATGCAATTGTCTGAACACAGTTTTTCAAGAACTTGAGGAGATACCTTGGCAGCTGCCATCATTGCACAATCACATTGATGATCTTTATCATCATCAGCTCTTACCTTCGTTTCACCAGCCTTTTCTTCTTTCTCTTCTTCTTTGTCCTCTATGGACCATGGATCTATCATTGGTTCAATCAGAGTACCTGAACTTTCTTCCAACAGTACTTCATCAGCCACAGCAGTAATCACTGCTTCAATCACCTCTTCCACTGTTTCAGAGTACTGCTGTTCCTCCTCAGCTTCAACCCCCTCCTGTATTGACTCTAGTGCCATCAAACAAAACTCATCATGTGAAGAATCATTAGAAGCATAGAGTGCAAAATTTTCATCACAAAGATCATCAGGCATACTGCTCCAGTCAACAAATCCTTGAGTGAAAAAACTTTATTGATCTGGTTGTGTTGCTGCTGGAGCAGTGGTTTGAGGTGCAACAGGTTGCACTTGTACCTGTGGAACAGGGGTTTGAACATATTGGATTTGTGGAACAGTAGTTTGGACATAATGTACTGGCACAGGGGCAGCAGCATAGTGAGCAGTGTTCACTTGTGCTGCTGGGGCATATTGGGCATAATGCACAGTGTTTTGGTTCTGAGGTCTAGGATTTGAGCTAGGATGAGTAATTATGGGACCAGTATTTTGACTCCTACATTCCCTAGCAAAATGTCCCAACCTATTACACTTGTAGCACTTGATTTTCGATTTATCCAACCCAACCCTTAGATTCCCATGCAAACCTGGGAATTTTCTCCCTGTTCTTTTGTAGAACTTGCTAGTTCTAACACTTAGCAAAGCCAGTTGGTGCAAGATGTCCATTTCCTCTAAATCAGTGGGGTCAAAATGTTGCAAATCATTTAGTTCAAAGCTTAAATTATCTGACATCTGGTTTTCGTTTGCAGTGAATGCATAACTTGCAGAGTGAGGATCAGGGTTGTTAAAGTTAGCTCCAGCAGTTATGTCAATGAAATGGTCATAACCCTGGTCCTTACCACTGCTCCCAGATTCTTCTTGACCCAAAAGAGCAGTGTTACCGAATGTATAATCATCAACGGCTTTTCCTGACTCTTGTAACTTCCTTTTCTGGTTCAACTCCCTTTCGTAGGTCAGAAGTCGACCATGGAGTTGGGTCAAGGTCAGATCCTTGAACTCAGGTGAATTTCTGGTGACAAAGGCTATAGTGTCCCATTTTTCGGGCAGTGACCTGAGGAACCTGCTGTTTTGAGTTGAGTTTGTAAAAGTGGTATTAACAAGCCTCAGTTCACTGATGAGACAACTGAACCGCTCAAATTGTTGAGTCAGTGATTCACCTCTAACATGACAAAACGTTTCGTACTGTTGGTTCAGGATTTCCCTATTGTTTTCTATGACTTCTTCAGTACCTCCAAACTGTTCCTTAAGTGCGTCCCACAATTCTTTGGCACTGTTACAGTGTAACAATCCAGCATATATTTCATTGGGCAGCGCTGATGCTATGATGCTAAACGCTTTAGCATCTAGTTCGATCTTTTGAAAATCAGTTTCGGTGTAATTTTCAACTGGTTTTGGAACGAACTTTTTAGCATCTTCAGCGCTAGGCACTGAAGGAACATGAGGACCAAAGGTGACAGACCTCCAACAACCTGTGCTTTGTTGAGCGAGGATGTGACCCATCCTCCTCTGCCAGATGTTGTACTCATTTCTTTTTAGCATAGGTGGTTTAAACAGTGAGCCGATGTTGTTTTTATCATCCTGAGATTGTGACGTCATTCTTGTTGTTTTACAGACACTGAGAAATCAACTTTAATGGTGATTTATCCTTGCTCTGTTTTTCAACGGACGAACAAACGATCAGTATCAACTATTATGAGCTGAACTATTTACGTCAAAATGATTGTTAAATCAAATTTGACTGTCCAAGCTCTGATACCAATTGTTGGATCTGAGTTTCTTTTTGATTGTATTTTACGTTTGTAATTAAGATGAATAATGAAAGAGTTGTGCAGCGGAAATAAGATGAAAGCAAACTTTGCATACAATCAAACGAGAGTAATACTTTTATCAAACATCTTTTCACAAAGAACCGAATGATTGAATTTGTTTCAACAACGATTACAATGATTGATGTAAGAATGCAAACTCCCCCTCAGCCAGAGCTCAGTAGTTTGTTCGTGCAAAGAAGACGATTGATCAAAAGAGCTAATCGAACAGTACAAAGTACTGAACTATTTATAAGCACTTGCAAACCACTGAGCATCTTAGCTGACGTCACCATGAAAGTGACATCTAACCTCCTAACAAACTCTAACTACTGATCTATAAACACTGATGTACTAAACTACTGCTATTACATTACATTACATAAAAGACACGTAAACTGCTGCTGCATCCTTCCACTGCTGTGAACCCAGCAGTGCTTGTCCGGATCAGCAGTACTTGACCCAAGGCAGTAGATAGAGTCAACAGAGCTTTGGTCTTCCATCAGTCTTTGACTTTGATCAGTAGATATAAAGCAGCAGTTGTAGATCAGCACTTAGTATGATCAGCAGATAGGAGGTCAGCAGATATGAAACCACTTTCAAGGGGAGAGATTTGCATGAAACAAATGTAAACGTCTGCTTATTCTGGATCCACTGCTTTGATCCAGTTTTGGCTTTACATTATCTGTTCCTCTGATAGGGTTCAATCCCAACATCCTTAATCACATCCAGATTCATTGTTATATATGCATAATCCAATCCTTTGTTTTTAGTTGATATATTATGAATCCCACAAAAATAAAATAGCGACACCTTCTATTTTTCATATAGTATTGCAAATCATAACAAAGTATTTAAATTGCATAATGTGCTCACCTTTGTCTTGCGAATTTTTGCCTTCTTGTTTGATTGTTCCAGTTCGTTGCTTCCCTATAATCAAGATACACATACCCCAGTAAGCTTAGTTTATCATGCCCCTTCAATATTAAATTGTACATAAATGTAATCACATTCCAACATGTTTTCATGGTATTTCATATACATATCTTCAAAACCTAATGCATATGATTAGTTCCATAAATCAAACCTTTTACAATAATCATGATTTTTTCATTGGAGCATTTAATCAAACAACTTATGTGCATAAAATTTAAGAACCATTATGAAATGTGAATCTTTTTCAATAAACCTAATCTTTCCAATTCATTCACATCATATCATGAAAATATCAATAATGATCCATACATGTATCTATTAAAAATAATGCCACAACCTTTTTTTCATTACATTTGCTAAAACTAATTGGGTTTCTTAATCCCGAGTAAATACTTTCTTGAATCTCCTGGAACATTAGGTATAACTAATTATTCATGTATTTAGGAATAAATACTCCACTCAACTATGTAATATCGTAAAAATTCTTTTTGACCAGTTAATGAAGAGGGTATACCTGCAAACTTCAAGCAAAACCCTAAATAACCTCCAGATCCAGCCGTCACCCAAGCACACCTTCATTCTTCTTCTGCGTTCAAATAAAAAAACACCACCAACAATAAAAAAACCCTACCTTGATTAAAAAAATGTTGAATCATAGTGTGACAAAGATGAAACCGAATCAGACCTAATCAAACAAAACTGAGCCATCGAATTTGATTGTTTGTCACAAAAGATGAGATAAAACCCAAAACAATGCTTCAAGCACAAAAAAATCGATTAACACTCAGATTAGATGTAACCAAAACCAATCATGGATGAATGATAGAAGAATCATAAGAAATTGAATGAAATCATCGATGAAAGATATAAGGAATCATCGATGATTCATTCAATCAATCATAAAATAAGAAGATCAAGGAATCATTACCGTCGATATTCACTATTGAGTATTGAAGATTGATTAAACGTTGTCGCACAGGGTCGATTGAACTCCTGAGTAGCCGATTCGGCGATTAGGGTTTTGAATGAGGAAAGGAACGATGATTGAAAGATTGAGAGAGAGAGAGAGGGAGAGTAATAGAAACGTACATAAGAAGCATCTCCAATACTCAAAGCAGAGCTATGCCACATGTCTTCTCATTTGAGATATGCACATGTATGCTTAGGTGGATGCTTATTTGGCATCAACCATAGGATGACATGTGTCCCCCAATAGTTTGCTTTATTAGAGATATAGATTAATAAACATCATATACTTATATGGGTTAGGATATAATAGGAAGTTTATTTGGCTAAGAAGGCTAGAAAGTAATCTTAACCATCCATTTATTTAATCAATGGTTAAGATTAAATGAGGGAAATTGAAGGGAAGAAAAGAGGCGTGTGAGTTTGTTTAGGGACATTCTAGTCAATCCAAGGCAATAGTTTCTCAATCAATCAATCATACCCAGTAAAATCCCACAAATAGCAAAGCTATTTGTAGGGTCTGGGGAGGGTGGGATGTAGGCACACCTTACCTCTACCCCTAGGGATAGAGAGGCTGCTTCCAGAGAGACCCTCGGCTTTCTCTCTCCTCCAATTCCCCACCCCCCATTTTTTAAACGTTAATAACTCTTTCATACGATATTATTTTTTTTATAAAAATTGCACAAAAAAATGAGTGTTTTTTATCTTTAAAACGAGTATACTATTGCTATATTTTGGGAAAAAAATTCTAAAACCCAGTTGCGTAAAACACAATGGAAAAAACCCAGTTGCGTAAAACGCAATGGAAAAAAAACCTAAAAAATGACATTTTTCTAAAACGCAATGCACCAAAAACACAAAGAAATGTCTTATTTTTAAAACGCAATGGCCAGAAAACACAAAGAAATGTCTTATTTCTAAAACGCAATAGTCTAAAAACACAAAAGAAAGTGTACTTTCTAAAACGCAATGGACTGAAAACACATAAAAATGTGTTTTACCTAAAACGCAATGCACCAAAAACACAAAGAAATGTCTTATTTATAAAACACAATGGCCAGAAAACACTTAAAAATGCCTCCTTACTAAAACGCAATGGCCTAAAAAAACAAAAGAAAGTGTTCTCTCTAAAACGCAATAGACTGAAAACACCTAAAATTGTGTTTTACCTAAAACGCAATGACTAAAAACACTTCAAAAATGTGTTTTTTCTAAAACGCAATTGCCTGAAAACACATAAAAATGTCCTAGTTCTAAAACGCAATGGCCTAAAAACACCAAAGAAACTATTATCTCTCTAAAACGCATTGAATCAGGACAATAGTTTTGTCTGTGAATTGTCTGAACCAGGAGCTCAACCCCAGCCAGGGGCAGACCCTGCTACCAGGGGCGCTGCCCTCGGACCCCCGCCAAGATTGTAAAACGCAATGACTAAATCAAAAACCCAGATCATAAAAATGAAATTAAAGAATTTCTTACATGGATTGAAGCCGATTTTTTCAACGATTGACGAAATTTGAATGATTCAAACACTTATCAGCGATCGAATCGAACGGATCGAATGATTATCTTCAAAATCACCAGAAAAAAAATGAGATTTTGTATGAAATTAAACTGGGTTTTCTTCAAAAAAGCTGAAGAACACGTTGATTGGGTGTTTGAATCATTGATTGGTGACGAAAATCGCACAATAATATAGTGATTATTGAGATAGAAAGTGAAGAAATGGTTGAAGATGGTGGGTTTTGGAAATGGTGGGTTTTGAAGTTACTGGGGAGAAGAAGGAAGAAGAAAGGATAAGATTGACTAAAATACCCTTCCTCTTTATTTTAAATTTTGCCACATGTCCTAGTCCTATTACTTCATATCCTTCCTAGCCAAAATAAACTTACTACTTGATCCTAACCCATACTTATATTCGTAAATTGATATAGTATGAAATCTTTTCTACTTTAGATTTTTTATGATCATATCATACTATATATATTAATTTACACCATTAGCTACGCTAAACAAAAAGTTCTTACCTTTATGTTTAATTACCAGCAGTGTTGCAAAAATCGCGACTAGTCGCCGACTAGTCGGCGATTAATCGGTAGTCGGACCCCTACTGAGTAAATTTTCATTAATCAGTCAATTAATCGCTACTCGGTCCAAGCCGGTCCAAGCCGGAGAAAATCGCTCCTAGTCGGCCCAAGTCGGGCAAATCGCTCCTAGTCGGCCCATAAAAAAACCTTTAAAAACTGGCCCAAATTGATTTTTAGCCCACTTTTATTACAGCCCTAAACCTATACGTATTGTTGCAACTTGTATTCCCCTTCAATCATCAATCATCGACAGCAAACAGGAACAAACAGACGCAGTTCGTCGATCTTCACTCTCGATCTTCACCCTCTCCGTCGATCTTCACTTTCTTTGGCGACTGTAAGTTTGATACAGAATTGAGAATACAGATTTGTGAAGTTATGCTTGTGAAGTTAGTGTAAATCTTAACTTAATTGATTGTTTTGCTTGTGAGGTTATGATTTGTGAAGTTACGATTATGAATAGTTGAATACAGAATACTTGTGAAATTACTAAGTTAGTGTAAATACTTGTGAATTTTTAAATTGATTGTTATGCTTGTGAAATTATGAATAATTGATACAGAATACTTATGAAATCAGTGTAATTGTGTTAATAGTTTCAGTTGGCCGAGTGATTGTTTCAGTGGACTTGATGATTTTTCTTACAAATAAGTTACATTAGTTACATTAGTGATTTGAAAATGTCGTATTTACAAATAAGTTACATTAGTGATATATACATATTTATAAAAATAAAAAAATATACATATAAAATTCCCGATCCGATTAATCCCGAGTAATCACGAGTAATCCCGAGTAGTCGCTAGTCCCTACCTCACCGACCCGCTAGCGACTAGCGAGTTCTCCAACCTTGATTACCAGAATGCCATTATAATAGCTCTATTAATAAGTTTATCATACAGCTCTATTACTTTAGTAATAACATGTCTAGGCCCTTAATCTTAATATTGTTTTTCATTTCCAACCCTTACACTTTATTACAATCATTATGAGTCTCAACTTTAGTTTTTCGTTTACATTTTATTGTAATTACTATTTAGACCCTAAATTTTTAGTTTTTTTCTTTTAGTTATTGTCGTTTCTTTTTAGTTGTTCTCAAGGTAAAGTCTTTCTAACTTTCGTATGTACCGTCGTAAGTAGGTTATTTTTATTCACGTTTCGAACCTGTCGGAAGTATTCTTTTTTATGGTTATAACGAATGTTGATACCATCAAGGACTAACCTATAACTTTTTGTGACATTCAAATTACCATCGTGACGTGGTTTTTTACCTTCACGTAAAATGTCCATTCGCGATTGCTTTTTTGTCAATGGTTTGAACCCGCCGCAAAGCGCGGGCGCTAACCCACTAGTTCCCATTAATCATTATTGAAAAAGTGTCTAGCAAGTATTTTTGTTTTGTTTCTTTATGTTCGGGAATTCCATAGTTTGCCAATGACCAAATTGTTTAGTTGTTTCTTTTTGTTTATTTTGTATGTAATCATACATTCACATTAATTATTTTGATTCACTTGTTTAAACAACCACATGTTTAATGGTCCTTTCAACCCATTTTTTAAAACACCGTTCGTGTAGAATCACAAACATATTCTGCTGTGAATTCGAACCAGTTTTGAATTCATACAGTTGTGTTTTAAAAAACAGATTTTTTTTTTCTGTTTTGAAACCCAAGTTACTGCATTTGATTCATAGTAGTAGATATCTTCACGTTAGATATGTGTCCACGTTATCAACCTGACCACATATCTAACGTGAAGATATCTACTACTATGAATCAAATGCAGTAACTTGGGTTTCAAAACAGAAAAAATCTGTTTTTTAAAACACAACTGTATGAATTCAAAACTGGTTCGAATTCACGGCAGAATATGTTTGTGATTCTACACGAACGGTGTTTTAAAAAATTTGTTTTAAGATTGTAGGAATCCGTTCATGTAAAATAAATAAAATACTTTATTAACTTGAATTACAAGAATTAAACAGAATGAAACTAAAGTTACTTTACAATTACAACTGAAATAAAAGAAAACAAGAACAGAAAATTCAAACAGAACTGGTGTTCTTGGCTGAGGATCGTGTTAGACACGGGTCCCTTAAAACAAATTTCGTGTCTCCCAGGAGAACACGTTTGTTTCCTTTATACAACAGCCTGAAGCAGTTGCACTGCCGGTCTTGACTCCAACCCGAAGGTGTACCTTGCTGCTTGAAGATGAAGAAGAATTCAGTAGAGTGAAAGTTGTTTGCTATGTAATTCGGTGTGTTGAATCTGCTGAAGGAGCCTCCTATTTATACAGCAGGTCTTGAAGAAACTGAAAAAACGAATTAAATGGGTGAATTAAACTGCATTAAACTTCTTCAATGCACTTTAATTCGTCATTTAATTCTCAGTCAAAGCCATTAACTCGCCAGTTTCAAATGCTGAAGTGTAACTGCACTAGCATTAACTGCTGGAAGCTTCTGCGCGCGCAGGTCTGCACGCTCATGCGCGCGTGCGCCATTTTGGCTCACTTCCATGCGCATATGCGCCACGTCACCTGTGAGCCTCTACGAGCACGCCACACAGTCGCGCCGTTTTGGCTCAATTTGGTGCACCGCGCACGTCACTTCAGTGCGCATGCTCCATGACCGAGTGCGCGCATGACTGCCACATCATGCGGACCCACCAGGGTCATGCGCCTGCATGCCAGGTCACCAACCACCTGGTCCTTGCAGCCCTTGCTCCACCACGTGCACGCGGTCAAAAATACAAAGGAGGCTCTCAAGCGGCTCGCGGTGATGCGAGCGTGCGAAGTGCAAAGTGCGCCATCAAAGTGCCACATTGCGCCTCATCGCCCACGCCGCGCGCGCGCGTGTGTGTGAGTGCGAGTTAGGGTGCTCCGCACCCTTCGTGAGTACACTTAGTGAGTGATTCCATGAAACAATAAGGATGGAGAGTTCTCACTTAAATACCCCTTTAAGTTTCATCTCTCCTCCTATGTAAGACAAGGTGCCACTTTCCCACTATTTTCAGCATTCAAGTTTCAAACACCAAACTTTGAGCATCGATATCTCATTCATCTTAGCTCCGTTTTGGACATGATTTAGTTCGTTGCGAAGCTCTTCCAACATAGAACACAAACCCACAAATAAATATATAAAACCCGCTCATTTTCTTATATTTATTTCTAGTCCAAAATAGGAAAAAAATCATTTTCCTATATTTGTGAAATATGCTATTTTCACCAATTTCCAACAATCCCCCATAGGAATAGAAATCGATCTATCAAGTTTTAACGATACACGTCAACAGTTGAGTATTGCAAGATAGGTAGGTGTAACCTTTGAACCTTCTTTTGTGAAGCATACTTAGCCTCCTAGGGTCTTGTAGATGCGATGTCTTTGAACAATCCCCCATTTATGTAGGCGACAATATACATTTACACAATACTCTCCCTAGTCAAGTCAAGTCCTCATGGTTGTGTCCGTGTATGGTCATAGAACACTTTCCTGGTTCTGCGAGAGCTCTAGGATTTGCACCTCCCCACAAATCCATTCGAATCGACCCCACTTCTCTCTAACATAGGTGATTCCTCTTAATCATTAAAAGCATCATGGTTAATTTGGATTTCCTCAAAATCCTTAACCTCAACATGCTTAACCTTCCTTCATGTCACTGATTGGAATGGACTAGGAAGTACATAACTCCCTTTATGAATTTTGGGGCACCCCCCACAGTAACTCCCTTTGGGTTTATGATTAAGTTGGCCTATTGAACCTAGCTCTTGCGATCTCCAGTCAACTAGGTTAGGTTTCCCTCATATTCCCTTCTCCTATAGGCTTTAGTCCCATTCCTCTTGACAACTTATACACCTTATCTTTGCTTAAGCCTTTTGTTAACGGGTCTACAATATTCTCCTTTGACCTAACATAGTCAACTGAGATAACACCCGTTGAGATAAGTTGTCGTACCGTGTTGTGTCTACGTCGAATGTGCCTTAATATGCCATTGTACATTGTGCTTTGTGCTCTAACAAGCGCTGATTGATTGTCACAATGTATGCAAATCGCCGTCAACGGCTTTGGCCATCTTGGAATATCTTCCACAAATTGACGTAGCCACTCCGCCTCTTCCCCGCTTTTATCTAAAGCGACGAATTCGGATTCCATCATGGATCTAGCTATAACAGTTTGCTTGGAAGATTTCCAAGCTATAGCTGCTCCCGCAAGTGTAAACACATATCCACTTGTCGATTTATGATCTTTTATATCCAATATCCAGCTTGCGTCAGTGTATCCTTCTATCACTGCTGGATCACGGGTATAATGCAATCCATAGTCTCTTGTGTATCTTATGTATCTAAGCACCCTCGTGATAGCTTTCCAATGTTCCGCGCACGAATTATTGGTGTATCTACTTAGCCTGCTCACAACATATGCTAAGTCGGGTCTAGTACATGTCATTAGATACATGAGACTACCAATGATCCTTGAGTACTCTAACTGAGCAACACTCTCGCCTCTATTCTTCCTTAGGCGTTGTGTATTATCAATTGGAGTTCGAGCTATACTCGTATCATCCGAATTGAATTTTCCAAGGATCTTATCCACATAGTGAGATTGACTCAACACAAGACCATTTTGGGTTCTAGTGATTTTTACTCCAAGAATCATATCCGCGAGACCCATGTCTTTCATTTCAAACCTCGCTTTCAACATGTCTTTCGTTGAGTTGATCATGTTATCATCACTCCCAATGATAAACATATCATCTATATAAAGACATAAAATTACATAACCCCTTGGTGTGTCTTTAAAATAAACACACTTGTCGCACTCATTTATTTTGAAACCATTGTCAATCATGACATGATCAAAATTTTGGTGCCATTGTTTTGGAGCTTGCTTCAAGCCATACAAATACTTGACCAATTTACATACTTTACCCTCGTTTCTTGGGGCGGAAAAACCCTTAGGTTGTTCTATGTAAATTTCTTCTTCTAAATCGCCATTTAGAAATGCGGTCTTTACATCCATTTGGTGAACTTCCAATTTTTTTAGAGCCACAATTGCAAGAACCAATCGTATAGAGGTTATGCGCGTTACAGGCGAGTAAGTATCAAAGTAGTCTAGACCCTCCTTTTGTCTAAATCCTTTGATCACTAACCTTGCCTTGTATTTATCAATACTTCCGTCAACTTTCATCTTCCTTTTGAATATCCAATGATATCCAAGTGGTTCACAACCAGGTGGAAGATCTACTAACTCCCAAGTATGATTTTGCAATATAGAATCAATTTCATTCTTAATTGCTTCTTGCCATTGAGGTCCTTCTGCGGAGGTAACCGCCTCGCGGTAGGTATTGGGCTCACCCTCAACCATATAGCTCATGAAGTCTGGACCAAAGGATTTTTCAATCCTTTGTTGTTTGCTTCGTCTAAGCTCACCCTCCTCGACCTCGGGTCGTTCATGAGTTACATCTAACCTCGTAGATGAACTAGGACCTGCCTCATCTAACCATGTAGATGAACTCGGACCTACTTCATCAGTCGTTGTTGATGAAGTCGCATGTGTTTGTCCTAACATAGGAAACACATTCTCAAAATATGAGACGATGTTAGAATTTGCCTCTATGATAGTGTGTTTGTGTACATCAGGATTCTTGGACTCATGTACAAGAAAGCGATGTGCACTACTTTGATGTGCATATCCTATGAAAATGCAATCAACTGTTTTGGGTCCTATCCTAAGAGCCTTAGGAGGTGGTACAATTGTCACACCCTCAAATTACCACCTAGGGAGTGTCCCTGTTAGGCGTGTGACTACTAGCAATGAGCCACCAATTACGTTGAATCACAAGTTTAAAATAAAGTTCCATCGTTTAATAATAATGAAATCCCAAACGTAAGTCATTCAAAACCATAAGTTCAGCGGAAGCGTAAAGATACCATAAAGTAAATACTAAACGATCATAATAAATAAGTGTTTGATAAATAAATTCATCAGCGTGACCATGACCACTCTTGCTCTCCAGCCAACAAGCTCCTGTCTCAATCGCCTAACGACCTGCGAGCATGTAACAAGTGTATCAGACAAAGCTGGTGAGTTCACAGTTTTAGAAAACGTTTGTTACCAGTTGTATGTAAAACAGTTCAATAACCAATGCAGGTAATATTGTTAATATCTCAATTCCGAACAAGACGGCTCCTGAAATACATGACTGCCCTTCCCACGTACTCCTATCTAGTACTGGGCCCCGACTGGGTCATTAGTTCACATCCGTCCTATCTAGGAGCGGTGTGAGGGTGCCAAACCTAAGTAGCGCTACCAACTAATACCCTTACCCTCCAGGTAACATAATAAGGGACTTACAAGATTGATAGGTGAGAATATTAACCAATATACCCGTTTTTACCCAAAAGACTTATCCCTCCACGGGATACCCACTGACTGTCCCCAACCACTGGGACGCATGCTCGAATGTAGTGAACTCACCTTCGGTTTGCTCGGTTAGATTAAATGCTCGTTAAACAGCTGATCAAACATGCCCTAAAAAGGGTTACCAATAACAGTCAGTTCTACATGCACACATACATACAGAGTTTTACACGTAAACACTATCAACCCACCCTTTATTCATATCCGGCCCAATGTAAAGTGGTTTCAACACCACTCGACCCATCACAAATGTACATACGTTCATACACTCATGCCCATTATAATCTCAATTAGTTAATTCACATTTTACTAGTAACTATTATTGACAACATTGATAGGATCACATGGCAACAACTTTTATTCATGGTTATCACTTTGTCAGACCACTTTTATTCATGGGTAGGTTTATTGTATGGGACCACTAAAGCTGCTCATAATCGGTATGCTTTTGACTTTAGTGGATACTTTAATTGGACCAAATAACATTAGTGGTTTCACTCAATTACAAAATCAGCCAATTTAAAATTAACAAAAAGGCATACGACAAAATCAATCAACACATGTATTCATGACTTAACCTTAATCATACTCATGCAGCATAATCATGTAATCACAACTTGATGATTCAACTATCATCATCACACTCACACATGACCACCCATTTTGTTCATTCTCAATTTATTATTCACATGCAACAAGAAAGTTTGCAAGCAACACATTCATCTTTAATCATATCATATAATAGATTAATCAAAGCCGTATTTCAATCGGTTGAAAACGACACGTGGTTCGCACCACGATTTGACCCTAACCTCCTGTGCCCCCCAGTTATCTATACTCTCATTATCATTCAATATTTAGTTCCATAGTTAGTTAACATCACCTGATTATGATTCTTGTTCGCTTCTACTCTGTTACAACCATCTAATCCGATTCGTCAATCTCGGTCTTTCCATCATATTCCTTAATATTCTCATTAGTTTTTAACATTCAATATTCGAGTTTAATACTTCCTACCCATAACAGACCATAAGTCCTCAATTTCGACATACTAGTACCCTCTGAAATAAAAACAATGTTGTCATCATATGATTGATTTGGTGTCACCTTTGTTATTATGATACCACAGCCAACAATAATTTATCGATGATATGCCTTAAACCCTACACCGATGCACATAAACACACAGACCACACACTCATGCATGTAAGCTAAAAACCAAATATAAGCATACTAACCTATTTCTATCATAAGAGATGTGAGGGAATCCGCAGGGAAAACTTCGATCAAAACAAGCTTCTGTCGATCCGAGAGAGAAGGCGAGAGTATTAGGGTTTGCCATTGATTGAAAAGGGACATATGCGACCCTCCCCCCTTATATGCATACACGCATCAGAAAGAGTAATGGGCTTGGGCTCGATTTGGGTTTAGAGACTTTGGGCCTACCGAAACACATGTTCCAAAGGATGCACGGTCGGTGAAAGGGTGTGCGACTCGGGGTCACGTACGACCAAACTCGACATAACACACATACACATATCATTAACTGACAACCAAGCATTTAAATTGATCAGGTGTGCGACTCAGGGTCACGTACGACCAAACTCGACATAACACACATACACATATCATTAACTAACAACCAAGCATTTAAATTGATCAAATGATATACACACGAGTTTCGTCAAACACCATTTATGAAAAGGAATCAACATACAGAAAGGCTCTTGAATTTACAAGTTGTCACATCATCCCCAACTTGAAAGAAAATTCCGTCCCGAAATTTGATAAGCAAACCAAAAGTAGCGAGGTGATAGATCAAGATGACTGTGGATTTCCCGCGGGTACCACATCATCCCCAACTTGAAATCGAATTTCGTCCCAAAATTCGCTAGGGATAGCAAAAGTTGATTCAACCTTCTGAATAATTGAGGACACCAGAGCTTTATCAGATCTTTACGTTCCCACGTGAACTCCGGTCCACGTCTTGAGTTCCAACGAACTCTCGCGATTGGAATTCGTCTATGTCAACGAAACTTGACTTCCCGGTCCATGGTCTCGGAAGATTCCTCGTCAACTGCAACTTGCCGTTAGCCTTAGATTCTAGTAAAGGTATTACAAGTGTTTCATCGGGTAAACACCGCCTTAGATTCGAGACATAAATGACATCATGCACGGTACCTAATTCGTCAGGTAACTCGAGTTTGTAGGCCACGTTACCGATTCTTTCCAGAATCTGAATGGCCCAACATAACGTAACGTAAATTAAGCTTGCCACACTTCCGAAAGTGTACCACACCCTCCCAGGGTGAGATTTTCAACATGATACGGTCGTCTACAGCGAACTCCCAACTTCTCCTAAGCTTATCAGTTTTCCTGGCGGTTACGCGTGGTCGTCACGCGATTTCCAATCTAAGCAATCTTCCCAATAGTTTCGAGTACAAGTCCTGGACCTGTGATTAAGTTGTCACCCACCTTAGTCTAACAAGGGAATTGGCATTGTCACCCAAGCAATGCCTCAAACGGAGCTGTCTGGATACTAGGATGGTAACTGCTACAGTAGAACTCAACCAAAGATAAGTGTCCTCCCAATTCTCACTAAAGCCAATCACACACATGCTTGCAGCTTGTCTTCGAGTGTCAGAATGGTTCGTTTACTTTGACTGTTTGTCCAATGCTCATGTCTAGACGTATGCCAAGGGTGTCGTGTGTTGCCTATCATAAATAAAGCATAGATCAAAATCAGAGGTAACAGGAGTTGGCACCTTGTGCCCAAAAGCCGCCTCTCTCAGAGGAGCATTTACAGCTGTGAAGACTAGTCAGTTTCCTTGATTGCAAGAAAGTGTGCTGGTAACGTGAGACCATCAACGATCACCCAGGTGATATTGTTTCCGTTTCGAGTTGTAAGTAGACTAGTGACGTAATCCATGGCAGTCTGTTCTCATTTCCATATGGGTGTTTCTAGTTGCTGACACTTCACGTTGACTTTTTCGTAAGTCAATCCTCATTCACATACATAGCTAGGTGGGCCTTCATGCCCGATCACCAGTACAAGATTTATAGATTCTACTATCTCTCATCAAGACCCAAATGACTAGAATATCGAAGCCGGTGTGCTTTGCTCAACACGAGTTTCCTACAGTTACTGTATAATGAGACTCACATTCGTTCCTTGAGGTTGCGAATATCGTCCGTCCTGCCAACGGTTGCTTCTCCATGCCCCACATGGGTTTAACTTGAAAATTCTCTTCCTTCAGTTCTCCAGTTTGAACAGAGCGAGTCTGATTAGGTAAGTTAAAGTCGATAGTGAGCTGCAAAGCTCGTGCACGTTCAGGTTTCACAGTCGTAATCATTCATAAGTTCCATCCAGCGATGCTATTACATGTTAGTTCTTCCGCAACAAAGGTACACGGGAGGCCCTTGTGATCGGTCTAAGTAGTGCATTTGGTACCGTCCAAGTAATGCCTCCAGCTCAAATCTGAGATCGTGGCTTCCACCCCAGGTTGTAAGTCGTTCAATTCTTCCTGTTAATCCACCACATAAGCCATCACTTTCTCGTGTCGCATCAGCGTGTAACTGGGATTCTGATTCAAATCATCATGGTATACCACTAGATTACCCATACCCTCGGGTAAAGATTATGCTCAGTGCATTGTAGAGTTGGGTTTCAAAAGCTGAAAAGATGTCCTCCTGTTTTGTCTCCCACGAATATACAACACCCTGCTGTGCTGAAGAGATTAAAGTTGCACGATCTTCGAAAATCCCCCGATGAATCTGTGATAGTATCTAGCTAAACCAAGGAATTGTTGTATTCCCGAAGGAATCTTTGGTGTCGATCAGTTTCTAACAAAATGGATCTTAGCGAGATCCACGTGTATTCCCACTTCGTTGTTTATATGAAAAAAATGTGTACTTCTCGAATCCTGAAGTCACACTTAGGTAGACTTCGCACGTAGGTGTTCCTCCCCTAGAAGCTCTACGATGAAATACAAGTGCCGTTCATGGTGCTCCTTTCTCGTGGAAGTGATTCAAAACGTCATAGATAAACACGGTTGGCGAATCTGGCTAGATGGGGTTGGCTCATACTACTCATGTGATCCCTAAGGCTGCTGGTGTGTTGGGTAACTTTAAACAACGAGAACAGAAAATCGTAGTGGCCGTACTGTGCCTGTAACGCCGTGTTAGAAGTCATCCTTCCCTGAGTCTTCCATCAAGTGACAGTCTGATCTTAAGTCGGTTTCCGAATAGAAGCTTGATCATTGCAGCGGGTCAAGTAGGTTGTCGATGCGAGATAGAGGGTGACGGTCTATGATTACCACCTTGGGGTAGTCTGTACGCGTACGAAAGGACTTGTCCTTCGTTTCCACAATAGAGTTCGGGCTCCCCAGAGCAAGGAGCTAGATTGCTAAACTCCCACTAGATAGTTCCTGAAGTTGACTAGACAGTTCTTGCAACCCTCCTGGTGCAAGACGGTATGAAGTACGAGCTATCAAGAGTGCTTCTTGCGTGAGATTAAACTGAGATTCTACCTAACAGTTGTGGAAGTAAGCCCGAAAGTTCCTCGAGTAACAAACCGAGAGGGTTCACAAACAATTGGTGGATCCTCGATCCTCTTTTCTCTCAACCTTGGCATTAGTAATGGTTGTTAACACAGCGGAGTAATCCCTCCGTAGGCACTTCTGGCCTTCACATCTGTAGTGGCGCTAACCTTTGCACTACTCTGATGCTTTAGAACAAATAACGATTCTGCACACAAAGTTTTCTCCTCTCTGGGTATATCTGCGTGATTCATGGATAACCAATTCACACTAACTACTGCGTTGTAACCCTCGAGGATAGTAGAAGGAAGGTCGACATCGAACACTCGTCTCACCAGGTCGTGTGTATACTCTAACGAACATATGAGACTCCATTTGACTTGTCATCAGCCGATTCCACATCAGGTTTAGTTTCAAGAAGTATCAGGGTCAAGCAGAAAAGAGACGAAGCGAACAACTACCCATACAAGCTATCATGTTGCTGCTATGCCTGGCGTCGCTTACGCCAATCCTTAATGTCCTTCCACGAACATCATTTCCAGTGTTGTTGTTACGGTTGCGAGGGTTCCCATTACTATCATTATTCCCTTGGTCGTTGACGTCTTGACTTAGCAACAGCCAATCCCTGTCAATGTCACCTTCGTTTCCATGCTGTAGACTACGATTACGAGTACCTTGATGTTGTCGTGCCTGCTGCCTCCAATGCCGTTTCTTGAAACGGAGCCCTACAATCTTTCACCATCAAAGTCCATCTTTTTACCTTCTGTGCCACGCGCTAATCACTGTACTGGTAGCCACATATTTCACTCTATAATCTGTTGTCATCGCCTATGTCCCAATTGATTCGTAAGAGTTGACTCCCACGAGTCGCTTAATAGAGTTAAAAATTCAATTGAAGTCAAGTTGCTGGTGTTCGTTGCCGGTAATCAGGGTTGTCCAAATACTGAGGTCGGTAAAATACTACGCTTACCCTTTTGTCCATCAATCTAACAAGTCGATTGAGTAATAGACAGTATGCTGTAAGAGTGTTGCAGAAGTGATCACACTTCGGGGTCTAAGACGTCAATACGTAGAGTTCCAGCAACAAAGAAAAGTGAGAAAGGTATAGACCAATCATTGTCGTTGCAACATCCCACTCAGGGATGTCCGTACAAGCACCTAACATTCTACACAGTTCGCTAGGCGTTCAGATGGGTGTTCAGGTAAGACTCGATAGCATCGAGATTCGAAAGGATTCAGAGAGGAGTGAAAAGATCACATTCAAGTAAGAGACAATCACTGATATGACTCTTATAGACTGTTGTGTTTCACATCGATCAAATAACGGAACGGAACCCCTTTTTCACTTGTTAAGCCTCACTGGGACTCGCATGCACCCCACATTGTTATTATGTGTGCACCCACAATAACACTGTGATTTGCATGCTCATCTCAGTTCCTCTTTACTCATGTCAAATGGTTCCTCCAACTCGAGTGGCAATCAAAGAGCATCACGTAACGTGGGTTATGAATGTTTAGGGAAATACCACCCTATCAGACACATAACAGAGGCAGGTGATACATGAATTCATACTATTGTGATAGACGTGCAATCTCATGCAATATCATATGTAAGTGTTCACTAGTTATGCAGTACAATGAGTATACGAGAGACGAACCTTGCAGTCTGGAGCTGAGTGTCATGGTCGTATTCAGAACTTGTTCGGTCATAGTCTGGTTTTATAAAAACATTTTTAAACCAAGTTCACTATAACCAGTGGCTCTGATACCAAACTGTCACACCCTCAAATTACCACCTAGGGAGTGTCCCTATTAGGCGTGTGACTACTAGCAATGAGCCACCAATTACGTTGAATCACAAGTTTAAAATAAAGTTCCATCGTTTAATAATAATGAAATCCCAAACGTAAGTCATTCAAAACCATAAGTTCAGCGGAAGCGTAAAGATACCATAAAGTAAATACTAAACGATCATAATAAATAAGTGTTTGATAAATAAATTCATCAGCGTGACCATGACCACTCTTGCTCTCCAGCCAACAAGCTCCTGTCTCAATCGCCTAACGACCTGCGAGCATGTAACAAGTGTATCAGACAAAGCTGGTGAGTTCACAGTTTTAGAAAACGTTTGTTACCAGTTGTATGTAAAACAGTTCAATAACCAATGCAGGTAATATTGTTAATATCTCAATTCCGAACAAGACGGCTCCTGAAATACATGACTGCCCTTCCCACGTACTCCTATCTAGTACTGGGCCCCGACTGGGTCATTAGATCACATCTGTCCTATCTAGGAGCGGTGTGAGGGTGCCAAACCTAAGTAGCGCTACCAACTAATACCCGTTACCCTCCAGGTAACATAATAAGGGACTTACAAGATTGATAGGTGAGAATATTAACCAATATACCCGTTTTTACCCAAAAGACTTATCCCTCCACGGGATACCCACTGACTGTCCCCAACCACTGGGACGCATGCTCGAATGTAGTGAACTCACCTTCGGTTTGCAAGCAACACATTCATCTTTAATCATATCATATAATAGATTAATCAAAGCCGTATTTCAATCGGTTGAAAACGACACGTGGTTCGCACCACGATTTGACCCTAACCTCCTGTGCCCCCCAGTTATCTATACTCTCATTATCATTCAATATTTAGTTCCATAGTTAGTTAACATCACCTGATTATGATTCTTGTTCGCTGCTACTCTATTACAACCATCTAATCCGATTCGTCAATCTCGGTCTTTCCATCATATTCCTTAATATTCTCATTAGTTTTTAACATTCAATATTCGAGTTTAATACTTCCTACCCATAACAGACCATAAGTCCTCAATTTCGACATACTAGTACCCTCCGAAATAAAAACAATGTTGTCATCATATGATTGATTTGGTGTCACCTTTGTTATTATGATACCACAGCCAACAATAATTTATCGATGATATGCCTTAAACCCTACACTGATGCACATAAACACACAGACCACACACTCATGCATGTAAGCTAAAAACCAAATATAAGCATACTAACCTATTTCTATCATCAGAGATGTGAGGGGATCCGCAGGGAAAACTTCGATCAAAACAAGCTTCTGTCGATCCGAGAGAGAAGGCGAGAGTATTAGGGTTTGCCATTGATTGAAAAGGGACATATGCGACCCTCCCCCTTATATGCATGCACGCATCAGAAAGAGTAATGGGCTTGGGCTCGATTTGGGTTTAGAGACTTTGGGCCTACCGAAACACATGTTCCAAAGGATGTACGGTCGGTGAAAGGGTGTGCGACTCGGGGTCACGTACGACCAAACTCGACATAACACACATACACATATCATTAACTGACAACCAAGCATTTAAATTGATCAGGTGTGCGACTCGGGGTCACGTACGACCAAACTCGACATAACACACATACACATATCATTAACTGACAACCAAGCATTTAAATTGATCAAATGATATACACACGAGTTTCGTCAAACACCATTTATGAAAAGGAATCAACATACAGAAAGGCTCTTGAATTTACAAGTTGTCACAACAATCACCTTAGCTAGGCACCCCCACACTTTCAAGTATTTGTACGAAGACTTCCTTTTTCTCCATAACTCATATGGAGTTTCGTCCCTATTTTTCAAGGGTATCTTGTTCAAAAGATAGTTTGCTGAGAGAATGGCGTCCCCCCACATTTCTCGGTTCACTCCCGAACTGATTAACATAGCGTTCATCATCTATTTCAATGTGCGGTTCTTTCGTTCCGCCGCGCCATTTGATTGTGGAGAATAAGGAGGTGTACACTCGTGTATAATGCCACTTTTTGCGCATAATCCGCAAAAGGTGCAACATATTCACCTCCTCGGTCGCTTCTCACAGCTTTTATCTTCTTTTTAAGTTGATTCTCAACTTCATTTTTGTACAAGATAAACTTTTCTATTGCTTCGTCTTTACTCTTTAGTAAATACACATAGCAATATTTAGTACAATCATCAATAAACGTGATGAAGTACTTATTTCCTCCACGTGAGGGAACCGGTTTTAAATCACACACATCGGTATGAATTAAATCAAGGGGTTCGGTTATTCGTTCAACCGATTTAAACGATGATCTCGTTAGTTTGGATTCGACACATGTCTCGCATTTGTGATCGGAATCGATATGGAAAGTTGGTATCAAATTTAATTTAATTAAACGTCGTAATGAATTAAAATTTATATGTCCTAGTCTACCATGCCAAACATTAGAAGACTCAATCATGTAAGTAGAAATAGAATTTTCATTCATATTTTTGTTTTGGTTCACAACCATTACATTCATTTTAAACATTCAATTTAGGGCAAAGCCCTTTCCGATAAAAGTACCACGTCTAGACAAGACAAAATTGTCCGATTCAAACACTAGACGAAATCCAAACTTGTTGAGCATCCATCCCGATACGAGATTCTTCCGTATCTCTGGAACATTAAGCACTTTGGTGAAGGTAAGCTCCTTGCTAGAAGTCATCTTCAGGATGACAATGTCTTCCCCTTTGATGCTCGTGGTAGCTTTATTTCCCATATAAAGCTTTTCTTCACCCGACGCTTCCTTGAATGTAGAGAAAAGAGCCTTGTCTCCACAAACATGGCGGGTTGCACCCGTGTCAACGAACCATCCTTTTGGGTTTTCACTCATCGCGTTGACTTCTTCAATCATAGCCGCTTCCTCGGTTATCATTGCTATTAGAGGAATACCATCCTCATCAACCATGTGCGCACGCTCATGCTTAGGTTTCTTGCATTGGTTAGCACGGTGCCCCATCTCGTTACAATTGTAACAAGTACCTTGGAAAGGCGCAGACTTCTTTTTCACAGCCCCCCTTTTCGATCCAAGGTTGTTAACCTTTGCTTTCCCCTTGTTGTTGTTTTTACCCTTGCCATTATTGCCCTTTGAGGATTCCCCAACTTCCACCATGTTTGCCTTAGCCGAAGCTTGCAAAATGGTGCCTTTTGGGCCACCCTGTTGTCCTCTTCTATACGAAGACGGACGACAAGTTCCTCAATTGTCATTTCCTTTCGCTTGTGTTTAAGATAATTCTTAAAATCCACCCAAGCAGGAGGTAATTTTTCGATCATGGTTGCCACTTGAAATGTCTCCCTAAGTACCATTCCCTCAGCATGGATGTCGTGTAGTATAATTTGCAACTCTTGGACTTGGTTCATAACAGTCTTGTTATCAACCATTTTGTAGTCCAAGAAACGGGCGACAACAAATTTCTTTGTTCCCGCATCCTCCGTTTTGTACTTCTTATCCAAAGACTCCCATAATTCTTTGGAAGTCTTGATATTGTAGTACACATTATACAAGGCATCCGAGAGACCGTTGAGTACATAGCCTCGACATATGAAATCCGAGTTCTTCCAAGCCTCTACCGCGCTCAGAGCCTGAGCGTCGATCTCCCTTTCCGCAGGTTGGGGAGCGGTTTCCGTCAAGAACCTCGTAAGGTTCATGGTGGTCAAGTAGAAGAACATCTTCTGTTGCCACCTTTTGAAGTGGAGACCCGAGAATTTCTCGGGTCGTTCAGCATGGTTCGCCACTGTGGACGCTCCCACAGTGTTGGCAGGGGTACCAACAACAACGTTGATGTTGCTGGTCTTCACGTTCTCAGTCGACATTCTGAAAAGTTCCAAGAAAACAAGTTAATAAATTGTTTTCAAAATAATAAATGCGATAATTTATTATTTTTATGAGTGCGAAAAAACCAGCCGTGTAGCTTCTAAGTCCAACTTTGAAGACTACAACAGTAGGATTTTTAGAACTTGGCGACAGAAAGTTGTAGAAGCAGAGTTTTGTTTTGACAAAGTCGCTACTTTGAATCAAAACAGAAAAAAAAATCTATTTTTTTTAAAACACAACTGTATGAATTCAAAACTGGTTCGAATTCACAGCAGAATATGTTTGTGATTCTACACGAACGGTGTTTTAAAAAATTGTTTGTGATTCTACACGAACGGTGTTTTAAAAAATTGTTTTAAGATTGTAGGAATTCGTTTGTGTAAAATAAATAAAATAATTTATTAACTTGAATTACAAGAATTAAACAGAATGAAACAAAAGTTACTTTACAATTACAACTGAAATAAAAAAACAAGAACATAAAATTCAAACAGAACTGGTGTTCTTGGCTGAGGATCGTGTTAGACACGGGTCCCTTAAAACAAATTTCGTGTCTCCCAGGAGAACACGTTTGTTTCCAGGATACAACAGCCCGAAGCAGTTGCACTGCCGGTCTTGACTCCAACCCGGAGGTGTACCTTGATGCTTGAAGATGAAGAAGAATTCAGTAGAGAGAAAGTTGTTTGCTATGTAATTCGGTGTGTTGAATCTGCTGAAGGAGCCTCCTATTTATACAGCAGGTCTTGAAGAAACTGAAAAAACGAATTAAATAGGTGAATTAAACTACATTAAACGTCTTCAATGCACTTTAATTCGTCATTTAATTCTCAGTCAAAGCCATTAACTCGTCAGTTTAAATGCTGAAGTGTAACTGCACTGGCATTAACTGTTTGAAGCTTCTGCACGCGCGTGCAGGTCGGCACGCTCATTCGCGCGTGCGCCATTTTGGCTCACTTCCATGCCACTATGCCATTGTACTCGCGCGCGTGCACGCATGACTGCCACGTCATGCGGACCCACCAGGGTCATGCGCCTGCATGCCACGTCACCAACCACCTGGTCCTTCAGCCCTTGCTCCACCACGCGCACGCGGTCAAAAATACAAAGACGGCTCTCAAGCGGCTCGCGAAGTGCAAAGTGCGCCATCAAAGCGCCTCATCGCCCACGCCACGCGCGCGAGTGCAAGTTAGGGTGCGGAGCTTCGCGAGTACACTTAGTGAGTGCTTCCATGAAACAATAAAGATAGAGAGTTCCCACTTAAATACCTCTTTAAGTTTCATCTCTCCTCCTATGTGGGACAAGATGCCACTTTCCCACTATTTTCAGCATCCATGTTTCAAACCCCAAACTTTGAGCATCGATATCTCATTCATCTTAGCTCCGTTTTGGATATGGTTTAGTTCGTTGCGAAGCTCTTTCAACATAGAACACAAACCCACAAATAAATATATAAAACCCGCTCATTTTCTTATATTTATTTCTAGTACAAAATAGAAAAAAATCCTTTTCCTATATTTGTGAAAAAAATGCTATTTTCACAAATTTCCAACAGTAAATTCCTATGGAAGTTCATTCTCCCTAACATTGTTGAGGCATTAATTTGCACATAAGATTGGATTCGAAAGGGAAGAAAGAAATCAACGAAGACGAGGATATATAGAGAAATTTGATGAGTTTCCAAAAGATTATTTTTTAATTTTGTTATTCACCGAAGACGAGCTTCGAATGAAGATTCAATGAACACCACGCTTCTAAGGAACCGAATGGGTCCAGGCACCATTAGACCTGCCTAAGATCCAAAACAATATTATACAAAAGGTTCCGCTTTCAGTCAGTGGTGAAGCTTGAGATTTCCGACCGGGGGGTCGAAAACATATATACCAAGAAATTTCTATAAAATCGGGGGGGTTGAAAACGTATATACCCAAAAATTTCTATACGAAAACTACATACTCTCCACTATTGAGCGAAAAGTTCAGGGGGGTCGGCCGCTCCCTCCCGCCCACTAGAAGCTGTGCCCCTGCTTTCAGTTCTAGCATTTACCATTAAAAGGTTCCGGTTCCAGGTCAGGTCGGTTCCTGTCGGTTAAGAACCGATGCTGACCCCTACTTTTGATGAATTCATTTGTCAATGAAAGTCGTCCTCTGTGTTGTAATGTAAGGAAGATAGATAGAGCATGGGAGAGTAGCCGCCATGAAGATTGCATAGAGATTTATATCTAAGTGTATCGTAGATAGTCGGGTCACATAAGCCCGTCAAACCGAATCCGAAAACTCAAGATGATAAAAATAAAACGAGTGGTATCATTGTATGTAATGAATGTATGCAATATGAAATATTTGTAGACTTTTTAGACATTAATGAAGAGACATAAATTAAATGGGGTCACATGGTAACAATCAAGCCTATATGAACCCGCCCGTTAGATAACACTCACCCAAATTCATACCACCACCTCACCCATTTATTAGAGTTATGTGGAAGTTGAAGATAGCACAAGGGGATGATCCTTACCTGTTTACCACCAACAATTTTGTTGGTAGGCAAGTTTGGGAATTCGACCCAAATGGCGGAACTCTAGATGAGCGTAGAGAAGTTGAAGATGCCCATCAGCGTTTTAGAAACAATCGGAGAGAAGGCATCCATCCGTGTGGTGATTTGCTTATGCGGATGCAGGTTAGTTTGGAACTTAAGGAAATAAAAGAACTATTAGATATTTGTGATAAAGAAGTGTTTAATAAATTTACAAAACAAAAGCAATTGAGGTCACTAAGGTGGCAAAAAATGTTATTAACTGTAAATGTGTTAGTTTGTGTTGATAAAAGTGGTTGTTTTTCTTGTTTTGGAAGTATGGTGATTGTTAATTTAAAAGTAGAAATAATTTAAATATCAAGTACGCTAGCTAAGTTTGTCAGAATCAATACATTCCAACTGTAAGAAAATAATTTACAAATCAAATTTTCAGTTCAAAAGTAAACATAACTTATATGCATGAGACATATATATATATATATATATATATATATATATATATATATATATATTAGATGGTATCACTACTAGAAAACTGCTAATATTCCTACGGCAATTTCCGTAGAAAATCCGTGGGTGACAACTTTTACTCACGGATTTCTCACGAAAATGGGTTGTAAGAATTCTACTCGTGGGTAATTCTTTTCTAACGCATTTTCTACAGATTTTCTTACTCATTTACCACACAAACGTTTCGTTAGAATTCTCCTACTCGTTTCTAACGAAATTAATTTTCTCAACTTTCCCACACATTTCCCACGGAAATATGTGGGAAGTTTCCGACACTTTTCCTACGCATAACAATTTGTGGCTTTTTTGTCGCTTTTTGTCATAAAACTAAAACCCTTTCTTGTTCGTAGGAATTTCGTGGGAAAAGTGTCGGAATTTTCGTTTGTAGAAAATGTGTAGTAAATTTTGGTAGGAATAGTAGCAGTTTTCTAGTGGTGTATTAGAATTGATGTATCTTATATGATATGCAGTTGATCAAGGAAAATGGAATCGATTTAATGAGCATACCGCCGGTAAGGTTGGGAGAGAAAGAGGAAGTGAATTATGAAGCGGTGACGACAGCAGTTAAAAAAGCAGTTAGATTGAACCGTGCGATTCAAGCAAAAGATGGTCATTGGCCTGCAGAAAATGCCGGTCCTATGTTTTTCACTCCTCCCCTTGTAAGTTCATACATCTTCTACTAATTATTGATAACAAGTTGACCCTTACCCGCGCGTTGCAGCGGGATGCTTCGATTATCAACAGATTGTCCAGCTATACCTAATTCAACAAAAAAAGAAATTCTCAATTTCATCATCTTTGTAAGAGATTTAACACATATAGTGTTGTTAATATGTCAATCAACCCACCGTTTCTTTGAATTTTACAAACTCCCTAAATTAACAATTTGATATATAAGGCCCAAAATAGAAATATCACCTGTATATAAAAACAATTGTAAAGAAAGATGTTTGACGTTTCTAATAAACAAACCCTTAAAGAAACTGTAACGATAAATCAAATTCATTTTATTTTATTTTGTGGGGTGATGTGGTAACCACGTTAGCATGGTGACGTGGAGAAAAAAGCACGGGGTGGGAAAGTGGGGTGGAAGAGAATAAAAAAATTGAAGAAAAATAAACATCAACCAATCAAGAGCCTCCACCTCACCCTCACACCAGTGGAATACTCAAGCACCACCCACAACGCCGCCCTCCACACCATATGCAGGGTGGTGTTCCCGGCATGGAGGGCTTCTAGGCCCACACCGTATGGTCTTACAAACAAAATCAAACTCCCAGCAAGCTGCTACGGGGCAAGCCAAACAGTACAGAGAACACCAAACATAAGCCAAAGAAACAAAATATACAGTGCTAAACAAATAAACCAACATCCCTTTGACCATCGCTCTCTGCTTCCATTTTGATTTTCTCTTAATCCACCAAAACAACATCTCCTTAATTTCCTCGACCTTGACCTTTTATTCGGCCGTTTAGATCTTGAGATGAAATTGTAGAAGCTATTGAGGAAGCATATATTTGCTTAACACATGTCTTTAGAACCCTCAATTCATTTCAAGGGAATTTATATATTTATTTTACCCAATATCCCAGTTTATATGCAGAATTCTCCAAATCATTAAAAAAAAATTTTACCATTACCAAATCAAGTTGAAGGTAGTCACTGTATATCGCAATTTCACAACTATGTATCCCTAATAAGTTCAAAATACGTCATTTTCTTCACTGTAGATTTGTTTATGGATCAAAAACCATTTTTATTCTTGAGTATGTTATATATACAATACGATGTCCAATTTTGAATTCACGTTATTATTATTGTGATTAATTATTAAAGTATATGCATATTTTTTATACGTATAAAATAATACACATTTTAAGTATGTATAGATAACCAAATCTACCATGATTATTATTATTATAATATAATTTAAAGTTACGTAATTCAAACGTTTATGAACTATAATTTGTAAATCTATTATAGATCCACTTATACCTGATGCCTCCTTGTTTGTTTTCCAATTTTGCACAGACTCAACACAATATCTAAAAAAGGGTCACCAAAGGCATCGGAGAACAAATCAAAACCATACCTAGCCGCCGCACAACCACCGTTACTACGATACCACCACCGAACCGCCACCACCGCCATTAGTTTATTTTTGTAACCACATTTCTTGTTTCATCTCTCTCTATAAACATTATACTGTTCATTATCCATCACCACAACCATCCTCGGCCTTGTCCATCTTTCTTCTACTTCTCCTTCACCGTCCCTGTCGCTGCCCCATCACCACGCTACCGTCGTACCAAAAACGTTGGATTTTTGTGGCTCCCCTCCGTAACCGGCCATCTAAATTATTCCGGCCTGAGATCTCTGATGGTGGTGGGGGGTTATATAGGGTGTGAAGCGACGGCAAACGACGGGGAAACAATTGTTGGAGGAGACGCGTAGGGTTTTTTTTTCCGAAAGGGTGCGTTGCTTTGATTGGCACTTGGCAACCGTAAAGTTGTGACGGTTTTTTTTTTTTTGAAAGTTCTGTTGGTTTTTTTTTTTTTGAAAGTTCTGTTGGTTTTTTTAATGTTTTTGTCTGGCGTGTCGTTTTGGATGTAAAAGCCCGATTGTTTAGCATGTTAACCGCGTCGGGTTGTATGTACCGTCCTATTGTTTAGCATCAAGGATGATCGGAAGGGATACTGTTAGGGGAACGAATGGTGGTGGTAAGTGCGTTGGTGGTGGGTGTGCCATATGACGGTTACGGCTGTTAAACGCAAGTTTTCGTTGCTTTTTTATTGTATAGAAACATGCGACTCTTAAGAATCTTTAAATATCTTCTATGATATCAAATGTTTAAGGGTAACTTTTAATGAAGAGGTGCCTTATATGATTATAAAAATGTGTTTTTTTAACTGATGAATGAAGAGATATGTCTCGACAATCATGGCAGTTCATTAGAAGGATGATGAAAAGACAACTCTAAAGGACGTGACTTTTAAATGAAAGGACATGACTCAACAATATACAACATGTATTATAATTTTCTAACGGACACGAATTTTAAACGAACGAACATGACTCAAGTTACTTTTTGTAGGATATAGTAATAATTTATTGTATAGAAACATGCGACTCTTAAGAATCTTTAAATATCTTCTATGATATCAAATGTTTAAGGGTAACTTTTAATGAAGAGGTGCCTTATATGATTATAAAAATGTGGTTTTTTAACTAATGAATGAAGAGATATGTCTCGACAATCATGGCAGTTCATTAGAAGGATGATGAAAAGACAACTCTAAAGGACGTGACTTTTAAATGAAAGGACATGACTCAACAATATACAACATGTATTATAATTTTCTAACGGACACGAATTTTAAACGAACGGACATGACTCAAGTTACTTTTTGTAGGATATAGTAATTGGTCGGTCTAGGCGAGCATGTTAGCTTAATACTCTATCTTAAATTAGTACCACCAACATAAAAACTTGTTAGGAGAGAGATGTATGAATTATAAGTTTTATAACACATGTAAATAAGAGAGAGAATGCAAAGGTTAGATAGAGGTTATATATTTGGTATATATAATTACGTTTATTTAACCCGTACAATACACAAGGTTATTAAATATATAGCTTTTTTATTATTTAATATATAATTACATTTAATTATGCGGTGTAATAAACGAGGTTTTAAAGATACATTGTTTTATTGTTTAGTATATATAAAATTATATTTATTCAACTCGAATAATACTCAGGGTTGTAACTAAACGATCTTCAATTGAGTCTCAAGATCAAAATTTTAAAAATCTTATCTCAAACAATTTTTCTAGAGAGGTTCTCAGGCCGGAGGGTATGGAGGCGCCACCAGGGCCACCTCACCCTCTATATCGCCTGCCGGCGTGTTGGGATTGAACCCTACCAAAGGAACATATAATGTAAAGCCAAAACCAGGTCACAACAGTGGATTCACAATAAGCAGCGGTTTACACTTTGCTCTCCCCTTGAAAGTGATTCATAACAACTGATGGTCTCTATCTGCTGCTCATATTCAACTGCTGCTGTCCTTTCAACTGCTGATGAAAACTCTGAAGTATTCAACACTGCTGGTCCTATCTACTGATGTTAAAGCACTGTCCAGTCAAGGACTGATCAACCTTGAGGAAAGCACTGACATAAAGGGAGAGCAGCTGTTTAGTAAATTGTTTGTCTTATGTATAGTCAGTGGTTAGGTTAGCAGTGTTTGTGTAAGGACAGTAGATACAGGTTGTTAGGCTGTTAGACGTCGCTTTCATGGTGACGTCAGCTGAGATACCTCAGTGGTTTGGTTTGCCTATAAATGTAACACTACCCTGTACTGTTACATTTGATTGACTGAGTGGGATCTTCTCCTTATGTCTAATCCTTTCATCTTGTGTGCAACCAACCTTGGGGCATTAGGCTGAGGGGGAGTATAGTTTGTAAGCTTATCTGTAATCTTTTGCTTTGATTTGTAAATCATTCGACTCTATGAGAAGCAATTGTTTATCAAACTATTTTCTCCTTTGATTGTGTTTACAAAGTTTGTTTTCATTTCCGCTGCACCTAACATGTTTTCATATTCATTGATTATTCATTTTAAACAAACAAACACTATCATGAGAGCCTCGGATCCTAACAATTGGTATCAGAGCCTGGACAGTCAAATTCGATCTAAAAATCAATTTGACATAACAGTTCAGCTCAAAATTCATTGATACTAAGGTTGGTTGTATTCAGTTGAAAAACAGAGTAACGAGTAAAATCATGATCAAAATGGTTATTCAAAAACTCTATACATCAACCAAGATGTCATATGACACACAAATCTCACACAACAATTGATTTCACGCATAAGTCACTCTTAGTTTTTCAGATCTGAAAACACATCTGTTAAACCATGGGATTATTTCATATTGTCAAAATTGATTTCAATTGCTGTTATGAAATTTGTGTTGTCACCTGGTTTAAATGCTAAAGTATGAATCTCGGATTAACAAAATCCTATGTTCACAAAACGATTAGTGTTTTTGGTAATTTTAAAAGAGAGAAATTAAAACTTTAGTCATTCAGATCTTATGTGTTGAAAACAGGTTGAGTTCTTCAAAAGGACAAAATCAACTATGTTAAAATACAATAAGAAAATTCACAAAAACTCCGAAGTGTGTTCATCTCAAAACTTCTGAAGTCAGAAGAAAAGAGTATAAACATAAAACACTGAAGAGTCAAAGTTTAGGGTAATAATGGTCATTAAGCAACTATGTGCATTCATCTGTTCAGGAAAAGGTTTTGTTTCCGGTAAATGAAATCCAAAAAGGACTAGACATATGTTTTAAAAATATATCCATGTGTCCTCATGTTTGCAATCAACCGATAAAGAAAATGGTTCTAAACAGTGGTCAAAATGTATCCAAAAGTTTCCTACCACTGTTGTTAAACCACTGACCATTTTCAAAAACCTGTGAGTAATGTGATCACATTCTCTATTGAAATTATACCAGATCTTTTTGACACTATTCTTAGAAAATCCTTTAACCATTTTTTTGTGTTCAAAGGATTCTCTTGAATAACCAGGATATATTATTCATTTTTATATAATATATTTGAAACTTTTGCTTGTTTTTGTTGGCAATAGTTTCAGCTCCTGTTAGGATGTAATACCTTATTTTTGCATGGTATTTGTGTCCTCAGAAATAGGTCAAAAGGAAATGGTACATAAGTCTTGATCATATCATACTCAGGTTTGCTCCTAAATTTTTATCAAAGGATGATTGCAAACTGTGATTAAATTACTAGGGTACTCATGTGTTAATTGAATATTAAACGAAAATGAGTTGTCTTAGTAAAAAGTTTTCATCATCTGGGGTACTAAACCACTGTCTTTCAAAATTAACATGTGGCAAAACCTTGAATGAAAATTCTCAAAACTGTTGCTGAAACACTTGTTCTTCAAATTTGCACCATTTACCCTAACCACTGTTTTATTCCAACGTCTGATCTCTAATCACTGACCACTGCTGAAAGTTAACCACTGATCCCTCATTTTCTTGTAAGCACTGATGCTCAAAATCAGTGTCTTATCCACTGATATGCTATCTACTGATAGTAAAAATCATCCACTGCCCAAGATTTTTACCGTTGTAATCACTGATGCTTGATACGTCAGTGGCTCTTAAAACAACTGTTCTCCATACTTCATCCGTTTCATCAGTGTTTGACACGTGGTCAGTTTTTAGCCCTCAGATCTTAATAACCGCTGCCACATCAGCGATCATTTTTTAAAATAAAACCTGCCCTAAACCCCAAACAGGGTTTTACACTGTCGAATTGAATTCCAAAATTCTCTTCTCATAGCAGTTTCCAACCCTTCTTCTCAAAATCTCCAAAATCCTCCTTCATTCTTCTCCGCAAAAATGACAAAATCAAAGTCAAAATCAAAACCAAAACCTAAATCACCATCACCTTCCAAAGAGGTCGCTCAAACGACCGAAGAACCCATCGAAATACCATTCAAACAATCTCACAACTATCTGGGTTTATTCACAAAACCTACTGATAATCACACCTTTGACACCATCATTGATGCATTATCTGCATCAAAGTACAAAACTTTGTTGACAGCAAATGCTCCTATCTATCTGCAAACCCAGAGAGAGTTTTGGAAAAAGGCGTCGCTTGAAAAACAAGACGGAAAAGTCATAGCCATTAACTCCTCGATACAGGGAAAAGCGATCAAAATCACACCAAAATCGATATCAGAAGTCTTCATACTCGACGATCAGAACGGTAAAACCTCTTTTGACAAAAACGAGTTAAAAGCTGATTTTCTGAAAAGGGGATATGCAGAAGAACCAAAGGTTGATACCCTACAAAAGGGTTATTTTCCATCTGCACCCAGGTTTTTATTTCACACACTCTTGATGTGTGCTTCAAATAAAACAACATCTTTCAACGAAATACCATTGAAAATTCAAAGCCTGGGTTACGCTATTTTGAATAACAAAGACTATAACTACTCCCAGGAGATTTTCAATGACATGGTGAAAAACGTTGAAAGTAAAGCATTTTTACTTTTTCCAAGATTTTTGAGTTATTATTTTGAACAAAAATTTGAAAAGAAAAATGTAGATTTGCTCAAACAAGGTGTTTATTGTCAAATAAAAAGCATAACAAAAGAAACATTTTCAAGGATGATGGCACCAATAAAAACAAAAGCAGGGGTACCTGAGCAGACTTTAGCGGTTACAACTGCTCCTCAGGTATCAGCTGCTGAGCCCACTGCTCCAGGTGATCATAGCAGCACTCCCACTGCTTTGAAACCCACACCTGCCACCACTAAAAAGACCAAAAAGAAAACATCCAGAAAACCCACCAATCCCAAAACAAAGGCAACTCTGGAAGATGAGATCCCAGAGGAAATGCCTGTGACAACACAAAAGTCACCAAAAACCACTGCTGCTACTTCCTCACAGCAGTTGGAAGAAAGATCTCAACCCATGCCTAAAACTCCTCCTGCATCCTCACAAAAGGATCAGGTTGTAAGCACAGGGACACCACACTATGAAGCTCTGAATCCACTTGGATCCATCTTCCTCAGTCCTGATCCCAAGGACATGTCTCTTTCAACTCCCATCCCCTCACCAATCATATTACCACAAACCATGCTACCTTTGTTGCATGCAGCTGATATAGCTCAGACACAAACCAGTTCCTCTCTAACACCTATCACTGAGAGCATACTTCCACAAGTGACTGGGTCTGCTGCTACTACTTCTGCTATCCCAGCAACAATTGAGGAGGTTACACCCCCTGAGTTACAGTAACTCTCGGTGGTTGTTCAAGTGGAGTAGCAACTACAACTGGTGGACCAACAGGTCTCCAGTTGGCCAGTTGTTTCATAAATCAGACTCCCTTGAAGGCAATTTCTTCCATGGCAACTTCGATAACCACCAGTGAGTTGGATCTAACCACTGGCACCATCAAAGGTTTATCAAGTGCTGAAGAAAGAAGTCCCCAGTACCAAGAACAAGGGGCATCAATGGGTGACTTTTGGGACTCAGTTCCTAAGTCAAACATTGATATAACCACTACTGATGGGGATTCAGATGATCCTACTAAAGTAGGTGATGATTCAAGATATCAGGAATTGACGGGCAGAGTTGTCAAACTTGAAGAATCAGTTGCTGAAATAAAGGAGATGGTGCAAGAGATTTTAAAAGCTCAAAAAGCACAATCCACTGCTGCCCCACCACAATCTGCTGTTCCTGCTCAAGCACCTGCACAACAGGCATTTGCTGCAAATGAGCTATGGAATATATTTCAACCCATGCTTGAAGCACAGCAACAAATGGCTGATAAAAAACATGCTATTCAAGTACAAATGCTGACCAACATGGTTGAATCAAGATTTAAAGACACTCAAGCAGATATCAAGGCTATAAAGGCTAGCATTCAAAATGCTTCTGGCAAAGTTCCTTCTTCCATACCATTTCTTGTAAATCCCCCTTCAGATAATGCCAAAAAGGGGGAGAATAACAAGCTGTTGGGAAATTTGAATAGGAGGGGAATAGAACATGGCCTTCATGTTGAGCCTGAAAAAGGAAAAGAAAAGGAAAAACAGGTCTCAAAACCTGTTAGCCAAACAGCTGATACAGCAGTAGTTACAAAAACTGCTGTCAGTAGCCAAACAACTGCCATGACATCAACACACACATCTTCAACACACACCACTACAACTACTGCTCCACCACCATCATCTACAATCATACCATCACCACTGCCTCCTGTCATAAAACAGAAGACAACAGATGTTACAACATCTGTTGTAAGGACAACAGTGATTGAAACACAAGTTGTTTCAACCACTGTCAGTCAATCACTGCCACAAACCACTGCTAACCAATCTACCACCACTGATCCACCCAAAACATCATCTGCTTCTTCTTCATTAAAAAGGAGAAGAAATCTCATATCAGATGATGATTCACCACCATCACCACCAACATCACCACTTCCATCCCCTGCTCAAAAGCAGAAGACAACTGCTGACTTATCAGCAGTTGTAATGACAACAGATGTTGAGACACCAGTTGTTTCAATAGCTGTTAGTCAGTCATCTTCCACTGTTCCCACCAGTCTTGCATCACAACCTCCTAAGCTTTACAAACGAAAAAGAGAAACAACTCAGGACACTGATGAAAAGTATGATCCTGTTGCTGCTAAGAATCCACTGGAATTAGAAGCTGTGAAAAATGAGATGAAACAATTTTACACTGAAGATGATCCTTCAAAAAGGAAATTTCCTTCTCTCATTGGTTTCATAATTCCAGAAGACATGAATGAATATCTTGAAATGAAAGTAAGACAAGCAAGGATAAGAGCCAAAATTGAATGCAAGAATCAAGGCAATGAAGCTATTTTGAAAAGAAGAGAATTCCTGCTCAACAAGGTTAAACAAATAAAGGAATATGCAAGTGATTTGAACAAGGAAATGTCAAACATATCTCCTGAAGCAGATCAACGAAATGAATTGAGGAAGGAATATCTTGCATACATAATGAAAGAGAAGTTCTATCCTGCTGAAGAAACAGATTTCAAAGATTGGCCAATAATTGCATTAAAGCATGAGGCAAAAAGAATTGAAAAGGTTAACAATGATCCAAGAAAGAAGAAGACAGCTCCAAATTGGAATAAATACAAGAAGCTCATAGCTGATCTTATTTCTGAATACAAGAGAAAGAAGCAGGAGTTGGTAGATGCAAGAGTGGATTCTGCAAGTGCCATAGCAAAATGGACCAAGCAGCAAACAGACGAAGCTTATGAAAGACTTAGGAAAAGGAGGAACACTCCTAAAAAGTCTGACTACAAAAAGCTGAAAGAACAGGTCAAGACCTTTGAAACACAGATCAGCACAGCAGAAGCCTTTGTTACAAGGTTGAGAAAAGAAAGGAAGGAAATGCTGACTGTTGAAAAAGAAAGGCTTGAAGAAGATGATCTGATTGAAGAAGCTACCAAGAAATTGGCTTCAGATAAAGAAAACTTAGCAAAACTACAAGACCTTACCAAAAGGGTCAAAGTAGTAAGCAAACAATCATCAGCAGATATCACAGACAGTGAGCTTGATCAACAACAGAAACAAGAGCTGCTTGACAAAGAAGTTGCAGAAGATATAGTTGCAGCAAACAAAGTCATAGAAGAAGCTTTTAAAAGAATGTCTGAAGTTCAAGATACTGCTGTACAGTTTTTCTCAAGGCCAAATGCATCCAGCTCATCAGGAAAGAAATCTCTCCCAAGAAACCCATTTGGTTTAAAAATACTAAAGTGGATGTCTGATCAAAAGACCCACGTATTGACTTTGGTCAGAACCAATGGAGAAGTGAGGCATATATCAAGGAATCAAGCACTAGGCCTGGGTGCTGAAGATCAACTAGATCTCCTTGAGCTTACACTGTGCAGGGATGAAGATGACACAAGTTCCAAGGAATTTGAAGAAGAATTTAAAAGACATGTAAGGGAACTTTTGATGAGGAATAAAGATCCAGAATAATGACAGGTTTTGGCATTATCTGTTCCAGGGGGAGATTGTTGGGATTGAACCCTACCAAAGGAACAGATAATGTAAAGCCAAAACCAGGTCACAATAGTGGATTCACAATAAGCAGCGGTTTACACTTTGCTCTCCCCTTGAAAGTGATTCATAACAACTGATGGTCTCTATCTGCTGCTCATATTCAACTGCTGCTGTCCTTTCAACTGCTGATGAAAACTCTGAAGTATTCAACACTGTTGGTCCTATCTACTGATGTTAAAGCACTGCCCAGTCAAGGACTGATCAACCTTGAGGAAAGCACTGACATAAAGGGAGAGCAGCTGTTTAGTAAATTGTTTGTCTTATGTATAGTCAGTGGTTAGGTTAGCAGTGTTTGTGTAAGGACAGTAGATACAGGTTGTTAGGCTGTTAGACGTCGCTTTCATGGTGACGTCAGCTGAGATACCTCAGTGGTTTGGTTTGCCTATAAATGTAACAGTACCCTGTACTGTTACATTTGATTGACTGAGTGGGATCTTCTCCTCATGTCTAATCCTTTCATCTTGTGTGCAACCAACCTTGGGGCATCAGGCTGAGGGGGAGTATAGTTTGTAAGCTTATCTGTAATCTTTTGCTTTGATTTGTAAATCATTCGACTCTATGAGAAGCAATTGTTTATCAAACTATTTTCTCCTTTGATTGTGTTTACAAAGTTTGTTTTCATTTCCGCTGCACCTAACATGTTTTCATATTCATTGATTATTCATTTTAAACAAACAAACACTATCATGAGAGCCTCCGATCCTAACACGGCGCCATACCTCCATACCCTGCGATTCAAGAAGGGGGCGCCATAGTTGTGGCTTCAACATGGTAGCGCCGGTTTCTTGTTTGATTTAGATGAAGGATTGGTTATTAAGGGGGCGCTAATAGGGTCTGAGGGGGTTTTATCCCACACCCTTCAAGTTAAAGGGATAGGCCTAAAAGCCACTGTGTGACGTGGCGTTGATAAGCCCCTCCCACACCCTCCAGCCTCAGGGTTGGGTCGTTGAGGGAGAGAGATGTGACCGCCTTTTTTTCTGTACATGATCATTAATATTAATGTGACCTCTTTAACACCATCTAAAAAAGAGAGGAATTTATGAGAGAGCGACTTCGAATTGTATATGTTGGGGTCAATAAAAAGGACAAAACACATATGTTGGGGTCAATGAAAAGGGCAAAACACTAGTATCATCATAGCAGTTATTTTCTCTAAATTTGAAAATCTAATGAGAATGTGTTCATGGCCCAAACCACTATCCCGCTTTTAATTGTTTAATAAAAACACAAAACATTCAAATCTTGGAAAATGGAAAAGGTTGATTGTGGTTTAATCCACGAGAACCATGGTGGATGAATGAGGGGAGCGATGTAGCAATCCGTTAATGGTCTTATGTGGTAATTGATGACCCAACCCATGACTCTCACACCCTTCAGCCTTAGAGTTGATAGATAGACATCTACTCTCATCTCAATAACTAGCTTTCTTAAACAACTTATTACCTACGTTTCCAAATCAAATTATTTTAGCCTTAAATGGTTACCAGATTAGAATTATAACCAGTTTTGCAAAAACTACAAAACATATTATTAGGGACTGTTAAAACCAACCGAACTATCCAAACCAAAGCAAGTCAGCTAGTTTGAGAATCAACCTCTAAAGCCGGATGGTTTCGCATACCCACCCAAGCCCGCAAGTAAGCATAGAATTTTTCGTCACCTTGTGATGGATGTGGTAATAGAAGAGAAATATGAGGCCAGTTCACACCTTATGGGTTCAATTTGCAGCTTATTGCAATGTATATCAGTGGAGCCATCAACACACATTTAACCAAACAACACAAGACCAAAATGATACGCTATATCTACAACCATCAAGTAAGAACCACCCCCCTCCCAAGATTATAACATTTACTTAACAGTCAGTCATATCATTACCTTTTTGTGTTAAATTTCATTGTCAGAATGATGATGGAGGGTGGGGATTTTATATAGAGGGACACAGCACCATGTTCGGGTCTGCATTAAGCTACATAGCCTTAAGGTTGCTAGGAGAAGGACCCAATGATGGAGATGGTGCGGTGGAGCGAGGCAGGAAGTGGATACTTGACCATGGTGGTGCAGCCACAATTCCCTCTTGGGGCAAGACTTATCTCTCGGTAAATATCGTCACAAATTTGACATCGAATATGACTGCTTAAACTAATTATTATCTTTGTCTACAGGTGCTTGGTGTGTATGAATGGGAAGGCTGCAATCCACTTCCACCAGAGTTTTGGCTTTTTCCTGAAGCTTTACCATATCATCCAGGTACATAAATGAGAATACACCTTTATTTATAACCTACTAAATAATACACATATGTAAGCAGGTGTTGGATACACTGACATCTTGAATATTGTATGAATGAAATCTCACTAGTTTTCTTACCTGTGATATAGCAAAAATGTGGTGCTATTGCCGGACAACTTATATGCCCATGTCATACTTGTACGGGAGAAAATTTCATGGTCCAATCACGGATCTTGTTTTGCAACTTCGGCAAGAAATCCATCCTATCCCGTATCATGAGATAAATTGGAATAAACAGCGACATAACTGTTGCAAGGTTGTTAGAAATACATGGTTTTTACTCATATGTATAAATGGTAATAGCATCTAAAACATCTTTAAAGATTTCTAAAGAAAAAGGGTTCCACACCACAGCATGTAGTGTCAACTAAGGCACAAGGTTTGTGCCTAAGGATTGGTCAGTTTTGGGTATTTTTATCTAAATGGGCCAAATGGTAATAGCTGAATTGGAAAATGGCCAAACAGGTTGAAAGTCACCCAAAGTGAATGTATTTTCAACGCATACATCTTCTTAAATTTACTAAAAAATATTTGATTGGAATAATATAGCATTTGTTGGCCACCCGAGACATTATCACCATCTGCATATGTGTGAACATTTGCAGCGGAAGAAGCAAAGTAATTTGCAGACATGGTGAACACGAATATGCAGAACAAGAAAAATTGAAAGAAAAAATTTGAGTGATGGACACTTTCTTTTAGCGGGAAAATGTCTTGGTGACCGGCAAGTGTTTGCCCGTATTACATAAATATACATCACTTATGGCGGTTGGATTTGGCGGGTAACTGCCATTATAGGTTAGTTTGAATATAATTACCCGCTTATCCTTAAACCGCTTATCATATCCTAATACTCTAATTATCAGTTTACATATCATACATATACATATTGTTCGAATAATAATACATAACATAACTAAAGTTTAACTAATAGAAATAATCATATTTCCAACACAACCCCCTTAAACTTTGGTTATGTTAGAACCCTTCTGCATTACACTTCGATTGGCGTCTTCCATTGCCTTCTTCATGTAGCTAAAATTGAAACGTTTCCTTCTTTTGTGCAAATTCCAGTTATCCTCCCATTCGTTTCCAGCGAAAAGTGCAAACTGTGTTGAATCAGCACCTGCGTGAACATTATCAGTATTTTCATTCTGATCCATTCCTTCACTCCTTGTCTTCCTGTGTTTGTCTCCTGTGAAATCAGCGCCTTCATTTACCATCTCTTTCACATGAACTGCCTCCTGTACCGACTTGAATTTGTAGTAGTATTCGAGGACATCGAGATACATAGCGTATGTAATCCTCATATAATCTCCATCCTTGTATTCGAACCCCAAATCTTTTGCTATGATGGGCCAAATGTTTTCGGTAGTTACTTCTCGATATCCGCCGTCTTTTGCCACCAAGATATACAGACTTAATAAGTCTATTTTTCTTTGATCAGGGAAATATGGCGGCACCAGTCTTGATGTGATTCCCATATATTCATATAGAAACCAATGAATCATTTCTTCAAACTTCTGCTGAAGAACTAACTTATACTTGAAAACGTATTCTTGATCATCGAGCATGTTTATTAATGCCTTACAATCAGAAAATTCCTGGAATTCTAATGTTTTTAGAATCATCAGATTCCAGTCATCTTCTTGTTCACTCGAAACATTTAAAGTTTCGAAATAAGAGTTCAGAAAATCATCTTTAAATTTATTATCAATACCGCACATATCATGCAGTCTTTTCTTTTCCTTTGATCCCATCTCCTCCTCTTTCGTTAAACCCATCACATCATTCCTTGTGTTCATCACCGGAGATGAGAACATGGGAAAAATTTTGCATGTATCACCGGAACGTCGAATCGTAAAGCCTTGAAGAGTTAATTGTTCAAGACTTAGAACGTTTCGATCAATGTCCGGCGAGTAGAAAACACTAGGAATGCTCAGTGTTTCGTTTCCCAGTTTCATTTCTACTACACCCACTCCACGGATGAATAAGAAATTATTCATTCCGGATCTAGTTTCTACACCCACTATATGTTTTACACGCTTGAAAACATCTATATTACCCACAAAATGATGATTGAATGTCGGATTGACATACCAGATATCTTTCCATTGCCCACCGTCGGTTCCTGTGACCACCATTTCTTCTCGGCAATGCACTTCATCGTTCTGTGTTCTTGTTCCGGCATTAATCGCTTGCCGTATCAGTTGTGATGCTTCATCATTTTCTTTGGTTTTACATGTGTAAATCTGATGACCAGGCAAGTGGCAGTAATAACATAATCGTTCTCGTCGAATTCGTTTTTTTCTTTCATTTTTCTCATCAATGCAATGTTGGCATGGCATCGATGTGGCAGTTGGTTTGATTTCTGCATCGGATCTTGTAGTGGCTCTGATACCACTATGTTGGCCACCCGAGACATTATCACCATCTGCATATGTGTGAACATTTGCAGCGGAAGAAGCAAAGTAATTTGCAGACATGGTGAACACGAATATGCAGAACAAGAAAAATTGAAAGAAAAAATTTGAGTGATGGACACTTTCTTTTAGCGGGAAAATGTCTTGGTGACCGGCAAGTGTTTGCCGGTATTACATAAATATACATCACTTATGGCGGTTGGATTTGGCGGGTAACTGCCATTATAGGTTAGTTTGAATATAATTACCCGCTTATCCTTAAACCGCTTATCATATCCTAATACTCTAATTATCAGTTTACATATCATACATATACATATTGTTCGAATAATAATACATAACATAACTAAAGTTTAACTAATAGAAATAATCATATTTCCAACAGCATTTACATCAACTTGAACACTCTAGTTATAAAAAGGTTTACAAAAATTACACAATATTGTTTGAGGTCATACCCATAAACAAAATTTCTTGTCTTGACCTTTTACCCGAACTGCCCACTTTGCCAAAACTCCAGTAGTAGTTATGAAGAAGCTTAATCAAATTTATGCTCACCAAGTGCAGGAAGATCTCTATTATCCTCACTCAACAGTCCAAGATCTGTTATGGGATAGCCTTCATTACTTGAGTGAGCCAATCCTTAAGTATTGGCCGTTCACCAAGTTAAGAGAAAGAGGTCTCAAAAGAGCAGTTGAGCTAATGCGATACGGTGCCCAAGAGAGCAGATATATTACCATTGGATGTGTAGAAAAGGTACTAAAAGATTACCCATGTTGACGCTTGACCCATTACCCAACAGGCTCCACACGCTCATCTTGCCACACGTCCACCTCTACTAACGTGTTTTTGTTATTTAATGCAGAGCTTGCAAATGATGTGTTGGTGGGCTGAAAACCCAAATGGGGATGAATTCAAGCACCATCTAGCTAGAGTGCCCGATTATTTATGGCTAGCAGAAGATGGGATGAAAATGCAGAGTTTCGGGAGTCAAACATGGGATTGCACACTTGCAACTCAAGCAATAATAGCAAGTAATATGGTTGAAGAATATGGTGATTCATTAAAAAAGGCCCATTTTTATATCAAAGAATCTCAAATCAAACAAAATCCTTCTGGAGATTTCAGTAAAATGTGTCGGCAGTTTACTAAAGGGTCGTGGACTTTCTCTGACCAAGATCAAGGCTGGGTTGTCTCAGATTGCACAGCTGAAGCATTGAAGGTGATACTGTAACAAGTCTATAACCGCAATCTTCATGTTTTTTTCTTTGATTATTTAAGAAATTGTTTCTTATCATATAATAACTATTCTCCTGCAGTGTCTTCTATTACTATCGAAAATGCCTGAGGAAATTGCGGGAGAAAAAGCAAAAGACGAGTGGTTATATGAGGCTGTTAATGTCCTCCTTTACTTGCAGAGTCCTATAACCGGAGGTTTTGCTATTTGGGAGCCACCCGTCCCACAACCGTATTTACAGGTAAATACAAGATATAAAAAATATCAAACTTTTGAGAAATATTAGTCTATGGTATTCCTTTAGAGATCAAAAGATGTTAAATTTGGCTTCTACAACTCTTTTTTTTTTTTTTTTTTTTCTGCAGATGTTGAATCCTTCAGAAATTTTTGCAGATATTGTTGTTGAGAAAGAGTAAGATTCTAATGGCACTTATTTATTGTAAAGCTGGCAGATCACCAATGAAAATATTTAAGGAATTTGGAGGGAAATCTAGATACTAATGTTTTGTTACTTTGGGTGATTTAACTAGGCATGTTGAGTGCACAGCATCAATTATCCAAGCCCTTTTAGCCTTTAATCACTTGCACCCAGGGTATCGGGAGAAAGAAATAGAAGTTTCAGTGGCAAAAGCAGTTTGTTTTTTGGAGGGAAAGCAATTGCAAGATGGTTCATGGTAAGCTAATTACCTCCACACAAAAATAAAAGCAAAAGAATAAAAACCAAATAGTATTCTGAAAAACTATGAAATTGGACAGGTACGGTTATTGGGGAATATGCTTTCTGTATGGCACATTTTTTGCACTAGGAGGCTTAATTTCTGCTGGAAAAACATATAACAACAGTAAACCAGTTCGTAAAGCAGTTGAGTTTTTCCTTTCGAAACAAAATGAAGAGGGTGGATGGGGGGAGAGTTACAAGTCTTGCCATAGTGAAGTATATACACCGTTGGAAGCAAATCGTACGAACCTAGTTCAAACATCATGGGCTATGCTTGGTCTTATGTTAGGTGGACAGGTTAGCTTTTCACTAAGTAATCAAGCTTATTCCAGCAAACTATCATTGGTTTCAAGCGCTAAACACATTAACACATTTTCTTTCATTCCTATACTAGGCCGAAAGAGATCCAACGCCATTGCACAAAGCAGCAAAAGTACTAATTAATGCACAGCTAGATAACGGGGATTTTCCTCAACAGGTAACAAGAATCAAAGCCCCTTCCTTTTTTTTCTTATCATGGAAACAACTTCTACCATCTAACTTTCAGCCAATCATTTCGATTTACAAGTAAGATGAATTTTGCAGGAGATTACTGGAGTTTACATGAAGAATTGCATGTTACATTATCCAGAATACAGGAACATCTTCCCGCTTTGGGCACTTGGGGAATATCGCAAACGTGTTTGGATCAGTTAAACTAATAGACTGAAGTGTCTTTGATGGCTGTATCTGTGGTTCTAGCCTCTGGCTAGGTTTGGTGAAATTTATTTAAGTTGGCCGTTGAAAAAAAAAAAACTTGACTGAAGTGTCAAGCTGGAATAATAGAATAATCCAAATCTAGAAATGTGTGCAGATCATAAGCCAGGGTCCTGTATGTTAAATTCTGGTGTCTTGTGTTACTCTTTTATCCTATGAAACTAAAACAAGGTTTGTAAGGTTTATTTGGCCACAGATTGCTAATAATGTATTCTTTGGAAGACAACACATGCACACACGTATACAATACAAAAACAAACAAAACAAATACAAAGAACAACAGCTTCAGGGGCTAGCGGCGGAGACCGGAACCACATAAGGCTCACATGTTCACATCAATATCCTAAAATTGCAAACCAATGCTATAAAACAGAAAATAACAAAAAGAAGTACCATAATACTATAATAGCACATAATTTGAAATTAAAAATCTTAATTAATTTTTAAATAGGTGTTTATCAAAATATGATATAGGTATGACTGATTCTAATATGGTGGTATACATCTTGAATTCTAAATGATAAAAATTTTCAAAATGTGAAATTGGTATTGACTGACTCTAGTAATGTCTTAGACTCTTATCTAACAGACTGAACGCTGAACGGGTTAAAGGTCACAAAAATGTGTTTTTAATGCTAGAAAAGTAAAGTTAACATCAAAACCATTTCATTCAAAAAAAAAAAAAAAAAGAACTAGCTTATTATTGAAGTAATATCTTTTCTAATCATATTCAATACACTATAATCTATATTTATTGAAAACAATAATTTCTTTCGACGGAAAGTGTTTTGGATCAACCCAAACCCCCTGTTTTGACTCGTATCAAAAGCAAATCGTTTTGATTTAAACATGTCTTGACACATATAGCAAACCACCCGACCGGCATTGCCACCTCTAGCTCAAAAGTAATTTGCTAGATAATGCAACTGTAAGATTAAATATATTACGTATTAATATTTAATCTGTAGCCATTATAATCATTTACATAATATAGATCAAAATATATAACAATCCTATTAAATAATTAGTTGGTAATTGTTGATGGACCATATTACCCTTATTAACTAATTAGGGTTTCCTCCTGGGTGCTTATATAAGGAGAATTATGTGGAGGTTAAGGGGTTTTTTTTTACTCAGTTACACATTAGACACAACCCATTAGCCATAACATCAATAATATTCGACCTCCATCTCCATACCGATTCCCTTATCGGTTTTTCTAAGCCACCATCATCAGTCAGCACCCTAAGGAGGAACCAGACCAAGATGACAATCATGTCAACCCTTAATGGATTCTTTGCTAACCTGTGCTGATGCAACCAAAGGTATGTTTTCATGTTTTCCTTTATGTTCAAAACAGAACTGAACCAACATGTGGTATCAGAGCATATGTTGATTAGTCAGTTCTGTTTTCGTATCCATTATTCTGGGATAAAAAAAAAATCTGGAAAACGAAATTGTTAAAGCCTTTAGTTCATGGCTGTTTTCGTTTTTAAATGGCACCGAAATCACTGTTTTCGGAATACCATGTTTATCTTTTGATTCGAAATCATAATTGGTAATACTAATATTCGAAATCTGTAAATAAAAGTATAAAAATTTAAGGTTTCGGATTCCAGATTATGATTTATTTTTTTTTAGGTTCATCTTATGTTCTTATGTTCTTATGAGAAATTCGAAATTTTCCTTTATGATTTGGAATGTGATTTGAATTGTTAGATGTTTCCCTAATTTTGATCTAATCTTGTCCATCAAGTTTTTTTCGAAATCTGTTAAATGATAAACATATATGATTTCGAAATTTAGTGATAAAAATAGATCAATGTTAATAATTGGAAACTATATCTCAATTCATATTTTCGAATTTTTAGTTAAGTTATCACAACAAACAGCTATTATACAGAGGATTCGAAATCTTTAATGTTCAAATCGCACAAGTCCCTTAACAGTCGCACAAGATCAGATCAAGAAAGAAAAAAAAAATTGATCTGATCGCACAAGACTGATCACACAAGGGAAATCGCACAAGACCTGTGGATCGCACAAGTTAGTGCTGATCGCACAAAACTTGGGCCTGACTAATCGCACAAGTTTTGGGCCTTACTGATCGCACAAGTTATTGGGCCTCACTGATCGCACAAGTCCTCACTGATCGCACAAGGCCTTATCGATCGCACAAGACTTGGGCCTTATCAATCGCACAAGACTTGGGCCTTATTGATCGCACAAGGCATTACCGATCGCACAAGTGCATTACTGATCGCACAAGACTCGAAACCTCATTATTTCTAACAGGTGGTTTGCTATTAAATAATTGGTTTTGTAATTACTTAGCTAATTAATAAGGATCACATAATGTTTTACAAAACCAAAATAGCTTAACTTGAATGAGCTTCTGATATATCATTTCTGGCCAAAGCTGACTTGATACATCTACTTATCATTCAAGTATTACGAAAGCTATGTTGTGTATGCATCATAAGCATGAATGTCTTAATTCTGGCCAAAGCTGATTTAATTCATTCATAGATGGCATACTCAACAAGTGCACAACTAAAGTGATTGTTTCAATTCTGGCCAAAGCTGATTTGTTACAACCACTTTGCACATATGCTTAAATGATTACACTTCTGGCCAAAGCTGTTTTGTCTTCGTTTAAGTAGAATTTTTTAGCTAAGTCTATTATTTTGATGTGAGTAATAGACATATCACAACCTCTTCACATAATGATCCTTAGATTAATGATCCTTAATTAAGTTTTTATGATCATTTCGTCTGCCTTATTCTTAGTACCCATAATGTTACTCACTATAATTTTCTTCTATATATATCTAATCCACTCTAATTGTTTAAACCTAAAATGTTTGCTTTATTTAAAGTTTCTATTAGAATTAGCTCTTAAATTAAATCCTTGATTATTTCTTAAGACACGATAATCCTATTGCTCTCTTCTGATAAAGATTATAAAGAAGAAAATTAGAGCATGATGAATAGGACAAATCGACCATGATGTCTATTATGATAATCAAGAACTCTCTAACGTAAATGCTGTCACTAAAGTTGTTCCAGATTAAGTCTTTCCTAAGACTAATCTATAATTATGGAATAATCACTAGAACTCCTAAGATGCATGCCTTAATTTGAAACTCTAAACTATAAAGTTAAGTGGTATATGTGAATACATTATAATGTACAAAACCATGACCCATAAAGTTAAGGGCTTACGCATGGAAATAAGTACATTTTTTCCAGTACATTACATACTAAGATTTTCACTTGTACAATTTGATGCATTACAAATCAACTACAACACTCAAAAATACCAAAGTATAACGAGTGTGTTGATAAGCAACATATGTACAAAGAAGTAAATGTTTCAAGCTGGAAAATAAGTTGTTATTCACCTTACAACCACTTAAAACGTTTAAAGAGGATTGTTCTAAGGTCCATAGACAAATTACAAGTGCTAATTCCAACTTTAAGGTTCTTCAAGGGAAAATCTCACTGCATAATTATGTCATTAGACTAGACATAAGCAACGAGACTATCCATTATTCTAAAGAACAGTTGGGTAAATTAATTAGATAGTCACTTATTAATGATATTTAAGTCTGGTAATTTCAATATTCCAATTAACACATGATTAGTTGACTCTAGTTCCATACGTTTCCTTCCCAGAACTTGACAAATAACTAATATGAGAGTTAGTGACAAAATTAATTGTTAACGCTATAAGAACTATAATAAGCAGTCTTCTAACAAAGCTTTTCGATACCTTACATATTCTGAATATAGTATCATAATTAAGCAATGTTATGAAGGTTGTGAGGTTTGCATAGTCAACATAAAGTCACACTTATCTTAAACTCTCATCTTATTTGTTCTAAATATCTGGATAAAAACATTACTAAGATGGAACTAGATGATACTTTACATTTTCACAACTTTTGTCATCATGAAAATGAGAATTTGACAAAAGAAAAATGAGACTTATAAATTTCATCCATTGTAACCGAAATTCATGAGAAATTATGACATGGTTAATGAGGATGATTATTCATCTAATCTCATTCTACGTGATTTTAAATCATGATGTTACAGTCCTTACTATTATTTGGCTTAAGGAATAAGTATGGGTCCATCATAAGTCATTCATTGACATTCGTGGAACTTATTCAAAATGGAATATTCAGACATAATTCATTTATCATTTAAAAGACTATCAACTTGTAGCTAACTTTTGTCGCACATGGCCCACAGTCTTAGAAGAAATCTATTCATATGTTTACTTATTAGGATTTCTATTACATATGTCCTTAAGTTTCTTATGACATTTGGACTTTAAAGAAATCAAATAAAGTCTAACGTATATATGATAGGTTCCCACGTAACGTACCTCATTGAAACTTCTCTTGTAGCATTTCTAGAGATATCAAAGATCAGTGGGAGCATTAAATGTCTTAATAATAACTTGCAATAGTTGCAAGAGGTGGGGGAGTGAAAACTTTATATTACTTCAATTTACACCTCTTGTACAAGACACCGCTCCATCACGACACTGTTCTATCAAAACTTATCTCCTTAAAATCTAATGCTACTCTTACAAAAGTTTCATTGTTGCTTAATTGTGGACACACTTAGATTTCTTACCTAAACTAACATAATCCTTAACAAGAGAAACTACAACGACTAACGTCATTAATTTGTTTTCTCTATTACAATTTTTTCGGTCGTTAAGTATTGACCCTAAGCATGCTGAGTTCCTAAAGATTTCTAAGGTCAGTGGGAGCAGTCAACGTCCTTATTATGACTTGCAAGGAATACAAGAGGCGGGGGGAAGAGTGTCATTAAATTTCACTCCAAATTTAACTCCGATTACACCTCTTGTACACCATACTGCACCAACTCTTATAAACTTAGAATGAAAATGATAGCAACCTAATCAAGAGCTAATCCATAAAACTGAAACTTCTAATAAACCCAATAATCAACTCAGGAGGTCATCCAGGTTTAAAAGCCTACTAACTTTGATGATTACATAACCTCCCTAACTGAAGTTGAAATGGATTTTGGAAATGTTTACTGATCCTATCTCTTCAAATTAAGCCATTAGTGTCAATCAATATTCTTAATGGAATAAAACAGTTTTCTAGTAAAACTGATTTTATGTGTTCGTATAACGTTTGGGATTTGATTGAATTACGTAAGAGTGTTCATAAGAAAACCAAATCCTAATATAAACGTTAAGACACAAAGGAGCATGATTGATTGTCAAAGGTTACACTCAGAAAGAGATGAATTATCAAGGAGTCTTTCTTACCTATCTTACAAAAGATTTCTTTAAGGATCATCACTGTTCTAGTAGCTTATAATAGTTTAAAGCTACATTAGATGAACATTATAAACAATTTTCCCTAACAAATGGCTGACACATTTACATGTTCATTAGATAACAACCTAAAGTTTCAAACTGAAGGTTAAAGAACACTTTATTTGTAAGCCAATAAAATCCATGTATGGGTTAATGCAAACATCATAATGTGATGAAGAGCTAACGTAATTATTTTCATCAACAATCAAGTGGATTAATGTACCTACCTCAAGATGAGTGGGAGCAACTAAGATAAACCTGTCTATATAGATGATATTCTTTTGACAAGTATATGTTACATAAGTCAAAGCATTGTTAACACAAACTTTGATATAATAAATCTCAGAGATATCTCTTACGTGATTGATATCATAACATACTGAGATAGACCCAATGGGATATTAGTTCCATTCCATTAGTTTAACATTAAATGGGTCCTTACGCATGTAACAGAAAATATTGCTCTCCTTTAGAGGATAATAGGATAAGTGAGATTATTTATTTACGCTTCATTAAATTAGAAGCCTTATGTAAGTTCAAGTCTATACTCGTTTAGATATTACTCACATTGCAACACACTAGATATGTCTAGATTAATGTGTAGCATCTAATGGAGTATTATAAAAGAAACGAGAGGCTATTATTTGAAGAAGAAGTGAGAATTAAAACCGGTTTATTATTATAACTTTGTGATATTCAAAGATGATAAAATGTAATTTCGGGTATATCCTTATGTCAGCAGACAAAACATATCTCATGGAGGAGTAATAATGCACTGATATTAACAACCTAAGTTATAACGACATAATATCGTCACTAAATGTTGTTGGAAATATATCAGTAGATTCATAAGCTTATTAACTCCATATAATTGATGTTTTGAAGACTTAGTGTGATAAAGTCAGCTACCATGACTCCTTAAACAGTAACAGTTTAAGAGGTGCTGCATTAAATTTCGATACGCAATTAATTATTCGTTTATGAACGAATTGAGGAAACTAAGTTTGTATCGAATACATTCATGATATGTTTAAGGATCCTATAACTGAAGGGCTATTACCCATAAGTCTTATTAAGAGAGCTCATAGACGGGTATTGGTTAATGGCCATGCGCAATTGCATATCGTACTATGAATGACTAAGTATTAGTTAATTTTCCTCATCAGTTTGATTTTGTACGTCTCTAAGAATATGTCAAGTCGACATAATGGCATATAAGACAAATAAAGTTACAAATCAAACAAAGGGCTTATGCGTATTTTGATCATAACGATTAGGTTTTAAATTAAGGCTATAGTATGATTAATGGGGGTCCTGAGTCGCATAATGATTCAACGGTTGTATTTCTCTGCTATAGTACTTGTTTAATGCTAAAATGAGTGTTAACTCCTGATCAGGCTTATCTAATACTCATAGTAAATGATTACTCGGCTAAGTGGGAGAATGTAAGATTAAATATATTACGTATTAATATTTAATCTGTAGCCATTATAATCATTTACATAATATAGATCAAAATATATAACAATCCTATTAAATAATTAGTTGGTAATTGTTGATGGACCATATTACCCTTATTAACTAATTAGGGTTTCCTCCTGGGTGCTTATATAAGGAGAATTATGTGGAGGTTAAGGGGTTTTTTTTTACTCAGTTACACATTAGACACAACCCATTAGCCATAACATCAATAATATTCGACCTCCATCTCCATACCGATTCCCTTATCGGTTTTTCTAAGCCACCATCATCAGTCAGCACCCTAAGGAGGAACCAGACCAAGATGACAATCATGTCAACCCTTAATGGATTCTTTGCTAACCTGTGCTGATGCAACCAAAGGTATGTTTTCATGTTTTCCTTTATGTTCAAAACAGAACTGAACCAACAGCAACACCATATCGTGGTAAGGAGAAAGTGATCGTGGATTCCTGATTTTGGACTTTCTACACACTTTTCTTACCTTTGTCAATAAGTTGGCTGTGAATTCCTAATTTTGGAGATATTGCACATATGGTGGTTACCATCTCCCTTATCATCATTCTTTCCTTCCTTATCACAGCGCGAACTTATGCTTAAAAATGAACTTTCGTATTGCACTAATCAACAGAAAGAGCCATAAGAGCAAGTGAGCATCCCATTATACTAATACACAATTGTTTGTTTGCTTTTTAAATGTGTCTATACCAAGTCTTCCCTTTCAGAAATATGCTATCAGATGGCTTCCTCCATTCTCTTTTGTGAAATCAGCATACTCTTTAGCTGTTTCTGCAACTGCGCCCTTGTCTCGTAGTTAGAAGCCAGCCTTCTATCTAAATTCTCTTTCATAGCTTGAAGCTCGGATTTCCTCATTTCAGCTGCAGCTATGTCAGAATTGTTCGAACAGCCAGCACTGTATTGAAGTTGGATGAAACTCGAGTTCAGCTGTGCAAACGATCAACAGAATTATGAAACAAACATACATACAGTGAGTGCAAATAAAATCCTTCAGTCACAAGTTCTATGGCACAGCAGGTCAAAAGATTCTGATAATTCAAATAGTTATAACATTACAAATAAATAGATTATATTTACCTCATTCACACAACTCCTCAACTCCTCCACACGCCTTTCGCAGTCGGTTGCAAACGTCTCCGCTCGAACCCTAAATTCATGAATATCACCAACTTTCAAAGCATAATACTTATCCTTCTCCTTCTCCAACTCCTCCAGACTTTCCACTTCACTTTTCAAAACCCTAATTTACAACCAAAACCATCAACATCACCTAACAAGTGGTAATTACTAATTTGAGATTACGAACCTGAGCTGCTGGATCTGACGAAGATAAACTGAATCGAGATGATCGAGTTGAGATTTGATGGAAGAAATGATGAATTGTTGTGAGGCGACTTTGTGTTCAAGTTTCAAACACCTTTGCTCGATGGATCTGATGGCTTGAAGCTTGGAAGCTAGGGTTTGAGATTTGCTGAGCTGGAGATCTTTCTCGGCCTGTAAATTGTTACGATTGATTAATGTGGAGAGAGTGTGTGAAGCTAGGAAGAGTACCTGGAGAAGAGAGAGGCGTTGGTTTCTGGAATCTTCCATTTGTTGGAGCCTCTCTTTGAAGGTAGATGAAACCGCCATTGTAGGGTGACGTAAGCACGGAACAGATTTGGAATTTGGAGGGAGAGTAACTGTCTGTGGTGGCAGCATGTAGTAATATTAAATATTGGGGTTTTCAGTTTTCACCTCACAACTGCCGTCTAAAAATTGAATAAGAATAACGTCTAAAATTGACGGTGCATTTTGGGAAATTAGTTGTTTATCTTTGAAGTAGCGTATGCCCGGTTAAAATAACATAGTCTAGTCTGGTCGGAGTAGGGTAACAGGGCTTTCCAAGTTAGGGAGTGCAGTGGCCTAACACAAGAAAATCGTCATTTAAAAAAAACGTTGTAATTGTTTAAAATGAAAGCAAATTTCTTGGTCGGGATCTATATTACGATTTACGTTTGCAAGTTTATCGGTAATATATTATATGATGTTAGCCACCATTAAGCATCACGCATCCAACATGAGGGAGGTAAATCACTTAGGGTGTAAGGGGTGCACCTCTCATAAGATGGGGGAAATTTCTTCCATTAAAAATAAAAAAAACAAAAAAAGGCATGATTGGTTGAATAGTAGTGGGTCCCACCTTTACACCCTCTCCCTCACATTCCCCGCATGTAGCAAGTCTTCACCGCTTTCAACCTCTCCGCGCGGCAAATATAAGGATGGCGGCATAATCCCCGTGCGCCAAATCAGTTCCCTGCTAGCCTTGCCGCTTGCACCCCGTATGCTCTTATGTCTTATTAGATGTGGGTGACATCTGTGACAACTGGTGATTTACGGCTCCTAATTATGTAATCAACAGGTGATTAACGCGATAATAAATAGTGTTTACGATGCAACTTAACTTAATTAGGCCTTTGGAGTTCCCAGGAATGTTTATCCGACTTTACAGTGCGCGAACGGTGATTTGCGGAGAAACATGCTAAACGTTAAACGATAACGGATTAAAACAGTACGAAATACTGACAATAATTAATTTCCTTTACAAACTTTTTGATCTTTGTTTTTTTTCTATTTTGTCGACTTCTTGGAAAACAAGATATGGAAATCAAAAGCAAACTACTCCTACACTCAAATATGGCATGCTTAATAATTTTATAATACAAAAAGCAAATGCCTTAGACTTTTTACTTGTAGATGTCGGCCAAACTTATCTTCTATCATCATTTTATATACTAATCAAACCTTACAACCCAACCTCCACTAATCAAACTTTACGGCACACATCCCACATTCATTACTTTTCCAACAATTTTATATACACACAAAGAAAAACACAGACTAAAAGTCTGACTTTTCCCCTCTCCCTCGATCTATACATATACAATATACATCACAAACAAAATGCACAGAGCCAAACACCCCTTCGATCTCCTCTCCCTCTCCAACTGAACTCCGGTGACCGGAGTTTAATCTGACCGGCGACCAGCACAGGGCCGACAATGGGCTGTCGGCGTCTCTTTTTATCCGGCGGATAACCCTCACACCCACCCCCTTCCTCTTCGAGCTACCTGGTCGCTGGACTCCGGCGGTGGTGAGCGGCGGCATCGGAATCAGGAGAGAGAGAGAGAGGCAATGAGAGAGAGAGAACGACGTTGACTTCTGTTCGGACGATGGAGCTCCGGCAACCGCGGTTCCATCTCCGATTCGGGCTTCGGTTCAGCAAGTTTGAGTTTCGCGGCAACTCGGTCCGGGTTTAAACGGGTCAATCCTGGTTCAACTCGGTTTGACCGAGTCAACTCAAGCAATACGGGTCCAAGTTTGGTTCAGATTCGTGACAGGTGCACAGTGGTTCGGGAATCGGGTTTCAGTCCGCTTCGGGTGTCTTGGTGCGGCTCCGTCAACAAGTCAGCGGGTTCGAGTTGTGGGTCTCGGCTCATGTTTCAGGTCACCGCTCGGCTCAAGTTTAAATGCTCCAGGTCTTGCTCGTTTCATTTTCGGTTTAAGTTTTAGTCTAGTTTAATTCGGGTTTTGTTTGGATTGCGGGTCGGTTTCTACTCAGGTCACAACCTTGGGTTACAATGTTTCGGGATCATCTTACGAGCAGTTCATATTTCGGTTCGATTTGGGCAGCCGTAGCCGACATCAAGTTCAGTCAACAAGTCAACGTTTCAAGTTTGGGATACGGTTCAGACTCGGGTCGGTCAACCTTGATCAGCGGCTCGATATTTTTGACGGGGAAGACTTGGTAAAAATCAACGATGCTTTTATTTCGTTATATTATAGTTTTATTTAATACGTGGGAAACGAGCTCGAAACGATTTAACTATAATTTACGCTTCTTGAAATATTTAGCAAATTGATATAGTGTTTGGATCTTGGTTGAAGTTTGATAAAAATAACGACAACTTGCGTTGTCGGGGGCGTCCAAAAACAGAGGAAACTCTGCCCGTTTTTCGAGAAAAATCCGTAAAAGAAATACGTATTTAATATAAGAACACAACAGATCGACTACAAACGACTTTTATGGAAATGAGTACAAGCTTATAATATTTTCGAAAACCCTTTTCGACAAACAAAGACAACGATTCGAAATTTATTTATAAAAATAAATATAGTTTTTATATTTATTTCAAATATAGCACAACACAAATTCGTTTTACCAAAATAAATATAGTTTATATATTTATTTTAAATATCGTACAACACGAATTCTTTTACAAAAATAAATATAGTTATATATTTATTTTCAAACACAATAACTTGACAATTCTTTTGTAAAATAAATATAACTTTTTATATTTATTTCAAACACCTCAAACGGCATACGATATATATAATACGAGGTTATTATATATTCTTTTCATAAAACACTAGTCACATACACATACGACCTCTCGGAACGACAAACACTATCCTATCGATATATTTATATTTTTATAAATAATTATATATTCGAATTTCTCGAAAAATAAGTACTTTCTAGACTTAGTAAACGAAACTTAACAAGTATAACTTAATTGTTTTTATTAAATTAACAACATATCAACAGATCGTTCGGTTAACGATTCGGTAAAGCTCGATGACATGTAGTTTAGTTACCGTATTATTTAGAAACTTATAAGATATTCCGTGTTAGGAATATTGTAGAATGCACGCTAGCGAGTCTCATCTTGGAAACGACATCACGAAGTCGTAATTAGCTAACTTTGCACAAGGAAATTCAGGTGAGTTCATAACCCCACTTTTTACGGCTTTACATTTTTATAAATGTTTTCGGGGTGGAAAGACATGCACATTTTACAAGAACATACAAAGTTTTGAACGAACGAAAACTCGTATTTCTAAATCATATTACGAATGGATTTCGAGGAACTCAAATGATTTATGAAAGGTTTATACTAAACATACCGGTTTTTACAAAACAAATGCGTATTATCAAAATGTGAATGATTTTCATGACTTGGGGAGGTTCAGCCTTAGAGGCTGGGGAGGTCAGCCTTAGAGGCTGGGAGGTTCAACCTTAGAGGTTGGGGAGGCTTAGCCTTAGAGGCTGGGGTAAAATATATGTTACATAGAGGTGTATGCGAGACCCGTCACACTTCACAGAAATGTATGCGAGACCCGTCACATTTCTCATTTTATTACTTAGAGGTGTATGCGAGACCCGTCACACTTCTCAGAAATGTATGCGAGACCCGTCACATTTCTCATTTTGTTGCTTAGAAGTGTAAGCGAGACCCGTCACACTTCTCATTTTGTTACAAGTATTACTCTTTTGCTATAAAGACATATCGACAACCACTTTTGTTGAAACTTTATCTATATCATATTGACAATTTTTGCAAAACAAAGCTTCTTTTTCCTTATTGCTACATACCAGGGACTTACATACATACTTACAAAAATACTTGTTTTATACAAATTAAATACCATGTTTTATACAAATTCAAGGCATAGGATTATGCGGGTATGGAGTCAAGTCAGGGTGGGCATTGACGGTTATACGAACATTACAAATACGAAGTTTCCATATAACTTGACAAGAAAATGATTTCTAAATTCGTTTTCTCAATATTACTTCGCAAACCGGTTATTCAAAAGATTTATTCCAAATCTTTTACAAACAAACTATGAACTCGCTCAACTTTTTGTTGATTTTTCTCGCATGTTCTTTCTCAGGTTGCATTTCAAAGTTAAGGCACGATTGGAATAGGAGAACCATGAAGAGTCGAGTACTTAGCGGGCGTTAAATTTCTAAAAGACTTAACTTTTTGCTTCCGCTGTGCAATGAAGATACCAGTCCAGTCACGCCAGCTCTGATTTTTTTGGGGTGTGACAGATTGGTATCAGAGCCATAGGTTACAGCCATAGGTCACCCTAGCTCTGATCCCAGATTGGTATCAGAGCTATAGGTTACAGCGAATTAGGTTTCAGTTGTGATACCTAGGCTCTAACCTCACTTTTCTCTGGGACTTAGACTATTAAGACATTGAATACATACAGAACGCCTAGTACTCGAATATGGTCTCCAACCGTTGCCGAAAAACAAACAGTCAATTTTTTTTCAAACATACGCTAAAGTTATGTTTTACACACGGTACACGAAACGATTACATACAGTACACAAAACTCTGAGAGTTTAGGAAACATGCATTTAAGACCTTCGGAAACTTATTAAAGGTCATCATGTAGGAACCGCGAATATTAACTCGGGCACACACTATTATCCATATTGTCTATGATGTTTTAACTTCCCGAGCAGACATCCTACGCATAACGAAGCGCGAGTGCACAGGTATACGTGAAACTTAAGCTATACATCAACGGATGTTGAAGTACGACACATACGACTTTCGAGGAAGCGACAGTGGGCATGCGGTCCTGCAAACGACACGAGTCATGCTAAGGAGAAGACGTATATCTCCGCATTCCCCCTATCTTATTAACGACGAATACGCTATGTTCGACATTCCATGGTAATGTCACCTAACAACTGGTCGTCACATGAAACCCCGGGTAAAGTCCTTAAATTTCTTTTATTGAAATTTCGACTTTCACATTTACTGAGTAGATTTTCGTATTTCTACTCCTCTTAATGGTCATTGTGTCACGATCATTTCTTTCAGTATAGCGAATATTCATTTGCTTCATTTCTTGAAAATTTATATATTACGCATGCATCGTTTGTTACACATGTGGTTTCGAATAAGCGTTACATCCAAGTTCAAATATTGCTTCGCTAAACCTAATTATTGATTTGTGATTCGAATGACTCGCATTATTGTAACTGTTGGCTCTTTTGTTACCAAGTCAACACATTTTCTTGAAATTTCTTTTATTTTCAAGTTACATACATGGTTTTTCGTTGTGACCATGCCGAAAGTTTTCTTGTTGATACATGTATTTGTTGTCGGATTGGGCTGAAACCAAGTTCAATTGCTTGAGCTTGTTCATTACACGTATTCAATTCAGGACACCATATGATGTATTGGGAGCATCATATTCAAAATTCGTTTTAACAAGTGTTTCATTTGTTCCAAGTCGAAGTAAACTTGTTTGGCATTCGACTCCATTAAATTATTTGTTGATTTCGACACCTTGTGGTGGTGTTTTCACTAACTTAAAGCTTGTGCTAAACTCGTTTACACATCTCATACACGGATTTAATTATTGAATTGCTTTAAATCCGCTTTGGTTTATCACATTACAACAGTCTTAATACAATAGTGTGTTAAGACAATGGTACACAAATTCATTTCTATATTTCGGTGTACCTACTAACGGTTCTTTCATTATCGATTGAAAGTTTTGCGATATTCATTATTTCTTCATCTGCAATCGAACCAGTAATTCTTTGGTGTATCATCTTCAATTGAAAATCCTTTGATGTTTGTTTGGAACAAACATTCAAATTTGCTTTGTTGAATCTTCATTTGACTTCAAACACGGTGAACTTGTTTGATCACCGCTATTATTGAATTATTTAAAGCACTACGACACCTTGTAGTATCAGTACAAATTTGTAGCTTGGGCTAATCATGATTGAGCGTTTCATGCAAAACACAGGTGATACTTGTTCGATCACCCCTATTATTGAATTGTTTCATTCATTGCGACACCTTGTGGCGTCGGTATGACTTGCAGCTTGCGCTGATCATGATCGAGCGTTCCATGCAAACTATTACATTTGAGATTGTTGATTCTAAGTTCATCCAGTGGGTGTTATTGCTTGTAGAACTCATTTACACGTGGTAAACGGACATAAGGAACTCGATTGGTCGAAGTTCCTGTTCATTGTTGGGTCCCTGTTGACTTAGTCACACTAGTGACTGTATCTATACGACTTGTTTCCTTTGACATCGATTTGCTGAAACACATTGATTGTAAACCGTTGGGTTCTTATTGTTGAGGAATGTCATTAAATTCACATGATTCGAATAAGTCTTGTTTTGATCACGCGGTCATTCACTTTGTTATTATTCGGACTTACCTGTGAACAACACAATTCTGAGGAGATAACATAGTCTAAATTTCGAGGACGAAATTTCTGTAACAGGGGGAGAATGTGACAACTGGTGATTTACGGCTCCTAATTATGTAATCAACAGGTGATTAACGCGATAATAAATAGTGTTTACGATGCAACTTAACTTAATTAGGCCTTTGGAGTTCCCAGGAATGTTTATCCGACTTTACAGTGCGCGAACGGTGATTTGCGGAGAAACATGCTAAACGTTAAACGATAACGGATTAAAACAGTACGAAATACTGACAATAATTAATTTCCTTTACAAACTTTTTGATCTTTGTTTTTTTTCTATTTTGTCGACTTCTTGGAAAACAAGATATGGAAATCAAAAGCAAACTACTCCTACACTCAAATATGGCATGCTTAATAATTTTATAATACAAAAAGCAAATGCCTTAGACTTTTTACTTGTAGATGTCGGCCAAACTTATCTTCTATCATCATTTTATATACTAATCAAACCTTACAACCCAACCTCCACTAATCAAACTTTACGGCACACATCCCACATTCATTACTTTTCCAACAATTTTATATACACACAAAGAAAAACACAGACTAAAAGTCTGACTTTTCCCCTCTCCCTCGATCTATACATATACAATATACATCACAAACAAAATGCACAGAGCCAAACACCCCTTCGATCTCCTCTCCCTCTCCAACTGAACTCCGGTGACCGGAGTTTAATCTGACCGGCGACCAGCACAGGGCCGACAATGGGCTGTCGGCGTCTCTTTTTATCCGGCGGATAACCCTCACACCCACCCCCTTCCTCTTCGAGCTACCTGGTCGCTGGACTCCGGCGGTGGTGAGCGGCGGCATCGGAATCAGGAGAGAGAGAGAGAGGCAATGAGAGAGAGAGAACGACGTTGACTTCTGTTCGGACGATGGAGCTCCGGCAACCGCGGTTCCATCTCCGATTCGGGCTTCGGTTCAGCAAGTTTGAGTTTCGCGGCAACTCGGTCCGGGTTTAAACGGGTCAATCCTGGTTCAACTCGGTTTGACCGAGTCAACTCAAGCAATACGGGTCCAAGTTTGGTTCAGATTCGTGACAGGTGCACAGTGGTTCGGGAATCGGGTTTCAGTCCGCTTCGGGTGTCTTGGTGCGGCTCCGTCAACAAGTCAGCGGGTTCGAGTTGTGGGTCTCGGCTCATGTTTCAGGTCACCGCTCGGCTCAAGTTTAAATGCTCCAGGTCTTGCTCGTTTCATTTTCGGTTTAAGTTTTAGTCTAGTTTAATTCGGGTTTTGTTTGGATTGCGGGTCGGTTTCTACTCAGGTCACAACCTTGGGTTACAATGTTTCGGGATCATCTTACGAGCAGTTCATATTTCGGTTCGATTTGGGCAGCCGTAGCCGACATCAAGTTCAGTCAACAAGTCAACGTTTCAAGTTTGGGATACGGTTCAGACTCGGGTCGGTCAACCTTGATCAGCGGCTCGATATTTTTGACGGGGAAGACTTGGTAAAAATCAACGATGCTTTTATTTCGTTATATTATAGTTTTATTTAATACGTGGGAAACGAGCTCGAAACGATTTAACTATAATTTACGCTTCTTGAAATATTTAGCAAATTGATATAGTGTTTGGATCTTGGTTGAAGTTTGATAAAAATAACGACAACTTGCGTTGTCGGGGGCGTCCAAAAACAGAGGAAACTCTGCCCGTTTTTCGAGAAAAATCCGTAAAAGAAATACGTATTTAATATAAGAACACAACAGATCGACTACAAACGACTTTTATGGAAATGAGTACAAGCTTATAATATTTTCGAAAACCCTTTTCGACAAACAAAGACAACGATTCGAAATTTATTTATAAAAATAAATATAGTTTTTATATTTATTTCAAATATAGCACAACACAAATTCGTTTTACCAAAATAAATATAGTTTATATATTTATTTTAAATATCGTACAACACGAATTCTTTTACAAAAATAAATATAGTTATATATTTATTTTCAAACACAATAACTTGACAATTCTTTTGTAAAATAAATATAACTTTTTATATTTATTTCAAACACCTCAAACGGCATACGATATATATAATACGAGGTTATTATATATTCTTTTCATAAAACACTAGTCACATACACATACGACCTCTCGGAACGACAAACACTATCCTATCGATATATTTATATTTTTATAAATAATTATATATTCGAATTTCTCGAAAAATAAGTACTTTCTAGACTTAGTAAACGAAACTTAACAAGTATAACTTAATTGTTTTTATTAAATTAACAACATATCAACAGATCGTTCGGTTAACGATTCGGTAAAGCTCGATGACATGTAGTTTAGTTACCGTATTATTTAGAAACTTATAAGATATTCCGTGTTAGGAATATTGTAGAATGCACGCTAGCGAGTCTCATCTTGGAAACGACATCACGAAGTCGTAATTAGCTAACTTTGCACAAGGAAATTCAGGTGAGTTCATAACCCCACTTTTTACGGCTTTACATTTTTATAAATGTTTTCGGGGTGGAAAGACATGCACATTTTACAAGAACATACAAAGTTTTGAACGAACGAAAACTCGTATTTCTAAATCATATTACGAATGGATTTCGAGGAACTCAAATGATTTATGAAAGGTTTATACTAAACATACCGGTTTTTACAAAACAAATGCGTATTATCAAAATGTGAATGATTTTCATGACTTGGGGAGGTTCAGCCTTAGAGGCTGGGGAGGTCAGCCTTAGAGGCTGGGAGGTTCAACCTTAGAGGTTGGGGAGGCTTAGCCTTAGAGGCTGGGGTAAAATATATGTTACATAGAGGTGTATGCGAGACCCGTCACACTTCACAGAAATGTATGCGAGACCCGTCACATTTCTCATTTTATTACTTAGAGGTGTATGCGAGACCCGTCACACTTCTCAGAAATGTATGCGAGACCCGTCACATTTCTCATTTTGTTGCTTAGAAGTGTAAGCGAGACCCATCACACTTCTCATTTTGTTACAAGTATTACTCTTTTGCTATAAAGACATATCGACAACCACTTTTGTTGAAACTTTATCTATATCATATTGACAATTTTTGCAAAACAAAGCTTCTTTTTCCTTATTGCTACATACCAGGGACTTACATACATACTTACAAAAATACTTGTTTTATACAAATTAAATACCATGTTTTATACAAATTCAAGGCATAGGATTATGCGGGTATGGAGTCAAGTCAGGGTGGGCATTGACGGTTATACGAACATTACAAATACGAAGTTTCCATATAACTTGACAAGAAAATGATTTCTAAATTCATTTTCTCAATATTACTTCGCAAACCGGTTATTCAAAAGATTTATTCCAAATCTTTTACAAACAAACTATGAACTCGCTCAACTTTTTGTTGATTTTTCTCGCATGTTCTTTCTCAGGTTGCATTTCAAAGTTAAGGCACGATTGGAATAGGAGAACCATGAAGAGTCGAGTACTTAGCGGGCGTTAAATTTCTAAAAGACTTAACTTTTTGCTTCCGCTGTGCAATGAAGATACCAGTCCAGTCACGCCAGCTCTGATTTTTTTGGGGTGTGACAACATCAATACGCAGGATTAATCATAAAACCTCCATAGCAAATTCCTACGTAATGAAGCATCCCAAGTGGGTGTTGCTCTTATCAACCTATGTTTATATCACGGTTTTGTTCCATACGGTCCGTAAATTACACATTAGTCTTCACTATCCACTCATATATAACACATTTGGCTATTTGTCACACACCGACTTTCCACGTGTCACCAGTGGGCCGGTGGGGAGTATCGTGACGTAGTTGGTATCATCATAGTCAAACAACACAATATATAAATGCACAGCAGAAGCAAAGATAATATATTACAATCCGAATATAACGTAATATCCAAGTATTACAACGGAAAGTAAAGGATCCAAAGGCGGATCTTAAAACATAAACATTGTTCAACAGACTTTAGACGCCTAGAACTTGCAAGATTCCTTATTAACGTCCTGAGCAGCTTCCAGCCTATTACGTACTTGTACCTGTCACTTAGACTTTTGAAAATACGTCAGTTTTCACTGGTAAATACACTCAACCGACTCATTTTGAAAATGTTTATGAAAATTTGTTTAGGTGCACAAGGCACGTAAATATTTCGACACTTGGATTAAAATGCACAAGGCAAAATTAATCTTTTATACTTGGGACAAACTATATTTCATGTTATCAGTTTTACATAACTTGCTCTACATACGGGGCCCGGATATATGCCGGTTCAAGATTAACCGACACACCACTATTCCCCTATTGAGAATCCCTTATTGGGTAAAATAAATTAATAAACATATGGCATCTGTCAGGTGTATGCCTACACCCCATGCTTAGGTCGTGGCCATTGCATTTAATGAGTCAAGGATATCCAGGACACGGTCGCATTAATCCCCAATGTTTCAGTCAAGCAATACGAATTAAAAACAGGTTATTTGGATTTCCCGACTTATTGGTCTTTGAATCCCATACCTGACCATGCGGTATTTATATTACCGTATCCCAAGCCCGTAATAGGGAAAATAAGTTAAGAGTATTTACCTGAGCTAGCTCCTGTCGTAAATAGCAAGAATTATAATAACTCAGCTGTATTCACTTAAGTAAGCGTAGGTACAATTTACCGGAAGGCTCTAGTCTGGAATGATGGTATAAATAACCAATTAGAATGCTAACGGGTCTTTAATTAAGCCTAAGCTTAGACCGGTTAATTATACGGTTCAAACGCACGATTAGGCGAAGACCGGAATAGAATGTGATTTAGACCCGACAAGTTCGGAGACTTGCTTAATATGGGTATTTCATACACATTCTGGATTATGAGATAAAACCGATAAGGTTTGACCTGTTTCGGCTAATTTATGTAAACTAGTTACATAAGCCGAACCGAACGCGTAATAAGCGTAACGGGTATCCGTAAGAGCCATATACAGGTTTCCTAAGTTAATATGCTTCAAATATGTTGTGACATCAGTAAGATGTCTTTTATTATGCCCGAAACGAATTTAAACACAAACTATGCCCCGTGGGGGTAGTTTGGTCATTTAAAAGATTATAAAAGAGTTTAAGTATTTACCTGAGTTACAGGTCTGATATAATCAGCAACAATACTTATTTTACTAAGTTATAACAGTAGGGTAAAGTATATATGTGAAATTTATCAATTATAACCAACTATGCACCGTAGGGGCATTTTGGTAATTTCACATAAGCCGAAAAGCTCAAAACTGAAGTCTGAGTTTAACAACCTTTGCTTACTGTTAAAATATCATAATTTACCTCAAATATCAGTAGGTATCAACCTTTGTATGTTTAAAATAGTTCTAGTACATACTATGCATTAAAAACTCTTAATCAGGCGATTAGAAGCCGTTTCCGGGTTCTATATAGAAACCTGATATTTTTATTATTCCAGCAGGCTTAAAATAATTTATTTATCATTTAAAATCAGTAGCAAAAGGTTTGGAGTCGATTAGATATGTAAAACTCATTTTATGGCCCGTAAGGGCAAAACCAACAATTACCGGATTAAGCCTACGACTATGAGTTATGCTCAGCCTAAAGTTTATTAAAAATCTTCAAAAATCCCAAAATAATATATTACATCAGTGCGTAATAAGTTTGATGTCAAAAAGTAGGCTTAAATAGGCCATACGCTAATTACGCCTTTTAATTAACATAAAGCTTCTTAATTACGCTAATGAGCATAACTCTCAATCTACACCTCAAACTGATGTCAAACTTTGCATACAAGTTTATATATCAGTAACTAAGGTTTCTACACTTTTACTTTTCACAGATCATGTTTTAAGGTGAAAAGGGCATAATGGTCAACATATGAGCAATTAACGGAATCATCCGCATTAATTGGTTAACTAATGAACCATGGTGTATAATCACAGAGGGTTATACTAGCATATAACCTGGTCCAAATGAAGCTCTTAGGTATTTTTAAATCATACCAAAACGGGTCAGAACTGAAGTCAAAGCAAAAGTCAAAGCTTTGCGACTTTCGGTTCCGAAGCGGGTCTAAACAGTAAATTGTCGGGTTGAACATGTTTAGACATGCCCTTACACTAATTACCAAGTTATATTAATGATCAAACAGGTTGTACGTGTTCTACATTGCTAATCATGCATAAATTAGAAAGTAAGTATCCTGTTGACTTTTTATTAGCAAGTTTGACCCGACATTTGACCTAGTTAGAGTGGGAATCAGGGGGGAACCCTTTCAAGGGTTTATTACCCACATAATTACCAACTTATAACTACTTTTGATTCGACTAATCACTGGACCATTAGTGATTAATCTTAAAGTCAACCGTTAATTACGACGGTTTGACTTTTAAGCTATAACTAAGCAAAAACTTAACTAAGAAAGGTTAAGTAAACTTACAAGAGTCCTATGAACGACAGAGATCACTTGAGAGAAGTCTTGAGCTCCAGAAATGATCAGAGAAGCTGAAGTGAGGTGTGAAGAACTTGTTGCAACATCATGGCCTTTTATAGTGTTTAAATCACCATAGAATGTTGACACACAAGTCTACCACTGACCACAATTCATCTACAAGTGTCCCTAAGTGTCTAGGAGTCACTTAGGGGTCGCCCATGAAGTGAAAAATCTGATTAAAGGTCGGTTAAGCGTGAATACAAGAGGCTGTTTGAAGTTTCTGCATCTGTGTGTCTGACGCGGCCCGCGTAAGACATCTTAATCTCTTACGCGGCCCGCCTGGACCTCATTTTCAGAACTTCACATTTTCAAGTTTTCGCATATTGTCCCTTGGCCTTTCGAAGTGTCAACTAACTTATATTTTGCACTTTGAGCCCTCCATATTGACACATAAGGGCCTCAAGACTTGTACTCCTTTTGTTAAGTCCTTGGCCACTCGGTTATTACCCGAAAAGTCATGATTTTCAACGTTGACGCTTTAACCCCTCGCATACGAATATTGCCATAACTTTCTCATATTTTAACGAAACCTTGTGAAATTTTTATCACTTATTCTAGTGAGCATAATCAATCTTTACAAAGCTTCGGGTTTGCTAAAAGGTCACTCAGAGGTATACTTTAAACATGTTGACACATTTAACCCCTGCAGTTTGTAATTTCTCACTTTCTTTCACATTTAGCTTCGTATGATCCATGATTTATTCGCTTGAAGGTATGAGCATCATGTAGGGTTAATGTACAATATATTTATCCATTGTTGACAATTTGAACCCTTATATTCACATACTTTTCATGTTTGTCAACTTTAGTCCCTCTAGAGTATTCTTTCACACGTTCAAGCTTATGACACGTTTCAATACATTATAGGACGTGAATTTTCGAGGTGTTACACTATTGTAACCAGTTGTCATGAATTTTTATATATTATAATATTATAAAATTATCTTGTTATTACCTATAACCTAATATCTAATTCTTTGCACCAACTAAATTGAAACATAGATGTTTGTATTAAATTTGAACTGAACCAAAAAAAAGTTGCGGGAATAACCAAACTTCAATGAAGTTGTTCTCCTACCAGGGCAAACACGGTCGTACCTAGAAGCTTCTAAATCTAGGCAACGGTCTAGAGCCTCCAAAAAATAAGGCCTCTAAATAAAAAAAAACAAGAACATAAAATTCAAACAGAACTGGTGTTCTTGGCTGAGGATCGTGTTAGACACGGGTCCCTTAAAACAAATTTCGTGTCTCCCAGGAGAACACGTTTGTTTCCAGGATACAACAGCCCGAAGCAGTTGCACTGCCGGTCTTGACTCCAACCCGGAGGTGTACCTTGCTGCTTGAAGATGAAGAAGAATTTAGTAGAGAGAAAGTTGTTTGCTCTGTAATTCGATGTGTTGAATCTGCTGAAGGAGCCTCCTATTTATACAGCAGGTCTTGAAGAAACTGAAAAAACGAATTAAATGGGTGAATTAAACTACATTAAACATCTTCAATGCACTTTAATTCGTCATTTAATTCTCAGTCAAAGCCATTAACTCGTCAGTTTAAATGCTGAAGTGTAACTGCACTGGCATTAACTTTTTGAAGCTTCTACGCGCGCGCGCAGGTCGGCACGCTCATTCAGATGATCTAGCGTAGGCCTGGAACTAGCGTAGGCCTGGTTAAGACAACATAATCTAGTCTGACCGAAGTAGGGTAACAGGGCTCTCCAATTTAGGGAATGCGGTGGCCTAACACAAGAAAATTGTCATTTAAAAAAACGTTGTAATTGTTTAAAATGAAAGCAAATTGCTTGGTCGGGATCTATATTACGATTTACGTTTGCAAGTTTATCGGTAATATATTATATGATGTTAGCCACCATTAAGCATCACGCATCCAACATGAGAGAGGTAAATCACTTAGGGTGTAAGGGGTGCACCTCTCATAAGATGGGGGAAATTTCCACCCACCCAATCATATTGTGTCATGTCATTTGCTCTCTCATTCTCCACTCTTGCTCAAAGACACATGGGGTGGTTTCCCGCATACCATTAAAAATAAAAAACAAGAAAAGGCATGATAGGTTGAATAGTAGTGGGTCCCACCTTTACACCCTCTCCCTCACATTCCCCGCATGTAGCAAATCTTCACCGCTTTCAACCTCCCCGCGTGGCAAATATAAGGATGGCGGCATAATCCCCGTGCGCCAAATCAGTTCCCTGCTAGCCTTGCCGCTTGCACCCCGTATGCTCTTATGTCTTATTAGATGTGGGTGACATCAACACGCAGGATTAATCATAAAACCTCCATAGCAAATTCCTACGTAATGAAGCATCCCAAGTGGGTGGTGCTCTTATCAACCTATGTTTATATCACGGTTTTCTTCCATACGGTCCGTAAATTACACATTAGTCTTCACTATCCACTCATATATAACACATTTGGCTATTGTAACCAGTTGTCATGAATTTTTATATATTATAATATTATAATATTATCTTGTTATTACCTATAACCTAATATCTAATTCTATGCACCAACTAAATTGAAACATAGATGTTTGTATTAAATTTGAACTGAACCAAAAAAAGTTGCGGGAATAACCAAACTTCAATGAAGTTGTTCTCCTACCAGGGCAAACACGGTCGTACCTAAAAGCTTCTAAATCTAGGCAACGGTCTAGAGCCTCCAAAAAATAAGGCCTCTAAATATTTTAAAAATCTTTATATAGCATGTGTATTTTGTATTATACCAAATAAATAACCAATTTTTAAATAAAAGAGCCTAATTCCAACTCCAACCAATATACAATTTGTATTTAATCTAGGGCCATTGTTATTTTCACTAACTGTAACGTCGCACATGCCCATTTTGCTCAATGGTGTCGCCGATTGGGGAAAATTAGATGTGAAATTAATAGTGTCGCAAGGATAATCAAGGTTGGTTAATGGCTATTTTTTATAGTAATATCTATATATTGCGATTAACTTAATCACTGTTCTCCCTAAATTCTTAATTGATATTTTGAATCTTTGAATTTTGAAATTGTGCTTGCGACTGAGACTTAGAAGGAAGAAAGAAGAATTGATGTTTTCTTTATAATCATTCAATGGGCCATGCCTTTGTAGTTTGCTTAGGGGTCTACAGAAACATTGGAACGGCCCTGAGGGCAAATAAGTGGATTCATCTTCCATGTCACTAAACATGTTGCACATGCCTTTGTAACCATCCGATTGATCTAATTATTGGCTCAATAGATCTTGATGCCCTTTAGTCGCCACCCTTCTTATGAACCCTTTGATCGCCTATCTGATATCGTTCAGCCCCGTAACATTTGACATAAATGGGACATTGTTGCCTAAGAATGGTGTCATAGCTTAGCTCATTTGTATGGCTTTTCCATAGAAGATTTTGATACGGAAACACACAACGGTTATTGATAACAGGAAAACATCCAATTTAAAGTATTAGGAAATCCCTATTAGACATATTAGTGGAATGGAACGTGAAAATACATAACAAATATTGTTGCTAGGTGGTTATAGATGACTCAAGATTCAAGAGAGCCGAAAATTGAGTTGCTCACCAGAGAATACGAAGTGGACAAGTGGAGGCAAATAAAGATATAGGTTAACAAACAATCTAACCCCTTAAGGTCAAAGATCAGACCAGACTTGTTATGGGTTAGCAAACATTGTTCACCAAGCCCTTAATTCTAAAAAATGTGATCAAATCATAATATGGACATACCAGATTAACCACAAGTGTAGCTTTTTTCATTAAAAAAAGAATGTAAACTAATGATCTTTAAATTGAAAACCACACAAACCATAAAACCGAATCATATTCAAACGGTTTGTCTGTTCCACCCAAGATACTGCATTACATCAAATTTGAGTAAAAGACAAGGTTATACCAATCTCGAACATATTAAAGTAAAAAATCATATTACATCTTCCAAATATTTCAAGATCTTGTAGTGTATTGTATTGATATCAAGAGGAAAACTTTAGAACTATGTCAGTACGTTTTGCCAATACAAGTGCGTTAATAATTCTTGGTTATTGGTTATTTTCCAACTCACCAACATTACAAGAGAGAACTAGTAAAATGCATGTGAGAAAAAACATAACAGTCAAAAGAATGAATAACAGTCAAAAGAGTGAAAGAAGATACACACAAAGAGAAAAAGGGTTATATTATGAAATTAGTGGTGTGGGATTAGGGTGGTAGACGAGTCAAGTCAAACTCGATATGATTAAACTCAGCTCACCTACTCTAGGATAAGGTTGAGCTCAACTCAATTTCTTGACAAGACTTTATAATGTACACTTGAGCTTAGATCGAGAAGGATTTCAATACCAATTTGAAGAAAACCTAAAATGACTCACATATTTAGAAAAGAGGTAAACCCTACACAAGAGTAACAAAGTTTCCTAGATATTTTATTAAAGGCATTATAAGTTTTATATTCCTTTAACGTTACTCAACTTTCATTATGTGATTCAATATTGTATGATATTCTTTTACAAAGAAAACTAAATAAGTGAGGCAAATGAAACATATAAGCAGGTTTTTAACTCTTTAGAAATATTTTTTTATATATGACTTAAATTGAATAATTGTGAAACTTCATTGTTATTAAATAAATTTACCTCTTATTTCAACTTAATTCTACGAAAAAATAATTATTATGTAGTAATCAAAATTCATATATGTTTCACTAGTGGGAACGTCCGCGCGTTGCGGCGGGTGTCCGACTGATATCTGATTAAATTATGATGTGTATTACGAATCATAACCCATTGCAAGTTCCTAACATTTTAATTGCATAACTCGCGCAAAGTGAGGCGACACATTTTAAAACACAATGGAGTTGCCACATGGCATGTTGTAGATAATGAATAGTTCGTTTGGATAAATATGAGTATTAAGAATATTTTTTTTAAGCATTGGTTAAAAATACGGACTCAGATATTGGCATTGATGAGCGTCAAAAAGGAGACCATCATCAGGGGCGGACCTAGAGTGATAGAAGGGGTAACCTCCGTTGCCCCTTGACGCTCCGGTGACGCTCTGACGATAGTGTAAATTTTGGAAAAATTTGACGTTTTTTCGATTTCGTTGCCCCTTTTATCAAAACATTACCTCTATATGTATTTTCTAGATCCGCCACTGACCATCATGATTCATAATCGTGACTAATTGTTGGCATAGGTGAACAAGGACCATAAAGTGCATAGCCAAAACCATACATATATATCACCATAAACCCCTGTAGTAAAACTACCGGCATATGTTACCATCAGAGTCTTTCAAAACTAGAGGCTATGAACAAATTACAAAACTAGTTATACCAAAATAAATCTTGAATGAGACATATCGACTCCATCAGGATCTGTGTATCGTGAGTAGTCATTCCAATCATTAGTACCCCGTCATAACCTAATAAAAGGTAACGGAAAATTTAGTATAAACAAACTATGTTAAGTATGCAACAATGTGAAATATAAAACTTCTAAATCTACATATGAATCTGTATCAAGTACCTGCATAGTAGTATGCTGTAGAAGCATAGTTGGGAAAATAAGCCACTGTTGGATCCATAAAATCTAGAATCAAGAGAGTAACAGACCTATTCAAAGGTTGATTCATCTTCCATGTCACTAGACATGTTGCATATGCCTTTGTAACCATCCAATTGATCTAATTGTTGGCTCAATAGATCTTGATGCCCTTTAGTCACCACCCTTCTTATGAACCCTTTGATCGCCCATCTGATATCTTCCAGCACCGTAACATTTGACATAAATGGGACATTGTTGCACAAGAATGTTGTCATAGCTTAGCTCATTTGTATGGCTTTTTCATAGAATATTTTGATACGGAAACACACAACGGTTGTTGACAATAGGAAAACATCAAAGTTAAGGTATTAGGAAATCCCTATTAGACATATTAGTGGAATGGAACATGAAAATACATAATAAATACCGTTGCTAGGTGGTTATAAATGACTCAAGATTCAAGAGAGCCGAAAATTGAGTTGCTCACCAGAGAATACGAAGTGGACAAGTGGAGGCAAATAAAGTTATAGGTTAACAAATAATCTAACCACTTAAGGTCAAAGATCAGACCAGACTTGTTATGGGTTAGCAAACATTGTTCACCAAGCCCGTAATTCTAAAAAAATGTGATCAAATCATAATATGGACATACCAGATTAACCACACGTGTAGCTTTTTTTCCTTAAAAAAAATAATGTAAACTAATGATCTTTAAATTGAAAACGACGCAAACCATAAAACCGAATCATATTCAAACGGTTTGTCTGTTCCACCCAATGTAATGCATTACATCAAATTTGAGTAAAAGACAAGGTTATACCAATTTTGAACATATTAAAGTAAAAATCATATTACATCTTCCAAATATTTCAAGATCTTGTAGTGTTTTTTATTGATATCAAGAGGAAAACCTTAGAACTATGCCAATTTTTCCAATACAAGTGCATTAATAATTCTTGGTTATTAGTTATTTTCCAACTCACCAACATTACAAGACAGAACTAGTAAAATGCACGTGAGAAAAACATAATAGTCAAAAGTGTGAAAGAAGATACACGAAGAGCAAAAGGGTTATATTATAAAATTAGTGGTGTGTGATTACGGTGGTAAACGAGTCAAGTGAAACTCGATATTGATTACACTAAGCTCACCTACTCTAGGCTAAGTTCAAGCTCAACTTAATTTCTTGACAAGAATTTATAATGTACACTTGACCTTTAGATCAGGAAGGATTTCAATACCAGTTTGAAGACAACCTAAAATGACTCAGATATTTATAAAGATGTAACGTTACACAAGAGTAACAAAGTTTCCTAGGTATTTTATTAAAGCCATTATACGTTTTATATTCCTTTAACGTTACTCAACTGTCATTATGTGATTCAATATTGTATGATATTTTTTACAAAGAAAAATAAATGAGACAAATGAAACATATAAGCATCTTTGTAACTCCTTACTGATATTTTTTTAAATATGACTTAAATTTAATAATTATGAAACTTCAATGTTATTAAATAAACTTACCTCTTATTTCAACTTAATTCTACGAAAAAATAATCATGTAGTAATCAATTTTCATATATGTTTCGTATATCTTGCTTAATTATAACAAAAGTATTTGTGAGAGCTTGAGTTTGTAGCTTGGTCTCCATAAAAGCTTGAATCGGATGCGCTTAAGCTTGAGTTACTTCATAAAAACCTAATTCATTCCCATCCCTACAAAGAGTTTTAAGTATCCCTTTATTTGTTCACATAACCTGACATGTTAATGACAATATATTCATTTTTTACAAGAAGGATCGTCAATGATAACACAATAAGTATAAAAATTACACTACTGTCAACTATTAACAACAAAGATGAAACTACACTATTATCGACTATTAATAACAAAGATGCGAATGTTAACTTGGTGTTTCTTCATTTACATAAAAGTTTACAATGGACTTATCTAATTATATCGGGTCCTAGATTTTTTATATGCCTAAACCCTTCCCAAACCATCATCACATCCGTTCTTTTGCGCCATACTTGTACTATTGCAATAAATTCTTCCTTTTGCGTCAATTATTTGATACGAGATAATATTCCACAAAAAATCACTTTGTAAACCTTTTGTCTCTTTCATTTTCTTTGTGAATTATCTCAATATCTTTATTGGTTACATTTGTTTTATTTTCTTTCGCTTTCACCAAAACCTACTAAGATGGAATGCATCTTTGGTATCAAATTTCGACTCTTAAAGTGGTCTTTGAATTTGAAGTTTAATAGAACATACACTTCCCAAGAATAACTCATGAATTATCAATACATTCACAAGACAAAATGAGTTAAAAGTTATAAATACTAGTATAAAAGATAACTTGAATTGAAGTAATATCAGAAATATAATTACACAAAGAAAACGTAAGAGATATAAATGATTCCAATGATAAAGATCCCACGATATGGGAGCGAAATAACACCTATGTTAAATAAATATAAGCATATTGTGACATTTGCACATTTTCAATCATTGTACAATTCCAAACATTTTCGTATTCAATAAAATATTGTATTTTATTTACGAAATGCATATCTTCAATCATTGTACAATTTCGATCATTTTCGTGTTCAATAAGATGTTATATTTTATTTGCGAAACACGCAACCGTATGATCGAACGAAACGATATCCATGACATTTTTGGACAAATCCGAGTTACACATGCCTTAACACCTTTATATAACCTAAATATTAGGTTAAAAGGGGGTAAAAGTCACAAAATGCGACAATACAAGTCCACGGGCCAAATCTGCCAAAATGTATGAACCTGCCAACAACATAAAAACTGGCAGCTGGTTGTTAATCTCATTTCTTGGCCCCGAAGTCGCAATTTTTGCCATTTCTCACCTGCTTTGGACACCTGGGAGGACACTAAGCATGTGCTAACACCTGGAGGGACACTTGGCAAGATTTGGTGATCATTTGATCACTATAAATAGCCTTGTTCACCCACCATTTCAACTTGCTCATTTTTATCTTCTTCCTCTCTTCATTGGAGCTTGTTTCCAGCTGATTAGAAGCCTCCTACTTGAAGTTTTGAAAGTGTTCTTCAACACAAGTAAGTACTTTCCTTAGTTCTTTCATTATTTTAGCTATTTGAGCTAAAAGTCAAACAATTTGTCTTTCTATTTGACTTTTAGTTCTGACCATTTTGGTCAAGTCAACGTTCAATTGAACTTTGCAACGTGATCATAATCATGAAGGTATTAATCCCTAGTCATTGCACCTTCAGATTACCACGTTTAGTAGGCGAAATGACGAGTCAAAGTTTTACGAATTAAAAGTCAAAAAATGCGCAAAAGTGCATTTTACGACGAAAACATTTTTGGGTATTAAAACTAAAAGTTTTGACACCAAATCAGTTTTATAACATTAATTAGACATGTTCAAACATGTCTAACTCATCATTTCTAGTTTAGTTCTTTTTATTTAGTCGAAATTCAGGAGCTTTGACTACCGCTTTTGTGACAACCCAAACTTTCCAGGTTAGCGTTACATGATTCCTTGACCTCTGGCTCGTATATTTACGCTTCATGTCTCACTACATGATTATAACCGAGTGCCTGCTATGCTAGGCATATATTAGTTTATATGAGATTTCAATTAATTGCATAATGTAAGTTATTATATGTTGAATGATTGATCCTATAAATCTCGTCGTACACTCCATCCGAGTCGCACACCATCTTGTGCGGGCCAAACAACTTTCCCTTGCCATTGGATGTCCTCGGCCCAACATCCAGGAGCCAAATCTGGGTCCGGCCCATGTATTTTGATTGTAAACACATACAAGGTTGTGTAGGGTTTTCATTCTTCTAAAACACACCTAACTACCCAACCCTGGCTCTCATCAACCCCGACGGCAAACCCCCTGCTTCGAAGCCCTTCGTGAAGTCTCTTGAAATCATCATTCCTCAACAAAAGTCTGTCCAAATGGGAAGAGCAGCAGATGTTCAAAACAGCTGTCAAAGCTCAACCACTGCTACCTCGACAGTTGTTGAACAAAGTAGCCCATTAAACCCTGCTTCCACATCATCAAACACTGTTGACAAAAGTCCTCAAACAGTGGATCAAAGTCAGCATGTGTCCACACCATTACCTCCTATTCCACCACCTTTTGAAGCCACTGCTGGATCATCAAAGTCACCAGCAGTGGTTAGCTCAGACGATTCACATCTGCAGCCCTCCCCACTCAATGCCATTGTTCCATACCAAGGAGATCTTATCTTCTTGAAATCTCATCCACCAGACTAAATTATTGGCAACATCAATGAAGGGGTGCTCACAAGAAGTCAATCCCAAAACATTTGTCTTTTTGCCGGTTTTCTATCTCTCCATCAGCCACTCAAGTACCAAGAGGCACTAAAAGACAACAGCTGGGTAGAGGCCATGCAAGAGGAGCTCCAACAGTTTAGAAGACAACAAGTTTGGGAGCTTGTACCATTGCCAGAGGGTGTAAGTCCTATTGGCACAAAATGGGTCTTCAAAAATAAAACTGATGAAAGGGGTATTGTTGTCAAGAATAAAGCCAGGCTTGTGGTTCAAGGTTACAGACAAGAAGAGGGCTTGACTATGATGAAACATTTGCCCCTGTATCAAGACTTGAAGCTATCAGATTATTTCTGGCCTTTGCTGTCAACCACAACATCAAGGTGTACCAAATGGATATTAAATGTGCATTCCTCTATGGTAAGATTCAAGAGGAGGTTTATGTGTGTCAACCTCCAGGCTTTGAGGATCCATTTAATCCAAATCATCTCTATAAGCTGAATAAAGCTTTGTATGGCCTGAAACAAGCACCAAGGGCCTGGTATGAAACTCTTTCCACCTTTCTAATTTCCATTGGTTTCACAAGAGGTAAGATAGACAAAACATTATTTTTAAAATGGAGAGGAAAGGATTTGATGATTGTCCAGATTTATGTGGATGACATCATCTTTGGAAGCACATGTAATAAAATGTGTGAAGAGTTTAGGCAACTCATGACAGCTGAGTTTGAAATGAGTGCAATGGGTGAACTCCAGTGCTTTCTTGGTCTCCAAGTAAGGCAACTGCAAAATGGCACTTTTATCCATCAAGGCAAATATGCCAAAGAACTTTTAAAGAAATTTGAGATGGATGATTGTAAGCCATGTAGTACACCCATTGCCACCAATAAAGTAGTCATGTCTGATGAGAAGGATGATTTGGTTGATCAAACTTTATATAGAAGCATGATTGGGTCTTTATTGTACCTAACTGCATCCAGGCCAGACATCATGTTTGCAACATGTGTTTTTACAAGATCCCAATCAGCCCCTAAAAAGTCAAACCTTATTGTTGTAAAAAGGATATTCAGATACCTAAAAGGTGCTCCCACACTTGGTATCTGGTATCCAGCTGATGGTAAAATTGAGCTTTCAGGTTTCTCAGATAGTGACTTTGCTGGATGTGACAAGACAAGGAAGTCCACTTCAGGAGGGTGCCAATTCCTAGGCAGTTGTTTAGTGTCTTGGCAAAGCAAAAAGCAAGCAGTTGTTTCCACATCCACTGCTGAGGCAGAATATATAGCTGTTGCAAGTTGTACAGCCCAACTGCTTTGGCTTCAAAATCAGTTGCTAGATTTTGGTATCACTGCCTTAAAGACACCACTCATGTTGGATAGCCAGGCAGCAGAAAATATCATCAAAAATCTAGTTTCCCACTCAACCACCAAGCACATCGACATCAGACATCACTTTGTGAGGGATTGCTATGAAAAAGGTTTGATTTCTCTGCATCATGTTCCAACTAAGGATCAGCTGGCTGATGTGCTAACCAAAGCATTAGACACATCCACCTTTGAAAGCTTGATCTCTAGGATTGGCATGCTAAACATGGAATAACAGACAAAATCTTGTTTTACTATGAATAAAAGCATTAAAATGTTTTCAGAAAATCAAAAATCCATCCTTAAAAATAGCTAAAAATTAACTTTTCATTAAAATCCTTAAAAGTCTGCCATGACCACTGCTTTGCTCAAAGGTCTGTTCTTCTGAAAACACTGTCCACTGCTGAAAGTCAACCCTTGTTCTCTCATTTCCTGATAAGCACTGTTGTTCAAAATCAGTGTTTTATCCACTGATAGTAAAAATCACCCACTGCCTTCATTTTTACCATTACAATCACTGGTCTTGTTTCATCAGTGATCTTCATAAAAGACAACTTGTCCTTCATCTCATCAGGGGTTGGCACGTGGACAGTACATAGCGGTCAGATCTTTTGTAACTGTTGCCACGTCAGCATTCACTTTTTGCTTTATAAAACCCTTTTAAAACCCCAAACAGGGTTTTACTGTCTAATCGAATTCACAAAAATTCCTTTCTCAAAACAGTTTCCATTTCCATCTCTCAAATCCTTCAAAAACTCCATCAATCTTCTTCTCCAAAATGACTAAATCAAAGTCATCCGCACAATCCACTTCAAAATCTTCTCGTAAAAAGGCCGCTCAAATGGCTAGACCCATCGAAATCCCATACAAAGCACCTCACAATTATCTGGGTCTTTTGACAAAACCAGGCACCACCGATACATTCGACTCCATCATTGCCTTCATGTCTGCATCAAAGTACAAAACTTTGTTAACAGCAGATGCTCCAATTTACTTGGACACCCAAAGAGAGTTTTGGAAGAATATTACCCTTGACAAACAAGGCGAGGATGTCATAGCCATTAACTCTTCTCTAATGGGTAAACATGTCCAAATCACACCACAATCCATCTCGGAAGTCTTTGAACTTAATGATCAGCAAGGTAAAACTTCTTTTCCAAAAAATGAGTTAAAAACTGATTTCCTTGAAAGGGGGTATGCAGAACAAATTAAAAAGGATACCTTACAAAAGGTAATTTTCCACCCGCAACAAGATTTTTGTTTCATACTCTGCTTATGTGTGTTTCAAACAAAACCACTTCTTTTAATGAAATACCATTAAAGATTCAAAACCTGGGATATGCTATTCTTCAAGATGAAAATTTCAATTACTCCCAGGAAATCTTTAATGATTTGGTTAAAAATGTTGATAAAAAGCCATTCTTACTTTTTCCAAGATTTCTAAGTTACTATTTTGAAAAGAAATTTGGTAAGGATGATACTTCTGCAATAAAACAAGGTGCATCTTTTCAAATAAACAACTTAACTGCTGAAACTTTTACAAGAATGTCAACACCTTGCAAAACACAAGCAGAGGTGCCTGAGCAGAATTTAGCAGCTACAACTGCTCCTCAGGTATCTGCTGCTGAGCCCACTGCTCAAGGTGATCATAGCAGCAAAACAACTGCTTTGAAACCCACACCTAAAATCACCAAAAGGCCAAAACAAAAGAAAAATCAAAAGCCCCCCAAACCTACCAAAAAGGCAACTCTAGAGGATGAGATACCAGAGCAACTACCTGTGACAGCACAAAAGTCACAAGAAACCACTGCTGCTACTTCCTCACAGCAGTTGGTAGAAATATCTCAACCCATGCCTGAAACTCCTCATGCTTCTTCTAAAAAAGAACAGGTTGTACAAATAGGGACGCCACAATATGATGCTCTGGAATCACTTGCTTCCATCATCCACAGCCCAATGCCCGTGGCAAATTCTCTTTCTACACCCAACCTCACTTCCACAATGCCCCCACCAACTAAATTATTGTTGGATGCTATTGATCTGAACCAGGCACAAACCAGTCCTTATCACTCACCTGTCAATGAGAACATACTTCAACGCATGACTGGGTCTGCTGTATCAATCATAGCTAACCCACCAACAAGACCTAAGGACGTTACACCCCTTAAGTTACAAGTAACTCTTGGTGGTAATCCAAGTGAAGCAGCCACTACAAGTGCTGAACCCAACTGTTTGCATTTGGACAGTGGTTACATCAATAAGACTTCCTTGGAGGCAATTCCTTCTATAGCACCTCTAATAACCACTAGTGAGTTTGTTTTGACCACTGGTACCATCAAAAGGTTATCAAGTGTTGAGGGAAGAAGTCCCCAGTGCCAAGAAAAAGGGGCATCAGTGGATGATTATTGGAATACATATCCTAAGTCAACCACTGTTCAAACCACTGTTAGTGGGAAATCAGATAATCCCATTAAGTTGGGTGATGATTTAATGTACCAAGAATTGACGGATAGAATTGACAAAATTGATACCTCTGTTGCAGAAATCAAAGAAATGATGCAACAGTTGTTGAAAGTTCAAAAGGTGCAACCCACTGCTGTTCCAGCTCAAGCATCTGCTCCACCACAAGCACCTGCTGCAAATGAGTTATGGAATCTATTTCAACCCCTGCTCCAACAACAAAAACAAATGGCTGATCAGCAGCATGCAATACATGTTCAAGAATTGAGAAACATGATGGAGTCAAGGTTTAGAAATACCCAAGCAGACATCAAGGCTATCAAGGCCCACATACTAAACACCACTAGCACTGCTCCTCCCACTGTTCTTTTCATTGATAAACTTCCTCCAGATAATGCCAAAAAGGGGGAGAAAATCAAACAGTGGAAGAAGAAGGGAATTGATGATGGTCTTTATATTGAACCAGAAAAGGAGAATATGACTAAAAACATTCCCTTGCTAGATGGCAGTAAAAAGATTGATGTTACCACAAATGCACTTGCTGAAGCAAAAGCAAGTGTAAAAGGGGACAGAGAGGCAAAGGATATGTCCAGGTGGAATGAGGAGAAAAGAGCTTATATGAAGCTGAATGCGCAGGGTTGTTCTGAGCCAAAGGATGTTCAAAATCCTGAGCCAAAAAGAAAGAATCCCACTAGAAAAGTGAGGGAACCCAAATCCACACCATCCAGACTCACAAAGCATACTTCCAAACCACTTTCCAAAAGCCCCGAACATCAATCTTCCACTCAAACAGCTGTTGTAACTCCTGTTGTATCAACAACTGCTGGTATTTCAGTAGTTTCAACATCTGCTATCATTTCAACACACAACACAACCACTGCCTTACCACCACCACCAAAAATCATCTCACCACCAAAACCACCTTCACCACTAAAAACAATTTCACCACCATCACCTCCTGCCAAAAAGCAGAAGACATCAGATGTTACAACATCTGTTGTAATGGCAACAGTGGTTGAAACACCAGTTGTTTCAACAATTGTTAGTCAGCCACCTTCTACCACTCAAATCACCACCATTGATCCACCCAAAACATCATCAGCCTCTCCTACAATAAAAAGGAGAAGGATTTTCATACCTGATGATGATTTTCCATCACCACCACCAACATGTTCGCAATCCCTTGCACTTATTCCAAACCCTGTTCCTCTCTCATCAGCTCAAGTACAACAAATCCCTATCATCACTCCTGCAGATTTCCAATATCCTCTTGAACTCATTGCAGTCAGAGAAGAGATCAAATCCTTCTACTATGAGGATGATCTTACTAAAAGGAAGTTGCCATCAGTTGAAGGATATCCTAGGCCTAACAATATTGAAGAGTATTTGAAAGTTAAGGCTCAACAGGCAGAGGATATCTCCAAAAGAAGCTCTCAAGGGAAAACTGACAAAGAAATTCAAAGGCATTATCAATTTCTATTCACTCATGTCAGATCCTTAGAGCAGTTTGCAAAAAATGTTTGTCAGCAAATCTCAGAGAGAGCAGATGAAACTTTGAGAAAAGACTACATTGAAAGCATCATGGCTTCCAAGAAATATAAGGGGGAAAATATATGTACAAAGAGTGGACCATTGCTGAGCTTTAAAAAGAAGCAGCCAGGATTCAGGAAATGATCAAGAATAAGGTCAAACACACTCCTCCTGATTGGTCAAAGTACAAAAAGAATATGCCTGAAAAGACATTGGAGCTGAAGAGAATGAAAGAGAAATTACATGCTACTGATTATGGGTCTAAAAATCAAGTGTCAAGATGGAGAGAAGACAAAGTCAGGACCACCTACAAAAGGTTGGAGGAATTAAGGGAGAAAGATCCTAAAGTTCCACAAAAACCTGACTACCCTGAAGCAGAGGTTTCAACAAGACCACCAAAGCTGCAAATCAGGAGATCCACTGCTCCAGCTGGTGCTGCCATCTATAAAAGAAGACAACAACAGTTGGATACTAAAACAGTGGCAGAATTAATGGCAGGAGATGAACTTGTAAAAGAGGGCATTAAGAAGATGATAGCTGAAACTCTTGGCCTAAACCAACCTGCAAGCACTGATCAAACAGTCATCACAAGGCCTGCATCACCAAACTCCTCGTCTAATAAAAATCTCCCAAGAAACCCACCAGACTCAAAAGTACTAAAGTGGAAAACTGAAAAACAGACCCATGTACTGACAGTGTTCAAGTCTAGTGGAGAAGTGAAGAAAATAACAAGGGAACAAGCACTTGGCCTAAGTCTTGAAGATTTGAAGATTGTGCAGGGATGAAGATGACACATATGCCTTAGCCTTTGAGTTACAACTCAAAGGGAAAATAAGGGAACTGTTGATGAGACAGTAAAGATCTACCAATAATGAAGGGTTTTGGCATTATCTGTTCCAGGGGGAGATTATTGGGATTGAACCCTATCAGAGGAACAGATAATTAAAGCCAAAACTGGATCAGAGCAGTGGATCTAGAATAAGCAGATGTTATGTACTAAAGTCTCTCCCCTTGAAAGTGGTTTCAACATCTGCTGACCTCCTAACTACTGATCGGTACAAATGCTGACCTACAACTGCTGATCAAGTCAATGACTAATGAAGACTAAAGCCCTGCTGTTCAATCTACTGCTATGAGTCAAGCACTGCTGGATATATCAAGTGCTGCTGGGTTCACATCAGTGGAAGGATTCAGCAGAAGTTAGTTTGTCGATATGTAATGTATTGTAATAACAGTAGTTAGCATAAGCAGTACTTGTATAGATCAGATGTTAGAGTTTGTTAGGAGGTTAGATGTCACTTTCATGGTGACGTCAGCCAAGATGCCTCAGTGGTTTGTCCGTTCCTATAAATAGAACAGTACCCTGTACTGTTCTATTAGCTCTTCACCATATTTCTTCCTGTACGAATAAACCATTGTGAGCTCAGGCTGAGGGGGAGTTTGTTGCATACATGCAAGTGTAATCGTTGATGAAATAAATTCAATCATTCGGTTCATTGTTTAAAATGTGTGTTGAAAGCAATTCTCCTGTTTGATTGTGAAAAGTTTGTTTCCATTTATATTCCGTTGCACTACTCATTAATTGTTCATCTTAATTCAAACGTAAAACACAATCAAAACCAAACTCAGATCCTAACAGTATGTAACAGGATTTAACAGTTATATGCTGGTAGCCGGGTGAAGGCCCGCATAGCAATGTGTGTGAACAATGTTGGAGTCGTGCGAAAGACAAAGTGGAGTATCAGAAACCTTCCGATTTGTGTCAGCAACCAGAAACACCCATATGGAAATGGGAACAGACTGCCACGGATTTTATCACTGGTCTACCTAAAACTCAAAACGGAAACAATATCATCTGGGTGATCGTTGATTGTCTCATGTAACCAGCACACTTTCTTACAATAAAGGAAATTAACAAGTCATCGCACCCTGTGAATAATTACCTGAGAGAGGCGGTTCCTAGGCACGGGGTGCCAACTCCTATTACCTCTTATTGATCTGCGTATAAACCTGACGTATGGCAAGCAACACAAAACCTTTGGCTCACGTTTAGACATGAGTACTGCTTATCATCATTGGACAGACGGTTGGGGTGGACGAGCCATCCAGACACTTAAAGACATGTTGCGAGCATGTGTGATTGACTTGGGTAAAAGTTGGAAAGACATTTGCCTTCGGTAGAGTTACATTGTACCGGTTACCATTCTAGTATTCCGGCAGCTCCGTTTGAGACATTGTATGGACGAAAACACCGATCTCTTTACCGGTTGGAGGCTGGTGACAACCTAATTACAGGTCTAAGACTTGTACTCGAAGCTCCTTAGAAAATTGTTTCGATCAGAACTCGTACGGCGGCAGCGCGTGACCGCCAGGAAAGCTGCTAAGCGTAAGAAACCCTTAGAACTCGCAGTAAGCAATTATGTTATGTTGGAAGTTTCACCCTGGGAGGGTGTGGTGGGCTTTGGGAAGCATGGCAAGCTTAATCCACGTTGCATGAGCCATTCAAAATTCTGGAAAGAATCGGTAAGGTGGCCTACAAACTCGAGATATCTGACAGACTAGGCCATGTTCATGTTGTTGTTCACGTTTCAAATTCGAAGAAGTTTTTGTCCGATGAAACACTTTTAGTCTCTTTCCAAGAACCATAGATTAATGATAAGTTGCAGTTGTCGTGGAACCCATTGAAATCATGGACCGGGAAGTTAAGGTTTGTAAACATAGTTGAATTATAACCGTGAGAGTTAGTTGGAATGCAAGACGTGGACCGGAGTTCACATAGGAACGCGAGGCTCAGATTGAAGCTCAAGTATTTTCGCATGTCCAAAACTACTGAATCAATCCTGATGCAACCAGCGAATTTCGGGACGAAATTCCCTTTCAAGTTGGGGATGATGTGGTACCTGAGGAAAATCCACAGTCATCTTGAACTACCACTTCGTTCTTCTGAAACCTCTTATCAAATTTCAGAACGAAATTTCTTTCAAGTTGGGGATGATGTGGCAAACCAAACTTTCCATGTTAGCGTTACATGATTCCTTAACCTCTAGCTCGTATATTTACTCTTCATGTCTCACTACATGATTATAACCTAGTGCCTGCTATGCTAGGCATAGATTAATTTATATAAGATTTCAATTAATTGCATAATATAAGTTATTATATGTTGAATGATTGATCCTATAAATCCCGTCGTACACTCCAGCCGAGTCGCACACCTTCTTGTGCGGGCCAAGCAACTTTCCCTTGCCATTGGATGTCCTCGACCCAACATCCAGGAGCCAAATCTGGGTCCGGCCCATGTATTTTGATTGTAAATGCATACAAGGTTGTGTAGGGTTTTCATTCTTCTAAAACACACCTAACTACCCAACCCTGGCTCTCCTTAACCCCGATGGCAAACCCCCTGCTTCGAAGCCCTTTGTGAAGTCTCATTGGAGACTACGCCTTACACTCCTTCAAATGGTACGATTCCTCAATTATGCGATTCACTTCACTTATAGTTATGTGCTAGCAGACTGAATTGAATTATGGTTCTATGATTATGTGGGTTGTTGCTAGTTAATATGATATCAATGTATGGTTATGGTTTAGTCCGTAAACTCGGTTGGATGTGGCCGATCATTGTTTTGTTATCAAACAATTAGCATGAGTGATCTATATGTTGTAATCTAGAAGTGGTAGGGTGTTAAATCCATGATCTAGTTTGCATGAGGACTCGGGTTATAGGAGACGTGGAATGTGATATTGAATCGGTTCGAATATTATTGATTATCATGATAAAACGATATGAAGTGTGTCTACGGACCTAGTTGGTTGTTAATCATGATGCTAATTATTATGAATGATTAAGTAATTGTTAGGGTTATGTGAATCATAGAAACTGTTATTGAGTTTGGTTGTTGTACATGAAACGGCTAGACATTGATTAGGGTTGCATGATTGTTAAGGAAGGTTGTTATGAGTTGTGAGTTATTGAGCATGAATTGCGGCATCTAGTAACTGATCGTACAGGGAGGCCCGGATCACACAAGGAGGTCTGGATCGCACAAATGGGACCTGGTCGCACATGTACGTGGGCCTTAGGGTCTGCTTTGGGCCATGTGTTGAATGGCTGAACCATGGGCCAAACTTGGATCGCACATCTGCTTGAATGGGCCAAGAGTAGGGAATCGCACACTCTGAGTTCAGTCGCACATTCGGACAAGAACCGCACAACCAATTGGGCTTGTGCACTGTTGGGCCTTAGGCATTATTTGATCACACACTGGCCCTTGGGCCACGAATAGTAAATAGAACCGCACACTGTTTGAATGTTTGTTATGAGATGCTAAATGGCTAAATAAGACTTGATATGTGTAGTGTAACTTTGTATGTGGCATGAGAATCTACTATGTGAATGTATTTGAATAATGGGGTTTCGTGGCACAAATAACTGATACCACATGCCTATTGATCAATGTATTTCATGAATGCAACTTGTGTATATTTGAACAACGTATGTGGTATAAATGAACGCAAAACTGATTTATATTGGTAACCATGTTAGGATTTGGTTGACAAACTGTGAATAACGTGACATAACATACCGAGCAATCTAAGGTGAGTTCCTTGCTCTTTTTCAAGCATGCGTCCCGGGGAGGGACATCTGGTAAATATTCCGGGGAGGAATATTGGGTTAATGGGTTTAACTGGAATGTTGGATAATACACTCACTCCTATCACCTTAAGTCCCATCTTCTACCGAAAAGGTTGCCGGGGAGGCAACGGGGTTATTAGTTGATAGCGCTATTAGGTTTGGCACCCACACACCCTATCGGGGAGGACGGGTGTGAACTAATTACCTTAACCACTCGACCAATGCTTTGATAGGGGCATTGGGGAAGGGCAAACAATCTGGAGCCATCTTGCGGTATCGAGTTATTATCAACATTGTTTTTGGGAATCACTTTTAAACTGAATTAAACATTTGGCAACTAAATGTGTAACATGGTTTTCGGTAAGCAAAACGATGAACTCGCCAGCGTTAGCTGATACACTTTTCTGCATGCTTGCAGGTCTATAGGTACATTCATTTAGAACTTGCTCTCTGGGATGCTGGAGTGGTCATGGGTCGAGATACATGAAATCACGAGACAAGTCTAATGGTTTTTATACACTTGGGTTATGAAATTCTTAGCTATTGTATTATGCTTCCGCTGAACAATGAATCATGATTTGTAACGTCTTATTTTAATAAATGAAAGTTTTAATTGAAATCTTTCTGTGAGTTCAATGTGATTGGTGGCTAGACCCTGGTACGTCACACGCCTCGCGGGGGTTTCCGCATGTGGTATTTTAGGGGTGTGACAGCTTTGACTTTCGAATTTGGCCCATTTGGTCAATCTTAGGATTCAACCAAGCACATTTTTATAACCATAATTATATAGGGAATAACCCTCTGAGGTTATACCTTATGGTCATGTCGTTTGGTTAGTTATATGACGAGTCGATTTTATGTTCTTTTAAATTGACGAAACGTCCTTTTGCGCAAAAACTTATTTTAAGCATATAAGACCAAAGTTTTGACATCTAAACTGATGTAATAACATAATCAAACTTTTTTTGACATATTAGAATCGTCATAGGACTTGTTTAACCATCCTAACTCATAGTTACGCTTACGACCCATTAAAGTGGCGTAAACCACTTTAACGAGTCATAACAGTTCAAAAGCACTTAGAAACTCATCCAAATCAGAATGTAGAGTCTAATGAACCGTATCTCGTTTGGTTTATAACCTCATTCTATCTGAATCCTCTGATTAAAGTCTCGACACACTAACATAGTTATCCGACACATTAGGACACACTTGAGCTTTGTTTATTCAATTGAACGAGGACACATATGCAATCCCACGTGAGTAGATAGCTCCCCTCTTTTAAGTTTTCTAAATGTTTTGGGGTGACTCATATGTGCTAAACCGTTTTCAAGTTTTCAAAACAAAGTATATGGTTTATACAAAACACTATGCTTTCAATAATGTGGTGAACTTGTTGGTGCATTATCCATAACACGAATGACATTCATTAACTTTGGCTGAGCCGACCAATAGTATGTTATGGTACCATAGGACTGACAATCCCTTTACCAGATTTCCCGGGGTTTATGGGGAAGTTTGGGAAACGACAGAAACTCTATTTTTAACATACCCTTTGGTGGTGTGTTAGTCGATTTAAAGAGACCCTTTGGTGGTATAGATAACACTGGCTTGAATGCATTCATTAAAGAATGACCACAGTTTTCACAATTAAAACACGGACGATTGGTTTATAACACGGGCGATTGGTTTATAACATGGATGATTGGTTTATGGTAATTAATTTAGATAACGAGACGGGTGTAATATGATAAAAGCATGGTGGATACGCCGCGGGTACTTCCTATATATAAGTCCTTCTATTGTATTACACCCATCATAGTGTTAACCAAATTACCTCAACAAGGACAAATGGTTTTGAATGAGACACGAACGATTTTCACTTAACGATATAAACGATACAATATTTTCTTTTAAATCGATTTATTACTCGGTTTTACAAAGGAAATGCTTTTGTCAAGATTCATGGCTGCAAGGTTTTATAACTTATACCAAATTATTTAGTTGGTTAAATATATTGCAATATCAAACACTTTTGATACAAGGTTTTCATTTATCGACTCTCGTAGATGGATGAGGTATTGCAATAAGAATACAAAGCCATGAATTTGACATACAACAAAACCTATGTACTCGCCAGCTTTTTATGCTGACTCTCTTTTCACATATGTTTTCAGAAGCTAATGTTTGATGAATTGAATGCATGTTACATGTAGGATGGACGCGGGCCTTAGTTACTTTAAAACTTGAAAGACAATTTAATTATATTTTGTTTAAGTTATCCAAAGACAATGTAAATTTATTAATGAAATAAAACAAAACTTTAAGTAGCATGTGTTGTGAAACAATTCCTGTAACGTGACTCCCCTAATGTTTCCGCTGCGGTTTATTGTTTTACGCGATCGGGGTTTTACAGAGATTGGTATCAGAGCCATGGTTATAGGGAATTAGGTTAGTAATACTTTTGACCGAGACTATAACCTTTCTAGGACCCTAACACAAGTTATCTTATGTTTAGAATTTAATACAATACCATCACCTATCCTTAGGTGATTACCAGAACAATACAAAAGTCACAAATTCTTTCCAAAACTTTTGCAAGAAAACATCTATCCTTAGATGAGTCGTTTCGGCTTTTAAGCCTTTGATGTTTTCAAAATCTTGTCAAAGTTTGGGTTTTAATAATGTGAACATGTGCAATATAGAAGGGTGGATGTCTGTACCCTGAGTTTTCTGTCTAAGGCTAGAGTGTTTGTACAAATCCTCATTATCGGACCAGTCACTCTTACCTGGGAACTCTTGGGGTAAGTGTCCACTTATAGGCTAAAGCATGTCTTCGTGATACATTATAAAGACCCATTTACTTTGATTAGTCGCCGTGTGTCATATATTTATTTTAAGTAACGAACAAATGATCACAATCCTTATGTTTCGTCGATATTTTTAACGTCTCTTTTGATTATCCAATGTCAATCTCACACATTTTCTCTCATACTTTCCTTCTCTTTTAGAATGCCTCCTCGATATAATGCTACTCAAGACGCCGATATGGTGGCTATGATCGCTTAGCAGATAGCTGTTGTACTCCCAAACCTCGTGACCTAACTAAACCAAGCCAACAACAACAAAAAAACAACAATGCACCTGCTCTGTGCAACTATAAACAATTCAATTCGGCTAAACTACTCAAGTTTACAGGGTCTGAAGGAGCTACTGGGCTCTTACAGTGGTTTGAGAGTCTCGAGAGCACATTTCATCATGTTTAGTGTCCGAACGAGCGCAAAGTAGAGTCTGCATTGAATGTATTCCAAAAGAGGGCACTCACATTTTTCGTCATAACGGGTAAACCACTTTAACGAGTCATAATGGGTCAAAAGCACTTAGAAACTCATCCAAATCAGAATGTAGAGTCTAATGAACCGTATTACACTAGGTCCTTCTCTCGTTTGGCTTATAAACCTCATTCTATCCGAATCCTCGGATTAAAGTCTTGACACACTAACATAGTTATATGACACATTAGGACACACTTGAGCTTTGTTTATTCAATTGAACGAGGACACATACGCAATCCCAAGTGAGTACATAGCTCCCCTATTTTACGTTTTTAAATGTTTTGGGGTGACTCATATGTGCTAAACCGTTTTCAAGTTTTCAAAATGAAGTCTATGGTTTATATATAACACTATGCTTTCAATAATGTGGTAAACTTGTTGGTGCGTTATCCATACCACGAATGACATTCATTCGCTTTTGCCAAGCCGATCAGTAGTATGTTATGGTACCATAGGACTGACAAACCCGTTACCAGATTTCCCGGGGTTTGTGGGGAAGTTTGTGGAATGACAGAAACTGTATTTTTAACATACCCTTTGGTGGTGTGTTAGTTGATTTAAAGAGACCCTTTGGTGGTCTAGTCAACACAGGCTTGAATGTATTCATTAAAGAACGACCACAATTTTCACAATTAAAACATGGACGATTGGTTTATAACACGGACAATTGGGTTATAACACGAACGATTGGTTATAACACGAATGATTGGTTTATAACACGGACGATTGGTTTATAACACGGATGATTGGTTTATAACACGGACTATTGGATGATTATTTTATAGTAAGTGATTTAGATAACGAGATGGGTGTAATATGATAAAAGCATGGTGGATACGCCGTTGGTACTTTGATGTCTGTCGTGCAGAACATGCAAAAACCAACTAAACTATGTAGATAGGATAAGTCGGATATCAAACCAGAGGAGTATTGTGGAAAGTGTCGAAATGTCAAGTGTTGATTAACTATTGCATAAAAGTAAATCTTGATTGTGGATTTGTGAGTTTGCTAAATAAACAAATCAATAGGAAGAACAATGGTTCCTCCGGAATTTAGATTTTCAATTAGATTCGATTATGTGTTTTATCATAACACTCATATAGACATAAGTGTTTAACCTAATCAATTGATTGTGACATCCAACGACTAAGTACTCCGATCAATACGTGATGGGAGGTTATCAAATGAACATCAATTACAATTACCAACCCTAATCCCGCCTCAAATATATCCCGATTACTAGAACTCTTGGGAATTGAATGATTAAAGATTAATGATTAAATAAAATGTAACTGTTTACTATCAACCGATCAAATCATAGGTGAAAAGCATCGAATGCTTAGATCACCGAGTTAACAAATGTCAAAAATACATAAAGTCACCTAACATACGAAAATCCTCCATCAGAGGAAACCATGAAGGAATTAGCCGCTCATCTCGCACGAATGATCTTCAAAAGCTTGGAAAGATAATTGTTGCATGATTGATTCGGCAAGTAATGAAGGAATGATAATGATAATGATAATGAATTGAGAACCAAAAGTGTGATATTTTACTCCCAAAAATCGTCCAAGATGAAGTTGTGTGTGATAACTAGGGTTAACTTCTTTAAAACCCCTCTAAAATAAATCTCCTACGTGCCCCTTAAACATCGACGTCACCTATGGTTCGTGAAGCGTAGGTTACGGCTCAACCACGTTTGCAATTATGCCTCCACCGTAGGTGGAGGTGTATATCGTAGGTGCAGGTGTATATGTTCCGTTTCTTTTTACACAATTCATCCACCAACCGTAGGTTACGGTTGGGGATCCGTAGGTGGCAGCGCAACAATCCCAAGCTTCTTCAAACCATTATACAACTTCTGAATATTGACATAATTGGTCCCCTGACTTCATTTTTCTCATTCCTCTCACAAATAAAACACTTCCATCTTCCATTTAATGACCAGGAGGCCCTTAAACCTCAATGTTTCTTGTTTCTTATGCCTCGAAGTTCCATTCCAACTTGAATCAACTCCCGATCGCTATGAATAACCTTGTTCATCATCCTCGAACGCTCTGCATCATCTTTAGTCACCTTAGCTTTACCAAATTATGCGTTTTACCTGCAACAACACAAACACTCGTAGTAAACATATTCCAAGCGTATAATCATGTAAAACACACTAAATCACATAAAATAAGCACTTTAGCACTCGTGTTTCACACTCGCCATCATACTTCCTATATATATGTGCTTTTATTGTATTACATATCGTAGCGTTATGATGTGTACAAAAGGCAACATATAAATTACATTAATAGAGGCATAAGACCAACCCTTTTTTAGTACTTACGTTGGAAAAAGTGTGTTGTTTTCTTCCTTTTGAATTTACAGGACCAAATGAGCTTAAAAAACAAAAGGAACAAATAAGCAACCAAAAACCAACATAAATACAAGAAGAAGGAATAATATGACATGCCCGACCCCTCGGCAGCATCTCCCAAGACAAAACAAGAAAACAGAAGCTGACCACGGGGTCATGCCCAGCCAGGCATGGGCCATGGTCAGACCTCATACAAAAAGACAAGACCTGTAGAAGCTTCTACGCCCACCACGGGGCCGTGCCCAGCTCACCATGGGATGTGGTCAACTCTCAGATTTGCAGAATCTCGATAGTACAGCAAAGAGTTGACCACGGGGTCGTGTCCAAAAGCCACGGGGTCATGTGGGGCCCTCTGCTGACAGCTGCAATAAGTGAAGGACGAAAAGGAGCTGGCCACGGGTCATGCCCAATGGACACGGGGCCATGGCCGGGTACAGTTCTGACTATAAATAGGGGTGCTTGGTTCACTTCAAAGGTATCCCTTGGCAAACCACTTCTCTCTCACTTTGCCACCATTCCACCACCACAACAACACCCACCACCATCACCCATCTATCATCTTTAGAGTGAGTAGTAGTCTCGGGATCCAAGATTGATAGTAAGAGTTCTTGTTAATCAAAGGCCATGCTTGGCTAATCTCTTACATCACTTGGTGAAGACAAGTCTTTAATGTATTACTTTTGATTTTTAATCTTTCGGCACTTTTTAATTGGGTATGTATTAATGACTTTAATAACTAGTTTCTTATGTTGAAAGTGAATTTTCCTAACCATTTCTTCATGATGTCATTGATTTGCTCATTCGTGTCTTTACGGTCTATATAAAGCACGTTAACTACTTGGAAGGGGGTTAGAAGGGTGGTTTGGTAAAGTTCTTGTCTCGTTCAGTGTATAGATCCGATGAGGACTTAGTTCAAGCTTACTAGGACCTCCTTCAATGCCCCAAAGGTATTGGGTGGCGGGGGTGCAAATAGCTTGAACCCCTCATATGTAAACTACTATTAAAACATTAAACCAGCTTCTTGGGACTGTATCCTTGCCGACTCAAACCACATAGCTGAGGGTAACGTCACCTTCAAAGAGGGGCCTACCACTTTTCACATTAATAACTTATTTAATTATCTTCCAATATTCCGACCCTTTAAGATTGTATCCCTGCTGACTCAAACCACTGGGTTGAGGGTAACGTCACCTTCAAAAGAGGGGCCTACTACTATAACTAAGATAATCTCTTAAAAATTTGAAAGTGCGAAAATCATCAAAGGGTACATTAAAGAGGAGTTGGATCCAAGTGATTCTATCTTGTCTATTTGTTTTTCCATTTTATTTATCTTTTAATTTTTAGATTTACTTTCATGTTTAAAAACTTTTATCAAAAATTTAGATCGATTAGACGTTGACAATAAACCGGTATTAAAAGCTCTTGTTTCCTTGGACGACCTTGGTATCTTACCAACACTATACTACGCTCGCGATGGGTGCACTTGCCCTAGTGTGTGTTTAGTGTTAGTACAATATCGTGTTTTATAAATTTAAAACTTCACGCACACCAAGTTTTTGGCTCCGTTGTCGGGGACACAAGGATTTTAAGAAAGTTTAAAATCAACGGCCTAATTATTTTTAGCATTTTTTTCTTTTTTTTAGGATTTTTCTCAATTTTTAGCAAATTCTGCACTTTTTGCAGACTGCAGCACGGGGCTGTGTCCATCCAGCACACCCTCGTGTCCAATAAGTAGCAGCACCAATTATGTTTTAAGTCAGAAAATAGCTGACCACGAGGCCGTGTCCATCCAGCACACACCCATGTCCAATCACCAGTTACTGAAAACAGGACCGTAAGATCCCGACGGTTGGTAAATTTTGACAAAAGCATGGATGATATTGATTATTTTTACTTTCGCCACTCTTACGGTGAGTGGTGTCAACAATGTGGTGGATTTCATATTGATTTAGAATGCTATATTCTAAATTTTGATCCCCACTATTTAGACCCATCATTTTCTTGTAATCACCTTAAGATGGGCGAAAGTAAAAACAGTCACTATTACACGCCCGAATACACTCAACCATCTCTTCCAACCGACATAACCTCTAATGTATTATATCAAATGGAAGAAAGGATTCTCCAAAAATTAAAGGAAATGGAGCATATGGTGAAAATGAGGTATTCATCACAAGACAAAAATCAAGGAGAAATGTTGGGATCACATTCGGATATAACCAACATCGATGCCATCACAAGTACCTCAACCTCTTGTGAAAACAATAACGATACCCGTCCCTATGTCGATTGTGCCGTGAAGGACTCTCCATCGGCCCCCATCGATGCGCTCATAGACCTGAGCGATTCGACATATACCTTCTTTAACAAGAGCCCGGATAAGGGGAATAAAGGTTGGTTTCGCCCACCGGTAAGTAGTTTAGGTTTTACCCTTTCCGATAACCTCTTGCGTTCTTGAATAAAGCGGAGGCAACTAAGGTACATTCGACACTTTGCTGTTGTTCCCTCCAGTAAGGAACCTCCCGATCATGGGAAATCCTTAAGATAAGCAAGACAACACTTCATAAAAACTCCAACCACAGGGTCGTGCCCAGTTGACACGCCCCGTGCCCACCGAAAAACTCACCACGAGGTCGTGTTTAGGCCACCACTATAACAACCATCCTAGAATCCTTAACGTGACCCTAAAACGTTCCTTATATACCTCGTATGCAAGAAACGAGCCCAAAATACCCTTACATTTATAAAAATCAAGAAAAACAAAATATATAGGGTTGTCGTCGGCCGCGACCCAGACACCCTTGGTCTTTCGCGGGACGCGAGCTTCGGTTGCTTGCCGGACACCCAGGTCGCCACGTGTCAACACGTGGCAGGTCTAGATTCGCTGACTGGCCAAGCCTACGGCCTAACCTACTTTCGTCACGGGCCGCAAAGGCCGAAGCCTTTAATCTCGCGGGTCGCGAGCCTCCTTAGATCAGGCCTATAAATTGAGGTGATCGGTTCATTTGTTCAGTCATTCAAAATCAAAATCTCTCTCAAACTTTCTAATAGATATTATTATACCCGGGCATAATACCCACTGTAAAGCAAAGCTCTGCCTCGTTGTAAGTATTATAACCCTGCTATTACCCTACACGATCGATTTAGGGCTCCGTAACGCATGTCAAGGCTTTGCCTGACTCAGTCGTTGGAGTTCTGTCTCGTTCTACACCCGATTGATTTAGGACTCCGTAATGCATGTCAAGGCTTTGCCTGACTCAGTCATTGGAGTTCTGTCTCGAGTTGTACGGTTAATGTGATTCGGGTTATTTTACTAACACGTGTGCATTGTTTAATTTTAACAGAAATAACCAGGAGATCACCAGGAAGCTTTAGTTTTACCTAAGTAAACAATGTGAGTACATCTTACTGTTTGTCACCTTTTTGTAAACTGTTTTTACAAAACCTCAAATGTTTTAAAATATACTTAACAGTGATTGAGTCTATGTATTCTACAATTACTATCGTGTCACACCCCGATATTTCCACGTATTACCGGTGGGGAGTATCGTGATGTAGTTGATATCATCATAGTCAAACAACACAATTTAAATGCACAGCGGAAGCAAAAGATAAAATATTACAAACCGATATAAAGTAATATCAAAGTATTACAAACGGAATGTAAAGGATCCACAGGAGGATCAAATAAAAGATAATTGTTCATCATATTTTAACATCTAAGCTTGCGAGACTCTTTATTGATGCTAGGAGTAGCCAGCCTATTCCGATTAGTACCTGCACTTAGCCTTTTTGGGAAAATACGTCAATTTTCACTGGTAAATACAATTTAACTGACTCATTTTGAAAAGGTTTAGAAAATTGATTTAAATGCACAAGGCACAAAACATTTTATAACTTGGGATAATTATTTATATATAAACTTGTAAAAGAATTACATGTTTCTTATACGTTCAGTAGCCCGGATTGACGTCGGGTTAAAGATTAATAGACACACCACATGATATAGTCCCATGGCGGGTTATTCCCGTAACCGACGGTTATACCTTATTATTTATATATGCACTATCGGGTGTACGCCTACACCCCGTGCTTAGGTCGTGGCCATTTCTTGATATGATGCCAAGGATATTCGGGACATGGTCATTAACCCCCCAAAGGCTTTAAGCAAACAAAACAATTTAAACGGGACATTTCAATGATTTAACCTTCATACAATTAAAAATTCAATGCCCGACCAAGCGGTATTTTATATACCGTACCCCAAGCCCGTATAGGGAAAATAAGAAAAGTATTTACCTGAGCTAAATATAAATTCAATCCCAGCCGTATATCAAATCAGCAAGTACATATAGCTTTTACTGGGCTCCTAAATCTGGAACGAAGGTTTTTAATAACCTATTAGATTCCTAACGGGTCTTTAATTAAGCCTAAACTTAGACCGGTTAGTTTTAAAAGAAGATACGGTTCAAAACGCATGATTAAGCGAAAACCGGATAAGAATGTGATTTAGACCCGAGAAGCTTGTATACTTGTGTAATAAGGTTAAACTAAACACATTCTGGATTTTGAGATAAAAATGATAAGGTTTGACACGTTTCGGCTAATTTATGCAAACTAGTTACATAACTGATCCAAACGCGAAAAGTGCGTAACGGGTAACCAAATGAGTCATGAACATGTTTCCTAAGTTAATATGCCTTTAATATCTTGTGATATCAGTAGGATACCTTCCATTATGCCCAAAACGAATTTAAAACCAATTTATGCCCCGAAGGGGTATTTTGGTCATTTTAAAAGTTATAAGAGAGGTTAAATATTAATCTGAGGTTTAGGTCTGATATAATCAGCAAAAATACTTAATTTAATAAGTTATATCAGTAGGGTATTACATATATGTGAAATTTGTTAATTATAACCAAACTATGCACCGAAGGGGCATTTTGGTAATTTCACTTAAGCTTTAAAGATCAAAATTAGAATTCTGAGTTTAAAATATTTGCCTACTTTTTAATTATGAAAATTTACTTAAAACATCAGTAGGTATCAAACCTTATATGTTAAAAATAGTTTTAACTAATATTATGCGTTAAAAACGCGTAAAAAGGCGATTTTAAGCGATTTCCGGGTTTTTAAAGAAAAGCTGATATTTTTATTATTCCAGAAGGTTCAAAATATTTTATTTATCATATAGGATCAGTAGAAAAAGGTTTGGTGTCAAAAGGATTTGTAAAACTCATTTTATAGGCCAAAAGGGCAAAACCGACAATTACCGAATTAAGCTTAGAACTCTATGTTATGCTCAGCCTAAAAATAAATAAAAATCTTCAAAAATCCCAAAATATTATTTTATATCATTAGGTAAAAATTTTGGTATCAAAAATTGGGTTTTTATAGGACATACGCTAATTATGCCGTTTAATTAATAAAAAGCTTTTCATTTACGCTAATGAGCATAACTCCTAATCTATACCTCAAACTGATGTCAAATTTTAGGGACAAGTTTATAAATCAGTAATAAAGATTATTTTCCTCTCACATTTTCAAAATTCACGTTTTAAGGTTAAAAGGGCATAATAGTCGACATTTAGGCATTTAACGGAAACATGCATATGAATCGGATAACTAAGGAACCAAGTTGTATAACCTCAGAGTGTTACACTAACCTATAACCTGGTCCTAAGGAATCCTAAGGCATATATAAACTTAGCTAAATCGGTTCAGAACTGAAAGTCAAAGAAAAAGTCAAGTTTTGCGACTTTCGGTTCCGAACCGAGCCTATACTTAGAATTGTCGGGTTGAACATGCTTAGACATGTTCAACTAATATTTACCAAGTTATTAAAGTGAGAAAACTGATTTTATGGCTTTCATATAAATAGTTATGAATTTTATTTAACACTAACCCGTTTGACTTTTATTTGACCCGACAATTTAACTAAATGAACATGGTAATTAGGAGGTGCCCTTTTGGGGGTTTATTACTTACCTAATTACAGTCACGTAGCTATGTTCGTTGCGAACAATAGCTTAACCGTTTGAAAGTCAAAGCGTTTGTCGCAAACACTTGACTTTTCGGTTTTTTATCGCTAAACAATTAAACTAAACACGAAAGGATACTTACAAAGGGTCCAAGCAAGGAGGTTTTGATCCTAAATTCTCAGGTATGAAGAGCAAGGTCTCCAACTTAGAGAATTCAGAAATCAAGTGTGAATGAGAGCAAGATCAAGAGGGGTATTTATAGGATTTTGAGGACCGTTAGGATCGTTCCTCGATAAACGAGCCCTGATTTGGACCGTACACCTTATACCCACTGTTTTGGCAATCTATGGGTGCCAAAAACAGCCCATAGGATGAAGGAAAACCACTTGCAACACCTGGAAACAGCTGGAACAGGCTGTAAACTGATTTTTGCAGCTCTGACATGCTCACACAGGCCGCGTAAGGTTCAAAGGATGCTTACGCGGGCCGCCTGAGGTTCCTGGTTTAGCAATCAAGTTTGAATAATTACAAAAATGGTCCCTGATAGCTTTTAAGGTCACGTTTGGCATGTTTAAGGCCCGTTAAGCTATTTACAAGGCTCTACAATGAAGCCTACACATAGGGGATAAGAAACATGCTCAAAAACATGTCGGATGTCGGTTCGTTTGGCCGTACGGTCTCGTTGTTCGACCAATTACGATGAAACACGAACGGATGTGAAAAACGATCCAAACTACGCGACGAATGGAATTTTATGATGCCGAACACTAAAATAAAATATTTTAGAGCTTACATAAATTTTTGGGTGTCCGGAGATATTCAGAATGTGAGATATGCGCGAGAATGCAAACTTGTGCACTTTTTGACACTTTTAGTCCCTACATGACTTAAAAGTTTATTTTTGCGCGTGAAACACTTCTAAGCCTATATCTAAGCTAAATAAAGGATAAATAGGGTATGTTTAACTCATGGTCATATTCCGGAAGGTCCGATACCCTACGAATCGACATACTTTTGCAGTTTGACGCAATTAGTCCTTTAATCGCACAAAGTAGCGCGAAATGTCGTTTAATGATATCCAAGCCTTCCATGGCCCATAATGGGCATTCCCAAGCATGAGTTTAATTATTGCTACCCTCTCGATTGCTTAAATGGTCACCGAATGGCGTAGATTCAAAAGTTGACGCTTTAGGTCCCTCTAATGCGCAAACTTGCGCATTTCATTGATTAATAGCATTGAAGCCTCATCTAATCCATATTAGGAATTCTTGAAAGTATTATTGAACATCACGATGCTTCGGGTTCACTAAAAGGTCATTCAGAGGTATAATTAAACATACTGACACTTTTAGTCTCTCTAACTTGCAAAGTTGCGCGTAACTTTACTTATAGGTATAAAAACCTTATATGGCCAATAGTTGGCATTCCCGAGAGTATAATCAAATATCATGAAGCTCCCGATTTGCTAAAAGGTCCCTCAGAGGTAAGAATTAACATGTTGACGCTTTTAACCCTTCATTGCGCAAACTTTCAATTAATTCTGCAAACGGCTACACTCGATCGTCAAATGGCTCATTTGTGACTATAAATATCGCGAGAGGTTATTTAGAAACTTATTTTAGGTATGCTAACACTTCCAGTCCTTTCATAATCAATTTTTTTGATTTTTCAAAAAATTAGTCCCTAAATTTCAATGTTTGACTTCATTAGGGTTTATTACACGTGTCAATACATCATTGGACGTGATTTTACGAGGTGTTACATCCTCACCCCCTTAAAAGAAATCTTGACCTCGAGATTTGCTAAATTGCTGGAAGTACTTTTCGTCGTAGAATGGACTCAACTTCTATAGCATGTTTGGAGCCTTTCCAAGCTCCCAAGTTGACCTCTATAATAGGTACATGTTTCCTTTTTGGAGCTTCTTAACCTGTCGATCCTCAATCAATACAGGTTTCTTATCATATCATAAATCTTCATATCATTATGTGATAATGCTTCTCGACTTATTGGTGAAACACATCCTTAAATCATTAGTGTGTGATGTATTGCATGCTCCGCCAAACTCCTTAAATAGGTTTTAGCTTATGAGCTATTTGATCCTGATACATTCGAATCCCTCGGATGATTCTATATATTCAGAGTGTAACTAGCCTGACAATTAACAATTTGGCACACCCTTCCAGGGTGATATCTTTTGTTGAACTTTATTCCTTAACAAGAACTTAGGAGGGTTGCTACTTTCATTAATCTTTGATTTTCTGCCGAATACTGGCAACTTACAGATGATTATGGACTTATTCGTTGTTTCCAAGGCAACTTTCAGATCCTGATAATTGGACTTACTAATCTTCTGTCTAACATTAGATGTTTAACATTCCATCTATACAAGGTTTCCAAAGGAGCAGCCTTGATACTTATATAACAACTATTACAAAAAGCTTATTTTAAGGTGAGATGGTTATTCCAACCACTGCTTAAAAATAATCTTAAGGAATAGCTAATCCTTACAGTTAGTCGAACAAATCGACGATCCTGGGCAGCTGATGGCAATTCTTAATTGTTGCCTAAATAGGGTTGCGGTAATCAATGCATAAGCAAAATGAACCGTCTTTCTTAATTAACTATACCGAATTCTCAGAATATTGAGTTAGGCTATATGAATCCTCTATTTTTATAACTTACTTAATCAGGGTTTCGATTCCTCCAATGATGGTACTAGCCGTTTTGGAGATTTCATAATAATACAGCCCTAAATGGGATATAAATCTTAACTCTACTTGCCTCTCAGGAGGTAAACAGGGTAATCTTAGGAGAAGATAATCAAGATACAAGGAGGTTACAGAGATTTTCCAAATCTCAGGCTCCAGTTCATCCATCATAGTCTGTGTCTGATAAGTGACCAATTTATGTCACGAGTCCACGAATTCCTTAATCGGAGACATTTACTTGGACAATTCCATTCTGGATATCTTCTTTGAATACCATTAGTTGACTTTAGTACCATATGACCATCGGGATATCTTTGTGGTCCCATGCATTAAACCTCCATACTGATCAGGCATGGAAGTAATCTATGGAACATATTAAGATACACCAATCCTCATATGGTGCTTTTATCATACCGTCTGGTATTCACAATCGATAGGGATCAAAGAGATATCAACTATGTATGCTGATGCACTTCCTCTAGAGAGAGGATATTTCTAAAATTCTACGCCTGAAGGCTTCTGACAGGAACAGAAGAAATGGTTCTTATGTTTTCGCCTGTAAGTTTTACCTTACACTTAATATCTGGGGTTCTTATGGGAGAGTTTCTAAAGGTTTGCTAAACTTATGGTCTTATGAGAGACTTAACAGCACCTGAAACCAAACGTATCTCCTAGCAATAAAATCACAATAAGGGATTTATCCGGTGTCATTAATGTGAGCTGCCTCTAATCCTTCATCAGGAGGGTTAAACGCCTCCATTCTTAATCCTTTTAAACTTAGCTGTGAAATCTTTGACAAATTTTAGGGCGGTCTTAGCTTTGATTTGTTATTTCTTAATCTATAAAACGTGAGTAGCTGAGGTAGGTCCATTATGGATTTATAATAAGCAGACTTTGAAACCTTAATGTGCCGTTTTTATTGCTGATGCTAACCACCAATGATTACTTGCATTAAGCTTAGATTTTTGGGTAAACTAAATAGGGCACTATCCCAGCTAATGAATTAAAATTTGTAACATATTGTTAACAGTCTAGAACTTTTATGGTGAGAGTCATAAAATTATTATTCCATCTTTTTCCATTTCGCGAAGCGGATACTAGGTTTTTCTAATAAGGTCCTTAAAACTTGGGCCATCCCATAATGTATAAAAGGATCTTTCTTGTGGACTTCATTAATGTCATCATTAATCAAGGATATTGCCATCGAATGACTGAGATGTATACCTCACCATGTCCTTTCCAGCATAACCGCTGATACACCTAATGGTTTCTACTTCATCCAACAATTTCCCGCAATCGATGGCCTCTTTTTACTATTGAAGTCTCTTGACTTCCAAGAGACGAAGTACTTTTAAGTACATCCTGAAAGGAATGGGGTCCTTGCCACATATGATTTTGTTTGGGTTATTCTTCGCCTTTGAAGTATGAATAAAGCTCTTCTCATGAGCAGCGACATGTGTTTTAGAGCGAGCAGCATCCGGCTTCTTGAACCTTCTCATGACTTTTCTCATAGCCTTTTCTAATAGTTGCGTTAATTACGGTTTTGGAGTTTAACTACATCAACATTGAGGTTCACATTGGATGCACCATTAACATTTGTCGCATCTCCAGCATCGCGACTGTTGTTTGTCTCTTCTGAGTTTTCCATACTCGAATCTTTGGTATTAAATACCATATTCAACAAGTGCTTAGGCAATCCATACCCAGTGTCTCCTTGAATTGTCATAGGCTCACCATAAGGAGTCTTGATAGCTACTTGCTTCTTATCACACACAATATGGGCTTGATTTTTAAGACGACCGATTCATTCCTATCATTATATCGAGTCCCTCTTATTTTAATGGAAACAAGGACAGGGAAAAGAATGATTCCTAATGGATATAAAACATCCATCTAATATTGCTGAAGCAGTCTCTGAGGTACTATCGGCCAATTTTACTTTATACTTAATGCTTAGAGTTTTAACAGGCAGATTTAATGATTTACAAAATCTATTGTCTACGAAAGACTTATCTGAACCTGAATCAAATAATACTCTAGCATGAGCGTTATTGATAAAGAAAGTACCTGTTGTGACTTTGTCATCCTGAATAGCCTCTTGAGCATCCATTTGAGAGCTTCCAGCTTTGGTCTTCTTAGCCTCCCCAGGCTTCTTGGTTTTATTTGGGCAATTTCTCTTGATATGCCCTTTCTCATTGCGACCATAGCAGGTTGCGTCTTCCATCTTCTTGCAATCCAAGGTCTTATGTTCCCTGGACTTGCAGATTCCACAGTGTAGAGGCTGAGGTTCAAATCTGCATTTCCCGAGGTGGTATTTCCTACAGGTTTTGCATCTGGTCTTTTTACCTGACTGTTGGTTGTCCTTCAAGTCCTTGCATTCACGGGTCTTGTGATCCATCTCCTTACAGATGACACATCCCCTGGTCTGATCATAGAAACATTTTCCGAAGTGCTTCTTCCCGCAGGTTTTACATTCGGGTTTTGCCTCTTTTGCTTTGGACTGGTTATAGCTTGAACCGGTCTTACCCTTTTTGAATCCCTTATTCGGGGTATTATCGCACTTTCGCTTATGATCCTTTAACGCTCGGTCCATGGCCTTGTTTATGGCTGTATCTAACATAGCCTGTAACTCGGCGCCCGTTAAGTTCAGTCTTGCATCATTATTCTGATCAGCTGGATGATTGTGAGCTTCAGATGTGTCAGCCATGGTGAAGCTTTGAAGGCTACAAACCAAGTAGTAATAGTTTTTTTAATTATATAGTGAATTGTCGAATTTGATGATTAAATAGCCATGATACAAATAAACCATATAGGCCAATAGATAGTATTTAATTTATTTGATTATGTTTTGCCTAGGTTTTTAGATAAACCATCTATGGCGTTTAATGGAATATAATCCTTCATATTTATTAGACAGGGGACATAAGTCATGACTGTCAATGTCGAAGTGACATTTTATATATATAGCACAAGGGCTTGTTCCAAAGGACTTTTTGATGGCATAGATGCCTTGTCACTAGGGAAATTTTTAAAACATAATCGATGATTCCTTTGGATTGGAAAATTTCATAGTTCATTGTCTTGACAAGAAGTTATGAAATAAAACTATCTTTTTCATGTATACATCTTTGCCCGAAGGTATTCATCCCAATGGTTGTTTTGATGTGTTCATCATGTTCGACGTTTATTAGCCATGATTCCTCTTGATCATTTACGCTAAATAAGGGGTTTGGAAATTCCTAATATGAAGATGACAAGTGTGATTTTATCGCATCACTGTTGTCAGGAGTGTTAACATGTTTTCAGATGTTAACAAGGATCTGAATTTCTTTTAAACATGTCTTACCATCATAGCTAGGTCTTTAATGACATTCAAGCTAGGTTATACCTTTTAAGATTCTCTTTTAACATGTATACTGCCAGGAAAGGAATGATATTTATTTTATTCAGGATTTCCATTATAATTATCCTAGATTTAATTAAAATATAACTATGGCACAAAAAGGCCAAGTCACAAGGGCAACTTTAAGTTATAAACCATGATTTTGTATAATCAAGGTATTTAGGCTCGAACGTTGTTCATGCCTTTTCTTGACAGGGAGTTGTAGGCTACGATTGTCTTTTGTCTTATATGACAATGAATACGGCCCCATAAGTATTACATCCCTAATGGACGCTGAATTCACCAAATAAGAAAAGATTTTGGGAGAATCCAGTATAAGGATGATTTATGTGATTGAATCACATTTTCCAGGAATGTTAACAAGGATTTGAATCTTTTGATTAGGTTCTACCATCTTGGCCTTGTCTGAAATGACATATAGGCTAGGTTGTACCTTTAAGATTTTTTTTAATATTTAACGCAGATCAATCCTAAATTGAGATGTTAATAAGGATCTGAATCTAATTGAGGAACTGCCATCTTGGTCCTGTTCTTAAAATGACACATGGGCTAGGTCTTGTTCTTTTTAGATTTTGCCATTTTATTATAATGGAAGATCTTATAAAAGGAATGTTATTATTTCATATTTTATGTTCATATGCAATGATGAATAAATTTAGATAAAACATTCCAATGATTTTAAAAGAGGTACAGAATTGCTCAAAACGGGACTTGAAAGGAAAGATGTTGTCCATGAAGGGATTGAAAGATAAATATGTCCTTATAAGGACTACTAAGGAAACGATCTTCAGCAAAAGGAGTTTCTTCTTCATTTTATTTCTAAATGTTTTCTCCTTGGTTGCACGTTAATCCTAGTCGCAGTACGAAGCTCGACCTTCCCTAGGCTTCAAATGGGGAGAATCTCCATTATGGCTTCTTTGTTTGGCGACATATTAAAATATATAGAATTGAAAGCAAAAATTCTCCGAATAGAGATGAGAGTATTCCTATGTTAAGTCTAGACTCAGAAGGTCAAGGAATGTGCTACTGTGTTATTGAGATTAAACACAAAAGGCTAGTGTTTAATTCACTCAATGTTGGCTCTGATACCAACCTGTCACACCACGATATTTCCACGTATTACCGGTGGGCCCGGTGGGGAGTATCGTGACGTAGTTGATATCATCATAGTCAAACAACACAATTTAAATGCACAGCGGAAGCAAAAGATAAAATATTACAAATCGATATAAAGTAATATCAAAGTATTACAAACGGAATGTAAAGGATCCACAGGAGGATCAAATAAAAGATAATTGTTCATCAGATTTTAACATCTAAGCTTGCGAGACTCTTTATTGATGCTAGGAGTAGCCAGCCTTTTCCGATTAGTACCGGCACTTAACCTCTTTGGGAAAATACGTCAGTTTTCACTTGTAAATACAATTTAACTGACTCATTTTGAAAAGGTTTAGAAATTGATTTAAATGCACAAGGCACAAAACATTTTATAACTTGGGATAATTATTTATATATAAACTTGTAAAAGAATTACATGTTTCTTATACGTTCAGTAGCCCGGATTGACGCCGGGTTAAAGATTAATAGACACACCACATGATATAGTCCCGCGGCGGGTTATTCCTGTAACCGGCGGTTATACCTTATTATTTATATATGCACTATCGGGTGTACGCCTACACCCCGTGCTTAGGTCGTGGCCATTTCTTAAAATGATGCCAAGGATATCCGGGACATGGTCATTAACCCCCCAAAGGCTTTAAGCAAACAAAACAATTTAAACGGGACATTTCAATGATTTAACCTTCATACAATTAAAAATTCAATGCCCGACCAAGCGGTATTTTATATACCGTACCCCAAGCCCGTATAGGGAAAATAAGAAAAGTATTTACCTGAGCTAAATATAAATTCAATCCCAGCCGTATATCAAATCAGCAAGTACATATAGCTTTTACTGGGCTCCTAAATCTGGAACGAAGGTTTTTAATAACCTATTAGATTCCTAACGGGTCTTTAATTAAGCCTAAACTTAGACCGGTTAGTTTTAAAAGAAGATACGGTTCAAAACGCATGATTAAGCGAAGACCGGATTATAATGTGGTTTAGACCCGAAAAGCTTGTATACTTGTGTAATAAGGGTAAACTAAATACATTCTGGATTTTGAGATAAAAATGATATGGTTTGACCCGTTTCGGCTAATTTATGCAAACTAGTTACATAACCGATCCGAACGCGAAAAGTGCGTAACGGGTAACCAAATGAGTCATGAACATGTTTCCTAAGTTAATATGCCTTTAATATGTTGTGATATCAGTAGGATACCTTCCATTATGCCCAAAACGATTTTAAAACCAATTTATGCCCCGAAGGGGTATTTTGGTCATTTGAAAAGTTATAAGAGAGGTTAAATATTAATCTGAGGTTTAGGTCTGATATAATCAGTAAAAATACTTAATTTAATAAGTTATATCAGTAGGGTATTACATATATGTGAAATTTATTAATTATAACCAAACTATGCACCGAATGGGCATTTTGGTAATTTCACTTAAGCTTTAAAGGTCAAAATTAGAATTCCGAGTTTAAAACTTTTTCCTAGTTTTTAATTATGAAAATTTACTTAAAACATCAGTAGGTATCAAACCTTATATGTTAAAAATAGTTTTAACTTATACTATGCGTTAAAAACGCGTAAAAAACGATTTTAAGCGATTTACGGGTTTTTAAAGAAAAGCTGTTATTTTTATAATTCCAAAAGGTTCAAAATATTTTATTTATCATATAGGATCAGTAGAAAAAGGTTTGGTGTCAAAAGGATTTGTAAAACTCATTTTATAGGCCAAAAGGGCAAAACCGACAATTACCGAATTAAGCTTAGAACTCTATGTTATGCTCAGCCTAAAAATAAATAAAAATCTTCAAAAATCCCAAAATATTATTTTATATCAGTAGGTAAAAAGTTTGGTATCAAAAATTGGGTTTTTATAGGATATACGCTAATTATGTCGTTTAATTAATAAAAAGTTTTTCATTTATGCTAATGAGCATAACTCCTAATCTAGACCTCAAACTGATGTCAAATTTTAGGGACAAGTTTATAAATTAGTAATAAAGATTATTGTCCTCTCACATTTTCAAAATTCTCATTTTAAGGTTAAAAGGGCATAATAGTCGACATTTAGGCATTTAACGGAAACATGCATATGAATCGGATAACTAAGGAACCAAGTTGTATAACCTCAGAGGGTTATACTAACCTATAACCTGGTCCTAAGGAATCCTAAGGCATATCTAAACTTAGCTAAATAGGATCAGAACTGAAAGTCAAAGCAAAAGTCAACTTTGACTTTCGGTTCCGAACCGAGCCTATACTTAGAATTGTCGGGTTGAACATGCTTAGACATGTTCAACTAATATTTACCAAGTTATTAAAGTGAGAAAACTGATTTTATGGCTTTCATATCAATAGTTATGAATTTTATTTAAAACTAACCTGTTTGACTTTTATTTGACCCGACAATTTAACTAAGTGAACGTGGTAATTAGGAGGTGCCCTTTTGAGGGTTTATTACATACCTAATTACGGTCACGTAGCCATGTTCGTTGCGAACAATAGCTTAACCGTTTGAAATTCAAAGCGTTTGTCGCAAACGCTTGACTTTTCGGTTTTTAATCGCTAAATAATTAAACTAAGCACGAAAGGATACTTACAAAGGGTCCAAGCAAGGAGATTTTGATCCTAAATTCTCAGGTATGAAGAGCAAGGTCTCCAACTTAGAGAATTCAGAAATCAAGTGTGAATGAGAGCAAGATCAAGAGGGGAATTTATAGGATTTTGAGGACCGTTAGGATCGTTCCTCGATAAACGAGCCCTGATTTGGACCGTACACCTTATACCCACTGTTTTGGCAATCTATGGGTGCCAAAAACAGCCCATAGGATGAAGGAAAACCACTTGCAACACCTGGAAACAGCTGGAACAGGCTGTAAACTGATTTTTGCAGCTCTGACATGCTCACACGGGCCGCGTAAGGTTCAAAGGATGCTTACGCGGGCCGCCTGAGGGTCCTGGTTCAGCAATCAAGTTTGAATAATTACACAAATGGTCCCTGATAGCTTTTAAGGTCACGTTTGACACGTTTAAGGCCCGTTAAGCTATTTACAAGGCTCTACAATGAAGCCTACACATAGGGGATAAGAAACATGCTCAAAAACATGTCGGATGTCGGTTCGTTTGGCCGTACGGTCGCGTTGTTCGACCAATTACGACGAAACACAAACGGATGCGAAAAACGATCCAAACTACGCGGAGAATGGAATTTTATGATGCCGAACACTAAAATAAAATATTTTAGAGCTTACATAAATTTTTGGGTGTCCGGAGATATTCAGAATGTGAGATATGCGCGAAAATGCAAACTTGTGCACTTTTTGACACTTTTAGTCCCTACATGACTTAAAAGTTTATTTTTGCGCGCGAAACACTTATAAGCCTATATCTAAGCTAAATAAAGGATAAATAGGGTATGTTTAACTCATGGTCATATTCCGGAAGGTCCGATACCCTACGAATCAACATACTTTTGCAGTTTGACGCAATTAGTCCTTTAATCGCACAAAGTAGCGCGAAATGTCGTTTAATGATATCCAAGCCTTCCATGGCCCATAATGGGCATTCCCAAGCATGAGTTTAATTATTTCTATGCTCTAGATTGCTTAAATAGTCACCGAATGGCGTAGATTCAAAAGTTGACGCTTTAGGTCCCTCTAATGCGTAAACTCGCGCATTTCATTGATTAATAGCATTGAAGCCTCATCTAATCCATATTAGGCATTCTTGAAAGTATTATTGAACATCACGATGCTTTGGGTTTGCTAAAAGGTCATTCAGAGGTATAATTGAACATATTGACACTTTTAGTCCCTCTAACTTGCAAAGTTGCGTGTAACTTTACTTATAGGCATAAAAACCTTAGATGGCCAATAGTTGGCATTCCCGAGAGTATAATCAAATATCATGAAGCTCCCGATTTGCTAAAAGGTCACTCAGAGGTAAGAATTAACATGTTGACGCTTTTAACCCTTCATTGCGCAAACTTTCAATTAATTCTGCAAACGGCTACACTCGATCGTCAAATGGCTCATTTGTGACTATAAATATCACGAGAGGTTATTTAAAAACTTATTTTAGGTATGCTAACACTTCCAGTCCTTTCATAATCAAAGTTTTTGATTTTTCAAAAAATTAGTCCCTAAATTTCAATGTTTGACTTCATTAGGGTTTATTACACGTGTCAATACATCATTGGACGTGATTTTACGAGGTGTTACATGTCAGTGTGTTGGGATTTTGTATACAAAATGTGAAAGACATTACCATTGGACAAATAGTTAGCCAATGAGAAATATGACCCACAAGTCAGGTGTTGATAGTACTGAATGAGTAATTGTGTAGATATAAACATTGTAATTGCTCTCAATATTGTGAAGTTGTAAAACCGTTTTAATTAAACTGGGATGCACTCGCCAGTATTTCTTGCTGATAAAATGTTTTAAAAACGCGTTACATGTAACAAAATGTGAAAGCCAATAGAAGCCAGCTGGAGAGCACTGAATGCTTGGAAAAATGGGTATAAAAGTTATCTAAATAAAAAGAAGTTTTTGTTTTCAATAATTAGGGTTTACCCCTACAAATGTATTGTCAAATGAACTTGGGTTTTATCCCAATAATTTGTTATAAAAAGTTTGGTGTTTTACTCTAATAAAAATATTTCCTAACTACAGTCCTGATGTATTCCGCTGCCAAATTAATAAACATCGATACCACTAATCTGGATCTCGCGGCACCCACTCCCGGGCAGGGGTCGGGGGATGCGACAACCGCGCCCCGTGTCTCTAATATGGACAAATGTGTCAGAATCTTGTCTGACCACGGGGCCGTGGTCAATGTGTTGTCGTTTTCTATAAAGTCAGCCTTAATGCTGCATGTTTGGACCCATTCCAAAGACAGAGATCTCCTGGGATTTTCACATATACCTTAAAAGGTATGTTCTTGAAAAGGTTCCTTCAAACCATCTTGTCTTTACGGCTTTTGTCATTTTCCCTTCTTCTCCAAAGAACTCAAAAATCTCCATTAAAGCTTGAAGCTCCATAACTTCAAGCTTTATTCATGCAAAATAAATGTTTGTAACTAAAAACTATCAATAAACAAATATTTTATTAAACTGCTTTAACTCAGCCCTATATACTCCCGAAGAACCGGTACCATAACCACCCTTAAACACCAATGAGTCGAGAATGTGTGCAGGAACTCCGTCAGTATGGAGAAATTTTAGTAAATGAAGGGAATAGAATTCGACAGATATGGGAGAAAGTAGTTTGGAAATATGATGAGAATGATTTGCAGTACTGGATGAACGACACTTAGAAAATGCCTAAATATATGTGTAATTTTGTATTTTGATAAAAAAGAAAACTAGACTAAGATAGACCAAAATAGATATGGATGTATAACTACTAGTATGTTTTATTTTCAGTTGTAGTATGTAACCGACGCATATATATATATATATAAAGAGTAAAAGTCGTAATGATCGACGTTTTTGATCAATTTGTTTGTGTGATTGTGTATAAATATCTGTACTAAATTTATTCTCTGATAATTAATACTTGATAATTGTTCACAATTCACATGGACAACGAAGTAAATCAGGAAAACCATAATAATGAGAATAAAGAAAACCAAATAGATAACAGTGTCATCCAATATGTAGTAGTACAAGGAATTATAGATGATATGCCTTATATCCTCAAGACTGTTAAAGAAGCAGAAAATAATAAATCTGCAAATGGAAGTAAACGCCAACACACTGAGCCAAGTCACAGTGTGAACGATAATAACGGACCTATAATCCAAGCTCCAATTCCTAAAAGAAGAAGAACCGCTTCTTATGGTTGTTCTTATAAAGAATTCTTGGCCTGCAAACCAATAGAATTCTCAGGCAATGAAGGAGCCATTGCAGCCTTACGTTGGATAGAAAAGACAGAAGCAGTCATAAAAATAAGTAAATGTGTAGACGAAGATAAGATTATGTTTGCTTCTAATCTTTTCAAAAATGCAGCCTTAGAATGGTGGAATACTATTCTCCGGTCTAGGGGAAGTGACAGAGTTTATAATATGGAATGGTTCAACTTTAAGGGAATGGTTCAAAGAAAATTTTGTCCTCCCAATGAAAAGGAACAAATCGCCAATAAGTTCCTAAATCTTAGAATGACTGGAATACACTGCAAAGGTTACACTACCATATTCTTCGAATATGCTAGGATAGTACCAACCTTAGCCTCACCTGAACCAGTGTTAATCTCCCGTTATATTTGGGGATTAATTAGTGAGATTAGACACGTAGTCAAGGCAGCTAGACCGCAAACCATAGAAGAAACAGTAAAACTAGCCAATACCTTGACTGTTGAATTGGTGCGTACCTAAGAGGAAAAGCAGAGAAAGAACCTAGCTCAAAAGCTTACCCCGGGAAGTTCGCTACGGTAATTCCAACCGTGGGAAAGGTACTGGTTCTTCCTCTACACCCTACTATAAGTATTGCAAAAAAAAGCATTCTGGAAGATGCTCTATATACTGCAACTTCTGCAAAATATCTGGAAACAAGGAAGAAGACTGTAGGAAGAAACCTAGCAATAGGATATGCTTCAATTGTGGAGAAACTGGGCACATCAAACCGAACTGTCCGAAACTAGCTCTAGCCACAACCAACAAGGCTAAGACAACTGAAGGACCTAAGAAGAATGCCAGAGCATTTGTTCTGACAGCTGAGGAAGCCAAGATGATTCCGGATGTGATTGCTGATACATTCTTAGGTAATAATATATTTGCCAAAGTATTGTTAGACTCTGGTGCAAACTAAAGTTTTGTCAATACTTCTTTCTATAAACTACTTGACCAACCCTTAGCCAAACTTCAACAAGATTGTCTGGTAGAGACAGCAAAAGGAGAATCCATTAAGATAAGTGAAACTTGCATGGAGCAAGAATAGAAATCCTGAACCATCATTTCTTTGATAACCTTTATCCAATGAATCTGGCCGGATTCGATGTTGGATTAGGAATGGATTGGTTGGTAGCCAATCAAGCTAGTAGTTTATGTAATCAAAAGTCAGTACAAGTATATACACCAAGTGGTAAAAAGATCACAATCAAAGGAGATAAGCTAACCAGATCAACAAAGTTCATCTCTGTGATGAAAGTCGCAAGTTATGAAAGGAAAGGAGGAGGAGTACATATGATTTCCGTAATCATTAGTACTAAAGGAAAAGAATTAAAAGATATTCCTGTAATATCTAAATTCTCAGACGTCTTTCCAGAAGAGTTACCTGGATTACCGCCTGATAGAGATGTTGAATTTAGGATTCACCTAATACTAGGAACGGCACCGATTGCCAAAGCACCATATCGATTAGCACCAACGGAGATGCAGGAACTGAAGAAACAATTGGATGAACTTCTTGACAAAGATCTTATACAACCAAGTTCATCACTGTGGGGAGCACAGGTGTTGTTTGTTAAGAAGAAATACTGATCGATGCGTATGTGCATTGATTACCGAGAATTGAACAAGGTTACGATTAAGAATCGGTACCCACTACCGAGAATCGATGATCTGTTCGATCAACTTCAAGGAGCTCGATTTTTTTCTAAGATCGAATTACGCTCAGGTCCCTTAGGATATCATCAACAGAAAGTTCAGGAAGAGGACATTCCTAAAACTGCTTTCAGAACAAGATACAGTCATTATGAATTTACCGTCATGCCATTTGGTTTAACCAATGCCCCAACTGCATTTATGGACATGTAGAACAGTATATGTAAACCATACCTGGATAAATTCATAATTATTTTTATAGATGATATTCTAATATACTCTAAGAGTAAAGAGGAACATGCAGCGCATCTGCATACACTTCTAACATTGTTGAGAAAAGAAAAGCTTTATGCTAAATTCTCAAATTGTGAATTTTGGTTACAAGAAGTGCAATTCCTTGGACATCTGGTTAATCATGCAGGAATTCATGTGGATCCCACAAAGATCGAGGCGATTACTAAGTGGAAAATCCCTGAGTCGCCAACAGAAGTAAGAAGTTTTCTTGGACTGACAGGATATTATAGACGGTTTATCTGAGATTTCTCTAGAACAGCCATTCCATTAACCAAACTGACCTGCAAATCGGTTAAGTTTAAATGGGGACCAAAACAAGAAGAAGTTTTTAAGATTCTTAAGCAAAGGTTAACCAACGCACCCATACTCGCATTACCAGAAGGAACTGAAGACTTTATAGTCTATTGTGATGCATCTAAGTTAGGATATGGATGTGTGTTGATGCAACGTCAAAAGGTTATAGCTTATGACTCTAGACAACTTAAGAAACATGAAGAGAATTATACAACCCATGATCTAGAGTTAGGAGCCATAGTCTTTGCCCTTAAGATTTGGAGACACTATTTATATGGAAATAATTTTGTTGTCTTCACCGATCATAAGAGTTTAAGGTATATTTTTGGGCAAAAAGAATTAAATACGAGACAGAGACGCTGGATGGAAGTTTTTAGTGATTATGATTGTGATATCCAGTATCATGCTGGGAAAGCTAATGTAGTAGTTGATGCTTTAAGTCGAAAGTATCATGAAAAGCCGAAACGAGTACGTTCTCTCAGATTAAATCTACAAGTAGATTTAAATGATCAAATTAGAGAGGTACAGGAAACAACAATCAAGAACGATGCTGAAAGTTTAAAAGGAATGATTAAGGAATTAGAACAAGGAACAGATGGAATTTGGAAGTTCCACAAGAAAAGGATGTGCATACCTAAACAAGGAAACCTACGCCATAGAATTCTAGAAGAAGCTCATAAGTCTAAGTATACGATACATCCCGGAAGTGATAAGATGTATCAAGATCTAAGAAAGAATTTCTGGTGGATAGGAATGAAAAATGATAGAGCAAACTACGTTGCTAAATGTTTAACCTGTTCACAAGTAAAAGCTGAACATCAGAAACCCTCAGGGTTATTGCAACAATTAGAAATACCAATATGGAAATGGGAATTGATAACAATGGACTTTGTTACCAAATTACCCAAGACAAGAAAAGGAAATGATACAATCTGGGTGATTGTTGACAGATTGGTCAAATTTGCTTATTTCTTACCAATGAAGTAAACTTTCAGTATGGAACAATTAGCCAAGCTATATGTAAATGAAATAGTTTCATTACATGGAATTCCTTTATCTATTGTATCTGATAGAGATAGTCGTTTAACTTCTCATTTTTGGACAAGTTTCCAAAAAGCAATGGGAACCAGGTTAAATCTAAGCACAGCTTCTCATCCTCAAACGGACGGACAAAACGAAAGAACAATACAAACAATGAAGATATGCTTAGAGCCTGTGTAATTGATTTCGGAGGAAATTTGGACGATCGTTTACCATTAATAGAATTTTCCTACAATAACAGCTATCATACAAGCATTAATGTTGCACCTTTTGAAGCACTTTATGGACGAAAGTGCAGAACTCTAGTCTGTTGGGCAGAAATTGGAGAAAAACAATTATCTGGACCAGAGATATTGCAAGAAACAACGGATAAGATAATTCAAGTCAAGGAAAGACTAAAAGCAGCACGAGATCATCAAAAGAGTTATGCAGATAATAGACGAAAACCTTTAGAATTTCAAGTAGGAGATAAAGTATTGTTAAAAGTTTCTCCATGGAAAGGAATAGTCAGATTCGTTAAGAGAGGAAAGTTAAGCCCCAGGTATGTTGGATCTTTTGAGATTATTAGAAGAATAGGACTCGTAGCCTGTCAGCTACAACTGCCAGAGGAAATGGCAAGAATACATGATGTGTTTCATGTATGTAATCTCAAAAAGTGTTTAGCAGATGAATTATTCGTGATACCTCTTAAGGACATAGAGGTAAATGAGAAACTTAAGTTTACCGAGAAACCCATTCAGATTGAAGATAGAAAGATCAAGAATCTCAAACACAAAAGACTAGTTCTGGTCAAAGTGAAATGGGATTCCAAGAGAGGACCAGAATACACTTGGGAACTCGAGTCAGAAATGAAGAGGAAATACCCACACCTATTCCAGTAGACCTCGAGGACGAGATCTAAAACAAGGTGGGGAGGATATAACAACCTTCCTAGAACACTTAACGTGACCCTAAAACATTCCTTATATACACCGTATGCAAGAAACGAGCCCAAAATACCCTTTTATTTATAAAAAATCAAGAAAAACAAAATATATAGGGTTGTCGCGAGCCGCGACCCAGATACCCTTGGTCTTTCGCGGGGCGCGAGCTTCGGTTGCTTGCCGGACACCCAGGCTGCCACGTGTCAACAGGTGACAGGTATAGATTCGCTGACTGGCCAAGCCTACGGCCTAACCTACTTTCGTCGCGGGCCGCGAAGGCGGAAGCCTTATCTCTCGCGGGCCGCAAGCCACCTTAGATCAGGCCTATAAATTGAGGTGATCGGCTCATTTGTTCAGTCGTTCAAAATCAAAATCTCTCTCAAACTTTCTGATAGATATTATTATACCCGGGCATAATGCCCACTATAAAGCGAAGCTCTACCTCATTGTAAGTATTATAACCCTGCTATTACCCTACACGGTCGATTTAGGGCTCCATAACGCATGTCAAGGATTTGCTTGACTCAGTCGTTGGAGTTCTGTCTCGTGTTACACCCGATTGATTTAGGACTCCGTAAAGCATGTCAAGGCTCTGCCTGACTCAGTCATTGGAGTTCTGTCTCGAGTTGTGCGGTTAATGTGATTTGGGTTATTTTGCTAACACATGTGCATTGTTTAATTTTAATAGATAACAACAAGGAGATCACCAGGAAGCTTTAGTTTTACCTAAGTAAACAATGTGAGTACATCTTACTTTTTGTCACCTTTTTGTAAATTGTTTTTACAAAACCTCAAATGTTTTAAAATATACTTAACAATGATTGAGTCCATGTGTTCTACAATTACTGCCGGTATGTTGGGGTTTTGTATACAAAATGTGAAAGACATTACCATTGGACAAAGAGTTAGCCAATGAGTAATATGACCCACAAGACAGGTGTTGATAATACTGAATGAGTAATTGTGTAGATATAAACATTGTAATTGCTCTCAATATTGTGAAGTTGTAAAACCGTTTTAATTAAACTAGGATGCACTCGCCAGTATTTCTTGCTGATAAAATGTTTTTAAAACGCGTTACAGGTAACAAAATGTGAAAGCCAATAGAAGCCAGCTGGAGAGCACTGAAGGCTTGGAAAAGTGGTTATAAAAGTTACCTAAATAAAAAGGAGGTTTTGTTTTCAATAATTAGGGTTTACCCCTACAAATGTATTGTCAAATGAACTTGGGTTTTACCACAATAATTTGTTATAAAAAGTTTGGTGTTTTACTCTAACAAAAATATTTCCTAACTACGGTCCTGATGTATTCCGCTGCCAAATTAATAAACACCGATACCACTGATCAGGATCTCGCGGCACCCGCTCCCGGGCAGGGGTCAGGGGCTGCGACAACCGCGCCCTGTGTCTCTAATACAGGCAAATGTGTCAGAACCTTGTCTGACCACGGGGCCGTGCTCAACTAGCACGGGGCTGTGGTCAGTGTGCTGTCGTTTTCTATAAAGCCAGCCTTGATGCTGCATGTTTAGACCCATTCCAAAGAGAAAGATCTCCTGGGATTTTTCACATATACCTTAAAAGGTATGTTCTTGAAAAGGTTCCTTCAAACCATCTTGTCTTTACCACTTTTGTCATTTTCCCTTCTTCTCCAAAGAACTCAAAAACCTCCGTTAAAGCTTGAAGCTCCATAACTTCAAGCTTTATTCATGGAAAATAAATGTTTTTAACCAAAAACTATCAATAAAAAAATGTTTTATTAAATTGCTTTAAGTTATTTCTGTTCAAAATTGTTCAAAACCAAAGAAAAAATAAGTTAAAGCTATAAGTTCTTGAGTTCAAAAATGTTGCAGAGAAATGGGCATGGCCCGTGTTCAATGGACACGGGGCCGTGGTGAAATTTTAATTTTCTTTCTCTTGAAATTTCGCACTTCTTTTCTTAGTATGTCGAGCCAAAACAGTGGAACGTCATCGACAGGCTCAAGAAACAACCAGAGAGGAAGAACACCATCGATTGAAGCCACCCTAGTCTGTTATGTATATGCTTTAAGGGAAGCCATCGATGAAATGACATAAGTGAAGGAGGCCTCATCGACCATATCAATTATTTGACGGTAGGATTGGAAAATTGCCTCCTAGAAGTCAACCTTTTGCACCAAAGGTTGAACATTCTTGCGATGCCTCCCATGGAACCGATCTTCCCTCAAGAAGATTGGAACCTCGCGCAAGAAATCATTATCCCAACCGGATGGGATGACCTTCCCCCGGAACCTCCTCTAAACGCATTGCTCGAGGTTTCGGTGATCCTCACACCTCCCCCGTATGAAAATACGGAAGATGAGCCCTTCCTCTTCCTCCCTAGGGAGATCGAGGAAATGCTCAATGACTTTTGAGGGGTACACCCTCCGAATTGAAGTTCTAAGAGCCCTTATTTACGTGAAAATCATTTTCGGGTTTTTGTTGTTTTTAACATGTAATCATCTAGGGTAGAACTCCATTATGGTTTAAACTTGCTTGCATATTAGGGCCTATCTATCTAATTCTAGGACTTTTGTAATTTTTAATTTTTAGGACCGTTTGTATCTCGCACTCTTGCACTCTAATATATGATGGTTTAAGTTATTGTGTGGTTTTTGGATCTTATATAATGGCTGAACAAATGAGAAAAGATGAAAACTGCCAAAGAGACGTTAAAACCGCACCCCATGCACGTAAACAGTGCCTTCCGACAACTTTTTCAGCTTCCTAGCATGTATAGCACGGGGCCGTGCCCAGCACAACATGCCCCGTGTACGGATCTCTACAGAAAAACTTTTGGTCAGGTAACTGACCATTGACCATGGCTAGTGGACACGCCCCGTGGTCAGCATTCTGCTCATTTTTGTTACTGGCACTCTGACCACGGGGCCGTGCCCGGACCACACGGGCCCGTGGCCAGGTTCCTAGTAACATAAAAACTTGTTTTTAACACGCTTTTACACATTCGAATCAATTATTTTTTGACACATTGAGGACAACGTGTAATTTAAGTGTGGGGAAGGGGGGAGCTAAAACCTTGAATCTTGCAATTCCTAATAACAAGCCTTACACAAAACTCGTATTGGAACCGCTAATCACCCCAAATCTTTTCAAAAATTTTCATTTTTTTACTTGTCTTGGTTTAATTTGGGAATAACAAGTTCTAAAAAGGTTATGTTTTTACAAATTTACAACTGATAGCGTCGTGATAAAAAGAACCCAATAAGAAAATTATAAAAAGGCATGACAAATCTTTTTAAAATTTGATTATATACACTTGTTCACACTATAAACCCAGTCCCACAATAAGTGAGTTTTGAGCCTTTATTGAGCATACATGCATGCATCTTTAAACTAAATGCTCATTTTCGTTTCATGTGTGAATACCGCTTGGTTCTTACGACTCTAAAACTTGCAAAGATGATACATTCCCAGTCCTTACCAACTTGAACCCAAGTAAGTAAATGATGGAGGCATTAGGACTAACTTTCTTTCAAAACCATTGTTTTCCTTCTTTTTACTTCACTACCTAAAATCCCCCTAGATTAACCCCTTTGAGCCTAAACCTTTTCATTTCAAAAACCCATAAAACAAACACCCATTACCCACCAAAACCTTTTTCCTTTCAAACCCATTTGTTTTAGAAAAAAGCTCGGTTATCGTATGACAAAAAATAATAGAGAGTTTTGCAATAACCAAACAAGTTCCTCAAAAATCTTGTTTGAATATGCTTAGTTTGAATAAATGTCACAAAAAACAAAAAAAAATTATGACAACCAACGCTTTTTACGCTTTTCGCCATTTCGCTAACTACTAACTCAAAAACCACCTACCCTTAGCCCAAGCCTAACCCTTTCCAAAGTCATCTTGATATTTACAAAGGTTTATAGTTAAAAACGAGGAGGTTTGATCGCTTGGCAAGCATATGGTAGAAATAAGTTCCATGCCGGAATTGAGTGTTTCACAAAAATACACCTTCAGCCGAGTGTTGAGTGATCTCCCATGAGGTATGTGAACTTGTATTTAAATAGAATTTTAAAAAGACATGTTATGCCCAAATAAATAATTTTTCTTAACAAGTTGTTCTAAATAAATCATGACGAATAGGATTGTAAATAAAATAAAAACAAAATTAAATAAAGATCTTGGATTCCCGACACTCAAGATAAGCCACGCAACTTCTTCTCTACCTATTCCATTTGGGTGTGTAAGCCATATTTAAAGACTTTTGCTTGAGTATAAGCAAAGATTCAAGTGTGGGGGTATTTGATGTGTACAAAATGCAACATATAAATTACATCAATAGAGGCATAAAACCAACCCTTTTTAGTACTAATGTTGGAAAAAGCGCGTTTCTTTCTTCCTTTTGAATTTACAGGACCAAATGATCTTAAAAGAACAAAAGGAGCAAATAAGCAGCCAAAAACCAACATAAATACAAGAAGAAGGAATAACGTGACAAGCTCGACCCCTTGGCAGCATCTCCCAAGACAAAACAAGAAAACAGAAGTTGACCACGGGGCCATGCCCAGCCAGGCATGGGTCGTGGTCAGACCTCACACAAAAAGACAAACCTGCAGAAGCTTCTACGCCCACCACGGGGCTGTGCCCAACTCACCATGGGGCGTGGTCAACTCTCAGATTTGCAGAATCTTGATAGTACAGCAAAGAGTTACCCACGGGGCCGTGTTCAGAAGCCACGGGGTCGTGTGGGGCCCTCTGTTAACAGCTGCAATAAATGAAGTGTTAGTGCAGTAATGTCTATCGCCTCCGTCAATCAAGTTCGTAGCAGAATTAGAAGAATACAAGGAATTATATTGTTATATTTAGATAGAAAAGGCAAGGTGGCATTATTGTAAATAAGGAAACATTCCTTATATGCTTGGCCTATAAATAGAAGCTTTAGGGCTTTAGTTTAGAACTTTTGCCATTTGAACATTTGGAGCTTAGGAGCTAGAGAGAGAAAGTAGAGAGAGAAAGTGCTCAAGGTGATTCGTGGTACTTTGTACGTTTTCAAATTATCAATAGAATCACGATTATAGTACGGTTCTTGTGTTCGGTCCACGCACGTGTACGGATTCCGCACATCATACGTGTCGATACGCAATCGTTACAGAGTCGAACACCGATCCTACAAGTGGTATCAGTGTCACACCCTCAAAATACCACCTAGGGAGTGTCCCTGTTAGGCGTGTGACCACTAGCAATGAGCCACCAATTACATTGAATCATAAGTTTGAAATAATGTTCCATCAATTAATAATGATAAAATTCCAATCATAAGTTATTCAAAAACCACAAGTTCAGCGGAAGCGTTATTGTAACATAATATAAATACTTTTCGATCAATCATAAGAACTAAATGTTTGATAAATAATCCCATCCGTATAACCATGACCACTCTCGCTCTCCAGCCAGCAAGCTCCTGTTTCAATCACCTACGACCTGCGAGCACATAACAAGTGTATCAGACAAAGCTGGCGAGTTTACAGTTTTAGAAAATGTTTGTTACCAGTTGTATATAAAACAGTTCCCTGACACATGCAAGTAATATTGTTAATATCTCATTTCCGAACAAGACGGCTCCTGAAATACATGACTGCCCTTCCCACGTACTCCTATCTAGTACTGGGCCCCGACTGGGTCATTAGTTCACATCCGTCCTATCTAGGAGCGGTGTGAGGGTGCCAAACCTAAGTAGCGCTACCAACTAATACCCGTTACCCTCCAGGTAACATAATAAGGGACTTACAAGAATGATAGGTGAGAATATTAACCAATATACCCGTTTTTACCCAAAAGACTTATCCCTCCACGGGATACCCACTGACTGTCCCCAACCACTGGAACACATGCTCGAATGTAGTGAACTCACCTTAGAGTGCTCGGTAGAATACGTTACTTGACCACACTCAGTTAATCAAACACGTCCTATCAAAGTTTACCAATAACAATCAGTTCTATTCTCACGTTGCACCACATATGTTGTTACACATTTCACACATCACGTTTATGAAGTATTTACACCCCTCAAGCAAATTATAACAATTAATCACGTTACACATCATCCATGTTAACACATTTTGTGGTATCACATACAAGCTTACTTCATGTAACCAAATCCCAATGAAACTTCTCTAATATATGTGTGACCCAAAACTACGGAATGATCCAAGATAGTATGTGGCCCAGAGAATTACTTGGCCCAAATCTGAATATGCAGCCCATTACCTATCGTGTTACCCGGTCCGAACTATTGCCCCTTAACCCAACAGGCCGATCCAATAAACCCCAAGCCCAATTCGTATGTATAAAGCCCAATGTAAACTTAAACCAACTGTGTAGTCCAGCACGTGAGTGTGTGTGGCCCAATGCAAATCCGATTAGACTGTGCGACTTATACATGTTTGCGGCCCAATTTAAGATATTCCCATGTGAGGCCCAAGTGTATATTATAATCTTAATCAGTTTCAATGTCCATTGCCCAAAACATCTTTGTATGCTATCTTTTCTATTTCACCATTAACCATTATTGTTCTAATCGATATTCAGTTTATCCATTTATGCCGAATTATTATCAAATAACCTTGAAAATTAAGAGTTAATTCTTGCTACACGTCCATATCTAATTTGCACATAACAGTTTCATATCAATATGGTGAACCTTCTATCCTACAAACACGTGATCAACCCACTTTCTTTATTATACATAGTCACTACATAAATTCCATATGCATGGCACATCAGATCGGTCATCATCTCATCACAATTACACATAATATTAATCATGACATTCATGTGCACATAATATAAATAGTTGTGACTAATCTGACAATCCTATTATGATATGCACATGGCTTGAATTGAACAATACTACAAACACCCACATGAGCCGCCATTATCCTATTCAAAATTTTCCAACTTTGTTAAATCATTATCTTCAATTCCATTGGACCTATAAACTATTGTTACATCAAAATCAATCATGAATCATATATTTGTTACATGCACACATCGATGATAGTCAACATCATTATCCCACATTTAGTCATTATCATACAATCAATTATATTACACAAAGCATCCATCGATTATAATCAAGTTCACACACAAAATCACAAGATCATCACGTATATGTCATGACATGCTCATCATAAAAAGGTTGCCACAAATCACGTCACTCATCCATACCATCTAATCATTCACTATTACACAAATAAAAGAAATCAATAGATGAGAATCACTAACCAGAACCGATTGATTAGAATGTTATCTCGAACAGGGGGGGGGGGTATCTACTGTCGTCGCACTTCAAGAGAAGAGAAGATTACGAGGGGGGTCTGCCCACTGCGATCGTGTTTTAGGGTAGCTTAGGGTTTTGATATATTGATGTTAATGTGTTACACTACAAAGCATGTCGACATGCTGAAATACCAACCGGCCCCAAATAAGTAACCCTCTTGGGCTCAACCAGGCCCAAACGCAAATAGATAGGCTTCAGGTGTGTGTATATGGACTCACATCTAACCGGCCCAATGCAAAGTCCAAATTAACAATATTTCAAGGTGTATGCGTGAAGATGCGGTCCAGGTTAACAGTCGTTTAATTAAAACGCTAACACTAAACTTAACCGAGTTAAACAAATAAACGCGCGAGCATACCTAGCTACAATGCAACCCAATCGTAACAGAAAGTGATTCGGAAATGAGGACACCTAAAGATTACGGGTCGTCACATCATCCCCAACTTGAAAGAAATTTCGTCCTGAAATTTGACAAGCTAGCACAGAGAAGTGAGGTGATGGGTCAAGATTGCTGAAGATTTTCCCTAGGTGCCACATCATCCCCAACTTGAAAGGGAATTTCGTCCCGAAATTCCTCAATGATATCAAGAGTTGGCTCAACCGATTGAACAACTGAGGATTCTAGAGCTTACTTCGATGATCACATTCCCACGTGAACTCCGGTCCACGTCTTGAGCTCCAACGAACTCTCACGATTGAAATTCGATTGTGTTGACAGTGGGTTTCTCAACAAGGGTATCACAAGTGTTGCGTCGAACAGACACTTCTTTAAGTTCGAGACATAAATGACATCGTGTACGTTACCCGATTCGTCGGGTAACTCGAGTTTGTAGGTTACGCTACCGATTTTTCCCAGACCGTTGAATAACTCAACGTAACGTAAATTAAGCTTGCCACGCTTCCCAAGTGTACCACACCCTCCCCGGGTTTTCAACATGATTCGACCGCCTACAATGAACTTCCTGTGTTATCCGATCCCAGCAATCTTCCCAAGAGTTTCGAGTACAAGTCCTAGACCTGAGATTAGGTTGTCATCCATCCCAGTCAATCAAGAAGGTTGGCATTATTGCCTTATGTAATGCCTCAACAGAGCTGTCTGGTTACCAAGACGATAACTGCCGCAGTAGTACTCAACCATAGGTAAGAGTCCTTCCAATTTGCACCAAAGCTAGTCCCACACATGCTCGCAGCATGTCTTCGGGTGACAGGAGAGTTCGTTTTCTCTGATCGTTTGCCCAAAGGCGATAAGCAATGCTCTGGTCCTGACGTGAGCCAAGGGTGTTGTGTATTGCCTGCATAGATCAAATTCAGAGGTAACAGGAGTTGGCGCCTCGTGCCTAGAAGCCGCCTCTCTCAGAGGAACATTCACAACTGTGAAGACTCGTCACTTTTCTTAATTGCAAGAAAGCGTGCTGGTAACGTGCGTCCATCAACGATCATTCAGGTGATGATGTTTCCGTTTCAAGTTGTAAGTAGACTAGTGATAAAATCCATGGTAGTCCGTTCCCGTTTCTTGCGTTTCTGGTTGCCAATATCCCACCTTGACTTTCCCACAAGTCAAACATCGTTCTCATGCGTTGCTATGTGGGCCTTCAGGCCCGGTCATCCATACATGGTCTTCAGGTTTTAATTCATCCTATCTAAACTCAGATAAATATGATATCGAGGCCCGTGTGCTTCACCTGCACCAGTTCCCTAAGGTTGTTGTATAGTGAGGTCCATATTCGTTCCATGAAGTAGCAAATATCGTTCGACCTGCCAAAGGTTGCCTCCCCATGCCCCGCATGGGTCAATCTTGAGAACTCTCTACCTTCAGTTCTTCAGTTCGAGCAAGGCGAGTCAGATCAGGTATGTTAGAGTCAATAGCAAGCTGCAAGGCTCGTGCACGTCCAGGTTTCACGGTCGTATTCATACAAAAGTTCCATCCAGCGATGCCATCACATGTTTAGCTTTCTTGAAACAAGGGTACACGGGAGGCTCTTGTGATCGGTCTAAGTGGTGCATTAGGTACCGTCCAAGTAATGCCTCCAATTTAACCCAAAGTCTACGGCTTCCACCGCAGGTCGTGACTCGTGCAGTTCTTCCTGTAGGTCCATTACGTAAGTCATCACCTTCTCGTGTTGCGTCGGTGTGTAACCATTGCAAAGTTGGGATTCGAAAGCTGAAAAGACGTACTCCTGTTTTGTCCTTCATGAACACAGCACCCTACTGTGCTAAAGAGATTTAAGTTGCGCGATCTTCGAAAATCCTGTGGTGAATCTGCGGTAGAGTCTAGTGTGACCAAGAAATTGCTGCATCCACGAAGGGATCTTTGGTGCGGAACAATATCTAACGAAATGGGTCTTTAGCGAGAGCCACGTGTATTCCCACTTCGTTGATCATATGACCAAAAAGGTATCTCTCGAATCCAGAAGTTACCTTTAACAAGACTTCGCGCAGAGTGGCTCCGCCCTCAGGGGACCTAAAATAAGATACAATTGCCGCCCATGATGTTCCTTCCTCTTGGAAATGATCCAGAATGTCATCCATAAATACGGTCGATTCATGTGGTCCATAAAGATGCTGGTGTATTGATTAACTCAATGGTCATGGTGTACAAAGTCGCAATGGCCGTATTACGTTCGATATGCCGTTTCAGGAACATTCTCCTCTTGGTCTTCCGTCAATACATGGTCGAGGCAAACAGTTCTTGATTGTCACCTTGCTGAGTTCTGGATAATCAGTACAGATACGAAAAGGCTTTATCTTCCCGAATATAGCTGGGGCTTCCCAAAGCGAACAAAAACTATGTCCAATAAAAAAAACTCTTGTCCAACAGTTCCTGTAGATAGTCCTTGCAACCCTCCTGGTGCAAGACGGTAAGTAGCACGAGTAATCAGGGTTGCCCTTGTCGTGAGATCAAACTGAGATTCTGCCTAACAGTGGTGGAAGTAAATCTGTAAGCTCTTCGGGTAGCACACTGAGAGAAATCACGAGCAATTGGTAGATCCTCGATCCCCTTTTCCTTAGCCTCAACATCAGTAACGGTTGCTAACGTAGCGGGGTGATCCCTCCGTAGACACTTCTGGGCCTTCATAGCTGATGTGGCGCTAACCTTTGCACCACTCTATTGCTTTCGAACAAATAACGATTCTCCACACAAAATTTTCTCCTCACAAGGTATGTCTGCGCGATTTCTGAATAACCAATCCACAATAACTACTGCATTGTAACCATCAGGGGTAGTAGAAAGAAGGTCGATGTCGAACACCTGTTCCCCAAGGTCGATTTTGCATCCCAGCGAACATATAAGGCTTCAATTGACTTGCATCAGCCGACTCCACAACAGGTTCAGTTTCAAGAAGCATCAGGGTTTAACAGAACAGAGATAAAGCGAATAGCTATCCATCCAAGCTATCGTGTTGCTATTATGCCTGGTATAGCCTATGCCAATACTAAATGTCCTTCCATGAGCTTCATTTCCAGTGTTGTTTTCATCACGAGAATTTCCAGTACTGCCGTCGTTCCCTTGGTTGTCGTCACCTTGACTTAACACAGTCAATCCTTGTCGAGGTCACCTTCGTTTCCATACTGTAAGCTACGATCACGAGTACCTTGATGTTGTCGCGACTGTTGCCTCTAATATTTTTTCCTGTAACGGTGTCCTGCATCCTTTCACCAACAAGGTCCATCTTTTCACATTCCGTGCCACGTCCTAAGGCACTACGCATGGTGCGGGCGGTTACACAGTCCGCTCTACAGTCAGTCATCATCGATTTTGTCCCGATTGGTTCGTAAGAGTCGACTCCCATGAGTCGCTGGCTGGGGTTAAGGATTCGATTGGGGTCAAATCACTGTTGTTCGTTGCCGGTAACTAGGGTCGTTTAAATGCTGAAGTCGGTAAGGTACTACGTTTACCCTCTTGTGCATCGTTCTTGCAAGTTGACTGAGTAATGCATGGTATGTCGCGAGAGTGTTGCAGAAGTGATCGCACTTCAGGATTTACGGCGTCAACACGCTTTGTTCCAGCAAACAAAGATAAGTGAGGAAACTATAGTCCAATCATTTGACGCTGAGCCATCCAACTCAGGGACGTTCGTACTAGCACCTAACATTCTACACAGTTCGCTAGGCATTCAGATGCGTGATCAGGTGATACTCGATAGCATCGAGATTCGTAAGGATTCAGAAAGGAGTGAGAAGATCACGTTCAAGTAGGAGACAATCACTGTTATGATTCCTATAAATTTATTACGTTTCACACTGATTAAAATAACAGAGCGGAACCCCTTCTTCACTTGTTAAGCCTCACTGGGACTCACATGCACCTCACATTATTATTATGTGTGCACCCACAATAATATTGTGATTCGCATGTTCATCTCAGCTCCTCCTAACTCATGTCGAATGGTTCCTCAAACTCGAGCAGCAACAAAGAGCATCACAAAACGTGAGTCACGAATGTTTAGGGAAATACCACCCTATCAGTCACATAACACGTGCAATTAATACGTAAATTCATACTGTTGTGTTAAGCGTGCAATTACATGTACTATCATATGTAACTGTTCACTAGTTATGCAGTACAATGAGTATACGAGAGACGAACCTTGCAGTCTGGAGCTGAGTGTCATGGTCATATTCAGGACTTGTTCGGTTATAGTCTGGTTTTATAAAAAACGTTTTTAAAACCAAGTTCACTATAACCAGTGGCTCTGATACCAAACTGTCACACCCTCAAAATACCACCTAGGGAGTGTCCCTGTTAGGCGTGTGACCACTAGCAATGAGCCACCAATTACATTGAATCATAAGTTTGAAATAATGTTCCATCAATTAATAATGATAAAATTCCAATCATAAGTTATTCAAAAACCACAAGTTCAGCGGAAGCGTTATTGTAACATAATATAAATACTTTTCGATCAATCATAAGAACTAAATGTTTGATAAATAATCCCATCTGTATAACCATGACCACTCTCGCTCTCCAGCCAGCAAGCTCCTGTTTCAATCACCTACGACCTGCGAGCACGTAACAAGTGTATCAGACAAAGCTGGCGAGTTCACAGTTTTAGAAAATGTTTGTTACCAGTTGTATATAAAACAGTTCCCTGACACATGCAAGTAATATTGTTAATATCTCATTTCTGAACAAGACGGCTCCTGAAATACATGACTGCCCTTCCCACGTACTCCTATCTAGTACTGGGCCCCGACTGGGTCATTAGTTCACATCCGTCCTATCTAGGAGCGGTGTGAGGGTGCCAAACCTAAGTAGCGCTACCAACTAATACCCGTTACCCTCCAGGTAACATAATAAGGGACTTACCAGAATGATAGGTGAGAATATTAACCAATATACCCGTTTTTACCCAAAAGACTTATCCCTCCACGGGATACCCACTGACTGTCCCCAACCACTGGAACGCATGCTCGAATGTAGTGAACTCACCTTAGAGTGCTCGGTAGAATACGTTACTTGACCACACTCAGTTAATCAAACACGTCCTATCAAAGTTTACCAATAACAATCAGTTCTATTCTCACGTTGCACCACATATGTTGTTACACATTTCACACATCACGTTTATGAAGTATTTACACCCCTCAAGCAAATTATAACAATTAATCACGTTACACATCATCCATGTTAACACATTTTGTGGTATCACATACAAGCTTACTTCATGTAACCAAATCCCAATGAAACTTCTCTAATATATGTGTGACCCAAAACTACGGAAGGATCCAAGATAGTATGTGGCCCAGAGAATTACTTGGCCCAAATCTGAATATGCAGCCCATTACCTATCGTGTTACCCGGTCCGAACTATTGCCCCTTAACCCAACAGGCCGATCCAATAAACCCCAAGCCCAATTCGTATGTATAAAGCCCAATGTAAACTTAAACCAACTGTGTAGTCCAGCACGTGAGTGTGTGTGGCCCAATGCAAATCCGATTAGACTGTGCGACTTATACATGTTTGCGGCCCAATTTAAGATATTCCCATGTGAGGCCCAAGTGTATATTATAATCTTAATCAGTTTCAATGTCCATTGCCCAAAACATCTTTGTATGCTATCTTTTCTATTTCACCATTAACCATTATTGTTCTAATCGATATTCAGTTTATCCATTTATGCCGAATTATTATCAAATAACCTTGAAAATTAAGAGTTAATTCTTGCTACACGTCCATATCTAATTTGCACATAACAGTTTCATATCAATATGGTGAACCTTCTATCCTACAAACACGTGATCAACCCACTTTCTTTATTATACATAGTCACTACATAAATTCCATATGCATGGCACATCAGATCGGTCATCATCTCATCACAATTACACATAATATTAATCATGACATTCATGTGCACATAATATAAATAGTTGTGACTAATCTGACAATCCTATTATGATATGCACATGGCTTGAATTGAACAATACTACAAACACCCACATGAGCCGCCATTATCCTATTCAAAATTTTCCAACTTTGTTAAATCATTATCTTCAATTCCATTAGACCTATAAACTATTGTTACATCAAAATCAATCATGAATCATATATTTGTTACATGCACACATCGATGATAGTCAACATCATTATCCCACATTTAGTCATTATCATACAATCAATTATATTACACAAAGCATCCATCAATTATAATCAAGTTCACACACAAAATCACAAGATCATCACGTATATGTCATGACATGCTCATCATAAAAAGGTTGCCACAAATCACGTCACTCATCCATACCATCTAATCATTCACTATTACACAAATAAAAGAAATCAATAGATGAGAATCACTAACCAGAACCAATTGACTAGAATGTTATCTCGAACAGGGGGGGGGGGTATCTACTGTCGTCGCACTTCAAGAGAAGAGAAGATTACGAGGGGGGTCTGCCCACTGCGATCGTGTTTTAGGGTAGCTTAGGGTTTTGATATATTGATGTTAATGTGTTACGCTACAAAGCATGTCGACATGCTGAAATACCAACCGGCCCCAAATAAGTAACCCTCTTGGGCTCAACCAGGCCCAAACGCAAATAGATAGGCTTCAGGTGTGTGTATATGGACTCACATCTAACCGGCCCAATGCAAAGTCCAAATTAACAATATTTCAAGGTGTACGCGTGAAGATGCGGTCCAGGTTAACAGTCGTTTAATTAAAACGCTAACACTAAACTTAACCGAGTTAAACAAATAAACGCGCGAGCATACCTAGCTACAATGCAACCCAATCGTAACAGAAAGTGATTCGGAAATGAGGACACCTAAAGATTACGGGTCGTCACAATCAGAGCAGGAGCTCGATTGCACGGATCTCACACAAAAAATCGAACAAAGATCAAGAATTCATCCAGATTTGTCAAATTTCTTCATCTTTCTACCTTTTTCTCTTTCAGACTGTAAATCACAAAATTAACATGGCTTTACGGTTAAAATTGGTTGATTTTTGGATATTATGTGCGAAAATTATTGATCTATAAGCCTACAAAATTTCAGATCAAAATTCCAAGTATTTTGAGAGAAATCAAGATTTTTCTGTCCGATTCGTTAAACATGTTCGTTGTTGTTCTTAGTGATGTTCATCGATCGGATGATCATCCGACCCTCAGCACATTTGTTTGTTTGGTACATAGTGTCAAGTGTCGGATTGCAACTCGAATGAATCACAATCCGATCCATTGCAAGTCATTAAAAGTTGACTTCGTTGACCTTGACTCGATCGGATTGACATCCGATCCACAGTATATTATTCATTCAGTTTTAAGGTCCAAGTGTCGAACGGCAATCCGAACGGATTACCATCCGATCCTAATCATTCTATTTGTTTGTCTCATAGGTTCAAGTGTCGGATAGCAAATCATCGGATCACCATCCGATACTTTGTTGGTGTCAATCGTCGGATCACCATCCGATACTTTGTTGGTGCCAATCGTCGGATCACCATCCGATACTTTGTTGGTGTCAATCGTCGGATCACCATCCGATCCTCAGCATAATATTGTTCAAGTGTCGGATCACCATCCGATCCATAGAAAGGTTCAAAGTGTCGGATCATCATCCAATCCATAGCATATTAGTTCAAGTGTCGGATCACCAACCGATCGGATCACCATCTGATCCAACATCCTATTCGATCCATTGCTGATTATTTGGTGTATCTTAAAAGTTCAATCATCGAACGACAATCCGAACGGATTACCATCCGACACTTTGCCATCCGATCATTGTTACTATGTTGACTTTCGTTGACCTTGTCCGATTGGATACACATCCGATCCAACTGCCTGATTTTTAAACTGATTGTTTGTTTGTGATTTTATAGGTGTGATTCGAAGTAATAAACGAGGAGTATCATGGCTGAAGAATTCTACAACACGTTTTACAAGGCTTTCACATCAGAATCTTCGGAAACTTCAACCGTTACACCAAAAACCATAACAAAAGCAATCAATGATAATATTAAACATGATAACTTCTATGGGACTTATTTGAAACTACCTAAACTCGAAAGTATTGAAGATTACACATGGTGGAAAGAACGATTTATCAACTGGGCAAAAGCTTACGCACATGAAAGCTGGTTTTGCATGGAGTTTGGATATGATAGACCTGTCAATGACAAAGGCGAAGAAATCCCACTCAAGAGTTTATCCACAGATGATAAAAAGAATTTTTCATACAAACAAAGAATGGTTGCTCTAATTCAACAGTCAATTAGAGATGATATCTTTGCTTTACTTGAACATGATGGTTCTTCTAAATCTGTTTGGGAAGCTTTACGAATTAAAGCTGAAAGGGGTAAACAAATCAAAAAGAACAAAATTGCTTTACTTAAAAAAGAGTTTGATTTGTTTGATAGTTTAAAAGGTGAATCGGTTTGACAAATGATTGAAAGATTTTTTCACCTTAAAGTTGAACTTGATAGGTTTGGAATTGTTAAAACATGAGAGGAAATTATTGATAAAATCATATAAGCGTTACCACGAGCTGATCAGTGGCAAACGTTCGTGTTTATCTTGAAAAATGATGTTTTATATGACTCAATTACTCTTGATGTTTTGATAGAGAAAATTGAAAGTCATGAGCTTGAGCTGCAGAAGCAAAGCAAGATGAGTAGTTCTTCGTATCAACAAAATGTCGGTCTTTACTACAAAGGTAACATACCTCAGGTGACTGTTGGTGAATCACCAAAGATAGCATACAGTGTTGAGAGGTCAAAGGAACCTCAGAAAAGCTCATCAAGTTATAATCCGGGATATCATTCATCTTCTGCAAAAGCAAATCCTGAAGAATCAGAAGAAATTCTTTGCAACATCGCTCTGAAGTTGAAAAATTCTCATGCGAAGAGCATCAACTCTGCCAAGCAGCAAATGAGTTTCCTTGCATCAGTACTGGAATCATATGAAGGTCTAGTAGCTGGTAAAATCGGAAATTCTGAATTAACCAAGGAAGACTACGACCAGATTGATCCGAATAGATGGAACTCATTGACATACGTTGGTGTTTGGCAAGCTGCATTCGAAGAGCTCAAAGGTACATAGAGATTACTGGCAAACAGTCAATCGGTGGTCCATCAACGAAGCTGGGATTTGATAAATCCAAAGTGACCTGATATAAACCTAAATATCAATACTTACTTATCTCGTGGGAAACATCTTTCGGATATATGGGTAACCCCCGAAATCTTGTTTGAGAGATTGCCTGATTCTGAGATACTAGGTCTTTATACTGTTTGATATATGGGGTATTATACCTGGTCTTTTGATATTGCGGAAGCAATGGCCTAGACCTCGTATAATACTTTAGGCGCTTTTAAAGCTTACCCTCTGCATAAAAATTGAAAAATATCGAAAGATATGAATCAATTGCAGTTGAAGAAAAGATTCCCTAAAGGGGACACACCTAAAGTTGAGCCTTCATCTCTTTGACTGAACAAAAGTTCATACCTGAGCTCTCAAGGTCTCACACTAACCCAGATTACAGATATCAAATTGGTATACTCACCTGTAAGACTGAATCTAGGGAATTTTGATACAGGAGATATTCTGAGGTGGGACACGCGAATAAGTTAAGTCCTTAAAACACTAATCTCGTATCTCGAATCAATTGAAATTTGTGTGAACATTTAAGTGGATCAGTATACTGACAATCTAAGTGAATCGTTTAGAACTTAAAGTGTTTAAAGCTCACGGTGCTAGTGATTTGTAATAAACTAAAATGATCATCTGACACGAACTCAAACAAAAATATTGTCTGTAAATATGTTTGCAGATAATTCTTTACTGCTTTGTCTTTCATAAAAGGGTTAATGGATTTAAACACCCCCAACTATTTCCATTTGGTCGCTGGCACTCTCAACTTTGACTTTGGCTCACACCACTCCCAACTTAACACATTGTTTGTCATGGCACCCCCTCGTTAAATAAACACTAACCTAGTTAGGAAAATTAGCCTACGTGTCATTTTAATCTGATGTGGCATGTATGACGTGGCCACTTTTTGATGAAGTGGCTTGTCTCAGATTAGGTGTCATGCTGACGTGGCCCCTATCTCTCTACATCTCTTCCCCACCTCCCTCTCTCCACCAACTTCCACCAAAAACCATCACCGCCCACCACCGAACCCCCTGCCACCATTAACCACCATCATCATTTACACCAGCCGCCCTTTACCTTCACCATTTACCACCACCCACCAATGCCCTACCTGCCACCATCCTCCCACCACCGCCCCACCTGCAAGTCTGCAACAAGTTGCAACAACCCACCACCCACCATTACATTTGAAAAACCCTATCTCAAACAACACGCACACCATACATTACATGTCATCACTTTCTATTTCCTGATTATAAACTCATATACACAGATAAGACACAAATTTAAGTTTCTTGGAGAACACTCAAAACAAGCACCCCTCTCTCGTGTCTGGTAGTCGGCGACCGGAGCCGATTACCGGCTGGCTGCCATCCTCCGATGTAACCCTAATCCCTAACAAGAACTCATTTGAAAAAACCTAATCCTAAATCATAACAAAATCAGACGCACCTTGGATCTAATCCATCATCAACATATGATCGGGTCACATGTCGGTCAACCAAAACCTTATCAGTCAAACCCGCTGCTCTCTCTCTCATTGAATACCTTATTGCAACCAAAAGTGTGTCGAACCAACACCACCGCCGCCGCAACGGCGGTTGTTCGCCGTCAAGAATTTGTCAGGGGGGGGCTGTCGGATTACGGTTAACCAACGGTGAGAGAGAACAGAGGTTGCAGGTTATTATTGTGCGTGTTGTGTGTCGGAGGAGTGTTATCGCCGGTCGGAACTCTCCATTTCCGGTCGCCGATGAGAGATCGAGGGAGAGAGTAGGTGTCGGCCAATTGTTCATCCGAGAGTGAGGGATGAGGGTAAGAGCTTTGATGTTGTTTGGGGGGGTATCGTCTGGCCGGAAACACCACCGGCATCAACACCGGTTCCGGGTGTGGGTGCAGGGGAGGATCGAGAGGGGAAGGGAGGAGAGCAGCAACCCAAGTGTAATATATTGGATTTGTGTGTGGGTATGGTTTTTTAAATACAGTGCCACATTAGCATGTGTGTGTATATTGGATCCATCAGCATGCCACATCCGCAAATATTGGCCACGTCAACAAAAAGAACTAACCCAGTTTGTGTTTATTTAACGACGGGGTGATACAACAACCCAAGTGTTAAGTTGAGAGTGGTCTGAGCCAAAGTGAAAGTTGAGAGTGCCATCGGCCAAATGGCAATAGTTGGGGGTGATCCATTACAAAAAGATTTTGATTTCACTTTATTTTTGACAACCGATGTCTGAGTGCTGAATTTCAAAATCTAAGTATACTGATCTTGTTTCTGAAAATTAAACAATTTCATTAATTTGAAACTTGAAGTTTTTAATCAAAAATCAAAAACAGTTTGTGAAATCTCCAAGGTTATTAATTTGGACTTGGATGATAAATCGTGAAGGTTTTGGATGCTTAATTTGTTAAAAATCTGCTGTAAAGAGCTAAGTTTCGATCTTGGTCGCTTAAATCTTCAAATCTATGAAGTTTGTTGATAGGGGGAGAGAATCAAGTAAACCTGGATATATTAATATTATTATATTTAGAGCCAGGATCTTGATTTAAAAAGTTTTAAAAGAGCCAGGTTACGATTCCTGAAAAACCAAAGATGCTTTCACTGTGAAAATATTTTAGCTTATGTTGAGAGAGCCAGGTCATCAATCCTGGAAATTCAAAACATTTTTACTTATAAATGTTTGAGGATTGCAGATGTTGTACCAGATTACGATCCAGATAGCCGAGTCTAAGGGGGAGTCTGAAGACGAGCTCAATGCAAGGGGGAACTTTTATCCGGAAAGCAAGGTGTCGATCCCTAAAAGCACGGAAGCTTGACGAAAGGGGGAGCCTGAAGAAAGAGTTTAATGAAAGGGGGAGCTGAAGCTGAAGACAGATCCACGGGGATTCTGTTCGAGCAAGAGGGAGTCTATGTTGCTGAAGATGTGATAAAGTTTCAAGAAGACTCAGAGAGAGAGAAAGACAAGACACTACGAGATTGACTGTGGCAATATCCAAGGGGGAGTCTGTTAGTGCAGTAATGTCTATCGCCTTCATCAATCAAGTTCGTAACAGAATTAGAAGAATACAAGGAATTATATTGTTATATTTAGATAGAAAAGGCAAGGTGGCATTATTGTAAATAAGGAAACATTCCTTATATCCTTGGCATATAAATAGAAGCTTTAGGGCTTTAGTTTAGAACTTTTGCCATTTGAACATTTGGAGCTTAGGAACTAGAGAGGGAAAGTAGAGAGAGAAAGTGCTCAAGGTGATTCGTGATGCTTTGTACGTTTTCAAATTATCAATTGAATCACGATTATAGTACAGTTCTTGTGTTCGGTCCACGCATGTGTACAGATTCCGCACGTCACACGTGTCGATACGCAATCGTTACGGAGTCGAAAACCGATCCTACATGAAGGAAGAGAAGGAGCTGGCCACGGGCCGTACCCAATGGACACGGGGCCGTGGCGGGAGTACTGTTCTGACTATAAATAGGGGTGCTTGGTTCACTTCAAAGGTATCACTTGGCAAACCACTTCTCTCTCACTTTTCGCATTAATAACTTATTTAATTATTTTTTAATATTCCGACCCTTTGGGATTGTATCCCTGCTGACTCAAACAACTGGGTTGAAGGTAACGTCACCTTCAAAAGAGGGGCCTACTACTATATCTAAGATAATCTCTTAAAAAGTCCGAAAGTGCGAAAATCATCAAAGGGTACATTAAAGAAGAGTTGGATCCAAGTGACTCTATCTTGTTTATTTGTTTTTCCATTTTATTTATCTTTTAATTTTTAGATTTATTTTCATGTTTAAAAACTTTTATCAAAAATTTAGATCGATTAGATGTTGACAATAAACTGGTAATAAAAGATCTTGTGTACTTGGACGATGACGGGTGGTCCGTAGGACAACCCTTTATGATGTTAAAAGACAAGTTTATCCCTCATTTAATTGTGTAATTATCTTGAATTAGATAACTACGATTGCTTATGTTTCAGGTACATTCGGAGCTTAAAAGTGTGGAAATGAAGCTTCGGAATAGGCGCGGTTGGATTAGAGATTGAAAGATGGAGAATACATGAAGAAAATAATTTATTAGAATTGAAGAATTAAGAGGATAGCATGATAGAGGACGAAATTACGAGAACGTAGGCGAAAACGGTGAAGAAAACGGAGTTGAAACGAAAAAGTTATGCTGAAAACAAGTTTTCAACATTGCCAGCCGTAAGACAGGAGCTCCTGGCCGTAAGACTCACTGCTTGACGTAAGCTACGGCTGGGAGGCGTAGCTTACGGCTCCGACTGATCCAAAAAGTGTAACTCCTCATTTAATGGCCAATTTGTGGGAATTTATGGGGACTTATCATTGCCAATCGGTTATGCTTCACTTGTGAACGAGTTTGGGGAGTTCTTTGGGACTTTTTGGTGTGAAGAACACATTGGAATCATAAGTTAATTGTCTTTGATCTTGATGAACAATATTACTTTTGTTATGATGTTGCTTCAAGCCATGTGTGGCTAAACACTTTAAGATCATCCTAGATTGAAGGTTTGCTTGAGACACTTTGTATTTGATTTCCTAATTTCTAGAATAGCAATCCTTATCTTTATGGTTGGTTTGTTATGGTGTGTGATTGTTTGTTAGTAGCTTGTTAATTCTTATGTTAATCTAGTTTGAAACCATACGTTCTTGGTGCCTTTGGCAATCGAGATATCATGGGTATAATTAGGATTGGGTAAGGGTTGATTGATCATCGGGTAACAACCTCACGTTCTAGGAATCTGAGTACTTAGTTCCCTTTCATCACTGCAAGTAATCACACATGAGCTATGTCTATGTAGTTCTTTCTAGTGGAATGATAATATGAATGTCGAAACAAACCGGAAATCTAGGACGGTCTTTTGTCTCTAATTTGCTTACAACCAAACTTTTCTCTTGCAATTTAATTAGTTAAATTTAGTTTTAAAATCACACAATCCAACTCTTGATTTTACTTTTCTTGCAATTAGTTTAATTTTAGGTAACTTAGATAAATCTTCAAATAACACACATTCCACAAACTCCCTGTGTTCGATACCCACTTACCGCTATCTATTTAGTAGTAATTGGATTAAATTTGATTGTGACCGCGACATCACGTCAAATTTTGGCGCCGTTGCCGGGGAGTAGTGCGCAATGTGTGTTATCTTGTGTATTAGTTAAAAAAAACAAAAAAAAAAAACCAAAAAGATTTCTTTTATGTTCATGATTTACACTTGGTAGTTGAGTTGTGTTGTGCAGGATGACAGGGCATTACACAAATTTCAGCTTATTTACGTGTAGATTATGCGGGGGTCCACGACATCCATGTATTGGTTGCCACGAGGCTCACTACAGGAGGGCGCATGGAAAACCGGTGTCTTATGTTTCACAGCTTCCACCTCCATCATACGTTGACGATTATGAATCAGAAATGGAGGATGACTATTATTCATATGGATACGATCGGGACGAGGAAGTTTATTATGAGGCAAGGATGGATGATCTATGTTTTTGTTGCGGTCGCGATCACACTTATGATTATGATGTGTGTCCGGTGTATTCGGAAAACCCGAAGTATTGGAATAAAAAGATGATGGAAGCGCGCATCTATAGACCGTATCAGGGATATTGACAATATCATCCCGAAGAATATTCTGAGCCCGAGGGTGTTTATGTTTATGAGACCGAGGAGGAAAAAGAGCTTGCTGTATTGGAAGTAACTTTGTCCAAACTCGAGCAATATTTAGCAACACCCAACCTGTCCAATGAAGACCGAATCAGCTGCTTAGTTTCTAAGTGTCATACTTTAAAATTGAAGATAGAGATAGAAGAACGCCTCTCACCATTACCTGACGATATTAGAGATTATTCTCACATGAAGGAGGAGGTTGTGGAGGATAATACCACACCAATGAGTCCTTTATCTGATGAAGAGTCACTTGTAGATCAGATGATGTGTGCAGATTATGAGGTAGAGCAGGCTGATGGGATGGATATGTGTACCGAACCTGTTCCCATATCAATGATTCAAATTAACAAGTGTGGGGAAGAGGGTTCGAGAAACAAGATGAGAAGGGTGAAACTACCAGACATTAAGGTACATGTCATGAAGTGGACTAGCAAAGCCCGCAGGAGCAACTTTAACATGCCAAATATACTGACAAATCTATGGAGATGGCATGTAAATTTCCGGGCATTTGTTGGAAATGCTGCAGGTAAGTGTGCATTAAGACCACCATAACGCATATCAGGTATGGTCTGGCTGAAGACCTTTAAACTTAGCGCTCTCGGGAGGCAGCCCGAGGATGTAGAGTATTGTATTTGTGTTTTGCTTTGTTTTGCTTTGTTTGGTTTTGTTTTGGTGTTGTGTTTGTGTTTTTGCAGGTTACTATGTTTCAATCCTCGCGGATGCAATGATTCAAGTGTGGGGATGTTTGGCAACATCCCCGTTGAGATATCGGCGAATCCAAGAGATGTTTATGAACCGGTCCGATTACCGCATCTGCATCACTACCAACACTGCTGATTTACTAATCAGGTTGTGTCTTGTTCTCATTTTGTGCACCTTTGTATATATTCATGTTTAAGTTTACGGTTAGGCGGTCGGGTGGTGTTTTGATGTGTTTAGTTTATGGGTTGTGAAGAATTGGTGGTGTTTCTAATAATTAGAATAAAAAAAAGAAATTAAAAAAAAAGAAATTTGGGATTTGAGAGTATTAGCGAAAGCTAATGTTTTTGGTTAGAAGCGATATTTCCCTCAAAACCATACATTGGGACAATGTATCTCAAGTGTGGGGATGGGGGGAATTTTTGAGGAATTTTAAAAAGCCAAGCGAAAATTGTCAACATTTGAAAACTTGATATTATTCCACTTGACACACCGATACCCATTCCTAGTCATTTCTTGGTGAGTGTTTGAGCCACATATGATTATTATAGATATTTCTTTGTTTTGAGTGGCGGTGTGTGTATTGTGTTAATAGAACTTGTGTAGGAATTCTTGTTAAATCCTAGAGTTAGCATGCTTTTGAAAATGATAGGGGACTTTTAGGTAGCCTCGTCTAGATGTGTGAGAATGCGGGATTGGTGGGTTGGACCTCATACTTTACATATATGAGCTTGGTATTGTGAGGGGTGGGGGTTTGGTCTTTAGAAAGCCATATTTGAGCCTTAAACCATTCGGTTGCGACCCAAACCTACTTCCTCCAAAAATTTTACCTTTTGAGATGACCCGGTTTAGGAAATTTAGCATGTGGTGTTGATGTTCTTGTATATATTGTTGAAGTTCGAAATGAGACAAAAAGAAAAAAAAAAGAGAAAAAAGAAAAAAAAAAGAAAAAGAAAAAAAAATATGAGAAAGATATGAGAAAAATATAAAAAGAAGTGATTGGTTGCAATAGTAGTTGAGAATGTTGAAGAAGTTGTGTATATATTTGATGGTTGCTTTGTTTAGTGGTAGAAATAAAAACCAGGTCAAATCAATTAGCTCTTTCATATGTATTTCACCATTTTCCTACCTTGACACCTAGCCCCGTTACAACCCGCAAGTCCCTTTGATTCTAAAGCATGTTAGATATTTGTTAGGAGGAAACTTGATTTGTATACAAGCTTATTGTCACACACACACACACACGCATTGAGTGGTTTAGCATTATGCTAATAATTCTTGTAACTGAGAGACTTTTTTTGTGAGGGATGTGTCTTGTGGTATGATTGAAAGTTAGTAAAAGGACGGCACATTTAGCTTGGTTTACATTGATCGCTTGTTTTGAAATTGATTTAATGAGTTGCTTGGGACAAGCAACGGTTAAGTGTGGGGATGTGACGGGTGGTCCGTAGGACAACCCTTTATGATGTTAAAAGACAAGTTTATCCCTCATTTAATTGTGTAATTATCTTGAATTAGATAACTACGATTGCTTATGTTTCAGGTACATTCGGAGCTTAAAAGTGTGGAAATGAAGCTTCGGAATAGGCGCAGTTGGATTAGAGATTGAAAGATGGAGAATACATGAAGAAAATAATTTATTAGAATTGAAGAATTAAGAGGATAGCATGATAGAGGACGAAATTACGAGAACGTAGGCGAAAACGGTGAAGAAAACGGAGTTGAAACGAAAAAGTTATGCTGAAAACAAGTTTTTAACATTGCCAGCCGTAAGACAGGAGCTCCTGGCCGTAAGACTCACTACTTGACGTAAGCTACGGCTGGGAGGCGTAGCTTACGGCTCCGACTGATCCAAAAAGTGTAACTCCTCATTTAATGGCCAATTTGTGGGAATTTATGGGGACTTATCATTGCCAATCGGTTATGCTTCACTTGTGAACGAGTTTGGGGAGTTCTTTGGGACTTTTTGGTGTGAAGAACACATTGGAATCATAAGTTAATTGTCTTTGATCTTGATGAACAATATTACTTTTGTTATGATGTTGCTTCAAGCCATGTGTGGCTAAACACTTTAAGATCATCCTAGATTGAAGGTTTGCTTGAGACACTTTGTATTTGATTTCCTAATTTCTAGAATAGCAATCCTTATCTTTATGGTTGGTTTGTTATGGTGTGTGATTGTTTGTTAGTAGCTTGTTAATTCTTATGTTAATCTAGTTTGAAACCATACGTTCTTGGTGTCGTTGGCAATCGAGATATCATGGGTATAATTAGGATTGGGTAAGGGTTGATTGATCATCGGGTAACAACCTCACGTTCTAGGAATCTGAGTACTTAGTTCCCTTTCATCACTGCAAGTAATCACACATGAGCTATGTCTATGTAGTTCTTTCTAGTGGAATGATAATATGAATGTCGAAACAAACCGGAAATCTAGGACGGTCTTTTGTCTCTAATTTGCTTACAACCAAACTTTTCTCTTGCAATTTAATTAGTTAAATTTAGTTTTAAAATCACACAATCCAACTCTTGATTTTACTTTTCTTGCAATTAGTTTAATTTTAGGTAACTTAGATAAATCTTCAAATAACACACATTCCACAAACTCCCTGTGTTCGATACCCACTTACCGCTATCTATTTAGTAGTAATTGGATTAAATTTGATTGTGACCGCGACATCACGTCAGACGACCTCGATATCTTACCAACAATATACTACGCTTGCGATGGGTGCACTTGGCCTAGTGTGCATTTAGTGTTAGTACAATATCCTGTTTTATAAATTTAAAACATGACTAATGCGTAAAATGAACTTAAAATATTAATAAAATCATATCACGCTTCACGCGCACCACGTTATCCAAATTACTTCAACAAGGACAAATGGTTTTGAACGAGACACGAACGATTTTCGCTTAAAGATATAAACCATACAATGTTTTCTTTTAAATCGATTTATTACTCAATTTTACAAAGGAAATGCTTTTGTCAAGATTCATGGTTGCAAGGTTTTATAACTTATACCAGCTTGTTTAGTTGGTTAAATATATTGCAATATCAAACACTTTTGATACAAGGTTTTCATTCATCGACTCTTGTAGACGGACGAGGTATTGCAATAACGAATACAAAGCCATGAATTTGACACACAACAAAACCTATGTACTCGCCAACTTTTTATGCTGACTCTCTTTTCACATTTGTTTCAGGAGCTAATGTTTGATGAATTGAATGCATGCTACATGTAGGATGGACGCGAGCCTTAGTTACTTTAAAACTTGAAAGACAATTTGATTGTATTTTGTTTAAGTTTTCCAAAGACAATGTAAATTTATTAATGAAATAAAACAAAACTTTAAGTACCATGTGTTGTGAAACAATTCATGTAACGTGACTCCCCGATGTTTCCGCCGCAGTTTGTTGTTTTACGCAATCGAGGTGTTACACATATGCTACAACATGTGCAACCAATGCGATGAGGTTTGCCCCTACAACCAATGCGAAGTTTCATATGTTCCACAACCAATACGTCCAAACACTTTGGTGAATTAAGAGTCACGACATTCCTTATGAACCAATAATCTCTTCTCTTCTGGCCCGATCGATGTGGGATTTGCGTAGGGGGTTACAATGGTCCATGTTAATCTTCTCTGTATCATTACAATCCCCCTCTTAGGAACTCATCATCCTCTGTGAGGTTTGCCCATACATCCCGAACGACACAGAAGTGGCTCTGATATCATTTGTAACGTATGGCACCTCATACCACCAATATTATCCGATTTGCCCTGGTGGGTTTCCTATCCAGGAACTCATGGATTAGTTTCCACCAGACAAATTACTCGACGAAGCAAAATACGTCTTGGTAGAGATGGTTTTCACTCCCTTATAAGGAAGACTTTGTTCTTCTCCTTAACCGATGTGAGGCTTAAATAGGATGTGTGCTATAAGTTCAATACATATTTATGTGGTCTTAAACAATATGGTTATATGCGTACAATCAACTCAATAAAAATTTTGACAGGGAGGGGTTCAAATATGATAAATTTAGTCATGTGTCTTCATCGAAGTTTCACTCTTAAAGTTCACTATAATCACAGTTTGTGTCGTTAATCTATACATCATCGGATCTCGTAAACTATAATCATAGTTTATGTTGATGAGCCAAACATCATTCGATCTCTTGAAAAAAAGTAGAAAACTATCAAACTACTAAAAAGAGAATTTTGAAAGAGAGACCTTAAAATTTGTAAGTTACTCCTTGACCCACGGTTTGAGTAACGTGTAATTGTTTATTTGTCCATTAGTCAAACTACATCCAAAATATGTTGATAAGGTTCAATATCGATAAACCTCAATCTGTTGAGTACAATAATGGTTGTACGTTTGCTTGACAAAGAAAAAGGTCCTTACCGGCCCCGAGTAGTGGATGAGAAGTACGTGGGCAAAAGTATCGTACTTAGTTGCGACATACTGCATACGTATCATGCAAACAAAACGAGACCACCCAACATCACGATCTCTATACACGTATTAGCAATATACAATTCTTATTTAACACGCTAAACTCTTTTTTCCTTATACCGAGTTTTGTCTCCTCGGTTTTCTTAGTAAGGTTTTATATAAGGTAACACAATTGACCCAATGGTATTATTATATATATAATTGAAGAAGTTGTTAGCTACAGTGAATATTATATTGGCATGTAGGTGACTCACAAACATAATCTTATCTAGCCATATGAAATGTGATGTCATCTAATTAATACATATTTTACATGACAAAATCTAAATTAATGTTGTTGTAATTTTCATGACTTCTATATTTATTTAATTAATTATATTTTTAAGGTAACATCCTTACTTTATAATTAAAATTAAATTAAAATGAATAATAAATAGAATTAATTTGTATGAAGTCATATGAGTTTAGTATTTGTGTCGTGTGTATATTTACCAGAAGTCTATAATTATTTGAAATGTTCGATTAAAACAGTCTATGAGATCCAACTACGATTAATAAATACAAAATTACGGTAAGATGTGGGTTCAACCACATTAACACACCATGAGATCCGACTATAATTGATTTCTCAAACAAGTTTGAAAGTATCTAAAGGGTTGGAAATGTAATCGCTCTTTATTTTCTCTTCAAAGACAATTGCAAAAAAAAAAAAAAAAATTGTACGCTCAAATCACAATAAAAAACCGGCCCCACAACGCAAGGAATCAATTCTAGTTAATTTTAATTACAGGTCATGAAGTATTGATTCAACATCCTTAAGATGTATTTAGTTAATTGTGTATATCCCTAGTTTTTGGAAAGACTTTTAATGAGGCAACTATCACTAAACATAAATAAAGGAAACTCATGTCTTTACATGACTTGAGACATAGGATTTTCCATGAGAAAAATATGGAGTTCTAACTAGTTGGTGATGCATAATACTTATCGAATCCACACATAGCTTGATCTCAATTTGTATATGGTTAAATTTTGAAGGTATACCAATTGATGACGATCAACTATATACAATATTAGCAATGACGTCATCAAATCACACTAAGTTAACTGTTTTATATGATGTTGGACAAGAATGTGGTTAGCTAGGGACAATGATAAAACATATTCGAAAACAGTGCGGATCAAATTGATCAAAAGAAGCCCAACAATATTATATGTGAAGAATATGCAACCCGCGTCGCGCAAATCATACATGACCACGTCAAACACAAAAGATTAAAACTCGCAAACCTTAAGATCTATGTTAAATTGAACGAGAGCATTATGCATTGTATACCATTTTTACCCTTAACTAAGTTTTGAGTCACTAAGCTTTCTTAGTAAAGTTTAATAAATCAACATAACTAACTTTACGATATGTGTGTTAACCACATTATCGCGTTATATGCTAGTATAACGTTGATAGTATATAACATTAAAAAAAATCCTAAATATTGAGTTTTCAATTCTTTTTAAGTCCTCCGTAATGGGGCGTTTTTTTTAAAACAATTTCAAAAAAACGCCGGAAAACGCCTAGACCTCCACTACATAGGGCGTTACCGGGCGTTTTTTTGAAAAATTTTTGCTCTCGCGTTATATTTAAAACGCTCAAAACAATTTTGAATAATGCCCCATCTTTGAATAATGCCCCACTTTTCTGACATAGTTTTGTGTGTGGCCAATGGGAAGGAGTATAGTGGGCTGACATGTCTGACCAAAAAGGTTTTTAAAAAAGTTTTTTTTTTAATCCTTTTTAATTATTGAAATGGGCATTATTGGAATAATGCCCCACTACACCACTTTTGCTATAACGCCCAATGCTGACTAGGATGACACGTATCGGTTAATGCCCCATGATGGGGGCATTATTTTTCTTCACCACTACGAGTGGTCTAACTTTTCCTTTTTACATTCAAACACCCATTTTATTACTTTTTACATACATGTTGATCATTACTACATATTGAACATATCCAGATTCCAAAACACCCCTAAAAAGTCCATAATTTAACCCTCAAAAACCAAAGAAACGAATGTATGGTTCAAGTCTCAAGTGTGTGTCCAATTCATAACTCATTTCCCCTTGTCGACCTTCTTCCTTCTCATCCATCTCTCTCTCTCTCTCTCTCTCTTCTACTCTTTAACACAATGAGTTTCTGATTCCACTTTCATATGTCGCAACCCTCCAACCACAACCACCGCAAACGCTCATCTACAACCTGCACATCTCCACCACCACCACAACCACCCACTACCACCACCGGCGGCGGCGGCGGACCCCACTTCTCCCTGATGAAGAAGGCGAAATCTCAAGCCGTATCTTGCTCTCTAGACAACAAAAACGGGTTCCAATCACATCAATTTGATAGTAATTCGGGTGTGCAAGACCCCTCTTCGATGATCGTAGATCCGACTGAAAACGACGCCGTACGCGCCTCTTCTGCTGGTGGGTTTACGGCTAATTTGGCTCGGAAAAAGGCTACTCCTCCGCAACCGGCTAAGAAGCTTGTGATTAAGCTGGTTAAAGGTCCAAGATTCAATCTTTTACCTAACCCATTTTGTTACTTTAATTTTGTTATGCTTGTTTTTGAAATTGGTTTGTGGGGTTTTGTTATTTGATGGGGATTTTTACTTTTGTTTGAATTGTGTGTTTTTGTTTTGAATTGGGGATGTAGGGTTTTGGTTGTATGGATTGGATGTTGATGATTTTGGGGATTTATGCTTAATTTGGGTAGCTGATTTTAGGAGTTTGTTAAAAGTTGACAGTTTGTTGTTGGGTTTCGGGTGTTTTTATTGTTTAGATTAGGTGTTATGAATTAAGATACTGCTGTGTATCTTTGTAATTTTTTATTTGTGTTTATAGCCTGTTATAAATACACTAGGTGTTGCGAACATAAAGAGATTTTCAAGGTGCTTACTTGAACAATATTCGTTATCAGGATTGTCGATGAGGAATATCTAATCGTGTAGATGGAAAGAGCCTTGTAGATTTACATTCAAATTTTGCTGTATTTAAAACCCGAATGTAATGTTGAGTAAAAGGCATGTGAAATTCACTTGCTTGTTTATTCGAGTATGCGGTTTAAGTTTATGTAGCTATTTCCAAAATTATGTTCTTTTGGGTGTTGATTGGGACCTTGGGTAGCTCTGATGAACAACATGCCAACTGCTCACGCTGTTATTCATGATTCATATATATAAGAAAGGGCATACAGAAAAGGGTACTGGATCATCATTATGCTGTAATTTGTGAATGAATTTTTAAGTTCAGGAAATGATATTCGTGGATTATCTTTACAATTGTTCTTTTGTGTGATTTGTCTTTTTTTTCTGTGTTCATTATGACTGTATAATGTTCTATTTATTTGGAGCGAGTAAGTTCAATCAATGTCTCTCTTCTCTTCCTTGATTTTGCTCCACTTAATCTGTTTCTTGCCTTTTTTTTTTCAAAAAAGAATTAAAACTCTTTGATTTAAGCGAAAGTTTTATTTGACACAGGTCAAGAGCATGAAAATCACTTCCTTTTTTCTCCTTTGTGTGTTAGTAACGAAGATAAAGAACGTACAGAATGTTCATCAAATGATGTAAAGCTCATATTTTTTTCTACACTCATTGACATGTTCATGAGTTTACACTGAAATACAAGATGACTATTGGCTTCTGTTTATATATGCTCTGTTAATGAGACTTTGGTTTGGATCATAGGATAGTAGGGTCTTAATATATTGTTCTTAGACTTGTTTCTTGATGACTCTGTAGGTGAAATTGGCGATGCCTTGTTTTAGTTATAGAAAAACATGGCATAGCTTTTACATGATGAAACAAGACTACGGTTTTTAATGCAGTTACGAATATTTTGCATGGTTAAACAGTTTTCAGTATCTATTTTGTATTGCTTTAATAATTTTGTATGGTATGTGACACTTTGTTAAAATGTTTCTTTTTTTATCGTATTTTTTTTTCTTACAGCTAAACCAACCTTGCCAACAAACTTTGAAGAGAATACATGGTCGGTCTTGAAGTCGGCAATTAGCGCCATATTTTTGAAGCAGCCAGATCCGTGTGATTTGGAGAAACTTTATCAAGTGAGTCAAACTCCATGCTGTTTTATTACCATGAATTACCATTTCGCCATCCATTGACTAAATGTTTTTTTATCATTATAGGCGGTCAATGATCTTTGCCTTCACAAGATGGGGGGAAGTCTATACCAACGGATTGAAAAGGAGTGCGAATCCCACATATCTTCGGCTTTACAATCATTAGTCGGTCAAAGCGAAGATCTCGTGGTTTTCTTATCACTTGTGCACAAAACCTGGCAAGATTTCTGTGACCAGATGTTAATGATTCGTGGTATCGCGTTGTATCTTGACCGTACGTATGTCAAACAAACTCCATCTGTACGGTCGTTGTGGGACATGGGTCTTCAACTTTTCCGAAAGCATTTATCACTAGCTTCAGAAGTTGAACACAAAACAGTCTTTGGCCTTCTGAAAATGATAGAAAGCGAGAGGTATACTATTACCACCGTATCTTTTAACAGAATATCCTTAATATGAATAATTATGTGTATGTTATGACTTATGATTAATATGCTCTTGTTTTAATATTTATCAGATTAGGCGAAGCAGTTGATAGAACACTTCTTAACCATCTGTTGAAGATGTTTACCGCTTTGGGCATTTATTCCGAGAGTTTCGAGAAACCATTCCTTGAATGTACATCGGAGTTCTATGCTGCTGAAGGAGTTAAATACATGCAACAATCAGATGTTCCAGATTATTTGAAACATGTGGAGGTGTGCATCTTTTTTCAAAAAAGTTATTGCATGTTGCATGCTTTACGTTTTTTGGTATTTGATGGTGTTTATGATTGCAGGTAAGGTTGCATGAAGAACACGACAGATGTCTACTGTATCTTGATGCTAGCACAAGAAAACCGTTGGTGGCAACCGCTGAAAGACAACTTCTTGAGCTTCATATATCTGCAATACTCGATAAGGCATGAATGCTTTCAATTTATTATGTTTTTTTATATTTTTTAGAGTAAAATGCCATTTTCGTCTCTAAGGTTTGGTCAGTTTTGCAACTTTTGTCCAAAGGCTTGTTTTTCCGCATCTGGATCCAAAAGGTTTGAAATCTTGCCATTTTCATCCGGCTCGTTAACTCCATTCATTTTTTTCGTTAAGTCGGGTATTTCTGTTAGTTTTGTTAACTTAAAGGGTGATTCGGTCTTTTTCACTTTATGTAAAAAGACCAAATTGCCCTTTAAGTTGACAAAAAGACAGAAATACCCCTGACTTAATGGAGAAAAATGTATGAAGTTAACGAGCCAGATGAAAATGGCAAGATTTCAAACCTTTTGGATCCAGATGCGGAAAGACAAACCTTTGAACGAAAGTCGCAAAACTGGCCAAACCTCATGGACGAAAATGGCATTTTACTCTATTTTTTTAATTTCGTAGTTCTCTGTATGTAAGATTTAGTCAACCATTGACTTTTGTTACAACTTGGTCTAGGGTTTTACGATGTTGATGGATGGCAACCGAACGCAAGATCTTAGAAGGATGTATACGCTTTTCTTCAGGGTTAACGCCCTTGAATCTTTACGACACGCCCTAAGTTCGTACATCCGAAAAACAGGACAGGGTATTGTAACAGATGAAGAAAAGGACAAAGATATGGTGTCTTCCCTCTTAGAGTTTAAGGTTTCTCTTGATAAAATATGGGAAGAAAGTTTCTCGAAGAATGATGTGTTTTGCAACACTATTAAAGAAGCATTCGAGTATCTAATCAATCTACGTCAGGTACCGTTTTTGTTATGATTTAGGAACTAAAATTTACAATTAAATGTGTTGTGTAACTAACAGAGTATTACTATGTTATCTTCAGAACCGCCCTGCTGAACTGATTGCAAAGTTTTTGGACGAGAAACTACGTGCTGGAAATAAGGGTACATCTGAGGAAGAATTGGAGGGCACTCTTGATAAAGTTTTGGTTTTGTTCAGATTCATTCAGGTACTTGTAAAATTGCAGTATTTTTTAAAGATACCCACTCCTTTTATATTCACTTAAAAATTTAATCTATTTTTTATGTTTAATTTTGTGATATAGGGTAAAGATGTGTTTGAAGCATTCTACAAAAAGGATCTTGCAAAAAGGCTTCTTTTGGGGAAGAGTGCATCTATTGATGCTGAAAAGTCGATGATCTCTAAGGTTTGAAGTCTTTACGTTTTTTTATTCGGTGTTAAGTAAGTATACTTTCTGGTTATTAACTATTTGATCATTGTTTTCAGTTGAAAACCGAATGTGGTAGCCAGTTTACCAACAAGCTTGAAGGAATGTTTAAGGTATGTATGATACTATTTATCCACAAGTTTGCCTTATTTTATTTATATAAAGGGGCATTTGAGCGTCTTATAAATATGGCTGATTTTTTTCATCTTTATTTATTTAGGATATTGAGTTATCGAAGGAGATTAATGAATCTTTCAAGCAATCATCGCAAGCTAGGACGAAACTACCCTCCGGAATCGAGATGAGTGTTCATGTTTTAACAACTGGGTATGTTTTATAATCCTGAGCTCTTTTGTGAAAATAACAAAAAAAAACTGATTTTTGTTGACGACTAAATTAACGTGGTAATTTGACACAGTTACTGGCCAACATATCCACCAATGGATGTCCGCCTTCCCCATGAATTGAATGTTTATCAGGTATGACGTAAATAAAACATAATTCTATTATGTTTTGCAGTTTCTTTTAAAGTACGATAAGCTGGAACTTGTATAATCTTGCAGGATATATTTAAAGAGTTCTACTTGAGCAAATATAGCGGTAGGCGATTAATGTGGCAGAATTCATTAGGTCACTGCGTCTTGAAAGCAGAATTTGCAAAGGGAAAGAAAGAACTGGCTGTTTCCTTATTTCAGGTTGGTTTCCTCCACTGATCTTTACATTGTCGGTTAGGGTTGAAGGTGGCAAAAGGGTGGGTCAGGCAGGTTGGGTATCGGGTCAACCCGAAATGCTTTTTTTATTCACAGTTTTTGATTAGTAAATCAACTACCTAATAAATGAATACAAAATCGGACACGTGTCATCACTAAATTTCATCTTAATCCTATTTTTGAAATTATTAATATCTTTTCTTTACACACATGTGAACAATAAATTCACCATTGGTTATGAAAATATTTTATTCGTCATATATGAACTGTTAACTTAGATTATAACTTTATAATAACTAATCATTAATTAAATCCGCATAACAATTATCAATAAGAATGACGAATCAATCTAATTTATGACGCACCAATAAAATTATTTTCATTTACTTTAAATAAAAGTTACAATTAAGAGATACATAATAATAAAAACAACATTATTTATATACATTATTATATGTAAAATGTAATACGTAAGTTCAGTCATATGAAAAATATATATATATATATATTGATGTATTACATATTTTTTAGTATCCAACCCATGTAATACACGTATTTTAATGTTGATTATTAACATATGTCGTTTTTTTGTGATAAGTTCAAGTTGTTTGAACTGTCATATAGTAATAAAAAGACGTCAGTTATTTGAAGTTTTTTTACATATTATATAGTTAGGGTAAGGATAGTGTAAAAAGGGCCTAAAGTGTGAGAAGTGTATTATAACACTATATATAATAATATAATACTATATAACACCATATAAACACCGTATAACAATAAGTAACACCATATAATACCATATAACACTATGTAACACTATATATCATTATATAACAAATATAACACTATACATCTATCATAGACATGTTATCAGACAACCTATAGTGTTATATTTGTTATATAATGATATATAGTGTTACATAGTGTTATATGGTGTTACATATTGTTATACGGTGTTTATATGGTGTTATTTAGTATTATATATAGTGTTGTTATAATACACTTCTCACACTTTGAGCACTTTTTACAGGATCCTCTACCTATATAGTTATATCATTTCTATTATACAACCCTGTGTTTAATACATATTTTTTAGTATCCAATACATGGGTCTATAACCTAGTGTTTAATACATCTTTTCAGACCGTTGTTCTGATGCTGTTCAACGATGCACAAAAGCTAAGTTTTGAAGATATTAAAGATGCTACTAGCATTGAGGACAAGGAACTAAGGAGAACTCTGCAGTCACTTGCATGTGGAAAAGTCCGCGTTCTTCAAAAGGTGTTCTTTTATTTATAAAAAGTCGATTCGTTTTCTGTTTTTGCTACCCTTAAAACATTAACTGATCTTGATGTTTTACTCAGATACCAAAAGGTAGGGAGGTGGATGATAATGATTTGTTCATGTTCAATGATGGATTTACCGCTCCCCTTTATCGTATAAAGGTAAGTTTGTTATATCTAATGTGTCATTTACATAATTAAATTTGTGAGGTTACATCTTATACATTTAGTAATAATGCGTTGAATGATGAATTTAATTGTGTATACAGGTTAATGCTATCCAGTTGAAGGAAACTGTGGAAGAAAACGCAAGCACTACTGAAAGAGTATTCCAAGATCGTCAGTATCAGGTCAATATCTTTTTATGCAATCATAATAGCCTTTCAAACTGTCTCGCTTTTCTGTTATTAAAGTCTTGATTCATTTTTTGGAGTGTATTGCAGGTGGATGCTGCTATTGTTCGGATAATGAAGACTAGGAAAATGCTGTCTCACACACTTCTGATAACCGAACTCTTTCAGCAGGTAACCATCGTTTCTCTCAACGTACAACTGGCAAAATGGGCAAAACTTGACGCTTTTTTTTGTTTGTTGGAACAGCTAAAGTTTCCTATAAAACCGGTTGATTTGAAGAAGAGGATAGAAAGTCTAATCGACAGGGAATACTTGGAGAGAGACAAGAGCAACCCGCAGATATACAACTATTTAGCATGAACATCAATCATGTTGGATTCCGAGTCGTTTACAATTATCTTGTCAGTTTATGTAAAGAAAGTGATGTCATAGCTTTTGTTTTCACTGTAAAAAAGCCTAAAGTGTTACTTTGCTTTCTTGCTTCCTGTTGTAGTATTCTTAAAACACCATTACTCTTTTACACTACACTTGAGAGCATGTTTTTCTTTTCCAAGCTTATGAAAAGGTATGGTCTGGTCTGGTTTTTTTCTCAGCTGCCCTTTGATTAGGGTAATGGGCAAAGCCCATGGGACTGGTGATTGGATTTGCTTGGTTAATGTTTATTACATGAGTAAACAAACCTTATAGTCTTATACTAACATTTCATCTAAATATCCAATAACATTGCTTTATTGATTCCACTATTTGTTAAAAAATCAAAATAAAGTATGTTTTATGAATTGGTAATTTATGCTATCCTAATTATATTATATTATTATAGGGTGGGGTTCGGTTACAAAGTCCATTTTTCCTACAAAGTGTACAAAGTCATAAAACACCACAATTTCAACCATAAAACACACTTAAGACCCGCAAAAAATAGAGTGAAGATCACTAAAACACGATAGCAAAACCCTAACAATCCTAAAAAAATTCAAACACACCATCACAGAAATATGAATATAAAACACAACATTATAATCAACATAAAACACAATAATGTTAGTCATTCGATAATCAAAGCCTTAGCATCTAAAACACAACATAAAACCCACAAATATGACGTTTTAGTAATCTTCACTTTGTTATTTTTGGGTTTTGAGTGTGTTTTATGGTTAACATTATGGTGTTTTATAACTTTTTACACTTTGTAGGAAAACTAGACTTTGTAGCAAACTCCCACCCTATTATTATATACTATATTAAAGAACATCATGCACCTCAATGTAATTACAAGGGTAGAATTGTCAGAGAGAAATGCTAGAAACTCTTCCCTTTATAAGTTTTTTAAAGAACATCATGCACCTCAATGTAATTATAAAGGGTAGAATTGTCAGAGAGAAATGCTAGAAACACTTCCTTTTATATATAATTTTTTAGCTTGATAGCCACATGTTCTTTTGTTTTTTTACCTTTTTAAACTTAACTAGGTTTTAATGCTGCGGCGCGACAAAACTAAGTCATTGTAAAACTATTTATTGCGACTAAATACTTGGTTGTTATTAAAGCTGTGCTATTTAGTGTCTTATTTTTGAGTTGACAAGTGGAGTTTTCATACAACAGAGCCGTTGGTAGCAAGCGAGTTAGTAACTCCTGGCGATGGCGACTATTGCGATGTCTAAGCATCCACTAACCCAACAAATAAGGAATAAGAATTGTATAAATACAATCAGAAAAACGTGTGAAAGAGGAGAAAAAGGAAGATGACGTGAAGTTATATAAGCATAAAATGGAAAAAAAAAAAAAAGACCCATGATTTGAACTTGAGTCTCTTTAAAAACATACAACCACAAAACCACTCCACCATGATGAATAATCTACCTAACTTTGAAGAAAATGGATATATATACACACTTAAAAAGGGTATAGGGGAAAAAAGTCAACAAAAGATGACTTGAAGTTATATATATTTACTATTCATGACAACCAATAAGGAAAGTTTACTATTCATTATGATGTGACAACTACTATTTATTAGTTTTGTTTTTTAATATATAGGATAATTAAATAGAATAATTTTTATTGGATTTAGCCCAAATTTGAATGTGATCACTCATCATCAAGCACATTTTCAAATTAAAATTCATAGTATGTGATACAACGCGTAAAGTTTAAAATAATAAAAAAGAACATCACCGTAGCTACTACGATGGGTAAATTTTCAACTTTTTGGGCCGCCCTTTGCTACTATAAATAAATATTAAAGCACAACTTTCTAGTCAGCGAACCCAGGCCACAACCGTGAGTGACGATGGTGGTGGCTGTTGCGGGTTGGCAATGTTCGGCATGTCTGGTCGCATCACCATTTTTTCTTCTATTCGTCACATTTTATTTGTTTTTTTTTTGTTGTTTTACACATTTATATTTTGCACCTTCAATTGGGCTTTATCATTTGGTTCGCACACGGATTCTCCGCCGCAACGCGCGATGGGGAAATCCTAGTATTAATTTATGTAAAAAAAAAACAAATACATTTTTATGAATGAATTGCTTTGGGTTATATTTTATAACAAAATGAGCTAAAATGAAAGTTTAGTTAAGAAAAACATATTAAATTGGTTGAATAAATAAAACATGTAAAAAGTCTATGTATATAACCTTTTAAATTGGTTAGTATGAAATACTTGTAGTTGCCAATTGCAACCTACTGTTTTTCCTCAAAGTTTTTAACCCTTAGCCAACCTGTCTATCTTGTCATCAGTTGTTTTGCAAACAGGTTTTTAGATATTTAAAGGATAATAATTATAACGCTTCTCATGTAATTTAGTCCTTAGTATTCAGTTTCGGGTCGAATCATGTGATCTAAAACAGAACCAAGATCGAATTGGCGGCTGCTAGTAACATAGTATGGTTCTCAACTTTAGTTCAAAGATTTGAAAACATAACATGATCACGATGGTAATAACATAAGTAAACAGACATACCGTCTTCGCTACTACCTGTTTATCAATTTGTAGCTAGTTAATGAGAAAGACAAAAGAGAGAAACTGCAAAGATATAGAATTTGAGAAGCCGATTAATCTTCTTGAAGTGTATGATGCAGTTCACCATGAGAGAACCATGACTTGATGTAGCAATGGGCTCGCAAACTTTGGTACAGGTTCAGATTCAATTCAACAAGAACCTTCAGTTGATACTTCTAGCGATATATGCTTGGTGTTTAGCCAGTGGCGGATCCAGTAACTTCTTTCAGTGGGTTCGTTTTGGTAGATTCTCACGATTATTCCAAATCATCCTGTTTCCATGTTCAATCCCCCCCCCCCCCCCCCCCCCCCCAACTAGTTTCATTTACGACTTTACGCTCATAAAAGACTATACGATATAGTGTCGCATATCACATTAGTATATATTTGATGAAAAAAAAAAGTGGGGGAGAGATCAAGCAAGCATATATTCTCAATCTCTAAATTTTCAATCAAAAGCTTCAATGCTTATTGCATAACATTGATCAATACCATTAGTTAATTTATATTTATATTTACTTCAATTACAAACAAACATACTGCCAGAAAATGGATTAATGTACTAGGTTTCCAGCTTCTCAATTATATACTGATAATTTACAAACGCGATGAGCAGTAACCATGTGTGATTCATAATTGCACTATCGAACCACTACCTAAAACCCGTGTACCACCACCCCAAATACCGGTCGACAACATATCATGCATCAATATTAAAAGGTAAAGAAATAAAAAGTAGAAAGCACTTCATCTACAAAAGGGACTAAAGAGAGAGACAATAACAAATCAGAGAAAAAGAGAAGGAGCTAGATAAGGAGGTACCGACCGCCATACACGACGGCGGATGGTGGTGACGTCAGTGGTGGTGACTTTTGGTCCATCGATGATTCACGGTAAGAACCAGCTCGATAATTTCTTCATTTCTTTTTGGCAACTGACGATGGGATTGGGTTTTGTTCATAGCTCGGGTTAGATTCAAGAGTGGATCAGTTGTTCTTACTTCTTAGTGACGAGAAAGGGAGATGATTGGACGAAATCCTTGCCGGTGGTGGTTGCTGAAATGAGAGTGTGGCGGTGGGTGAGTAAAGAGAGAGAATGGGATTTCAAAAAGAAAGAAGAGGTCGGTGTATGGTGGTTTTTGAGGGGGTAGTTGGTGGTGTGAACACTGGATGGTGGTGGTGTTCGCTGTTGTTTGGTGGCCAGAAGTTATCTGGATATACCAAAAATGTGATCTGCAACATTTAGAGAAAGAGAGAGAGTGTGGGTGTGGGTGTGGGTGGGGGTGGGGGTGGGGTGGGGGTGGGGGTGGGGTGAGGGGTGGGTTTTATTTGATTTTTAAAAATATAATTATAAGTATAATTGTATTAAAGATAAGGAGGTACCGACCGCCATACACTACGGCAGATGGCGGTAACGTCAGTGGTGGGGACTTTTGGTCCATCGATGATTCACGGTAAGAACCAGCTCGCTATTTTCTTCATTTTTTTTTGGCAACTGACGATGGGATTGGGTTTTGTTCATAGCTCGGGTTAGATTCAAGAGTGGATCATTTTCTAACTTGGTGGTGATTCGAGTTATGGTACAGATTTTTTTTCCGGGTTTCTGGTAACTCGGTTCGTATCCGGCTCAAACAGTCAAGATAATCAACTGATCAGCGGTTTCGGTTTTCCGGTTAGTATCCGCCTCAGCTCGGTTTAACTTGGTCAACCAAGTCAACTCAGTCAACAGATGCGGGTTTATTCAGTCGGCTCGTGCAGGTGTTTCGGTAGACTCGGTCAACGAGTCAGCTCACTTAGTGAGTCGACTCGGGACAGACGAGTACATTCGGTCTGGTTTGGGTCAGTCGGTTCGTGTCAGATTAGTAAGCAGTTCGGTCAAACCAAGGCGGCTCGGTCAACCCAACCGGTCAACTCAGTTGACCCAGTCAGCTTAGTCAAAATTTTCGACACGAAAAGTGGTAAAGATTGTTTTGTTGGTTATGGTGGTTTTAATTTTTCAATTGATTGATGATGATTTGGGATTGAATAAAAATTGAATCTTTACAGTTTATGTGTTGTATGTTTGTTTGATAGTTTGATTAATTGCATTTAGGTTGTTGGTTGTTTTTTTAGTATAAATTTTACTTTTATTTTTGTTATTTTTAAATACAGACCGGTATATGGTGAAATGATTTTTTTTTGGTTCCGTGAGTTTCTATTGACGATGGTTAATGGAGATCGAAACCAATATTGTGTTGCTGAACACCAAAAGATGATAAAATTTATAACATTAGAGATGTACAGTATTCTAATATTTTTTCATCTCCAAATGTTTCATCTAACCCTTCAGCAGCTGCACAAACGCAACGATGCAGTGATTTTGTTTCTTCACTTAAAGAGAAACAAGCATAAAAAATTGAATTTTTAACAAAATATACAACTCATACGACACCAAAATTAAGGACGATTGGGATTCCAGAGTTTCAAAGTGTGGATGTGGAAACAGGATATGGAGTTTCATTAAAACATGGAAAGCCTCTTGTGAAAAAAATATACTGTATTTGAGGTATGCTCAATCTAATCCCATATTACATTGTATACCAGATCATCAAGAATTTTGACAAACATGTATGCAAATGTGAAAGTTAATCAATTTATGCTTATTTTGTCTAATCTTTTGCATATTTTATTGTATATTTTAAGGTATTTAGCAAGATGGTTGAATTTTATAATCCTCAAAAAAATCGGAAGAGGAAAAGTAGAGATATACATTCAAATATCAGTTCATATCCACATGTTGTCTTGCTAAATGTTGCAGTAAGTAAATTATGGTCATTGTCATACAATGTTTGACATCACATCAATTTTTAGTTAAGTTTTTAAAGTTTAAGCACCGTCTTTTACATTTTGTGAATTCAATTGTCTCTCTTTTTTTTTACATATTGTATCAATAAGGTTTGGTTTGTGGGACCGCATGAGTTCTACTTCTCAAACGAAAAGTAAAGAGGTGGCAACATATCATCGCTATATCGACGTCTTATGTGGACAACGCACGGTGCCACAAAACAAAAATAAGAATACCTGAGATTTAAGACGGTTACACAGAAGTCGACCCATTTGGAAAAAAACACTTAATTTGCCAATGAGCATGCTTTGGAGGGTAGTGTTGGTACTTAACATGCTTTTTGTGCTACTTATTTCTTAATATTGTTATTCGTTAATAGTTTATCTCTCTATTTTTATTCTTTCTGTTTCAATATGGGTGTTTGGAATTAAGTTTAAACTGCTTTTAATCAGTTTTCAGTCTTTGGTACAAGTGATTAGGATTATGAAGTAATTGTATATATATTAACTTAATAATATTATGCTCCAAGTGTTTGAAGAGATTTTCAAATATGAGTTCATCTAAGGTTTGATTTTTTAACTAATTTGATTAAATTCATTATTTAAGTACTATATCAACAGTCCCAGCAAGAAAAAAGTTAGGTTGATTAATGCTTTAATTGATAATAGAGTTATGAAACAAGGATCTTAAAGAAGTTTTTTTTTATATAACATTAGGTGAGTAGTTAAAATTTATTTGGTCTGATTGTTTATATGCAGGGCTTTGTTAGGAATACCCAACGCTTGCCAATGGCGCCGCAACGCAAGCCAGATTGAAAAAACCTAGTTATCATAAAAAAACAACCCTGAATATCATTATTTTAATCAAAACAAAAATACACGAAAAACAACAAAAGAGGTTTCAACCAGACAGAGTCCTAAACCATAATAATAATAAGAAGAAGAAGAAGAAGAAAACAAACAGAGATAAACGTAACAATTTAAAACACACACAATCAGACGAGTTTAGGGACTGTGGAAGTGGAGAGAACCGGAACGTTGGGATCAGAAGGAGTAGGGTTAGGATTGAGAGGCAGGCGAGGGTCATCGTCGTCGGGATCGTAATCAGGATTGAGATTACGATCAATGGCTTCACGGCCTCGCTCCAGGCAGGGCTTGCACGCGATTTCGATGGTGATCCACCCTAACGCCAGACCTGCCATTGCTATCAATGATGCTGTCAACGCCCCCATTGATGATGATGATGATAGTGAAACAACAACGATGATTGATTGATTTCTGTCCTTGAAGAACCAAAGAATCGTGTCTAGGCCGGAGCCTGTAAACGAGGGTTTGGATCTTATGAAAGAACTTGGAGAACAGTCCTGCAAAACAGAAAACCGTTAGGCTCGTCGCAGAGATGGGAGGGCCACTCTGCGACCACCCTCCGGCGTGAGGATAAGTATAGGTAGAGAGAGAAAGTAGAGAGAGAAAATAAGGACGAAGGTTCAGAAAATCGTACTTGGCTTTGTACTTGATGGGGTATTTATAGTAGTCAACTTAGATGACATCATCCGTCCAGATGCACTTGAATGGAGGTTCGTCTTCGGAGGTTCTTGATGTTGGACGGACATTATTTGGATGTACGTCCAAGTGGAGTCTTGTTCGTCCTAGGAATCATGTCCGGCCTCGGACATGTATCTTCAAGTCCCCTAGTTTGGTAAGTCTTTGTAAAAACTTAGCAAACTATTATTTCAAGTTTTTTTGTTTTATTCGGATGACGTGTCGCTACGGGAGTGGTCTGAGTCGATGATGTGGTAGGATTTGAATGGTGATGACGTGGCGTGGGTGACTTTTGTGATTTGACGGTCAGTCACCTACCTGTGACGGTAGCAATTCCTCATGTTGGAATTCGTGGGAGGTGACGGTTTGATGTGACTACCCCGTGACCGACTTAAACCCTTATAAAATCACTTTTCACCATTTCACTTTTACCCTTCTTTTCTCTCATCTTCTCTGCTGTTACCCTCTTCTTTTTGAGTCTCTTCTTCTTCCTCAAGGTGCGTCCATTTCTTTTACTTAAATTTCTTATTTTACGAAATGGCTCCTGGTAAGGAGAATCTTGCGGAGAGTGTGAGTGTGCTTACCCAACGTCAGTTGGATAAGTTCATTAGGGATTATAGAATTCCCCTGGATCTTTATCCGGTCCTTCCCTCCGAAAGGGAGGCAATATATCAGTTCCGTCAGGGGAAGTTTCCCTTTTATACTCGCGTCTGTAATTTCGCGAATTATAGGGTTCCTTTTTCTCGTTTCTTGATTAGGGTTTTACAATATTTTAGGGTCCATATTTGTCAGGTTAACCCCTTCGGCCTTAGCCGTATTAACCATTTCGAAATTTCTTGCCGAGCCTTAGATCGGAAACCGGACCTGAACGTTTTTCGTTATTTTTACGAGTTTATAACGGCCGGAGATTGGTATACATTTGCACACCGAAAGAATGTCCCTTCCCCGTCCTCTGGCGAGCGGTCTAGCCTGAAGAATTGGAAAGACAATTTTTTCTGGTTGGATGACCGTTGCCTTCCGGAGGATATGAGGTGGCGTTTCAAGGATCAAACGATGTCCTTTGATGAAGACTTTGTTTATGATGAAAATCTTGTCCGTGCCCTGGTTGATCATAAATCCCTCATTCGTCCCCTTCCTGAGCATTTCCTTTGGTTAGGTCGCGTCAGTTTTTCCTGGGCCCGAGGGGATAATGATTGGCCGATTATTCGCCGAAAGCGTGATCGTAAGTTTCGGCCCTTTACGTCCCCTTCGGCACCATTACTTTGTTTATTTTGCTAACTTTCTTTTTGCTTTGGAGACGCAGTTGTCGCGATGTCTCTTCTTGATGCCTTAAAGGTTCCGAGCATGGATGTTTTTTATTTCGATTTTGGAGAACAAGGCGAGGAGGAGGTTCCTTTTATGAAACAAGTGGCACCTTCGGCCCAACCAATCCGTCCGGAGGTGACTCAAAACGTGACCGAGCCTTCTGTTGCAGAAGCAACTTCTTCTATTCCTCAAGATGTGCCTGAACAAATTGCTGCTGAGGCTACTTCTTCCCTTCCATTATCTTTGAAGGATGCTGAGGGTTCGTCCGGATCACGAACTGGTAAGAAGTCTTTACTTGACGATGTGGATAGTGATCCGGAGTTCCGCAATCTGGACGAGGCTTTACAATATCGACCTTCTTCTTTAAAAAACAAGGGTGTCACGTCAGGTATAGATCTATCAGGCGTTGTTCTAAAGGCTAGCTCTCGTAAGAGGAAGAATGAGCCGGTTCAGATTCGTGCTACCGACCCTCTTCCAGTGCCAAAGTCGAAGAAAGCAAAGAAGGATTCTCACTCCGAAGGTAATGTAATAGAAGAGCTGAACGAGCATATTACCGGAGGTAAGTTTTCTAGGGAGGAAGCACATTGGCACGTTCTAAACCAACTCCTGCATATTCAGGTTTTGTTCCGGATAGTGAGGTGGAGAGCATGGAGATGGAGAATCCGGTGGTTACGGATAAGGAAAAAGGTCATGGTGAGCCAAAAGTGGTTACTTTTTCAGGTACGCATTTGGGCTCATCTTTGGGTCCGGACTGTTTTATAGATGATGAGGAAGATCAAGTGTCTTCGCTTCCCTCATCTTGGTTCGGACCTGAGATGATGTCCTTTTTTCGATATGCAGATTTATTCTCAGATGATATGGAGATTGACCCGGCAACTGCCGAAGAAAAATTCATTCCTGATTGGGATATTCGGAACAAAGACTCGGTGATGGATACTTTGGTTGCCAGGACTATGCTCTTCAACATCAACACTCTGATAGATCATGCAAGGAGTAGGAAGATGAAAAACCCAGATCTTGGTGCTGTGGTTCTGACTAATCAAGCCCAATCAAACATCTTTGTAACGGAGCTATATCGTCGGTGGGTGGAAACGGAGTCGGAAAGGGAGAATTTGGAGAAGGAGACTCGCTCTCTGAAGCGTAAAGTTCTGAGGAGCCCGGAGGCTGTGAAGAAAATAGCTCAATTGACCCAAGATCTTCAATCTCAGCAGGAGAAGGTTAATTTTTTGATTGCACAGAATCAATCGTCCCAAGCAGCTGCTGCTGCGGAGGACAGAGATAAAATTTCTTCAGAGTTTACAGCTTTCTCTGAATCAACAAGGCAGAAGGACGAAGAGCATAAGATGGTTTTGGCGAAGATGGAAGATTCCCTTAATAAGGCTCGTCTTGCTTATGAGAGCATGATGGCCGGTACGTCTTTCTCCTGATTTGCTTGTTTTTTATTTTTCCTGTTTTTCTAACACTTTTTCCAGAGCGGGATGTGCTAAAATCAGGGGAGGCTGATTTAAAGGATCGGATTGAGGAACTCGAGGCAGAGAAAACTTCCCTGAAAGTTAAAGAGGAGGATCTTCAAGAAACAAAGGTTTGGATGCTTTCGGAAGGAGCCCAGCTACTGACGAAGAATATTCATAAAGGGAAGGAAATGACTGCTGCCGTGGCTGCGGTTAACAATGTCATGAGTGCTGTGGGTATCAACTCTGGTTTGCACTCTGGTTATATGCATGCCTTGCAGAAGAAAACCCCCTTCAAAGACGTGCCGTTGTTAAACCGTAATGCTACGGAGGAGTTAAAAACAGCGGTTGCTTGTTTTGATACTCTCACATTTCCTGTGATAGAAGATCTGCCGAAGCTTGCCAACGCGCCTCTTTCCAAAATTAAGAAAGCCCTTCGTTTTGCAAGTGAATGAATTTTTTGAAGAAGGTGGACATGCCCGGCTCTTTGGGGTATGCACCTTGGATGTTTAAAATTAGTTTAGTTTTTCGGAAGGTGGACATGTCCGGTAGTTTGGGGCATGCACCTTGTTTCAGATGAATGTAATGATGTTTTTACTGATGTTTGAACAATTATCCTTCATACAGTTTTTGTAACTTCCGGTTTATTCAAGTCCGGTTAGTTTATGATGTAATCACAAGTTTACACATGCGTCCATGTTTTGTTGTTTTACATTTCTTTCGTTTCCTGAACGTTCATTTTAAAAGCACGGATCCGATTTATTTTACTTAGGATAATTTTTAAGTGAAGGAAAGCACGAACAAGACCAGTTTGTCCTCACCTTTTAGGGTTAGCATCCCTGATTCGGCCGAATATTATACTTGTATTGCAATGTTGTTTAAGATAGAAAAATTTATTCTATTTTCTTATTCGGAGTTTATACTTCTCCGATTGACATGGTAAAAACATTTTATGAAATCTGTGGGTAAAACCCTCCACAGTTTTTTGGAATTTATCATTCATTCAGTGCGGGCACAACCATCCGCATTACAGGAAAGTAGAAAAAACGACGGAAGCCGTAGCTTTCGTGTTACAATCTTATTTTAAAATAAGAAACTTTTTAAAGAAAACACTTCTTTAAGTGAACTCCGTTCCATGTGCGTGGTATGATGGTCCCGTCCACTTTTTTAAGTGTATATGCACCATTGCTTCCTGCGGTGTTAATCAGGTACGAACCTTCCCACTTTGGTGCCATTTTTCCGGTGCCTTCTACTAAACTCGCTTCATTACTCCGCATGACGTAGTCACCAACTTTGAACCGGACCTCCTTCACTTTCGAGTTGTAATGTTTTTCCAACTCTTTTTTTATATTTTGCCTCTCGGATCGCCGCGAGTTCCCTCCTTTCTTCGGCTAGATCCAGGTTCAGAAGGAGTTCCTGTTCATTTTCTTCTTGACTCAGCTGCATGCGGGGAGTGGGTATCCCTACTTCAGCGGGGATAACTGCTTCGGTACCGTATGTTAGGCTGAAGGGAGTTTCTCTATTGCTCGTTTTCGGCATCGTTCGATGTGCCCATAGAACGTGCGGGAGTTCATCCGCCCATGAGACTCCTTCCCTCCCCAAGCGTTTCTTAATGCCCTCCACAATGCTGCGGTTGGCTCTTTCTACTTGCCCGTTGGCTTGGGGATGGGAAACCGAAGCGAAGCTTTGTTCGATACACATTCTTTCGCACCACGTCTTGAACGGTTTCTCGGCGAACTGTTTTCCGTTATCACTGACTATGCACATCGGCATTCCGTATCTGCACACTATATTCTCCCAGGCAAACCTCAGCACTTGCTCCCCCGTGATGGTCCGGAGGGGTTTGGCCTCGACCCATTTTGTGAAATAATCAATGGCTACCAGCAAGAACCTTACTCCTCCAGTGGAGGCAGGGAAAGGACCAACAATATCAATCCCCCATTTCTGGAAAGGCCATGCTGATGTTACTGGAACGAGGTTGTTCTTAGCTCGGTGGCTAATGGGAGCGTGCCGCTGGCAATCTTCACATGATTGAAGTTCGTTCACTGCACTCTGATGCATACCCGGCCAGAAATATCCGGCATTCATTACTTTAGCTATAACCATTCTCGGTCCAGCATGGATGCCGCATATCCCCCAGTGGATTTCCCTTATGACGTAGCTGGCCTCTTCTGGCGTTAGGCATTTTAAAAGCGGACCTAAAAAGGTTTTTCTGTAAAGTTGTCCGTCATGGATCTGATATTGCAATGCTTTGACCTTTAACTTCCGAGCCTGAGCTTTGTCTTCAGGGAGCTTTCCTTCTTTCAAGTAATCCACAATCGGAGTCATCCAGGAATTTTCGACGACAGAGACTGACATGACCGGCTCCATCTGCTGGATGGCCGGAGCTTGCAAGGTTTCAACTAAAACTTCTTTTGACAGATGACAAAATGCTACGGATGCAAGCTTACTCAAGGCATCGGCCTTTTTGTTTTTGCTCCGTGGTATATGTACTATCTTGCAAGAGTCAAAGGAGGAAATCAAACAATTAACTTGCTGGAGGTACCGGACCATGTTATTCTCTCGGGCTTCGTACTCTCCACTGACTTGGTTTGCTACCAACAGTGAATCAACATGTGCTAACACGGAGGTTGCTCCGGCTTTGGCTGCGGTTTGGAGACCTGCAAGGAGAGCCTCGTATTCCGCTTCATTGTTTGAAGTTTTAAATTCGAATCGTAAGGCATAAGTGTACTCTATTCCTTCTGGGTCTATAAGGATTAGCCCTGCCCCTGATCCTTCTTTACTGGAGGCTCCATCCGTATATAAGTTCCATACCCTTGGTAGGGCAGATTTTTCTTGGGTGCTTTCTCCGGTCGGAACCTCCATAAGGAAATCTGCCACCGCCTGGCCTTTCGCCGATCCTCTGGTACGATAGGTGATGTTGAAAGCGCTGAGTTCAATTGCCCATTTTGTGAGACGTCCGGAGACCTCTGGCTTTCTAAGAATTTGTTGGATCTGGAGGTCAGTCTGTACCTCTATATTGAAAGCTTGGAAGTATCTTCGGAGGCGTCTAGAGGCGTGTACCAAAGCGAGTGCCAACTTTTCGATCATTGGGTACCGGGTTTCATAATCTTTAAGGATGCGGCTTACGTAGTAAACCGGGATTTGTGCTTGATTCCGATGCACTACGAGCACTGCACTTATGGCAAAATGAGAAGCGGAGAGATATACCGTGACAGTTTCTCCGGTGATTGGAGCAGTTAAGGTGGGCAGGGATCCAAGACAAACTTTCAGCTCCTGAAATGCCGAGTCGGCTTCCGGTGTCCATTCTATTTGGCCTTTTCCTGTTCGTTTTTTCAACACATTCATGAAAGGAATAGAGCGATCAGCCGCTTTCGAAACAAAACGATGAAGAGCAACGAGCTTTCCGTTTAACGATTGAATTTCTTTGACAGTTCTGGGGGGTTGCATGGAGACTACCGCTTTGATTTTATCCGGATGTGCCTTGATTCCGGACTGGGTTATCCATACACCGAGAAACTTCCCTTCTTCTAAGCCGAAGGAGCATTTTTTGGGATTAAGTTTAAGATTAACACTCCGAAGCCTGGCGAAGGTTTCGAGTATGTCGTCAATCATGCTATCTTCGGCTTGGCTTTTTATAACCAAGTCATCCACATAAATTTCCAAATTCCTTCCAATCTGGTCTTTGAATGCCTTGTCCATCAGCCTCTGATACGTGGCTCCGGCATTTTTCAATCCAAACGGCATTTTGGTATAACAAAAAAGCCCTTCATTGGTTACAAACGCGGTCTTATCCTCGTCCTCTACAGCCATCTGTATCTGATGATAGCCTTTGTATGCATCTAAGAAGCATTTGAGGCGAAAGCTAGAAAGAGAGTCAATCTTGAGATCAATCTCCGGCAAGGGGTAACAATCCTTCGGACATGCGTTGTTTAAATCAGAGAAGTCTACACACATTCTCCAGGTTTTATCTTTCTTTGTGACCATTACTGGATTGGAAACCCAGGTCTGGTAACGTACTTCCCGAATGATTCCGGCGTTTAACAACTTTCGCACGTCCTCGGATATTGCTTTGTTTCGAGCTGGAGCCATGTTCCTTTTTCTTTGAGCTATAGGTTTCGCAGAATGCGACACCTTTAGCTTATGTTCGGCCAAACATCGAGGAACTCCAACCATATCGGAAGTTTGCCAGGCAAACACATCGAGAGAATTAGATAAAAGCTCCCACAACTTCTTCTTAGTGCGCTCTGGGAGTTGGGCTCCGACTTCAATTTTTTGCTCTGGGAAGTGCGGATGAATAGCCCATTCTTCTGTGAGGAGGTTCGGAGGTTTATCAGTACCCTTGCTTTGTCGTACTTCAGCTACGCAAATTGTGGATTCGGAGTGCAAAGTTGCCACTCCTGCCTCGGTGGGGAATTTTAACGATCCGTGAATGGTGGAGCTGATGATGCCGAAGGCGCACATGCCGGGCCTTCCTAATATAACATTATGTACGGACCTTGCTTCTACTACTAGATACGTCAGGTTTACGGTTCGGACGAAACTTCCTTCTCCCAATGTTGTTGGTAAAGTGATTTGCCCCATAGGCTGTACCACTTCTCCGGAAAAACTTACCAACGGCATTGAGACTTGGATCAATTTTGCCTTGGTCTGTGGAGCTAGCTGTTGAAAACACTTCTTATACATGATTTCGGTGGCACTTCCGCTGTCAACATAAATCCTCCGAACCTTGTGACCTGCTATGATCGCCGACACGATGATTGGTCCGTCCTTGACTTCTTCAGGATTGATGGGGGGAAAAGCAATGGGTTGCTGCATCCAAGCGGCCATATGGTGGCTGGATCGCTTGATGCCTTGGTTACCCGCTTTTCTGATCATGCCAATTACTGGTTGGTTGTTCGGATTATCCACCGAATTTCCTGAAGACTTTCCTTCCTTCACTTCTTTCACTAGATGCGACAGTTTTCCGGATCGCACTACTTTTTCTATTTCTTGTTTCAGGGACCAGCAATCATATGTGTTGTGACCTCGGGCATGATGGTAGTCACAGTATTTCTTGGAGTTCTTATCACCCGGGTTTCGGAGCTTTGGTGGAGCAGGGAAGTTTGACCCTTCCGCACTGAGAATTTCACTGGGAGTTTTGGAAAGGTCTGATAAGTTGTAAAATCTTGACCCGGAGCTTCTTCCGCGTGGAGGTCTGTCGTTCCTGTTGTATGGGTGTGGCCGCCCTCTATTACTGGACGGAGCTTTATCGAATACGGACCCACCGTTTTTCTTCCAGGAAGACATCTTGTGATCTGACTCCGGAGCTGGATTGCATGCGTTCTTGCCTCGAGCAAAGGCTCTGGCTCGCTCCATGAGTACCTCCATTGTCTTTGGGAGATTTTCATGTAATTTTTCGACCAACTGATTGTTCCGGACTCCGTGACAGAACCCGGAGATCCTCAGCTGATCAACTACTCCACTAATCTGCATACTCTCCCGGTTAAACCGGTCAATGAAGCTATCCAAAGATTCTCCGTCCCTTCTCCGAATGTTGTGAACTTCGGTGATTTCTTTGGAGTAGTGTCTTTGCTGGCTAAAATTTTGGAGAAATAATCTCCGGAACTCTTCAAAATCGTTGATCTCACCTTCATTCAGTGCATCGAACCACACTCGAGCAGCTCCAGTTAGTGTTTGCGCGAACATAAAACACCACGCTGGCATCGGCCACTGTTCAACTCGTGCGGCTCCGTCAAAATCGAACATATGATCATCTGGATCAGTTGTACCATCATACTTTTTTACTGTAGTTGGCATTTTGAGCTTCGGAGGAAGCTTGGCATGTGTGATGCGAGCGCTGAACTTTGACTTGGCAGTCATGGAAACTGGGTGATACGGCTTGGTGAGTTCCGGATCGTTACCTACGTCCATCTGTGCTTCATTTCGTATTGCCATTGCTGGCGAAGGTCCGGACGAACCCTGGACATACGCAGTGTAAATTTCCGAGGTAACAACTGTGGAAAAAGTAGGAGGGGTAAACATTGTAGGACCCATGGTCCTTATCGGAGCTTCCTCTTGAAACAACCTGGTTCGTAAACCGAGGATTTGTTCATCTCTAGCCTGCTGTGCTTTTAATTGCCGCAGAAGACTTGCATTTTTGGAAAGAAACTCCGCGTCAAACTCAGAAGTTTGCGAAGTAGGGATTAGAACGAAAGGCAAGGTTGTTCCCTGTCCTGAGCTTAAAGCAGCTGAGGCTGTGGAAACAGTACTTGCTGGTGCTGTAACTTGTGCACTAACAGTTGTAGATCCCAGATTCACAGAACCTGAGGCCGCCATTTTTCAGTTCTTTCCTCAAGAAATTCACCGGAGTGAAGGACTAAGAGCTTTGAGATCGGATGGCGCCAATTGAAGAACCAAAGAACCGTGTCTAGGCCGGAGCCTGTAAACGAGGGTTTGGATCTTATGAAAGAACTTGGAGAACAGTCCTGCAAAACAGAAAACCGTTAGGCTCGTCGCAGAGATGGGAGGGCCACTCTGCGACCACCCTCCGGCGTGAGGATAAGTATAGGTAGAGAGAGAAAGTAGAGAGAGAAAATAAGGACGAAGGTTCAGAAAATCGTACTTGGCTTTGTACTTGATGGGGTATTTATAGTAGTCAACTTAGATGACATCATCCGTCCAGATGCACTTGAATGGAGGTTCGTCTTCGGAGGTTCTTGATGTTGGACGGACATTATTTGGATGTACGTCCAAGTGGAGTCTTGTTCGTCCTAGGAATCATGTCCGGCCTCGGACATGTATCTTCAGTCCTGATTTTTACATACCAAAAGAACTGGGGATCGAATGGATTTTTGTCGGTCGAATTAAAATAAAGTTGTTTTAATGGAAAAGTGAAGAGTAAATTACAAAGTTCGTCCTTTATGTATGTCATATATTAATAAGCTCAGAAAACATACTCAATGTTTGTAAACCCTTACAAGTTATGTCCTTTAGTCATAACACAATTAGTTTTCATGGTTAAAGTTGACTAAGTCAACCCCACATAAGGGTATTTTAGTCATTTTATCCTAAATATTATAATAAATACATAAGAAAGAGGATAACAGACATAATTTTTCTCATCATCTCTCTCTCTAACTTCACTGTGACCGCCACCTACTCCCACCGTCTACCACCACCTCCCCCACCACAACCACCGTCACCACCATCCACCTGTCACCAACAACATCACCACCCCACCAGCAACCAGCAACCACCAACACCACCACCATCCTCCGAAACGCCGTAACCGCCGCAAACAAGTGATGTTTTACATCACTGTGTTTCAGGATCTGATCGTTGACGGTCTAGGGTTTCGTCAGCCGTTTCGAGATCTGATGTTTTCAAGGTTAAGCAGGTGAGTTTGTTGAGCGGGCTATGGTTCCAGTTGTTGCTACTGGAGCTTCATCTTCCACGGGAGCAAATGAAGACAAACGAGGCCCACTGAACGACTCTAGTATACTACTCATACTCTGGTTTTTTCCCATCTTCTCATATCTGATCAATATATTGTATATCTCTCTATTTTGTTATGAATCTCTATCTGTGGGGAGATGAGAGAGATTTTAAGGAGGGAGAGAGGGGGTTTTGGTTTATCGATTTTTGAAATTTGTTTTGGATTTTGGGTTTTTCTTTTTCTTGTTTCAGACCCTAGACACGCTTTGATTTTACATCGGTTTTGTTCTTTTTAAATATTTTAGGTGTGTAAAAGACTAAATCGGCCCCCTCAAGCATTGACTGGATTTTTGTTTGGTATTGATTTTCATTTGGACTGTGGACTCCATGTCCCCATTGTTGACTCTTCATGGACGACACCTGACACCTGCTATTCCAAGAAATTTGTAATTAGAAATTTGTGTTGCAGTTTTGTTTGTATTGGTTGGAAGAATCAACAGAGGTGCTGCTGCATCCATCTCGATCGAGAGAGAGAAATGAAGAAGAAGAAGAAAGTGGAAGGAAAGTCTCTCGGGCGGTGGGAGAGGTGGGTGGTGGTGGCGGCAGGTGGGTGGTGGTCGGGTGGTTGTGGTGGTGGGTGGTTAGAGTGAGAAAGATTGTAGAGATAGAGAGATAGTGTATGTATTTGTTTAATATATAAATAAAATTCTTTTATTTATTATTTTTTATAATTATAAAATTGTTTTATTTATTGGTTTTATGATTATTTATTATAATATTTAGGATAAAATGACTAAAATACCCTTATGTGGGGTTGACTTAGTCAACTTTAACCATGAAAACTAATTGTGTTATGACTAAAGGACATAACTTGTAAGGGTTTACAAACATTGAGTATGCTTTCTGAGCTTATTAAAGATAAAGGACATACTTTGTAATATATGACATACATAAAAGACGAACTTTGTAATTTACTCAAAAGTGAAAGATTATTGTTATGCTTGTAGTTTGGAGTTTGGAATGACCAATAAGGGGTATTTTGGGATAAAGTAAGTATTTCTATTAGGGGTGAGCAAGAAAACCGAAATAACCGAACCGTAACCGAACCACCGAAATAACCGAACCGAAAAAACCGAACCGAAACAAAAACCGATGGTTCGGTTTTCGTATTTTTAATAACCGAAAATTTCGGTTCGGTTTTCGGATAAACGTTTTCAATAACCGAAAAAAACCGAACCGAACCGATAAGTTACAATCCATATATTTTTATGTTTAAGTTTAAATTGTTTAAGTGTTTAACCCAATGCTAGTAGAAAATGTTAATTTTATTATTGAATGTAAAGTGTTTATAATAAAAACATTAAAACTGAAATGATTTATTATTACCTATAAGATATAACAAAATTTAATATAAAAATTAAATTTAATAAAACTTTGAAGAAACATAAAAATATATTAGAAGGTTAGGTTTATGTAAACAATATTAATTAAAGAGGTGAACTATAATAACTTAAATATAAACATATAGAAAGATTGTTATAATATAAATTATACTTTTTATTTTTTGAATCTTACATAATTTTGTTCCAAAAACCGAAATAACCGAAAAACCGAACCAAACCGACGTAAAAACCAAAAAACCGAAACCGAAAAAAACCGAAACCGAACGGTTTTTAAAAACCAAAAACCGACATTTCGGTTTCGGTTTTGATTTTACCCAAAACGAACCGAACCGTGCACACCCCTAATTTCTATATGGTGTTTGGTATTATCTATTAGACGTTTGGGCTTTTTGCGCCATTTGGCAGCCCAATTAGCAATTGGGCATTATGGGGCGTTTTTTTTAAAATGGGTGTAGTGGGGATGTGGGGATTGTGAGACATTATGTTTGTAATAAAATAAAATAAAAAAAATTAAAAAATCTCATTGGCCAAATAATGGAAGCTCAAATGTGATTGGACAAGATTTCCCCCACCCGGCGTGATTTATAAAATGCCCAAACCAAAAAACAGCCAAACACGCCCACGGGGGCGGAGGTGCCGGCGTTTTCCGGCGAGATTCTGGGCAAAAAACGCCCCACTACGTTCGGTCTTATCGAACTAATATTGATATTAACATTACGTTTTCCATCGATGTAAAACATTATTATAATTTACTCAGGGTTAAATATAATATATTTGGGTTACTAGATTTTAATAATTCTAAGTTTCACCTGTTGGCATATAATAATGATAACTTTAATATTTTCCTCTAACAATCCCAACTTGTAAAAATTTGGCTCTCATCTATCATTTTCTAACATATAAGAATTTGATATCCTCAATAGTTTCAAGTGCAGCTTCAGCCTCCTTAATAAATTTAAGTGGGGTTCGATGTGGACCAAATTCTTACAAGTTAAGATTATTGTAGGGAATTTTTAAAGTTGAGATTATTATCAGCCAACAGGTGAAACTTAAGATTATTAAAATACAATAACCCTATATATTTTTACATTTGATTCCTTTTATAACTTTTGATATATGATGGAGAGGGTGAAACCCGAGCTTTAGAGTGTCTAAATATGATGTTTTATGTGCATTTGATGTGCTTATTTGATTGGAATGAGATAACTATGAGAATTTGGTGTTTTGCAGGTAAAACACGTAATTCAATGCATTTACAATGGTTAAAGATGAAGTTGTGAGCATAGGATGGGATATTGCAGCTCGAGGATGAATGTTAAAGTTTGTTCGGGTGATATAAAGGTTCATGAGTGAAAGGAATGTGAATGAGCAAAGTTCAGGGGCTAATTTGGTATTTTTCAGAAGTTGTGTGAAGCCTATACATGCAAGAAATAAGAAGATTAAAAGTTGAGGGGCCATTCGGTACTTATTTGAAAGTTATGTTATGCTTATATATGAGAGGAGATTGAAGAAACAAAGTACAGGGGTCCTTTTGTCAATTGTTGAAAGTTACTCATGAAGAAGAAAAGAAGAGTATATATTCGATCGTAGGTTTTGGGCTCTCATTCGTAGGAGATTGAAGAAACAAAGTACAGGGGTCCTTTTGTCAATTGTTGAAAGTTACTCATGAAGAAGAAAAGAAGAGTATATATTCGATCGTAGGTTTTGGGCTCTCATTCGTAGCTTACGAGTGATCCATATTAGTGAGAAAGTCAGAAATCCTTTACCGTAGGCTACGGTTCTCATTCGTAGCTTACGGGTGTTGATGTGAAGTTATATGTGGCCAAGAGAACACGGCCGTAGCTTACGGTCTCTTTACCGTAGGTTACGGTTGGATGATAACGAATGATCAGAACTTTGGGACCGTAAGCTACGGTTCCCAAGCGTAACTTACGGCCCGAGAAAGTCAAAGAAGCGAATTAAAGGGCCTTTAAGGTATTTCTCATAATCAAACAAACTGATTTTTCATTTCAGTAATAGTTAATCAATACTTTTCATTACGACACTTTCCACAATCCTCCTCTGGTTGGATATCCGACTTACTCTAGCTACTAGTTTATTTCGGTTTTTGCATGTCACTAACGACAGACATCAATATACGATGTTTTATAAAATTTCGAACATACCATCACATGGTGCTTATTTGTATCTACGTTCTAATATTAAATTTATTTAAAATCGACCCGTGGTTGCACCACTTTTATGTGATTAGGAATGATACTACCATTAACCACATTTTATGTTTAATGCATATACATAATTCCCGCTGCACCACGCGGGGAAAAAAAAAACACTGCTGCAACGTGCGGGTAAATCTGCTCGTCAATATATCAACGATTCCACATGTTACAATCATATTACTTGGTCCATTCAATGCATAACCAATTTTAAGTTGAAAAAATTGTGAACCGTATAACCATTTATACATAGTGCACGAAAGATAATCACATATAATTGGAGAGAAAGAAAGGTTGTTAAAAACGTTTTTATGTATCAAATTTAAAGTGCTAGTACAAGTTTTTGTATTGCCAATGCGTTTATATAACCACCAGCCCTACTCACTTTCATATGTTAAATAAGCAAAGCACTATGTACAAATACACACATACACAATTTTCTACATAAGATTGTTTCTTCTGAAAAGAACATGCTCGTCTTTATTTTATTTATTTCACAAGTACAGTGATGTGATTCTGTGTTTGTGTTTATTTTTTAAAGGACAAAGATATATTCCATAGAAGTAAGTAGTAACTAATAAGAAACTAAAAATTACAATGAACCTATAACTGATAAGAAACTAAAAAAGTCGATAATATAACCGACTGTATACAGCCTTATGCTACTAATTAAACACTGGATAGCATAAAAAGTGACCTAAATGTCCCTTGAAGACAATGGTCCCTTTGTTTTGCAGTGGTTCGCACATCCGATGAGACTTAAATTCAACCACGACCACCATTGTATGTGGCTACAATGTATGTCTAGTGGCGTCTACCTCCGGACGACACTCGCTTGCTACAAAACAAATGCTACCGCTTGTCTTAATTAGGTAGGGATTTCCGCTCGTCAATCACAGCTAGATGGGATCCTCAATGTTGTGAGAGTTGCGGAGATGGAGAGAGGATATAGTAAATATTAGAGGCTATTTGGTTGGATCATCATCGCATCTTGGATGTTAAAATGTTGACACGTCATCGTCATCATACTCAGTAAATCCCATCAATAGCAAAGCTGAGGTAGGATTTGAGGAGGGTAGATGTAGACAGCCTTACCTCTACCCCGTAGGAATAGAGAGACTGCTTCCAGTTAGGGATGTTCAAAAAACTCGTGGCTTGCAGCTCGCTCGAAAAAAGCTCGGCACGGTTTGTAAACGAGTCGAGTTCGAATTTGGTTTGGTTCGACTCAAGAGCTTGTGAGCCAGCTCGATAAGGTTTACATCCTTAATTTTTGTCCCACATCGCTCAGAAGATAAAAAAAATAAGGGAGTATCTCCCCTATAAAAGAAGGTAAAGACACCATACAAAGTGAGCTAACTATGTATACTTGCATATTTAGCCATTTGGTTAAATTAAATTGCAATTATGGTCCTTAGTCTATGAAGGGATTCATTTTTAGGGCTTTTTAAGTACTAAATTTTGCGGTTCTTTGTTAATTCAGCTAGATCGAGCCGAGCCGAGCTAGCTTGAATTTTAATCAAGTCGAGCTCGAGCTTCAAATCTCGGCTCGATTTGAAATTCGAGCTCGAGCCGAGCCAACTCGAATTGAGTTCAAGCCGAGCTCGAGCTGGGTCGAGCTCGGTTCGACTCAGCTCATTTACAGCCCTACTTCCAGTGAGACCCCCGACTTGATTGTAGTTTTGTATCAAGCCTTGGACCCCATGTCTTTCAGCTATCAACATCACTACATGATGTTGAGACGTATTAAGTTTAATTATATTTAGAACACGTTTAATCATTATATTTTCAACTTCTGTCTTCACTTGTTTGTAAATATATGGTTTATGACAAGAATTTAAGCAAATTCCAAACTGATATTAAATAATACACACCTAGATGGGCTCCAAGTGAGAGCACCAAATAAGGCCCAATAAACATACATGGACAAAAGTCGGTAATAGATGAAGTGTAAGTTTGTTTATTTGATCATCAACGAGATCTACAATGGATCCAATATTTGAAAGTCCAAGCTTATTGTGTTTAAAGTAGATCTTGAAATTATAAAAGATGTTTGACTCCCTTAATTCTGATTTTTTAGGTTCTATCATCATGGATCAAATGAGATTTGGGCTTATTCATGGCAATGGGCAAGCTTATTAATTTAGTTAATTGGAGTTTGGAGTCTCTATGAGTAATTAAATTTTAAGGGGGTTAGGCAAATGACCCTTTCTTCCCCCATCCCTTCCATTATCGTGGAGGAGCTAGATTCAACTGGTGTTCGTTTAGGGGATGGAGATAAGGGGTGTGATCTTGTAAGAAGACATAACACTATATTAAAAAAAAAAAAAAAGAAGAAGAAGCGACATGAAAACACTATATAAACCTAAAAACAAATTTTTGCGGTTTTGGGTTAAGTCTAAACAGGTATAGGTCAGTTTTTTTGTTGAACTTGTACACACATTCGGCTAAGCATGTTGGGCTTGGGTCAAGATGATGGATTTCACGATTTGACAATGTAGCCCATTTATTCTTAAAAAGGTTTTAAAGTGTGTTGTATTATAACAAATTCCATCAAACCAATTTTGTTTAGTTATTCCTCATTTCTGATTGGCATATAAAGTCATTTTTTGGTGAGTGGTGGATTACAAATGTTTTTTTTTTTCAATAAGAATAGTTCATAGGAGGAGGAAGAGAGGGAGAGATTCGAATCAAGAGTATACATGAAAATTGTGGAGATAATGATGTTACCAAATACTTAAAAAGGATGGGTCCATTGGATTAACACATTTGATGTAACATTCTATTATTTCACTTTAATTTATGTTTTTGGGATATTGAAACATATATGTAGACGTTGTTTAAGGTCTTAATACTTGGTGATGATCATGGTGTAACAAAACAATAAAAGACTATTAATATTTTAATAAAATTTATTGTTCCAACGATACATCCACATTGCTCATCCTGGTGCATCTTACCACAGGGCCTAGAGGCAGCCCATTAGGCCTACGCTTCAGGGCACACAATTAATTAAATTGAAGAAAATTAGTAACATGGGCTCAATAGACGAACCACATGGATTGGCCCATATAGTTTATAATTCACGAGAGTAGAGGTGAAAAAAAAACAGATTGGAACCGGAACCAAACCCGGAACCATGTATCGTTATAACCGGGTAGTTAGGAACCGGATCCGTACCCAACCTTACCCACAGGGTACAGGGTATGGATTTCAATGCCAAAAATCATACCCAAAATTGGACCCAATTTGTATCCGTTTATACCTAGAACCAATTCCAGTTCAGTAATCGAACCCCTTTTTTTCAGTACCCGGTTCAATACCCGATGTGTACCTGTTTTTATCAATGTTTTTTCTAGTTTCTTAAGTTATAAAAAATATATTTATCTATGTTTTTATGTTTCTAAATTTTATATCTTTGTAATATTTTAAATTTCTAGTATATATGCACTTTTATGTTATTTGTTTATATGTTACATATTAATTTTATGGTTTTAGACAAAAAAAAAAGAGTTAAAAACACTTAAAATAGTTGCACCCCGTCCCCCTCAACTGGGGGTTTTCAATAATTGGACCAAGGTTTTTTTTATATCCAGTTCCATCACAGGGTATATTTTTTGTCCAAGAACCGGATCCGGAATCATATCCGGTCTTCCAATACCCGGTTTTTGTCTATAATTAAATACCCAAAACTGGGTATTGAAAATACCCGATTTGCGTACCTTTACATGGGGTTCATAGTGTTAGGAATTAGGAATGTATAGACTCATTATCAACGTTTTCATGATGATTTTGAAACGCCCCAAAGCCCGGGATCTCATCTATTGGGTTTACACGTTGCAACATAGTTCTTAAACAGGGAACTTCATTCATTACATGGTGGAATAACAGTTGTAAATATAATATCACATGACATCTTAAACTCCCATAGTGATTTTACGTTAAACAACATTGTTCAAAATAAAACGTTCATGATCAGGATGCCGGTCACCGAGCAAGATAGCCTTCACTTTTGTGACATCCGTCAAAATTTTATGCCTAAAGGTGTTTTAGAATGTTGAAAGGCCTAAGTTCAACTGTGACAAACTTAGCTTCTGGGTTAAAGTTGAAGATCTGCCAAAGTTGGACTTAACGAACCGTGTCACATGGCATGTGACTCAGCTTGGTGACGGGCCCTTACTGATTTTATGATGGTTCATCACACTACAATTAGACATGTAGCACTAGTGAATGACACGTGTCTGATGACTAATGTTGGTAACAGATCGTCATCAATCTATAACGGTTCGTTATCAATACTAGATAAGCCTTTTCTAGAACCAAATAATGACGAGCCGACAGAACCGTCACCGATCCTGTAACATCCATCACGACTATTTGTAACACCCCCAAAAATACAAAATACATTATTTTCGTTAAGTTGGCATTTAACTTGAATTTCATAACTAGGATCAGGTTAAACCTAGTTAAGTATGATGCCGTATGATATAGATTATACAAGAAATGCCCAAACGAAATAATTAACTAAACCTAAGGGGCGAAAGTTGGTCAAATGAGAAACTAGTTTGATTAAAAGCTAAAAATGGGGGGGGGGGGGGGACACTCCAAAACCTAGTTCATCAAGTTTCTGCAAATTCAAGGGTGAATTGGGACTAAATCTTGTGCATGAACCTAGATTATTGATCACCCATACTTGACAATCATATTGTATGTTATAATTTACTTTTTTGGTGAAGTGTTGAATGAGAATGAACTTGATTTGTCCCAATTTTGGATGGATTGTAGATAGTATGGGAAAATTTATGGTATATGGATGCTTAGGGTTATCATACTTGTTGAAATTGTGAAGTATTTGACATAAATAAGGTGTTTGGATTATTATCCATGCATGTAAAGAAGCGGGTTTTACCATAAGAGTTGAACCCATGAAATATGATGGCTAAGTTAAGTATTAACATATGTTAAATTGAAAGTTATATGCTAAATTGATTGTAATGAAAGTATGAAATTGTTAGGTTGAGATTTTATGGTAGGGGGTTATCTAATTTTAGCTAATAGAATAGCTTGAACACAATGCCCACTAGATGTTCGATAAAATGCCTAAATGAATCTTAAATTGTTACTTAACTTTGAAACTTGGTGAAGGTGATATGAAGGAATTCTAATGAACCCTTCATAGTATGTTAATGATCACTTGGATTAATTCTATGGGCAACTCAAGTGAGGATTCGGGAAGCCAAACTGGAAAAGACGCTTGCCTCAAGGACAAGCTTTAAGGTATGGAACTACATGGTTACGTTTAGGTTATTCGTTGTAACACCCCGTGTTTTCACGAGTGAAAGTCAAAGTCAAGGTCAAAGTCAACGACCGATTTCGCGCGACTTGACTCGTAGAAATGTTTTTATTTTAATTATATTATGTGGAGTAAGTGTCGTACATTGCAATAATCGAATCATGTTAACCATATTTCAGTCGACTCGTAACTGTGAACTATAGGAAGTAACAATGCGATAAAGTTAATCAACCAAGAATCAAGCTATGCTAATCGAATCGACATCAAATCGTAACTCAAGCTATGTATTTTACTTATCATTTATACGTGTGTGTGTGCCTTACGTGTTACATGTGCATGTTTATTTTATGTTATAATCAAGCGAACTCAATCGAACTCGAAGTCTAACTCGAAGGTAATCGAACCCGAACCCGAATTCCGAACCGAACCATGATTAATACGAAGTAGTTGGGACTAAAAGTAATTTGACTAGGAAACCCTATCTAATCGCTCGAAAACCGAAGCCGAAGCGTCATCGCACCGAACGCACCAAATCAGGCGACATCCGAACGGATGGTCAATCCGCACGGATTGCCAATCCGGACGGATAACCCAATCCGGGTAACGTGCAATCCGCACGGGTTACCCTTTCCCCTTTTGGCATCCTATAAATACACGGGTCACTCTCCAAATTTTCCACTTTTGGCAAGTGACGTCCGAACCGCACGCATTCTTCACCTTTTCTCAGATTTCTCTCAATCCAGATAAGATCTTGCACTAATTCTTGTACATTCTTGATCACTACACAATTCTACACCTTTCTATCTTTCAATTCCCAACTTTTAACCATGAAGTCATCAAGATTTGAGGTGTTCTCGAGTGACGTCATCATGAAGTTCTCATGAACTTCAAGTGTGACCTCATTCCACCAAGAATAACTCAGATCTGAACGATTTCCATAAGATTTCACAACAATATCACCTAAATCTAAACTTTTCAAAGGATAAAAGAGTTGAAAGAAATAAACTCAAGTTTTCTCCCTCTTTTACCCTTAAAATCGGTACGAATCTGATAGGGTCTAGTCTTCTACTCAATAATAGTGATGCACTAGTCCTAGATCTGGATTTTACCCACAAGACACATGACGTCGGGTTAAACCGGAACGACCGCTCTGAACCGCCGACATGCCAAGTTAGGGTGATTCCTAGTCGGTTTGGTCACTCGGGTAAGAACGCGATTCCAAATGGTTACCACGAAGTCAGAACCTCTCGATAGAACGACAAGGGCGAACAAGGTAGCCAGACGGAACGACCAGGACGAGGAAGCTGTCCGCACGGACAAGTTGTCCGCCTGGACAAGTTGTCCGCACGGGCAGACAATCCGGACGGGTTGCTATCCGGACGAACTACACTTGGGACCCCCTTTCTAAGCAAGGTTTGAGTATCGACGAATGAACACATGGATTACTCTTCGGATCATGAGATACTAGGACTTTGAATAAGTTCAACCCATGTGCATCCGCACGGACAAGTTGTCCGCACGGACAGACTATCCGGACGGATTGTCTGTCCGCACGAAACAACTATCCGGACGGATTACCATTATCCGCGCGGATTACCATCCGCACGGATTCCACAAATTTTACCAAGTGACTCAGCCTCAGAGACGCGTCCGCACGGATCGCCAATCCGAACGGATTGTTGTCCGCGCGACCGGCTTGAAAGGTAGAGATACTTAAATGTTTTCTAAATACTACAACGAAAACTTCAAAGCACAAGCCATCATACACAAACACATCCTTAGGAAGAAACAATCCACTCGAACGTGTATCCGCACGAACAACTTGTCCACACGGATAAACAATCCGCACGGATAGTTTATCCGGATGGGTCACCATCCGCACGGATTACAATCCGCACGGACAACTCACTCGCACGGATAAGTTTATCCGGATGGGTCACCATCCGCACGGATAAGTTCACTCGCACGGATAACTTCCTCTCACGGATAGTTGATCCGCACGACCAGCTATCCTACCCACTCTCACTTTGTACTGAATTTACGCGCCACTTACCGTTACGTTATCGAATCTATTCAGGCTAACTGTACTCGCTGAAAAGCGCTCCCTTCAATCCATAATCGCTGTGAGTATACTCGAACCCTTTTTGCTTTTAGCACTTTTGGGTGTTACATACGTTACGAATATTCAAACTACAACTATCACACTACTCAAGCTATTTTAACGCTAAACCATCAATGCATGTTATACGTGGCTTATGAATGCTTGTTTGTTATGTTTACACATGGAATGCTGTCTACCTGCCTTAGCAACGATAATACTATAGTTTGGACTCAGCACCCGTTCACACGGGGGTTGTTAAGGATCTTTTACTTGCATGGATTACGGTGGTAATCATGTATTGCGAACTGCCTCGGGCAGTCAATCCGCAGTCATTGGTATCGATGGATCTATGTCGATAACTAACGTGCTTCATTTCACTATGTGTACGTGCTGGTTATGCGTAAACGAATTCGAACTCTATATGCTATTATCAAACTTGTATGCTCACCTTTACATTATATGTATTGACTTTATTTTAACGTATGTGACAGGTGCTTAGGTTGCTTTTATGCTCTCTGTGCTGTGATGAACTTGAGGCTAGGGAAGGAGTCTAGAAACCAACGAATAAATTTATTATGTTTAAATCTGAGTTGTCGGAACAGAATATTTGTCTTGATGCTTTGCCTGTAATAACTATTTAACTGTTTGAGATACGGTATGGGACGTATTACTTAATTAAATGGTAATGATAGTTGTTATGGAAACTTTTGGACAATCTGTTTCGCTCAGTGCCGCGCCCCGATGATTCCGCCATCGGTTGGGGTGTGACATTCGTTTATTTATTGATGTTTGATGCTTCAGTAGTAGGCTTTTAAGAAATTGAGTAAAAGACCCTTTTTGGGTTAAGTAGAAACGTGTTTTACTCAAGCTACACAAATGGCACGTAAAACCAAAGTATAAACGACCCACGACCATGAGGTCATAGGAGCTGAGGTATTTCCTAACGTATTATTTTCAAAAAAATTTCACATAATAATGATTGAGTGTAAATAACAAGGTTTGGCGTTCAAAGGATTACAACTCCCTAAGCATAGGAAAACCTTGTGGAAATTTTTTTGTAAACCGTCAGTAGAAATATTTTGATGATCTTTTGTAATAAAATGTTTTGTACGATCATTGAGTATTTAAATCCTCGTTCATAGGAGTATATTTTATTTAACTTATGAGTTGTTTAAATACAAAATAAAGATACATGTTTTCCGATGCGTTATTCAAAACAAGGATCCAATTGATGGTTGCTTGCCCCGGGTGTTGAAAAACCGGGGTGTGATAACTTCCATGCCACATATGTCCTCAGAAGCTTTCAAAGCTAACCGACACATAACCTAATGTGCTTCCTAACAGTCAGCTGTGCTAAGTTACATCAAGTTTCATAAGCATCTTTATAGTTTTAACGTGTATCACAACATAACATAACATATCATAACATAACGCATCATAACATATCATAACATAACAACATAACGTATTTCATTCTATTAGCCGTAGCTACAGTGTTCTCGAATGATCGTTATCATTTCATTCTACTAGCCGTCACTATTGTGTTCACGAGTGATCGTCACCACTCCATTCCATTAGTCGTCGCTATTGTGTTCTACATAACATACGTAACATTAAGCTAACGTTAACCTTATGAGTGATTGTCATCACTCCATTCCGTTAGCTGTCACTACAATTTTCCATCATAACATAAATAACATGGAGTTATTGCTGACGTCTATTCACAACATAACACATAATTTAGAGTAAAATTTAGATGCCTTATTGTTAGGGGAGGATTTCTGAATCCTAAGGATCACGGATCCTCAAGTGCTACCAGGATCATGGATCCTCAATTCTATTTGAATTAAGGATCCTCAGCAGGTGTCGCAGGATCAAGATTCAGGATCACTGTTGTTATCCTACTACTAACAATTGTCTTCCTTGTACGTAAACTTGTTTTGCAGGAACGAGAGCATGGACCAAGTCTCACCGAAGTTCCTGGAGTATATTCCCTCAATATTCCGCACGTGTTTGACCATTGTGAACGTTATGGAGATCGTGGGGAGAGTGCACAAATTGCGGATAGTTAGTTAGGCTAGTTATTTTCCTAATTTAAAATGGGGATCACAAGCTTCATAGAACATTTTTTCTAATTTTGGCATACACACACACTCGTAACAGCTCTCAGTCAGCTCTCAAGCAATACTTAGCGATTTCATACACATTTTTGCACTTTACACACTAGTGATCCTTGTAACAAGCTTGTTATCATCCCGACTTGTAATCTTACTTTTGTTTAATCTTAGTTGGTGATCGGTAGTTTCCATCACCCGAGGTTTTTTGTGCCGGAGATCAACTATTGATCAAGGGCTTTTTACTCGTATAAATCTCTGTGTCATTTGTTCATTACATCTCTAAGTGATCCTTAATATTGTTCATTGATTCAAGCATCACACCTCACAACAGAAAGTTTGGTTGCATCATCTTTGCTAGATTTTTGACCAAAACAGTTTGGCGCCCACCGTGGGGCAATTGGTGCTTCGTTCTTGAGAAATTATTGTTCTTGTGATTATTTCGGTTTATTACAACCAAGCAGATGGCTTCCTCAGCAAAGAACACATCAAGCTCTATGCCGACAATGAGTTCTTCACAGGGCATTCCTCCTTTGCCTCCACCACCTTCTGGATCCCAAAAGAACGCTGAAAATGCTGCGAAGAGACAAACCCCCATTTTTTTCAAAACCACCAACTTCTTCTGTTTCCTCTAATCTTACTACTAATGATCTTTTTACTCTGATTTTGCAGATGAGAGATCGCATGCAAGAGCAGGACAAAACCAATGAAAGGATCCTCCAGGAGATTGGTGATATCAAGAAACAGAAGAAATCAGTGGAGGATCACTCTCCTCTGATACCAAGGTCATTGAATTTTGACACTCCAGTTGTAACTACCCTACAATCGGCAGTTCTGGGCATCCAGTATCAAAGTGGTCCATCAGAAAGGCGTTATGGAACAGCAACTATGAGTCAAGCATTTGGCTCTCACTTCCAGCCTCAAGGATCCTGTTTTCAGCCATCGGGAACCTCTTTTCAGCATCAGGGATCCTTCGTCGGCTCAGGAGGATATTTGGGAATGCACACAGTCCAAGGATCTTCCCAGGTCCAAGGATCCTCTATGGTTCTAGGATCCTATCAGGTTCAAGGATCCTCTCAGCCCCAAAGATCCTTTCAGGTTCTAGGATCCTCTCAGCCCCAAGGATCCTTTCAGGTTCAAGGATCCTCTCAGCTTCAAGGATCCAACATCTTTCAGGATCAAGGATTCTTAAGAAGTATGCAGCCTCCAAGCTCGGATGTTCATCAAGGAGACTTCATACCAATGCAGACCATTGCTTCCTCTGGTCCTTCAATCATACCAGAACCCCGTCAATATGGATTCTGTTAGGGGGGATTTTTGAATGATCAGTGATCCTCAATTACTGTTGGGTTTAGTGATCCTCACTTCTGTTAGAATTGGTGATCCTCAGAAGTATTGCAGGATCAGGATCATGGATCATCTTAAGGATCCTTATACTAACGATTGTCTACTTTGAATATGTTGTTGTTTTGCAGGAGTAAGAGCTTGGACTTGGTCTTGGCGATATTCCTGGAGAATATTCCATATTTATTCCGCACGTGCATGGCTGAAATGGACGTTGTGGGAGTCGTGGAGGACTTGCACCAAATGCGGAATGTTTGTTAGCTTAGATATTTTCCATTTTTAAAAAGGGTAGCTAGCTAAGTAGAAAACACTTGGATATTTTTGGCTAAACACACACTCTTGCAACTGCTCTCACCAGCTCTCGATAATTCACTTGGCGATTACACACTTTTTTGCACATTACACTATAGTGATCCTTGTAATTAGCTCGCTATCATCCGAAGTTGTAATACATTTCTTGTTTAATCTGAGTTGGTGATCGGTAGTTTTCATCACCTGAGGTTTTTTATGCCGGAGATCATTCATTGATCAAGGGCTTTTTCCTCGTATAAATCTTTGTGTCACTTGTTCATTACATTTCTGAGTGATCCTTAGTGTTGTTCATCAATTCAAGCATCATACCTCACAACAGAAAGTTTGGTTGCATTATCATTGCTTGATTTTTTACCAAAACAGATTCACATCGGCAATTCCAAACTTGAATCCCATGGGAGGTAACACTTTTAATAATTCATATAACACTAACCATGGCTCTATGCAGGATACAGGTATCAATCAGGCTATGGCTAGGGAGTTACAGAAGCTTAAGGATATGATATCCAGCGTACCAGGAGTGGTTAAACCCATTCCTGAAATTGCAGATGGTAGCCATAGGATATCTCGCTTTGCACCACCTATTTGTGATGCTGAGATACCCAAGAGGTTCCAAATACCAACTATGAAGCTATATGATGGTTCAACGGATCCAGAGGAACATGTAGCTCAATACAGGGAAAGGATGGAGATCAATCCAATTCCTGAGAGGTTAAAAGAAGCATGTCTATGCAAGGGTTTTGGATCCACACTCACTGGATCTGCTCTTAAATGGCTGCTAAGTCTTCCCCCTTACTCTATTACTTCATTTGCTAATCTGGTTAATTTGTTTAATAGTCAATTCTCTTGTAGTAGAAAATTTGAACGATTAACTAGTGACCTATATAGGGTAACACAAGGTCAAAATGAATCACTTAGAGATTATATCACTAAGTTTAGTAAAGAATCCTTAGATATCCCTAACCTAGATATAGCTACGGTTGTAGAAGCCTTTAAAATGGGTTTGCTTAGGGATTCATTGTTCTATGATGATCTTGTTATGACCCCATGCAAGAATCTTGATGAAGTAAAAACCAGGGCCCTTAGGTTCATCCGTCTAGAGGATGACAAAAGGATCCAGGAGAGATTGACAGGATCCTCAAAACAGGAAAAGAAAGGATCCTACTTTAAGAATAACAAGTTCAAGTCCTACAACAAGTCTGACAACCAGAATGTGCATGCAGTAGAGCAAGAAGAGGACGATGAGGATTATCCTCCAATTTCTGAATACTGTTTTTCTGTTGATAACAATGAGCTAATTCTTGCAATGCAGAATCTAGGTGAGAAAGCTAGGTGGCCAAGAAAAAGTGATAAACCAGCTGCTACAAAAGACAAATCCAAGTGGTGTGCATATCATGAGGATTTCGGACATCTCACTGAAGAATGTATTGCACTTAGAAAAGAAATTGGTTACTTGTTAAGCAAGGGGCACTTGAAGGAGCTTTTGGGACGAAAGAAGTCAAGGATCCAGGATCCTGAAAGGATCCCGGAAAAGGCTCCTGCTCCTCCAGCAGATGCACAAGTTATAAACTTCATATCCGGTGGATCAGACATTTGTGGTACTTCCTTTTCAGCAGCCAAAAGACATGCCAAGGAAACCAAGATGGATAATGGAGACACACCCATCCGGACCTCCACTGTCACCAAGGATAAGATCATAACTTTTGATGAGGATGATCGTCTTGATGTTCAGGATCCTCATCATGACGGTCTTGTTATTACTCTATTTATTTCTAACCATTTTGTTCGCGGGATCCTGATAGATGGAGGAAGCTCAGTAAACATCATCCAGCTTGATGTCCTCAAGAAGATGAACATCCCTGAATCAGACATTGTCCCAAGATCCTCAGTACTTGTGGGATTTAGCGGGGAAACCAAAAATACATTGGGGGACATCAAACTCCCTATCTATATTGAAGGACTCCATTCTTATAAAAAACTTTGTGTTATAGATTGCTTATCTTGTTGTAATGTTATCCTTGGCAGGCCATGGATACATGACATGAAGGCAGTCCCATCTACTTATCATCAGTGCGTAAAGCTTCCTAGTCTTGGGGGTGGTGAAAATTGAGAGTGACCAGCAAGAAGCTAAGAATTGCTACACATCGTCAATGAAGCCGACCTCGAGACCAAGGGAACAATAGCAATTAAAGCATTCTCCAAGAGATGTCTTGGAGGCAAGAGAGCAGGATGTGAAGGAAATACTTATGGATCCTCATGATCCCGAATCCATAGTCTTCATAGGATCAGGGATCCTTAACAACATTGAACAGGATCTAGTATCCTTCCTTAAGAGGAGGAAAAGCACCTTTGCCTGGAAGCATGAGGATATGACAGGTATATCTAAGGATATAATTACTCACAAGCTTGGCATTGACAGGTCATTCAATCCTATACATCAGAAGAGGAGGAAGTTTGCACCTGAAAGGAATGCTATTATCCAGGTGTTTTGGTAAAAAAATATGTTGAGGATAATGCAACCAAACTCTCTGTTACGGGGAATGATGCTTTAAATGTAGAACAATGATAAGGATCACTTCAATGTAAATTGCACAAACGACACAAGGATTTATACGGGGAAAAAGCCCTTGATCAAGAGTTGATCTCCGGCACAAAAAACCCCGGGTGATGGAAACTACCGATCACCAAGCTTAAATAAATCAATAAATGTTTACCACTTCGGATAGTAACGAGCTAGGTACAAGGATCACTATGGTGAAATGTGTAAAAATGAGTGGAAACTGTTAAGTGTTTGTCGAGAGCTTCAAGAGTGCGATTGTACGAGAGTGTGTGTAGCTGAAAATGGCTAAGTGTTCTAATTCTAGCTCGTCACCCCTTTTAAAAATAGAAGTTCACTATAATAACAAACTATCCGACTTTTGTGCCAAGCTCCCACGTTCTCCACAACGTCCATTTCCAGTCAAACGTGTGCGAAATACCCGTGGAATATTCCATGGTAACGTTGCCAAGACCAAGTCAAACTTGTTACTCCTGCAAAATAATACGAAACATAAACAAACAATCGTTAGTATGAGGATCCTTAAGGTGATCCATGATCCTGATCCTGAAGCTCTTCTGAGGATCACTATCTGTCACAGAAGTAAGGATCATTAATTAGGATAACAAGTAAGGATCACTAATTGTTAGAAAATCCTCCCCTAACACCAGGAATAGGTAGATAAACTACTACGGGAAGGTATGATAAGAGAGGTCAAGTATCCAAGATGGTTAGCCAATATGGTTGTTGTTCAAAAGAAAAGTAGAAAGTGGAGGGTATGTGTCGATTTTACTGATTTAAACATGGCATGTCCCAAGGATCATTTCCCATTACCCCACATTGACTCCATGGTGGATGCTACCGCGGGTCATGAGTTGTTGACTTTTATGGATGCATCATCTGGATTTCAACAAATTCAGATGGAACCATCTGATCAAGAGGATACAGCCTTTATGACCCCAACTGGTATATATTGTTATATTGATATGCCATTTGGACTAAGGAATGCAGGTGCTACTTATCAAAGGCTAGTCAATATGATGTTCAAGGAACAAATTGGACACACTATGGAGGTTTATATAGATGACATGGTGGTTAAGTCCAAGAAAGCTGAGGATCACCTTAGAGACCTGGAGGAAGCATTCAATATCCTTGATAAATTTAATATGAAACTAAATCCTTCCAAGTGTCACTTTGGTGTTAAAGCAGGTAAATTCCTAGGCTATATGGTGACAAAAAGAGGCATTGAAGCAAGTCCAGAGCAAATCAAGGCTATTGTGAATATCAAATCTCCTGCCAATGCTAAGGATGTGCAAAGATTGACAGGCAGGATTGCAGCCTTGAACAGGTTCATATCCAAATCCTCAGAAAAATGCAAGGAATTCTATGACATTTTGAGGAAGAACAAGAAATTTGAGTGGACTGAAAAGCACGAAAATGCTCTCAAAGCTCTTAAGGATTACCTATCCTCAGCCCCTGCCTTGATGAAACCAGAGAAAGGGGATATATTATCATTGTATTTAGCGGTATCCTCTAAAGCAGTAAGTGTGGTCCTTGTTAAGGATCACGAAGGTACACTGTTAGGGCATGAATTTTATGCTAAGGATTATCTATCCTGAGACTAGGCATGGATCACGGATGCTTAATGGCTGATGCAGAGAGTCTGAGGATCCAGAGTCTGAGGATCCAGAGTCTGAGGATCACGCGTCTGAGGATCACGAGTCTGAGGATCAGGATCCTTTATATTTTGCACGTTTTTAATGTGTAAATGCAGGTAATGGACGTAGTGGACCACTCCTTTGCTGGAATCTCATGGAATATGCTTTTAGGCACGTGCATATTGAAGAAATAACCGTTAGTGGTGGTCATGGGGTGACTTCCACCTTTATCGGGAAGTTAGTTACTTGATTTTTCTTATCATTTTAAGGGGAAAACGAGCTCAATGAAGGCACAAGTCGTACACACCACACAACACTCGAATTCTCTGCAAACACTTAGCGAAAACACACACTTTCACTAGAAATTCATTGTATTGAGCTTGTTTTCTTCCGAAGTTGTACAAGGATCACTGCTGTTTTTGCAATATAATTGGTGATCGGTAGTTTCCATCACCCGAGGTTTTTTATGCCGGAGATCTTCTAAAGATCAAGGGCTTTTTCCTCGTATAAATCTCGGTGTTCATCGTTGATTTCATATACTTGTTGTTCATACAATTAACCAAGCATCATTCCTTACAAAATCAGATTTGGTTGCATTATCCTTGTGTGATTTTTGACCAAAACATACACAACATCCTGTCTATTATGTAAGTAAGAGTTTGCTTGATGCTGAATCCAGGTATTCACATTTAGAAAAACTTATCCTTGCATTGATTATGGCATCTACTAAATTAAGACATTATTTTGAAACTCATGCTATTATTGTTAAAACTAATTTCCCAATTAAGAATGTTCTCAAGAAACCTGAAATGTCAGGAAGGATGGCTAAGTGGGCAGTGAAGCTCAGTGCTTATGATATAAGATATGAACCAAGGACTGCCATCAAATCCCAAGCCTTAGCTGACTTTGTGGCAGATTTTAGCAGTGACTTGCAAAAGGAAGCTGAGTTAGAAGTCCAACAGCTAGAAGATACTAAGGATCCTTGGATACTCTTCACTGACGGTGCTTCTAATGTCAAAGGAACAGGGCTTGGAATACTACTAAAATCGCCACAGGGGGACATAATACCCCACTCCATAGCTTGTGAATTTCAAACTACCAACAATGACGCTGAGTATGAAGCCTTGATAGCTGGTTTGCAAATTGCTAAGCATATGAGGATCAGGTATCTTGAGGTACATGTAGATTCGTTGTTAATTACTAATCACTTTAATGGGTCCTATGCTGTTAAAGGTGAAAAGCAAATCAATATTTAGAGATAGTCAAAGAATTGGCACTCTCTTTCGTTTCCTTTAGTTTAACACAGGTACCAAGGGAAGAGAATGCAGAGGACGATGCATTAGCCAATCTAGGATCATCATTGAAGATCCCGGAGGATATCAGGATCCCTATTATCCACATCCTGACCCCTGCTATCGAGGATCATGTAGCCATGGAGATAGGAGAGGATTCTGCAATCATCCCTAGTGATGATACTCAATCTCATTCAGGATCATGGATCCTTCCAATCATGAGATACATACAACATGGAGAGATTCCTACAGGAGAAAACCCTAGGGCTTTCAAAATCAAGGTATCTCAATTTACAATATTGAATAATATGTTGTATAAATGATCTCTTGCAGGACCATATCTAAGATGCATTGAGAATCCTGAAATCCAAGAAGTCCTAAAGGATTTCCATGAAGGAGATTGTGGAAACCACACTGGGGGCAGAGCATTATTCTCAAGGATCCGAAGGACAGGATACTATTGGCCTACTATGAAGAAGGATGCTGTGGAATATGCCAAGAAGTGTGATCCTTGTCAGAGACATAGTAATATCCTTCACCAACCAGCAGAACTTTTGCATCCTATATCCTCTTCTTGGCCATTCATGAGATGGGGAATGGATATAGTCGGTAAGCTTCCTAAGGCACCTGGTGGAAAAGTATTCATGCTTGCTATGACTGATTACTTCTCCAACTGGATAGAGGCTGAAGCCTTTGCTCAAGTCAGAGAAAAAGAAGTGATATCCTTTATTAAGAGAAACATTATTACTAGATTTGGTATCCCTTCTGAAATTGTTTGTGATAATGGATCCCAATTTATTGGGAATAGAACTACTACCTTTTGTGACAGCTGGGGGATTAAGATGATAACATCAACACCAGTCCACCCACAAGCTAATGGTCAGGCAAAATCATCCAACAAGATCATCATCAACAATTTGAAGAAAAAGCTTGGATCCAAGAAAGGAAAATGGGCAGAAGAACTACCTTATGTACTTTGGGCTGATAGGACAACTCCCAAGAATGCTACTGGCCAAACTCCATTCTCTTTGGTATTTGGAGCAGAATCAGTGATCCCTACAGAGATGGTGGTTCCTACTGCAAGAACGAGCATTCGTGATCCTGAAGAAAATGCTGAAAACTTGGTTCAAGACTTGGATACTATAGAAGAACTCAGGGATTTGGCAAGGATAAGGATGGCCAGTTATCAACAAAGGATGGCTGGAGCTTACAACAAGAATGTCAGGATCAGGAAATTCCAAGTTGGTGATATGGTATTAAGGAAAGCATTTCAGAATACCACCAATCCTGCTGAAGGGAAGTTAGCACCAAAATGGGAAGGCCCCTATTTGATTGAAGCTGAAGCAGGAAAGGGGGCATATCGTTTGCTAACAATGGAAGGTGATTTGCTACCAAGAGCTTGGAATGCTGTCCACTTGAAGAAATACTTCATGTAATAAGGATTCATGATCCTTAGCTAACAAGTATCCTTGAAGGATCCTTACAGGACAGAGGATCCTCATTCTGGTAATGATCTAATCTCAAACTTTTTCATTCTTTAATTATCCTATATATAAGGATAAGGATCCTGGATCCTTTATCCTCCTTTCACTTGAATCTGAGTTTTGCAGAAGGTTTAGGTATCCTTAACAAAGGATTGAGTATCCACAGAAGTATACAGTTATTTGGGCTTGACCCCAGTTATTTGGGCTAGTCCCCAGTCTTTGGGCTTGTCCCCCGTATCGCCAGCAGCGCACGATGATCCTGGTGCAGTTCATGGCAATGGGACCAGTACTTGCTTTAGGGGCTAACAATTTCATTGTACTGGTTGTTTCCGGGATCCTACGTATAATGGTAGACGTACCATACATCCGTTCCTAAGGTTTCTAACGTTTTCACGTTAGCTAAGGTTTTGGCATTTTCATGTCACTAAGTTTGGATAGTCGCCAGTGAGGGCCATACTCCAGTTTACACAAGATCCTTTGGGCTTGTCCCCAGTTATCCTTTGGGCTTGTCCCTAGTTATCCTTTGGGCTTGTCCCCAGTTATCCTTTGGGCTTGTCCCCAGTTATCCTTTGGGCTTGTCCCCAGTATATTGGGCTTGTCCCCAGAATTGTTGGGCTTGTCCCCAGTTACTAACTCTTCTCTTATATTTGGCTTAGTCCCAAGTTATATTCTATTTCAGGGTTTTGAAGTTAAACAACCAAGGATCCTTGATCCTCACCTTCTACTAAGGTTTGTCTTTTGGTTATCCTGATTGTAAATGTTAATGGATTAGGATCCTAACTTGGATTCTCAGGTATGATCCTTAATCACTTTGATTTTATTCATTATTCATATAAGTGACCCTTATCCTTTGACAACAGGACTAATGATCCTTAAGTTGCATAACTTTTCTGAATTTATTGACTATGGGGTATTTGATCCTTGATTATATCCTAAAATTTTTAAACATGATTTACTAAACTTTTATCCTTTACTTACAAATTCAAACAAAGTGGATAACTATAATAAGAAAATAAAGAATGCACAAGACACGGGAAATAGCCAAAAAGTTGAAGTTATTTTTATTCACAAAAGTTAACCCTTTGAAGGTTGTCAAAATTGCCTACCCCAAGCATCTACCAGCAATACGTGGCCCGTCCGCTGGGGTGGGTAAAGGGTGTCCATTGTTAATAGGTCTTTGAAGTGCAAGAAATAAAAGATGGCAGGATAACAAGTGGTTTCATCCCCCAAACAGAGGATCCCTCCACCACCTATTATCCTACCTATTGTCTTAGGATCTATGATCCATAACCCTAGAAACTATTGTTCAAAATACAACCCAACATTGTTTAAAACACCATAACCAAAAACCACTACCAAATCCTAAAAAAATGGGCTCTGGCCACGTCTAGAAATATCCATCATCGCCCATTTCAGCAGCTCACACCTTGGCTGCATCACCTCCTGCATCACCACCAGCATCATCACCAGCCTGATTCTTCCCGCTGCCACTTGCTTCAATCGCCAACACCTCAGTAGCCTCCTCTCGTCCTCAAGCTCATCCAGCTTTGCCTTCCAGGCCTCCTTGTCCCAAGTGGTCCTGTCGAAGTCAGGATCCTCCGCCTCCTAAGCCATTTGAAGCCTGATTTTGTACATGGTGATGGCAGCAGAAACTTTAGCTTCCCCCAGTAGGTCGTGCTTCTCGTGATCAACATTTATCTGGGCCATGACCACTTCCTGCTTTGCGAAGGCAAGATCCTTCTCAAGACGGGAGATGGTCTGATCCTTAGCTAGGAAGATCTTTTGGAAGTCCCTCTGCTTTTGGTCGGCTTCCTCAGTATAAGCATCCAGCAGCATTTTAACCTCAGCAAATTTCTACAAAGAAGACAAGGAAAAGTGATGCGTGTTGAAGTGTTATATATATTAGGTGTACATTTTAAGCCCCTTTAACACTTTTTTAGCCAAGTTTTAAATTTATAAAACACGATATTTACTAACACTAAACACACATATGGACAAGTGCACCCATCGTGAGCGTAGTATAGTGTTGGTAAGATACCGAGGTCGTCCAAGGACACAAGAGCTTTTAGTACCGGTTTATCCTCAACGTCTAATCAAAATAAAAAGTTTAGAAAAGTAAAAACTAACTAAAATGCTGAAAAATAAAAATAAAATAAAAACAGATAGACAAGATGAATCACTTGGTTCTGACTCGTGTATAATGTAACCTTTGATTATTTCCGCACTTTTGACCTTATTTAAGAGATTATCTTAGTTATTGTAGTAGGCCCCTCTTTTGAAGGTGACGTTACCCTCAACCCAGTAGTTTGAGTTAGCAAGGATACAATCCTAAAGGGTCGGATTATTGAAAGATAATTAATTAAGTTATTAATGCAAATTATGGTAGGCCCCTCTTTTGGAGGTGACGTTACCCTCGACTAAGTAGTCTGAGTCAGCAGGGATACAGTCCTAAATAGCCGGGTTATAGTATTAATAGTAGTTAACTTATGAGGGGATCAAAGAGTTTGGACCCCCGCCATCCAATACCGTTAAGTATTGAAGGAGGTCCTACTAAATTTGACCCAGGTCCATTGCAGGACCTCTAAACGCTGAACAATGGCAAGACTCTTACCAAACCGTTCCCTTAACCCCCGACCAGGTAGCCAACATACCTCCATATAGACCGTGGAGATATGAATGGTGAAAATCTTTTATTTTATATAGACAGTAAAATAATGCCAAGACACCACGGACAAACGATAAGGACGAATCACCTTCAACATAAGAAACTAGTTATTAAAGTCATTAATACAAAATCAAGTAAAAAGTGCGAAAAGATTAGAAATAAAAAGTATTACACTAGACACTTGTCTTCACCAAGTGATGTAAGAGACTTAGGCAAACATGGCCTTGATTGTCAAGAACTCTTACGATCAATCTTGGATCCCGAGACGACTCACACACTCTATAATAGACAATGGATGATGGTGGTGGATGATGGTGTTATGGTGGTGGTGGGTGGTGGGTGAAGTGTGAGAGAGGTGGTGTGTCAAGGGATGGTTTGAGCTTGAGCCAAGCACTCCTATTTATAGGCTGAACAGAAGCTCGGGCACGACCCGTGTCCAGTGGGCACGACCCCGTGTCCACATCCTTCTCTTTCTTCATTTAATGCAGCTTGTCTTATTAGTTGACCACGCCCCCGTGTCCGCTGAGCACGACCCCGTGTGCAGAAGAATCTTTGTACTATGAAGATTTGCCTAGATTGTGCGAATCTTATAGTTGACCACGGCCCCGTGTCCACTGAGCACGGCCCCGTGGTGGGCAATAGAAGCTTCTACCACTTTGTCTTTTCTGCTGACACTTGGGCACGCCCCCGTGCTGGCTGAGCACGGGGCGTGTTCAGTCTCCTGTCTTCTTGTTTTGCTTGGGAAGATGCTGTCGTGGGGTCGGGCATGTCACGTCTTGTTCATTTTCTTGTATTTATGTTAGATTTTGATGTCTTTTTGCTTCTTTTGTTAATTTGAGCTCATTTAATCCTGAAAATACAAAGGGAAGACAAAAGCACACTTTTTCCAACATTAGTACTAAAAAAAGGTTAGTTTTATGTCACAATTGATGTAATTTATATGTTGCATTTTGCACACATCAAATACCCCCACTCTTGAATCTTTGTTTGTCCTCAAGCAAAACTCTTTAATATGTGGCTATTACACTCCCAAATGGAATGGGTAGAAAAGAAGGTTTCGGGCTTGTCATAGAGTGTCGGGATTTCCAAGGTTCTTTATTTAGTTTTATTTTTATCTATTTAAAATCCTATTCGTCATGATTTATTTAAAACTTTTTATAAGATAAATTACTTATTAGGGCATAACATGCCTTTGTAAAATTTTATTTATATACAAGTTCACATACCTCATGGGGATCACTCAACACTCGGCCGAAAATGTATTTTTGTGGATCACTCGAGAGCGGCATGGAACTTACTCCTACCATAGGCTTGCCAAGCAATCAATCCACCCCCTTTTTAACTTATATACCTTTGTAAATATCAAGAGGACTTTTTGGGTGAAGGGTTAGGCTTTGGGCTAAAGGTAGGTGGTTGGGTTAGTGGTTAGTAGAAAAAAAAGGCGAAAAGCGTAACAAGCGTCGGTTTTCGTAAGACTTTTTATTTTTTTAACTTTTATTTTGATGAAGCTATTATTCAAACAAAGTTATTTTTGATGAACTTGTTTGTTTATTTTCTTTTGCTTCATCATCAACATACAATTTTTTTTTAAATCATATGAGAAACCGAGCTAGTTACTAAGACATAGGGTAAAAAAATAAAAAAAGGTTTTGGTGGGTGAAAGGGTGTTTGTTTTTGGGTTTTGAAATGAAAAGGTTTAGGCTCAAAGGGGTTAACTAGAGGAATTTTGGGTAGGTGGTAAAAAAAAATAATGGTGTAGAAATAAAAAGGGTTAGTCCTAATGCCTCCATCATTTACTTACTTGGGTTTAAGTTGGTAAGGACCGGGAATGTATCGTCGTGGCAAGTTTTAGAGTTGTTAGAACCAAGCGGCTATTCACACAAGAAACGAAAAATGAGCATTTAGTTTAATGATATGTATTTGTATGCTCAATAAAGGCTCAAAACTCACTTTTGTGGAAATGGGTTTTTATGTGATCAAGTATATATAATCAAATTTTAACTAAGCTTGCCATGCCTTTTCATAATTTTCTTATGTTGGTTCTTTTTATCACGACGCTATCGGTTGTAAATTCGTAAAAATATAACTTTTTTTAGAACTTGAAATTCCCGAGTTAAACCTAGACAAGTAAAAAAATGAAAATTTTTGAAAAAATTTGGGGTGATTAGCGGTTCCAATAGAGTTTTGTGTAAGGCTTGTATTTAGGACTTGCAAGATTCAAGGTTTTAGCATCCCCCCCCCCCCCCACACTTAAACTACACTTTGTCCTCAATGTGTCCCAAAAATAAGTTTTTCGGTTGATTAAAATGTGTAAAAGTGGGTTAAAAACAAGATTTTATGTTACTGGGTAGCTGAACACGGGGTGGTGTTGGCTGAGCACGACCCAGTGTCCAGACTGTCAGTACCAAAAGTAAACAGAAGGCTGGGCACGGGGGCGTGTCCAGTGAGCACGGCCTCGTGTCCAGGTACCTGAACTGGGCATTTTCTACATAATCTCGGGCACGGGGCGTGTTGGGGTGAGCACGGCCCCGTGCTGAACTTGCTGTAATGAAGAAAAATTGTCGGGAGGCTCTGTTTTTGTGCATGGGTTGTTGGTTCAAGCTTCCCTTAGTTTCCTTCACCATCCCGAGTGTGTTTTATTCCTGGAAATTAAAACTAAACTAGAAAATATAAAAGTTAATCTAAATTAAACTAAGGATAGATCCGCGGAATGCCTCCGTGGTGCGCCACGTTTATAAGGGTCCTTGGCTAGACCCTCCTTATCGGGTGGTTCTGGCTCATCTTCAATTAGGGGGGCGTCATTGCCGATTGGATATTTCATTGACCGCTCAAGATCGATACTTTTTTTAAATGCCCCTAATTGAAGAGGTAGATTGTTGAACTTCCGGTTTTTCAAAGCTTCGTGATTTTTTACAAATGGTCGTCCCAACACTAGAGGAGCGTCATCGAGGATGACAAAGTCGGTCGGGATTACCATCTGATTTGTTTGAACCAAGACATCCTCAACTATACCGATTGATTTTATTACTTTCCGATTGGACAGAAAAATGGGTATTTGAAGTGGAGAAAAATCACTAATACTTAATTTTTCGAAAATGTAGTTAGGCATTATGTTAACACAAAGATCTTTGTCGATTGTGACATTACTAATAAATGAATTTTGAAAGAAACATGGAACCGGTGTAATGTTAATTTCAAATGGGTCTTCTTTTATTAGTGAGGTTTGATCAATAGTTAACTTAACACTTACCGTTTCGTCAATTTTAGTGTTAGTGTTTAACTCTTTTAAAAACTTAGCATGAGTGGGTACTAAACAATGATTTTCAAAAGAAGGTGACAAGAGATTAATTTCTTCAAAATTAGACTCTTCTTGAATTTTAACGTTGTCGGACTCACCTTTTTCGTTATTTAACTCATGTGTCGGTTTTTCACTTATTTGTTCTTTCATTTTTACACTTTCGGTTATCTCTTCTTTATTTAATTCTTCTCTTGCGCGGGACTCCTCTTCCCTTGCGCGAGATTCTTTTATATAGCGATCGATAACTCTAAGGTGTTCTAATATCCTATCGGTCACTTCGGTTATAGAAAAAGAATCAGGATTTTCAAAGCTTGAATCCGGTTGTTCGATCCTTTGTTCCTCATAATACCCATATGAATTAGATGGTTCACACCATTGTTCTTCATTGTAAGCATATGATGGATAAGGGTCGTAATTTTGTTCTTCATAATACTCATATGAGGTGGGTTGTTCACGCCATGGTTCCTCATAATAAGCATACGAAGGTGGTGGCACATATCTTGGTTCCTCAAAGTATGAGTATGAAGGCTCATACCTTGGTTCATCAAAATATGAGTATGAGGGAGGAGGTTCATACCTTTGGTCTTCATATGATGTGTATGAAGTTGATGACTCGTACCCGGGCTCCTCATAGTAGGTGTATGAATTGGATGGTTGATATGAGTGATTATATTGAACCGAGTGTGGGTTACGACAATTAGTGCAATAATTACTCCTATAATCATCCTCCTCATAGGTGTAGTTGTAACCTCCTGAGTATTGATCCATAAGAATCACTCAGCAGACCACAACCAAGTCTCGAGATCAGAAAACAAAAATAAAAACGGAAACAGCGGCTGGACACGGCCCCGTGTTCAGTGGACACGGCCCCGTGTACAGAATCTGTATCTGGGCGTTTTAATTAAATTTACTGATCTAGTTGAGCACGGGGCGTGTTCAGTGAGCACGACCAGTGTTCAAGCTACTGTTACTGGGTGTTTTTATGAAAATGTGCAGCACGGACCCGTGTTCAGTGAACACAGCCCCGTGTACAGGTTACTGTAAATGCAAATCTAAACTAAAATGTAGAAAAATATGCGCGCGTTTTAAAAAAAAGTTTTGAAAAACTGATTAGGCCGTCGATTTTAAGCTTTCTTAAAATCCTTGTGTCCCTGGCAACGGCGCCAAAAACTTGATGCGTGTTGAAGTGTTATATATATTAGGTGTATATTTTAAGCCCCTTTAACACTTTTTTAGCCAAGTTTTAAATTTATAAAACACGATATTTACTAACACTAAACACACATATGGGCAAGTGCACCCATCGTGAGCGTAGTATAGTGTTGGTAAGATACCGAGGTCGTCCAAGGACACAAGAGCTTTTAGTACCGGTTTATCCTCAACGTCTAATCAAAATAAAAAGTTTAGAAAAATGTTTTAAGCTAAGAAAAATAAAAACTAACTAAAATGCTGAAAAATAAAAATAAAATAAAAACAGATAGACAAGATGAATCACTTGGTTCCGACTCGTGTATAGTGTAACCTTTGATTATTTCCGCACTTTTGCACTTATTTAAGAGATTATCTTAGTTATTGTAGTAGACCCCTCTTTTGAAGGTGACGTTACCCTCAACCCAGTAGTTTGAGTCAGCAAGGATACAATCCTAAAGGGTCGGATTATTGAAAGATAATTAATTAAGTTATTAATGCAAATTATGGTAGGCCCATCTTTTGGAGGTGACGTTACCCTCGACTAAGTAGTCTGAGTCAGCAGGGATACAGTCCTAAATAGCCGGGTTATAGTATTAATAGTAGTTAACTTATGAGGGGATCAAAGAGTTTGGACCCCCGCCATCCAATACCGTTAAGTATTGAAGGAGGTCCTACTAAATTTGACCCAGGTCCATTACAGGACCTCTAAACGCTGAACAATGGCAAGACTCTTACCAAACCGTTCCCTTAACCCCCTACCAGGTAGCCAACATACCTCCATATAGACCGTGGAGATATGAATGGTGAAAATCTTTTATTTTATATAGACAGTAAAATAATGCCAAGACACCACAGACAGACGATAAGGAAGAATCACCTTCAACATAAGAAACTAGTTATTAAAGTCATTAATACAAAACCAAGTAAAAAGTGTGAAAAACTTAGAAATAAAAAAGTATTACATTAGACACTTGTCTTCACCAAGTAATGTAAGAGACTTAGACAAACATGACCTTGATTGTCAAGAACTCTTACGATCAATCTTGGATCCCGAGACGACTCACACACTCTATGATAGACAATGGATGATGGTGGTGGATGATGGTGTTATGGTGGTGGTGGGTGGTGGGTGAAGTGTGAGAGAGGTGGTGTGTCAAGGGATGGTTTGAGCTTGAGCCAAGCACTCCTATTTATAGGCTGAACAGAAGCTCGGGCACAGCCCGTGTCCAGTGGGCACGACCCCGTGTCCACATCCTTCTCTTTCTTCATTTAATGCAGCTTGTCTTATTAGTTGACCACGCCCCTGTGTCCGCTGAGCACGACCCCGTGTGCAGAAGAATCTTTGTACTATGAAGATTTGCCTAGATTGTGCGAATCTTATAGTTGACCACGGCCTCGTGTCCTCTGAGCACGGCCCCGTGGTGGGCAATAGAAGCTTCTACCACTTTGTCTTTTCTGCTGACACTTGGACACGCCCCCGTGCTGGCTGAGCACGGGGCGTGTTCAGTCTCCTGTCTTCTTGTTTTGCTTGGGAAGATGCGGTCACGTCTTGTTCCTTTTCTTGTATTTATGTTAAATTTTGATGTCTTTTTGCTTCTTTTGTTAATTTGAGCTTATTTAATCCTGAAAATACAAAAGGAAGACAAAAGCACATTTTTTCCAACATTAGTACTAAAAAAGGGTTAGTTTTATGCCACAATTGATGTAATTAATATGTTGCATTTTGCACAAATCAAAAAGTTTAGGATCACATGATCCTCAAGTGGGCAGGATAATTAAGCTGAGTCAGTGATCCTTACATCAGCAAAGTATTCTAGGAACTGGTGGCGGATGAGAGGCAAGCCTTCAAGATTTTCAGTCTCAGAGGCCTTTCTTTTCTTTCCTCCCTTGGAGGTGGTAGGCTTTGGAACCACAGCACTTGGGCTAGCAGCCGTCTTCTTCTTCCCAGACCTGGGACCAACAGTGGTGAGATCAGTGACACTGAAACGGGTGGCAGACCTTGAAGATTTTCCAGCACCTATCCATCCAACACAAAAGATAAGTATTCTTGTTATATTTACGTTTTAACATTTAATTATATACAAACATGGATACTTACTTGACATGGTGACAGAGCCTGAGGATACTTCCTGAGAATCCTTGGTACTTGCCTGGAATGTTCTTACTGCAGGATCAAGATTCCGGAAGGCTTTGATCCTCTCGTTGATTTCAGGTGATGTAATGATGTGTGAAACAGAAATAGTTGCAAAAGAAAAACAAAGTGGTTAGTGATCCACAATACAAACAGGGGTGTCCTATGATCCTTCTATAAGGATCCTCTATCCTACCATGAGTGACCCATTTTCTTGGAAGGTCCTTCCCATCAGGGATAGAATCCCCCCTGACGAAGAAAAGGCGTTTCTTCCACTTGTTATCGTTCTTGGTGGTTTTCAAGATTGGATGAGGTTCACCGGGTTTATGTTTGAATAGAAAGCGATGTGAACCATGGCTCACAAGGTTGTATAGTTCAGACAACTCCGACATTCCCAACTCGATGTCCTCCTGCTCAATGATCCTCTCAAGGGTAAACAGAATCCTCCACATCATTGGCATAGCCTGGATATAGGATATGCCGGTAAGGGAGAAGAAGGATTGGGTAAAATCGGGAAAAGGATAGGAGTATCCTATCGAGAAAGGGGTAACTGGAAATGCAACCCATGTTTCAGAGATAAAGTCACTCCGGACGGTAGGGTCAAAGGGTATGAAAACAGTACTCGCCGGAAAGCAATGTCGAATTCTGTCGATTTCAGGATCGGTAAAGCAGTAACGTTCCTTCGGAGAGTCTTCAATGATCCCTTGGCTTTTTAAAGGACTGTCTTTTCGATGATCCTTAGCAGGGGATGATCTTAGCTTCATTGTGATTCAGAAAAGGAAGAAGAACAGAGCAAGAAAATGAGAAGAGAGAGATACCTGATTGATCTTCGAATGTGGATTTAAAGGGGGTCTTGCTCGAATTTAAATGCACATTGATCCTTATCTCTAACTTCAATTTATAATCATGACTTGCAGGGATGTCGCTTCAGATGACGTAAGATCTGCAACGGCTAGTCAGGATGTAACGGCTATATATCCGTTAGTTTGTTGCGGATAGGATCAAGAAAATATAACTCGTTAAATGACAATTTACTCCTGATATTTTGGGGGCAATTGTTAGGGGAGGATTTCTGAATCCTAAGGATCACGGATCCTCAAGTGCTACCAGGATCATGGATCCTCAATTCTATTTGAATTAAGGATCCTCAGCAGGTGTCGCAGGATCAAGATTCAGGATCACTGTTGTTATCCTACTACTAACAATTGTCTTCCTTGTACGTAAACTTGTTTTGCAGGAATGAGAGCATGGACCAAGTCTCACCGAAGTTCCTGGAGTATATTCCCTCAATATTCCGCACGTGTTTGACCATTGTGAACGTTATGGAGATCGTGGGGAGAGTGCACAAATTGCGGATAGTTAGTTAGGCTAGTTATTTTCCTAATTTAAAATGGGGATCACAAGCTTGATAGAACACTTTTGCTAAGTTTGGCATACACACACACTCGTAACAGCTCTCAGTCAGCTCTCAAGCAATACTTAGCGACTTCATACACATTTTTGCACATTACACACTAGTGATCCTTGTAACAAGCTTGTTATCATCCCGACTTGTAATCTTACTTTTGTTTAATCTTAGTTGGTGATCGGTAGTTTCCATCACCCGAGGTTTTTTGTGCCGGAGATCAACTATTGATCAAGGGCTTTTTCCTCGTATAAATCTCTGTGTCATTTGTTCATTACATCTCTGAGTGATCCTTAATATTGTTCATTGATTCAAGCATCACACCTCACAACAGAAAGTTTGGTTGCATCATCTTTGCTAGATTTTTTACCAAAACACTTATAATAAATACTTTTGTGGTGTATGCACACCACCCCAAAATAGTAAAAAAAATGGGTCTAGAACTCACCTGAGAGGATTAACTTCTATTCACTATAAAAGTACCGATCATACATTCATACCCTTAGCCACTTGGTCAAAGGTTCACATGTGATGTAGGTCAACTTTTGTATAAGGTAGTCAACTCATTAACTTTCACATAAGAATTCCATTTGATAGTTGAAGCTTTCGCATAAATAGTTACGTGTGAGACTAAGAACTTTCACATGGATATAAGCCTATTGATACTTTCACATAGACAAAATTCGCATGCGACTTCCATGCGAAAGTCCTACACGGGAGTCAGAACTTGTAAAAATATAACTTTCGTTTGGTTCAAACTTTTGCGTGGTCCAGACTTTCACTTAGAACTCTTATGCAAGACTAGAACTTAGGTGTGAACAATATATATCATGCGAGAGTTACATTCTTATTTAATGCAAACACCTAAATACAGCAGCTACCTTCACACAAATATGAAAACACAACAAGGTTCAACCTTTACTGCATAAAATACATCGAAATAGTCTAGTAACATGTTTCTATGCATAACCATGGGCAAATATGTGAACGTTTACGTAATACCTTACATTTTCCTTGTTTGAACGAAAACCTAGCCTCCGAAGCTCGAAACCTCCTTCTCTAACACTGAAACACAACGGACACACGATCCTTTGGATCTTGGTGGTGATACAAGCTCGAGTCTGTACATCTTGTTTTGAAAACCACACTAAAGTGTTGATTTAAGCTCAAATTGACACTTTCTCACACTAGCTCTCTCTCCCTCTCTTAAACTTTTGATCAAAAGTGGGAATGAAAATGTCATGAGGTGGTTAGGGGTCTCCTTTTTCAAAATAGGGCACATAAAAAATCCTCATTCCACCCCTTATGTTTTCAAAATTTTCAATTTGCATAAATGGTCCTTCAAGGATTTTTTTTTTAATTACATAAGCACCATAAAATATAGGGTGTTACAAAATTCAAGTGGATCAAGGTAATTCCACCCAAAATGAATGTTACATCTTGTAGGATTATCAATTCACGGATTTCTACAAGAGTTAATCTAGAGAATATAGCTATTGAATTAAATTCATTGAGATGCCCATTAGTGATGATAATCCAGAAAAAGAGTGCACGCCACTATGCCATATGGTCAAAGATATTTTGAAGGCATTGCAAAATTGTAGAACATAATTCAACGCGTCTCTACTTCTCAAGGACATCATCTCACTCTCGGATCACATGCAAGATAATTATTTAATGGCGTCGTTTAAACGGCTATTTGGGACATGGTTTATATGAATATAAATTCGTCGTCAACTTGAAAAAATCGAGGAGTGAAACTCTATATATGATGATGTCAAACTCTTTCCTTTTTAGTCTCTAATAAAAAAACGAAAGCATCCACTAATCGATAGATTGGTTTTGAAATAAGAAACAAGTTCGTCAAGTTTAATAAATATTGCGTTTATACTTACAAAGTCCTTGCGCGTATTTAGGTTACAGCTCAAATAATTAAGAAAAGAAGACATCTTGAAGCTTTGGGTACAAAAAGGAAGCTTAAATGAGAATTTAGAAAAGTTGTTAAACGATGTATGATTGATTATATGAGATCCCCACACGTTTAAACAAAATAGAAAAGTATTTTCTATGATATATCTTTTTAAACATCTATAACTTTTTTCATGTCATCTCACATGTTATCAACTTATATACAACTCTAACGCCATGTGTAGTGGTTATCCTTCTTAACCCATCATTATGTGGTGTTATTCTACACGTGGTAATTGTATAAGAGAGGGGGTTATATCACATGGATGTGTAGTGAGGTTAAACCCATTCAATATATATATATATATATATAAGGTTAGGTTAACGTACAAATGCCCTTATCGTACATTACGTACGCTACAATCTCAGCCGTCCGATCATCTTCCCGCATTGAATTCGCATGTTGTTTTTTTGTAACAATTTCGTATGTTGGTTTTTTAACATGCGATTTCATCAAAATTACCACATGCGAAATTGTTACAAAAAAACAACATGCTATTTCATCAAAATTATCACATGCGAAATTGGTACAAAAAAACAACATGCGAATTCATCAAAAATTATCACATGCGAAATTGTTATAAAAAAACAACATGCTATTTAATCAAAATTATCACATGCGAAATTGGTACAAAAAAACAACATGCGAATTCATCAAAAATTATCACATGCGAAATTGTTATAAAAAAAAACATGCGATTTTAAAATGCGGGAAGATGATCTGACGGCTGAGATTGAAGCGTACGTAATGTACGATAAGCAATATTGTACAGTACTCTTTACCTATATATATGTGTGTGTGTGTGTGTGTGTGTGTGAGGACTAATCTACACGCCGTTATAATTTTAGCGAGCAGAACCTAAAACCCGGATATAATGCCCTCGGGGTGGTGTTTGCCGACGCTATGGCGGGGGTGGCGCCTTACCACTGCGACTACGAAAGGTCTAATTTACTACCTATATGATTCATAGTTTCATACATCCAATGTAATTTAATTGTTTTTACTAACTTTTATATTCCTCACAACATATTATTTGCAAAATATTTTTACCATTTTATAAGTATGCAGAGATCACTTACTAAAAAAACTAATATAAATAAAAATAATAAAAACAATAACAACAATAATTATACATTATTTGTTTTTACTACCTTTTATATTCCTCACAACATATTATTTTGCAAAATGTTTTTACCATTTTATAAGTATGCAGAGATCACTTACTAAAAAAATTAATATAAATAAAAATAATAAAAACAATAACAACAATAATTATACATTATTATATGGGCACATGATTTTTTAGTTATTCTATTATTGTTATATTCAATACATACAAACCCATGAGGGGCAATACTACATGCCCCCTATCGGTTTAAATGAGCGGCAAACTGAATAGTGCCCCTAATAAATTTACGATTTTATCTCACCTTAAAATTACGATTTTGCCATCAATATAAAATTATGTTTTTACACTCACTTAAAAATAAATTTGCGCTTTTACTCCCAGCTAAAAATTTCGATTTTGCCCTCGGTTCAAAATTACGATTTTGCCCCGTTTAAATTTACACTTTTGTCATTAGGTTTTTTTTTTCTTAAAATTACGATTTTTCCATCATTTGAAAATTTTTTTTTTACCCCCCACTTAAAAATAAATGTACGCTTTTGCTCCCAGCTAAAAATTTCAATTTTGCCCTCGGTTAAAAATTACGATTTTGCCCCATTTAAATTTAGAGTTTTGCCATTAGTTTTTTCCCCTCACAGCCAATTTACGATTCTCCCTCAACTTAAATTTACATTTTCTCCATCGTTTTTGTTTGTTTTCCTGGTTAAATTACAATTTTGCCCCAATATAAAATTGCAGTGATGCTAGCAGCTGCCTGACACTCCCCCATTGGTTCTTTTAATATACGATTTCATCCCTGAATTAAAATTATGATCTCGCCCTCAGTTCAAAATTACGTTTTTCTCATCGTTTTAGCTTTTTTTAGCAAAGCTATAAAAGTTTTTTGTTTTAATTGGTTGACCCCATTTAATTTTTTTTCGTATCAATGAGCTGCCTAACACTCGCTCATTAGTCCTGAAAATTTACAGTTTTGCCCTGAGCCGAAAATTACGGTCTTATCATCGTTTTAGTTTTTTTTTCTAGCAAAATTATAGTAATGTTTTTTTAATTGATTGAGAATTATTCGGCCATCGCCCGAAACGCGGGCGGGGCATTAACTAGTTAAAGAACATTGAGAGATATTTCTACAATCAACTTGCACACTATATATGAGTCACGTGTGAACCGTAACCACCTCAAACAATGGAACATTCGTTAGATCGACTAGTGTTCACACATCCAAACTGATTATAGTCAAACTTAATCTTCAAATAGGTTTTTACGTTGGACTATTTGTTTCGGTTATCCAAGTTTCATCTAATACTATAAATGTTTTTTTCTTTTTTTATATTAAAAGTTTTGTTAAAGTGAAGGTTTTAACAATAAAATTTTCCACCATGGCACACCTTCTTTAAAGGTTTAGTATGTTGATTATGTGTTATCATTATTTTTGTTATTGTTATCTTATTATTAGTAAATAAGTTATAACTTACTGGCCCGTGTACTATACGATGTTATATACTAGAAACGATCCGTAAAAAGGTTCATATAATTAACATATTTTTATCACTATATGACAGTTTACATATCTAACTTGAATTTATCACAACAACCAGCCTATGTTAATTAATAACATTTAAATACCATAATAGCCTAAAATGTACAAATATATATAGAAACGGAAACGGGAGAAAACGGTTGAAAGTGTGAAAACAGTGAGAATGGATCTTGGTCGAACACGTAGCAGGGGCGCTAAATGATATGCTGGGGCACGATTGTCATTGTCCACTTTCCCTCAATAAATGGAGTTTATAATTTCGTTTCAAACAGATATGGCGTTTTGTTCTTTATACTTGTTTCAATGATGTTTTTTCTCAAAGTAATTTTTTTTTAAATGGCGTTCTTCCTATATTCAATATTTTGCGTTTTAATTATTAATGTTAATTGTCGTTTGGGTTCTAATATATAACAACCCTCCAAAATATTTTCCGACACCCCTAAAAAAATTAAAATATCCTCACACGTCCTAAAATACACCCCGTATATGAAAACGGGCCCCGAATACCTTTATTTTTATTAAAATTAATTAAAAATCAGATTTTTAGGGCTGTGGCGGGCCGCAAAGACCTTACCCTGGTCTTACGCGGGCCGGGACCGAGTGGACATGAGGCGCATCCCGGTGCTGCCACGTGTCATCCACACGTCAAGTCTACACCGGTGACTGGCCAGGCTAGGGCCTACCCTAGCTACCCTCGCGGGCCGCGAAGCCCCTGGAGGACACCTACGCGGGGCGCGACAGAACCAGAATCAGGCCCTATAAATTGAGGGCATCGGCCTTCAGTCACAGTCGCTCACACTTTCTTTTCTCTCTCGAATTTTCACATAGTTAAAGCTATTCTCGGGCATAATACCCCCTTAAATAACGAAGTTCTGCTCCGTTGCAAGTATCATAACACCGGTTACGTATTAGATACGCTGCCCGATTGATCCAGTGTTCCGTAACGGCTGTCGTGGTTCTTCCCGACGTAGTCGTTGGAATGCCGTCTCAGGGAGGGTATTACTAATGTAAATATTGGGTTATTATACTAACACGTGTGCATTTGTGTAATTTATAGATAATCACCAGGAAACACTTAAAGAAAACCTAAGACAGCAATGTGAGTAATCTCCTTTTTGTAAACTATTTTTACAAAACCTTAAATATTTTACAATGTGATTAGCAGTGATTGAGTCTTTTTAATTCTTCAATTACTGCCGGTATGTTGGGGTTTTGTATACAAAATGTGGAACACGTTACCATTGGACAAAGAGTTAGCCAATGTGTAATATGACCCACCAGTCATGATTGACAGTACTGAATGAGTAATTGTGTAGATGTAAACATTGTAATCGCTCTCAATACTGTGAAAAGATAAAACTCTTCTTGATTAAACTGGGATTCACTCACCAATATTTCCCACTGACAAAATGTTTTTAAACGCGTTTCAGGTGTGACAACCCTCACCAAACCAGGTATCCGTACGACTTAATTAATATATAATTACTGCTTAATTACTGTGCTTACTTGAACTTGTGGATAAACTGCTACTTGAATGCTGATACATGTACTTACTTGCATCATACTTTACTTGCCGTCACTCCATGTTTTGCTTACATCACCTTTGTGACAACCTTGTTGCACCAAAAGCACAGTAGCACAATGAACGGATAACCTATTGAACGTGCTGTCATAACTAGCACCAGGCAGGTACTGCCTCTAAGGCCTGTAAGAGCCTGAGATAGTTTGCTACACTAGTGGTGAGTGTAGGGATATAAGGATTGTAGAACTGCGTCACTAGAAATAAGATTACAGTGACCGGATGTGCCTAAAACGTACTTTAAGTACAAAATTCAGCACTTTAATTAAAATTCAGCTTTTAGCTAACTAATAAAGTGCCAAAACATGAGAAAAATGTTACTAGACACTTTCCAAAGTGTCGGGAATGAGTTGTGTCACTAAAAATAATAATAACGACACTTTAAAGCTTTGTTAAGCACTTTAACGGATCTCTATCCAACCGAACAACCGGATTATACCCGGAACATAAAATTATTGCCATATACATTGTTTCTCTTTTTCTGAGCCAGTTAGGGTTCCCGAATACCCTAATACCCGCCACAAGACACTATATTCTAGTAACTAACTTAAGGGTCCTACTTAACATAACTAATGCTTAACCAGCTAGTTGGAATCGAACCAAACCCCCTCCCTTGTAAGTTGTAACCAAGTTCGGTCACCATGTAGGTGACACCAAATGTACTTGCTAGATTATATGATCACCTATGTCTAATATCAAGTAGACATAAAATCCATTGGTTAATGAACTTAATATTGCCTATAAGATCAAGACTAAGCACAATATAACATTTCCACCACAAAGCTCTCTCTCCCTCTCCTTGCTAAACTCACGGCCGAACACCCCCTATATCATCCATCCATCTTTCGATCTTGATCATCTCATTCCAAGATCATACAAGCGCTAAGGATCACCTACAAGGGAGCTTGGTGCATTCGGAAGGCAAAGGACCTCTTCTCATTGCTTTTATCCACTCATTTTGCGACTAGAATCTTCCCTAGCCTCGAGCTAGTAGTAAGTAACTATAATCACACTCTCGAACTATTTTAAGGCGGTTAAAACGATATATGACGGTTAAAATTCATGAACATGCAAAATGATATGAAAAAGTCTACTAAAAATGCTAAGAATGATGGATAAAAGCTTGATTGTTGTGTAAATCATGTAGGGTTTGTTTTGTGTAATTATTTGGGGCCGATCTATGTTGTGGTAGCTCGGATCATCGTTTAACCCGGATTGGTCATGATCATGGATCATGACATAGAGCTTGTTTAAGTGTAACAAGGGTTAAGTGATGAAACTCTACCTCACGAGAAACTTGAACTTGTGTAAAAACGATTTTACTTACGAAGTGGTGTTTAAAACTAGTAGATCTACGGATCTACAAGCGGTATTTTCAAAGGACCGAGTGTCAAGGAAATCTTATTTTCTAAAACCGGATCTTACATGAACAAGAATGATTTTTAAACACACAAGTGTATAAACACTTGTGTAACACTAAGTTTCGACAAAGAACTAGTTTTGTCAAATTTTACAAGAAGTTGTAAAGATGGAATTTCTTTAAAAACGAGGCTTTTACGAAACCGAGTAGATTATTGCAAAGATCCACTAAAAGTAATGGAAATTTCTACAAATTTTGGACAAACCACAAGTTCATGCAATTTTTGCGATTTATATATATATTGACTAGTTAATGTTGAAATGTTGTTTGATAATGTTGGGAACATTGTTGGTTTGAAATTATAAAAGAAAATGATACGCTTGAAAGCGTGGCCACCTCCAGTTACAGGGGAAACTCTGGCGAAATTTTTCTAAAAACCTAACCCTTGGGAATATTTTCACTACAAGTGTTGTAAATCTATTTTTAGCTTGTTTTCAAATATGTAAATTTCGCCATGATTTTATTTACAATAATTTCTAAATATCGGAGGTGGGGTTTTCACAAAATAAAACGTGATACATATATATTTATTATATATTTTCCGTAACATCACTTGTATAAATGTTTATGATTATTTTGTGAACTACGTAAATATTATTTTTAGAGTAAAAATAATATTACTAAATATTAACGGTTTCAAGGTAATACATACGCTTTCATAATTAAAAGTAAGTTACAACGGTATAATTATTACCACCCGATCTTTAAAACGTAACTTGCGCAATTCAGAAAATACCAATGAACGCGTATTTGTCAAGAATATTATTTTCGGAAAATTGTATGAAATAAAATATAATATTTTTGGGAAAAATGATTATATTTTGGAGTTAGAAATAAAATATATTTTTAAGTAGGACTTAATAATATATTTTGAAGGTATACGAACGCACATGTATTAAATCCCCCATCCTTGGGAAAGAGAATAATTACCAAGTATTTACAAAAATATAAACACGAAATAGTTGTCTAACTATTTCCCAAAAACTTAAACCTTAAGCTAAGGCACGGCCGTCCGTCTAATAGAATTAGTACGTGTAGGTCGTCGCACAGCTGCTTGAGCAGGAGATATACTTGGTAGAGACGCACCACTGTGAGTTCATGTCCCCCTTTTTTCTTAACTGTTTTCAGTTTTCTAAACTGCGGGGGTGAAATACATGTTACTATGATTACGAATATTTCTTACATGGTATGGTTATTGTAAGGAGGGTTATTATTTAGATCATGTGAGTGGGTAGGCGGAAACTTGGGACTATTAATCCTTATAGTAGGACCGAGGGGCAGGAGCGGTAGATCTATCTGGGTGTAGCGAGCCCAGCCCCAGGCCCAAACAGTACGGACCTCGGGGTGACTTTGTACCCAACGCATAAATCTGCTAGGTTTGAGTCTTCCTACTTGCACTTCACACATATCAATGGCCTTGCAAACCATTGGTGATCTCTTTTTTTCCTTATTTGCTACATACCAGGGTTTTTATACATACAAAGGTTTATTTACTCACTTACACATGAACTCGCTCAACATTATTGTTGATTTTTCAACTTACATGTATTTCATGGAATTAAAGATCTGGCGCGGTATGTTATGTTTTCCCGCTACATATGGGTTCTGAGGTCATCCTGGTTTAGGAAATGTGACTTTTTCCTGGACGAGTCGCAAATCTTAAACTGCGTTTTACTCATGTCGATGTTTATGTCTTTCAAAATAATACTTTATGTTATGATGGTGTAGTTCCAAGACAATATTATGTTACTTTGGTTTTAAAACTTATTTTAATGGATGATCTCGCATGGTTTTTATTTCATATAGCTTGTTATGATTAAGCTATGGTATTAAGAAGTCACACCAAAATAACCACGCTTCCGCAAAGCCAGGGTGTGACATCAGGTAACAAAATGTGAAAGCCAACTAGAAGCCAGCTGGACAGAACTGAAGGCTTGAAGAGAGTGGCTATAAAAGTTACCTAAATAAAGAAGATGTTTTATTTCAATAAAATAGGATTTATTCCTATAAATCAGTTTGTAATGAAATCTTGGGTTTTATCCCAATACACTTATTAATATAAAATATGGTGTTTTACTCTGATAAAATATTTCCTAACTACGGTCCTGATGTAATTTCCGCTGCTAAATTGATAAACACCGATACCACCGAAACTGATCTCGTGGCCGCCCATTCCCGGGACAGATAGGGGGCGAGGGTTGCGACATAATATATGTTTATTGTTTATGATCAATGACATTTAACACCTGGTTACTATTTCTTAATTATTCAAATCATGGCGTTCTTCATTAACATGTTTTAGGAAGACAGTAATATTTGACTTTTTGGGCCTTACCGGTGTGCACATTTATTCTTACTCTCAACCCCTCTTCGCCTATAAAACATAATTAATTTCCATGGCATTTTAATTTTTCATGGCGTTTAACTAAACAAATGATACATGTCATTTAATAACACACACAAATGATATATGTTATTCAATAAGACAATCACAAATGATACATGGCGTTTAATAACACAAATTATATAAGTAAAATGACGTTCTCATACAATCAAACAATATTATACAAACGATACATGTATTAGCATTTAGTAACAAACTATCAAAGTATATTACATGGTATATGGAGTTTTACAAACAAACATCATAAAAGTAACCATCTGTACCATGTTTTGTTGTTGTCTTCTTTCGTTGCTCGGTGGTTCTTTGGCGTTTTGGAGTAGGTGACCCTTCCTCTTCAACACCCATAGAAACTGCACATTTATTGATAAAATTAAAATGCCAAAAACATCATAAAACTAGCATAATGTAAGTCGAAGTTAACTCACTCTGCTTTTTGCCTCTGGATGTTGTTTGATTTTTAGATGTTATAATATTTGTGGTTTCGCGTTTTCTAGGGTTTTCACGTTTTTCGTTGGAATTGGGGAGGTTTCCCTGGGAAGTATATATGTTTCGGTCCCGTTTGATGGGTTTTGTAGATGCACATTTACCTTTTTGCCCTTAATGAAGCGTGTTCACTTTCGAAAGTTGATGTTATTTACGAAAACGTCACCGTGCCAATTAAATCCATAAATTGTTTTGATCGGACGGGTCGGAACCGTTCTCACTGTTTTCACACTTTAGGGTGTTTTTTCTAAATCCTGCCCCAATATATAGATATATATATAGGTGTGTGTGTGTGTATAAGGTAGGATTATTGTAAAAGGGGTGTGTTTTGTGAGAAGTGTAGGAAGGAATTTACACCCTTTGATCTATAATCTAATGGTTGAGATTATAATGGCAAGATTGTAAATAGTGTTTACCATTAAAATAATTAATTTTCTAGATTAAGGGTATAAAGGTAAATTTGACATTTTAAATTCAGAAACCCAAATGCAATGCATATGGAAGTTCCCCCGTCTTTTTTAAACGACAATAACTTTTTATAGGCAAGTTTAAAAAAATTATACCATAATAATGAGTGTTTTTTATCTTTAATATGATTACCATATTGCTATACTTATATAGAGAAAAAATTACGTTTCGATTGGATGTTTTAGTCCATGGTGTTTTGTCTATGTTCATACAATGGTGTTTTAATTGTATTGTGATTTAAGGCGTTGTGTTTTACAGTAAACACCATGAACGTATATAAGAGACGATAACTTTGCAAATAACATTGAATTCAGTAAACTACCATTAAAAACTTGAAAAGCGAGAGTAGTTAAACAATCATTTTTTTTTTTACTTTTGATTTTTTTCATTATAAGATTAGTATTGTAGAAATAAAAAATATATATGGATTGACGAGCTACATATATGTAATATGTAGCTTGTGAATGTTCACATATAAGATATATGTATGTACTTCACGAGTCACGAGATACATTTATGTAGCTCACTGATCTACATATTTTTTATTTCCTTTCAATTTTCATGAATAATAATAACATATAAAAATAATGAAAAAATAAAAACAATTTTAAAAGTAGTTTTCTTGAAGTTTTATAGTATTAAATTTAAGTTTTTCACTGATCATGTTAAAACTCATTTTTATTGAGAAAACCAGAAAACTTTATATTACATACCGTATGTTACATATATGCAATATATGATATACTACAAACATAAAGTTACTTGTTTAGTAGCAAACGTTTTGAGATTTAAATAATTGAGAAAATGTTGGATGCAAATAAAAAAGTAATAAGACTTTACGAAATAAACTATTTACATCTACAGTAAATGCTACAATAATGAAAAATTTATGAAAAAAACTATTAAAAATTTAAAATACGAACTAGAATAGTTATGGACAAAATTTTAAAATACAAACTACGATAGTTATGGACAATAAAAAGTAGCATTGAAATATGGATAAGTTTAAGTAAACAATTATAGATACATATGTCAATCTCAATTCCAAAATAATAGCAAATACAAAGACTAATAATCAAAGATTAAATAGATGCACGGCACTGCACTAATGTTCAAGTATTTTCGACAAGTCTTATTGAAAAAAAAGTAAATATTAGGCTAATATACACATTAATTAGGCAGATGACGTTTTGATGAAGAAAATCTGGCGTGCAAAACTCATTAAAATGAGTGAGCAATACGCGATGTTTAGTGGATTTCTGGTAATACAATTCATTGAATATTACTAAAACCCTTACGACCGACCACAACATTAAACGTTGACAACTTAACATGAGGTCAAACCCATAACAGGATGGTAGACCCCACCATATATAGCTAATGAGGTGGTGGTGGAGTGATAAGGGAGATATTTGGTGTTCTAAGGGTCTCAAGTTTGATTCCTGTCATCCTCGTTATTTTCCGCGGCACCTGGTGATGATGGGAGACTAGGCAAATAGGTGGAGATCGCTAGTTCGATCCTTGAACTAAGCGGGTTTTACCTCACCGCATTGTCGTGCCTTTGGGCGAGTGTTAACGGGATTCGGCCCTAGGTGAGGGTTTTCCCCGATTCAGAGGTGAGTGTAACCCGATGTGGTGAATTTCGCCAGTAACCCATTTGAAACATTCGTTGGCCGTTCAAAAAAAAAAAAAAAAAGACCCCACCATATATAATAATTCCACAAGATTTTGCATGAATCATTGATCAAGAAATAAGATTTCTCTTTTGGAGGTGATGTATACATCAAAAGCACACATTCCTTCATCTCCACCACTCGATCAACATGTATACCAACAACACGGTTTGATTTTGTAACCAATAGGCCGGTGGGATTTTCCAATTTTTTGAGGTAGGGCCAAGACTAAGCAGTGGGATATTATTGATTTGACATGTGATGTGAGTTAATAAAACACGCATAACCTTCCATTAAAGTAAATGCAATCGAAGCTTCTCATAACAAATGACAACTCTTCCGATGACATACCGACGCAAATTAAGACGGGTTAGCTCTGCCACTTAGAGAGAGATCTCTTTGTGATCATCATCCGGCCGGGATGAGAATATCATCTGTCGAATCCCCAAATCCCTGATGGCGTTCGAAGGGTTTGGCGGTACTAACCTTAGATTCGGTGAGCTCCGGTTCAGGCTCGTCATCTCGCTGTCGCAGTGGCAGTTCCTCTTGCGGAGTGTCGGGTCTCAGGCTGCATCCACATGAAACTCTAGTTAGAGGGCCCGAGGGGGTTCATCCCGTGGGAACTCCGACGCTCAAGTCAGTATCTTGTATGGTAAAGATATTATAAGTGCAAGTATAATTTATAGAGATAGAGTAGAGGGACAGGAGTAATCTTAGAGAAGTGGAGTGAGTAGTAACCTTTTTTTTGTGGGGAAAAATATCATCTGTCCCTTCTTGAGGAAGGAAGTTCTCTTAATGTAGTAAGATAGTTGGGCCATAGCCCTAATGGGCCGATCCAAGAGTGGGCTTATCAGGACGTGGCCCACTCAAACCAACTAGACATACCGAGAAAGACACAAGTGGGCTCGAGCCCAGCCACCAATCTAGGGCGATGAGCCCGGACGAGGAGCCCAAGCGGGGACCCTCGTCGTCAAGTAATCCTTAGTCCAAGCCTATTTACTCATGAATTGGTGCAGGACTTGTTCCAGTCCCTGAAAATCCAGGCGGGTCATTATCCGCCCTCAATATATCATCCCGGCCTGTCGGGTAACATAGCCTGGGGCACGTTATGCCAAAGTTATCTGTTTTGTTAACCTTGCATTCAGCGCTCGAAATAGCAAGGTGACCCCTCAAGTAGGGTAGCACGATACCTTACTTCAATCTATGCATCCTTGCGGCATTTTTTTCCCATGCACTTGTTTGATAGTACATTTTTATAGCGTTTATGCTATTTAGATTGTTTTGCCATGTCCTCCTTTAGGGCATTTCGATTGAGGTACTCGTTCAAGAGTAGTTTCTTTTAAGAGCATCGACTGGGATGCTTTATTTACCGTGTAATACTCCTTGTATGGTGCTCCTCTAATGAGGGTTTTTGCCTTGCTTGAACTGTTAAAACTTTCTCATGAATTTCTCTGTACCCTGTGTAAGTCGTTAAGACTTTCTATGGGTCGCTTTGTAACTTTTTAAGTTGTTAAAGCTTTGCATAGACCCGTTTTGTGACTCGTTTGAAACCTTGCATGAGTTTGCTTCGCAGCCTGCTTGAGTTGTTAAAACTTTCCTATGAGTTTGCCTTGTAACGTGTTTGGGTTGCTAAAGCTTTCTATAGTTTGCTTTGTCGCTCGTTTAAGTTGTTTAAAGCTTTATATAAGTTTGCTTCGTAACTTGCTTGAGTTGTTAACGCTTTGTACAAGTTTGCTTCGTAACTTGCTTGAGTTGTTAAAGCTTTGTACAAGTTTGCTTCGTAACTTTCTTAGGTTGTTAAAGCTTTCTATAGTTTGCTTCGTAACTTGCTTAAGTTGTAAAGGCTTTGCCTAGGCCCACTTTGTAACTTGTTTTAAGTTGTTAAAGCTTCTGTTGGGCCTGTTGTCCAATGGCGTTTGGGCCACTTGGACTTTCATATGCCTGCTTCGGCTTTTTTGGACGTAGTCGACTTAGTCCTAGCCCCACGGCCGGGCTTTGCCTTGTTTTTATTAAGGCGGCATGTTTGTATGCCTATGTACATGTTTATTTTATTGTAAGATCGTTCGGCACGTCTGCCTAGATGATCCTGTTTGACCCGTTAACAAGGTCCTCAAACCGTTCAGGTTTTTGTTCTTCGAGAAGGGGTGGCATCTTCTCCTTTTGGAGAGGTTTTATGAGCACTTTAAAAACACCTGTTATGTAGAAGGAACCTTCCTATGTGAGTCCTTGTTAAGGGCTCTTTCCTACCCTGGAGAGATGTTGTAATTCTCTAAAAATTGGTGCCCATGGAATGTGCAACCCTCTCCTCTTGGAGAGACTTCTTCAAACGTATGCGACCCCGAGATGGGGCTCCTCTTCTTTGGAGAGATACTTTCTAAAACACAGACCTGTGGCAGAGATCTTTTCTTTTCAAGGAATGGATTCTCCAGATTCGAAGTCCCCTGTCAAGGGGCTCTCCCCCCTCCTTTTTTTTAATAAGTTGTTCAGGTGCGAAATTTTAAGGAGGATTTTTCTCATATATCAAATCCCTGGGATGTACTTTCCCGTCCTTAGAAGGAACTTTACCAATACTTGATCCCGTAGTCGGGTGCACTTCTGTTCGTTGAATAGACTTTTGCGATACTTAATCCCACGGGAGGGGATACCCTCCTTTTCTTGGGAGAAACCTGTTCCTGTTCGTTGAAGAGACTTACGAGACCCCTAATCACATAGGGTGGGACATCTTCATTTTTTCGGAGGCGGCTCCTCCAAGACTTAATCCCCAGAGATACTAATCCCCATCGTGAAACTCCCACTTTAGTTACCTCCCACATTTAAGTTTCAAATAATGACACATTGGTCCCCAAACTCATTTACTTCACATTCCTCTTGTATTTTCATTCAATTCAACTTTTGATTAATGACCGAACGGCCCTTGTACTTCATCATTTCATATTCTCGGAAGGAGTTTCTTCAAGGCTGAATCCCGAGTGAGGGATATGTTCCTTCCTATTCTCGTAAGGAGTTTCTTCAAGACTTAGTCCCGAGGAAGAGGTATGTTCCTGTTTATGGAAGGGACTTCTAAAACACTTGATCCTAGGGAATGGGATACTCTTTATAATCTCGGAAGGAACTTTTCCTGGACTTAATTCCATGGAAAGTATATGTTCCTGTTCTTGTAAGCGACTGCTGAGGTACCTTATCCACAAGAGAAGGGATTTTCTTGTTGATGGAAGGGACTTCCAGAATGCTTTAGCCTTTAGGAGAGAACATCATTTTGTTCCGGCAGATAAGGGTCCCGTCCCTGAGGAACTTTACAATTGGTGTCATCCATGTTTCTTGTGTGTTTTCAACTGCAGCTACCTCCTCTGTACTGATGGAGGGGGAGGTTAGGACTTCCACTTTGACTTCTCTTGCTAAGTGATCGAATGCTACTGAGGCTAGCTTACTAAGGGCATCAGACTTTCTGTTTCTCCCTCGGGGAATGTATTCCAGCTTAAAAGTTTTGAATACCTTGGCCATCTCTTTTACTTTTGCCTTGTACTGAGCCATGGTGTTGTCTTTGGCTTCATACTCTCCTTGGTATTGTTTGACTACTAACTGTGAATCAGTGCTAGCTTCCACATGTTTTGCTTTCATCTTTTCTGCCAGCCTCATCCCTGCTAAGAGGGCTTTATATTCTGCAGTGTCGTTGGTGTTTTCGAAGTCCAGTCTTATGGCATAGATTAGCTCGATTCCCTCGGGGCTTATCAAAGTAATGCCTGTTCCGCTCCCTTCTTCACTGGAGGTTCCATCTGTGAAGAGTTTCCACGCAGCCTTGTCTTCCCTCTTTTTCTCTTTTCTTTCCAAGGCTTCCCATTTTAGGAGTTTTTTTTTTCATCCTCAGGGACTTCTGCCAGGAAATCTGCCAGTATTTGTCCTTTCACGGCTGTCCTGGGTTTGAACTCCAAGGAGTGTTCTCCCAGTTCCACGACCCATTTAGCCAATTATCCCGATAGCTCCGGCCTCCTGAGCACCTTTTGAAGGGGCTGATCTGTCATCAGGGTGACCCTGTGCCCTTGGAAATACCTCCTGAGTCTCCTGGATGCAAAAACAAGGGCCAATGCTAACTTCTCCAGGGGCATGTAACGTTCTTCAGGGCCTTTAAGTGTTCTACTAATGAAATACATTGGTATCTGTTTCCCCTCCCATTCCACCATCATGACCGCACTTATAGTTGTTTTTGAGGCGGACAGGTACAAGGTCAGATGTTCCCCGGGTACTGGGGTGGCCAGTGTTGGGAGTTTACAAATATAGGCTTTCATTTCTTGGAAAGCGGCTTCCGCCTCAGAGGTCCAATTAAACTTGTCCGTTTGAAGGCAGCCCTTCAACACCTTCATGAATGGAAGGATTATGTCAGCTACTTTTGAAAAAAAAACGGTTTAAAGCGATTAGCCTCCCGTTTAGCTGCTGGATGTCTTTCAAAGACCTGAGAGATCGCATTTCGGCCACAACTTGAGTCTTCTCCGGGTTAGCTTTGATTCCGCCCTTTGTGACTACTACCCCCAAGAATTTTCCTTCTTCTACCCCAAAACAGCACTTCCCGGGGTTTAGTTTCATATTCACATCTTGCATGGTGTGGAGGGTTTCAGCTATATCGTCTATCATGGCCATTTCGGTTAGGCTTTTGATAACGATGTCATCGATGTATACCTCCAAGTTTCTTCCCCGTTCTTCCCTGAAGAAGGCGTTCATAAATCTTTGATATGTGGCCCCAGCATTTTTAAGACCGAAGGGCATTTTGGTATAACAAAGTGTCCCCTCGTCTGTGATGAAGGCGGTTTTTTCCTCATCTTCCATTGACATCTGTATTTGATGGTATCCTTTATAGGCATCCAAAAAGCATTTCAGGGGTTATTGGGATAAGGAGTCCACTTGGACATCTATTTCTGGGAGGGGATAACAGTCCTCAGAACATGCTTTGTTCAGATCTTGGAAGTCGATGCACATCCTCCATCCCCAGTCTTTCTTCTGGACCATAACCGGGTTAGCAACCCAGGATGGGTAATTTACCTCCCTAACTATTCCCGCTTTGAGCAGTTTCCTGGTTTCTTCACAGGCGGCCCTCCTTTTGCTGGGACCCATGCTTCGTTTTTTCTGTTTCACTGGTTTTGCCCATGTATACGTATTGAGTCGGTGCTCAGTCAGGCTTCTCGGGATTCCTGTCATATCCCCATGTTGGAATGCAAATACGTCTATGTTGAGGAGGAGCAGTTCCTTGAGGGCACTTTTGCACTTGTCACTTAGGTGACTTCCCACTTTGACCGTCTGCTTCGGGAATCTGTCACAAAGGACCTACTCTTCGACCCCTTCCTTTCGGGGCTTCTCGGATGCTTCCCCTTCAGACACGGAAGAAATCACTTCGTATGCAAATTTTACCCAAGTCAAGCCCTTTGGTGTCTGAAATACTAAGGCTCCGTGTGGGGTGGACGCCTGTGCTTGCAAATCCCCGATTCCGAGTCTTCCTAGGATTGCGATGTACTTCGAGGGTGCTCGAACCACTGTGAATGTCAGGTTTATTGTTCGGACCCGATCCCCTACCCCGACTGTGAATGGGAGTTTGATCTTCCCTAGGGGGTGTGACACATTGTTGTTGAACCCTACTAGAGGGATAGAATCCTCCTCAAGTCGGTCTCTTACATCCCTGTCAAGTCTGAGGAAACAATGTTCGTATATGACTTCTATCCCAGATCCCCCGTTTACGTGTATTCTGGCCACTTTATGACCGGCTATTACAGCTGAGATGTTGAGTTGGAGCCGTTGTACCTCGTTTTCCTCCAAGTGTGGCATTAGGATGAGAGCTTTCATGCAGTTTGGGGAGCCCAAGATTTTGGCCTTTACACTCCTGGTGGTATCAAATTCATCTCTCCTTCTAATCATATCTACATCTGCCCTCCCAGGCTCCCTTGCATCTTTCCCTTTGCGATCCCCCCTCCTTCCTTAATTTCCTTAACCAAATGGGCCAGTTTTCCTGTTTTAACCGCGGCTTCTATTTCTCTTTTTAGGTACAGGCAATCATCAGTTCTATGGCCAGACCCTTTGTGAAAGTCACAATATTCATTTGGTTGTGCCTTTGGCCCAGGTTTAATAGGTGGTGGCCTTGGAAAGGAGCCCTTCACCCTCTCAGTAGCCAATATTTCATTTGGTGTCTTGGTGAGAGGGGTGAAGTTGTCAGGGTAAGGGGATGGGCCTCTTCCCCGAGGTCTGTATGGGGAGTATGAGGGTCTTGTTCTATCATGCAACATTCTTATCAAAAGCAGGCTTTCGGGAGTAAGGTATACCTTTATCAAGAGGTTTTGCAGCGGAGGTGACCCTTCGGGGTGGGGCATCTGTCTCCTTGGCTTTGCTGACTTTGTCTTTGCCCCTGACAAAGGCTCTGACCCTGTCCATGAGATTGTCAAACGAGTGAGGAAACTCTTCCACAACTAAACCGCATAGTTGTGCTTGCTTTAATTTATTTATGAAACTGCTGATTTTCATGACCTCCGGGACGTCTTTGATGATGCTTTCCTTGACAAACATTTCCATGTATTGGTCTATCCGCTTGTTATCCCTCTGCCTTATGTGTAAGATTTCGTTTGGGTTCTTGACCACCTTTCTTTGATGATCTTCAGGGTCTCTCGTCCCATCATACCGGTCGAAGTTTGGAGGTAGTTTTGTTTTAGGGGGCATAGGTGCCTCTGCAATTCTCCGAGTGAACTTTGAGACTTCAGCCAGATCCCGTGGAAGGTAGGGTTGGTCCAACAGATAAGGGTTTCTTGAGCACGACGGACCGTAGGAGGATTTCACTTTCCCCTCTCGTATTGTCCTGCTCCGGTTCTTTTCTTCTTCAAGAGATGGACTAATAATGTAGCTCAAGGGTTCTTCCTTTTTCGAGGAAGGACCGTCCAGGGTTTCCTCAAGGACTAACAACGTAGTTCAAGGAGTCTTTCGTCTTCAAGTAGAGCGTCTGGATTTTCCTTAATAACATAATCTGACGATTCTTTCCCCTTCAGGAGGGGAGTCAGCTGCGTAGCCCAGCCTCCTTTCTTCAAATGGAGGACTGATAAGGTGATCCTCTGATTCTTTTTTCTTCAGGGAAGGAATTAGTAAGGCAGTCCATGCCCATTCCCCCTCCCTCCCCTTCTTTTTTCTTTCTCTTCTTTCTTTTTGTTTTTGAGATCTTCGAACATAAGAATTTATGGAGGGGCTTAATCCTTTTCGGAGGAGGTAATAGAAAAATAAAGATCCTTTCGAGAAGTCTTCAATGTAGGACCCAATGGTGTTATACCATGCTAGCTCCCCAGTTCAGTGTTGTCAAGCGTAGTTGGTAATACTGAACTTATGAAATAGGCTGTCCTTGAGCCCGTCTGTCTAAACCATCGGTTGTGAATAAAGAATATAGTTACTTTCGATGAGTATTGAGAGTCTTCTAAATCATTATCACTTCTAATGAGTGACGTATTTATCCGAGACACGATAGCACGCAAGGATATAGCTGATAGATGTATCCGGCAGATTAGCATATGATTCCTTGTTGAATGAGAATAGCCTGAGGTTAGCAAAAACTCTGTCCCACAATATCCCCCTAGACATATTAGTCCCCCAGTTTAATGTTGCACAAAGGTATTTCTTTCTTTTACTAATGTTGTGTCACTTTCCTCCTGCCCGAAGCTATATCCTTGTTTAAGGATGTTTAAGGTGATCACTATTTTTCAATGTCTTTTCAAAGATCATGCCTTGTTTCTCTGGTGCACATCATCCAGTCCAATATTAGCCTTTGTCGACCTATCCCGTAGGTTGTGACTAATAGCTTCTTGTGTTGTTCATGTTCATGCTTCGATACTTGCCACGAAAACACTTTCAAAGAGGTAAGTCATACCAAAGATCAGTTTATTTATGTGTTAAACATGTTGTGTTGTGTGTACAAGTACTTGTGCCTCATGTTTTATTTTGTGAAGATGCGTTGCCATCATATCATAAAGGGGGTAGCCTACGTACCCTAACAACGTTGTAATGGGAACAATAAATTTGTGTCTAGAAGTGGCACACGACGCAAGACCTCGAAGAAGGACCTTGCATAAGTGTTTTTTGTTAGGATCTAGAAAAGGACCTAGTAGAAGGGCCTGAGAAAGGACCCTGAGAAAGGACCTGAGTAAGGGCCAGGTGGAAGGACCTTGGCTGAAGGGCCTGAGGAAGGACCTGGGGAAGGACCTTGGCAGAAGGGCCTGAGGAAGGACCCTGTGAAAAAACCTGAGGAAAGGCCAGGTGGAAGGGCCTGACGAAGGACCCTGTGGAAGGACCTGGGGAAAGGCCAGGTGGAAGGGTCTGAGAAAGGACCCGGGAAAGGAACCAAACACATTTATTACGTTGGTCATAACACACTATTACCCCAAAGATAACCAAACACATTTTCAGCATGATCTTGAAATGTTTTTATTTTTTATTTTTGATCAGCAAACTTTGCACCGCATATCCATGGTTTTTTATCCGTAAAAATGTAATATTTTGGAGAGAAAAACTCATTACGTTTCTTTCAAAAACAAAGGTCCGTAGTTCTATTTCTAGGTGTGTTAGCACACTTTTTGATGGGTACCGCATATCCATGGTTTTTTATCCGTAAAAATGTAATATTTTGGAGAGAAAAACTCATTACGTTTCTTTCAAAAACAAAGGTCCGTAGTTCTATTTCTAGGTGTGTTAGCACACTTTTTGATGGGTACCGATTGTTTGTAACTTATGCACTACTCCATGTACCGTATGTCTAATGCACCAGACAAAGAGATGGGTTATTGCCACTTTTTATATGCATTTTGACTTTTCAACCTTGTAAAGCACAAGATACCATCTCTAAGCACGTGAAAGACTTACATTTATGTTTCTTTTGCTAATTGGGCATATCCTTTTGTTGAGTACACACTTGTATTGTCTTAAGAAAGTACGGCAAAGTGTGTGCTTGCACCAACTGTGGTTATATGGAGTGAACATATTTTATCAAGCAAGTGATTATATCAAAACCAAAGTTTGTTACAGTTATCTTTTCTTTGGGTATAAACCTGATAACTTTTCAAGATCTTGTAATGTAAGTAAAATTCTAAATAGCCCACAAATTATTTGCATAGAACAGTTTACAAGATAGAGGTGCTGAACCTGTTAACCGGAGCTAAAAGTGCAGATCTGAACATCGTGGAGAGGACAGATCCAGCTGTTTGTAAGAAGGACCGAGACACGCTTGTGCTCGGTCCCACGGATGGCGCCAATGTCGAATCCCCAAATCCCTGATGGCGTTCGAAGGGTTTGGCGGTACTAACCTTAGATTCGGTGAGCTCCGGTTCAGGCTCGTCATCTCGCTGTCGCGGTGGCAGTTCCTCTTGCGGAGTGTCGGGTCTCAGGCTGCATCCACATGAAACTCTAGTTAGAGGGCCCGAGGGGGTTCACCCCGTGGGCACTCCGACGCTCAAGTCAGTATCTTGTACGGTAAAGATATTATAAGTGCAAGTATAATTTATAGAGAGAGAGTAGAGGGACAGGAGTAATCTTAGAGAAGTGGAGTGAGTAGTAACCTTTTTTTGTGGGGAAAAATATCATCTGTCCCTTCTTGGGGAAGGAAGTTCTCTTAATGTAGTTTGATAGTTGGGCCATAGCCCTAATGGGCCGATCCAAGAGTGGGCTTATCAGGACGTGGCCCACTCAAACCAACTAGACATACCGAGAAAGACACAAGTGGGCTCGAGCCCAGCCACCAATCTAGGGCGATGAGCCCGGACGAGGAGCCCAAGCGGGGACCCTCGTCGTCATCATCCAAAAGACTATATATAGTGAAATGGTAGTAAAATAAATAATAAGTATGTAATAAAAATGTCCTCTTCATTACAATGATAGCAATCAAGTATGTTAAACATTGTTAATCCGTTGTAATCTGCAAGAGTGTCTAATGAAAATATATATAAATTATCTTAGTTTATAGGAAAAAACATTTATTTTCATTTTGTAAATAAACGAATATAAAGAAAGAAAAATAGTTACGTAAATATTAATTATAAATTGATATAAATAAAGAAAGAAAAAGAGTTACGTATATATTAATTATAAATTGATATAATTTTTTTTTTTGTAATAGTGAAACAAAGGCAAAAGATCAAATACAAATAATCTTAACATACTAAACATACACATTGAAGGAAAACCCAAAAAGACAAGGTAGCATTTTTGTAATTACCACCAACTATCAAAGTTACAACAAAAAATACCTAAAAAGACACAAATTTTTTTTTTTAACATTTTTTATTAAAAAATCGCTACATTTCGTTAGCAAAAAAAAAAAAAAAATTTTTTTTTTTTTTGCTGCTACTAAAAGTAGCGATTTTTTAATAAAAATGTTAAAAAAATAAAATAAAATAATTTGTGTGTTTTTTTTTTTATTTTTTTAGCTTTTTTTGGGGTTTAGTTTTTAGCATTTTAGCTTGGGTGGGGGGGGGGGGGGGGGGGTTAGGGTTTTTTTTAGGTTTTTGGGGGGTGTGTGTGTGTGGGGGGGGGGGGGGGGTAGGTTTTTTTAGGTTTTTGGGGGGTGGGGGGGGGGGGGGGGGAGTGGTTAGGTTTTTTTAGGTATATTTGTAGAGTAACTTTGATAGTTATTGATAATTACAAAAATGCCACCTTGTCTTTTTGAGTTTTCCTTCAATTTGTATGTTTAGTATGTTAAGATTATTTGTACAAGAACTTTACCCGTGAAACAAAACTAAAGGCAATCTATAGTTATTTACACTAAGACTAAGCGGTATGGGGGCCGGCTTAGGCCCGGCGAAGCCCGGCGCCGGTCCCCCACACCGCCCCCCTCTTCCCGTCCCGGCGTATCCGGCTCCCCACATACGAAGTCGACGGGCCTCCTTCTCCTCTCTTCTCTCACATATACCTATACATACATACATATATATATATATATATACATAAAGGGGTTCATCCCCCACCCCCATAGGTCCATCCTCTCCAAGCCACTTCTACGTGGCGCCGACGTGCCGGCCCATCCTCTTGGGGATGAGGCTCTCCATACCCACTAGTCTAAATAGAAGCAAATGTCTAGTGGAGGGTGGGGAGACACGAGATTTCAAAAAGATTGATTTTCACTTTTTGGCATGTGTCCAATTTCAATGAGAAGGTACATGGTTTTCACGTTGCGATGAGATATTGAGATCTTATGGAGGTTTTGGGGTTAGCTAATTCGGCTTTTAAAATCTCTCTCCGGAATTTTTTTTTTTTTTTAACTCCAAAGGAAACTATATTTCACTTAGACTAGCAAAAATCCAAATACAACAATTAATCATCGAAAACGAAAACAAAAATATGAAAAAGAAACACCAAAGACAACCAAACTAACACTTAAGAAACCAACACCCTAAAAAACACCACGTAACACGAAAAACCCATCACAAAGAGCAATTCTAGATGATCCCCGATCACATCATGAGTAAATAAGAGGGAGAGGATACATGAAAACCGGCCTAGGAGGAGCAGGAGCTAGGACCCCATCAACCTTCACTCCCTTGAATTTCGATCGCTTTTTTTTTTTTTGCTTCCGAACGAGATTGCCAATGCCTTTGCTACCTTTGGCTTTACTATTAGCAACATCTCTAGTTTTGTTAGACGACCAAATCCATTTTTATCACCGACCTTGGAAGAAATCCTAGATTGTTCTGGGAGGATCTTCTCAGGCTTCTAAGAGGAAATTACTTGTGGGTTCGGATTCAGATCAGGAAGGAGATCCACAGGCTTAAGGGTATTGAGATCCACAAGCTATCTTTGTTTATTTTTTTAACAAGATAAATAAGTGATTATAAAGTAAGTAGATTTTTTAACAACAAAATATATAGTGATAGGGGCTAGCTCCTTGCAAGTTTTTTTTAAAGAAAGTTGATATGATGTATAAATAAATACCTAAATGATACCCCCAAATACGACTTAAAAGCATATATTATAACATGAGAGGACACTTTTTTAATCGATAAATTTTAATTATTTTTATTTGCAAATTATACTTCTAATAAACAAATTCACTAAATTTCATGTGCCAACTTTTCATACTCCTTTAATTATTTTTTTTATATAATTGAAATACAAGTATATATTTCTTGTATACTTTCAAATTATATAATATAAATATAAAATAATGTAATTTTCTTAAATTAAATAAGTTCAAATTCTGAAATCAAATTAATTGATATTAAATCTTATTTTATTTACATGATTCCCAATGTAATTATTTTTTAAAGTTACTTTTTTACAATAACAAACTTCCTTACATGAAAGTTTTTGAATTTAATTAAATTTCAATTTGATTTAGATAATTGATACATTTTCTTATATTATCATAGCAAACTCAACGCCAATGAAGTGGTGGTGGAGTGGTAAGAGAGAGACATGATGTTCTAAGGGACCCAAGTTCGATTCCTGCCCTCCCCATTATTTTCTACGCCACCTAGTAATAATGGGAGAGTAGGCGAATATGTGGAGATTGCTAGCTCGATCCTTAAACTGAGCGAGTTTTACCTCAACCCACTGCCGTGCCTTCGGGTGAGTGTTCACGGGATTCAGCCATAGGTGAGGGTTTTCCCCAGTTCAGAGGCGAGTGTGTCCTGATGTGATAAATTTCGCCAGTAGTCCATTTTAAAGATTCGTTGACTGTTAAAAAAAATCATAGCAAACTCTAGAGATCCTTGGGATTTGAAATCCCTCTCTCTCTTTATTATATGTTTTCGGTTTGCTATTATAAGTTTAAATGATTAACGGCCCAAACTTCCTTCTCTCTCCCTCCTTCTTGCCGCCCGGAAAACGCTTCGAGTGTTCGACGATGAACACCTAACGTGTTTAGTGAGCGGGGTTTAATCGTTCAGCTCAGTGGGGCTGCTCTAGATCTAACCGTTCTCCGTAGCCAGTTTAGGCCTAATCCATTCGCCTCCTCGGTTTTTTGTGGTTTCAAAAATGGCATCGATGAATGATGGAGAGGGAAATCAAGATGATGGTGGACCGTGGTCGAATGTGCAGGACCGGAAGAACAAAAAAAAGCAAAGGTGATGGTGTAGAACGGACGTTTTTAGTACAAAATATTTCCGATCGAGTAACAAGAAATGTTTTGTGGAGAGCTTTTCAGCCATATGGATATGTTTCGGATGTGTATGTGGCTCGGAAGGGAGACGCTCGGGGCAAATGCTTTGGATTTGTGAGATACGTTGGTGTAGATAATATGAAAGAAACACTAGTAAGGATGAATACGGTTATAATGTTTGATATGAAGGTAAGTGTGTCATTAGCAAAATATGACAAGGACCATAAAAGATTTAACTATCCTCCGAATTTCTCTGGTCGGAGTGAATGGAGGCCTAAGGAGAACAATCAGTCATTCAGTAACGGTATGAGTGGTGGTAAGGGGGTGACCAACCGGCTGCTAAGGATCAACCGTTTGGGCAGGGACCTAATGGCACATCATTTGTTCAGAATGGAACTTCATACGCAGACCTGCTTAGAGGCAGGAGGGAAACAAGTAGCCAAGGTGCAAAAACAATTAATGTGGATGGAAGAGGATCATTGTATCCACTACATTGTATTGGTAAATCAGTTCTTGGGTTTGCAATTGACAGTTGGTCCTTAACGAATATTAGAAGATTGATGGAAGAAGAAGGTATGTTTGATTTCGGTTTATCGTATGTCGGAGGGTTAACTATTATTATTACATTTAAAGATAATGCATTAGCTAAAGAGTCTCTGGAGCAACATGCTACATTTTTTTCGAAGGTTTTTTCTAAGTTCAACATATGGAATGGGGAGGATATTCCGTTCAGTCGGATTGTTAATCTGAGATTCTCCGGGGTACCTTTCATCATTAGAGATAATAACCTGTTTGATAGAATCGGTGGATTATTCGGGGATATAGTTCAGCCATCAAGTTTTTCGTGGCAAGAGGAGGACAACTCATTTGATACGGTAAAGATCCTCACGTCCCAAATGTCTAGAATTGAGGAATCTGTGGTGATAAAGTGGAACAATAAGAGTACAGTAATCTGGGTTTCGGAAGCTCCAGAAAGGTGGGTACCGAGGTTCGATAACGAGTCTTCGAATGAGTCCAGTGGGTCAGAGTCAGTTTCGGAGTCGGATTCAGACATGGAACCAGTCGGTATGGATGAAGTTGAGGAATTGGAGGAAGGAGAAATTAACATGAATGAGGAACAAGATCCGGCACCGGAAAATATGGAGGCAATTCCGGCTGACAACGTTCAGGAGGTTCCGGGGATACACAAACAGTTGCCAGATTCTCAAGAGTTTTTAGTTAATCAAAGATCCTTGGGCATTAATGGTGACATGGAAAAAATAAACTTGCATGGGGAGGGGGAAGGTCAGACACACGTTTCCAATAAAATTGATGATGGAGATATTTTAAATAATAACTCTCATTATAAAAGTGGGCCAGATGTTGTGAATTCAGGAGAAAAATTTTGTAGGCCCAATTCATCTGTGGATGATGGTGGCCCAACACCGGTCATTAATTTAGGCAAAAGGTCCAGAAATGATATTAGCCCACCTTCGTTAGGTTCAACTCAAGGGCCCACACAGAGGCTTTTTTTGTAATTTGCAGGACCAACCTAATGCACCTAATGTACCACTGGATTTGAACACGCCGGTAATTGATAAGTATGGATTCCATGGGGAAATCCCCACCATAGCTGTGGAGCACAGGGATTTTTCGGAAGATTATGTTCAGATGGGAGGAATAGTAAATACGAGCACGGAGTCAGGCGAAGGTTCTGGTCATGAAATCCCAAATCAGCAACAGATCTTAGACCCTGAGGTTCAAGCTACAATGGGAGTTGGGTCGATTATTGGGATTAATTTGGTTGGTTTTGAGGACGCTACAGAGAAGTTGATCGCTGAAGAAGGTGTTAATACCAGTTCCCAATGAATTGCCTTTCTGTGAATTTAAGAGGGGTGCAGAGTGATCAGAAATCTGACTGGATTCGTGGGCTGAAGACGAGCTATGGAATTCATTTTTTAGCTATACAGGAAACCAAGCTACAGGATTCTGACTCGTTCATGTTCAGTAAATTTTGGGGGAGAGAACCGAGTTTAGAGTTGCAGTGGTTAACTCTCAAGGTAGATCTGGGGGACTAGCTTGCATTTGGTGTCCAACGGTGTTCAGGTGTGTAAACGTAATCCATAATAGGAATTTTATTGTGGTTTCGGGTAGTTTGGTTCAATCTGGGTGTAGGATTAATCTAGTAAATGTCTATGCTCCAAACGATGCGATTGGCAGGAGGGCTCTCTGGTTAGAGATTTTGAGTATTAGAAATTCAGTACAAGGGCTTTGGGTGTTGATGGGGGATTTTAATGAAGTAAGAGATATTATTGAAAGAATGAATTCAGAGTTTGTTGAAGCCAATGCTGAGGCATTCAATCAATTTATTTTATCGGCTGCATTGGTGGAATATAACATGGGAGGGGGTAACTTCAAATATATATCGGACAACGGAACAAAGCTGATTAAGTTGGATAGGTTCTTGGTATGTCTCAGATTCAGGGAGCGTTGGCCAAACGCAGCGGTTATTGCTTTAGAAAGGGAAGCATCAGATCACCGGCCGATAGTTTTGTCAACAGTACAGTCAGATTTTGGCCATATCCCATTTAGATTCTTTAATTCGTGGTTTGAATATCCTAGTTTTGTGGATTTCGTGTTGCAGAAGTGCGGTATGTTTGAATTTTCAGGTTAGGCGGATCTGTCACTTGCTATGAAACTAAGGTGGTTGAAAAACAATATTAAGTCTTGGCTGAAAGTAGAGAAACAAAGTAGGGAAGGTATTTATGGTGGAAAAAAGAGGCGTTTAGCCAGTATTGAAAGAGTGGTGGAAGAAAGAATGTTGTTGGAGGAGGAGTTATTAGAAAGAGCGGAATGCAAAACCTATATAGCAGAATTTGATAGAATGAAGCAATTGGACTTACGTCAGAAGTCTAGATCGAAGTGGGGTGTGGATGGGGATGAGAATTCAGCTTATTTCTATCATATCATTAACTCAAATATTAGCACTAATAGATTGAACGGGTTGATGATCGATGGCGTTTGGGTTACGAATCCATTGGCTATTAAGGAGTCGTTATATGAGTTTTTTCTTCATCGGTTCACTAAGCCTATGCCGGTGAGGCCGGAGTTGGTGTGTCCGAATTTAGCTATGATTCTGATTCGGAGGCAAGCATGTTGGAAGCACCGTTCTTAGTAGAGGAGATTAAGGTAGCAATTTGGGAATGTGATGGAGATCGTGCACCGGGTCCGGATGGCTTCAACTTCAAATTCATCAAAAAATGTTGGTCGGGTCTCCGTGCAGACTTCGTCAACCTGTTTAATAGTTTCTACGAGGAAGGTTCTCTCAAAAAGTGCTGCATGTCCTCGTTTATTGCGCTAATTCCAAAAGTAAAGGATCCGGTTAGTCCAGCGAACTACAGGCCGATAAGCCTGATTGGTGTAGTTAACAAGGTGATCTCAAAGGTTCTAGTGAATCGTTTGAAAGGGGTGCTGGGAAAATTAATATCGGAACAGCAGTCGGCTTTTTTGGCTGGGAGAAATATCATGGATGGTCCACTTGTGCTTAATGAAGTTTTAAGCTGGGCAAAGAAGACGAAGCGGAAGGGTTTGTACTTTAAAGTGGATATTAATAAGGCATATGATTCAGTCAATTGGGAGTTTTTAAACTCGATTATGGCTCAAATGAATTTCCCGAGTAGATGGAGAGCGTGGATAATGGCAACACTACACTCTGCTAGAGCTTCAGTCCTGGTGAATGGGTCTCCGACCAGGGAATTCGACTGCTCCCGTGGGCTGCGTCAAGGGGATCCACTATCGCCTTTTTTGTTCGTAATAGTAATGGAAGCTTTAACTGGAATCATGAAAAAAGCCACTGCCATGGGTCTTTTTAATGGAATCAAGATCTGTTGATGCACTTTGTGTGGACGCGACTCGGCTCGGTTCGACTCGGCCTTGAAGACTTGAAGACACGAAGATCGAGACAAAGCTACAGCCAAGGGGGAGTTTGTTGGTGCACTTGTGTCTGTACTTTGTCTGTATTTCGTCATGATACAAAACGATGTCTTTAATGTAAGGTTGATGTAAGTTTGACCAAGTCAACCATCCTCCTGGTTTGACTTGACCAAACAGTTAGAGAAATGTTGTAAGCTGGGTGTGTCGAAGGATGTGTCATCGAAGGATTGTTTTATATCCTTCGATGATGAGCTCGAAAGATAGACCACGAAGGATAGACCACGAAGGATATCATCCTTCGTGGTGAATGTGATCTTTCGAAGGGCTTTCTGGTCGACAGATGATCTTTCGATCAATCTGTCTGATCCTTCGACCAGACGATCTGTGTCGGGTATATATACCCATGTAGTGTGTTGTGTTCAGTCAGAGCAGTTAGACATAGAGAGATAAGGCAGAGAGAGACAGGAGAGCACACACACACTGTGAGAGTTTATAGAACATATCTGTAAACATTGAGCTTGTAACCGGACCTTTCATACGTATTAATACATGTGGTGTTAATCGGTGAATCTTGTGTGTTGTGTTTGTGCTTGTTCTCGTATAAATTCTCGGTTGCATGCTAGCTTGGATTCCGCACTCGCTAGTGTGTTTGATATAACAAGGAAAAGGTTTTATCTCATCCTCGAGAGGGACCTACAAGTGGTATCAGAGCTTTGGCTCTTCTCCTTGTTAAAACCGAGTGTTTTAGGGTGTTTTCCGGGTGTTTGTAGTTTATGTTTTCTGGAAAAACTTGTTAAAATCGGGTTTTGTTTTGTTGTCGGTTTGCTGAAATATTCATATTTCTGGGTTTGTTCTTCTTATCTTCAATCGATATCTTAAGTGTTCTTGGTATTTTACACTTTTGATCTTAAAATTTTTAAATTTCAAAGTGTTTGTGTGTTGGAAGTTGTATTTTGATTAAAATATTGGGATCCTTACCTGGTTGGTGAAAACCTGCATGTTCAGACCTGAAAGATATGGTCTGAACATACTTTCTGCCGAAAGTTCTCACCAACCCATCAACTTTTCACCAACCTGTCAACCGTTGTCAACTGTGTCAGAACCGATCGAAAGATATCCTTCGAAGTCGAAAGATCATCTTTCGACCAAAGGAGGTTCGACAGATAGTCATCATTCGAGCATCCTTCGAAGTGTGAGACTTATCTTTCGTTCCAAGGAATATTTTCGAAACATACATCTTTCGGTCTTCTGCTCATTTTCGAAAGACTAGGATCCTTCGATTGGGAAGTCTTTCGAAGTCATCTTTCGTGTTCATCTTTCGGTCTACAGTACATTTTCGAAGGATAAGGATCCTTCGTTTGGAGAATCTTTCGAAAAACATTGTTCGACACTCAACAGTGATCTTTCGAACACTGTTGATCCTTCGAACAGGTGTTGATCTTTCGATCCTTGTTTGTTTAAGTCTAACAGTTTGTGTTTTCCAGGTCTTTCGATCAAGGATCTTTCGGCTGGTTGTTATCATTTGAAATTAACATAGTTTGTGAAAATTAAATTTTTAAATAGAAAACTTGTTTTCATTTTTAAATCAATTTTCACTTAATATATTAATTGTCATAAAATGGGAACAAACGGTCAGTGGGATCCAACCGCATGGACTCAAATAACTTCGACTCCACAATCATCAGCTATGCAATCTACGCAATCTACGTCAGATTTCGACAAAAATGCATGGATGCGAGCTATTGTCCCACCTCAAGCTGCAATGATAACTGCAAATCAATGGGCTTTGGTCACAAATCAAAGCAACAGCATTCAATCTATGATGCAGAATGACAGTGAAACTGGTACAAGCACAAAACCGCCAAAGTTAAATCACATCAATGATTGGGGATGGTGGAAAGAAAGGCTGAGAACTTATGTTCAGGGACAAGGTCAAGATCTATGGATGTGCTTCTTCACAGCCTTTGAAAATGAGCTGGAAGTTGCAGGATCTAATCCACAAACTTACAGCACTTTGTCTGAAGAAGATAAGAAGAAGTTTGAGTTAGAAAAGAAAGCATTCATGATTCTCACACAAGCTCTTCACAAAGACATTTACCACCAGTTTGTTTACTGCACGACTACTAAAAGCTTGTGGGATATGCTCACGTTACGGTGTGAAGGAAATGCTCAATCTAGAAAGATCAAGCAAGAATTACTGAAGAAAGAGTTTGAAGGATTTACGTGTTTGGAGAATGAGACTTTGGGAGAGTTATCTACAAGGTTCCATCATTTGTTGAGTGAGATGTTTGCTTTTAAAGTCACTGCCACTCCACAAGAATTGGTGAAGAGATTCGCTGATAGCTTACCAGCAAAGTGGAGCAGTTATCTTGAAATTCTCAAAGAAAACGGTGTTTTAGAAACAATCACCGTTTATGAATTAATTCAAAGATTGGAGAATAAGGATGTAGAAGAAAAGCTGAAGGCAAAAAGAACACAAACTCCTCAAAATCCAGAAATGTACTTTGGGATTGCAGGAGGTATCAGTGGAGAAAGACCAGCTTCTCAACACGCAAAGCTTCAAACAGCTTTCGTTTCTAACACCGGACCTTCAACAACAGATCAGTTTGATCCTTCAGCCTACACGATGTTTTCAAGACCGAATGTGCAACCGACAGCTCAGCAGCAACAACCGCAACAGCAGGGGTTTTATGGAAGCTCTTCAAACTTTCAAGCCACTTCTAATCCTAACACAGTTAGATTAGACACTTCCAACTTTTCCAAAGTCAGTGTCGAAGTAGCCAAGGAGCATATGGAGATGTTGAATACCTTGGTTAGTGCTTATAGTGGATTGATTGCAGGTCAGATTGGGAATGTCAATCTAACCAATGAAGATTATCAGCAAGTGGATAAAGAAGAGTTTGAAATGATGGATATTAAATGGGCTCTTGCTAGTGCAATTCGAAGAGCAAAGGAATTTATGGAAAGGACGGGGAGAACCAACTTGGAAAGCAAGAAAGATACCAAGTATGGGTTCGACAAGCAAGCTGTAACGTGCTTTAACTGTGGTGAACGGGGTCATTTCAAAAGGGAATGCACAAGACCAGCTCAGCATGGAAATCAAAATCCGTTCAGAAATCAAGGCAACCAGAACGGGAACAATGTTCGTACGTTGATACCTGTCAACAACCAAGGCCAAGCAGGGTCATCAAATACCAACCGGGGGCTGTTGGTTCAAATAGATGAGGGTTGTGATTGGTCACTTCAGCTTGGAGAAGGAGGAAATGGTGGAACAGCATGTTTTGCTGAAGTCGTAAAGGATTTAAAGCACGCCAGTGGTGGAGAATCTTCCACCAATGGTGCTGCATCTTCTGAAGATGAAGAAAGTTCTGGTTATAGTGGAAGCTCAGATGAAGAATCCTCCACTTCAGTAAATGATCATGTGGACGAGACATCAAGTGCGTCAGTCGATGCAGATATTGATGAGCTTTTGGAAGAAGCTGCAGCAGGAACTGAAAGAAGATCTAATTTGATGGATCAAGCTGCTTACTCTTCGTCTTCTCTCCATTCAGCCTTTATGGCTAATGTCGACAGTTCATCAGGTCAGGTATGTGTCGATGAACCCACTGTAGTTAGCTGTGAAAATTGTGATAGTTTAAATGTTAAATATGCTGAACAGGAAAGTCAGATTGAAATCCTATCCAAACACAATCAAGAATTGATTGTAGATCTTTCTAAAGCAGCTGAAGCTAACGTGTTTTTAACTAGAAATGAAAAGGAATTTAAAACAACAATTGCGTCATTAAGACATGATGTTTCAGAATTACAAAAAGCTGTTTTGCGAAAACAACATGCTAACAATGATCTTATAGACACAATTGAAAAGCAGATGGTAGAATTGGCAACCGCTCGATGTGAATGTGAAACAATCAAGCAGAAATTGGAAAGTTATTCCAATTCCCGCTATGTATTGGATCACATTATTGATGTTCAAAAGAAAAAAGGGGGATAAGAAGTGTATGGGATTCAAATCATGTCCTCCCCCAATGAATCACAATTACTCCAAATTGCCTGATGACGAGGATATGCCCCGTTTTGAACCTACTGTGCCACTCGGTCTAGATGACTTTGCAGCAGGCCTCGGGTTCACAACTGGTACATCATCCTCGGGCCAATCTGAAACTGAATCTGAATCTGAGAATGTGACAGATTCATCATGTGTTAAGGAACAGAGTCCTCCCACTGTTGAGGATGCTGATTCTTCGGATGATGAATCTGAAGTAATTGTGAAACAACAGTCTAACTCAGTTACAACAGATATTCCAATCGAGAATCACATCCTGTGTGATCCACCAGTGAAACCGAGTAAGACTGATATGTCAAAACCAATGGAGTCCCTTGTATCTAGCAGTGAAGAGAATAACTTGTTGTACACGCTCAAAGGAGATAGCAAAATCTACTCTAACAAAGATTTTCCAATTAAAAATGTAAATCAAGATTTAATTGAGCAAATTTTTGAAGGATGCACTGATAAGTTTTTGGGGAACAAAAGTGGCAAAGTTACTGTCACTCAATGTGATCCAATTCCGTGTGAACAAATTAGAAAACAGTACGGAAACCAAAAACTACAAGTTGAGCGAAAACAACAAGTCAATTCCGGAAAAGGTAAGGTACAGGGAAAGAAGGCTCAGAACAAGAATTTTCAAGCACCTAAGGTTCAACAACAATGGGTGCAAAACAAAAGAGCTCCTGTTAAGAAAAGAGAACCGAAAGTGAACTTTGTTGGATCCACGGGTTCAGACAAACTTGAAACATTTCAGGATAAATCTAACCTTGATTTTATAAAACAAGTTAGAATTTTAAAACGAAATGATCAGAATAACTACACCCAACACACCAACGGAGGTGATTTAGGTCCAAGCACGTCTAGATCACAAAGTTCATTGTCTGGTTCTCCGTCTGATCATCAACATGTTTCTCCGAGGTTTGTAGAGCGGAGAATGTGCTTTGAGTGTGGCACAATTGGGCATATTGTAAGATACTGCCCATACCTGCAAAAGTTGAAGGCAAAAACAAGTGCTCCCCAAGAAATCAATTACCAAAAACGTTCATTTTCCCCGAAACAAGACCCACGTGTCTTGAAAGAAAGGGAAAAGAAGTTAAAACAAAAGAATCAAAAGGTAATTGAAAAGGCCTTAAAATCAGAGGTCAAAGAAGAAAAACCTGTTCAAGCAAAACCTAAAACTGTAAAACCAGTAAATGTTAAAACAATTAATACAAATACTGGTAAAGGACAAACAACTTGGAAACAAAAACAGGTAATTCAGTCAGGGGGAGCACCACAGGTTCTTTTTCCTAATCATCAAGTGATTGAAATCACTTTTCTTGATGATCAAGGACGACCCAAGTCCACAAAGGCTTGGGTCCCTCTCTCCAACTAATTTTTGAGTGAGTGTGTAGGATATTCCAGGAGGAACTTTCGATAGTCGTAAGATTGTTGATAGTGGAGCATCCTTGCACAAAATAGGCAACAGAAGAAATTGCTGCCTTTGATGGAGAGAAAAAGGACAGGGAAACAGAAATGTCTGTTGAAAGAGATTGGAAGCTTCGACAAAATGAAAATCATTTCAAAATGTGAATGTTCAAGGCTTTGATCGGGTCCCCGGGATAGATTATAATCAAAATGTACGCACCTGCAGCACGTCTGAAGTTCAACAATCTACAAGATGAACGTGCAGTGTACATTTCTTCGTGGTGTGATTGAAGAGAATGTGTTTGTTGAACAAACTACACCGGGTGTGCGGATGCCTTGGAGTGGATTAAACAACCGCACACTACTTCTGAATGAGAAAGACTAAAACCTTCGCTGGTGCAATGTGGAAGACCAGCCGGAACCAAAGGTTTCTGATCTTGTTGCTGTGAAGAGATTTCTAAGTAGCTACAAAGAATCGACTTTGAAATCCACACCGGGTGGATATTCAGTTTGGGAGAGCTCTCAGATTCCTTGCAATGCACGATGCAGTTGCAGGATACGGTTTTAAATTTCTAATCTCTCCTATACTTGTCGATATTTAAGCTGCTTTGTGAATTATTATCTCGTACAGCACTCTTTGGCCAGACAATGCTGTCATGGTCCGCACCGCAAACCGACATGCCAACTGATTTTTCCAAAATTCGCTAAATCATTTCTGATTAAAACATAATTTTGGTAAACGGCATTGAGGTAAAACATGAGTTAACCAACATCGGAAAATCATTTTTGTAAATACCTTTGTGTTTTAAATTTATTTTAGTTTGTTGATTTTAGGGGGAGTAATCCAAAAATTTGAAAATCCAAAAACATCGAAAAATTTCAAAAACACAAAAACAATAGAAAAGCAAAAATGAGTTTCCTGGCGAGCAAAAGAGAATATGATAGTACATCAGTGGTCTGTCTAAACCTCTTTAAACCTTAAATTGAAAAGCGATAAGCAGCTCTATATAAGATGTATCGGTAGGCTCACAATCATTTTAAAGTGTGCAGGGTGATATAAACTTAAATCGACTGAAGACTGGGTGGGAACCATTCATTGGCATATGGTCTTAGTACCGAAATTTCGTTTGAGAGATTGCCGAGGTTCTGAGATATTCGGTCTTTATGCTGCTTATCATCTGGGTATCATGGTTGTATCTTTTACCGAAAAATAACGGGGACGCAAGTCTAGATCTTCCATGATACTATACATACGTGTACATACTGCATACGACCTCAATAAGTGATCAACAATCACATGTCCAAACAAATAAGTGATAATATATCACATTCATCCGGGAGTCAAGTTCGTCTCTCTGCTGTACGAAAGTACTGACCTGTTCACGGACTTGCTCCTGTGCCCTCATGCATCTGAAAATCAAGTTCCTCATCAATAAGTGATTATATCACATAGGGCTTGTTTTCAAACAAAAATAAGTGAGAATCTCACATCATATACGGTCAAACAGATGATAATCGGTATACTCACCGGTAAGATGAATCCTCGTGCATACCTTGATACGGGAATGTGTCGTGATGTGGATGAACACCGGTCGGTAAGTATAAATTATACCTTAACGTATCCCTTCGCCATGATTACAAATGATAAGTTGAGCTTTTGTGGACAACAATACCGATAATCGTTATAGGATGCTTATCTTAATGTTAACTAAAAGAACAACAAGAGCGTTTTGGACATGACCGTACACTGATATGATTCTCTTACCCTCGAAACTCGCAAAAAGAATGTCTGTAAATATTTATTTATTGTTTCCTGTTTATGCATCTTTGTATATATTTATTTATTGCTTTTCGTCTTTACATTTGAAAAATGAAAATTTCAAAAAGATTTTAGGTGTGTTTTAATTTAAACTTTATAAAATCCAAAAAGATTTTTCTTCAAGTTTATTTTTGATTGACCGATGTTGGAACTCGAGTCTATCCTACCCAAAATCCTGATCGTAAGCTGGAAAACAATTGCATCTTCATAAACAGTCGAAGTTAACGAGTTTTGAAAGTTAAAGGATTAAAATGAATATTTTTCTAAACTTTCAAACTGCTGTCGGTTGGTGTTTGATTGAGATTTGATCTCATAAGTGTCATTAGTTTAAATGTTAACTATATTCCAAGCGGTTGTTCTCATTATGCGTTTAGCTTTCTTGCATGTGCAGATGCTAAAGGTGAGGAGAACATGTTCGATGAAAAGCTTTGGAATGAAGACACGAAGTGGAGGCACTCAAAGGATAAAATCATCGAGTTGCCGCTGTCCCTTCATCAACACCACAAGGATCTGAAGAATTGACAAGTCAAAAGATTCACGAGCATGATTCAATGGAGAGTTCAATCTAAGGGGGAGTTTGTCAACACACTTTCTACATGAAACGGGGAGTTTGTTGATACACTTTCTGCTTACGACGCGTGAAAACTTTGAAGATCCTCCGACATGAAAGACATAGAAGACGAACCATCACGAGTAGCGTCCAAGGGGGAGTTTGTTGATGCACTTTGTGTGGACGCGACTCGGCTCGGTTCGACTCGGCCTTGAAGACTTGAAGACACGAAGATCGAGACAAAGCTACAGCCAAGGGGGAGTTTGTTGGTGCACTTGTGTCTGTACTTTGTCTGTATTTCGTCATGATACAAAACGATGTCTTTAATGTAAGGTTGATGTAAGTTTGACCAAGTCAACCATCCTCCTGGTTTGACTTGACCAAACAGTTAGAGAAATGTTGTAAGCTGGGTGTGTCGAAGGATGTGTCATCGAAGGATTGTTTTATATCCTTCGATGATGAGCTCGAAAGATAGACCACGAAGGATAGACCACGAAGGATATCATCCTTCGTGGTGAATGTGATCTTTCGAAGGGCTTTCTGGTCGACAGATGATCTTTCGATCAATCTGTCTGATCCTTCGACCAGACCTGCTGTGTCGGGTATAAATACCCATGTAGTGTGTTGTGTTCGAGAGCAGCTGGAGATAGAGAGATAAGGCAGAGAGAGACAGGAGCACACACACACACACTTTGAGAGTTTATAGAATACTTCTGTAAACATTGAGCTTGTAACCGGACCCTTCATTCGTATTAATACAAGTGGTGTTAATCGGTGAATCTTGCGTGTTGTGTTTGTGCTTGTTCTCGTATAAATTCTCGGTTGCATGCTAGCTTGGATTCCGCACTCGCTAGTGTGTTTGATATAACAAGGATAAGGTTTTATCTCATCCTCGAGAGGGACCTACAAGATCTCTAATGAAGGTATGACATTATCTCATCTAATGTATGCTGATGATGTTATGTTCTTGGGTGAATGGTCTACTCATAATATAAATAATCTAAGGCGATTATTGAGATGCTTTTATTTGGCGTCGGGGCTAAGAGTAAATTTGGAGAAATGCAACATCTATGGGATAGGGGTTGAGGATCATGAAGTACAGGGTATGGCAAACTTGTTAAGGTGTAAAAAAGGTACGTTTCCATTTAAACATCTTGGTATGATAGTAGGTGCGAATATGAACCTTGTAAAAAATTGGAAATCGGTGATTGAAGTATTTAAGAATAGGCTCTCATTGTGGAAAGCTAAAACATTATCATATGGTGGGAGGATTACGCTTATTAAATCGGTGTTAAACTCCTTGCCTACATATTTTTTCTCATTATATAAAGCCCCGATAAAAGTATTGGAGTCCCTTGATAGAATAAGACGGGTTTTCTTTTGGGGAGGGTCGGAGGAAAAAGCTAAAATGAATTGGGTGGCATGAGATAAAACTATTGCTCCGATGGAATATGGGGGTTTGGGTTTTGGCTCACTAAGGGATGCGAATTTAGCGATGTTGGCAAAATGGTGGTGGAGGTTTAAAACGGAAAAAAACGGTTTGTGGAGACGTGTTATATGGGAAATTCATCATAACTCGAGAGGATGGAAAGATATTCCAAGTAAAGTTTCTGTGGCCGGGCCTTGGAAAAGTATTGCTAGTATTCGAAATCTATTATTAACAGCCGATATCGATCTAAATATAGCTTCAAGTGCAGTCCTGGCTAATGGTAAGAATATATCCTTCTGGTTAGATTGCTGGGCAGATTCACAACCCTTTTATCTAAGATATCCAGACCTGTTTAAAGCTGAAACATATAAAGACTGTTTGGTACATGATCGTATGAAGCCTAATGGGTCACGGCTAGAGTTTAAGTGGGCTTGGAGGTCATCGGCTTTGGGTAATAATGAAAGCAGCCAACTTCAACAACTTTTGGGGCTGATTAATGGGCTGAATGGACCGAGAATTTCGAGTGGAGCAGACAAGTGGCTGTGGAAGTTTGATGGGTCGGGTATGTTTAATGTTGCGAGCATAAAAAAAATTCTGGGTACGGCTAATCGCGTGCGGCCTGCAAGGGTATTTGAATGGAACAACTGGGTCCCGAAAAAAGTGGGAATAGTGGCATGGAGAGCTGAAATTGAACGCTTGCCGACAAAGTGTGCCTTATTAGCTCGGAATATCCCGGTACAAAACCAAACGTGTGTTATGTGTGGAAATTATGACGAGACTAGTGAACACATTTTTGTTTCATGTCACTTTGCACAGTTGAAGTTGATATGGCAAAATGTTGCGATCTGGTGCTCGATTCCCCCGATCATTGCATTCGATATAAAGGATTTATTAACATTACATGAGATTAGTTCGGGCTCTACTAGGAAGAAGAAGGTGCTGTATGCGATCATTTTAGTAACGCTTTGGAGCATTTGGAAGTTGAGGAATGAATTAATGTTTCAACAAATAACACCGAATACAACTAAGATCCTAGAAGAAATCAAAGCTATGGCGTATTTATGGGTGAAGAACCGGTCTAGGGTGGAGTCACTCACATGGGAAGATTGGTGTAAATTCAAAGTAGGTGGTTAAGTAAGTTATGTAATTATGTAATTTGCTTATAATTCGGTGTAAAACTCTTGTATGTTTGGTGGTAGCATCCCGCTACAATAAATAAAATATTTTGTCGGCCGTTAAAAAAAAAAGTTTAAATGATTATCTATACCCACTGTCTTTCTTTTGAGATATAAAAAAGTTATTACCTGAACATTGGGGCTGGTCATTACATTCTATTACCCATCACACTAACAAAGCAATTATCATTTGACACATCATTCTATCAAATTCCATTGCATTTCATTCATCACACTTGCAACACCCATCATATTTCAAAATAAATATCACACCCAATCATAACTTAACAGCTCTACATCAAACGTTAAATCAACACACAACACACACTATTATCAAACCTCGCTCTGACCCGACCCGAACAAGGACCGACCTGAAAATTTTAACGTTTTGTTATAAAATTTTGAACACCGAAAAAATGGATCCCATTGAAAAAAATTCCTAGGTCCTCCACTGTTTAAGTGATACACCCCGCTCACGCGATGGTGGTGTATCGCACGGCCACCCCGACCCCCCCCCCCCCCCCTTAAAATTTAAAATATAATCTGTTTACTAGATTGCTTAAATTATGATCATTATCAATAAATATAATTGTTTTTATCTACGTGGCCGTCTTTCATTGGATAGATTAAGCAAAATTATCTTGGCCCAAAACCAACCCTAAATACTCACATGGGGAGACCAAACGAACCAACTGTGATCTATGTGGTCCAGCTTTGTGTTCACATTTGATTTTCTTGCATATAATAAGAACGATAAACCGATGCATGAACTTCGTTGAGCACTCAAATCGACATGATCTAGAAGGGATTGACTCTTTTTGTGAACTTTATGATATACATATACACGATCTTGCCACATGGACAATTTAGGGAAATGATTTGAGAGATCAGACAAGTCAATCCACATACAATAAGTGCATAAAACTTGTGGGACTTGCTAAATTCTCCAATGCGGTAGGTCAAGAGTGACACGTTTAATAATTAAAAACGATAATTAGCAATTTATAAAGATATAAAAGTATTAGATCTAGAAAATGTATCAAGTTTTAGTTAGTTATGGATTTTACTAAAATTTAAGTTTTATTTAATAATGATTACTTTAGAGGTTTTGGAAATGTATTATTTATAGATGAAATATGTGTGTTCAATTTAAAAAAATAATGATTTTTTAGTGAAACTTGTAAGAATGAAAGGTCTTGAATTTGAAATTCAATATCTACAAAGTATATGGACGGCAATAGTACTTTTCATCAATTGGCCGATATGGGCGGCAGAGGAATAGTGTCAGGCAGTTGTCTGGCACTCCCCTATTGGTTTAACAAATTTACGATTTTATCCCGCTTTAAAATTATGATTTTGTCATCAGTTTAAAATTATGTTTTTACCCCCACTTAAAAATAAATTTACGCTTTTGCTCCCAGCTAAATATTTCAATTTTTCCCCCGGTTCAAAATTACGATTTTGCCCCGTTTCAATTTACAGTTTTGCCATTAGTTTTTTCCCTTAAAATAATGATTTTGCCATCAGTTCAAAATTATGTTTTTACCCCACTTAAAAATAAATTTACGCTTTTGCTCCTAGCTAAAATTCCAATTTTGCCCTCGGTTCAAAATTACGATCTTGCCCCGTATTAATTCTTAGTTTTGCCATTAGTTTTTTTTCTCATAGCCAAGTTACGATTTTGCACTCAACTTAAATTTACATTTTCTCCATCGTTTTTGTTTGTTTTCTTGGTGAAATTACAATTTTGCCCTCAGTGTAAAATTACAGTCATGTCGGCAGCTTCCTGGTACTCCCCCATTGGTCCATTTAATTTATGATTTTATCCCTGAATTAAAATTATGATTTTGCCCTTAGTAAAAAATTACATTTTTCCAATCATTTTAGTTTTTTTAGCAAAACTATAAAGGTTTTTTTAGCAAAACTATAAAGGTTTTTTGTTTTAATTGGTTTAGTCGATTTAATTTTTTTTCGTGTCAAGGAGCTGCCTAACACTCGCTCATTAGTCCTGAAAATTACAGTTTTGCCCTGAGCCCAAAATTACGGTCTTTTCATCGTTTCTGTTTTTTTTCCTACCAAAATTATAGTAGTCTTTTTTTAATTGATTGAGAATTATTCGGCCATCGCCCCGCATCGCGGGCGGGACATCAACTAGTTATATTACGTAATATCAAATCAATATCAACTGTTGTAAGGGGTAGGGGCGCTCCACTAGTGATGGAATTTCACCACCTACAACATCCAATCAAGTTCGGTCATCGAGCTTACATCACTAGTGATGGATTTTAGTGTAAATGTTCATCACTAGTGATGCTTTTTTTTATTTTAAATTATAAATTAACAATAAAATTATAAATTGTAAATTTCATTTAAATAAAAAAAACAATATTTCTAGACATAAACAAAACTTACTCCTCGTCCGAATCCGGAAATTCCAAACCTAAAGAACATACAAGTTCAATTAAATCATATCTCAACCGAAAGTGAATTTCTTCATTGCGCAAGTATTGTTAGACATTTTCGGGAACATAACTTATGTAGGAAGATCCGGCACTCAATCTGGAGATATTGCACATCCATCTTCTTTAATTAGCATATATATATATATATATATATATATATATATATATGTGTATATATATGTGGGGGTAGGATCAAATACAAAATACCCTTAACCTAAGAAACGTAGGAACCAGTAATCTATTGACACATGGCATTTAAGCAATTTTCTAGGAGGGGTATAACGGTACTTTTACTCCTTTTCTGTTTTGGGGATAATTCATGTTAGATCAGTTGTGTATACCAGAGATAGTCCAATTAGGATAGTCCAATTAGGCCAATCAGTTCTTCAATGGCGTATTGCTGAGAGTACCAGAGATAGTCCAATTAGGTCAATCAGTTCTTCAATGGCGTATTGCTGAGAGATCAATCGGTTAGTTCAGGTATGAATTCAATTGCATCTTAATAGTAGATCGATCACTAGATCAATTAGTTCAAATGATCCTTCAATATCTTATTGATCGATTAATTATTAATAAGCAATTGAAGGATCGATCAATTATTTTAATTACGAATACAATTGCATTATCATTAGAGATTAATTCTTTCTGTTACGAACTCAAATGCAACTTCATAGAGATTGATTACTTCAAATGGCTGCTGTGGATACATGTGTTCATGACGATGGTGGTTCAGGAACGGATAATACGGATGAAGTTCAGAATGTAGATGGTTTGATTTGTACTTATCTTCTTCATTATATTATTATCACTGTTATGTAGTTTAGGTTTTTTAGTTGAATTTCAGAGTTTTTGGTTTATGTTCAGGTGTTGATGTTAATGTTCCCAAAAGACGTCGTGTTGGTATTGAACGTATCTCCCCGAGAACTGGGTTACCTTATTACATACCTGATGTGCCTTTGTCATCTAGACCTGTAATAGGTATGATATTTTCTTCACTGGAACAAGCTTGCCAGTTTTATGAGAATTATGCTAAACTGGGAGGTTTCACTGTACGTAAGAACACACAAACTACCAATCGTGGTGTTATTAGCTTGAAGTATCTTGTTTGCTCAAAAGAAGGACATAAAATATTTAGGAGAATTAACACTTTGAAAGATGACAAAGAAAGTGGTTCTAAAGAAAAACAGATTAGAAGGCGCCCTTCAATCCGTACAGGATGTCTAGCACATTTACGTTTACAAATATGCGAGACAAACAAGTATAAGGTGTATAGTTTTGTTGAAAGGCATAACCATGAGTTAGTTGACGCTGATGATTATCATTTGTTAAGTGCTGCTAGGAACTTGTCCTACAACAAAGAGCAGTTAATTTTTGATTTATCAAAGTTAAATATCGGACCTATCAAGGCTTTTAATATCATGAGAACACATTTTGGTGGGTTCGAAGAAGTTGGCGCAACAAAAGTTGATTGTAAGAACTTCAAGAGAGATATTAATCTCTTCATTGGCAAGCACGATGCTCAAATGGTTATTAATCGTTTAGAGCTAAAAAGGGATTTCTTACCCGATTTTTCATGTGAGTAATTTAATCTTGAAGAAGGTGTTCTTGGTGGGTTATTCTGGGCTGACCAAGATATGAAACGCAATTACCTTGTGTTTGGAGACGTTGTATCGTTTGATTCTACATTTAGGTCCAACAAGTAAGTTTACATTGATATTTTTATAAGCAGTATGATATTGTTTGACGTTGTATTATTAACTCAACTCATTAACTTGTGCTGTTATTATGAATATTATCAATAGAACTTATTATCTGGTGTTATTTTTATGATGAATATCAACACAGCTTATTAACTTGTATGCTATCTATACCTGTTGTTGTTTGTTGTCTGTTATTCAATCTGTCTTATGTTCTGTCAACATATATGACATGGTTTTTGTGCCATTTACGGGAATTGACAATCATCATCATAATGTAACGTTTGCTGCTGCTTTATTAGCAAATGAAACCGCTGATACGTATAAGTGGTTGTTAGAAGTATTCAAGAAAGTTTTTGGTAGTGCTCCTCGTGTTGTTGTCACCGACCAGGACGCTGCGATGAAGAAGGCTATAGCAGAGGTTTTTACGACAACTAGGCACCGGTTGTGCATGTGGCACATCATGATGAAAGTTGCAGGAAAGGTTCAAAATGTGTTCTTAATTATTACTTTTTATTTATTTAATACATGTGTGTTTTTGGTTTTTTGTATTACGTAATCACTGAAATGTGCATTGTGCATGTATGTGTGTTTATTTCACAACTTTAGGTTGGGAAACCCTTAAAAAAAGACAAGACATTTAAGCAACGCATATGTAACATTGTCTGGACTGATTTGATCGAGCCTGTTGAGTTTGAAACCAAATGGATGGAGATGATTAGTGATTTTAATCTGGCTAACAACACATGGTTGACTGACATGTATTCTTTGAAAGCTGATTGGATACCAGCTTATTACCGTCATGAACACATGTCGGGTCTTATGCGAACAACTTCCCGTTCTGAAAGTGAAAATCACTTTTTTGGACAAGTTGCTAACAGTAGCCTCACGTTGGTTGAGTTTCTAAGCCATTTTGAGACTGCCATGGAAGCACAAAGATATGCACATCGTAAGAATGACCATGATACAAGGAATACAGTCCCTGAATGGCTTACTGAGGAGGATATAGAGAGAGAGGCTGACAAGATATACACTAGGAACATTTTTAATGATGTACAAGACGAGATATATGCTTCTGTGCACAAATGTACATCGAAGAGTTATACTGAAGCTGGTGATTTTATAAAGTTCTTCATAAAGGACTTACAGTTTCAAGGTTCAGGTTTGTTTGAGGTATACAAATTAATTATTCAATTTATTCTGAATAAAAGGTTTTTTTAGAACTGAATTATTTGTTTTGTCATGATAAAACAAATTATAAAACTGTTGAGTGTTGTTATACTGCTACTATGTTTTTATTTATTAGCACAAACTTTTACATCGTGCTGTTATTTGTTTTTGTAGCAACACAACATGATTAATTGTGTTGTTTTGTTCTGACTTTGGTTTAATACAAATATTAAATGTTCATCACGGTGTTGTTATTTGATTAGCCTTATCTTTGTTATGTCTAGGTATTGTTTCGGGAGAAGGATATGATACTTCAATGTAGCTGCAATAGGTATGAGCAATATGGACTGTTATGCAGGCATGTATTTTGTGTCTTGAGGCTTTGTGAAATAACAGTATTCCCAAAAAATTATATAATGAAGAGATGGACAAGAGATGCTGTTACGAACAATAGTTATCAAGGTTTTAGCAACAAACCAGCTTCTAATGACAACGTTGAAGGTGTACAAGGGGTTGTGCGTGAGATTATGTTTGGGAATGATTATATTGTTAATCGTTTGGTAAACAACATGGAGCAGTTGGTAATATACAGGGATCAAGTGAAACAACAAATGATTAAAGTTGATGAATGTATTGGCGTTCCACAACCCATACCAAAAAAGGATAGGATTGCAAATTTGCTAGGATTTAATCAACCTACTGAAGATACCATACGTGCTCCTGTTGGTATTAGGACAAAGGGTTCTGGTTCTAAGAAACGATTCAAATCCTTTCATGAACAAGCGTCAAAGAAATCAATAAGAAAGCAAAGAAGATGTTAAATTTGTGGTTCGGATGACCATGATAGGCGAACTTGCAACAGAGGAAATGGTGAGAACCAACCAAAATAGGATGTTATGTTTTAATATGTTTCTAGATTCAAGTAATGTAATAAGGTGCTGGTATGACAGTTTTGGTGCTAATATTCATGTACTTTCTTGTCTTTTTTTTTTTTTTACATTTTGTTTAGTACTGATAAAGAAATATTATGGATTTTATGTTCATTATTTCAGTGGTTGTCTTGCTAACATAAATATGGATCTCTTTATATATGTTATCTATTATGAGTGTTATTTACAAACCACGTTATTTTGTTATAGAGCTCGTTTAAAAGCTCGAACGAGCCGAGTCTTAACGAGCCCGAGCCCGAGCTCGAGCTTGAAATAGAGCTCGTTTTGTTATCGAGCCCGAGCTCGAGCCTGAAATACAAAGCTTGTTTAGGCTCGTAAAAGCAGTAAAAGATCTGTTTTTCATTGTTCTTGATACGTAACCTACATGGTGGTGTTGATCGGTAACCTAAAGGCGGTGCTGATATGTAACCTACAAGGTGCTGATATGTAACCACATGGTGCTATTGTTCTCGAGCTCAAAGAAGTAGGCTCGAACCGAGCCGAGCTCGAGCTCGAGGTTCATAAAAACCTAACGAGCCGAGCTCGAGCCTGGTCGAGCTCGGGCTCGGCCCGGCTCGTTTACACCCCTAATAACAGAACATACATACATCATACTGCATTTGTTTAACCATTGGATTGCTTGCATGTTCATTTTATTCACCATTATATGCATCGAAAGTAAACAAAAACACAAACTTCTAGAGTGTGTTAAGTCATAGTGATCAAGTTTTGAACCAACACAATAACATGCACAACAACAACCATGTTCGAAACTATATAGCACTTTCTACCCTTTCTTTTATCCTTTCAAATCGGCTTTTCTTCAGTGCTTCCTTCTCCTCATCACGTACCTTTGCAAACTGACGAACCTCGGCCACAATAGCATCCTTTTGTATGTTAATATCTGACATTAGTATTTTTACAAGATACTTCACCCTAAGATCATTTAGTTGGCCCCTTTGACCTTCTACTTCTTTTAATAGTCCACATAACCAGACCTTGATTGGGGTGCATTTGTACGTCTCCATATGACGCATTACAAAAATACCACAATCCACAGAATTGTAATGGGTCCTCCACGGCATTTCTAAACGTACTGGTTTACACATTTTCAACTCTGATGCAAGTGGATGGCCGACTATTTCCAAGTAGCTGCACAATGTTTTTTGCTGCATTTGTATAACAAGAATTTGTTATAATCATATGAATTTTAAATACAATAAAACTACAAGAAAAGAAAAAGATAATCTCACCATGATTTGTGGTCGTTGACCATACTTTGCATCAAAATCAGCTTTAGAAGCTAGATTGTCAATAACATGAACTTGTGGCTGTGTCAGATTGAAACAAATGACATAGTAGTGCTTGGAATACAATATTGGGATAAACAGTAGGTCAAAACCAATAATGGTTTTTTTCTCAGTGTCCCGCAAAATTCTATCCATGTTAGTATTGAAAGTCTTGATTCTTTCTTCCTCCTTGACTGTTATATCAAAATCTTTATCGCCCTGCAAAATTAGTATTACTTTCATCAACTTTCAGATATTTACATAAACACAAAATTGATTTGTTTCCAATAACTATTAATGATATGTAGTCTACAAGGTGTTGATATGTAGTCTACTAGGTGTTGATATGTAACCAACACAGTGGTGCTGATATGTAACCTACACAGTGGTATTGATATGTAACCTACCAGGTGCTGATATGTAACCACACGGTATTGTTTATGTAAGCGAAAAGATGGCACTATTATGTAATCTACAAGGCTGTGCTGATATGCAACCACAAGTGTTGTTGTGTAACCTAAAACTTACCAACATATTACAGTAACAAAACATCCTTTTTGGGTCTTTTTTGTTACGGAATTTGTCCTCACTGTTGAGCACTGCAGACCAACAATCTAACACACTTATGTAAACCTTCAGCCCTGGATACATTGTCTCGAGCGATACCCTTGGCACAATTATCCCATGTTTCGTTTCAAACACAGTATTCCTGTTTATCAGCATAACTTATTATAAACAAAAACAAATTTAAATGAAAACCACTAATATATTTATATATATATTATTCATACCAAACATCTTTGTTGGCAGCGAATATGGTTTCTGATACGTTAATTTCGGCCTTTGACCATCTTGTTGCCAAACTGACCTTCTTTCGAGTAAATGGTGAACGCAAGATAGCAGGCAAAGTTTTGTTACGTGTAGGACGAGTTTCTTTTATCTTTGATATTTGTTTCACAACACTTATAGGTAATGGTGCCAATATTTGATTTGGTGGTGTTTCCATTACCACTTCTTGTTCATCGAAACCGTCATCAGTACGCAAAATTGGCATTTTTTTCAATAGCCTTGCAACATTCACATCATCATTATGCTTTGCGGTGCCATCTCTTGTAGGTGTGTTGGTATAGTCGGCTTCATCTAGTGGGGTAAGTTGTGACATGAAGTCAAAACTCGGCTTGTCAGATGGTTTTGCTTGGTTAGTTTGTTTTCTCTCTAAAATAGCGATCTTCATAAAGGCATCTTTTTCTAGTTGTTCCATTGTTAAAAAACCAATCTCCTCTTCTGTTGATTCACTCAACGACATTCCCGCCTGGTTGTTTATTTCTGTAGCGTTTTGAACCTTGTTGCCAGAAACATCCCTTTTCTTGTCTCTGTATTTCTGTAAGTTTATCTCCCATTCGAGTGCTACTTGTTTTATCCCATCATCATTTGGATATTTATCTATCCCCCTCGTTATGAGACCCTCAACTTCTATCATGAGACCCTCAACTTCTGTCATCAGTTTATCAATTTGTCCTACCTTCTTCTTAATTAAAATTCTTAACTCCTTAAATAAGCAAAAAAAAAAGTTGATGTTTAGACATAACTTTTATGAAAATTTCATCATATTAACATTACTCACATTCTCATTGGTAGGGTTCGCAGGTGATGATACTAAATCATATGGTTCATATGATGAACTACCTGTGAACACATTATAATTATTCAATCAAATAACATAATTTTACAACAAAATGTGTTGTAGTGAATAATCAAAGGGATCCTCACCTTCATTTGTCTGTAAAAGCAGTAAAAGATCTGTTTTTCATTGTTCTTGATACGTAACCTACATGGTGGTGTTGATCGTAACCTAAAGGTGGTGCTGATATGTAACCTACAAGGTGCTGATATGTAACCACATGGTGCTATTGTGTAACCGACAAGATGGTGCTGATATGTAACCTACAGGGTGGTACTGATATGTAACCTACAGGGTAGTGCTGATATGTAACCTACATGGCGGTGCTTATATGTAACCACAAGGTGCTATTATGTAACCTACAGGGTGGTACTGATATGTAACCTACAGGGTAGTGCTGATATGTAACCTACAAGGTAGTGCGGATATGTAACCTACATGGCAGTGCTGATATGTAACCACAAGGTGCTATTATGAAACTGACAGGGTGGTGTTGACATGTAACCACACGGTGCTATTATGTAACTATGTAACCTATATGATAGTGCTGATATGTAACATACAAAGTGGTGTTTATATGTAAATGACAAGGTGGTGCTGATATGTAACCACTAGGTGATGTTATGTAACATACAAGGTAGTGTTGTGAATACAAAACGAAATTATTTAATCAAATAACATAACTTTACAACAAAATGTGTTGTAATTCCATAATCAAAAGGATGCTCACCTTCATTTTCTGTAATAGTAGTGCCACAACCTTCTTTTTCATTGTTCTTGACGCCCTCTTTGTCGATCACATTTTCTTCATCTTTTAATCTAATAGCCTCTTCCAAGTGACTAAGGAAAGTATAAGTGTTAGCGAACAAGTCATCTTCAAGGTACATAAGTGAAACCGTCCCATAGTGTTGTATCGCTGGTATAGTTGTCATCAAGGATTTTCCTTTCTCATGAGCATACACTAACTGTAATAGATGATTTTTTGAGTTAAAACATGAAATAGAAAATATAAAATACGTTAAGTTGATAAGAACAATATAATTACCGCCAAGAATGTCAATGGGCCATTAAAATGTTCCAAACCACTCCATCCTGCCTTAGTATTTTTCAATAAAGTGACAATGTAGCTACACCAATCCAAATCTTTAATGTCAACATCTGTTGTTACAGAGGGTAGAAACCTCATTAACACCGTTGACCCTTTTGTAGTTTCACCCATTATTGTGTTAAAAACTACTAAGAAGTTCAGCTTGAATATTCTTCCACTCTCATCTGATGCTTTGATTGTCTCAATGACTTCTTTTACCTTTTTTAGCTTTGATCTAGGTCCGTATTGATTTCTAAACTCGGCTATAACAGGGTCACTATAACTCGGTTTACCCATTTCAACTACTTGTTTATCTCCCATAGGTATGCCAAGTACATCTCGGACTAACTCACGTGTTATTTCTATTTTGCAGGTTCCTATATCTAAGCTATTGCTTTCAACATCATAGTTAGTTACAAGCCAATACCCCAAACATGTAGGAACCATGTGCACGTCTAATTGAAGAACACTTGAGAACCCTATTTCTTCAACAACTGCCAATTGTGCAACATTTAAAGATTGAACCATTTCACAAAAGTTTGCTGGGCAGCTCCTTGTTCTAATTCTAGTGGTTGTGATATCCTTGTAAACATGTGGTCCGTCATTGTTCACCTTTCTTTTCCCGTTTTTACATCGTTTCTTAGGTGATTGGATATCATTATCTTTCTTAGGTGATTCAAAATCATCATCTGACCCATTGTCATTCACTGGCTCCTTCCTTTTCTTTGTTTTGGCTGATGCTACATAACAACACAATGAAATGGCTTACATGTGTATTATACCAACCTTATAAAGAAATAATTATTACAATCATCAAATTAAAGTCATATAAACATTGTTTACTTTTTGTTACAATCTGACAAGATGAAGAGAGTTGTTTATGTGGCTGGTCCTCTTTTTTGTTAACACTAATTCCTGCAAAGTGTTACCAGCACAACATTAGTAAAAAAAAAAAACAAATTACCCTGATATATAATCACATCTTCTTTTACCTTTTGGCATGGGAGTTTCAAAATCATCATCTGAATCATGTTGTTCACATTGTCGCTTCGCTCTTTTTGAATCTGATGATAATTAACACAATCATTCAAAATTTAAATCAAGTTCATATCATCCTAAACATTTAGTATTATCAAACATCGGTTTTCAATATAACAGCACAACCTAGTCATATAACAACACCTCTTGCTCCATTTATCAACACAACATAACAATAACACATACTCTTCGTACATCCGATGACTCATAACACCATAACCCACACAATAAATTCAACTTTTAACGACAAATTATTCGCTTACATAGCATCAATAAAGTGGTGATAGTAACAAAGGTTTTAAACAACTAAAAACACTAACCAGAGATCTAAGCTAGTGATATAACACCATCACAGAACATCAAATCCTATTTATTAACATCATAAACAACATTTATCAGTCTATCAGGTAACAGTACCAACAACACATTTATGAATTTCATCATATAATCAACACCATATAATACACCACCTTAACAACACCATATTAATCAACACAACAAAAAGCCTAAATCAATCCATATAGTAAAACCCTAACGGAAAAACCTAAATCAATCCATATAATAAAACCCTAAGCTAGTATAACAAAAAAATTGAGTAGAATCAGTAACTAGTACCACATTGCACAGTGTTATCTTTCAACATTTCGATTTGTTTCTCACGCTTCTTCTTCTTCTTAAGGTTGATAAGAAACTTTCTCCCTGAAAACTCAATTACATGAGAATCTCAAAGCCCTAAAACTAAAAATAGTTGAATCTAATCAATCAACACAACTTACTGAATGAATCTTGTAATTTTCTGAAAGGTTTCATCGCCAATTTTTGAATCTCATCTTCGAATGCTAAGATTGAATCGCTCATTTCACTTTGATTTCAGTCACACTACGGTGTTAACAGAATGGGAATTTGATGGGAGACCGTTGGAGTTTGAAGGGGTTGTTTTATTTATACAATTCCCATTCTACCCTTTTCATTAAGAAATAGGAAAAGGGAGACGCAAATTAGTAGTAAATTTCATTACAGCCGTTGATTGCGAGGATGGAGGGCTTAGATCGTTTCTCACCATTTGTAGGTTAAGAGTATTTTGTACCGGAACCATCCCCTATATATGTGTGTGTATATATATATATAGGGGAAGGATCCACTAAAAAGTGGATTTTGCCTAAGTAGCCTAAGAAGGATTGTGATGATGACATGTGGCACTCCTAATAAGTAGGAATGAAGGGCATTTTGGTCCTTATAAATAGGAGTGAAAATGACATGTGGCACCCCTTTTGTTTTTAAAAAATATAAACAAAAAAAATCTAGTACAAAAAAATCTAGCACAAAAAATCTAGCACAAAAAATGTAGTACAAAAAATATAGCACAAAAAAATCTAGTACAAAGAAATATAGCACGAAAAAATTTAGCAAAAAAATGTAGTACAAAAAAATCTAGCACAAAAAAATTGAGGAAAAAAAATTTAAAACAAAAAAATTCAGCACAAAAAATTTAGCACAAAAATATAGTACAAAAATTCAGCACAAAAAATGTTATATAACATAGAAATACAACACATTTAAGTGGGTTTTTTTAGTTTTCATATTTTATATAGCAATATGGTACTCAAATTAAAGATAAAAAGACGCTCGATTTTACGGTGAAATTTTTATGAAAAAATAATGCCGTATAAAAAAGTTATGAACGTTTAAAAAATGAGGGTGAAATATGCATGTGACTTGCATGTGGAGAGAGAAAGTCCATAAATAGGATTTTCCCAAGATACCCTTGCACTCCTCCTTTTTCCTACCCTTTCATCTTAACCATTGATTTGAAAAATGAATGGTTAAGATTCCTTCTTAGGCTACTTAGGCAAAATCCACTTTTTAGTGGATCCTTCCCCTATATATATATATGTGTGTATATATATGTGTGTGTGTATATATATATATATATAGGATCAGGATCAATACAGAACTCAATATTTTTTAAGAACTTGCAGAACTATTTATAGCCACTCATTTTATTTCATTTAAAGAACGATGATATCTAACAAGGTGGAGAAAAAAAAGGAATATATTTGGAGGTTATTTGAATTCAATTAAAGCCTTTTTACGATTATACCCTTAGAGCACTCACATTCAATCCATCAAATAATGAGAGAGGAGGTTTTTATATTATAAAGGGTATAAAAAGTGGTTGTGAGTGGAGGAGAGAGAAAATGTTACTGTTCATCTGTATATTTGGGGGGACACTGTTCATCCAGTATAATTTTTTTAATATATATTGAAAGTGGTTGTGAGTGAAGGAGAGAGAAAAATGTAATAATAATATTATTTAATTGAAAGGAGAGAGAAAAAGTATTTGTTTTTAGTGGAAATATATTGATATAGGAGTTGTTTTTTAGTGGAATGTATGTATAATTTGATGGATTGAATGTGAATGCTCTTACACCATCTATAACTAACTCCTCAAAATTTCAATTAATTACAATTTTACCCTAATATATTTCCTACCATTGATTAATAGATCAATGGCTCTAAAGAGTTTTTAATAGTTCTTAATAGTTCTGTGAGTTCTGCATTGATATATAGGATCAGGATCATTACAGAACTCAATATTTTTTCAGAACTTGCAGAACTATTTATAGCCACTCATTTTATTTCATTTAATTTTTTCTTTATTCTCTTAATAAAGGTTATAAAAGTAAATTTCTCTATCCCAAATCATCACATGTTTTTATATCTCCTCATTTCTCTCAAACTAGATTGACCATATTAATTAGTGTGGATGGTGTATATTGAATTTTTCCATTTTCACAGGAAATCGTTTTCATCTTCATATTTAATATTTAATGGTCTGAACCATACACTTTACAATTTTAAAGGGGGTAATAGACTTGAGTAACAGTTTAAGTGACCAAGAGCCTTGTTAGAAAAGAATTTTATAGCAATCATGTTATATAACTTCAATAGTGTACATATGCATATGATATATTGACATATATATGTAAATGACATTGTAGCAATCATGTTATATAACTTCAATAGTGTACATATGCATATGATATATTGACATATATATGTAAATGACACATTTACATTACATATATGAAATTCACTTACTTGCATATATGTAAGTTATCTATTCATATTATATTTACATTTTTACACATTATTTATATAGTAAATTATGACATAACTTGTGTCTTGAAATACCAAATTAGTTGTTTTAAGAAACACAAATCCCAGATGTATATGACCTATTCATTTAACAAATACAATAGTATTTACATATATGTAATATCATATTTACATATATGTAATTCGCATATTTAGACATAAAATTCAATTATTTGCGTATATGTAAGTGATCGATTCATATTGCATTTACATTTTTACATATACTTATATAGCAAATTACCACATAACATGCGTCTTAAAATACCAAATTAATTTGTTTTAAGAAACATAAATCCCAAATTGTATATGACCTATTTTTTACGAAGTATATCGTCTATCCTGATCAAAACTTAGAACACAAAATTTGTGCTTTTTCATGACATCAAATCCATTTCAATAAAGAATAAACAACCATTTAGACATATGTAGGCATAAAATCCTAAGAAAGGAAGTGAAATTTAAAGTAACTGCATATATGATTATACTTGAAAAAAAAAATTACACCTATGTGATTAATAAAGTAAATCGTTCCACGTCATGTTCTATAAAACATGAATTATAAGAAAACTGTTACATATATGTTACAAACACTTGCTTCAAAATCAAAAAAAAAAAAAAAAAAAAAAACCTTATACGAAATTCTTTTTTCAGACTTCAGCAACGATCACAAAACCCCAACTCTAGACTCCATTTAATCTATACTATATAATAAAAGAAAACATTTTGGGGACACATGTCGCTTTATGAGGTGGTCTCAATTAAAATTTGTAGAAGATATTTTGATGATAAAGATAAATGATAAAATTAAAAGATTTTGATGATAAGAATAAGGATAACTGATAACCATATATTAATTAATAAAATTAAAAACTATATATTAACGTTTTTATTATTTATAAAGATAAAGACAGTTTTAATTGTTTATATAAAAGTTTATAATCTTTATCTTTATTTACTATCTAATAACCGACGGGTCGGGTTATTTTAATATATGAAATTATACTTATTAAAAATAAAAACACTTTAATTGCATTAAAAATAAAAAAAAAACAAGTTACAATCCACGTCATCACTCAACGTTAGCATCAAATAAAAGGGAAAAAAGAAACAAAAATCCACATCACCACGGTTACCTATGAAATGGATGAAAAACCCCTTAATTTTAATGAAAAATGAATGTTGAGTGATCTGATTACAACACTTTTGAAAGTTGAGTGACCTAATTAAAACACTTTTAAAACTTGGTTACTATTCTACAAAGTTACCCCATAATATATAAAGTTATATTTATTCAACCCGTGTAATACACGGGGTTATAATCTAGTATACTCATAAAATAAATATATCGATAAAGAACGATGATATCTAACAAGGTGGAGAAAAAAAAGGAATATATTTGGAGGTTATTTGAATTCAATTAAAGCCTTTTTACGATTATACCCTTACACCATCTATAACTAACTCCTCAAAATTTCAATTAATTACAACTTTACCCTAATATATTTCCTACCATTGATTAATAGATCAATGGCTCTAAAGAGTTCTTAATAGTTCTGAAAAAATGTGAGTTCTGCGTTGAACTCAACCATATATATATATATATATATATATATATATATATATAGTATTTAAGTGTATATATAAATGATATATATATAGTGTTTAAGTTTTTTTTTTAAATCCCAAACGGTTAAAAAATAAACGTTCATAATGATCCAACGTTCAAAAACTCAACGTTCAAATCCATTTCTCACACGTGATCACGAGCACGCGTTACCACATCAACAAGTGAAACGATGCAGCGGCGGCGGTGTTTAACGGCAATCAACGCGTGGTAACTTGGCCATAGCGTGATGCCCCGACCCCTCTAAGCAACTTAATTTTTTTATGAATACCAAAGGACAAAGGGTAAACTGTTTAGTTAATTTAAATCCTTATTTATAACTCGGTATGTATTTTGTTCACTAAAAACACAACTCACGAACTCAACTTATGCAAAAATTAAATTTGACCGAGGCCTAATTAGCACATAAGAATGTACGTATATAACGTGTCTTTACCAAATTTTTATTAACATACTTTTTATGTTTAAACTTCCATTTGTTACAACCTCGCATGTGAGTTTTTGGTTGGCTTGTCTTTACGAACTCTTTATTAACATACAAAGACAAGTCAATTCACATAATCAAATTTGTATCAATTCTTATGTGCTAATCATGTGCCAAAAAGTATGTTTATATAAAAGTTCGTAAAGGCAAGCTATATATGTTTAAACTTCTATCAAACTTCTAGCGACGAAGAAAAGTGGGTATTTTTGTCATACTAGTTTTTTACATTCCAATTTCATTTCTAGATATATCAACCAAGCATATTCCAAGTTTTTAATGAATTAATTTCAGGAAAAAGTTCAAATACATAGTCTTTTAAAAGTAGAAAGTCGTAGAAATGGTATCAAACGGACTCCGATTGAACTCATTTTAGAAGCATTGAAATTGTATCGTCGAACTCTATAATCTTGGATTTTAGTTTTTCGCTCTTGGCATTTTAGAAGTTTTGTTTAGATCATTGTTCATTTTTATTTGGCATTGTGTTTTTTTCGTCATTATGTCTTTTGTTTTCGATTGATTGTATTTTTTTCCTTATCATTGGTTTATATTGTTAAATCTGGGTATCAGATCAGAGAGATGAATACAAACAGTATTCACAAATTTCTTCTATTAATTTTGTGTGAGTGAATATAAATTATAGGTTTTAATGACTAAAAACAATTTAATCCTACTAGGACTCGTGTTCTTATTCATACTTATCCCTAAACAATTAGAAACTAAATAAAACTAATACATAGGATAATTCAATTAATAATTAAAAACATTTAATTACTATTTACTCGTTTAGTCTTTCGACTTTAGATCTTCTTCAAACCGTCCATTGGGATCTTCCGAACCTCCCTAGTTGATGTTGTAATTTTATCACATATTTCTTGCCATTATGTTATATTCACGATGCATTGCGTCTTTGTATCCATCCAGCGATTCATTGTGTCTTTTTTCCTTATCATTGTTTTATATTTCTCGTCGTTGTGTTATATTTTGTGAATCATTGTGTTATATTTTACGATCCATTGCATTTTTGTATCCTTCCAAAATTTATGAGACTTTGTGTGATAACTTTACCCTTAATTCCAATTCCTTTACTAAGGGGCTGTTTGACAACTTCTGAATGGTTAAATGTTGAACCAGTAAGAGGTCTGAATCATTAAGTGTTGAACTAGTAAGAGGTCTGAATCATTAAGAGACAATATAACGCTTAACCGTTCAGAGGAAAATGTCTTACCAATTCAAGTTAGAGGTCTTAACCATTCAGACTACGTATAATTCTTAACCATTTAGAGACCCTTAATCATTAAGTGTTGAACCAGTAAGAGGTCTGAACCATTAAGAGACAATATAACGCTTAACCGTTCAGAGGCAAATGTCTTACCAATTCAAGTTAGAGGTCTTAACCATTCAGACTACGTATAATTCTTAACCATTTAGAGACAAATGTCTGAACCATTCAGAAATTTGCTCGCGAAACAAACAGTTTAAATCATTAAGTGTTAAACCTGTAAAAGGTCTGAACCATTAAAAGCTCCATTAAAAAGTAAACAAACAAGCCCTAAATTCTAATTCCAATTTAAAACATTTCGGGAATCAAATAACAAGTCTTTTAAAAATTCAAAATAGTTAGGCTATAAGGTGTGGTCATGACCCTAATGACCATCATGACCCTCCACGTCAGTGTCATGTCACCCACCTCTAATCTACAAACCAAAACCACTAACCTAAGGGTGTGGTCATGACCCAACCACTATCCCCTTATTTATTTTAATGTATCTTTGTCTAAAGATTAAGAAAATGATTACTTGAAAAATGGAAAGGAGGACCACGGTTGTCATGGTTTAATCCATGCAAACCATGGTGGATTAGGGAATGGGGTGGTATAGCCTTCCATTCATGTTCCTACGTGGTGAATCATGTCCCAATCATGACCCCCACACCCTTTAGCCTTATAGATGAAAAGTAATATTTTGGTATGTAGATTACATAAAGCTATCATCATGTCTTAGCAAATTAATTAATTGATTCTCTCTATTATTTATTTGTTTTATCTTTCCCTTAACTAAATTCCTTTATATGAATTCACATGGATAATTATTTTTTAGTATACATAGCTTATTTATTAGGTCATGAAATGTACTCTAACATATTAGATGTTAACGATAACATGACATGATATGTTAAATATATCTTAAAAATTTAATTTAAAATGTTAAAAATATTTTAAAGATGTGTAGAAGCTATTACAATAAAAAAATCACTTTAGTAATTTTTTCTTTCTATCATTTTTAATGTTTTTTTAATTTTTTTAATTTTTTTTAGTTTTTGAATTTTTTTTTATTAAAAAGGCTTCTACATGTATTTATATTCAAAAACTCCGAATTTATTTTCAACAAAAAATGATTTTTAACATGTTAAGTTGAATTTTTAACATGTTAAATGAATGGTTCCCCGGTTCCACACTTTTTAGTGTTCCTCCTTGTGGTGTGCATGGTTCGGTCAATTCGACTAATTATAATATCCAGGAAAATCGGATCCTAAAAACCTAACTCATTTTGTAAACTAGATCCTAAGCGAAAATAAATGAAAATTGAGTATATTTACTATTTATATTATTTTATGTTTTTACGTAATTATTTAATTAAACTCGAGTTAAAAAACATTAATTTTGTTAATAAAACTAAGTTAGTATTGTTAGTTTAATAAACGGAAAAGGAATAACCAAGTTTAGAACTAAAATTATTTTATGTTTTGGCCACAATCCCAACGCCTCACCACCCCACGCACCAGCGCACACCCCGTCCACTCGCCCTACATGCTGACCCACACGCCCCACCCTTCTCTTCTCTACCCGATGCAACCCACCAAACCCGATTAACCCGACCTTGCGAGAACTCCATTATTTCATGTTGTTTTGACTTCAAACTTTTCCTAACCTGATCGAGTTTATGGCAAAACTAAAACCATATAACTTAATCGTTCTATAACACCTCGTAGCCGAGCAAATTGAATCAAATTCATTTCACCATTATCACACTTCAAGAACTCGAATGGACTTACTTAAATTCGTCAATTGTAAGCTATAAAACTGATATCAATTGATCATCATATCTTTTAACATAATTTCCCACCCTCAAATCCAGTTTACAATCATTCAAACGCGCACATTTAATCCAAGAACAAAGCTAGGGATCGTATCTTGTCTCTTCGAATTCTCCCTCGATTCTCAACCAAATAAGATGATTCTTGAGTCCATTTCATTTAGTTTTTCATGCTATACAAAAGTCTTCTATCCATTTCTGTGATAGAGGGAGAACGAATACCAATTTGAATAATTCTGAAACTAGGGTTCTTGAGTGTTCTATTTTGGGGCTTTTTAATCTGGAAACATGTTTTTATGAAATTGAAATTATCAATCTGATCATTAACATATTAGATTAATCTCTGGGAATTTTGGAAATTTTTGTATATTCTATGGATTTATTTGATAATTATACATGTTGTATTAGTTTAGAAAATCATGATAAAATACAAATTATTCAAAATAATATACCACAATTATATATTCTGATTTTTCTAGTAAATAATAAAGTTATAAGTTTTTTATAACAAATTTCACATTGAAATTGTAAATTATTTGTAATGAGAAGATTAACTAAATTATAAAACTATTTTTATTTTATTTTTTTACAAATATAACACATTTATTATTACAAATATAATAATTTTGAATAAAATAATATTTCACACGAGATGATTTTAATTTTCTATTTAGTAAAATTTAGATGGATTATTTATAATTACCTAAATTTAACATTCATAAAAGAAATATAGTAACATAAATAATTTTATGTTACTATTTATTAACAATAATTTCAATCAAAATCTTATTGATTTTTTAGGGACCCATTTATTTATTTATTTCATTTGGAAATCATTTATCAAAATTCAATACACAAAAAAATATAACAATATAAATAATTTTATGTTTTTATATATTAAAACAATAACCCTAATCAAAATCATATTTATATACTTGTGTAATCATTTAATTATTTATTTTGGTTAGGAAATTATATAATACAAAAGCCCCCAAATAAAAGAATCCAAGTCATAGTCCCGGTTAAGTCGTTCAGTTTGTTTAGAAATTTGTTATTATATATTTTAGGGCAATTTTATTCGGATCATTCGTTTCCTTCGCAGTATCATTTGTGGATTATCTTCGCAAACAATGAACAAATGTTTCCTTTTTTACTTAAAAATATTTTGGGGTGTATCATTGGTCAAAACTCATATTCGTTTTATTTACTAAATCAAGCATGCATAATTTATTGTGTAAATTTTGTGTTATGCTACTTGTTGTTAAGACTTTAGGGTATACGGTGTGGGAGCGACAAACCCACCTTTTACCGTTTGGTGACCACCACTAACTATTTGCCGATTTCATTTTACCGATTTTTGGTTACAATTTCGGTGAACCTTCACCGAATCGGTGAAGGTGAAGGAAAGGGGAAGAGAGAGGATGTGTGGTCGGGTCTAATTCTTCTCAACCAATCACACATTTTTTTAAATAGTTTACCTAAACCCCATTAGGTAAACCACCGCCAACATTTTTGAGCATTAAGTAAACAATTGACATGGCGCTATGTGATTGCATGATTTGGGGGTTTACCTATTTAAAGTGTCTAACCACTCCCTACACCCTTATGTAGTAGTTAAATTGGTCAAACAAAAGTCAAGCATAATTATGAATCCATTGGTTAACCATTTACCCATGGCTATAGGTGATAGAAACCACACTCATTCAGTCTAAAAATTTTAAAATGAGAAATTTAAGGAAGTATTGATGTGTTGTCAAAATCAACCTTTTAAATAAAGATAACTTGGAATAGTGAATTTACGCTAATGCCCTTCATTAAAAAAATAAGAAAATATTAAATTAAATAAAAATAAGTAGCTATAAATGGTTCTGTAAGCTTTGAAAATAAATACAATTCTGAAATGAACCTTACCTTTTATATATATATATATATATATATATATATATATATATATATATATATATATATATATATATATATATATATATATATAATGTTTATGTACTAAATTTTAATACAAAACTTCATTTATATTTGTTTATATTTATTTATTTATGTACATTTATGTTCATAAACTGTTTGTTTAAAATGTTGGCGAATGAATGTAAACGAACATTAACATGAACATGTTTATTTTTTTACAAACGAACATGAACAAAAAAATCTATTCATTTATTTGTTTGTGTTCATGTCCGTATTTAGGGTATGTTTGGCATGGAGCTTTTAGGAGCTTTTAGGAGCTTCTAGCTTTAGGGTATGTTTGGCATGGAGCTTTTAGGAGCTTTTAGGATGGAGCTTTTAGGATGGAGCTTTTAGGAGCTTCTAGCTTTAGGGTATGTTTGGCATGGAGCTTTTAGGAGCTTCTAGCTTTAAGCTTTTAAGAAAAAGCTACTACTCAATAAAAAGCCTTGTTTGGTTGAAGGAGCTTTAAGCTTTTAGGTTAGAAGCTTGAAGCTTTTGGTTGAACGCTACTACTAGTAGCGTTTAGAAGGAGCTACAAGCTTTTAGGGAAAAATGACTATTTTAACCACTAAAATAAGGAAATTTTTAATGCACCAACTTTCTAAATTTTTAGTTATGTCCATTTTGGTCATTTTATACATTTTATTAAAAGCTCCAGTTACTCTACCAAACACCAAATATATCTAAAAAGCTACAGCTACTAGCTATCAGCTGCAGCTACCAGCTTCCAGCCACCAGCTACCAGCTTTCAGCTTTCAGCTACCAGCTTTCAGCTTTCAGCTACCAGCCACCAGCTACTTTTGCCAAACATACCCTTAAGCTTTTAAGAAAAAGCTCCTACTCAATAAAAAGTCTTGTTTGGTTGAAGGAGCTTTAAGCTTTTAGGTTAGGAGCTTGAAGCTTTTGGTTGAACGCTACTACTAGTAGCGTTTAGAAGGAGCTACAAGCTTTTAGGGAAAAAATGACTATTTTAACCTCTAAAAATAGGAAACTTTTTAATGCATCAACTTTCTAAAATTTTAGTTATGTCCATTTTGGTCATTTTATACATTTTATTAAAAGCTCCAGCTACTCTACCAAACACCAAATATATCTAAAAAGCTACAGCTACTAACTACCAGCTACAGCTACCAGCTTCCAGCCACCAGCAACCAGCTTCCAGCCACCAGCTACCAGCTTACAGCTTCCAGCTCGCAGCCACCAGCTACTTTTGCCAAACATACCCTTAGTCAAAGTTTAATGAACAAACATGAAAATATCCTCGTTCGTATTCGTTCGGTTTATTTACAAGTATAATCAATAGTCATATCGAAGTCTCCAAATTTAACAAATTAAATATATTTGAACAAAATATTTTTTTTGTCAACGCCAATTTGTTTATTACGAGATCCATAAAACAACCAAGGTCAAAAACCATTTTGACGCATGACTAATAATTAAGTTTTTTTTGAAAATTAAACTTCAATAAAACAAACCTTCTACCTAAACGGGCAAAAGGTCAAACATACAACAGAACCCCTGACCTAAGCGGGCAAAGGGCAAATAAATTATAACATGTACAGAGGGTATTTACACCATTCCGACCACCTAATGAGATTACATGTAGATCTATTTTTAGCCCAAGCGTATCCTCTTGATTTTACCTCCCCTATGATATCCAGCGGGCAACATCTTTTCTGATTAAAAACCACATCATTCCTTTCTTTCCATATGCACCAGCACGCTATCATAGCCAAACCGTAAATGAGCTTCTCCTCCTTCTTACTACACTTAATGAATTTGTGGATATCTAAGATGTCTTTGTACTCAAAAAAGAAAAGCGGCGGAATGTTGCACCAGACGCTGAAAGCCGTCCACACCCTCAAAGCTACCGAGCAAGCGGTGAACAAATGTTCCACCGACTCCTCGACTTCTTCATAAAAAGGGCACATAACTGAAGATATGACCACATTCCTTCTTCTTAAATTTACTCTTGTAGGAAGCCTATCCATGTTGCCTCTCCAGTTCATGATGTTGCATTTAATGGGCACCCACTTACACTAAACGAAATTTGGAGGGTGACAATTACCTCTATCTGTTATCATAGCCATTTTGACCGTCTTCATCGAGAAACCGTTCTTACTATCACCACTCCAGTACCAAGCATCCTTACCGTTGGAAAGACTCAACAAACTGAGCACCTCACAACACTCCTTCCATTCTTTAAGGTCCTCTTCTGACTCAGGCTGTCTAGACCACTACCATTTGAAAGCAACACTTCCACTGCTTGATTCCACTCTCTCTGCAACCCTGCACGATTTAAACAACTCGAACCCAAATAACTGAGGCCACCTTTCCAAGAAAGGAAGATCACCCACCCACGTGTCGATCCAAAATCGAATATCGACCCCATTCCCCACTTTACCCTTGATTAGACGATTTAAACCTTTCCCATTAAGTTTTAATTTGGATATCAAATTTACAATGTTTTTCCAACAACCCGAAATATTAACGTTAAGAATAAGGAAGCTCTTTTGATTACTCTTGCTATGACACGCTTCCACCACTTTACACCAAAGATTATGATTTTCCGCCCTGAATCTCCACCCCTATTTAACAATAAGGGCTTCATTGACCTCTTTAAGTCTGTTAATACCCAGCCCACCTTTTGTCTTGGGCCAAGTGACCTAATCCCAAGCCACCCAGTTCATTTTAGAATTGTTACCAGAGCCAGCCCATAGGAATTTTCTCAATTTGGCTTCGAGGGTCTTTAAAACCCCAGCCGGGGCCTTATATAAAGAGAAATAATAAATAGGCAGGCTTTCCAGCACTTAATTGATCAAAGTGAGCCTCCCCCTATCGATAAAGCTTTAGCTTTCCACCCCGACAATGTTTTATCAAAAATCTCAATAATTGGATTCCAGTTGTTGATTCTATTCATATTCGACCCCACCGTAATCCCCAAATAAGTCAGCGGGATAGAACCCGATTTACACCCAATCACTTTAGCCATATCTGTCACAGCCTCACTATTTACCCCCAACCCGTATATATTAGATTTTTTGAAGATTAATTTTTAAGCCCGAACATAAGTTAAAAATTCTCAAGCATCTCGCCATATTTTTTAAATTTTCCCTATCCCACTCCCCCAACATTAGAGCATCATTAGCATAAAAAAGGTGAGAAATTACCGGACCGTTATTGGGAGTTTGAATACCTTTGAAAAGACCTTCCATCCTTGCTTTGCACATAATGCTAGACAGAGCTTCCATAACCAGAAGGAATAGAAATGGGGACAGAGGGTCGCCCTGTCTGAGCCCTTTGGAACAATTAAATTCAAACGTTGGGGACCCATTTACAAGAACCGAGGATCTAGCCGAAGCTAATATCCCTTTAATCCATTTACACCATAAAACTGGAAAACCCATTTTCCCCATGATGTGTAAAAGAAAGCTCCAGCATACATTATCTTAAGCGTTTTCAAAATCAATATTTAACAGAAAAGCCTTTTTATTGTATTTTTTAATCCAGACCAAGAGTTCATTTAATATAAAAGGGCTATCCAAAATGTACCTCCCCTTTAGGAAAGCCGTTTGATTCTCCGAAATGATAGACCCAATAACCATCTTAAGACGATTAGCCAAAATCTTAGAAATAGATTTGCTTATCACCCCAATCAAATTAATAGGTCTATATTCATTCAGCCCCACCGGGTCTTTGTTTTCCGGGATGAGAGTTATGAAGGAAGAACTGCATCCCGTTGCTATAGTACCTTTGCTGTGAAATGAAACTAGTAAGTTATAGAAATCGTTTTCAAAAGCATTCCAGTAACTTTTGATGAATTTGAAGTTAAAACCATCCGGCCCTGGAGCTTTGGGTCACACCCCGATCTCCGGTGGGCCCGGAAGGGTACAATCGTGACAATTGGATAACAGTTATCACAGTATAATAATATGCAGCGGAAGTATTGGATTAAAATTTATTAAAATAAAGCTGGAATGTATAAAAGTATTACAAGCGTTCGATACAAGCCCACAGGCAGGATCCAAATAAACAGAGCTTTAGACATCATAGGCCTTAAGTGACAGGAGTGCAAATTCCTTAGCCTTCATTCTAGCCGACCCGTAATCCCAGCCTATAATAAGGTTCGGTACCTATTGTTCAATCTTTTGAAAATACGTCAGCCAAATCTGGTAAATACAATTAACTGACTCTTTGAAAAAACATTTTTTCGAAAAGAGTTTTATACATATAGAAAACCCGTAGGTAATCTTTTAAATATATCTTGGGATTATTCTTGTTACGAGATTATATAATTGATTAACCCTTTGGGTTGTCCGAACATGGTATCATTAACCCCCAATTATATCAATTATCAAGTAAACGGATTAAACCGTATTCTTACACTTTTGCGCAATCATAGGCGACTTACTTATGTAATAACTGTCCCAAGAGGCATATTTTCCATCCCAAGTTTACACTAAAATAAGTCAAGAGTATTTACATTTTTGCTAGCTTCCAATCAATAAGACTATATTTGTCAAAGAGCCCCAAGTCTAAGTATTATTGACTCAAGTCCGATTATCTGGGGGGTACTACAGTCTGTAATGAACAGATTTATTATCTGTTAGAATGTATACGGGTCAAAGGTAGTTCCTTTAGATATGACCCGATACTTAAGAATAGGTTCGCTAGATTAAGCGTATACCGAATAGAATGTGGTTTAAACCCAACAAGTGCTAGGACTTGTATAATATGGGTAAATAAAGCACATTCTAGATTTTGAGATCAAAATGATAAGATTAAACCATTTTCGGTAAACTTATGTAAACTAGTTACGTAAGTCTAACCGTACACGTATAAGCAATATCGGGTAACCGGATGAGTCATGAACAAGTTCCATATGCCAATACACTTTAAACAAGTTATAATATCAGTAGGATATCAACTTGTATGCCCGTTAAGGTTTTAAAATCAAACTATGCCTCATAAGGGCATTTTGGTAATTTTACAACTTATAAAGGAGCTTGCGAGTAAACTGATGTCATGGTCATAAAAATTTTGTAAAAGTGGTTAAATTATGATATCATATCAGTAGGATGTCAAATATATGTGTGGTTTATGCTTTAAGACCAAACTATGCATCGTAGGGGCATTTTGGTCATTTCACACATAATTTTTGCGAACTTATTTGGGATTCTGAGTTTAGGACTCATACCTACTGTAAAAATATTTATTATGGTTTATAAAATCAGTAGGTAACGATTCTTGATTCAGAAATATGGTTTAAAACCATACTATGCGCCTAAACGGCGTTAAAGTCGTTAAATGCCGATTTATGCGATGGTTTATGAAATCTGATGTTATGACCAACATTGAATAGTTAAAATATTTTATTTGTCATAACAAATCAGTAGGCAAAAGGTTTGGTTTGCATATTATACTTAAAACTCATTTTATGTGCCATAAGGGCATTATCGTCATTTATCGGCATTGTATAAGAATTTGAAGTTAAACTTAGTTTAAAATCTGACTTAGCATCCCATATAATCCTAATTATAATATCATATTAGTAAATAATGAGTTTTGACAAGAATTTATGGTTTAAACTCATTTTAGATGTAAAAGGGCATTTTAGTCCTTTTAAAAGCGTAGTTTACGATTATATGCGTAAACTCAGTTTATAACCGGATTATAATCATCAAAATTATCTAAACCTGTTTACTTATCAGTACATAACTCATTTGCATGCTCATTTATATTTAAAACCTTATTTTTAAACAAAAGGGCATTATAGTCAAAGTACGAAATATTAACGGAACATGCACATAAACTCATATTACTAGTCTGACCATGTAATATAACCTTATAGGGTTATACTATATCATAATATGATCATAACGGAACTTTAAATCAGTAACATACTAGTCTATTTCGGTTTATAACCAAAAGTCAACGTAGAAGTCAAACTACGTGACTTTCGGTTGCGAACCGACCCTAAAACAGGAATTGACGAGCCGAACATGTTTACACATGTTTTAATAATTATTACCGAGTTGTTTAAGTGATAAAACATATTTTAGAACACTTCTAAACTTATATCGCAATTATTTTAAAAACTGACCCGTTGACTTTTTAAATTAATATTACGTTGACTCGTCAATTGACCAAGCAAACGTGATTTTTAGGAGGTGCCCTTTTTAGGGATTAACACCTACCTAATTATGATCATGTAGCCATGTTCGTTGTGAACAATGGCTTGACCATTAAGGTCTAAACCGAAAGTCAAAGTGTTTATAAAAAAACGCTTGACTTTTCGGCTTTAAAAGCCTATAAACTGAATAAGCCACAAAAGGAACACTTACAAGTGGTCCTAGGGGCTGAATAAAACTCAAAGGATGCTCCCAATTGCTCAGGAACTTCCTGTGTTTGAGAGATAGAGAGAAAGAAATGAAGGTGCAAGTTTTTCAAGTAAACTTCAACACCTATTTATAGTATTTAGAGGGTGCTTGGATGACTGCCAGGTGTTTAGAGGCTTCACAAGATGATTACAAGTGCCCCCTAACATCTACACTACAGGAAACAAGCCCATATAATTGATTTGGAGGTTTTAACTTGCTTGGAGTGGCCACCAAGCATAAATTTCGAACTGGTGAGGGTATGGCTACCCGCGACGGGATAAGCCTTAGCCCTTCATGGGCCGCCACGGCCTCAAATAAGTTTCCAAAGTTGGCAGTTATAGTCCTTAGCTCTAAAACTCAATATAACTTTCATAATTTGCACTTTTAACCCCTCAAGACCAATTTTAGGCATACCCGAGAGTATAACCGAACATCTTAAGGCTCCCGGTTCCTTAAAAGGTCACTCAGAGGTATAAATTAACATGTTGATACTTTCAACCCTTTAATTAACAAACTTCCAATTAAAATTACAAACGGTATCGTTTGTCCAAAAAGTGGCTCGTTTGAGAATACGAACACCGTAAAGGGTCACTCAGAGGCATAGTTTAAGCATGTTGACACTTTTAGTCCCTCCACATCCATAGTTTTCAATTTTGGCTAAAATAGTCCCTCCTAGCCAACGTTAGGCATCATTAGGATTAGGGACACGTGTCAACACATAATGGACATGATTTTACGAGGTGTTACATCCTCACCCCTTAAAAGAAATCTCGACCTCAAGATTTGCTCAGAGGAATACGGTTAGTTTCGTGTCATAGTAGGTTTCAACCTCTCAAGAGTATCCTGGGCCACAATGAGAATCCCATTCACATTTACAAGATAAACTTGGAACTTTTAAATTCCGTGGTCCATAATAGACAGGGGTTTTCAACAAACCTTAAGCTCACATTTGATTGTCATGGCGAAGCATGACAAGTGCTTATCAGCTGAGCATTATGCTAGGGTTTTCCAGAGACAAGAATATATTTAGTATCTTAATCTGATACTATAGACAACGATGCTCTATAAGGAGACCCGATGTTGTCTTTATACAACTTAACTTGTTGGAAATTTTAAATTTTCCTTAATTAACAAGAAGCGTCGAGTTAGTAAGTTTGTCGACTATAAATTTAATCGCGTCATTGCCACAATTTAACTTAGGTAACTTAGAGATTAGATTCATTGTTACCATTTCCCAATTCTATATGGGATTTTCTAGTTCAATGATGCAGACTAAAAATGGTCTGCGATGTTCGACTCTCTTGCGAACATTCTAAGCATTATGTTTCCTGGGTGGCTTATGGACTTATCATATCCATCCACACAAAGGTATTCAGCTTTCGGTTTCAATTTTTTGGAATTTACTTGTCTCATGTGGATGACACATCCTCCATCAAATCACTTGGATACCTTAAGCATAAAAGCTTCTTCGAGCAATTCATAATGTTGGTCTTTCACGGATGGTGAGTATATCACCAGATGGGGATTTAATCTTGATAAGTTTCTTACTGCAAACAAAGTGGATTTGGTTTTTGGACTAACCAATCCTTGTCTAAGAACATATCGAATCCGCAGGATGTATAGATAAAAATTTATCAAAGACAATTGCTTCGTGAAGGATAGATCATATGTGAAACCATATGGATTGGCCACTTGATTTTTTAAGTAATATTTAAGTCTTGAAATAGCAGAATTAAAATTTTATTAAATTTACAATCGATGAAGCTTTAACTGGCTCCAGAGTTTAAAACAAGTTTCTAATAAATAAAACATTTACGAGAAATAGATACGTAAAGATATGTCTTGAACTGCTTCTGCTGTAGCAGATTGGAAGGCTCAAGCATTGCCTTTCTGGCCACCAGTGGCCCTGTTCTTCCTGTCAATCGCCCTCTTTGGGCAGCGGGTCTTTATATGCCCTTTCTCGCCACATCCATAACATGTGGCGTCTTTCAAGTTTTTGCATTCTTGAGACTTGTGGTCCATCTCCTTACTGATGCCACAACCCTTGGTCTGCTCGTGGAAGCATCGTCCGAAGTGTTGCTTCCTGCAGGTTTTACATTTGGGTTTTGCCTCATTCGGCTTGGACTGGTTATAATTCGAACCAGTCTTACCCTTTTTGTAATCCATAGTTGGGGTATTATCACGCTTTCGCTTGTGATCCTCCTCAGCTTTAATCGCCCTTGCTCTTATTTCATCTTCAGTGAGAGATAGAGCCAGATCCATAGCGGATCTAAAAGTTGCAGGTTTGGAGGATTTAAGAATCCCCTTGATTTCTGGAACGAGTCCTCCAAGAAACCGTGCAATGCGCTTAGATTCGGGGGTAATTAAATAAGGCACGATTCTTGATAAAGAGTTCTATTCAGATACATAGGCTCGACACTTGAGGTATTTCATGGTCAGCCTTAGAAAGTTAGTTTCAACTTTCTCCACCTCGTGAGGTGGGCAATAAGTCTCACAGATCAATTCCACGAACTTAGACCAACTTAGGTTGTATATTGCAATCTTGCCAGTTGATTGGATCAGTGCCTTCCACCAAGTCAAAGCATCCTCCTTGAAGGATTGGGACACGTATTTAACAATGTCCTTGGCGGCACAACCGCTTATATCAACAACGGTTTCCATTTCATCCAGCCACTTTAGAGCATCAATTGCTCCAACCTCACCCATAAAGTCACGGGGTTTACAAAAAACAAAGTATTTATATGTATACCCCTTCTTAGAGTCAAGTGACTCAGCTTTCTTGATATTCTTAATACTCTGCTCACTCTTAGTTGAGGAGAAATGAGTCTTTTCAGTCTTATGAGTATTTGAACAGGGTTTAGAAACGGCGTTCTATTTCTGTACTGATGGCTCTGGCCCTCTAAATGTGGCTATAAATCCAGCCAGGGCTTTACCGACTTCATCGGCAACTATGGATCGAAGACGATTCTCTTCGTCATTACGGTTCTGGTGCTCTAAATCGTCACCACCGTTTTTATTACTTGCTTTGCCAATACTCAGGCTTGCCATAAGTTTATCTGAAAAATATTACAGCCATCAGTAATACTTCGAGAACTAAATAGCAAATCAATTTATTTGCATTAGACCTTACAGATCTATATGTTTATATATCAATTTCACTAGCCATGCTTACCACCATTGGTAATGGGCTCAGGCATATAACTCATTGGCTTGTCACAAAGGATGTTTAAATATAGCACATTGGCTTGCCACGAATGACATTTAAATTTTGCACATTGGCTTATCACGAAGGACATTTAAATATAACACATTGGCTTGTCACGAAAGACGTGAAAGACATGTCACAAGATTGTGAAAGATATGGCACAAAGGCCTCGTCACGAAGGACATTTAAAAGATACGGCACCAGAGGCCTGGTCATAAAGGACGCTAAAATATGGCACAAGGCCTTGTCACAAGGACATTAAAAGATACGGCATGAAAACCTTTGTCACAAGGTCATAAAAGATATGTAAGCCACGATCTTATTTGATCAGAGGGCTTTAATTTTTTTAACATAGTTCATTACCTTTGAATAAGGTTTATAGACCACAACTATCGTCACAATTTGCGATATAATATGGCCCGTAGGCAATTCGATTGACATCACAAAGGATGTTAAACTAATGGTCATCGCACTGGTGATATCAGTCATCATCGCATTTGTTCATATAGGCTGTGAGGCTTTGGCATAGCCCTCCACCTTGGACAGGGAATCATAATGGTCACAACTGTCCTTGTCTCAAATGGAAAATATAATGTAGCCTGTAGGCGAAACATCACCAGGGATGTTAAGTATGATTATCATGTTGATGATATTAGTCATGATCACATTGATCATATAGACTATTAGGTTTGGGTTAACCCACTACTTTGAACAGGGGACCATAAAGGTCACAATTATCATTGTCTTATCGACATTAGAGTAAAGTATAGCCCGTAGGCATTTTATCACTAAGGATATTAATAATATGATCATCATACTGATGATATTAGTCAGGATCGCACTGATCATATTGACTATGAGGCTTGAGCATAGCTCACCCCCTTGGGCAAGGAATCACAAAGATCACAATGTCAATGTCTCAACTGGACAATATATTATAGCCCGTAGGCAAAACATCACTAAGGATGTTAAATGATATGATCATCGTATTAGATGATATTGGTCATGATCGCATTGATCATATAGACTATTGACTCAAGTCCGATTATCTGGGGGGGGGGGGTTACTATAGTCTGTAATGAACAGATTTATTATCTGTTAGAATGTATACGGGTCAAAGGTAGTTCCTTTAGATATGACCCGATACTTAAGAATAGGTTCGCTAGATTAAGCGTATACCGAATAGAATGTGGTTTAAACCCAACAAGTACTAGGACTTGTATAATATGGGTAAATAAAGCACATTCTGGATTTTGAGATCAAAATGATAAGATTAAACCCTTTTCGGTAAACTTATGTAAATTAGTTACGTAAGTCTAACCGTACGCGTATAAGCGATATCGGGTAACCGGATGAGTCATGAACAAGTTCCATATGCCAATACACTTTAAACAAGTTATAATATCAGTAGGATATCAACTTGTATGCCCGTTAAGGTTTTAAAATCAAACTATGCCTCATAAGGGCATTTTGGTAATTTTACAAGTTATAAAGGAGCTTGCGAGTAAACTTATGTCATGCTCATAAACATTTTGTAAAAGTGGTTAAATTATGATATCATATCAGTAGGATGTCAAATATATGTGTGGTTTATGCTTTAAGACCTAACTATGCATAGGGGCATTTTGGTCATTTCACACATAGTTTTGAGAACTTATTTGGGATTCTGGGTTTAGGACTTATACCTACTGTAAAAATATTTATTATGGTTTATAAAATCATTAGGTAACGATTCTTGATTCACAAATATGGTTTAAAACCATACTATTCACCTAAACGGCGTTAAAGTCGTTAAATGACGATTTATGCGATTGTTTATGAAATCTGATGTTATGACCAACATTGAATAGTTAAAATATTTTATTTTTCATAACAAATCAGTAGGCAAAAGATTTGGTTTGCATATTATGCTTAAAACTCATTTTATGTGCCATTAGGGCATTATCGTCATTTATCGGCATTGTATAAGAATTTGAAGTTAAACTCAGTTTACAATCTGACTTAGCATCCCATATAATCCTAATTATAATTTGACAAGAATTTATGGTTTAAACTCATTTTAGTTGTAAAAAGGCATTTTAGTCCTTTTAAAAGCGTAGTTTACGATTATATGCGTAAACTTAGTTTATGACCAGATAATATTATCATAACGGAACTTTAAATCAGTAACATACTAGTCTATTTCGGTTTATAACCAAAAGTCAACGTAGAAGTCAAACTACGCGACTTTCGGTTGCGAACCGACCCTAAAACTGGAATTGACGAACTGAACATGTTTACACATGTTCTAATAATTATTACCGAGTTGTTTAAGTGATAAAACATATTTTAGAACACTTCTAAACTTATATCGCAATTATTTTAAAAACTGACCCGTTGACTTTTTAAATTAATATTACGTTGACTCGTCAATTGACCAAGCAAACGTGATTTTTAGGAGGTGCCCTTTTTAGGGATTAACACCTACCTAATTACGATCACATAGCCATGTTCGTTGTGAACAATGGCTTGACCATTAAGGTCTAAACCGAAAGTCAAAGCGTTTATCGAAAATGCTTGACTTTTCGGCTTTAAAAGCCTATAAACTGAATAAGCCACAAAAGGAACACTTACAAGTAGTCCTAGGGGTTGAATAAAACTCAAAGGATGCTCCCAATTGCTCAGGAATTTCCTATGTTTGAGAGATGGGAGAAAGAAAGGAAGGTGCAAGTTTTTCAAGTAAACTTCAACACCTATTTATAGTATTTGGAGGGTGCTTGGATGATTGCCAGGTGTTTAGAGGCTTCACAAGATGATTACAAGTGCCCCCTAACATCTACAACACAGGAAACAAGCCCATAGAATTGATTTGGAGGTTTTAACTTGCTTGGAGTGGCCACCAAGCATAAATTTCAAACTGGTGAGGGTATGGCCACCCGCGACGGGATAAGCCTTAGCCCTTCATGGGCCGCCACGGCCTCAAATAAGTTTCGAAAGTTGGCAGTTTTAGTCCTTATGCTCTAAAACTCAATATAACTTTCATAATTTGCACTTTTAACCCCTCAAGACCAATTTTAGGCATACCCGAGAGTATAACCAAACATCATAAGGCTCCCGGTTCGTTAAAAGGTCACTCAAAGGTATAAATTAACATGTTGACGCTTTCAACCCTTTAATTAACAAACTTCCAATTAAAATCACAAACGATATCGTTCATCCAATAAGTGGCTCGTTTGAGAATACGAACACCGTAAAGGGTCACTCAGAGGCATTGTTTAAGCATGTTGACACTTTTAGCCCCTCCACATCCATAGTTTTCAATTTTGGCAAAAATAGTCCCTCCTAGCCAACGTTAGGCATCATTAGGATTAGGGACACGTGTCAACACATTATTGGACATGATTTTACGAGGTGTTACACTTTGTCCGAACCACACTCGAACACCGCGCGTTTAGTCTCCTCTTTGCTAAAGGGAACCATCAAAGATGCCGCATCCACTTCCGAAAGACACCTAACGTTTTGGCATATGAGTTTGGGTATATCCCTAACTTTTTCCTCAAAAGCCCTTTTGAAGAAACCCATGATCTCTTTATTAATCATAGAAGGCTTAATGGTCCAAACATCGTCAATTATAAGACCCAATATATTATTGACGACCCTTCTACTTTTGATGCAACCATGAAAGAACTTTGTATTCTCGTCACCCTCCAGATCCCATCTAGCTCTAGCTCTTTGTTTAATATCTTTCATTTTGTAGCCTTCGAGCTCCTTTAGATCTTTAAGTCATTACACTCTAGTCCACTCCTCCTCTTCTGTTAACTCTTTGCCTTTCGACACCTCTTCTAGGTAATCTAACTCTTCCTTAAAAGTCAACTCCGTTTCCCCTTCCTTGGCTAAGACCTCTTTTTTCCAGTTTCTTAAAGACTCCCTAATCTTCTTTAATTTTTATGTCAACATCTAGTCAGGATCCCCAACCCCGTTAAAATCCGCAATCCCCTTAAGCACCACCTCATTGAAATCCTTTCTTTCCAACTTGGAGTTGAAACATCTAAACGGTTTTGGACCAAAGTTTTTATCTGAGCAAGTCAATACAAGAGGGCAGTGATCCGAAAACATCCTCGGCATCGCCCTAAGGCACGCCACCGGCCACTTCGGAAAAAACTCTTGACAGAGCATAACTCTATCAATTTTGCTCATTTTATTATCATTATCTTTAAGGTACTTAAATTTTTTACCTTTCATCTCATATTCTCTTAACCCATTTGCACCAATAAAATCATTAAAAATAAAAGCACATTTTTTATTGAAAATAGAATTTCTCCTTTCATCCCGAAAACGAACCGCATTAAAATCCCCCAGAATCACCCACCAACCCAGGTGACAACCCATCGCCTCCCCAATATCATCCTAAAGAACCTTTTTTTTGAGGCACTTTATGAGGAGCGTAAACTTTCACAATGTTAATTGCTTGGTTGCTACCTTTTAAAGTCCCCAATGTTAATAAAAAAATAGGATGCTTGAAAGAATCGCGTACCTTGAGAATACGAGGGTCCCACATGCTAACCATCCCTCCCGATCTACCAGCTGCTGGCACGTGATCCATCTCTAAATTTCCTGCTCCCCAAAATTTTTTGAACTCTATACCTGAAACGTCACTGAACTGAATTTCTTGTAAAGCGATGAAGTCAATACCATTCTCACATTTCAAATTTTTTACCCAACCCGCTTTATTTTTATCCCCCTCACCTAAACCTCTAATGTTAAGGGAGAGAAAATTCATATTTCAACCCTTGAAATCCCTCTTCCCTAATTGCTTCTTTAATTAGTGGCTCATGGTTCTGGAGATCTACCCTAACTTGTTCCCCATGATAGATGTCACATTCATCTCTAGATCAATATTTTCCTCTTCCTCCTCGCTGGGTTGTAGATTTAAATCATCCACCACCTTCTCCAAAAAATCCTTTCTTTGTCCACTCGTTTTTTCCTGTAATCTCACGTCACCTGCTGCTTTTCTTGTATAAATATCGCTGCCTTCTTCCTGATCTGCCGTGTTGGAACTATCCTCCTGGATTCTGATTATTTCATTCAAGTCAAAAGGGTCGTTATCTCTCGACCTCTTCCTAGGCCTAATGAGCCAATCTACCTCCTCTACTGTGCTTTTTTTAATATTGGACTTGGGCCTCTTGTATTTCTTTTTTCCTTTTCCACACCCATCTTTATCTAGGTTAACATTAAAATAGTAATTTTTTAATGCATCCGGATTTCCGCCGTTGCTTTTGTCTTTTTGCTTCCTCGAGATCCCAATTTCCTCATGACAATCAATATTAATGCTATTGGTTTCATTTAAAACCTTATCCCATAAGTCTTCTTCATCCCCTTATACTGTCCTCGAAATACCCTCCTCCCCATAAAAGTTCTCACAATTCCTAGCATTACCTGCAACTTCCAATTTCTCCTTTTCATTCTTCTTTTCTATTTGACCGTTACTCTTTAATTCGCTCCCTCCACCATTAAATGATTCCTTCTGATTGGCTATCTCTTGATCTACTCCTCTAACTGGAACCGACATGATACCGTTACCGGAGACATCCGTAGACACCAGAGCCGGGAACTCCTCAACTACCGGTTCCGAATTCGGCAATAACCCATCACTGTTGTGAACTCCATTTACTAGAGAATCAAACTCTCTGTTGTTTTCTCTCGCCGCCAAACCGACATTCTCCAATAACACCTCCCGATCTGAAAAATTGGCTTCCGACGATGATTCTCCTATCTCTGAATTCTTGATGCTCTTTCGATAATCACTCTCCGACATAAAGTCCCACCCATTTCCTGCACCTTTGCTAACACCATGGTTCTCGAACGAATTTAGAACCCACTCTCCCCTTTCTTCTTCCACCCAAATTCTAAACCGTTTTCCATCTTCGACAATGACAACTTCTTCTTTGATTCACTAAACCTTATTCGTCATAACACATACACAGTCAGACGTAAGGATGACGTCCTCCGGTTGTCTTTGCGAAGCTTGTAACACTTTGCCATAAAGTCTACCCACCGAATCAAAAGTTTCGTTTTTCGACAGCTGGAGAGGTACCCCGTGAATGTTCAGCCAACCCAGTCTCTCGAAAGCTACTGGTTGTTGATGTGTGCAAAATGTGACATATAAATTGCATCAAATAAGGCATAAAACTAACCCTTTTTTTAGTACTAATGTTGGAAAAAAAAACGTGTTTTTGTCTTCCTTTTGAATTTACAGGACCAAATGAGCTTAAACGAACAAAAGGAGCAAATAAGAAGCCAAAACCAACATAAATATAAAGAAAACGAATAAACGTGACATGCCCGACCCCTCGGCAACATCCCCAAAGCAAAAAAAAAAAAAGAAACAGAAGACTGACCACGGGGCCATGCCCAGCCGAACACGGGGGCGTGGCCAGGAACCTGCAGAAAAGACAAACCTGTAGAAGCATCTGCTTCCACCACGGGGGCGTGCCCAGCTCAGCAGGGGGCGTGGTCAACCCAAAGATACGCAGAATCTTGCCAAATCTTTATAGTACAGATGCGATGCGGACCACGGGGCCGTGCCCACTGGACACGGGGCCGTGTGGGACCATCAGCTGACACTTGAATTTAATGAAGGAAGAGAAAAGGCTGGCCACAGGGGCGTACCCGCTGGACACGGGGCTGTGGCCAGAGCACTGTGCAGGCTATAAATAGGGGTGCTTGGCTTACTTCAAAGGCATCCCTTGGCAAACCACTACTCTCCCACTTTGCCACCACTCCACCACCACTACGACACCAACACCCACCTCCATCATCCATCATCCATCATCCATCTTTGGAGTGTGTAGTAGTCTCGGGATCCAAGATTGATCGTAAGAGTTCTTGCCAATCAAAGGCCATGTTTGGTTAAGCCTCTTACATCACTTGGTGAAGACAAGTCTTTTATGTATTACTTTTGATTTTTAATCTTTCGACACTTTTTATTTGGTTTTGTATTAATGACTTTAATAATTAGTTTCTTATGTTGAAGGTGAATTCTTCCTATCATTTTTCTGTGGTGTCTTGGCGTTACTTTACTGTCTATATAAAGTAAAAGATTACATCATTCATGTTTTTACGGTCTATATAAAAGCATGTTGACTACCTGGTCGGGGGTTAGGGGAATGGTTTGGAAAGGTTTTTGCCTTGTTCAGTGTATAGATCCTGCAAGGACCTGGTTCAAACTTACTAGGAACTCCTTCAATACCCACTGGTATTGGATGGCGGGGGTGCGGATAGCTTGAACCCCTCATATGTAAACTAATATTAATACATTAATCCGGCTACTTGGAATTGTATCCTTGCTGACTCAAACCACTTAGCCGAGGGGTAACGTCACCTTCAAAAGAGGGGCCTACCACTTTTCGCATTAATAACTTAATTAATTATCTTTCAATATTTCGACCCTTTGGGATTGTATCCCTGCTGACTCAAACCACTGGGTTGAGGGTAAACCGGTACTAAAAGCTATTGTGTTCTTGGACGACCTCAGTATCTTACCAACGCTATACTACGCTCACGATGGGTGCACTTGCCCAAGTGTGTGTTTTATAAATTTAAAACTTGATTAATGCGTAAAATGGATTCAAAATATTAATAAAATCATATTACACTTTGAACACATCAAGTTTTTGGCGCCGTTGCCGGGGACACAAGGATTTTAATAAAGTTTAAAATCAACGGCCTAATTATTTTTACTTATTTTTCTATTTTTTTGGGATTTTCTTAAATTTTTCAGTTTCTGCAGACTTCAGCACGGGCCGTGCTCAGCCAGACACGGGGCCGTGTCCATCTTTGTTACTGAAAATCCTGTTTTAAGTCAGACAGTAGCTGACCACGGGGCCGTGTCCACTGAACACGCCCCCGTGTCCAACTTCCAGTTACTGAAAACAGAACCGTAAGATCTCGACGGTTGGTAATTTCTGACAAAAATATGAGTGATATTGATTATTTTTACTTTCGCTCCTCTTACGGTGAGTGGTGTCAACTATGTGGTGGATTCCATAAAGATTTAGAATGTTACTTTCTAAATTGCACTTCCCACTATTTAGACCCATCGTTTTCCTGTAACCTTAAGATGGGCGAAAGTAAAAATGATCACTATCTCTCGCCCGAATGCCCTCAACCATCTCTTTCAGATGACATAACTCCCGAAGAATTATGTCAACTTGTAACACCTCGAAAATTTACGTCCAATAATGTATTGACACGTGTCATAGGCTTTGAATATGTGAAAAAGTACTTTAGAGGGACTAAAGTTGACAAATAGTGAAACTATGTGAATATAAGGGTCCAAAGTGTCAACGATGGATAAATAGGCTCTACAATAACCCTACATGGTGTTTATAATCTTAAACGATTAAATCATGGATCATACAAAGCGGAAAAATGAAAGAAAGTGAGGAATTACAAACTATAGGGGCTAAATGTGTCAACATGTTGAAAGTATACCTCTGAGTGACCTTTTAGCAAACCCGAAGCTTTGTAATGGTAAAATATACTCACTAGAATATGTGATAAAAATTTCATAAAGTTTCGTTGTCGTATGAGAAAGTTATGATCAAAACCATGCACGAAGGGTTAAATGCGTTAACGTTGAAATTCGTGACTTTTCGGGTAAGCACAAAGTTAACCAAGGACCTACCCAAGTTTGTAGATATCCTAAGGCCCTTAAAAATCAGGTTTGAGGGTCAAGAGTGCAAGATAAATAGCCAAAACCACGTAACAAAGGACCAAGGACTGAATTGCAAAACATGGAAAACTTGTTAACCTGGTCGCCACTTGTACGCGGCCCGCGTAAGGGCTCTCGCGGCCCGCCTACAAGCTGCCAGCGACAAACAGTGACCAGCTGCCAGTTATCAGGTCTGAATCGATGCTTAACAGCTGTTGCATGATACCAGGGACTCACCAATGGTTTTACATGCATAGGGAGGCACCTAGACAGATCTTATAACATTTTTAGACCCTTGTGGCACCATCATATGAGATCAAAGTTGATATAAAAGGAACCTCAAGTTGCAACCATTTTCACATTCAATTGCAAGACCACTTCTGGAGCTTCTCTGATCAACCTCAGGCTTTCTAGTGATCTCAAATCGTAATTAGGACTCTTGTAAGTGTTCATAACCCTTTCAAATTCGTTCTAGCTTAGTTAATTAACCAAAAGTCAAACCGTCGTAAATTAAGTTTGACTTCGCGATTAAATGAAATTTGCTCAGTCATTTCTCGAATTGAAAGTACCTACAAGTAGGTATTTATGTGGGTAACAAACCCTTAAAAGGGTACTTTCAGATTCCCACTCTAACTATGTTAATTGTCGAGTCAAAGCTTACTTTAAAAAGTCAACAGAATGTGTATTTTCAAAATTAAGCATAATTAGCAATGTACGGTACATGCAACCTGTTTGATCATTAAAATAACATGGTAACTAATGTAAGAACATGTCTCAACATGTTCAACTCGACAATTTTCAGTTTAAACCCGGATCGGACCCGAAAGTCGCATAATTTGACTTTTGCTTTGACTATCAGTTCTGATCCGTTTATGCATGTTTAAGATCTGCCTTAGAGCTTATTTTGGACCAGGTTTCATATAAGTATAACTCTCTGAGATTATACAACTTGGTTCAATACTTATCCGATTCATATGCATGTTTCCGATTAATGCTTAAATATTGACTATTATGCCCTTTTGACTATAAAACGTGATTTTTGAAAAAGTGAAACTGTAGAAACATTAGTTACTGATTTATAAACTTGCACCAAAAATTTGACATCAGTTTGAGGTCTAGATTAAGAGTTATGCTCATTAGCGTAATTTGAAAGCTTTATGTTAATTAAATGACGTAATTAGCGTATAGCCTATTTAAACCCACTTTTTGATATCAAACTTTTTACGCACTAATGTAATATAATATTTTGGGATTTTTGAAGATTTTTATTAAATTTTTGGCTGAGCATAACGTAGGTCTCTAAGTTTAATTCGGTTAATACCGATTTTACCCTTTTAAGCCATAAAATGAGTTTTACAAATCCTTTTGACCCCAAACCTTTTTCTACTGATTTTATTTGATAAATAAAATATTTTGAGCATTCTGGAATTATAAAAATATCAGCTTTCTTTTAAAAACCCGGAAACGGCTCCAAATCGCCTTTTTAAGCGTTTTTAACGCATAGTATGTACTATAACCATATTAAACATATAAGGTTGATACCTACTGATGTTTTTAGTATATTTTGAGATAATAACAGTAAGTAAAAGTTTTTGAACTCAGGTTTCCAGTTTTGACCTTTTTAGCCCTTGTGAAATTACCAAAATACCCCTAAGGAGCATAGTTTGGTTTTAAATGATAAGTTTCACATATAGGTCATACCCTACTGTTATAGCAAGTTAAATTAAGTGTATTTACTGTATAAATCAGACCTGTAACTCAGATTGCGAATTAAACTCTTTTATAATCTTTTAAATGACCATAATGCCCTTATGAGGCATAAATTGTGTTTAAATCCATTTTGGGCATAATAGAAGATATCTTACTGATATTATAACATATTTAAGGCATTTTAACTTAGGGAACTTGCATATGACTCTTATGGTTACCCGTGACGCCCTTTTCGCGCTCGGTTCGGTTTATGTAACTAGTTTGCATAAATTGACCGAAACGGGTCAAACACTATAATTTTTGTCTCAAAATCCAGAGTGTATTTAGTATACCCATATTATACAAGTATTCAAACTTGTCGGGTCTAAATCACATTCTATCCGGTCTTCGCTTAATCGTGCGTTTGAACCGTATCGTCCTTAAAACTAGCCGGTCTAAGCTTAGGCTTAAATAAAGACCCGTTAGAAATCAAATAGGTTATTATAAACCTTTGTTCCAGAATAAGAAGAACCAGTAAAAGCTACCTTCACTCGCTAATTGTGATTTATACTTACCAAGGTAAATACTTTTAACTTATTTTCCCTATACGGGCTTGGGGTACGGTATATAAAATACCGCTTGGTCCGGCATTGAATTCTTTAATCGAATAGAGGTTAAATTTATTGATATGCTATGTTTTGAATGTGTTTTGTTTGCTTAAAGCCTTTGGGGGGGTTAATGACCATGTCCCGGATATCCTTGGCATCATCTTACGAGATGGCCACGACCTGAGCACGGGGTGTAGGCGTACACCTTTCAGTGCATAACTCAATATTGTGGTGTGTCTATTAATCTTTAACCCGGTCTACGAATTGGGCTACTGAACGCATAAGTAACATGTAAATCCCTTACAAGATTATTTTCACATAAATATTCCAAGTTATAAAATGATTTGTGCCACGTGCATTCAAACCAATTTTCAACCCTTTTCAAAATGAGTCAGTTAAATTGTATTTACCAAGGTAAACTGACGTATTTTTCCAAAAGGTTAAGTGCAGGTACTACTCGTACTAGGCTGGCTGTCTTCTAAGCGTCCACAATAAGTCTCGCAAGCTTGGATGTCATTAAAGCTGTTGAACAATATCATCTTTTATTTTGATCCGCCTGTGGATCCGTTTAAACTATTTGTGATATTTAATATTACACTTTATTAAAGTTTAAATGAATCTATCTTTGCTTCCGCTGTGCATCTATATATTGTGTTGTTTGTCTATGATGATACCAACTACGTCACGATACTCCCCACCAGGCCCACCGGTGACACGTGGAAAATAGGGGTGTGACAGGTTGGTATCAGAGCCAACTCTGAGTGAATTAAACACTAGCCTTTTGTGTTTAATCTCAGTTATACAATTGCACATTCCTCGATTCTCGAGTCTAGACAAAGAACTTAGGAACTATCCAAATTTTTGGTTTTATTTCTAACTTTGTCTTATATATATTTCTTGTTGTATCACTTGTTTGTTTTTGACAGGTTGTCAAAATGCCGCCGCGAATGAGAGGAAGAGGCAGAGGAAACGGGCCACTTACCGCCCCAAACGACCATGAAGCCGGACCTTCGCACCGGCGAACACCTTCAGATCCCCATAACTCAGATGCTCAAGATCTTTAGAGGTCTTTTACTGAACCAGCTAGGCGCTCAGTTTCACTGAGTACCTCACCTTCCATCCCACACTCTTTCGGGCCTCATTCTGAGAATGAGCCCCACAACTATCACCAGTCCTACATTCCTCTTCTAGGACACAATTCACCCTTTGACCATCTATCACCCGTCTTCCACGGCCAGTTCAACCCTGCTGATTACCTTGGAGAACCAGTGGGTTTTAACCCACTTGGACCTGAAGACCACTTTTCCGGTGGCAACCCGATGGATATCGATGAGGATACCGATCCTTCAATGCCACCATCTGGAACTCCGAACCACCCCATCGAAATTTTTGATGGGTCACCGTTTGTGGGATCACCTTACAATGGTCCCGACAGCTTTGAGGAGAAATTCAGGCAGTATGACTGGGTGTTTACCCCCAGTTACCACAGCTCTCCCCTGCACCAGCCACACCATAGCTCTCCCCTACACCAGCCGCAGCACAACTCTCCCCTGCACCACCAGCAGCAGCCACAGTAGCAGAAGAATCCTTCCGAGGATTCCCGACTTGTCGCGGTCACTCCGCCGGTAGCACCACCTCAGCTTCAGCCTCCCTCTCCCCCGAGGCGAAGGAGAACTACCTTGCAAATATCCGCGCGAGGGGGAGTGCACATCAGCACCCCTCCACATTCAAGTGGCAGCCGGTACTCGCCACTTCACGAAGAACCGGAGATGGGAGAATCTTCACACCCCGTCTCAGAAGTGAACTCTGCGCCAGTCGCGCCACAGCCACCATTGGGTTTCGGAGACCCAATTCCCACTTACACTGGTGCGGCAGCATACAATCCCTTCGAGCAGCCGATTCACACAAATTACAACTTTGTAGAGGATCCCTACTGGTTAGCTGCGAACTCTCTCCAGCCGGAAGGTCCATACGGAGGTCCCTGGGTTACGGGACACTCGACCTATGGATACCCACCATATGGGTATTAGTAACCGCAGCCTCCTCAACCTCTGCATTATCAGCAACCGCCGCCTCCTCAACCTCAGCATCTTCAGCAACCACCGTGGACACCGGTGATGTCACCGCCACAATTTCAAGAAATCCTTCAAGGGATAAATGAGGTGCGACAAGAGGTGCGGCATGAGTTGCGAGAAGAACGAAGGCATAACCGGGGGATGTTCAAGAAAATGGTGAATTTGATCAAGGGAAAAAGCAAGAAGGATCACTAAATCCTTTGTTTGTTTATTTATTTTAGTTGTAATCATGTCCCTGCGAGGACATTTATTTCTGTACTCTGCCCCTGCGTGGGCATATTTCCTTTCTGTTCTGCCCCTGCGTGGGCGTGTTATTTGTGTAAAAGTCCCGTTTAGGGCAAACTCGTACTAGTTTAATTTTAATTGGAATGGTTAATTCAAGTTTTTCATTTTTAAATTATATGCATGAATATAATATGTGAATAAATGAAAAATAACTTTTATTATTTTGATTTACCATTCTTATAAAATAATAAGCATCTTAAAAAGGTAAAACCTAGCTTGAATGTCATATTAAAGACCTGGCCAAAATGGTAAAACCTGTTCAAATCTCTGTTAACATCCGCAAATATGTTAACATTCTTGGCTAATGTGATTCGCAAAATCACACATGTCACCCTCTAGTAATTATTCCAATTTCATATTATTATTTAAACATCTATTTGTGATGTATTGCCTACGGGCTATAACTAATGTCATATAAAACAAAAGGCAGCCGTAGTTATAGACTCCCTGCCAATAAAGGGATTGATTTGTTTTAATTATTCAAACCTTAATCCTATAAGATCTAAATTTATAATTTAGAAATTTGTCTACGTGACTAGGCCTATGTGCTATTATTACTAATTTATGGTTTTGGATTATGATAAAGATCCTAAATAATCATATATTTAATAAATTAACTAAATGGCTATTTAGAACCATGGTTAATAAATCGTCAAGAACGATAATACTGTTTAGGCTTCTAAATAGACCTTGTCCTTATTTTTATGTAGCAATAAAAACTACATGGCTAAGTCTGAAGAAATAAACAGTCGTCCTGAGGGAAACCCTGAAAATGCTAAGATACTTGTAACTGGTGCGGAGTTACAAGCAATAGTGGAAAATGCTGTTAATAAAGCCATCGAGAGGCAATATAGTGAATCAAGCGGGACCCGAAGTAGGACCCGATCCGCACCACATTCCAAGCCAAAAGTTCACTCTGAGGCTCATAGCAAACCGCCCTCTAAGAAAGATGAACCTAAGAAAGATGAGCTCAAGAAGGATGATGATCGACACTCATCAAATTAGAACAGTGTTCCCTCAAAAAGGATGGTGTATGATGCCAAACCACACACCAAGTCCTGTACTTACAAGTACTTTGTTTCTTGCAAACCCCGAGACTTCACCGGGGAGAAAGGAGCAATAGATTGTATGACTTGGTTGGACAAAATGGATACGGTTGTAGACATCAGCGGTTGTGCTGAAAGGGACGTAGTAGAATATGTATCCCAATCGTTCAAAGGAGAAGCACTAGCGTGGTGGAAGTCTCTCATACAAGCTGCTGGAAAGATCCCACTTTACAACTTGTCATGGGATCAGTTCGTTGCTCTTATTAAAGAGAATTATTGCCCGCAGCACGAAGTCGAGAGAATCGAATCAGATTTCTTATCTTTGGTGATGAAGAATTTAGATTGACAAGCATACCTCACCACTTTCAATACCCTATCTAGGTTGGTTCCGTACTTGGTAACCCCAGAACCTAAGAGGATTGCTCGCTTCATCGGGGGTTTAGCCCCAGAGGTTAAAGCAAGTGTTAAGGCATCAAGGCCTGCAACCTTCAGATCAGTAGCTGATCTATCCCTATCTCTTACCTTGGACGTAGTCAGGTTGAGAGCGCTCAGGAACTCAGAAGAAGGTAAGAGGAAGCGTGAGGACGATACCTCACGAAGATCAGATAAGAAACACCGAGGGAATAACGACCACAAGAAAGGGTCGGGATCTAAGAAGGATGGGCAACAATCGGGAGATAAGCCCAAATGTAAAACTTGTAAGAAGAACCATTTTGGGAGGTGTCGACTTGAGTCGAAATCCCAGTCTCACTCAAGACCCTGTGGGATTTGCAAATCTACGGATCATAAGACTTTGGAGTGTAAGAAGCTGAAAGATGCAACATGTTACGGTTGCAATGAAAAAGGGCACATTAAGTCCAATTGCCCAAAGAGCACCAAGAAAACCGAAGATGGAAAGAAGACCAATGCGAGGGTCTTCAAGATGGACGCTAAGGAAGCTGTTCAGGATGACAACGTAATTACAGGTACTTTTCTCGTAAATGATGTTTTTGCTAGAGTATTGTTTGATTCTGGAGCAGATAAGTCTTTTGTGGATAATAAGTTTTGTGAGTTGTTAAAATTGCCTGTAAAAGCCTTAAGTGTGAAGTATGAGGTGGAATTAGCTGATGGAACCATAGAAACCGCCTCAACTGTTTTAGATGGATGTGTTATATCCATTAGGAATCACTCTTTTCCTTTGTCCTTACTTCCCTTTAAGCTAGCCGGTTTTGATATAGTGATAGGCATGGATTGGTTATCGCATAACCAAGCCCAGATTGTGTGCAACAGAAAGCAAGTGGTAGTCAAAACTCCGTCTGGTGAGTCACTTACCATTCAGGGGGATACCCAGCATGGATTGCCTGAGCAAGTGTCCATGCTCAAGGCATCCAGATGTCTGCAGAAGGGTTGTGTCATTTATATGGCACAAGTTACTATAGATGAGCCAAAGCCCAAGATTGAAGACATCCCTGTCATTTCAGAATATCCTGAAGTTTTTCCCGAAGAACTACCTGGTTTACCACCAGATAGGCAAGTGGAATTTCGAATTGACATCATCCCGGGTGCAGCACCAGTGGCGAGAGCACCTTATAGGTTAGCACCAACGGAGATGAAGGAGTTAAGGACACAATTAGATGATCTGCTAGCCAAAGGTTTTATTAGACCTAGTTCGTCTCCTTGTGGAGCGCCGATCTTGTTTGTCAAAAAGAAGGATGGATCGATGCGTCTGTGCATCGATTACTGTGAGCTTAATAAAGTCACTATCAAGAATAGGTATCCTTTGCCCAGGATCGACGATCTGTTCGATCAATTACAAGGGGCAAGCTACTTCTCTAAGATCGATTTGAGATCAGGCTATCATCAGTTGAAGGTCAAGGATGAAGATGTGCACAAGACTGCATTTAGGACTCGTTATGGTCATTACGAGTTCCTAGTGATGCCTTTTGGGCTCACTAATGCACCGGCCGCATTCATGGATCTCATGAATCGCGTCTGTAAGCCTTACTTAGACAAATTCGTCATCGTCTTTATTGACGACATCCTTTTTTACTCGAAGAACCAAGCTGACCACGAGAAACACCTTCGTTGTATTCTCAAACTTCTACATCATGAGAAACTCTACGCCAAATTTTCAAAGTGCGAGTTTTGGCTTCGAGAAGTCCAATTCCTTGGACATGTGGTAAGTGAGCGTGGTATCCAAGTGGATCCCGCTAAGGTAGAAGCAGTTATGAATTGGCAAGAGCCAAAGATGCCTACTGAGATTCGTAGTTTTCTGGGTTTAGCTGGATATTATAGGCGCTTTATCGAAAACTTCTCAAGGATTGCTGCGCCTCTAACTTCGTTGACACGTAAGAAGGTTAAGTTTGATTGGGGCCCTAAGCAGCAGGAATCCTTTGACATTTTGAAGAAAAAGTTGAGCAATGCTCTAGTGTTAACATTGCCCGATGGTATAGAAGAATTCGTGGTGTATTGTGATGCATCCCACACTGGTATGGGCTGTGTACTCATGCAGAAAGGCAAGGTTATTGCCTACGCTTCACGACAGTTAAAGGTACACGAGAAGAACTACACCACCCATGACTTGGAGCTGGGTGCCGTTGTATTTGCATTGAAATTATGGAGGCATTACTTGTATGGAACCAAGTGTGTGATCTATTCAGATCACTAGAGCCTTCAACATTTGTTCAATCAGAAGGACTTGAACATGCGACAAAGACGATGGATGGAAACTCTAAATGATTATGATTGTGAGATAAAATACCATCCAGGCAAGGCAAATGTAGTTGCTGACGCCTTAAGCAGAAAAGAAAGAGTAAAGCCGATAAGAATCAATGCCAAGCGCATTGAAATAAAGAATAGTTTGAACGAGAGGGTGTTAGCTGCACAGAAGGAAGCTGTGCTGGAAGCTAACTATCCTGAAGAAAAACTAGGAGTAACTGAGGAGCAGTTATCCTATGACAAGGACAAAATGCTAAGATTGAATGGACGAATATGGGTTCCAGTTTATGGAGGGCTTCGGGTTGTTATCCTCCAGGAAGCCCACAGTTCCAAATATTCCATTCATCCTGGAGCCGATAAGATGTACCAGGATCTAAAGGCAAACTACTGGTGGATTGGTTTGAAAAAGTCTGTAGCTGCCTATGTAGCAAAATGTTTGACTTGTGCGCAAGTCAAAACTGAGCACCAGAAGCCGTCAGGTTTGTTACAACAACTTGAAATTCCCACGTGGAAGTGGGAGATGGTGACGATGGATTTCATCACCAAGTTGGCAAAGACGAGGATGGGAAATGATACTATATGGGTCATAGTAGATAGACTGACCAAGTCAGCACATTTCCTACCCATTAAGGAAACTTACAGCTCAGACATGTTAGCTTAATCGTACGTAGATAAAATTGTAGCGTTGCATGGCGTGCCATTGTCGATTATCTCGGATAGAGATACGAGATACACCTCTCATTTTTGGAAAAGTATTCAACAGTCTCTGGGCACGCGCTTGAATTTTAGTACGGCTTACCACCCACAGAACGACGGACAGAGTGAGCGTACCATCCAAACATTGGAAGACATGCTTCGTGCATGTGTGATTGATTTAGGTGGCAGTTGGGATAAGCATCTGCCATTGGTCGAGTTCTCCTATAACAATAGCTACCATACTAGTATGCAGGCTTCGCCCTTTGAGGCATTATATGGTAGAAAATGCAGAACACCTATTTGTTGGGCGGAAGTAGGAGACGTTCAATTGTCAGGACCAGATTTGGTCTTTGAAACAACGGACAAGATTGTCCAGATTCGTGATCGCCTGAAAGCTGCCAGGGATAGGCAGAAAAGTTATGCGGATCCAAAGCGTAAATCTTTTCACTTAGAAGTAGGTGACAAAGTATTGCTTAAAGTATCACCCTGGAAGGGGGTTATGCGATTTGGTAAGAAAGGCAAGCTAAGCCCGAGATACATAGGACCTTTCAAGGTTATCGAACGCGTCGGGTCAGTTGCCTATAAGTTAAATTTGCCTGAAGAGCTTAGTGCTATCCACAATGTTTTTCACATCTGTAATCTGAAGAAGTGTTTCGCTGATGAATCGCTGGTCATACCACATACAGATGTGCATATAGATGAAAGCTTGAAATTTGTGGAGAAACCATTGTCAATTGAGGATCGACAGGTGAAGAAGCTTCGAAGGAAGCATGTGCCTATTGTAAAGGTCAAATGGGATGCCCGTAGAGGTCCCGAATACACATGGGAGGTAGAATCCACGATGAAAGAAAAATACCCTCATTTGTTTCAGTAAATCTCAAGGTCGAGATTTCTTTTAAGGGGGTGAGGATGCAACACCTCGAAAATTTACGTCCAATAATGTATTGACACGTGTCATAGGCTTTGAATATGTGAAAAAGTACTTTAGAGGGACTAAAGTTGACAAACAGTGAAACTATGTGAATATAAGGGTCCAAAGTGTCAACGATGGATAAATAGGCTCTACAATAACCCTACATGGTGTTTATAATCTTAAACGATTAAATCATGGATCATACAAAGCGGAAAAATGAAAGAAAGTGAGGAATTACAAACTACAGGGGCTAAATGTGTCAACATGTTGAAAGTATACCTCTGAGTGACCTTTTAGCAAACCCGAAGCTTTGTAATGGTAAAATATACTCACTAGAATATGTGATAAAAATTTCATAAAGTTTCGTTGTCGTATGAGAAAGTTATGATCAAAACCATGCATGAAGGGTTAAATGCGTTAACGTTGAAATTCATGACTTTTCGGGTAAGCACAAAGTTAACCAAGGACCTACCCAAGTTTGTAGATATCCTAAGGCCCTTAAAAATCAGGTTTGAGGGTCAAGAGTGCAAGATAAATAGCCAAAACCACGTAACAAAGGACCAAGGACTGAATTGCAAAACATGGAAAATTTGTTAACCTGGTCGCCACTTGTACGCGGCCCGCGTAAGGGCTCTCGCGGCCCGCCTACAAGCTGCCAGCGACAAACAGCGACCAGCTGCCAGTTATCAGGTCTAAATCGATGCTTAACAGCTGTTGCATGATACCAGGGACTCACCAATGGTTTTACATGCATAGGGGGGCACCTGGACAGATCTTATAACATTTTTAGACCCTTGTGGCACCATCATATGAGATCAAAGTTGATATAAAAGGAACCTCAAGTTGCAACCATTTTCACATTCAATTGCAAGACCACTTCTGGAGCTTCTCTGATCAACCTCAGGCTTTCTAGTGATCTCAAATCGTAATTAGGACTCTTGTAAGTGTTCATAACCCTTTCAAATTCGTTCTAGCTTAGTTAATTAACCAAAAGTCAAACCGTCGTAAATTAAGTTTGACTTCGCGATTAAATGAAATTTGCTCAGTCATTTCTCGAATTGAAAGTACCTACAAGTAGGTATTTATGTGGGTAACAAACCCTTAAAAGGGTACTTTTAGATTCCCACTCTAACTATGTTAATTGTCGAGTCAAAGCTTACTTTAAAAAGTCAACAGAATGTGTATTTTCAAAATTAAGCATAATTAGCAATGTAGGGTACATGAAACCTGTTTGATCATTAAAATAACATGGTAACTAATGTAAGAACATGTCTCAACATGTTCAACTCGACAATTTTCAGTTTAAACCCGGATCGGACCCGAAAGTCGCATAATTTGACTTTTGCTTTGACTATCAGTTCTGATCCGTTTATGCATGTTTAAGATCTGCCTTAGAGCTTATTTTGGACCAGGTTTCATATAAGTATAACTCTCTGAGATTATACAACTTGGTTCAATACTTATCCGATTCATATGCATGTTTCCGATTAATGCTTAAATATTGACTATTATTCCCTTTTGACTATAAAACGTGATTTTTGAAAAAGTGAAAGAGTAGAAACATTAGTTACTGATTTATAAACTTGCACCAAAAATTTGACATCAGTTTGAGGTCTAGATTAAGAGCTATGCTCATTAGCGTAATTTGAAAGCTTTTTGTTAATTAAATGGCGTAATTAGCGTATAGCCTATTTAAACCCACTTTTTGATATCAAACTTTTTACCCACTGATGTAATATAATATTTTGGGATTTTTGAAGATTTTTATTTAATTTTTGGCTGAGCATAACATAGGTCTCTAAGTTTAATTCGGTTAATACCGATTTTACCCTTTTAAGCCATAAAATGAGTTTTACAAATCCTTTTGACCACAAACCTTTTTCTACTGATTTTATTTGATAAATAAAATATTTTGAGCATTCTGGAATTATAAAAATATCAGCTTTCTTTTAAAAACCCGGAAACGGCTCCAAATCGCATTTTTAAGCGTTTTTAACGCATAGTATGTACTATAACCATATTAAACATATAAGGTTGATACCTACTGATGTTTTTAGTATATTTTGAGATAATAACAGTAAGTAAAAGTTTTTGAACTCAGGTTTCCAGTTTTGACCTTTTTAGCCCTTGTGAAATTACCAAAATACCCCTAAGGAGCATAGTTTGGTTTTAAATGATAAGTTTCACATATAGGTCATACCCTACTGTTATAGCAAGCTAAATTAAGTGTATTTACTGTATAAATCAGACCTGTATCTCAGATTGCGAAATTAAACTCTTTTATAATCTTTTAAATGACCATAATGCCCTTATGAGGCATAAATTGTGTTTAAATCCATTTTGGGCATAATAGAAGATATCTTACTGATATTATAACGTATTTATGGCATTTTAACTCAGGGAACTTGCATACGACTCTTATGGTTACCCTTGACGCCCTTTTCGCGCTCGGTTCGGTTTATGTAACTAGTTTGCATAAATTGACCGAAACGGGTCAAACACTATCATTTTTGTCTCAAAATCCAGAGTGTATTTAGTATACCCATATTATACAAGTATTCAAACTTGTCGGGTCTAAATCACATTCTATCCGGTCTTCGCTTAATCGTGCGTTTGAACCGTATCGTCCTTAAAACTAGCTGGTCTAAGCTTAGGCTTAAATAAAGACCCGTTAGAAATCTAATAGGTTATTATAAACCTTTGTTCCAGAATAAGAAGAACCAGTAAAAGCTACCTTCACTCGCTAATTGTGATTTATACTTACCAAGGTAAATACTTTTAACTTATTTTCCCTATACGGGCTTGGGGTACGGTATATAAAATACCGCTTGGTCCGGCATTGAATTCTTTAATCGAATAGAGGTTAAATTTATTGATATGCTATGTTTTGAATGTGTTTTGTTTGCTTAAAGCCTTTGGGGGGTTAATGACCATGTCCCGGATATCCTTGGCATCATCTTACGAGATGGCCACGACCTGAGCACGGGGTGTAGGCGTACACCTTTCAGTGCATAACTCAATATTGTGGTGTGTCTATTAATCTTTAACCCGGTCTACGGATCGGGCTACTGAACGCATAAGTAACATGTAAATCCCTTACAAGATTATTTTCACATAATTATTCCAAGTTATAAAATGATTTGTGCCACATGCATTCAAACCAATTTTCAACCCTTTTCAAAATGAGTCAGTTAAATTGTATTTACCAGTGTAAACTGACGTATTTTTCCAAAAGGTTAAGTGCAGGTACTACTCGTACTAGGCTGGCTGTCTTCTAACCGTCCACAATAAGTCTCGCAAGCTTGGATGTCATTAAAGCTGTTGAACAATATCATCTTTTATTTTGATCCGCCTGTGGATCCGTTTCAACTATTTGTGATATTTAATATTACACTTTATTAAAGTTGAAATGAATCTATCTTTGCTTCCGTTGTGCATCTATATATTGTGTTGTTTGTCTATGATGATACCAACTACGTCACGATACTCCCCACCAGGCCCACCGGTGACACGTGGAAAATAGGGGTGTGACACAACTCGAAGAAATAATTCTCCTAAAATTAAAAGAATTAGAGCTTGAGATGAAAACAAGTTATTAATCACAAGACAACGATCAAGGAGAATTATTGGGGTCACATTCGGATTCTACCAACATCGACGATGCCGAAAGCACCTCAAACTCTTGTCAAAACATGAGCGATAGTCGTCCCTATGTCGATTGTGCCGTGAAGGACTCTCCATCAGTCCCCACCGATGCGCTCATAGACCCGAGCGATTCGACATATACCTTCTTTAACAAGAGCCCGGATAAGGGGAATAAAGGTTGGTTTCGCCCACCGGTACTTAGTTTAGGTTTTACCCTGTCCGATAACCTCTTGCGTTCTTGTTTAAATCAAGAGCAATTAAGGAACCTTAGGCACTTTTGTGTTGTTCCCTCCAGTAAGGAACCACCCGATCCGAATAAAATACTTAAAATAAGACGAAACTTCATAAAACACTCTAGCCACGTGGCCATGTCCAGGTCAACACACCCCATGCCCACCTCAAAATTGACCACGGGGTCGTGTCCAGGCCAACACACCCCGTGTTCAGAATACGTACAAAATGTGTCAGAGTCTTATCTGAACACGGGGCCGCGTCCAGCAGACACGGGGCCGTGGTCACCATGCTGTCGTTTTCTATAAAGTCAGCATGATTCCTGCACATTTGGACCCATTCCGAAGACCAAGATTTGCTGGGATCTTCACACATACCTTAAAAGGTGTATTCCAAAGAAGGTTTCTCAACAACCATCTTGTCTTTGCCACTTTTGTCTCATACCTTCTTCTTCAAAACTCCTCAACCTCCATTAAAGCTTGAAACTTCCATGGCTTTAAGCTTTATTGTGATATTTGCAAGGTTTTTAACCAAGAAATCTTATTAAAAATAAGTTTTACAACACTGTTGTAACGCCCTGCTATTTCGTACTTTCTATATTAGGAAACCCATGTTTGTAATTCTATTTTTGGAAACCTTGTATTCTTGTAATCGTCGTATCATTGTAACCTTTGTAAATTCCGAGACTTGAATCATAATGAAATCCATCTTTTCGTTACATTTATGTTATATACACTTCATACATGTTCACGCGTTCAAAAACATCATTCATACGACACTTTATTCATACTTTGTGCTAAACATGTCAAACTTGCAAACGATATGCTAAATTTACACAATTATGACACTTATTCTCGACAATTATACATGTTTATACTCGTTTTATGTTGGATTTATGATATAATTACATTCCATATCCTTAACTATGATTAAAATGCTCAATATACCTTGAAAACCCCCTTAAAACATGTAAACATGGAAGTATAGGGGCTGAAATCACCAAAAATCGAACTTTTCCAGCAAAACTAAGCCCTCACGGGCCGCGACACCTCCCCCCCTTCACGGTCGCACCCCGCGAGCATCTCCTTTTCACGGAAACGTCAGCAACTCGTGTTTTGGCGCAATTTATGTGTTTGGTTTGAGTTTTGAACAAGTTTAAACATTAAATACACAACCACAACCTAACCTTACCTAACTCTTCCCTATCAAAACCCATCACCCTCCAAGTATTTGACACTTTGCTAATCACACTAAACTCTCCCAAATCAGTCTCTAATCAGCTGTGAATCTAAAGTTCGAGCAGAAACACCAACCTTCACAAAAGTATGCATAACTCTCTCATTTCTTAACGTTTTTCATCCATTCTTCTTCCTACTTGCTTGGAACATCCTTAGGAACATTTCCAGAGGTTTCTCATGGAAAACCAAGCCCTAGAATGTCCCCAAAGTGGCTCCAAAGTGGACTGTTCGTTTTTGTTTCACTTAAACTTTGTTAATCTTGATTGAACTTGAGTCTAACTCATCTCAAACCTATGTCCTAATGCTCATAATCAATCGAATGATTAGTTCGGCATAAAAACAAGGCTGAGAAATGTTAAATCAGAGGTTAAAACCTCACAAACATTCTGTTTTAGTTAGGGTTTTACCCACAAGAAGTGTTCAAGCTTGAAGCTTGATGTATGTGTGATTGTTAGACTAGCTTGGACTATCTTTCATAAAAATCCACTCACTTCTTGAGGTTTTTCCGTAGATTAGATGTTCATATTTCATTAATTCTTGTAAGTTCATGACCCTCCTTGTTGTTTATAACAACAAGTGTAGTGGTGAACAATAGAGATACCTAAATGGAAGCTTTGTTCTTCCTACCTCATGTATGAATTCTATGATACTTAGAGGTGCCTAAATGAAGACTTTAACCTTCTACCTCATGCTTTACATATATAATATAGTATACTCTATGTAATATTTATGTAATATTCGAACAAACCAAACTCTTGATGATGAACAAGTGGACATTGTCAAGTTAGTAAGTATATCATCTAAGCATCATATGTGATGGATGATTATTTTTCATATGTTTATGTTCATGTTATTTAAATTCCGAATCTCTAATCTTCCGTTATTCCCCAAACTCATACATCTATGTTCGTTTGTGTAGAAGGACAAGGTGCTCCAAATTAATCCATCAACTAGCATCACTCGCGGGATTCAAGTAGGAAAGCTTGCTAAAACCGTGAGTATACTCGATCCCATTTTACTCTTTAAACACTTTGGCATGCGACGGGATAAGCCTTAGCCCTTCATGGGCCGCCACGGCCTCAAATAACTTTCCAAAGTTGGCAGTTATAGTCCTTAGCTCTAAAACTCAATATAACTTTCATAATTTGCACTTTTAACCCTTCAAGACCAATTTTAGGCATACCCGAGAGTATAACCGAACATCTTAAGGCTCCCGATTCGTTAAAAGGTCACTTAGAGGTATAAATTAACATGTTGATACTTTCAACCCTTTAATTAACAAACTTCCAATTAAAATTACAAATGGTATCGTTTGTCCAACAAGTGGCTCGTTTGAGAATACGAACACCGTAAAGGGTCACTCAGAGGCATAGTTTAAGCATGTTGACACTTTTAGTCCCTCCACATCCATAGTTTTCAATTTTGGCTAAAATAGACCCTCCTAGCCAACGTTAGGCATCATTAGGATTAGGGACACGTGTCAACACATAATGGACATGATTTTACGAGGTGTTACATCCTCACCCCTTAAAAGAAATCTCGACCTCAAGATTTGCTCAGAGGAATACGGTTAGTTTCGTGTCATAGTAGGTTTCAACCTCTCAAGAGTATCCTGGGCCACAATGAGAATCCCATTCACATTTACGAGATAAACTTGGAACTTTTAAATTCCGTGGTCCATAATAGACAGGGGTTTTCAACAAACCTTAAGCTCACATTTGATTGTCATGGCGAAGCATGACAAGTGCTTATCAGCTGAGCATTATGCTAGGGTTTTCCAGAGACAAGAATATATTTAGTATCTTAATCTGATACTATAGAGAACGATGCTCTATAAGGAGACCCGATGTTGTCTTTATACAACTTAACTTGATGGAAATTTTAAATTTTCCTTAATTAACAAGAAGCGTCGAGTTAGTAAGTTTGTCGACTATAAATTTAATCGCGTCATTGCCACAATTTAACTTAGGTAACTTAGAGATTAGATTCATTGTTACCATTTCCCAATTCTATGTGGGATTTTCTAGTTCAATGATGCATACTAAAAATGGTCTGCGATGTTCGACTCTCTTGCGAACATTCTAAGCATTATGTTTCCTGGGTGGCTTATGGACTTATCATATCCATCCACACAAAGGTATTCAACTTTCGGTTTCAATTTTTTGTAATTTACTTGTCTCATGTGGATGACACATCCTCCATCAAATCACTTGGATACCTTAAGCATAAAAGCTTCTTCGGGCAATTCATAATGTTGGTCTTTCACGGATGGTGAGTATATCACCAGATGGGGATTTAATCTTGATAAGTTTCTTACTGCAAACAAAGTGGATTTGGTTTTTGGACTAACCAATCCTTGTCTAAGAACATATCGAATCCGCAGGATGTATAGATAAAAAATTATCAAAGACAATTGCTTCGTGAAGGATAGATCATATGTGAAACCATATGGATTGGCCACTTGATTTTTTAAGTAATATTTAAGTCTTGAAATAGCAGAATTAAAATTTTATTAAATTTACAATCGATGAAGCTTTAACTGGCTCCAGAGTTTAAAACAAGTTTCTAATAAATAAAACATTTACGAGAAATAGATACGTAAAGATATGTCTTGAACTGCTTCTGCTATAGCAGATTGGAAGGCTCAAGCATTGCCTTTCTGGCCACCAGTGGCCTTGTTCTTCCTGTCAATCGCCCTCTTTGGGCAGCGGGTCTTTATATGCCCTTTCTCGCCACATCCATAACATGTGGCGTCTTTCAAGTTTTTGCATTCATGAGACTTGTGGTCCATCTCCTTACAGATGCCACAACCCTTGGTCTGCTCGTGGAAGCATCGTCCGAAGTGTTGCTTCCCGCAGGTTTTACATTTGGGTTTTGCCTCATTCGGCTTGGACTGGTTATAATTCGAACCAGTCTTACCCTTTTTGTAATCCTTAGTTGGGGTATTATCACGCTTTCGCTTGTGATCCTCCTCAGCTTTAATCGCCCTTGCTCTTATTTCATCTTCAGTGAGAGATAGAGCCAGATCCATAGCGGATCTAAAAGTTGCAGGTTTGGAGGATTTAACAATCCCCTTGATTTCTGGAACGAGTCCTCCAAGAAACCGTGCAATGCGCTTAGATTCGGGGGTAATTAAATAAGGCACGATTCTTGATAAAGAGTTCTATTCAGATACATAGGCTCGACACTTGAGGCCTTTCATGGCCAGCCTTAGAAAGTTAGTTTCAACTTTCTCCACCTCGTGAGGTGGGCAATAAGGTGCTGTTTGTTTTTTCTTCTTGAAAACCTCTTCTGCTGCAGGCCACAACTGCAGGAGAAGAGGTGGACCAAATGTCTTCAGTCTGCAAGGAGAAGAGGGTTTGTTTTTCCTTTTATATAAAACCTCTTCTTCTCACAACCACCGAGCAACCTGCCATCATCATCACCACCGCCACCACTTCACCACCGCCATCATCACCACCGCCACCACTTCACCACCGCCATCATCACAACCACCGTCACCACCTCCACCGTCATCATCACAACCACCGAGCAACCTGCAACTGCCATCTCCATCATCACGAATCGAACAAAACGACCGTCACCACCTCCGCCTTCACACCTGGCCGGAGTCGCTGAACATGAGGTCGACCGGACTCGCTGAACTTTGATCGATTTGGGCTGTTCGTTTCCGATCGATTTAGGGTTTTCGATTTTAGGGTTTTCGTTTTGGGGGTTTTGTTTTGGGGGTTTTGTTTGTGATGTTGATGATGATGTCGGAGGTGGTGGCGGAGTGGAGGTGGAGCAGAGGTGATGGCAGAGTGGAGGTGGAGGTGGAGAAGATTTGGGGGTTTTGTTTGTGGGGCTGGAGCAGCGGAGGTGGTGGCGGAGTGGAGGTGGTGGTGGCGGAGCAGGGGTGGTGATGATGATGATGATGGTGGCGGAGCAGTGGTGGTGGTGGCGGAGCAGGGGCAGAGCATGGGTGGAGGTGGAGGTGGTGCCAAGAAGAGGTAAAGCTCTTCTTGGAGAAGCTTTGGTTTTATCACTTCCTCATGAAGAGGCTGGGGAGAGACAGGAAGCACTTCTCAAAAAAAAAACAAACACTCTTTTGAGGCTAAACCTCTTCCCGCGTATGCACGGTGCAGACAGAAGAGGCAGGAAGCTCTTTTTGAAAAAAAACAAACACCACCTAAGTCTCACAGATCAATTCCACGAACTTAGACCAACTTAGGTTGTATATTGCAATCTTGCCAGTTGATTGGATCAGTGCCTTCCACCAAGTCAAAGCATCCTCCTTGAAGGATTGGGACACGTATTTAACAGTGTCCTTGGCGGCACAACCGCTTATATCAACAACGGTTTCCATTTCATCCAGCCACTTTAGAGCATCAATTGCTCCAACCTCACCCGTAAAGTCACGGGGTTTACAAGAAACAAAGTATTTATATGTATACCCCTTCTTAGAGTCAAGTGACTCAGCTTTCTTGATATTCTTAATACTCTGCTCACTCTTAGTTGAGGAGAAATGAGTCTTTTCAGTCTTATGAGTATTTGAACAGGGTTTAGAAACAGCGTTCTATTTCTGTACTGATGGCTCTGGCCCTCTAAATGTGGCTATAAATCCTTCCAGGGCTTTACTGACTTCATCGGCAACTATGGATCGAAGACGATTCTCTTCGTCATTACGGTTCTGGTGCTCTAAATCGTCACCACCGTTTTTCTTACTTGCTTTGCCAATACTCAGGCTTGCCATAAGTTTATCTGAAAAATATTACAGCCATCAGTAATACTTCGAGAACTAAATAGCAAATCAATTTATTTGCATTAGACCTTACAGATCTATATGTTTATATATCAATTTCACTAGCCCTGCTTACCACCATTGGTAATGGGCTCAGGCATATAACTCATTGGCTTGTCACAAAGGATGTTTAAATATAGCACATTGGCTTGCCACGAATGACATTAAAATTTTGCACATTGGCTTATCACGAAGGACATTTAAATATAACACATTGGCTTGTCACGAAAGACGTGAAAGACATGTCACAAGATTGTGAAAGATATGGCACAAAGGCCTCGTCACGAAGGACATTTAAAAGATACGGCACCAGAGGCCTGGTCATAAAGGACGCTAAAATATGGCACAAGGCCTTGTCACAAGGACATTAAAAGATACGGCATGAAAACCTTTGTCACAAGGTCATAAAAGATATGTAAGCCACGATCTTATTTGATCAGAGGGCTTTAAGTTTTTAACATAGTTCATTACCTTTGAATAAGGTTTATAGACCACAACTATCGTCACAATTTGCGATATAATATGGCCCGTAGGCAATTCGATTGACATCACAAAGGATGTTAAACTAATGGTCATCGCACTGATGATATCAGTCATCATCGCATTTGTTCATATAGGCTGTGAGGCTTTGGCATAGCCCTCCACCTTGGACAGGGAATCATAATGGTCACAACTGTCCTTGTCTCAAATGGAAAATATAATGTAGCCTGTAGGCGAAACATCACCAGGGATGTTAAGTATGATTATCATGTTGATGATATTAGTCATGATCACATTGATCATATAGACTATTAGGTTTGGGTTAACCCACCACTTTGAACAGGGGACCATAAAGGTCACAATTATCATTGTCTTATCGACATTAGAGTAAAGTATAGCCCGTAGGCATTTTATCACTAAGGATATTAATAATATGATCATCATACTGATGATATTAGTCAGGATCGCACTGATCATATTGACTATGAGGCTTGAGCATAGCTCACCCCCTTGGGCAAGGAATCACAAAGATCACAATGTCAATGTCTCAACTGGACAATATATTATAGCCCGTAGGCAAAACATCACTAAGGATGTTAAATGATATGATCATCGTATTAGATGATATTGGTCATGATCGCATTGATCATATAGACTATTGACTCAAGTCCGATTATCTGGGGGGGGGGGTTACTATAGTCTGTAATGAACAGATTTATTATCTGTTAGAATGTATACGGGTCAAATGTAGTTCCTTTAGATATGACCCGATACTTAAGAATAGGTTCGCTAGATTAAGCGTATACCGAATAGAATGTGGTTTAAACCCAACAAGTACTAGGGCTTGTATAATATGGGTAAATAAAGCACATTCTGGATTTTGAGATCAAAATGATAAGATTAAACCCTTTTCGGTAAACTTATGTAAATTAGTTACGTAAGTCTAACCGTACGCGTATAAGCGATATCGGGTAACCGGATGAGTCATGAACAAGTTCCATATGCCAATACACTTTAAACAAGTTATAATATCAGTAGGATATCAACTTGTATGCCCGTTAAGGTTTTAAAATCAAACTATGCCTCATAAGGGCATTTTGGTAATTTTACAAGTTATAAAGGAGCTTGCGAGTAAACTTATGTCATGCTCATAAACAATTTGTAAAAGTGGTTAAATTATGATATCATATCAGTAGGATGTCAAATATATGTTTGGTTTATGCTTTAAGACCTAACTATGCATAGGGGCATTTTGGTCATTTCACACATAGTTTTGAGAACTTATTTGAGATTCTGGATTTAGGACTTATACCTACTGTAAAAATATTTATTATGGTTTATAAAATCAGTAGGTAACGATTCTTGATTCACAAATATGGTTTAAAACCATACTATTCACCTAAACGGCGTTAAAGTCGTTAAATGACGATTTATGCGATTGTTTATGAAATCTAATGTTATGACCAGCATTGAATAGTTAAAATATTTTATTTTTCATAACAAATCAGTAGGCAAAAGATTTGGTTTGCATATTATGCTTAAAACTCATTTTATGTGCCATTAGGGCATTATCGTCATTTATCGGCATTGTATAAGAATTTGAAGTTAAACTCAGTTTACAATCTGACTTAGCATCCCATATAATCCTAATTATAATTTGACAAGAATTTATGGTCTAAACTCATTTTAGTTGTAAAAAGGCATTTTAGTCCTTTAAAAGCGTAGTTTACGATTATATGCGTAAACTTAGTTTATGACCAGATAATATTATCATAACGGAACTTTAAATCAGTAACATACTAGTCTATTTCGGTTTATAACCAAAAGTCAACGTAGAAGTCAAACTACGCGACTTTCGGTTGCGAACCGACCCTAAAACTGGAATTGACGAACCGAACATGTTTACACATGTTCTAATAATTATTACCGAGTTGTTTAAGTGATAAAACATATTTTAGAACACTTCTAAACTTATATCGCAATTATTTTAAAAACTGACCCGTTGACTTTTTAAATTAATATTACGTTGACTCGTCAATTGACCAAGCAAACGTGATTTTTAGGAGGTGCCCTTTTTAGATATTAACACCTACCTAATTACGATCACATAGCCATGTTCGTTGTGAACAATGGCTTGACCATTAAGGTCTAAACCGAAAGTCAAAGCGTTTATCAAAAATGTTTGACTTTTCGGCTTTAAAAGCCTATAAACTGAATAAGCCACAAAAGGAACACTTACAAGTAGTCCTAGGGGTTGAATAAAACTCAAAGGATGCTCCCAATTGCTCAGGAAATTCCTATGTTTGAGAGATGGGAGAAAGAAAGGAAGGTGCAAGTTTTTCAAGTAAACTTCAACACCTATTTATAGTATTTGGAGGGTGCTTGGATGATTGCCAGGTGTTTAGAGGCTTCACAAGATGATTACAAGTGCCCCCTAACATCTACAACACATGAAACAAGCCCATATAATTGATTTGGAGGTTTTAACTTGCTTGGAGTGGCCACCAAGCATAAATTTCAAACTGGTGAGGGTATGGCCACCCGCGACGAGATAAGCCTTAGCCCTTCATGGGCCGCCACGGCCTCAAATAAGTTTCGAAAGTTGGCAGTTTTAGTCCTTATGCTCTAAAACTCAATATAACTTTCATAATTTGCACTTTTAACCCCTCAAGACCAATTTTAGGCATACCCGAGAGTATAACCAAACATCATAAGGCTCCCGGTTCGTTAAAAGGTCACTCAAAGGTATAAATTAACATGTTGACGCTTTCAACCCTTTAATTAACAAACTTCCAATTAAAATCACAAACGATATCGTTCATCCAATAAGTGGCTCGTTTGAGAATACGAACACCGTAAAGGGTCACTCAGAGGCATAGTTTAAGCATGTTGACACTTTTAGCCCCTCCACATCCATAGTTTTCAATTTTGGCAAAAATAGTCCCTCCTAGCCAACGTTAGGCATCATTAGGATTAGGGACACGTGTCAACACATTATTGGACATGATTTTACGAGGTGTTACACTTTGTCCGAACCACACTCGAACACCGCGCGTTTAGTCTCCTCTTTGCTAAAGGGAACCATCAAAGATGCCGCATCCACTTCCGAAAGACACCTAACGTTTTGGCATATGAGTTTGGGTATATCCCTAACTTTTTCCTCAAAAGCCCTTTTGAAGAAACCCATGATCTCTTTATTAATCATAGAAGGCTTAATGGTCCAAACATCGTCAATTATAAGACCCAATATATTATTGACGACCCTTCTACTTTTGATGCAACCATGAAAGAACTTTGTATTCTCGTCACCCTCCAGATCCCATCTAGCTCTAGCTCTTTGTTTAATATCTTTCATTTTGTAGCCTTCGAGCTCCTTTAGATCTTTAAGTCATTACACTCTAGTCCACTCCTCCTCTTCTGTTAACTCTTTGCCTTTCGACACCTCTTCTAGGTAATCTAACTCTTCCTTAAAAGTCAACTCCGTTTCCCCTTCCTTGGCTAAGACCTCTTTTTTTCCAGTTTCTTAAAGACTCCCTAATCTTCTTTAATTTTTATGTCAACATCTAGTCAGGATCCCCAACCCCGTTAAAATCCGCAATCCCCTTAAGCACCACCTCATTGAAATCCTTTCTTTCCAACTAGGAGTTGAAACATCTAAACGGTTTTGGACCAAAGTTTTTATCTGAGCAAGTCAATACAAGAGGGCAGTGATCCGAAAACATCCTCGGCATCGCCCTAAGGCAAGCCACCGGCCACTTCGGAAAAAACTCTTGACAGAGCATATCTCTATCAATTTTGCTCATTTTATTATCATTATCTTTAAGGTACTTAATTTTTTTACCTTTCATCTCACATTCTCTTAACCCATTTGCACCAATAAAATCATTAAAAATAGAAGCACATTTTTTATTGAAAATAGAATTTCTCCTTTCATCCCGAAAACGAACCGCATTAAAATCCCCCAGAATCACCCACCAACCCAGGTGACAACCCATCGCCTCCCCAATATCATCCTAAAGAACCTTTTTTTTTGAGGGACTTTATGAGGAGCGTAAACTTTCACAATGTTAATTGCTTGGTTGCTACCTTTTAAAGTCCCCAATGTTAATAAAAAATTAGGATGCTTGAAAGAATCGCGTACCTTGAGAATACGAGGGTCCCACATGCTAACCATCCCTCCCGATCTACCAGCTGCCGACACGTGATCCATCTCTAAATTTCCTGCTCCCCAAAATTTTTTGAACTCTATACCTGAAACGTCGCTGAACTGAATTTCTTGTAAAGCGATGAAGTCAATACCATTCTCACATTTCAAGTTTTTTACCCAACCCGCTTTATTTTTATCCCCCTCACCTAAACCTCTAATGTTAAGGGAGAGAAAATTCATCTTTCAACCCTTGAAATCCCTCTTCCCTAATTGCTTCTTTAATTAGTGGTTCATGGTTCTGGAGATCTACCCTAACTTGTTCCCCATGATAGATATCACATTCATCTCTAGATCAATATTTTCCTCTTCCTCCTCGCTGGGTTGTAGATTTAAATCATCCACCACCTTCTCCAAAAAATCCTTTCTTTGTCCACTCGTTTTTTCCTGTAATCTCACGTCACCTGCTGCTTTTCTTGTATAAATATCGCTGCCTTCTTCCTGATCTGCCGTGTTGGAACTATCCTCCTGGATTCTGATTATTTCATTCAAGTCAAAAGGGTCGTTATCTCTCGACCTCTTCCTAGGCCTAATGAGCCAATCTACCTCCTCCACTATGCTTTTTTTTAATATTGGACTTGGGCCTCTTGTATTTCTTTTTTCCTTTTCCACACCCATCTTTATCTAGGTTAACATTAAAATAGTAATTTTTTAATGCATCCGGATTTCTGCCGTTGCTTTTGTCTTTTTGCTTCCTCGAGATCCCAATTTCCTCATGACAATCAATATTAATGCTATTGGTTTCATTTAAAACCTTATCCCATAAGTCTTCTTCATCCCCTCATACTGTCCTCGAAATACCCTCCTCCCCATAAAAGTTCTCACAATTCCTAGCATTACCTGCAACTTCCAATTTCTCCTTTTCATTCTTCTTTTCTATTTGACCGTTACTCTTTAATTCGCTCCCTCCACCATTAAATGATTCCTTCTGATTGGCTATCTCTTGATCTACTCCTCTAACTGGAACCGACATGATACCGTTACCGGAGACATCCGTAGACACCAGAGCCGGGAACTCCTCAACTACCGGTTCCGAATTCGGCAAGAACCCATCACTGTTGTGAACTCCATTTACTAGAGAATCAAACTCTCTGTTGTTTTCTCTCGCCGCCAAACCGACATTCTCCAATAACACCTCCCGATCTGAAAAATTGGCTTCCGACGATGATTCTCCTTTCTCTGAATTCTTGATGCTCTTTCGATAATCACTCTCCGACATAAAGTCCCACCCATTTCGTGCACCTTTGCTAACACCATGGTTCTCGAACGAATTTAGAACCCACTCTCCCCTTTCTTCTTCCACCCAAATTCTAAACCGTTTTCCATCTTCGACAATGACAACTTCTTCTTTGATTCACTAAACCTTATTCGTCAAAACACATACACAGTCAGACGTAAGGATGACGTCCTCCGGTTGTCTTTGCGAAGCTTGTAACACTTTGCCATAAAGTCTACCCACCGAATCAAAAGTTTCGTTTTTCGACAGCTGGAGAGGTACCCCGTGAATGTTCAGCCAACCCAGTCTCTCGAAAGCTACTGGTTGTTGATGTGTGCAAAATGTGACATATAAATTGCATCAAATAAGGCATAAAACTAACCCTTTTTTTAGTACTAATGTTGGAAAAAAAACGTGTTTTTGTCTTCCCTTTGAATTTACAGGACCAAATGAGCTTAAACTAACAAAAGGAGCAAATAAGAAGCCAAAACCAACATAAATATAAAGAAAAGGAATAAACGTGACATGCCCGACCCCTCGGCAACATCCCCAAAGCAAAAAAAGAAACAGAAGACTGACCACGGGGCCGTGCCCAGCCGAACACGGGGGCGTGGCCAGGAACCTGCAGAAAAGACAAACCTGTAGAAGCATCTGCGCCCACCACGGGGGCGTGCCCAGCTCAGCAGGGGGCGTGGTCAACCCAAAGATACGCAGAATCTTGCCAAATCTTTATAGTACAGATGCGATGCTGACCACGAGGCCGTGCCCACTGGACACGGGGCCGTGTGGGACCATCAGCTGACACTTGAATTTAATGAAGGAAGAGAAAAGGCTGGCGACAGGGGCGTACCCGCTGGACACGGGGCTGTGGCCAGAGCACTGTGCAGGCTATAAATAGGGGTGCTTGGCTTACTTCAAAGGCATCCCTTGGCAAACCACTACTCTCCCACTTTGCCACCACTCCACCACCACTACGACACCAACACCCACCTCCATCATCCATCATCCATCATCCATCTTTGGAGTGTGTAGTAGTCTCGGGATCCAAGATTGATCGTAAGAGTTCTTGCCAATCAAAGGCCATGTTTGGTTAAGCCTCTTACATCACTTGGTGAAGACAAGTCTTTTATGTATTACTTTTGATTTTTAATCTTTCGACACTTTTTATTTGGTTTTGTATTAATGACTTTAATAATTAGTTTCTTATGTTGAAGGTGAATTCTTCCTATCATTTTTCTGTGGTGTCTTGGCGTTACTTTACTGTCTATATAAAGTAAAAGATTACATCATTCATGTTTTTACGGTCTATATAAAAGCATGTTGACTACCTGGTCGGGGGTTAGGGGAATGGTTTGGAAAGGTTTTTGCCTTGTTCAGTGTATAGATCCTGCAAGGACCTGGTTCAAACTTACTAGGAACTCCTTCAATACCCACTGGTATTGGATGGCGGGGGTGCGAATAGCTTGAACCCCTCATATGTAAACTAATATTAATACATTAATCCGGCTACTTGGAATTGTATCCTTGCTGACTCAAACCACTTAGCCGAGGGGTAACGTCACCTTCAAAAGAGGGGCCTACCACTTTTCGCATTAATAACTTAATTAATTATCTTTCAATATTTCGACCCTTTGGGATTGTATCCCTGCTGACTCAAACCACTGGGTTGAGGGTAAACCGGTACTAAAAGCTATTGTGTTCTTGGACGACCTCAGTATCTTACCAACGCTATACTACGCTCACGATGGGTTCACTTGCCCAAGTGTGTGTTTTATAAATTTAAAACTTGATTAATGCGTAAAATGGATTCAAAATATTAATAAAATCATATTACACTTTGAACACATCAAGTTTTTGGCGCCGTTGCCAGGGACACAAGGATTTTAATAAAGTTTAAAATCAACGGCCTAATTATTTTTACTTATTTTTCTATTTTTTTAGGATTTTCTTAAATTTTTCAGTTTCTGCAAACTTCAGCACGGGCCGTGCTCAGCCAAACACGGGGCCGTGTCCATCTTTGTTACTGACAATCCTGTTTTAAGTCAGAGAGTAGCTGACCACGGGGTCGTGTCCACTGAACACGCCCCCGTGTCCAACTTCCAGTTACTGAAAACAGAACCGTAAGATCTCGACGGTTGGTAATTTCTGACAAAAATATGAGTGATATTGATTATTTTTACTTTCGCTCCTCTTACGGTGAGTGGTGTAACTATGTGGTGGATTCCATAAAGATTTAGAATGTTACTTTCTAAATTGCACTTCCCACTATTTAGACCTATCGTTTTCCTGTAACCTGAAGATGGGCGAAAGTAAAAATGATCACTATCTCTTGCCCGAATGCCATCAACCATCTCTTTCAGATGACATAACTCCCGAAGAATTATGTCAACTTGTAACACCTCGAAAATTTACGTCCAATAATGTATTGACACGTGTCATAGGCTTTGAATATGTGAAAAAGTACTTTAGAGGGACTAAAGTTGACAAACAGTGAAACTATGTGAATATAAGGGTCCAAAGTGTCAACGATGGATAAATAGGCTCTACAATAACCCTACATGGTGTTTATAATCTTAAACGATTAAATCATGGATCATACAAAGCGGAAAAATGAAAGAAAGTGAGGAATTACAAACTACAGGGGCTAAATGTGTCGACATGTTGAAAGTATACCTCTGAGTGACCTTTTAGCAAACCCGAAGCTTTGTAATGGTAAAATATACTCACTAGAATATGTGATAAAAATTTCATAAAGTTTCGTTGTCGTATGAGAAAGTTATGATCAAAACCATGCACGAAGGGTTAAATGCGTTAACGTTGAAATTCGTGACTTTTCGGGTAAGCACAAAGTTAACCAAGGACCTACCCAAGTTTGTAGATATCCTAAGGCCCTTAAAAATCAGATTTGAGGGTCAAGAGTGCAAGATAAATAGCCAAAACCACGTAACAAAGGACCAAGGACTGAATTGCAAAACATGGAAAACTTGTTAACCTGGTCGCCACTTGTACGCGGCCCGCGTAAGGGCTCTCGCGGCCCGCCTACAAGCTGCCAGCGACAAACAGCGACCAGCTGCCAGTTATCAGGTCTGAATTGATGCTTAACAGCTGTTGCATGATACCAGGGACTCACCAATGGTTTTACATGCATAGGGAGGCACCTGGACAGATCTTATAACATTTTTAGACCCTTGTGGCACCATCATATGAGATCAAAGTTGATATAAAAGGAACCTCAAGTTGCAACCATTTTCACATTCAATTGCAAGACCACTTCTGGAGCTTCTCTGATCAACCTCAGGCTTTCTAGTGATCTCAAATCGTAATTAGGACTCTTGTAAGTGTTCATAACCCTTTCAAATTCATTCTAGCTTAGTTAATTAACCAAAAGTCAAACCGTCGTAAATTAAGTTTGACTTCGCGATTAAATGAAATTTGCTCAGTCATTTCTTGAATTGAAAGTACCTACAAGTAGGTATTTATGTGGGTAACAAACCCTTAAAAGGGTACTTTCAGATTCCCACTCTAACTATGTTAATTGTCGAGTCAAAGCTTACTTTAAAAAGTCAACAGAATGTGTATTTTCAAAATTAAGCATAATTAGCAATGTAGGGTACATGCAACCTGTTTGATCATTAAAATAACATGGTAACTAATGTAAGAACATGTCTCAACATGTTCAACTCGACAATTTTCAGTTTAAACCCGGATCGGACCCGAAAGTCGCATAATTTGACTTTTGCTTTGACTATCAGTTCTGATCCGTTTATGCATGTTTAAGATCTGCCTTAGAGCTTATTTTGGACCAGGTTTCATATAAGTATAACTCTCTGAGATTATACAACTTGGTTCAATACTTATCCGATTCATATGCATGTTTCCGATTAATGCTTAAATATTGACTATTATGCCCTTTTGACTATAAAACGTGATTTTTGAAAAAGTGAAAGAGTAGAAACATTAGTTACTGATTTATAAACTTGCACCAAAAATTTGACATCAGTTTGAGGTCTAGATTAAGAGTTATGCTCATTAGCGTAATTTGAAAGCTTTGTGTTAATTAAATGGCGTAATTAGCGTATAGCCTATTTAAACCCACTTTTTGATATCAAACTTTTTACCCACTAATGTAATATTATATTTTGGGATTTTTGAAGATTTTTATTAAATTTTTGGCTGAGCATAACATAGGTCTCTAAGTTTAATTCGGTTAATACCGATTTTACCCTTTTAAGCCATAAAATGAGTTTTACAAATCCTTTTGACCCCAAACCTTTTTCTACTGATTTTATTTGATAAATAAAATATTTTGAGCATTCTGGAATTATAAAAATATCAGCTTTCTTTTAAAAACCCGGAAACGGCTCCAAATCGCCTTTTTAAGCGTTTTTAACGCATAGTATGTACTATAGCCATATTAAACATATAAGGTTGATACCTACTGATGTTTTTAGTATATTTTGAGATAATAACAGTAAGTAAAAGTTTTTGAACTCAGGTTTCCAGTTTTGACCTTTTTAGCCCTTGTGAAATTACCAAAATACCCCTAAGGAGCATAGTTTGGTTTTAAATGATAAGTTTCACATATAGGTCATACCCTACTGTTATAGCAAGTTAAATTAAGTGTATTTACTGTATAAATCAGACCTGTAACTCAGATTGCGAATTAAACTCTTTTATAATCTTTTAAATGTCCATAATGCCCTTATGAGGCATAAATTGTGTTTAAATCCATTTTGGGCATAATAGAAGATAACTTACTGATATTATAACATATTTAAGGCATTTTAACTCAGGTAACTTGCATATGACTCTTATGGTTACCCGTGACGCCCTTTTCGCGCTTGGTTCGGTTTATGTAACTAGTTTGCATAAATTGACCGAAACGGTTCAAACACTATCATTTTTGTCTCAAAATCCAGAGTGTATTTAGTATACCCATATTATACAAGTATTCAAACTTGTCGGGTCTAAATCACATTCTATCCGGTCTTCGCTTAATCGTGCGTTTGAACCGTATCGTCCTTAAAACAAGCCGGTCTAAGCTTAGGCTTAAATAAAGACCCGTTAGAAATCTAATAGGTTATTATAAACCTTTGTTCCAGAATAAGAAGAACCAGTAAAAGCTACCTTCATTCGCTAATTGTGATTTATACTTACCAAGGTAAATACTTTTAACTTATTTTCCCTATACAGGCTTGGGGTACGGTATATAAAATACTGCTTGGTCCGGCATTGAATTCTTTAATCGAATAGAGGTTAAATTTATTGATATGCTATGTTTTGAATGTGTTTTGTTTGCTTAAAGCCTTTGGGGGGTTAATGACCATGTCCCGGATATCCTTGGCATCATCTTACGAGATGGCCACGACCTGAGCACGGGGTGTAGGCGTACACCTTTCAGTGCATAACTCAATATTGTGGTGTGTCTATTAATCTTTAACCCGGTCTACGGATCGGGCTACTGAACGCATAAGTAACATGTAAATCCCTTACAAGATTATTTTCACATAATTATTCCAAGTTATAAAATGATTTGTGCCACGTGCATTCAAACCAATTTTCAACCCTTTTCAAAATGAGTCAGTTAAATTGTATTTACCAGTGTAAACTGACGTATTTTTCCAAAAGGTTAAGTGCAGGTACTACTCGTACTAGGCTGGCTGTCTTCTAAGCGTCCACAATAAGTCTCGCAAGCTTGGATGTCATTAAAGCTGTTGAACAATATCATCTTTTATTTTGATCCGCCTGTGGATCCGTTTAAACTATTTGTGATATTTAATATTACACTTTATTAAAGTTGAAATGAATCTATCTTTGCTTCCGCTGTGCATCTATATATTGTGTTGTTTGTCTATGATGATACCAACTACGTCACGATACTCCCCACCAGGCCCACCGGTGACACGTGGAAAATAGGGGTGTGACAGGTTGGTATCAGAGCCAACTCTGAGTGAATTAAACACTAGCCTTTTGTGTTTAATCTCAGTTACATAATTGCACATTCCTCGATTCTCGAGTCTAGACAAAGAACTTAGGAACTATCCAAATTTTTGGTTTTATTTCTAACTTTGTCTTATATATATTTCTTGTTGTATCACTTGTTTGTTTTTGACAGGTTGTCAAAATGCTGCCGCGAATGAGAGGAAGAGGCAGAGGAAACGGGCCACTTACCGCCCCAAACGACCATGAAGCCGGACCTTCGCACCGGCGAACACCTTCAGATCCCCATAACTCAGATGCTCAAGATCTTTAGAGGTCTTTTACTGAACCAGCTAGGCGCTCAGTTTCACTGAGTACCTCACCTTCCATCCCACACTCTTTCGGGCCTCATTATGAGAATGAGCCCCACAACTCTCACCAGTCCTACATTCCTCTTCTAGGACACAATTCACCCTTTGACCATCTATCACCCGTCTTCCAGGGCCAGTTCAACCCTGCTGATTACCTTGGAGAACCAGTTGGTTTTAACCCACTTGGACCTGAAGAACACTTTTCCGGTGGCAACCCGATGGATATCGATGAGGATACCGATCCTTCAATGTCACCATCTGGAACTCCGAACTACCCCATCGAAATTTTTGATGGGTCACCGTTTGTGGGATCACCTTACAATGGTCCCGGCAGCTTTGAGGAGAAATTCAGGCAGTATGACTGGGTGTTTACCCCCAGTTACCACAGCTCTCCCCTGCACCAGCCACACCATAGCTCTCCCCTACACCAGCCGCAGCACAACTCTCCCCTGCACCACCAGCAACAGCCACAGCAGCAGCAGAATCCTTCCGAGGATTCCCAACTTATCACGGTCACTCCGCCGGTAGCACCACCTCAGCTTCAGCCTCCCTCGCCCCCGAGGCGAAGGAGAACTACCTTGCAAATATCCGCGCGAGGGGGAGTGCGCATCAGCACCCTTCCACATTCAAGTGGCAGCCGGTACTCGCCACTTCACGAAGAACCGGAGATGGGAGAATCTTCACACCCCGTCTCAGAAGTGAACTCTACGCCAGTCGCGCCACAGCCACCATTGGGTTTCGGAGACCCAATTCCCACTTACACTGGTGCGGCAGCATATAATCCCTTCGAGCAGCCGATTCACACAAATTACAACTTTGTAGAGGATCCCTACTGGTTAGCTGCGAACTCTCTCCAGCCGGAAGGTCCCTACGGAGGTCCCTGGGCTACGGGACACTCGACCTATGGATACCCACCATATGGGTATCAGCAACCGCAGCCTCCTCAACCTCCGCATTATCAGCAACCGCCGCCTCCTCAACCTCAGCATCTTCAGCAACCACCGTGGACACTGGTGATGTCACCGCCACAATTTCAAGAAATCCTTCAAGGGATAAATGAGGTGCGACAAGAGGTGCGGCATGAGTTGCGAGAAGAACGAAGGCATAACCGGGGGATGTTCAAGAAAATGGTGAATTTGATCAAGGGAAAAAGCAAGAAGGATCACTAAATCCTTTGTTTGTTTATTTATTTTAGTTGTAATCATGTCCCTGTGAGGACATTTATTTCTGTACTATGCCCCTGCGTGGGCATATTTCCTTTCTGTTCTGCCCCTGCGTGGGTATGTTTTTCTTTTTGACCCCTGCATGGGTTTGTTGTTAATTTGGCCCCTGCGTGGGCGTGTTATTTGTGTAAAAGTCCCGTTTAGGGCAAACTCGTACTAGTTTAATTTTAATTGGAATGGTTAATTTAAGTTTTTCATTTTTAAATTATATGCATGAATATAATATGTGAATAAATGAAAAATAACTTTTATTATTTTGATTTACCATTCTTATAAAATAATAAGAATCTTAAAAAGGTAAAACCTTGCTTGAATGTCATATTAAAGACCTGGCCAAAATGGTAAAACATGTTCAAATCTCTGTTAACATCTTCAAATATGTTAACATTCTTGGCTAATGTGATTCGCAAAATCACACATGTCACCCTCTAGTAATTATTCCAATTTCATATTATTATTTAAACATCTATTTGTGATGTATTGCCTACGGGCTATAACTAATGTCATATAAAACAAAAGGCAGCCGTAGTTATAGACTCCCTGCCAATAAAGGGATTGATTTGTTTTAATTATTCAAACCTTAATCCTATAAGATCTAAATTTATAATTTAGAAATTTGTCTACGTGACTAGGCCTATGTGCTATTATTACTAATTTATGGTTTTGGATTATGATAAAGATCCTAAATAATCATATATTTAATAAATTTACTAAATGGCTATTTAGAACCATGGTTAATAAATCGCCAAGAAAGATAATACTGTTTAGGCTTCTAAATAGACCTTGTCCTTATTTTTATGTAGCAATAAAAACTACATGGCTAAGTCTGAAGAAATAAACAGTCGTCCTGAGGGAAACCCTGAAAATGCTAAGATACTTGTAACTGGTGCGGAGTTACAAGCAATAGTGGAAAATGCTGTTAATAAAGCCATCGAGAGGCAATATAGTGAATCAAGCGGGACCCGAAGTAGGACCCGATCCGCACCACATTCCAAGCCAAAAGTTCACTCCGAGGCTCATAGCAAACCGCCTTCTAAGAAAGATGAACCTAAGAAAGATGAGCTCAAGAAGGATGATGATCGACACTCATCAAATCAGAACAGTGTTCCCTCAAAAAGGATGGTGTATGATGCCAAACAACACACCAAGTCCTGTACTTACAAGTACTTTGTTTCTTGCAAACCCCGGGACTTCACCGGGGAGAAAGGAGCAATAGATTGTATGACTTGGTTGGACAAAATGGATACGGTTGTAGACATCAGCGGTTGTGCTGAAAGGGACGTAGTAGAATATGTATCCCAATCGTTCAAATGAGAAGCACTAGCGTGGTGGAAGTCTCTCATACAAGCTGCTGGAAAGATCCCACTTTACAACTTGTCATGGGATCAGTTCGTTGCTCTTATTAAAGAGAATTATTGCCCGCAGCACGAAGTCGAGAGAATCGAATCAGATTTCTTATCTTTGGTGATGAAGAATTTAGATTGACAAGCATACCTCACCACTTTCAATACCCTATCTAGGTTGGTTCCGTACTTGGTAACCCCAGAACCTAAGAGGATTGCTCGCTTCATCGGGGGTTTAGCCCCAGAGGTTAAAGCAAGTGTTAAGGCATCAAGGCCTGCAACCTTCAGATCAGCAGCTGATCTATCTCTATCTCTTACCTTGGACGTAGTCAGGTTGAGAGCGCTCAGGAACTCAGAAGAAGGTAAGAGGAAGCGTGAGGACGATACCTCACGAAGATCAGATAAGAAACACCGAGGGAATAACGACCACAAGAAAGGGTCGGGATCTAAGAAGGATGGGCAACAATCGGGAGATAAGCCCAAATGTAAAACTTGTAAGAAGAACCATTTTGGGAGGTGTCGACTTGAGTCGAAATCCCAGTCTCACTTGAGACCCTGTGGGATTTGCAAATCTACGGATCATAAGACTTTGGAGTGTAAGAAGCTGAAAGATGCAACATGTTACGGTTGCAATGAAAAAGGGCACATTAAGTCCAATTGCCCAAAGAGCACCAAGAAAACCGAAGATGGGAAGAAGACCAATGCGAGGGTCTTCAAGATGGACGCTAAGGTAGCTGTTCAGGATGACAACGTAATTACAGGTACTTTTCTCGTAAATGATGTTTTTGCTAGAGTATTGTTTAATTCTGGAGCAGATAAGTCTTTTGTGGGTGATAAGTTTTGTGAGTTGTTAAAATTGCCTGTAAAAGCCTTAAGTGTGAAGTATGAGGTGGAATTAGCTGATGGAACCATAGAAACCGCCTCAACTGTTTTAGATGGATGTGTTATATCCATTAGGAATCACTATTTTCCTTTGTCCTTACTTCCCTTTAAGCTAGCCGGTTTTGATATAGTGATAGGCATGGATTGGTTATCGCATAACCAAGCCCAGATTGTGTGCAACAGAAAGAAAGTGGTAGTCAAAACTTCGTCTGGTGAGTCACTTACCATTCAGGGGGATACCCAGCATGGATTGCCTGAGCAAGTGTCCATGCTCAAGGCATCCAGATGTCTGCAGAAGGGTTGTGTCATTTATATGGCACAAGTTACTATAGATGAGCCAAAGCCCAAGATTGAAGACATCCCTGTCATTTCAGAATATCCTGAAGTTTTTCCCGAAGAACTACCTGGTTTACCACCAGATAGGCAAGTGGAATTTCGAATTGACATCATCCCGGGTGCAGCACCAGTGGCGAGAGCACCTTATAGGTTAGCACCAACGGAGATGAAGGAGTTAAGGACACAATTAGATGATCTGCTAGCCAAAGGTTTTATTTGACCTAGTTCGTCTCCTTGTGGAGCGCCGATCTTGTTTGTCAAAAAGAAGGATGGATCGATGCGTCTGTGCATCGATTACCGTGAGCTTAATAAAGTCACTATCAAGAATAGGTATCCTTTGCCCAGGATCGACGATCTGTTCGATCAATTACAAGGGGCAAGCTACTTCTCTAAGATCGATTTGAGATCAGGCTTTCATCAGTTGAAGGTCAAGGATGAAGATGTGCACAAGACTGCATTTAGGACTCGTTATGGTCATTACGAGTTCCTAGTGATGCCTTTTGGGCTCACTAATGCACCGGCCGCATTCATGGATCTCATGAATCGCGTCTGTAAGCCTTACTTAGACAAATTCGTCATCGTCTTTATTGACGACATCCTTTTTTACTCGAAGAACCAAGCTGACCACGAGAAACACCTTCGTTGTATTCTCAAACTTCTACATCATGAGAAACTCTACGCCAAATTTTCAAAGTGTGAGTTTTGGCTTCGAGAAGTCCAATTCCTTGGACATGTGGTAAGTGAGCGTGGTATCCAAGTGGATCCCGCTAAGGTAGAAGCAGTTATGAATTGGCAAGAGCCAAAGATGCCAACTGAGATTCGTAGTTTTTTGGGTTTAGCTGGATATTATAGGCGCTTTATCGAAAACTTCTCAAGGATTGCTACGCCTCTAACTTCGTTGACACGTAAGAAGGTTAAGTTTGATTGGGGCCCTAAGCAGCAGGAATCGTTTGACATTTTGAAGAAAAAGTTGAGCAATGCTCCAGTGTTAACATTGCCCGATGGTATAGAAGAATTCGTGGTGTATTGTGATGCATCCCACACTGGTATGGGCTGTGTACTCATGCAGAAAGGCAAGGTTATTGCCTACGCTTCACGACAGTTAAAGGTACACGAGAAGAACTACACCACCCATGACTTGGAGCTGGGTGCCGTTGTATTTGCATTGAAATTATGGAGGCATTACTTGTATGGAACCAAGTGTGTGATCTATTCAGATCACCAGAGCCTTCAACATTTGTTCAATTAGAAGGACTTGAACATGCGACAAAGACGATGGATGGAAACTCTAAATGATTATGATTGTGAGATAAAATACCATCCAGGCAAGGCAAATGTAGTTGCTGACGCCTTAAGCAGAAAAGAAAGAGTAAAGCCGATAAGAATCAATGCCAAGCGCATTGAAATAAGGAATAGTTTGAACGAGAGGGTGTTAGCTGCACAGAAGGAAGCTGTGCTGGAAGCTAACTTTCATGAAGAAAAACTAGGAGTAACTGAGGAGCAGTTATCCTATGACAAGGACGAAATGCTAAGATTGAATGGACGAATATGGGTTCCAGTTTATGGAGGGCTTCGGGATGTTATCCTCCAGGAAGCCCACAGTTCCAAATATTCCATTCATCCTGGAGCCGATAAGATGTACCAGGATCTAAAGGCAAACTACTGGTGGATTGGTTTGAAAAAGTCTGTAGCTGCCTATGTAGCAAAATGTTTGACTTGTGCGCAAGTCAAAGCTGAGCACCAGAAGCTGTCAGGTTTGTTACAACAACTTGAAATTCCCACGTGGAAGTGGGAGATGGTGATGATGGATTTCATCACCAAGTTGGCAAAGACGAGGATGGGAAATGATACTATATGGGTCATAGTAGATAGACTGACCAAGTCAGCACATTTCCTACCCATTAAGGAAACTTACAGCTCAGACATGTTAGCTTAATCGTACGTATATAAAATTGTAGCGTTGCATGGCGTGCCATTGTCGATTATCTCGGATAGAGATACGAGATACACCTCTCATTTTTGGAAAAGTATTCAACAGTCTCTGGGCACGCGCTTGAATTTTAGTACGGCTTACCACCCACAGAACGACGGACAGAGTGAGCGTACCATCCAAACATTGGAAGACATGCTTCGTGCATGTGTGATTGATTTAGGTGGCAGTTGGGATAAGCATCTGCCATTGGTCGAGTTCTCCTATAACAATAGCTACCATACTAGTATGCAGGCTGCGCCCTTTGAGGCATTATATGGTAGAAAATGCAGAACACCTATTTGTTGGGCGGAAGTAGGAGACGTTCAATTGTCAGGACCAGATTTGGTCTTTGAAACAACGGACAAGATTGTCCAGATTCTCGATCACCTGAAAGCTGCCAGGGATAGACAGAAAAGTTATGCGGATCCAAAGCGTAAATCTTTTCACTTCGAAGTAGGTGACCAAGTATTGCTTAAAGTATCACCCTAGAAGGGGGTTATGCGATTTGGTAAGAAAGGCAAGTTAAGCCCGAGATACATAGGATCTTTCGAGGTTATCGAACGCGTCGGATCAGTTGCCTATAAGTTAAATTTGCCTGAAGAGCTCAGTGCTATCCACAATGTTTTTCACATCTGTAATCTGAAGAAGTGTTTCGCTGATGAATCGCTGGTCATACCACATACGGATGTGCATATAGATGAAAGCTTGAAATTTGTGGAGAAACCATTGTCAATTGAGGATCGACAGGTGAAGAAGCTTCGAAGGAAGCATGTGCCTATTGTAAAGGTCAAATGGGATGCCCGTAGAGGTCCCGAATACACATGGGAGGTAGAATCCACGATGAAAGAAAAATACCCTCATTTGTTTCAGTAAATCTCAAGGTTGAGATTTCTTTTAAGGGGGTGAGGATGTAACACCTCGAAAATTTACGTCCAATAATGTATTGACACGTGTCATAGGCTTTGAATATGTGAAAAAGTACTTTAGAGGGACTAAAGTTGACAAACAGTGAAACTATGTGAATATAAGGGTCCAAAGTGTCAACGATGGATAAATAGGCTCTACAATAACCCTACATGGTGTTTATAATCTTAAACGATTAAATCATGGATCATACAAAGCGGAAAAATGAAAGAAAGTGAGGAATTACAAACTACAGGGGCTAAATGTGTCAACATGTTGAAAGTATACCTCTGAGTGACCTTTTAGCAAACCCGAAGCTTTGTAATGGTAAAATATACTCACTAGAATATGTGATAAAAATTTCATAAAGTTTCGTTGTCGTATGAGAAAGTTATGATCAAAACCATGCACGAAGGGTTAAATGCGTTAAAGTTGAAATTCATGACTTTTCGGGTAAGCACAAAGTTAACCAAGGACCTACCCAAGTTTGTAGATATCCTAAGGCCCTTAAAAATCAGGTTTGAGGGTCAAGAGTGCAAGATAAATAGCCAAAACCACGAAACAAAGGACCAAGGACTGAATTGCAAAACATGGAAAACTTGTTAACCTGGTCGCCACTTGTACGCGGCCCGCGTAAGGGCTCTCGCGGCCCGCCTACAAGCTGCCAGCGACAAACAGCGACCAGCTTCCAGTTATCAGGTCTAAATCGATGCTTAACAGCTGTTGCATGATACCAGGGACTCACCAATGGTTTTACATGCATAGGGGGGCACCTGGACAGATCTTATAACATTTTTAGACCCTTGTGGCACCATCATATGAGATCAAAGTTGATATAAAAGGAACCTCAAGTTGCAACCATATTCACATTCAATTGCAAGACCACTTCTGGAGCTTCTCTGATCAACCTCAGGCTTTCTAGTGATCTCAAATCGTAATTAGGACTCTTGTAAGTGTTCATAACCCTTTCAAATTCGTTCTAGCTTAGTTAATTAACCAAAAGTCAAACCGTCGTAAATTAAGTTTGACTTCGCGATTAAATGAAATTTGCTCAGTCATTTCTCGAATTGAAAGTACCTACAAGTAGGTATTTATGTGGGTAACAAACCCTTAAAAGGGTACTTTCAGATTCCCACTCTAACTATGTTAATTGTCGAGTCAAAGCTTACTTTAAAAAGTCAACAGAATGTGTATTTTCAAAATTAAGCATAATTAGCAATGTAGGGTACATGAAACCTGTTTGATCATTAAAATAACATGGTAACTAATGTAAGAACATGTCTCAACATGTTCAACTCGACAATTTTCAGTTTAAACCCGGATCGGACCCGAAAGTCGTATAATTTGACTTTTGCTTTGACTATCAGTTCTGATCCGTTTATGCATGTTTAAGATCTGTCTTAGAGCTTATTTTGGACCAGGTTTCATATAAGTATAACTCTCTGAGATTATACAACTTGGTTCAATACTTATCCGATTCATATGCATGTTTCCGATTAATGCTTAAATATTGACTATTATGCCCTTTTGACTATAAAACGTGATTTTTGAAAAAGTGAAAGAGTAGAAACATTAGTTACTGATTTTTAAACTTGCACCAAAAATTTGACATCAGTTTGAGGTCTAGATTAAGAGCTATGCTCATTAGCGTAATTTGAAAGCTTTATGTTAATTAAATGGCGTAATTAGCGTATAGCCTATTTAAACCCACTTTTTGATATCAAACTTTTTACCCACCGATGTAATATAATATTTTGGGATTTTTGAAGATTTTTATTTAATTTTTGGCTGAGCATAACATAGGTCTCTAAGTTTAATTCGGTTAATACCGATTTTACCCTTTTAAGCCATAAAATGAGTTTTACAAATCATTTTGACCACAAACCTTTTTCTACTGATTTTATTTGATAAATAAAATATTTTGAGCATTCTGGAATAATAAAAATATCAGCTTTCTTTTAAAAACCCGGAAACGGCTCCAAATCGCCTTTTTATGCGTTTTTAACGCATAGTATGTACTATAACCATATTAAACATATAAGGTTGATACCTACTGATGTTTTTAGTATATTTTGAGATAATAACAGTAAGTAAAACTTTTTGAACTCAGGTTTCTAGTTTTGACCTTTTTAGCCCTTGTGAAATTACCAAAATACCCCTAAGGAGCATAGTTTGGTTTTAAATGAAAAGTTTCACATATAGGTCATACCCTACTGTTATAGCAAGCTAAATTAAGTGTATTTACTGTATGAATCAGACCTGTATCTCAGATTGCGAATTAAACTCTTTTATAATCTTTTAAATGACCATAATGCCCTTATGAGGCATAAATTGTGTTTAAATCCATTTTGGGCATAATAGAAGATATCTTACTGATATTATAACGTATTTATGGCATTTTAACTCAGGGAACTTGCATACGACTCTTATGGTTACCCTTGACGCCCTTTTCGCGCTCGGTTCGGTTTATGTAACTAGTTTGCATAAATTGACCGAAACGGGTCAAACACTATCATTTTTGTCTCAAAATCCAGAGTGTATTTAGTATACCCATATTATACAAGTATTCAAACTTGTCGGGTCTAAATCATATTCTATCCGGTCTTCGCTTAATCGTGCGTTTGAACCGTATCGTCCTTAAAACTAGCTGGTCTAAGCTTAGGCTTAAATAAAGACCCATTAGAAATCTAATAGGTTATTATAAACCTTTGTTCCAGAATAAGAAGAACCAGTAAAAGCTACCTTCACTCGCTAATTGTGATTTATACTTACCAAGGTAAATACTTTTAACTTATTTTCCCTATACGGGCTTGGGGTACGGTATATAAAATACCGCTTGGTCCGGCATTGAATTCTTTAATCGAATAGAGGTTAAATTTATTGATATGCTATGTTTTGAATGTGTTTTGTTTGCTTAAAGCCTTTGGGGGGTTAATGACCATTTCCCGGATATCCTTGGCATCATCTTACGAGATGGCCACGACCAGAGCACGGGGTGTAGGCGTACACCTTTCAGTGCATAACTCAATATTGTGGTGTGTCTATTAATCTTTAACACGGTCTACGGATCGGGCTACTGAACGCATAAGTAACATGTAAATCCCTTACAAGATTATTTTCACATAATTATTTCAAGTTATAAAATGATTTGTGCCACGTGCATTCAAACCAATTTTCAACCCTTTTCAAAATGAGTCAGTTAAATTGTATTTACCAGTGTAAACTGACGTATTTTTCCAAAAGGTTAAGTGCAGGTACTACTCGTACTAGGCTGGCTGTCTTCTAAGCGTCCACAATAAGTCTCGCAAGCTTGGATGTCATTAAAGCTGTTGAACAATATCATCTTTTATTTTGATCCGCCTGTGGATCCGTTTCAACTATTTGTGATATTTAATATTACACTTTATTAAAGTTGAAATGAATCTATCTTTGCTTCCGTTGTGCATCTATATATTGTGTTGTTTGTCTATGATGATACCAACTACGTCACGATACTCCCCACCAGGCCCACCGGTGACACGTGGAAAATAGGGGTGTGACACAACTCGAAGAAATAATTCTCCTAAAATTAAAAGAATTAGAGCTTGAGATGAAAACAAGTTATTAATCACAAGACAACGATCAAGGAGAATTATTGGGGTCATATTCGGATTCTACCAACATCGATGATACCGAAAGCACCTCAAACTCTTGTCAAAACATGAGCGATAGTCGTCCCTATGTCGATTGTGCCGTGAAGGACTCTCCATCAGTCCCCACCGATGCGCTCATAGACCCGAGCGATTCGACATATACCTTCTTTAACAAGAGCCCGGATAAGGGGAATAAAGGTTGGTTTTGCCCACCGGTACTTAGTTTAGGTTTTACCCTGTCCGATAACCTCTTGCGTTCTTGTTTAAATCAAGAGCAATTAAGGTACCTTAGGCACTTTTGTGTTGTTCCCTCCAGTAAGGAACCTCCCGATCCGAATAAAATACTTAAAATAAGACGAAACTTCATAAAACACTCTAGCCACGTGGCCATGTCTAGGTCAACACACCCCATGCCCACCTCAAAATTGACCACGGGGTCGTGTCCAGGCCAACACACCCCGTGTTCAGAATACGTACAAAAAGTGTCAGAGTCTTATCTGAACACGGGGCCGCGTCCAGCAGACACGGGGCCGTGGTCACCATGCTGTCGTTTTCTATAAAGTCAGCATGATTCCTGCACATTTGGACCCATTTCGAAGACCAAGATATGCTGGGATCTTCACACATGCCTTAAAAGGTGTATTCCAAAGAAGGTTTCTCAACAACCATCTTGTCTTTGCCACTTTTGTCTCATACCTTCTTCTTCAAAACTCCTCAACCTCCATTAAAGCTTGAAACTTCCATGGCTTTAAGCTTTATTGTGATATTTGCAAGGTTTTTAACCAAGAAATCTTATTAAAAATAAGTTTTACAACACTGTTGTAACGCCCTGCTATTTCGTACTTTCTATATTAGGAAACCCATGTTTGTAATTCTATTTTTGGAAACCTTGTATTCTTGTAATCGTCGTATCATTGTAACCTTTGTAAATTCCGAGACTTGAATCATAATGTAATCCGTCTTTTCGTTACATTTATGTTATATACACTTCATACATGTTCACGCGTTCAAAAACATCATTCATACGACACTTTATTCATACTTTGTGCTAAACATGTCAAACTTGCAAACGATATGCTAAATTTACACAATTATGACACTTATTCTCGACAATTATACATGTTTATACTCGTTTTATGTTGGATTTATGATATAATTACATTCCATATCCTTAACTATGATTAAAATGCTCAATATACCTTGAAAACCCCCTTAAAACATGTAAACATGGAAGTATAGGGGCTGAAATCCCCAAAAATCGAACTTTTCCAGCAAAACTAAGCCCTCACGGGCCGCGACACCTCCCCCCCTTCACGGTCGCACCCCGCGAGCATGTCCTTTTCGCGGAAACGTCAGCAGCTCGTGTTTTGGCGCAATTTATGTGTTTGGTTTGAGTTTTGAACAAGTTTAAACATTAAATACACAACCACAACCTAACCTTACCTAAGTCTTCCCTATCAAAACCCATCACCCTCCAAGTATTTGACACTTTGCTAATCACACTAAACTCTCCCAAATCAGTCTCTAATCAGCTGTGAATCTAAAGTTCGAGCAGAAACACCAACCTTCACAAAAGTATGCATAACTCTCTCATTTCTTAACGTTTTTCATCCATTCTTCTTCCTACTTGCTTGGAACATCCTTAGGAACATTTCCAGAGGTTTCTCATGGAAAACCAAGCCCTAGAATGTCCCCAAAGTGGCTCCAAAGTGGACTGTTCGTTTTTGTTTCACTTAAACTTTGTTAATCTTGATTGAACTTGAGTCTAACTCATCTCAAACCTATGTCCTAATTCTCATAATAAATCAAATGATTAGTTGGGCATAAAAACAAGGCTATGAAATGTTAAATCAGAGGTTAAAACCTCACAAACATTCTGTTTTAGTTAGGGTTTTACCCACAAGAAGTGTTCAAGCTTGAAGCTTGATGTATGTGTGATTGTTAGACTAGCTTGGACTATCTTTCATAAAAATCCACTCACTTCTTGAGGTTTTTCCGTAGATTAGATGTTCATATTTCATTAATTCTTGTAAGTTCATGACCCTCCTTGTTGTTTATAACAACAAGTGTAGTGGTGAACAATAGAGATACCTAAATGGAAGCTTTGTTCTTCCTACCTCATGTATGAATTCTATGATACTTAGAGGTGCCTAAATGAAGACTTTAACCTTCTACCTCATGCTTTACATATATAATATAGTATACTCTATGTAATATTTATGTAATATTCGAACAAACCAAACTCTTGATGATGAACAAGTGGACATTGTCAAGTTAGTAAGTATATTATCTAAGCATCATATGTGATGGATGATTATTTTTCATATGTTTATGTTCATGTTATTTAAATTCCGAATCTCTAATCTTCCGTTATTCCCCAAACTCATACATCTATGTTCGTTTGTGTAGAAGGACAAGGTGCTCCAAATTAATCCATCAACTAGCATCACTCGCGGGATTCAAGTAGGAAAGCTTGCTAAAACCGTGAGTATACTCGATCCCATTTTACTCTTTAAACACTTTGGCATGCAACATGTATTCTATACAAAATTACACTCACATGAAACTATTTTTAAACTCTATCCATGCTTAACATGAAACTATATGTGATACTTGTTATTCTCGTATGCTATGTAAACTATTTGGTTGTTATATACTCATTAACTTTGCTAGCCTACCTTAACAATTATAGCGCTATAGGATTAAGGTACCGCCCATTAGTCATGGGGTATTGTTAAGTTAAACTTGTTACCTCCCGCTACTCTATTTGGGATAGGCTCTTTTAACGTGTTGTATACTTGGGTTTGAACATATTGTACGCCATGTTAGCATACTAGTATTGCATATTATGAATCATGTTGGATATGAGAACTTTTTATATAATATTATGCTATGTAACAACACTTGTATACTTGCCAACTTTTTGTTGATTATTTTAATACATGTTGTAGGTTGATTGTTGAGTTGATGATGAGAATAAATGCAATTTAGGTGGACTTAGATACACACCTAGATTAATTTTGTTATCTTGATGTTATGTTACGAAACAATTGTTGTCTTTATTTGAATCTTGTATGACTTTTAGTATTGAAATGAAATTTGAATTTAAATTATATTCTCACATAGTGTTATGAAGTCTCTTGCAATCTCGTTTTCATCTCATCCCGATGTTTCCGCCATCGGTTGGGGTGTGACAGATTGGTATCAGAGCCATAACTATAGGGAATTAGGAAAAGTAGGAATGCTTTTCCCTTGTCTATAATTTTAGGAACTTTGTCTCTTATTTTTTGTTTAAAACTTATGCATTCTACCTTACATGCTTCCTAGCAATTCTCCTTGTTTGTTAAATTTACATGCCTTTCCTAAGGCTAACATGAATACACTTTTGTTTATATGAAGACTCTCGTAACATAAACGAGACGACTTTACCAAAATAGGCGTGAAACCCATAATTTGGTAAACGACTCTCATTCTACCTTAAACTATTTTTGCACGAAATTACACCATTAAGCTAGGAGTGAAATCCACAACTTAATGGTAATTTCCATTTAAACTCTAGTGGACCCTCGTCAAAGTGTCGAAATTATGTTTTGACCCGTCGAGTACCAACCACATTTAGGGTACGAAATCTTTAAGTTAGGGGTGAAACCCGCACCTTGTCGATTAAGTCCCATTCCTCGATTTTCAGTCTCGCCAACGTCCCGATTGTTTCAATCGATTAGAGACGTGTAGTAACTGGAAGGGTAAGATACTGTTAATCGCTTCTTGATGAGAGTATCTTACCTATAGGCCAAATCACGTTTTCTCTAATTCGAAGGGACTTTCGACCCACTTTCGAATAGTCGACGTTTCTCTATCTGAAACAATCTAATGTTTTATTGAGCCTCTCTTTTATGCTATCTCAATTTATATGTGATTTTTATACTTGTTACTTCGCTCATTTCAAACTTTTATACAATTCGCACGTGTATCGCAATAAAAATTGATAATAATCTCTCGTGAACAAACTAAATTTACGATGCTTTCATTATTCATGCTATGCTATGTGAAATTCATGTTATGCTATGAGGAATTCATGATTATGCTATGTGCTACAATTTAAACATTTTATGCTATGTCATTCATTTCATGAAAACGATTTTTCTTAAACAAAAATTATGATCAAGTCTCATCTACTCTTTGTTTTGAATTCTTTAGATGTCGTCTCGTCACCACTCCAACTCGACTAAGAAGTCAAAGACCAGTTCTCAAAAGAAAATGATGGCATTCATGGCTAATCAGATTGCTCGCATCGTTCCTAAGATCGTCACTGAGATTCGAACTTCTGATACTCCAAACTCCTCTGTCGATTCGAAGGTTGAAGCACGCAAGCCTGTGTCATTTAACTTCAAGAAATTTTCGTCTTGAACCCCAAGCCATTCACTGGCAACGATGGGGTGACTGCTATGCTCGAGTGGTTTGACAACATAGAAGTCACGTTTATCAATAGTGAATGTCCCGAAGAGCTCAAAATGCGTAGTGCAACAGGGGTATTCCAAGCCCGAGCTCTCGAATGGTGGACAAATGAAAGGAATCTTCGTTCTAACTAAGTTGCATATGCCTTACCTTGGGAAGAAGTTAAGACAATGATGATGGAAGAATTTTGCCCCCCCCCCCCCCCCCGCATGAGCAACAAAGGTTGGTAGAAGAATTCTGGGCTTTAAAACAAGTTGGTGATGATAACCAAGCCTATACTACCCGCTTCAAACAGCTTAGTTTCATTGTTCCTCATCTCGTTATGACCACCGACTGCAAGATAAGGAAATACATCAATGGGTTACCTTCTGCTATGCGGGATATGATCGAGGCAGCCAAACTCGACAACATCAAAGCCGTTTACCACTTGCCCGCTTCTCTGAACAACAATCGCATTCGCCATAAACAAGCTGCTAATCCTGTCTCTCCTAAGCCAGCCGATCAAATCACCCAACAGTCAAGTAGCAACAGTGTCGAAGCCCCCGCCACCGATCTGTCCCGGGAACGGGCGACCGCGAGAATCAGTTTTGGTGGTATCGGTGTTTCTCAATTTGGCAGCGGAAATTACATCAGGACCGTAGTTAGGAAATATTTTATCCGAGTAAATACCACATTTTTATAATATTAAACATATTGGGATAAAACCCAAGTTTTTCATTACAAACTGATTTATAGAGATAATCTCCATTTTATTGAATAAAACATCTTCTTTTATTTAGGTAACTTTTATTGCCACTTTTCCAAGCCTTCAGTGCTGTCCAGCTGGCTTCTATTTGGCTTTCACATTTTGTTACCTGAAACGCGTTTAAAAATATTTTGTCAGTGGGAAATACTGGTGAGTGAATCCCAATTTAATCAAGAAGAGTTTTATCAGTTTAACAGTATTGAGAGCGATTACAATGTTTACATCTACACAATTACTCATTCAGTATTGTCAATCCTGACTGGTGGGTCATATTACCCATTGGCTAACTCTTTGTCCAATGGTAACGTGTTCCACATTTTGTATACAAAACCCCAATATACCGGCAGTAATTGAAGAATTACAAAGACTCAATCACTTCTTAATCAGATTGTAAAATATTTAAGGTTTTGTAAAAACAGTTTACAAAAAGGAGATTACTCACATTGCTGTCTTAGGTTTTTTTAAGGATTTCCTGGTGATTATCTATAAATTATACAAATGCACACGCGTTAGTATAATAACCCAATATTTACATTAACAATACCCACCCCGAGACGGTATTCCAATGACTACGTCGGGCAGAACCACGACAGCCGTTACGGAACCCTGGATCAATCGGATACTTACAACGGGGCAGAACTTCGTTATTTAGCGGGGTATTTTGCCCGAGTATAAAGTATACTACGTATAATTTTGAGAGAGATCGAGAGAAATGAGCGAGTTGAAACTGAGGCTGAAGGCTCTATTTATAGTGACCTTTCGCCTTCCCTCACGGCCCGCGTAAGAGGTAGCCAAGGGCTACGCGGCCCGTGACCTAGGGGGTCTATGGCGTAGCCTTGTCCGGTCAACAATTTAGGTTCGACAAGTGGTGGACTCGTGGCAGCACCAGGTTTATCCCGGTGGCCTGTCTGTCGCGGGCCGCGTAAGACCAAAGGGTTGTCTTCGTGGCCCGCCAAGAATGAATAAAAATTGTTTTTAATTAATTTTAATAAAAATAAAGGTATTCGGGGCCCGTTTCCGCATACGGGGTGTATTTTAGGACATGTTGGAATATTCTAATTATTTTTAAGATGTCGGAAATTATTTAGGAGGATTGTTATATCCCCCACCTTGTTTTAGAGCTCGTCCTCGAGATCTACTGGAATAGGTGTGGATATTTCCTTTGCATCTCTGATTCAAGCTCCCATGTGTATTCTGGTTCTCTTTTGGAATCTTATTTTACTTTGACTAGAACTAATCTCTTGTGCTTGAGGTTCTTACCCTTCCTGTCTTTAAACTGTAGGGGTCTTTCTACAAATTTTAACTGTTCATTTACCTCTATATCCTTAAGAGGCACTACTAGTGATTCATCAGTTAAGCATTTCTTGAGATTAGATACATAAAATACATCATGTATTCCTGCCATTTCCTTTGGCAGCTGTAGCTGATAAGCTACAACTCCTATTCTTTTACTAATTTCAAAAGGTCCAACATACCCGGGGCTTAGCTTTCCCCTTTTGATGAATCTTACCACTCCTTTCCAAGGAGAGACTTTTAATAATACTTTGTCTCCTACTTGAAATTCCAGTGGCTTTCGTCTGTTATCACCATAACTTTTCTGTCGATCACGTGCTGCTTTCATTCGCTTCTTGACTTGAATGATTTTGTCCATTGTTTCTTGCACTATCTCAGGTCCAGATAATTACTTTTCTCCAATTTCTGCCCAACAGACTGGGGTTCGGCACTTTCGTCCATAAAGTGCTTCGAAAGGTGCAGCATTGATACTTGTATGATAGCTATTATTATAAGAAAATTCTATCAAGGGTAGGTGATCGTCCCAATTACCTCCGAAATCAATTAAACAAGCTCTAAGCATGTCTTCCATTGTCTGAATTGTCCTTTCGCTTTGTCCGTCTGTTTGAGGATGATAGGCTATGCTTAGATTCAACTTGCTTCCCATTGCTTTTGGGAAACTTGTCCAAAAATGAGAGGTAAAACGACTATCCCTATCAGAAACAATTGATAAAGGAATTCCGTGTAATGAAACTATTTCATTTACATACAACCTAGCTAATTGTTCCATACTAAAAGTTTCCTTCATTGGTAGGAAATGAGCTGACTTAGTTAGCCTGTCTACAATCACCCAGATTTCCTTGTCTTGGGTAGGTTGGTAACAAAATCCATTGTTATCAATTCCCATTTCCAAACTGGCATCTCTAATTACCGCAACAAGACTGAGGGTTTCTGATGTTCAGCTTTGACTTGTGAACAGGTTAGACACTTGGCAACATAAGTTGCTATATCCTTTTTCATTCCTATCCACCAAAAATTCTTTCTTAAATCTTGATACATCTTATCATTTCCGGGATGCATCGTATACTTAGACTTATGGGCTTCTTCTAATATACAGTGGCGTAGGTTTCCTAATTTAGGTATCCACATTCTTTTCTTATGGAATCTCCAAATTCCATCTGTTCCTTTTTCTAATTCCTTAATCATTCCTTTCAATTTTTCAGTATCATCCTTGATTACTGATTCTTGTGCTTTTCTAATCTGTTCATTTAAATCTACCTGTAGATTTAATTTAAGAGAACGTACTCTTTTTGGCTTTTCATGATACTTTCGACTTAAAGCATCAGCTACTACATTTGCTTTTCCTACATGATACTGGATATTACAATCAAAATCACAAAGTATCTCCATCCAGCGTCTTTGTCTCATATTCAACTCCTTTTGTCCGAAGACATATCTTAAACTCTTATGATCGGTAGAAATGGTAAACTTACTACCGTAAAGGTAATGTCTCCAAATTTTCAAAGCAAAAATTATTGCTCCTAATTCTAAATCATGGGTTGAATAATTTTCTTCATGATTCTTAAGTTGTCTAGAGGCGTAAGCTATAACCTTTTGGTGTTGCATTAACACACATCCATAACCTAACTTAGAAGCGTCACAATAGACTACAAAGTCTTCAGTTCCTTCTGGTAACGCTAATATGGGTGCGTTGGTTAATCTTTGCTTAAGAATTCTAAAGGCTTCTTCCTATTTTGGTCCCCATTCAAACTTAACAGATTTACAGGTTAGCTTAGTTAAGGGAAGGGCTATTTTAGAAAAATCTCGAATAAATCTTCTATAATAACCGGCCAATCCTAAGAAACTTCTAACCTCAGTTGGTGACTCAGGGGTTTTCCATTTGGTAATTGCCTCGATCTTGATGGGACCCACATGAATTTCTTCATGATTGACTAAATGTCCAAAAAACTGTACCTGTATAAACCAAAATTCACACTTTGAAAACTTTGCATAAAGCTTTTCTTTCCTTAATAAATTTAGAAGTGTGTGCAAATGCTTTGCATGTTCCTCTTTATTCTTAGAGTAAATGAGAATATCATCTATAAAGACAATTATGAATCAATCCAAATATGGCTTACATATTCGGTTCATCATGTCCATAAATACAGTTGGGGCATTGGTTTAACCAAAGGGCATGGCAGTAAATTCATAATGGACATACCTTGTTCTGAAAGCGGTCTTAGGAATGTACTCTTACTGTACCTTTAATTGATGATATCCTGATCGTAAATCGATTTTAGAGAAAAATCGAGCTCCTTGCAATTGATCGAACAGATCATCGATTCTCGGTAATGGATACCGGTTCTTAGTCGTGACTTTGTTCAATTCACGGTAATCAATGCACATACGCATCGATCCGTCCTTCTTTTTAACGAATAAGATCGGCGCTCCCCATGGTGATGAACTTGGCTGTATGAATCCTTTTTCCAACAATTCGTCTAACTGATTCTTCAGTTCCTGCATTTCTGCGGGTGCCAATCGGTATGGTGCTTTGGCAATTGGTGCTGTCCCTGGTAACAGATGGATTCTAAATTCAACTTCCATGTCTGGAGGTAGTCCTAGTTATAACAACCCTCCAAAATATTTTCGACGCCCTAATATATTTTAAAATATCCCTATATGTCCTAAAATACTCCCCATACACGAAAACGGACGCCGAATACCTTTATTTTTATAAAAATTAATTAAAAACAAAATTCTGGTGTCGCTTGCGGGGCGCGGCCTTTGGCTACTGCTAACGCGGGCCGCGACAACAAGGAGTCAAGGCGACCCCCGATGCTGCCACGTGTCAGACTCGTGTTAAAGCTAGTGCGATGAATGGGCCAGGCTAGGGCCTACCCAGCCTACTACGCGGGCCGCGTAGCCCCAGGTCTCATCTTACGCGGGCCGCGAGGAACCTGATTTCAGCTCCTATAAATTGGGAGCTCGGGCCTTCAAACGAATTCGCTCATTCTCACTTTCTCTCTCGAATTTTCTGCATAGTAGGCATAATCTCAGGTATAATATCCCCCTAAATAACGAAGTTCTGCTTTGTTGTAAGTTTCATAACCCCGTTTACGTATTAGATACGTTGCCCGATTGATCCAGGGTTCCGTAACGGCTGTCGTGGTTCTGCCCGACGTAGTCGTTGGAATGCCATCTCGGGGAGGATATCCTTAATATAAATAATGGGTTATTATACTAACACGTGTGCATTTGTGTAAATTATAGATAATCACCAGGAAACCCTTAAAGGAAACCTAAGACAGTAATGTGAGTAATCTCCTTTTTGTAAACTATTTTTACAAAACCTTAAATATTTTACAATGTGATTAAGCAGTGATTGAGTCTTTGTAATTCTTCAATTACTGCCGGTATGTTGGGGTTTTGTATACAAAATGTGAGACACGTTACCATTGGACAAAGAGTTAGCCATTGGGTAATATGACCCACCAGTCAGGATTGACAGTACTGAATGAGTAATTGTGTAGATGTAAACATTGTAATCGCTCTCAATACTGTGTTAATTGATAAAACTCTTCTTGATTAAACTGGGATTCACTCGCCAGTATTTCCCACTGACAAAATGTTTTTAAACGTTTTTCAGGTAACAAAATGTGAAAGCCAACATAGAAGCCAGCTGGACAGCACTGAAGGCTTGAAAAAAGTGGCTATAAAATTTACCTAAATAAAAGAAGATGTTTTATTCAATAAAATGGAGATTATCTCTATAAATCAGTTTGTAATGAAAACTTGGGTTTTATCCCACTATGTTTAATATTAAAAAAGTGTGGTATTACTCTGATAAAATATTTCCTAACTACGGTCCTGATGAGATTTCCGCTGCCAAATAATTATAACCACCGATACCACCAATACTTAGTTCACGGCCGCCCGTTCCTGGGACAGATAGGGGGCGGGGGTTGCGACAGAAGGTGGCATCAGAGCTAAGCCACTGATTCAGCCACAGAAGTGTTGTGCTGACACTAAGATATTATTTAAAGTGTTTGGAAATAAATTACGGAACTACGTGCATATCTGTATTTTATTGTTATGTGTTATTTGACTATTTGTTAGTTTACAGTATGAGTGACCAAGGACCATCTGACGCGTATCGTCAGTTGTCCAGCTCACCTACAAGCGAAGGCACCTCTTCACAGCCTGCCCTCTCAGGGTATTCTGCTGGTGATGAAGAAGGGATATTCGTGTTTAAGGCTCAGTCTGAAGAGCCATTCCCCTAGAAAAAGAGAGGATGGTTCAGTAAGGGAGCACATGAGCGTAGGAAGAGAATGAAAAAGTTACAAGAACAACGAGTGCTAGCAGCAACTAAAATAGAAATCGATGCCCACACCCAAGACATGTTTAATAGGAGTTTAGCAAACTTCCATATTTTAGCAACCACAGCTGCCGACTCAAACCTGGAACAACTGATAGCACCCCAACCATTACAACCAATGGAGATAGAAAACAACCCTGAAAATTAAGTCGAAATGCATGATGAAATTTCCGCTGCCAAATAATGATAATCACCGATACCACCAATACTGAGTTCGCGGCCGCCCGTTCCCGGGACAGATAGGGGGCGGGGGTTGCAACACTGGTAATTCTTCTGGAAATACATCTGAAAACTAAGATACTACAGGAATGTCTTTTAATTCCTTTCCCTTAGTGTTAATGATTATGGATTTTAAATACACTAACGATCCTTTTCTTACATAACTTGTTGTTTTCATCACAGAGATGAATTTCGTGGATCTAGATGGTTTATCTCCGTTAATTGTGAACTTTTCACCCCTTGGTGAATTTACTTGGATTGACTTTTGATCACATAGAATACTGGCTTTATTGGCTATTAACCGATCCATTCCTAATACTACATCAAATCCTGCCAGATTCATTGGGTAAAGGTTTGCAATAAACTTTTGATTTAAAAATTCTATTCTTGCTCCCTACAAGATTTCAGAAATCCTAACGGTTTCCCCATTTGCTGTCTCTACCAAACATTCTTGTGGGAGTTTAGTTAATGGTTGATTGAGTAATTTGCAAAATGAAGTATTAATAAAACTTTGGTTCGAACCAGAGTCAAATAATACTTTAGCAAAAACAACATTAACTAAAAACGTACCGGCTATCACGTCCGGAACCATCTTGGCTTCATCTGCAGTCAAAACAAATGCTCTAGCATTTTTAGTATTCTTGTTATTCATGGCTGGAGCTAGTTTCAGACAGTTTGGCTTGATATGGCCTTGTTCTCCACAGTTGTAACATATCCTGTTGTTAGGTTTCTTCCTGCAGTCCTCTTCCTTGTGTCCAGATATTTTGCAGAAGTTGCTATATATGAAGCATCTTTTAGAATGCTTCCTTTTGCAATACTTGCAGTAAGGTGCAGAAGTAGAACCTACATTTTTCCCACGGTTGGAATTTCCAGAGAGAAATTCTTGGGTAAGCCTTTGAGCTAGGTGCTTCCTTTGATCCTCTTCTCGTGTACGCACTAACTCATCTGTCAAGGTATTTTCTTGTTCTACAGCTTCTTCTATAGTTGGTGGTCTAGCTGCCTTGACAACATGTCTAATCTCGCTGATTAATCCCCAGATGTAACAGGAGATTAATACTGGTTCAGGTGATGCAAGGGTTGGCACTATCCTAGCGTATTCAAAGAATAACGTAGTGTAACCTTTACTATCCACTCCAGTCGTCCTAAGATTTAGGAATTTATTTGCTATCTGTTCCTTTTCATTGGGAGGGCAGAATTTCCTTTCTACCATGTTTTTTAATTCCTCCCATTCCATATTGTAAATTCTGTCACTTACCCTAGACTGGAGGATAGTGTTCCACCATTCTAAGGATGAGTTCTTAAATAGATTGGAAGCAAATATTATCTTATCCTCTTCCGCGCATTTACTTATTTTTAAGACAGCCTCAGTCTTTTCTATCCAGCGTAGAGCTGCAATGGCCCCTTCATTGCCCGAGAATTCCATTGGTTTACAAGACCAGAATTCTTTATAAGAATAACCATAAGACATGGTTCTTCTTCTTTTGGGAATGGGCACTTGAAGTATGGGTCCATTGTTCACGTTGTTTTCTGGTTCAGTGGGTCGCTTACTATCACGGTTACTTTTATTATCAGCTTCCTTAACTGTTTGAATAATATATGGCATTGCATCTATTATCCCTTGTGCCACTATGTGTTGGATGGCACTGTTATCCACTGGATTTCCATTGTTATTGTTGTTCGGGTTATCGTTATTCTGGTTTTTCGGGTTATTATCAGGGTTTTCTTGATTCACTTGGTCGCCATCTGAATTTTAAACATTTACCAGATATTAATATCACAAGATAATATCTTAATACAATCAAACACATGATACGCATATTGATCAAAAGCGTCGAACATTGCGACTTACTCTTTCTTATACTATGCATCCATATATATTACAATACAACTGAAATTAAAATTACACTAATAGTAGGAATCCGTAGCTATTATCTAGATTTTTTTTTCAAACATACACACATATTATATATTATGATATTATATTATTATTATTATTTTTATTATTATTATTATTATTACTATCTCCACCATCACCTTTACTGATATGGGTTCATCCAGAACTCTATATTACGCTTGTCATACTTCCAGACTAGTCGTTCTCCTACCTGCCTCATTCTCTCGCTACTTTCTAAAATCTCTTCTCCGAAAGTTCGGAGCTCTTGCACATTTTCTGCACTCATTGGGGGTGCAGGTGCGGGGACTGGGTTTGGAAACTGTGGCATGGGCTCCTGGTACGGGTATGGATTCTCTAAATTTACCTGATGTATTGATCTCTATCATAGTAGGGATATAGAGGGTCCAAACCTGGGTAGGCTGCTAGATTTGGCATAGGTTCATTTTTTGGTGTTGGGTAGCGTTGCGCATAATCCCTATTGTCGTCTAACCACGGGTCGTATCCTAGGTATCTCCATTGGGTCAAACTCAGGCATTGGAAATTGGTTTTCTGGGTTGTTCTCGATTTCCATTGGCTGTGTGGGGAATAGTGGTAATGGCTGGGGTGCTATCAGTTGCCCCAGGTTAGGGTCGACAGCTGTGGTTGCTAGGACATGGAAATTTGCTAAACTTCTATTGAGTATATCCTGGGTGTGAGCATCTGTCTCTCTCTTAATGGCTGCTAAACCCCGCTGCTGTTGTAACTTTTTCATTCTCTTCCTACGTTCATGTGCTCCTCTACTGAACCATCCTCTCTTCTTAGGAGGAAATGGCTCTTTAGAATGAGCCTTGAACACGAATATCCTTTCTTCATTATCAGCAGAATACCCTGAAAGGGCAGGCTGTGAAGAGGTACCTTCGTCCCTAGATGAGTTGGACAACTGACGGTAGGCGTCTGAAGGTCCTTGGTCGCTCATACTGTAAACTAACAAATAGTCAAATAACACACAAAAATAATATACAGATATGCACGTAGTTCCGTAATTTATTTCCTAACATTTTTTACTTTGGTGTCAGCAGAACACTTCTGTGGCTGAATCAGTGGCTTAGCTCTGATACCACCTTCTGTCGCAGCCCCCGCCCCTATCTGTCCAGGGAACGGGCGACCGCGAGAATCAGTTTTGGTGGTATCGGTGTTTCTCAATTTGGCAGCGGAAATTACATCAGGACTGTAGTTAGAAAATATTTTATCAGAGTAAATACCACATTTTTATAATATTAAACATATTGGGATAAAACCTAAGTTTTTCATTACAAACTGATTTATAGAGATAATCTCCATTTTATTGAATAAAACATCTTCTTTTATTTAGGTAACTTTTATAGCCACTTTTCCAAGCCTTCAGTGCTGTCCAGCTGGCTTCTATTTGGCTTTCACATTTTGTTACCTGAAACGCGTTTAAAAATATTTTGTCAGTGGAAAATACTGGTGAGTGAATCCCAATTTAATCAAGAAGAGTTTTATTAATTTAACAGTATTGAGAGCGATTACAATGTTTACATCTACACAATTACACATTCAGTATTGTCAATCCTGACTGGTGGGTCATATTACCCATTGGCTAACTCTTTGTCCAATGGTAACGTGTTCCACATTTTGTATACAAAACCCCAACATACCGGCAGTAATTGAAGAATTACAAAGACTCAATCATTGCTTAATCACATTGTAAAATATTTAAGGTTTTGTAAAAACAGTTTACAAAAAGGAGATTACTCACATTGCTGTCTTAGGTTTTCTTTAAGGATTTCCTGGTGATTATCTATAAATTATACAAATGCACACGCGTTAGTATAATAACCCAATATTTACATTAGCAATACCCTCCCCGAGACGGTATTCCAACGACTACGTCAGGCAGAACCATGACAGCCGTTACAGAACCCTGGATCAATCGGGCAGCGTATCTAATACGTAATCGGGGTTATAATACCTACAACGGGGCAGAACTTCGTTATTTAGCGGGGTATTTTTCCCGAGTATAAAGTATACTACGTAGAATTATGATAGAGATCGAGAGAAATGAGCGAGTTGAAACTGAGGCTGAAGGTCTCTATTTATAGTGACCCTTCGCCTTCCCTTGCGGCCCGCGTAAGAGGTAGCCAAGGGCTACGAGGCCCGCGACCTAGGGGGCTATGGCGTAGCCTTGTCTGTTCAACAATTTAGGTTCGACAAGTGGTGTACACGTGGCAGCACCGGGTTTATCCTGGTGGCCTGTCTGTTGCGACCCCGTAAGACCAAAGGGTGGTCTTCGCGGCCCGCCAAGAATGAATAAAAATTGTTTTTAATTAATTTTAATAAAAATAAAGGTATTCGGGGCTCGTTTCCGCATACGGGGTGTATTTTAGGACATGTTGGAATATTTTAATAATTGTTTTTAAGATGTCGGAAATTATTTAGGAGGGTTGTTATAAACAGGGGAACGAAGTGTAAGCAACAGAACCCTGGTTGCAACGCGATTGTACCAGCAGTGAACCCAAACCCTGCTACACCTGAAAACGAGCGAAAGACATACACTGGGATTCATCCCTAGTGTGCCACTTGCAACTATCATCATCCCGCAAATGTCAACTGTCGCCGCTATACCAATTGCAACCGTTATGGGCATGATACTGCCTATTGTAAAAGTAACCCTCAACCACAAGCCCAACAAGCTAAGCCAACGTAGCAAAATGCCAAACCAGTTAGAGCTTGTTTCAAATGTGGGGATACTAATCATCTCCGTCTTCAATGCCCACAATGGAACCAAGAACAACAAGAACCCGCTCGATGTCGAGCTTTCAACATCAATGCGAACCAAGCGCGCAACGATAATGAAGTCGTTAATGGTACATTTTTTGTTAACCATCTTTATGCTTCGATACTATTTGATACTGGTGTGGACAAAAGCTTTGTGTCCGTTGAATTTGAACCTTTGTTAAACGTTACACGTTCTAAACTGCCTAAGTCGTTCTCCGTTGAAGTTGCCAATGACAAATCCGTTTTAGTCGATTCCGTTCTTCGTGATTGTCTTCTTACTCTTAACGATCATACCTTCACCATCGACCTTATACCCATGTAATTGGGTAGTTTCGACATCATAGTAGGCATGGATTAGCTTCGTGAAAACCATGCTGAAATTGCTTGTTACGAGAAGTATGTTCGTTTACCTCTTCCATCTGGCGACACCTTGCCCGTTTATGGAGACCGAACTTCAAAAGGACTAAGATTGATGTCCTGCACACAAGCGAACAAATATTTACGTAAACCGTACTTTGCCTTTTTAGCCCATTGTGGAAGAAAAGGGCAAGGGAAAGAGCGTAAATGATGTTCTAGTGGTGCGCGACTTCCCTGACGTCTTTCCTGAAGATCAGCCTGGTCCTCCTCCACCTCGATCTGTCAATTTTTGTATTGATCTCGTACCTAGTGTGACTCCGGTTGCCAAAGCTCCTTATCACCTTGCTCCCTCCGAAATGCAAGAGTTAGCTAGTCAACTTCAAGAACTCCTCGAAAAGGGTTTTATTTGTCCAAGTACCTCACCTTGGGGTGCTCCCGTGCTCTTCTTCAAAAAGAAGGATGGCTTGTTCCGCATGTGTATCGACTATCGTGAGCTTAACAAACTAACTATCAAGAATCGTTACCCTCTTCCGCGCATCGATGATCTCTTTGACCAACTTCAAGGTGCTACTTGCTTCTCCAAGATCGATCTGGTTATCACCAGCTTTGTGTTCTCAAAGAGGACATTCCCAAAACCGCATTTAGCACTCGCTATGGACACTACGAGTTCGTGGTTATGCCTTTTGGTTTGACCAACGCACCCATTGTGTTCAGGGATCTCATGAATCGTGTTTGTAAACCTTATTTGGACCGCTTTGTGATTCTCTTTATTGATGATATTCTTATCTATTCTAAGTCTCAAGCCGATCACGAACGTCATCTACGTCTTCTACTCGAGCTTTTACGTGTCGAACGTCTATACGCGAAGTTTTCCAAATGCGAGTTCTGGATCAAAGAAGTCTAATTCCTTGGACACGTTGTTAGTGAAAAGGGAATCCATGTTGATCCTTCCAAAATCGAAGCAGTGAAGAATTGGACGGCACTTAGAAACCCTTCTGAAATCCGTTCTTTCTTAGGATTGGCGGGTTATTACCGCCGATTCATCTCGAACTCTTCAAAGATCGCCGTTCCTCTCACTTCGTTAACTCAAAAAGAAAAACCTTTTGCTTGGGGTCCTGAGTAAGAGGAGTCTTTTCAAACTCTTAAAGAGCTGCTTTGTAACACTCCTATTCTCGCTCTTCCCGATGGGAATGATGGTTTCGTGGTATATTACGACGCCTCGAATCGGGGTCTTGGTTGTGTTCTCATGCAACGAGATAAAGACGTCGCTTATGCCTCTCGTCAACTCAAAATACAAGAGAAAAACTATACTACTCACGACCTCGAGCTTTGCACAGTTGTTTTTGCATTGAAGATTTGGTGACACTACCTATATGGTACGAAGTTTGTGGTTTTCATTGACCATAAGGGCCTATAACATATCTTTAACCAAAAAAAGCTTAACATGCGACAACATCGATGGGTGGAATTACTTAACGACTATGACTGCGAGATTCACTATCATCCTGGAAAGGCGAATGTCGTGGCCAATGCTCTTAGTCGTAAGACTCATGTTAGCAGTATTCGTTGTTTTCATATCTCTAGCGATCTTCACACTTGTATTCGTGAAGCGCAATACTCGTCCGTCAATGAAGGAACCATGTTCGTAAAAATACGTTGTGCTACTGGTCTTCAATACTGTCGTAATCGCATTTGGGTACCAAATCGCGACAATCTTCGTGAACTCATCATGAACGAGGCACACAAATCCAAGTACTCGATTCATCCTGGTGCTGACAAGATGTACCACGAACTACGTGCATCCTATTGGTGGCCTGGCATGAAGAGGGACATTGCCACGTATGTTTCTAAGTGCCTTACCTGTTCGAAAGTCAAAGCCGAGCATCCACGACCTTCTGGTCTACTCGAACAACCTGAAATCCTCGTTTGGAAATGGGATAGCATTGCTATGGACTTCATAACTAAACTTCCTCGTACATCGGCTGGTCACGATAGCATATGGGTGATTATCGATCGTTTGACCAAGTCCGCTCATTTCCTCCCTATTCGAGAAGATTTCAAGGTTGAACGACTTGCTTGAATCTATACTGATGAAATCATATGCCGTCATGGTATTCCCCTCGACATCATTTCTGATCGTGATGGTCATTTCACTTTGCGTCTCTGGCAAACGGATGGACAGATTGAACGTACTATCCAAACCCTAGCGGACATGCTCCGTTCTTGTGTCATCGACTTTGGTGGTAGTTGGGATGTGCATTTACCATTGATCGAATTCTCGTACAACAATAGCTACCACTCCAGAATTCAAATGGCTCCTTTCGAGGCATTATATGATCGCAAATGCCGATCTCCTTTAAGCTGGCACGAGATTGGTGACAAACAATTTACTGGTCCTGAGATCATACAAGAAACAACAGATAAGATTCTTCAAATCCATGATAACCTACTCAAGGCTCGTAGTCGACAAATGAGCTATGCTGACAAGGGATGCAAACCATTGGAGTTTAACGTTGGTGACCATGTTCTACTCAAAGTATCTCCTTGGAAAGGAGTAGTTCGTTTTGGTAAAACGGGAAAGCTAGCCCCTCGCTACATTGGTCCTTTCAAGATACCCGAGAGGATTGGCAAGGTGGCATATCGACTCGATTTACCTCAAGAAGTCAACAACGTTCATCCAACGTTTCAAGTCTCGAATCTCAAGAAGTGTCTCGCGGAAGAAGGGCTTCAATTTCCTCTCGAACACCTCCAAATCAACGACACTTTGCATTTTGTGGAGAAACCCGTCGAAATCATGGATCGAGGTGTCAAGAAACTGAGGCGCAGTCAAATTCCTATCGTCAAGGTTCGATGGGAAGGAAAACATGGCGCTGAATTTACTTGGGAACTTGAGACTGATATTAAGGCCAAGTATCTGCATCTTTTTGTTACTTCTTCCAAAATTTCGGGACGAAATTTCCTAAAGGAGGGGAGACTGTAACGCCCTACTACTTCGTACTTTCTATAATTGGAAACCCTTGTTTGTAATTCTATTTTTGGAAACCTTGTATTCTTGTAATTGTCGTATCGTTGTAACCTTTGTAAATTCTGAGACTTGAATCATAATGAAATCCGTCTTTTCGTTATATTTATGTTATATACACTTCATACATGTTCACACGTTCAAAAACATCATTCATACGACACTTTATTCATACTTTGTGCTAAACATGTCAAACTTGCAAACTTGTAAATGATATGCTAACTTTACACAATTATGACACTTATTCTCGACAATTATACATGTTTATACTCATTTTATGTTGGATTTATGATATAATTACATTCCATATCCTTAACTATGATTAAAATGCTCAATATACCTTGAAAACCCCTTAAAACATGTAAATATGGAAGTATAGGGGCCGAAATCGCCAAAATCAAACTTTTCCATCAAAACTAAGCCCTCACGGGCCGCGACACCCCCCCTTCACAGTCGCGCTCCGCAAGCATGTCTTTTTCGCAGAAACATCAACAGCTCGTGTTTTGGCGCAATTTATGTGTTTGGTTTGAGTTTTGAACAAGTTTTAAAATTAAATACACAACCACAACCTAACCTAACTCTTCCCTATAAAAACCCATCACCCTCTTAGCATTTGACACTTTTCTAATCACTCTAAACTCTCCCAAATCAGTCTCTAATCAGCTGTGAATTTGAAGTTCGAGCAGAAACACCAGCCTTCACAAAAGTATGCATAACGCTCTCATTTCTTAACGTTTTTCATCCATTCTTCTTCCTACTTGCTTGGAACAACCTTAGGAACATTTCCAGAGATTTCCCATGGAAAACCAAGCCCTGGAATGTCCCCAAAGTGGCTCCGAAGTGGACTATTCATTTCTGTTTCACTTAAACTTTTTTAATCTTGATTGAACTTGAGTCTAACTCATCTCAAACCTATGTCCTAATGCTCATAATCAATCGAATAGTTAGTTAGGCTTAAAAACAAGGCTGAGAAATGTTAAATAAGAGGTTTAAACCTCACAAACATTCTGTTTTAGTTAGGGTTTTACCCACAAGAAGTGTTCAAGCTTGAAGCTTGATGTATGTGTGCTTGTTAGACTAGCTTGGGCTATCTTTCATAAAAATCTACTCACTTCTTGATGTTTTTCTGTAGATTAGATGTTCATATTTCATTAATTCTTGTAAGTTCATGACCCTCCTTGTTGTTTATAACAACAGGTGTAGTGGTGAACAATAGAGGTACCTAAACGAAAGCTTTGTTCTTCCTACCTCATGTATGAATTCTGTGATACTTAGAGGTGCCTAAATGAAGACTTTAACCTTCTACCTCATGCTTGACATATATGATATAGTATACTCTATGTAATATTTATGTAATATTCGAACAAACCAAACTCTTGATGATGAACAAGTGGACATTGTCTTGTTAGTAACTATATCATCTAAGCATCATATGTGATGGATGATTATTTTTCATATGTATATGTTCATGTTATTTAAATTCCGAATCTCTAATCTTCCGTTATTCCCCAAACTCATACATTTATGTTCCTTTGTGTAGAAGGACAAGTTGATCCAAATTAATCCATCAACCAGCATCACTCGCGGGATTCAAGTAGGAAAGCTTGCTAAAACCGTGAGTATACTCGATCCCATTTTACTCTTTAAACACTTTGGGATGCAACATGTATTCTATACAAAATTACACTCACATGAAACTATTTTTAAACTCTATCCATGCTTAACATGAAACTATATGTGATACTTGTTATTCTCGTATACTATGTAAACTATTTGGTTGTTATAAGCTCATTAACTTTGCTAGCCTACCTTAACAATTATAGCGTTATAGGATTAACGCACCGCCCATTAGTCTTGGGGTATTTTTAAGTTAAACTTGTTACCTCCCGCTACTCTATTTGGGATAGGCTCTTTTAACGCGTTGTATACTTGGGTTTGAACATATTGTACACCATGTTAGCATACTAGTATTGCATATTATGAATCATGTTGGATATGGGAACTTTTTATTCTATATTATGCTATGTAACAAAACTTGTATACTCGCCAACTTTTTGTTGATTATTTTAATACATGTTGCAGGTTGATTGTTGAGTTGATGATGAGAAGTAATGCAATTTCGGTGGACTAAGATACACACCTAGATTAATTTTGTTATCTCGATGTTATGTTACGAAACAATTGTTATCTTTATTTGAATCTTGTATGAGTTTTAATATTGAAATGAAATTTGAATTTAAATTATATTGTTACATAGTGTTATGAAGTCTCTTGCAATCTCGTTTTCGTCTCATCCCGATGTTTCCGCCATCGGTTAGGGTGTGACAACTGTTTTAAGTTATTTATGCTCAGAAATGTTTCAAAATCAAGAAAAATAATTTAAAACAATGAGATTCCTTGATTCAAAAATCTGCAGAATGATGACCACGGGGCTGTGCCCAGCGGGCACGGGGCCGTGGCGGGAGTTACAGTTTCATTATTTTGAAATTTTCGACTTGTTTTCTTAGAATGTCGTGTCAAAACAGTGGAACATCTTCAGTTCACTCAAGAAACAATCGAAGGGGGAGAAGAACATCGGTGGAAGACTCCTTGGTCAACTATTTGTATGCCTTGCGAGAAACCTTTGATGAGATAACATCCGTGGAAGAAGACTTTGTTGACCGTATTAATAATTTGATGGTAGGGTTAGAGGGTTGCCTTCAAGAAGTCAACATTTTGCACCAAAGGTTGAATATTCTTGCATCACCTCCCATGGTGTCAATTGTCACGCAAGGAGGATGGAATGCCATGCCGGAAATCATTCTTCCAGCCGGGTGGAATGTCCTACCTCCGGAACCTCCTCTAGACATACTAAACGGGGTTCCGGTAGCCGTTGCACCTCCCCCACAAGACATTGTGGAAAATGAGCCCGCCTTCTTTCTCCCTAGGGAGATAGAGGAATGGCTCAATGACATTTGAAGGACATCATCCGGTTTCGAGTTCTATAGGCCCTTAAGCACTTGAAAGTCATTCTCGGGTTTTTATCATTCTTATAATGTAAAACAACTAGGGTAGAACTCTATCATGATTTAGATTTCTTGCATTTTATGACCTATCTATCTTAGGACCTTTGTAGTTTTTCATTTTTAGGACTTTTATTCTAATTATTAGGAACTATGTAATTTGCACTCTTAAACGAATTATGGTTTAAGTTATCAAATGGTGTTTGGATGATGTTATATTGGTTTAATAAACAAGGAAAGATGGAGGTTACCAAGGGAACGATAAAACCACACCCTATGCACAAAAAACAGAGCCTCCTGACAACTTTTCCAGCATTACAGCAAGTTCAGCACGGGGCCGTGCTTAGCCCAACATGCCCCGTGCCCAGGCTCTGCCGAAATTTGCCCAGTTCAGGTAACTGGCCACAGGGCCGTGCTCGCTGAACACGCCCCGTGGCCATCCTTCTGTATAAATTTGTTACTAGCTATCTGACCACGGGGCCGTGCCCAGACCAACACGGGGCCGTGGCCAGACGCCCAGTAAAATAAAAAAAATGTTTTCAACACATTTTTACACATTCAATCAACCTAAAAACTTATTTTTGGGACACATTGAGGACAATGTGTAACTTAAGTGTGGGGGGATGCTAAAACCTTGAATCTTGCAAGTCCTAATAACAAGCCTTACAGAAAACTCTATTGGAACCGCTAATCAACCCAAATTTTTTCAAAAAAAATTCATTTTTTTATTTGTCTTGGTTTAATTTGGGAATAACAAGTTCTAAAAAGGTTATATTTTTATAAATTTACAACTGATAGCGTCGTGATAAAAAGAACCAAATAAGAAAATAATGAAAAGGCATAACAAATCTAATTAAAATTTGATTATATATACTTGATCACATTATAAACCCATTCCCACAGCAAGTGAGTTTTGAGCCTTTATTGAGCATACAAGCATATATCTTTAAACTAAATGCTCATTTTTCGTTTCTTGTGTGAATAGCCGCTTGATTCTTACGACTCTAGAACTTGCCACGATGATACATTCCCGGTCCTTACCAACTTGAACCCAAGTAAGTAAATGATAGAGGCATTAGGACTAACCATTTTTCCTTTCAACACCATTATTTTTTATCTTTTTTATCACCTACCCAAAATCCCCCTAGTTAACCCCTTTGAGCCTAAACCTTTTTATTTCAAAACCCACAAAACAAACACCCTTTACCCACCAAAACCTTTTTCTTTTCAAACCGCTTTGTTGTAGTAAAAAGCTCGGTTATCTTGTGACGTATTAAAAAAATGAAAGTCTTGCAATAAACAAACAAGTTCCTCAAAAGAAACTTTTTTTGAATATGCTTAGTTTGAATAAAAGTCACAAAAAACAAAAAAGTTTTACGACGACCGATGCTTTTTACGCTTTTTGCCATTTTTACTAACCACTAACCAAGACCACCTACCCTTAGCCCAAGCCTAACCCTTCCCCAAAGTCCTCTTGATATTTACGAAGGTTTATAGTTAAAAAGGAGGAGGTTTGATCATTTGGCAAGCATATGGTAGAAGTAAGTTCAATGTCAGTCTCGAGTGTTTCACAAAAAATACATCTTCGGACGAGTGTTGAGTGATCTCCTGTGAGGAATGTGAACTTATGTATAAATGGAATTTTAAAGAGGCATGTTAAGCCCAAACAAGTCATTTTTCTTATAAAATGTTCTAAAAAAATCATGACGAATAGGATTGTAAATAAAATAAAAATAAAACCCAATAAAGATCTTGGATTCCCGACACTCAAGATGAGCCCAAAACTTCTCCTCTACCTCTTCCATTTGGGTGTGTAAGCCACATATTAAAGAGTTTTGCTTGAGGAAAAGCAAAGATTCAAGTGTGGGGGTATTTGATATGTGCAAAATGTAACATATAAATTGCATCAAATAAGGCATAAAACTAACCCATTTTTAGTACTAATGTTGGATAAAGCGTGTTTTGTCTTCCTTTTGAATTTACAGGACCAAATGAGCTTAAACTAACAAAAGGAGCAAATAAGAAGCCAAAATCAACATAAATATAAAGAAAAGGAATAAACGTGACATGCCCGACCCCTCGGCAGCATCCCCAAAGCAAAAATAAAGAAACAGAAGACTGACCACGGGGCCGTGCCCAGCCGAACACGGGGGCGTGGTCAGGAACCTGCAAACAAGACAAACCTGTAGAAGCATCTACGCCCACCACGAGGGCGTGCCCTGCTCAGCACAGGGCGTGGTCAACGCAAAGATACGTAGAATCTTGACAAATCTTGATAGTACAGATACGATGCTGACCACGGGGCCGTGCTCATTGGACACGGGGCCGTGTGAGACCCTCTGCTGACACTTACATTTAATGAAGGAAGAGAAAAGGCTGGCCACGGGTGCGTGCCCGCTGGACACGGGGCCGTGGCGAGAGCACTGTGCAGGCTATAAATAGGGGTGTTTAGCTCACTTCAAAGGCATCCCTTGGAAAACCACTACTCTCCCACTTTGCCACCACTACAACACCAACACCCACCACCATCATCCATCTTTAAAGTTTGTAGTAGTCTCGGGATCCAATATTGATCGTAAGAGTTCTTGCCAATCAAAGGCCATGTTTGGTTAAGCCTCATACATCACTTGGTGAAGACAAGTCTTTTATGTATTACTTTTGATTTTTAATCTTTCGGCACTTTTTATTTGATTTTGTATTAATGTCTTTAATAACTAGTTTCTTATGTTGAAGGTAAATTCATCCTATCATTTTTCCGTGGTGTCTTGGCGTTACTTTACTGTCTATATAAAGTAAAAGATTACATCATTCATGTTTTTACGGTCTATATAAAAGCATGTTGACTACCTGGTCCGGGGTTAGGGGAATGGTTTGGTAAGGTTCTTGCCTTGTTCAGTGTATAGATCCTGCAAGGACCTAGTTCAAGCTTACTAGGACCTCCTTTAATACCCACTGGTATTGGATGGCGGGGGTGCGAATAGCTTGAACCCTTCTTATGTAAACTATTATTAATACATTAAACCGGCTACTTGGGATTGTATCATTGCTGACTCAAACCACTTAGCCGAGGGTAACGTCACCTTCAAAAGAGGGGCCTACCACTTTTCACATTAATAACTTAATTAATTATCTTTCAATGTTCCGACCCTGTGGGATTGTATCCCTGCTGACTCAAACCACAGGGTTAAGGGTAACGTCACCTTTAAAAGAAGGGCCTACTACTATAACTAAGATAATCTCTTAAAAAGTCCGAAAGTGGGAAAATCATCAAAGGATACATTAAAGGCGAGTCAGATCCAAGTGATTCATCTTATCTATCTGTTTTTTTATTGTATTTATTTTTGCATTTTTAGTTTTTATTTTCATGTTTCAAAACTTTTCATCAAAAATTCAGATTGATTAGACGTTGAGGATAAACCGGTACTGAAAGCTCTTGTGTCCTTGGACGACCTCGGTATCTTACCAACGCTATACTACGCTCACGATGGGTGCACTTGCCCAAGTGTGTGTTTAGTGTTAGTAAAATATCGTGTTTTATAAATTTAAAACTTCGTTAATGCGTAAAATAGGCTCAAAATATTAATAAAATCATATTACACTTCGCACACACCAGTTGTCCTCTCCATATCTCGACATTAGCGAACCAGCCGAAACACGGAGAATAGGCTCTAAACTTGTTGGCTTCTAAATCCGATTGAAACACCAGTAAGATGTTCAGCCCGCCTATGTACTTTATCATAGCGTCCCCCGCATCAGCTTCCTTCATAAGGATATCAATCTTTCTTAGCGTCCACAAGTCCTTAACTTTGCCGATAATAGCCTTACCGTGAAGATCCCCGTAAGCTTGGCATAATCGGACACCACCACTTCCTTAATTTTTGAAAGACCATAAGCTTTACCTGACACGGTATCGGCGTAAGATCTACCGTTGTTGATCAAGTTTTTGCCTCCGATGCCTTCCTGCTTCTTAAAGGTAATATGTCTCTCTTCTTGTTCCATGAAAACACTGTTTTTCTTCTTCCCTTTTTGTTCCTTGTTGTCTTTTCCAGCCTCGTTTTCTATTGCGAACCTGGCCACGTTGATGATAAGCCTGTAGTTACCCATCCACACATTGCTCAGCTTCTTTTCTAGCTCCGTTGCGTCTTTCACCCCTGTGAAACTAGCGAAACCGAAACGATACCCCCGTTTGTCTCTTTTCTTTGCAATGTAGACCCCCTCTATCGTCCCGAATGTTCCTAAAGTTTCCGATATATCCTTAGAACTGCATTTCTCTGGGAACCTCGAGACGAAGAACTTCGTAGTGTTGTTGGAACCGTAGCCTGTACTCCGGCCATCCATGTCTGCCGGGTGCTCCCTTATGTTCTCTTTTCGAGGATTCTTTACCAAAAGTACTAATAATTATGTATCTTGGTTGAAATTGCCTTTTATCTTTTATGCAGTCTTTCTTTCATTAATTGAGCTCGGCTGTGGAGAATGCGATAGGATCAAAGTTGTGGAAGAAACTTATTGAAGCGATCATACTCGTCACTATGTAGGAGGTTTGAATAGCTAGAAACGAAGTAGAGTTCAACAAATGGCACACGTCGTTTAATTGGACGGTGGAGCAAATAAAGGAACATTCGTATCTTTGAATGAAATGTAGATCTAAATATGTTAATTTAGATTGGATTAGATGGTGCGATTTCAATTTAAGTGACATCGGGTTGTAATTCCGGGTTTTTTAGCTTCTAGCTGGCCCGCTTTTCCATATTTTTATATAGATGCTCCGCCGTTAAAAAAATAACTTAAAACCAAGAAAAGCAATATTATCCTTGAGCAATTTAAGATCTACAAGTTTTTATAATTAGAATGCACATCTTATAAGCAAAGAATTTTAAGACTTTTTTTTTAATTAAAGGTAGATTTGGTAATGACTTCCTATTAGTGTTTGACCATGCATACATATGCATTATTTGCGTCAATTTCCATTTTTCGTGTCGCTTTAGTTTCTTCCAAAAGTAGTTAGGTGCTTTTTGACCAGATCAATGTTGGTAAATGTTACCAATAAAACTATAAAAATTCATGACCACTCGTCACTAACATTAACATGTGGTGTGGGTGAGTGTTGCTTTCGATCTGTAGAAAACTTTTCAACACTGATATAAGTCTTGAGATATGCTTAATCTTGCCTGCCAAACAAGTAAAATAATTAAAGTTGTGACTTAATTCAAATAACCTCCAAATAGTACGTCGCTTCTACTTGCTTCTAAACGCAAATAAATTTTACAATTCTTCGTTGTTAGGGTAGGCGGGGCGGTCTGTGATGGATCCCCCGTCACTCATTATTCTTCCACGAACACCGCCGCCGGTACCACAATAACGCGTGGAAACTCAAAAAACAACCGTTGATTGTGACCGTTTGGGGGGGGGGGGGGGGGTAAAAATGAACGTTGGGTTTTTTGTTTTTTTTTTGAATGTTTATATAAATCTAGTTTAACCCAATACATTTCATATACAATTCTGCAACTCACTTCAAAAAATCATACAAGTCTCCATTTTATTTCAAAAATAATTTTACAAGAAACATGGAAGGTTTAAGCAAGAGAAGTGGGGGTTTGAAAAAAAGTGGTTCGGGCACGAAGAAAAATCCCGTAAGACCCAAGGTTCAAGCGAATCTTGGCGAGCCGTCGCGCTTTAGGTTGCAAGACGAACCCGAGCAAGTCCCACCCTTTCAAACCCAACAATATCCACCCTTTCAATAATAAACGTATCAAAACCAACCGTTCGTCCCACCGTTTCAACCTCACAAATTTCAACCCCAAACGTATCAAACCCAACCCCACCAACTCGACCCACTACTAGAAACCAACACCGTCATCCATCATTTTGCAAACGCGTATCGTGAACCACAACAAAGTCTTGATGACGATGAAGATGATGATTACGTTCAAGAACAACAACAAGAAGAAGAGGAAGAGGAAGAGGAAGAGGAAGAAGAAGAAAATGATGATGTTCAAGAAATCGTCCCAACCGTCCGACAACATTGGACGAGCGAGGAGGAGGTGTCCTTGGTGCAGGCGTACTTGCACATCTCGGAGAGCAGGAAACATGCCAACGAGCGAAGAAATGATGCGTTTTGGAGAAGGGTCATAAATCATTTTAGGCAACTTCCCGGTGCAAGGGCACGAAACATGGACCAAATGACGTCGAAATGGACGGATTTGAACGGGAAAATTAGTAAGTTCAACGCTTGTTTCATTCAAAAGATATGTTTTTTATTAAAGTTTAAATCTTTTTTCATTCAAAAATGTTTTTTATTAAAAAAACAGAAACAGTTTTTATTTAAAAAAAAAAACATAAACAGTTTAAAAAAAAACAGAACAGTTTTTTAATAAAAAAAAACAGAACAGTTTAAAAAAAAAACAGAAAACAGTTTAAAAAAAAACAGAACAGTTTTTTAAAAAAATACAGAAAACAGTTTTTTTATAAAATTACAGAAAAATGTTTTTTTTTTTATAAAAAAAGAAAACAGTTTTTTTTTAAACAGAAAACAGTTTATTAAAGGGTGTACCTATTGACACACCAATATACCTATATGCACACCAAAATGTGTTTTTTGTCCTATATTGCAGTGTCGAGCTGTGACCAAAGCGCGACGTTTTGGTCCGGTCAACCAAACAAAGACTGACGGGTGTCTGACGGGTCTGTTGACCGGACCAAAACGTCGAGCTTTGGCTGCGTTTTGGTCCTGTCAACCAGACAAAAGACTGACCGGGTGTCTGGTTGACAGGACCAAAACACGGCCAAAGCTCGGCGTTTTGGTCCGGTCAACAAACCAGTCAGACACCCGTCAGTCTTTGTCTGGTTGACCGAACCAAAACGCCGCACTTTGGCCACAGCTCGACACTGCAGGGTCTGCATATAGGACAAAAAACACTTTTTGGAGTGGCTATCTACACACTTGGTGTGTAGATAGTTTGAGCCTTATTAAAAAATACAGAAAACTGTTTTTTTTATAAAATAACAGAATTAATACCGACCGAACAATAACACTAGTAACAATATTTGTTTTCATAGTTTTCGGTCTATATATGTAAAAGACGTGTGAATATCCTCTTGAGCATGTCACTTTTGGTTGCTATATTGAATATTGTTGATGCAACAAATACAAGACCAACGGTAGTAGCTGGGCTGGTTAGGCAAAAGGGTTGAAGGGTTCAACTTTGCCTAACGCAGGTCGTGGGGTCCCCCCACGTTTGCAAAACGCGGAAGGAGGTTCACTAGCTAGTTTTTGTTATTTGCTGGAGATCCTTCTCTGAATTGTATCCAGATTCGGATGTGGGAGCAAATAGAATGTGTGTGGTATGTGTGAAAAGGAGTGACTCGCTTGTAAGCAAGTAATCAATGTGAATGACCAGAGATTAGAGAATCAGAGCTGGCCAGGAGATGTCTCTTGAAGTAAATGAAGTGTCAATTTATAGGAGAAGACATTTCCCGAAGTAGAATTCATTTGATTAGTGATCCTTCTTGCAATGAGGGGCTTACCTTTTAGGGGGTTGAAGCCTTTTGTCCCCCGGATAATAGCGTGCATTCCTGCAGACCTGCATTGCTTTTGCGGCTGTGGGTTGGTGAAGCAATCCCTGGATGTGACTGGCTACTGTTTCCGTGTTGCTTTTCCCTTCCTCACAGCTTTTTAAGCCTTGAACCCTTTAACTGTTTAAGCATTTACGCAATTAGCCATTTTATTCAATCTTGGGCTACCCCCGTCATCAGCCCCCCAAGTCAGAGGTTTTTGGGGGATGAGCTCAAAGACGTCTGACTTTTACACGCGTGTTTTACTGCCTAAAGGTTTCAAGGGTTCGATGCTTGAAGGCTTGAAGGGTTGTGATCAGTTAATATTTGAATTTTAAATAACTGACAGTTGATGTGATTGATGTATGGCGGTTCGTAGGGTGGCAGTTACTATTTGCCATTATTACCCCTATTTGTAGGTTATTTTATATTTTCATATCTCATTTATTTACACGATTTGCTTTGGATAAACATCACTTTCCTTCCTTTTTTCTCTCAAGTTTCCCCCTTTTCATTCGAAAATCAGGTCAGTTCCATTTCTCTTATTCTCTCTTTAATTGTTCATAGTTATGGGTGCTCGGAAGGATATGGCAAAATCCTTCTCTCGAATGACCCAAGAGGAAGTCGATTTATTTTGTGTGGAATGGGGAATAGGGACAAAGTATAGACCGGTTGCACCGGCTTGCGATAAATCTGTCAATGCTTGTCCTTCTGGTATGATTGCCTTGTATTGTCGTAATTTTGAGTTCTCAATTCTCCGTTATCCATTTTCAAACTTTGTGTTGAATGTATTGGAATATTATCGAGTGTCTTTCGGTTAAGTTCATCCCCTAGGTATGGCTAGGGTTTTGCATTTCGAAATTCTCTGCCGGGCTTGTGGGTATGATCCCACTCTTTTAGCATTCCGTCGTTTTTTCCGACTTGCTAAAAATGGTGATTGGTTCACCTTCGAAACAAGTCAAGTTGATACTTGTTTGATTTCGTCCATGGTTTCTACACTTGGGGTTTGGAAATATCGGTTTTTCTGGGTGTCGGAGGAAATTGTTCCTTTCAAACTTGTTTGGAGACACCCGGATGCTGTTCTGAACGAGCCGGAGCCCTCTGATTCCGAGATAAACACCCGTTTTTTAGAAATTCTTAGGGAGTGCCCTTCGAGGCTTCGTCCCTTCCCTGAGCATCTGTTGGTGTTATTGGGTATAAGTAAACTGTGGGAAAATGCTAACCGGGACCCGGTGCTTATTAGAGATGGGAAGGGTATGCCTTTATTCCTTTCTTGCTTTTTATTTCTTTTTATTTGTCTGCTTATGTCCTTTTATATTTTGTATTGTAGTTATGTCTGCCTTGGATTTTATTAAGAGTGATGATACCTCTGACGTTGTTTTTGATGATGTTGCTGCTACCCCTGGTGAGAATGCGGTTGTTAAGGGTGCTGACTATAGGTTTGAGGGTTCTGGTTATGTCAATGTTCCGAATGTCAAAATCTTCACCAAGGTTACTGCGTCCAAAGGTTCTACTCGTCGTTCTCAACGTCATCTGAAGGGTGTTGATCAGCCCTCTAGCTCAGAGCCTATTGACGTTAGTGATGATATCGAGGCATCAGAGGATCAAGCTGTGGATGTTGGTAAAGGCAAGGAAAAGGGGTTGATTGTTTCGAGCAAGAAGAAGAAATTGGTTAAGAGGGGTACTATTTCTGCTATTGAAGGTTCGTCGGCCAAAAGTGTTGAAAGCTTCGAGGGTTCAGAGGACATTTATGTGCCCAATTGGAAGGTTAAGGTTGGTGACAATTTTAAGGATCCTACTGTGTGTGCTGAAGCTTTGGCTCATTTTGCTCCTCCCGGTGTTCGAGATGCCATATCTGAGATGGAGGGTGATCATCTTATCTCTAGGATGATGCTTAGTTCCTGCAACCTTTCTGCCCTTTTGGCTGAAGGTGTCACTCGCTTTGCTAAAGGGATGCGGGAATATGAAGAGACTTCCAAGAAGAAGGAGAAAATGAAGGCTTCCATTGCTGCCATGAAGAAGGAAATTGAGAGCTTTTCTGAGAAGGAGTTGGCTTGGAACAAGAAGATTGAGGAGTTAACTAAGAGGCACGATATTGAGATGGGTGATCTTAGGAAAAGCTTTGAAGCTAACTTATTGAAACTGAAGGCTGACCGGGAGACCTTGGCTGTGCAAAAGAAAGCCTTTGATAAGGAGAAGGATGGTTTGAAAGCTTTGGTTACCCAAACTACCGGGGATAACCAATGGCTCATTGAACATGGTTTTCATCAGGTGGTTACCTATCTCTTGCACTCTAAGGAATTTAACTCCGCTCTTGGTGATGTCTACACTAAGCTGCTCAATCTGGGAAAACACCAAGGCCTTATTGCGGGTTATAAGCTTCACGAGTCTGGCAACCCTTTGGAGAAATCTCCTCTGTACCGTCCCGAAGCTTCTGACGTCTTTAAGAGTTCCGTGGAGCAAATGGAGAGGTTATCCTACCCGTATGTAAGTCAAGTTGCCTCTTGTTATGGTAAGCCTCTCTCTGCTTTACAGGAACTGGAGCCAGATGGTTTGAATGAAAAGTTATGTGCTGAACTGCTTGGCTCCCCTTCGAGGAAACGTTCCTTTTCGGGGGATAGCGAGGATACTTTTCCTGGGGAGGCCGATGCTCCGAAGGATGCTAGTTTGGAAGTTTCAGCTGTTGATGATCAAGGTCCGAAGGTTAAGAAGGTTAAGAAGACTAAGAAGGCCAAGGGTAGCATTTCTGGGGCTACTAAGCCTTCTGTTGATGCCTAAAATTCGTAGCTTTCTTAGCACTTTGTTAAAACAATTCATGGTTTGTAACCCTTAAACAATATTAGGTTTTCAGGGACCCTTAAGGTTCCTTTTGGTTATGTTAGAGGCCTGTATGGCCATTTGGACAATGATTAGACTTGCAAGTTACTAGGACTTGCCTTAACTTATGTTTGGAAGTCTTTTAGGACTTTCTTTGACATGGTACGATGTTTTAACTTTCTATTTTATGTTATGTTTTTGGACTTGTGCCTGCTTTTGTTAAGGTAGTCTGTTTGGCTTTAACCTTCCAAGCCTTTTGGCTGTTTGTTAATAGGTTGAAGCCTTTAGGGTTTCAAGTTGTTATTCGGGTGGCTTGAAGCCTTGAAGGCTTCTTGGTCTTGTGCCCTGACTTGGTTTGTATCTTTGTGATTTTTGTCCAAGTGACTTTGTTCTTTTAGATTTGCTTTGTTCTTTTGTAACTTTGTCTTTGTCGGGTTTGTGCTGCCCATATGTTTTTTATACCTAAAAGGGTTCAGTGCTGCAGACACTTAGCCTTGGCATTTTTAACAAGAAGAGATAGCACCTATCCTTTTTATTATTTCTTTGGTTTTCACTTGACTTTTTCAAGCCTGTTTGCGGATTATATTTTTAAGGCTTAGGGAACATTTGGTGTGGGCTGTTCACACCCGTCTATGAGACAATTTTTTGTTTTCTTAACAAGTCTCATGGAGTTGTATTGATTTAGGAACTCACCCCTTATATAGGTTCTTTTTAACCCTTGAACCTATTGAGCGATGTGGCCTGGGAGCTCATCCCCTTACATGGCCCTTGCCATGGAGTTTTTTGCTAGGTTCTTAACCTGGTCTTAGGATAGAAAGACAAGTTTGATAAAACAACTTCATTCATTCAAGCAATACTTGCTTTTTACAAAAGGTATTCATAGTGTTGTTCAAAATACATTTTGCTACAAACCAAACTTTTTTAAACATGGAACCTTTTTAGGGTTTTGCCGTTCCAATGCCTTGGAAGCCTTTTGCCTTCTGAATCTGCCAACTTGTAGGATCCACCCTTGTGTGCTTCAAGGATTGTGTATGGACCCTCCCATTTTGGGCCAAGCTTTCCTTCTTGCTGGCTTCGTTGTTTCTGAGGACCAGGTCCCCTGGCTTGAAACGTTCGTTCTTGACTTTTTTGTTGTAGTAAGCCTCCATTTGTTGCTTGTATTTTGCCTCTTGAATTGCGGCTTGATCTATTGCTTCCTCTAGGAGTTGTAAATTCAACATGGTCTCTTTTTGGTTTGTTTCGGGATCCATGTTGACAATTCTTTGGGTTACAACTCCTATCTCAGCGGGGATCACAGCTTCGGATCCGAATACCAGGCTATAAGGTGTTTTCTTATGGCTTGTTTTTTCGGTTGTTCTAATTGCCCATAGGACACTAGGAAATTCTTCAAGCCAGTTGCTTTCGTTGTTCTTTCAACCTGACCGTTTGATTGCGGGTAAGCCACTGAGCTAAAAACCTGATCGATTTTGTATTCTTTGCACCAAACGCTGAAAGGCTTCTCAGCAAATTGCCTTCCGTTGTCGGTGACAAGTACTCCCGGCAATCCATAACGGCAAATGATGTTCTCCCAGACAAAGTCAATGACTTGCTTTCCTGTGATCTTAGCAAGTGGTTTGACCTCGGGCCACTTGGTGAAATAATCTACCGCCACCAGTAAGAATTTCACTCCCCCTTTGCTTGGGGGAAATGGACCAACAATGTCCATTCCCCATTTATGGAATGGCCATGCCGAGGTTATCGGGACTAAATCATGCTTGGGACTTTTTGGGATCGGTGCATGGATCTGGCAAGCATCACATTTCTTCAATTCTTCGGCTGTATCGCGATGCATTGAAGGCCATAAATATCCGAGGTTCATGAGCTTTGCTACTACCGACCTAGCTCCAAAGTGAGCTCCGCATACACCTTCATGAATTTCCTTGATCAAATACTTACTTTGCTCGGGACCGACACATCTTAGTAAGGGAGCAAGGTAACCCTTTTTGTAAAGGGTTTCTCCTTGTAGTATGTATTGCCTTGCCTTGATTTCAACCCTTTTAGCTTCCACTTGATCATTGGGTAATTCACCATTTTTGAGGAACTTTTTTATGGGAGTCATCCAGTTTGGATCTTCTTCGGTAACCACGTCTTGAACCTCCAATTCATTAATGGATGGGGCCTTCAACACTTCTACTAGTACTTTCTTGGTGAGGTGGGCGAAAGTGAGAGATGCAAGCTTACTTAGGGCATCAGCCTTTTTGTTTTGAGATCTGGGGATCTGTTTGATGTTACACGCTTGGAAGGTACTCATCAGTTCCTTGGATTTTTCTCTGTATTTTTTCATGTTGGGCTCTTTAGCTATGTAGCTGTCATTCACTTGGCTTGAGATCAGCAACGAATCCGTGAACACTTCAAGCTTTTCAACCTTCATTTCTTTGGCTAGCCTTAGGCCGGCTATTAGTGCTTCGTATTCAGCCTCGTTATTGGTGGTCTGAAAATCAAAACGGAGAGCATATGTGAATTCCAAACCTTTTGGGTTGATCAAAATTAACCCAGCCCCTGACCCTTCAACGCTTGAAGCCCCGTCGGTAAAAAGCTTCCAGGCTTCAGGGTTGGAAGGTTCAGTGGTGGTAGTGTTTACTTCAATGGCTGCTTGGTTTGGGACATCCACAATGAAATCAGCCAAGACTTGGGCCTTGATAGCTTTTCTTGGGACATAGGTGATGTTATGCTCACCCAGTTCTATGGCCCATTTGGCTAATCGCCCCGAGTTTTCAGGTTTTTCAAGCACACCCTTAATAGGTTGGTCGGTGACCACTTGTATGGGGTGTGCTTGGAAGTACCTTCGAAGCCTCCTAACTGTTTGCACTAGGGCTAGGGCAAGTTTTTCAAGGGGATGATATTTCGTTTCAGCTAATTTTAAAGTTTTGCTGAAAAAATAAACGGGTACCTGGGCCTTGTCTCGCTCAATGGTGAGGACTGCACTAATGGCCTCGTCCGTGATTGAGAGGTACACCGATATTAACTCCCCGGTTTTTGGTGCCGCAATGTCTGGTAGGGAAGCTAGATGTTGCTTCATCTGGTTGAAAGCTTCTTCAGTCCATTTGAAATCCTTCTTATCTGAGCAGTTATTGAGCGTTTTGTAGAAGGGCAGAGATCTTTCGGCCAACTTTGAGGTAAAACGCTTCAAGGCTGCAAGCTTCACGTTCAAGCTTTCAACCTCCTTCTTGGTCTTTGGTGGCTTGGTTTCAAGGACGGCTTTCACTTTATTAGGGTTGGCTTTGATGCTTTGTTTTCCAACAATGTGACCCAAGAATTTTCCCTCCTCGAATCCAAATGAACATTTTTCCGGATTAAGCTTCATGTTAACCTTTCTAAGGTTCTTGGATATCATCGAGCATTTGATATTCCGTCTTGCTTTTAATAACCAAGTCATCGACATATGCCTCCATGTTTTTGCCAATTTGGCTTTCGAAGGCTTTGTCAACGAGCCGTTGATAGGTTGCTCCGGCATTTTTGAGGCCGAAAGGCATCTTTTGATAACAAAAGATCCTTTTGTCCGTGTGAAAGGTTGTCTTTTCCTCATCCTCTTTCTTCATGAGGATTTGGTGATAACCTTTGTATGCATCAAGAAAGCATTTGAACGAGTAACTTGTGAGGGAGTCAACCTTGAGATCAATTTCCGGTAGTGGATAGCAATCCTTAGGACAAGCTTTGTTAAGATCCTTAAAGTCTATGCACATCCTACAAGAGTTGTCTGGTTTCTTGACCATAACCGGGTTTGCAACCCATGATTGGTACTTGACTTCTCGGAGAATACCGGCCGACACAAGCTTTTCAACCTCTTGGCAGGCTGCCAGACTTCTCTCGGGTGCCAAACTTCTTTTCTTTTGGACCACAGGCTTGACATCTGGTGGTATTCTCAACTCATGCTCGGCAATGTCCCGAGGGATCCCGGTCATATCTTCTGGACACCAAGCGAATACATCGCTGTAGTGTGTTAGCAATTTTTCAAGGTATGAAAGGGTCTCTTGAGAAAGGTTTGGATTGACCCTTATTCTTTGTTCAGGGTACTTAGGGTTTATGACCAACCTTTGCCTGTCTTCTTCACTGTTTGAGCTTTCACCTTCAACCATGTAGGCTTCCTGAGAGGGTTGAAGGGTTGCTATGCCCCTCTCGGTAGGAAATTTGACTGTGCCGTGGCCAACAGACACGGCCATGTAAAATGCACATTGTCCCGGTCTTCCAATGATCACGTCATAGCTTGAGGGGATGTTGATAACCACAAAGGTGAGTGGTTGGGTTCTTTCTTTTAAACCTTCACTGAAACGAACATCAAGTGTCAGTTGCCCTAAAGGCTTGAGGGGTATGTCGGCGATACCTTTTATAGAGGTTTCAGAGGGTTGAAGCCTTGAACGTTCTTCGTTGCTCAAACGGTTGAAGAATTTTTCGAACATGATTTCAGTGGCTGCCCCCGTGTCTATGTATGCCCTATATGTTTGCAACGTTCCCACGGTAGCTTCTACCACAAGAGGGTTAGAGAGAGGGTCTTTCTCCGTTGGGGGGAAGCAAACACACTGAAGCTCCCAAGCTTCCAACCGCTGTCTTTTATGAGGAACCCTTCCATCGAAATCCACCATATTGACTTCCTTACCCTTTCCTTCAGCCATTTTGTCCCGGACTCCCTTTACCAAATGAGCGAGCTCTCCGGACTTAACAGCCTCTTCTATTCTTTTCTTGAGTTGGAAGCAATCATTGGTGTGGTGACCTTTTTCTTCGTGAAACTCGCAGTATTGGGTGGAGTTCTCATTCTTCCTGCTCTTGGGGAGAGGCCTAGGAGGCCGAAAGTTTTGTTTAACTTCTTCTGTTGCAAGGATTTCTTGAGGGGTCTTTGTGAGGGGTGTGAAACTTATGCCTTTTTCCCTGCTTGAAGGGTTCCGACCTTCAGACCTTCGAGGGTCTGAACCCTTTGATCGCCTGTCATAGGAGTTGAAGTTCCCCCTTTTTCTAGCTGGGCTATTGCTTCGCCAGCCGGATCCTCTTTTTCTTTGTTCTTTGATGTCTACTGCCTCCTCTCCTTGGATGTGAGCTTCAGCCCTTTCGAGAGCCTCTTCCAGGGTCTTGGGCAGGGATTTGTTGAAATCTCTTGTGTGATATTTAGAGGTGATGGCGTTCATGAAACCGGCCACTCTCATTTTCTCGTCTGCCCCTACATAAGTCAGACCTTCCTTCTTGTATCTTTCAATGAACGCACGAAGACTTTCATCATCACGTTGTTTTATTTGGAAAATCACCGTTGCGTCCTTGACATATCGCCTTTGTTGGGAGAAATTGGCCAGAAAACCCTTGCTAAGGTCGTCAAAGCTTCGAACGCTTTGAGCAGGTAAGTCGTTGAACCAGATCCTGGCGGATCCAACAAGAGTTTGCATGAACATTAGACAACATTCAGCGTTTGACCATTTCTCTATCCGGGCTGCACCGGTGAAGATCTGAAGATGGTCCTCAGGATCTTCGGTCCCATCATACGTCCTGATGTGGGATGGCATCTTGATCTTTGATTGGAAATCATAATCGGCTATCTGCCTTGAAAAGCACGAAAGGTTACTAGGCTTGTATGGTTTAGCCAAGTCTTCTTCAGCCCTTGTATCCATATTGTTGCCATTGCCGTCATTTCCCTGGGTGGCTAGCACTTGATTAATGAAGTGTTGCCACGGGAAGTTGGCCATCATCTGGGTCATCATATTGGGCATAAGGAGCCTTGAAGGCTTCCTGGGCCAACTGAACAGTTTATTCCGAGGGGAGCGCTCATAACAGCACTTCGTGCTAAAGGGAGCACGGACAGAGCTTGCTCCCATGTGGTTGTTATAGATGCTGGATAGCTTGTTACTAGGGACTGTAGGAGCTGGTCAAGGGTTAGCTCATGTCCCAAAGGAGCACCACTAGTAATTGGTTGGGAAGAGAAGATAGGATGCACCGTAGGATTTGCCATAGTGGATAGATAAGGGTGAGGGTTTGAAGGATTACTGGGACCAGCCTCACTTCTTGTCGTGAAAGGAGGGGGAGGTGGTCCGGGAGACAACGTTGGTTCAGGTTCATCATAGTCTAAACGAATCCTCACTCCTTTTTCTCTTTCTCTACTCACGTGTTGGTTGAGAAGGGACCTCAACTAAAGGAAGTTGTTGGCAACCACTTCAGGGGTGAGTTCAACACGTGCTGGGGCGTCAGAGACACCGACATTGGGAGATGGAACCCCGGATCTGGACGGGGTTGGTGTGTTGAAGGTGAGAAACTCAGGTGTGCTCCCCGGAGTTGAGAAAGAAGTTGGTATAGCCACGTGAGCTTGGCTACTACCCGGAGTAGAAGCGTTTGGGATCTGATTTACTTCTTCCGGGGATCCACTTTCAGACATGGTGATTTTATGTGAAGAGAGCTACACTACTAGGTCTTTTGGAGAAGAAATAGCGGCGTAGCCCCACGGTGGGCGCCAACTTGTTGATGCAACAAATACAAGACCAACGGTAGTAGCTGGGCTGGTTAGGCAAAAGGGTTGAAGGGTTCAACTTTGCCTAACGCAGGTCGTGGGGTCCCCCCACGTTTGCAAAACGCGAAAGGAGGTTCACTAGCTAGTTTTTGTTATTTGCTGGAGACCCTTCTCTGAATTGTATCCAGATTCGGATGTGGGAGCAAATAGAATGTGTGTGGTATGTGTGAAAAGGAGTGACTCGCTTGTAAGCAAGTACTCAATGTGAATGACCAGAGATTAGAGAATCAGAGCTGGCCAGGAGATGTCTCTTGAAGCAAATGAAGTGTCAATTTATAGGAGAAGACATTTCCCGAAGTAGAATTCATTTGACTAGTGATCCTTCTTGCAATGAGGGGCTTACCCTTTCGGGGGTTGAAGCCTTTTGTCCACCGGATAATAGCGTGCATTCCTGCAGACCTGCATTGCTTTTGCGGCTGTGAGTTGGTGAAGCAATCTCTGGATGTGACTGGCTACTGTTTCCGTGTTGCTTTTCCCTTCCTCACAGCTTTTTAAGCCTTGAATCCTTTAAGCATTTACGCAATTAGCCATTTTATTCAATCTTGGGCTACCCCCGTCATCAAATATCATTACTATAACAAACCGAACCAATACAGGCGATAGGAAGCTAGGTGAATCCCGCTACTTTATATAATAAATACATTGCATATCAAAATAGGATTCTTTTATGATCAAGGAGCAGAGAATCTGCATTAAGTTGATGAGTTCAGTGGCGCAACAACTGTCATTCGCTATAAGGCAAACCATGTGCAGTATTTTTTATTTTTTTATTTTTATTAAAAATGTCTCCAATGATTTAAACAAGTTTAACTTTGTATATAAAGATCGCAATGATATTTTTTATCCAAAATCAAATGATAAAACAAAGCTATATCTTTATTATAGTCTTATTGGTGCAATTAATAAATCCAAAATGGGTAATAATTGATTCGGCAACTGCCAACAACGAACAACAGATCAACTTTTTGATTTCGACAAATTGTGTGATCAAAAACCTTAAAAAAAATATTCCCTTGTTTCATGATTGGAAATCTCATTTATTTAACTAATATATATAAGATAAAGTGAATAACTTCCTTTGGGTGCTAACCATGTGGTCTCATCTCTATCACTTGCTCCAAAAGCAAGGATGCCACCAAAATATAATGCCGACACTTATTCGGGATTGGATTATTGGTAGGATATAATATATATATATATTATCATCCAACCATCAAAATGTGTTTAACCGTAATTGTCAATTGTTTTAGTACTGTTTAAGATGATGCGTGCAACAAGTATCCGCAGTAGCGCATGGTGCCACATATGGCCTAGTTGAGAAAGGAATTGTTGGCCTAGTCGTTGAGTTGACTTTGCACGCAATGAAGCTACGATACAAGAATCAATATTAGTGGAAGAGTATTAGAGATTGTAAGTATAATAAATTGGTAGTTAATGAAATAATACATGAATTGGTAAGAGTATATGTATGCAAGGAGACTTGGGCAGTTCCATGCTCTATATTGAATGTATTGACAACTTGAGAATTATCAGAACTTAATTTAAATGATTTAGCAAGTATTATGGTTGGTCGTTCATGTATGTCAAAACCATGGTTTGGCTGAAAGTAATTATAGATCAACAGGATACTTGATTGAAACAAGCGCAAGTACTCACAGCGATAACCAATAAAATGGTATTTTGTAACTTTTGCATAGGTTCAAGGAATTGAAATAACAACGAAATATGCATGGAACAACATTGCAGGTGCTCCACAAACTAGAGAGATAACAAGTGCGTGGTCTGTTGGTGCATTTCATTTCATTTCATTGTAATGGTTGGTAACATGCAAAAAGATCTGAGTGATGCAAAAAGATCTAGCTTATGAGCCACTTGCAAAGGGTTGACACAATGATTGGCCAAGAAGGTCCTTTCCACACACCCGATCCGATGGTTGGTGCCTCTTTTACACAGACAAATGTGCCATTTTCTGTATTAACTAGCTCGTTTTGGGTCCAAAACAATTTTGTGGACTACGTCTTGGATTCCTGCATATCACATAAACCTTATGGTCGATTGGATATTTCATATGAAAAGACAGTTTACATCAGTTACCCGTGCTTTGAACTTTTCTTAATTTCTATTTAAGCTAGTGGAAGTGCCTATTATTTCATGTTTATAATCAATCACATCACTTTGTCCGTTCTAAGGGAATTAACAAACATTAATCATGTGTGAAAGAGTAATGATCTCTAGGACTGTGTCCCATATAATGCTTGGGTGGGCTTCACCACGAAATACCTGCTAAGAAAGGAATACCCGTTAGTCTCGCCATGTGTGTGTGTGTGTGGGGGGGGGGGGGGGGGATGGAGCCCAAGTGTGAGAATAAGATAATATTCTTTAATAATAAATGATTTGACACGGATCTCATGTGTGTTTAATGTTAAGTAGTTGAGAAATAATAGAATGCTCGCTCTCTGAATGGGAGTGGAGTATTTAAACTCCCATCATGGGGTAGCTATAGTATCATTAGATGCCAACAATCACTAAGTTTCCCCTTTTTCATTGTGTTAGTCTTATTGTAGTCAAGGTTAGTTGATCGATCGACCAATCGTTAAAGACTTTGCCTGACCTTGACAATGTTCTACATGTCGTGACTTGAAGGTCATGAAATGCATGTCACCTCACTAGATTCCAATATGACACCATGCCCTGCTTATGCCTAGTCATGGTGTATTGCTTTTGCCGCTAAAGAGCCCAACCGTTCATCTAGCTTGGATTTTTTCCGGACTTCACAAATAGGGATTTCTCGAACTTTGGTAGCTCAGATTCTTGTAGTTTGGACCATATTAAGACTTGTAGCTTAGTTGTATGTAATTTTGATGTGTTACCCTTCACTCGATTTGGTTAAAAGTATCTAACATCTCCCTTGTCTTATTCATTATTTTTAATGGTACTTGATAGTTTAGCCAGGTGATGCACTCCACCGGACTTCACACTTAAACTCCCCTCATAATCAACCAACGACATTTATGAACCAACCACACCATCGATACCTAGCGAATACCACCACAACTTATTGTCCGGCCACCATTGTGGTAGACTTGGTGCCATTTCATGGGTATATTATTTTTATTTTTGAACTCTCTAAGTTATTGACTTAAATCCTTTATATCCTTGAACTTTACTATTTCAAAATCGTGTGTGAACACACACGCATGAAAAATTTCAAAGCGAAAAGTTACAAGAATAACAAATAACAAAGAATACAACCACAACTTATTGTTCAACCACCAACGTGGTAGACTTGTTGCCATTTCATGGGGTATCCAACATATTATTTTTATTATTGAACTCTACATCACAAAGTGAAAGCAAAGTTATTGACTTAAATCCTTTATATCCTTGAACTTTGCTATTTCAAAATCGTATGTCAAAAACACCTATGAACAGTTTCAAGGCGAAAAGTTACAAGAATAACAAAGAACACATATTAATATAATGTGATTCACTTGATCTATGTGATCGGGCTACATCCATGACCTAACTAGAGAGATTTTTATTGATTTTAATTTTGGTACATGGTTTAAGATTGCATAAAGTTGTTAATATAATAGTCGGATTTGGGTTAGACTTGTTTCATAATATTGCCCAAAGACCAACATGAAATACAAGACCCTAATCATTGCATTACATCCTTAGACTCTCTCTAATGGTAGCAACTAGATCATTCAGATCCCATATCTCAACAATCTCTCACTAGAAGATTGATCATCAAACCAAATTTCATCCATGACATAACTTTACTTTATCCAAAATCATGTATCCTCATCTATATCTTCACGCCTTAGCACCAATAATCTAGAATAATTACTTAAAACTATGCAAAGCATGTCTATAGGATTCTTTGTGCCAAATATCCTTCTAAATGACATCACACCATCACTCACCAATTCCCTGTCAAAGTGATATAGTGTCTAATATTTTATTCTATAAGATACTTTATGAGATTAGTTACTCTGATGCAAACGGAAACACCTTCAACTGACCCTAAGATAAATTTAAGTGATTATATTTAAACGATTTGAATCGAAAGATTCAAAGATAAAAAGTCTAAAGCTTTATAACTTTTTATCAAAAATAATCAACCAACTATATCAATGAGAAAACCCTAATATTTATACTAGATTAAACTAGGAAACTATGTCAATACATGAAAATAGTAAATAATTTAAATAAACTAGAAGATAAAGCAAACAAATCTTCTTCGTACTTCTTTAATATTCAATCGGTAACTAAACAGCCAAGATTACCACCTTTACGAGCCCTAAGCTTTTCCGTATGAGCCCAACCCCGTGAACAAGAGAATATCAGAATCAAATGATCCATTAAACACCAAGACCAAAACTAAACCCATGGATGCTCCTGCGTCATACTCCATAAGTAGTGTCACAACATAAAAATTGTAAGTTTTTTTTGAACTATGATAAGACATTTTTCAACCATATGACCTATGCTAAGACCATATATAATTAGGCGTTAAATTGTATGTAGTGGTCTCACGCCTCGTCTAAATGGATGGGTTTCATTGGCTGTAATATCCATGCACCCCCCATTCACACTCGTGGCCACACTCACGGGAAAGCCTAACGTGTCTGAAAGACAACGTGTTATTATAGTGTTAAATCCCACATTTTGATAGTTATTTGTTGTAATTATTGCTTGGATTGGATTAAATGTTTGTTTCTGAGTGTTTTCCAGGTTCCTAAGTGAAATAGAGGATTTCCGGGCAAGAATTGGAGATTACTGAAGTTGCGTAGAAGGCAGGCCCAGTCCACTTGCTTACGGGCCATGGACAACATAACAAGTTACGAGTCAAGGGCCCCAAGCTAGTACACCGATCTACAGATTGGAAATCCTAGAATGAGAAAGCACCACAGGACGTGTTTACGGGTTGTAACCAACAAAATCATAACATGGACCATATAAATAAAATGAGATGTCGCAGAAACCCGAAGAATTAACGAATTGAGAAAAGCGAAAAATGGGTAGTTGAAGAAAAAGGATTCAACATCGTGATTATGGTCAAGGAAGAATAACATACAGGAGGTTGAGAGTTCGATCCTTACTAAGTTAGACCCTTCGTATTATAATTTCCTGTTGATTTCAATCATGTATTTAATGAATTCAATAGCTTTATTTCTTTTATGAGAAGCTAACCATGCCATAGCCAGTTAGGGTATGACGATTCTTGTTACTTTGCATTGAGTTGGTTGATTTTGTTATGAAAGTGTGTTTTAGTAAGGTTTGCTTATGAACTTGTGATAATGTAATTTGTATGCTGAGTATAAATGTTCAAATGAGTTTATGTGGACGATTTAGATCTTTCTATGAGGTTATGCATGTTAGATCTACTTTGTTTATCTTTATGCTATATATCAATCGTTAGTCTAGGGCTGGATGCTTAGTAGGCAAAGGAAAAACTTGTTTGGGTGTTGGCAATTCATATGGGTCACATATGGAAAGAATTTGATTAAAAAGGTTTGTAAACTAGATACGAGTTTGCTTTAAATTGAGTAGCCTATATTGTAATTCGCTTTGTTCGTTAATCTATGTTTGCTAGAATAATATAATAGACTCTTAGATCACAAGGGATTAGTAAATGACTTAGTTACTTAGAACCGGATAGTTGGGTGTGTCTATAGCCTGGTTATTTAGGGACATGGGGCTAACCTAAGAGGGCTCTAGCTTTTTAACACTACACCCTCGCAACTCGTGTCAACCATGAAGAGTGTTTCGTAAGAACCATAATCAACTGTTTTGTAAAGGTAATAAGATGATTCTGAACCTAAGTGGTTATTTTCTCATTACTGTTTTCTAAAGTCAATTAAATAGATTGTATAGTGTTTTCTGATCATTAAAAGTTACTTTGGTTAGATATTACGAAAGAGATAGGTTAATAGATCTTGGAGTCTACGGATTGATACTTGGGTACTTTATTTAAAACTTTTTAATCTGATATTGTGATTTATGGCTAATTTAAATCTATACTTGATGTTAAAATTATGATTTTGATAGTTTTTTTTACATATTTCAAATAAATTTGAATAAAAACGAATTTGAATCAAAATGAATTTATTCGAATTCAAAAATTAATGGAATTCAAATCAAATTCCAATTGGACTTCTAATTTGAATACAAATTCGAATCGAATTGAGCAGTTTTTAATCAAATTCGAATTCAATTTTTTTAACAAATTCGATATGAGGAATTTAATAATTCGTTCATCGATTTGACAAAACCCATAATTAATATAATTAACAAGATTAAAATACAATGCTAATGTGTTCACATTTTATGATAAAAATATTAAAGCATAATTCTTTGAAATGTGAGCACATTTTATGATAAAAATATGAGTAAACTGCCATTTTGGTCCCTGTGGTTTGGCCAGTTTTGCCACTTTAGTCCAAATCTCAAACTTATTACATCCAGGGCCCTGTGGTTTGCATTTTGTTGCCATTTTAGTCCAAAATCCAAAAACCCTAGTTTTTTTACTGTTGCAACCTCCTATTTTGTCCTGTAGTGCAGGGGTATTTTGGTCATTTATGTTTTATTTAAAGCAATTCAACAACAACAACAAAAAAACCCAGAAAATCAAGAACATCTTCTTCAACAACAACAAAACCCAGAAAATCAAGAACATCTTCAAAGTTCATCATCAAAACCCAGAAAATCAAGAACATCTTCAAGAAAAAACGAGGCTCAGATCTGTATCTTCAAGAACATCATCATCAAAACCCAGAAAATCCACCAAATCAAGAACATAATCTTCAAGAAAATCAAAAACCGATTTGTAAAAAGAAACGAGGCTCAGATCTGTAACAAACCCATAAACCATCACAAAAATCAAAATACAGACAACAAATCAAAACAAAAACCGATTTGTAAAAAGAAACGAGGCTCAGATCTGTAAGAACATAATCAAACATCATCCGATTTGTAAAACCGCCATGGCTGCAAACAGAGGTTGCAAGCGCACTTGCCCTCCTCCGATTCTGCCACGCCAAGCTCGGATTAGGTGAAATCATCACAGCCTCATGGTGAACAAGCATAACAGAACAGAAAATCCAGAAATTCCAGAAAATCAAGAATATCATCATCAAGAACATCATCATCATCAACCCAGAAAATCCAGAAAATCCAGAACATCATCATCAAGAACATCATCATCATTAACCCAGAAAATCCAGAAAATCAAAACCCAGAAAACCCATCATCAAGAACATCTGTATCTTCAAGAACATCATCACCACCACCGTCATTAACAAAAAATCTTACAAACCCTTTAAATCCGACAACGACTGTAACCCCCCATCTCTCTCTCTCATATGCAGATGACCAACAGCCCCAACGGCCAAAACAATCACCGCCGATCACTCATCCACCAGCCCCAACCCCCCATCTCTCTCTCTCATATGCAGATGACCAACATCGTTTCCGACAACAAATCTGGACGGCGGTGGTGATGTGGCGGCGGTGGTGGTGCTATAGGCGGTGGTGGCATCAGGATTTCATTTTTTACCTCGATTCGTCAGATCTAAGGTAAACAAAACGAGGTTACAATCCAGATCTGTTTCATTGTCCACCAACACACTCACCACATAACTCTCTCTCTCTCTCTCATTCAGTTCCGGCGAAGACAAAGGCGGCGACGGTTGTTCCTCAGGCGGCGACGGTTGTTCCTCAGGCGGTGGATTTCATGGAGTGTTATTGAGAGAGAGAAGAGAGAGATTCAGATTTTGTTTAAGAGAGAGAGAGAGAATGCAGATTATTATAGAGAGAGAAGAGAGAGAGTCAGATTTTAGTTTTTTTTTATTTCTTATAATAACTTATAAATAGAAAAAGATTTAATTAATATTTAGTTAGAAAAAGACCAAAATGCCCCTGAGGAAAAGGACAAAAACCAAGTTTTTTTTTTTTTTTGAAATCTGACCTGATTTGAGATTTGGACTAAAATGGCAACAAAATGCAAACCACAGGGCCCTAGATGTAATAAGTTTGAGATTTGGACTAAAGTGGCAAAACTGGCCAAACCACAGGGACCAAAATGGCAGTTTACTCTAAAAATATTAAAGAATAATTCTTTGATAGTTTCTCCTTTTACATATGCCCATATATAATTCTACTTAGGGATGAGCTCGGTCCGGTTCGGTACCGAACCGGTACCGGTACCGAAAATCTTCAAAAGTGGGTACCGGTACCGAATATACCCGGTTCGGTACGGTTACCGGTACCGGACCGGTACCGAAAATGTCAAAAGTGGGAACCGAATCGGTACCGAAAAGGTACCCGGTTCGGTAAATTCGGTACCGGTACCGGTGCGGTAAATTCGGTACCGGTACCGGGTCCATTTTGCTCATCCCTAATTCTACTTCCTAACCCCTTTTTATCGAACTAACCTCACCACTCACACCTCCTAAACACAATGGTCTACAAACATATATATAATATTATACAAATATTGTCATGTCATATGTCACATATATAATATTATACACGTGGTCTTCTCTTTTGATGTCTCCAGTGGACCCCACCGACCTCTATTTATCACCCCTCCCCCCTCTCCTCTCACCCCACACTCCCCCCCTCTTCCACCATAAACATTTTCACTCAAATGGCTACCAATCCTTATACATCATCGTTACTCCCATCTTCTTTCTCCTCCACAATCAAAAGTACTCAAACCACTCGTTTCATCTCCATCAAAACAAACAAACCTATAACCAAATCAACTATCAACTGTGCTGCTTTACAATCCTCTTCATTGCTTCATTTCCCACAAACCATTAACAAACCTTCACAACAACAACATCCACACCAACCATTGCAATGGAACTTGCTACAACGGGCAGCCTCCACCGCATTGGATATGTTCGAAACCGCCTTAATATCACGCGAAACCAACGCTCCTCTACCCAAAACATCCGACCCTAGTGTTCAAATCTCCGGGAACTTCGCACCCGTGCCCGAACAATCAGTAAAACATAACCTAACAGTTACGGGTACCATTCCAGATTGTATTAACGGTGTGTATGTTCGAAATGGAGCCAACCCGCTTTTCGAACCGGTTGCCGGACATCATCTCTTTGACGGGGACGGTATGGTTCATGCGGTAACTATTGACGGTAACTCGGTTAGTTATTCGTGTAGGTTAACCAAGACTCACCGGCTTGTTCAAGAAAAACAGTTGGGTCGACCGGTTTTTCCGAAAGCTATAGGTGAGCTTCATGGACATTCGGGTGTGGCTCGGTTAGCTTTGTTTTACGCCCGATCGTTGTTGGGTTTGGTTGATCATAGCAAAGGGATGGGTGTAGCGAACGCGGGTTTGGTTTATTTCAACAACCGGTTGCTCGCGATGTCGGAAGATGATTTACCGTATCATGTTAAGATCACACCGTCTTCGGATATAGAGACGGTGGGAAGGTATGATTTCTCCGAGCAGTTAACGTCTACAATGATAGCTCACCCGAAGATAGACCCAGTGACCGGGGAGATGTTCGCCTTGAGCTACGACGTTGTACAGAAGCCGTATTTGAAGTACTTTAAGTTTTCGAAAAACGGAGAGAAGTCTCCTGACGTTGAAATACCGTTACCAGTTCCGACAATGATGCATGATTTTGCTATTACCGAGAACTTCGTAGTGGTTCCCGACCAACAAGTTGTGTTTAAGCTTCAAGAAATGATTAAAGGCGGATCACCCGTGGTTTACGACCATAATAAAATGTCGCGGTTTGGAATTTTGTCCAAAACCGCGACATCTTCAGATGACATGATATGGGTAGACTCACCCGAAACTTTTTGTTTTCATTTATGGAACGCGTGGGAGGAACCCGAGACGAACGAAGTCGTCGTGATCGGGTCATGCATGACTCCACCGGACTCGATTTTCAACGAGTCCGATGAGAATCTTGAAAGCGTATTATCCGAGATTCGAATCAATTTGACCACACGTAAAACCAACAAACGTAGAATCCTCAAACAATCCGAACAAGTGAATCTTGAAGCGGGTATGGTGAACCGCGACAAACTCGGTCGAAAAACACAATTTGCATACCTCGCCATTGCGGAACCATGGCCTAAGGTTTCGGGCTTTGCTAAGGTTGATTTGGTTACCGGCGAAATGAAGAAGTTTTTGTATGGTGACAACCGGTATGGTGGTGAGCCATTTTTTCTTCCGAGTGATTCGAACTCGGATAAAGAAGATGATGGTTATGTTTTGGCATTTGTTCATGATGAAAAGACATGGAAATCGGAGCTCCAGATTATAAACGCGGTCACAATGAAGATGGAAGCTTCAGTTAAACTTCCTTCAAGAGTTCCGTATGGGTTTCATGGGACTTTCATAAGCTCAAAAGATTTAGCACAACAAGCTACAAAATAAAGGGAAATACTCAAATACGTACATACTGTCTATACACACAAATACACACACTCAGTGTGTGTGTAAGTGTGTATAGTGGTTAGAAGGTTAGAGTTAAGGAGATATTCCTGAGGGATTGTGCTTACATCCCCGGAATCTCCTCAACCTTGAAAGATTATGATCGATCGTTTATTCATAGATTTTTTATTTTATTTTTTTATAGTTTTATTTTAGTTATGAGTTAGTTTGTATGGTTTGTGGAGGTATTGAACCAAGCTTGAAGCTTTTGGACTGAAGCTCAGCTGGTTTCTGCTGTTATCTGGTTTTAATGATTGGAAAAAAATATACTGTTTTGAGAAATTTTTACTTTTATTAATTAATTACCAATCGTTTTTTTCTTTTCTTTTTGTTCCCATATTGTCACCTTTCTCTAACGTTTAACCTTATGCGATGGGAATTCTTTATGGTTAAAAACCTAAAAGCATGCAAATATGCAACGTTTGTAATTCATAGTTTTTTTTTTCCATTAAAAAGAATAACCTAAACAAGCGGCCATGGCTAATGGATGCATCAGTGTCTAGATTAGAAAAATGATTTTATCTAATCATACGTAGTTACAGATATGTCTTATACATCCAATGCGACCTTTTATATTTATTAATACAAAAGTCTCTTTAATTAGTGCCCATGGTTTTCCCAATTATGTTAAGAGATCCAAAAGTTTTATAACATGATGTTTTTTTCTTTTAATGGATCAAGTTTTGAAATAAGTTGATGTGGACCCCATGAATTTAGAAATTGATATAACCGTTATTGAAAGATTGTATTGGTGAGAATAGGGAACCGCGGAAAAATAAGGAACATCATAACTAACCTTTACCATCTAGCTAAATGGTTATAAGTAAGCAAAATTCAGTATTAAAAGCAATATAAATGAATGATATATACATACTCGATCAATCTTATTATGACTTTGACACTAATAAGTAATAACCATATAAGATTGTAAATGGTGAAGCCTATATACCATGGCGGGAGGGTTCCTAGACGGCATTGTCCCATTGGTGTGGTCTGGAGCAGTGCCCTGGTGTGGATCTTTGCATTTGGCTTCTGTGTCGTCTAGGGCAACACCCCATGGTTGGGACCGCGCTATAATTAAGTAGCAAGTTGCTAGTGCTTGGTTATTGAAGATCAGTAGAAGGTGGTTGTTGCTCGGTAGTAAGTTGTTGCTTCTGTAGTAAACTGTGCATAAGTAGTGACTAAGATGCGGTAGCATCTTAAACTTTGGTAGCAACTTAGAACATCGGTAGCAACATAGTTGATAACTGCATTCGTTTAATTATATACGCTCTAACCTTTTAACTACTAAATGAAATGTTGCGAGGGTTCAACCCATATAAATAGAATTCTTCTTGTCTAATTTCATTATCAATTTACAATCAAATTTCCTACATCGAATTTCACAGAGAGGAACTTCTCGTTCTTAGATTGTACAAACGATATATTTTGATTTGAATGTGATCCTGCACAATAGAGAAAATATCCACGTTAGATTGAAATGAAATCTTAAAAACCTAGAAGTCTAATCATAAACTATTTTTTTATTAAAATAAAATGCTAGCTATTATATTATATTACATTATGCACTATATATGAACATTATATACGCTATGCATGAAGTTACTAAAATTGCTAAACCAATAGCTACGACGAAATTACCAAAATATAATATTAAACTTTTACAAACTACGTACTAAACCTCAAAGCCGTAAGGAATAAAGTTACATATTCTAGTCATTGTGAAAGGGACGCCTCTTTACACCTAGCTAACCAACATGCCTTTCTCCACTACTGTTGAAGTTTATATAGAAACATTCAAAAAAATAAATTTCTGCCGGCAAATGAATATCTGCCATAAGTTTGTAAAAGGTGTTTTTGTAGCAACCCTTAGTAGGGTAGGATCAAGGGAGAGAAGGAGCAAGTCATGGGTCTATGAATGTGTGTATGTGTTTTGTTTCTTCTTGTGAAAACAAGTGGGGCTTGGACCAAATGCACCAACTTGGTGGTAGGGTGTGTTGTGTTGTGTTGTGTTGCCTTGGAGACCAGTCGTGTCTCACACCCACACAAGAAACACTTTGTTTTTCCAATTAGATTCCACCGACCATAATCTTTTACTATACCTTTTAGACCTATAGAAGAAGTGTGTGGTGTGAAATATGTGACTTTTTATTGTATTTGTAGTTTTGCACTCTACTCAGAATATAGGCGGTTAGGTTATATTAGGGGCTTGTTTGGCTAAGCTTTTCAAAACTACTTATTTGGTTATTTGCTTTTCTGAAAAGCAAATAAGCAAATAAGTAGTTTTGAAAAGCTTTAAAATGGAGCTTTTCAAAACTACTTATTTGATTATTTGCTTTTCAGAAAGCAAATAAGTAGTTTTGAAAAGCTTAGCCAAACAGCCCCTAGATATATATATATATATATATATATAGGGAGAATATCATGCGAGAACCATCTCTTATTGCGAGAACCGCGAGAACCAATGTGAACACAACCAAAAATGCCTAAAAATAGCTAAAAATCACACAAATTTTTTTTTTGATTTTTTTAATATTTTTTTGACTTCGAAAAGTAGCGATTTTAACCTAAAAAATATTAAAAAAATCAAAAAAAAATTTTAGATTTTTTAATATTTTTTTTAGGTTTTTTGGGGGTTTAGTTTTTAGCATTTTAGCTTGGGGGGGGGGGGGGGGGTGGGGGAGGGGGGTTTAGTTTTTTTTTTTTTTTTTTTTTTGGGGGGGGGGGGGGAGGGGGGGTTAGGGTTTTTTTTTTTGGGAGGGGGGGGGGGGGGTTAGGTTTTTTTAGCTATTTTAGATTGTGTTCACATTGGTTCTCATGGTTCTCACAATAAAAGGAGTTCTCACATGAGCCCCTCCCTATATATATATATATAGGGGAAGGTTAAAATGAGAACCACCCCCAGTTGTAAGAACCATGAGAACCATTTCAACCAATCAGAACATGCCAACAAAAGGGTAATTTGGTCATTTACCCCATATGTCATATCCATCCTCTCACCTCTCTCCTCTCTCCTCTCTCTCTCCTCTCTCCTCTCTCCTCCCTCCTCTCTTTAAAGTTGCAGACAATTTATACACCTCTCATTTATTTTCATCTTCAAAAACTCTAAACAAAAATTCCATGTTCTCTTTGTGTTCTTCATCTGGGATGAAGATGAAGACCGACGACCTTCGAACACCATGTTTCCGGCAACCACCCTGTTTCCAGCAACCACCAGCCAAAACACCCCCCCCCCCTTCCGTCTCAACAGTAATCACCACCACCCAACTGTCACACAAACCCCAACCACTGCTCACCGAGACGGGGGAACTGAAACGAGATGGGGGAACAATTCCAAGCTCCGATTTAGGGGTAGTGAGCTCCGATTTGATGTTGTGGTGGTGGTGGCGGTTCGATGGCTGGGGTGGTGGTCGGCGGTGGTTGTTCGGCTGCGGTGGTTTGAATCTGGGGGTTTTGTTGGTTTTGAATCTCAGAGTTGTGAATGTAGAAGATGATGATGTTTCAGGTCAGAGTTATGAATCTTAGACGGTCGGATGCCGGCAAGGTATCTTTTTCTGATTTGGGGTTTTTGATAGTTTTCTGATTTCTGATTTGGGGTTGTTGTGTCTCTATTTCTGATTTGGGGTTTTTTGATAGGTTTCTGATTTGAACAGTGATTTGGGTTTTTTGATTTGGGGATTTTGATACTTTCTGATCGGCGGTAGTGGTGGTATCTCGCCGGTAGGCCAGTGATAATTTTCTGTTTTTGATGCGGGGGTTGATTTCTGTTGAATCTGGGTTGATTTTCTGTGGAAACTGTTTGAATATATTTGAATTGGCTGTGATGATGAAAAAAAAAAACGTTGATTTTGATGACGATGGCACGGCAAAGACGGCGGAGGGTAGGTTTTTTGAACCTGCAACCCCATTTTGCAGCCTTTTATATTATCGGAAAATCTGAGCCAAACCCTTTTTTTTTCGAGATACGCTTTCTTTTGTTGTTGTTGTTGGTTTTTTATATTCTTTTCCCCCGTCGATGACGATAAAAATCTATCCGAGACACTTACCGACTTTGCGATTTATGGGTGCGTTCGTCTTGCGTAAACAAGTTTCGTGTAAAAAAGTTTTTGTGAAAAAAAAGTTCAACCGTAAACTTTTACTTTTCGTGTAAAAAAGTTTTTGTGAAAAAAAAAGTTCAACCGTAAACTTTTACGTAAAACGTAAAAAGTTTATCGTAAAACTTAAAAAAGTAAAACGTAAAACTTAAAACGTAAAAAGTTTTACACAAAACGTAAAATTTAAAAACATAAAAAGTTTAACGTAAAACGTAAAATGTTTTACGTAAAACGTAAAACGCAAAACGGAAAAAATGTTAACGTAAAAAACCGGGGCGTAAAACGTAAAAAACCGACGTGTAAAACGTAAAAAACCGATGCGTAAAACGTAAAAAACCGACGTGTAAAACGTAAAAAACCGACACGTAAAACGCAAAACGGAAAAAATGTTAACGTAAAAAACCGGGGCGTAAAACGTAAAAAAACGACGCTTAAAACGTAAAAAACCGACGTGTAAAACGTAAAAAACCGACGCGTAAAACGTAAAAAACGGGGGGGGGGGGGGGGGGTAAAACGTAAAAAACCGACGTGTAAAACGTAAAAAACCGATGCGTAAAACGTAAAAAACCGACGCGTAAAACGTAAAAAACCGACACGTAAAACGCAAAACGGAAAAATGTTAACGTAAAAAACCGGGGCGTAAAACGTAAAAAAACCGACGCGTAAAACGTAAAAAACCGATGCGTAAAACGTAAAAAACCGACGCGTAAAACGTAAAAAAACGGGGGCGTAAAACGTAAAAAACCGACGTGTAAAGCGTAAAATAACGTTAACGTAAAAATGGGCGCGTAAAATGTAAAAAAAAAAACGTAAAAAACCGACACGTAAAACGCAAAACGGAAAAAATGTTAACGTAAAAAACCGGGGCGTAAAACGTAAAAAAAACGACGCTTAAAACGTAAAAAACCGACGTGTAAAACGTAAAAAACCGACGCGTAAAACGTAAAAAACGGGGGCGTAAAACGTAAAAAACCGACGTGTAAAACGTAAAAAACCGATGCGTAAAACGTAAAAAACCGACGCGTAAAACGTAAAAAACCGACACGTAAAACGCAAAACGGAAAAAATGTTAACGTAAAAAACCGGGGCGTAAAACGTAAAAAAACCGACGCGTAAAACGTAAAAAACCGATGCGTAAAACGTAAAAAACCGACGCGTAAAACGTAAAAAAACGGGGGCGTAAAACGTAAAAAACCGACGTGTAAAGCGTAAAATAACGTTAACGTAAAAATGGGCGCGTAAAATGTAAAAAAAAAAAACGTTAACGTAAAAAACCGGGGGGTAAAAAAAACGGATCTTCAAAACGTTTTTTTTTAACAAATCTTTAAAAAAAAATACTAAAAATTTGATTTCAAAAAATTTGTTTAAACAAAAAAATCTGTTTATAAAATAAAAAACAATTAAGTAAAAAAAGTAATTAATGAATATGACAAAAAGGTAATTTAAAATTAATATATATAAAAAGACAAAAAAGACAATTTTACTAATATACCCTTAAAGAATAAAAAATTAAAAACATAATAAGACAAAAGATACTTAATATTATTTTTTAATACTTTTTAATCTCATCCATCCATCAACTTGATCCAATGGTTGGAAAGTGGTTCTCATGGTTCTTACAACTGGGGGTGGTTCTCATTTTAACCTTCCCCTATATATATATATATATATATATATATATATATAGTGTGAGGTTCATTGGGGAACACTAAAAAAGTGGGGAACCGACTCAAACGAACTCCGATTGGACTCATTCCAGCGGCGTTGGAACCGTCTTGTCGAACCCTAACTAGGATCTCTTAACCCTAAATCATAACCCCTAAACCCTAAATATATTAGGGTTTGGTTTTTAGGGTTTAGCTTTAGGGTTTAGCCTTAAGGTTTAGCTTTAGGGTTTAGCTTTAAGGTTTAGAGTTTAGCTTTAGGGTTTAGGGTTTAGCTTTAGGGTTTAGCTATAGGGTTTAGCTTTAGGTTTAGCCTTTAGGGTTTAGTTTTTAGGGTTTATAGTTTAGATTTTACGGTTTAGCTTAGGTTTTAGCCTTATTTTTTAGATTTAGGGTTTAGAGTTTAGGAGTTAGGATTTAGGGTTTAGGGGTAAGAGATCTTAGTTAGGGTTCGACGAGCCGGTTCCAACGCCGCTGGAATGAGTCAAATCGGAGTTCGTTTGAGCCGGTTCCCCGCTGTTCCCCACTTTTTTAGTGTTCCCCCAATGAACCTTCCCCTATATATATATATATATATATATATATATAAGTTTGTTTTGCGTTAGTTGAGCAGGATTAGTTGTGTCAGTTAGCCTCTATATACTGAGGAGTTTGTTGTATTTGTAACTAACTTTCATTTGGTTGGAATAATAGCCTGATCCATTTCTTCATGGTATCAGAGCACTAGACTCTGGATCCTTCCATTTCTGTTAGATCACCGATCAAATTCCGATCTATTTTCCGGTTAGTCTCCGATTTCTTTCTTCTCCGATCTCTTTCTCCGATCTCTCTTCTCTTGATCCGTTTCATTTTTGATCTTCTGATCTGTGTTCATAATGTCCGAAAACAATTTTCAAACTCAATCTTCTACAATTGCTACACCAACTCCTGTAAATCCTAATCCATTTCAGAATGTTATGAATCTAATGCCAATTAAGCTTGATGAAACAAACTACTTGAATTAGAAGCATCAAACAACACTGATTTTGAAAACGTTAGGGCTTCTTCAACATCTTAATATCAACTGTAATCCACCAAAATCTGAGGAAGCTAGAACTGCTTGGGACAAATCAGATGCATATGTATCAGCCTTTATCTCTGCAAATCAGTCTTTGTCGCTGATTCATTTGGCTCGAGGTGCTTCCAGACCTGTAGAGTTATGGTAGAAACTTGAAGAATTGTTTACACAACAGGTATTCGCCAATCAGAATGACATTTAAACACAATTTCACTGTTTAAAACAAGGAGATAAGTCAGTGATTCAATTCTGTGATGAGGCAAAGAATCTATTCGATCAATTGATTGCCCTAGGGGATCCAATTACAGAGCATAGTCTAATATTACAGATCCTAAACGGTTTACATTCTGATTTTCGAATGTTTGTTACTAACATTGAGAATTCTTATTCGAAACCTACATTCTCTCAACTCAGAGCTAAGTTGTTGACCTTTGAATCTCGTTTAAAACAAAATCAAAGCTCATACTCTGTTCCAATAGCTGCTATGGCAGCCATGACTGTACGACCATCTCCACACACTGATTCTACTTCTCAAACAAAAGTTATGTGTCAAATTTGTGATAAACCTGGACACCGTGCTAATACTTGCTATCATCGGTTTAATTCTAATTCTGGTGGACGTGGTAGGCGTTGGAGGCCACGCGGTGGTCACGGTGGTGGTAGATATGGTAATCAATGAGGAGTTTTTAATCAACCTGCAAATCGATGGTCGACTGAAGGAGTTAGAGGCTATAGTGCAAACATTGCAGACTGTTATGGATCTAGGGCTTCTTATTTTGGAGCTAGGGCTCCTAATTTTGGGGGGAATTTTGCAGGTCAAGCTGATGGAAGTTTTGATCCACGAATATTTGGTGAATACGGGTTTGGATCTTCACCGGGTTATAACGATGGATATGTTCCATCTCCTCCAAATAGTAATGTGCCAATTTATTCTAATGCTAGCATTCTTGGCCCAGGATCTAGTGGTGTTAATGGCTTACATAGGTCTGATGGTAGTGTTGTATCAGGTTTTGGCCAAAGTCATTTTGCAAACTGGGCCCATTTTGTTACTGGATCTTCTGTATCTTCTGGTGTTTCGACTTATGGACCAGCAAGTTCAAATACATCTGATGGACCTACTGGACATTTTGGGCTTGTAGCTGACTTGTCATCCGCATGTGATTTGGTTGATTCATGGATTCCGGATTCAGGAGCTTCTACACATATGACTGGTGCGCTATCACTTGTTTTTAATTATGTTCCTTATACCGGTACTGAGCGGGTTGTTATTGGCGATGGTACATCTCTTGTCAAATCTCACATTGGTTTTGCTCATTTGCGTTTATCTAGTAGTACCATCACTATCTATTACTCAGCTTGTGATTGATCATCCGCTTACTATTACTTTTTCTCATTTTGGTTTGATTATTTAGAGCCTAACGGGACAGCTCCTCCACCACACGCGTGGTAGTCCTCATCAGCTGTATTCGTTGACTGTTGTTGCAGCTGTTTCTCGAGAGACGTGGCACTCTCGTTTAGGACATCCATCTGATGGAGTTATGGCTCGTTTTCCATTTTTACGTGCTTTAAATAAATCCATATGTTCTCATTGTGTTTCTTGTAGTACATCGAAATCTACACGATTACCATTTGATTCGATTGTCTCTCACTCTGTAGTTCCATTACACATGATTCATTGTGATATTTGGGGACCTTCTCCTGTTTTGTCTCGTGATGGTTATCGATATTTCATTACGTTTATTGATGATTTTAGTAGATTCACATGGATTTATCCTCTTACACATCGTTCTCAAGCGGTTGATTCGTTTCGTCACTTTAAACCGCTTGTTGAGAACCTTTTCTCATGCACCATCAAACACCTTCAGTGTGATGGTGCTCCCGAGCTCATTCATGGACCGATGGCTCGATTTCTTTCCGAGTCTGGTATTGCTTACCGTATCTCATGTCCCTACACATCCCCACAAAATGGGGTAGCCCAACGTAAAAATCGTCACCTTTCTGAGGTTGCTCGTGCTTTGTTATTTCTTTCTCATTTACCAAAGAAGTTTTGGTATGATGCTTATGCTACAACTGCTTATCTCATTAACTGGTTGCCTTCAAAAGTTATTCACTATTCCTCACCTTTTGAGACATTGTTTGGTTGTTCACCTGATTATTCTTTTCTTCGCACGTTTGGGTGTTTGTGTTATCCATTTCTTGGTGATACTCGAACGGATAAGCTTTCACCTAAATCCAGTCCTTGCATCTTTATTTGATATGCTCCATCTCATCTTGGATATCTTTGTTATGATCTCACACGTCTCACACTTATACGTCTCGACATGTTCGATTCTTTGAGATGATTTTTGAGATTCCTCGTACTTCTTCTTCTTCTTCTCGTATTTCTTCTGATTATTTTTCGTTTTTTATTCCTCCTCGTTCGTTTTTTCCCCCTCCTCCTCCTTCTCATCCTCCTCCTGCAATGCATCCTATGTTTACTCATTCTCGTGACCATACTCGTCAAACCCTAGACAGTTTCCTGATCATGTGGTTTTTCATGCCACTACCGCTCCCACCACAGAGCCTACTTCTTTTCGTCAGGCTCAGCAGTGGTCTGTTTGGTGGGATGCGATGCGTACTGAGATGGATGCTTTGTATGCCAACTAGACATGGAGTTTGGTTTTGGCTCCCATTGGCGCCAACATTGTTGGTTGCAAGTGGGTCTACAGGATTAAGAGAAATCCTGATGGTTCTGTGAGTCGCTACAAGGCACGGCTTATAGCAAAGGGTTTTCACCAGACTGAGGGTATTGAATATACTGAGACATTTAGTCCAGTAGTCAAACCCACCACTATTTGGATTGTTCTTTCTATTGCTTTCTCTCGTGGATGGTCTATTTGGCAGGTTGATGTCAACAATGCCTTTCTTCATGGTGACTTATCTGAGACTGTGTATATGGCACAGCCTCATGGATTTGTTGAAACTTCTAGACCACATCATGTTTGTCTTCGGCAGAAGGCTCTTTATGGCCTAAAGCAGGCTCCCAGAGCTTGGTTTTCCAAGCTCTCTTCTGCTCTTATTGCTAATGGTTTCTCTCAGTGTATTTCTGACACTTCTTTATTTGTCTATAGTAGAGATTCAGTGATGTGTTATGTCTTGGTTTATGTTGATGATATCATCATTACTGGGAGTTCTCCGGATTTTGTTACTCATTTGATTGAGCGCTTACATTCTCGGTTTGCGCTCAAAGATCTTAGTCAGGTTTCTTATTTCTTGGGAGTTCAGGTTAACTTCTCTGATGATGTTCTTCATCTTTCTCAGCAGCGTTATTTACTTGATCTTCTTCAGCGCACTGGTCTTGCTCAGTGTCGTCATTTGTCTACTCCTGTTGCTTCTGGTAGACAGCTTTCTCGGCACACGGGTATACCTTTACCTGATGCCACTTTGTATCGTAGTACTATTGGTGCTCTTCAGTATTTGGTCTTGACTCGTCCTAAGATTGCATATGTTGTTAGTAAGGTGTCTCAGTTTCTTCAGACACCTACTGACAGACATTGGGAGGCGGTCAAGAGGATTTTACGGTACCTTAAAGGTACCTTGACTTGTGGCTTGAGTATTAGACGATCTTCTAGTATGGATATTCATGCTTATTCAGATGCAGACTGGGTTGGATGCCCTGATGACCGACAGTCTACTACTGGTTATTGTGTTTTTCTTGGTTCCAACTTGGTTAGTTGGAGTTCCAAGAAACAACATACTGTTGCTCGGTCAAGTACTAAGGCTGAGTATCGAGCTCTTGCATATATAGCTGCTGAGTTGAGGTGGATTATGTCTATATTACGGGAGTTACATGTTGTTTTGAGTTGTTCACCGACCGTTTGATGTGACAACATTGGGGCTACTTATCTTGCTGCAAATCCGGTGTTTCATCAGAGGACTAAACGCCTTGAGATTGATTTGCACTTTGTTAGAGATATGGTTTTGTCTCGGATGTTACGGATTTGTTATGTGTCCACTGTTTCGCATATTGCGGATGTTTTGACTAAGGGTCTTTCAGCAGATCGATTTAGTTCTCTTCGGTCCAAGCTTCACGTAGATTCTTGCCGTTTAGCTTGAGGGGGCATATTAGAGATAGATATATTTCAGTTTGTATGTATTGTTTTGAGTTAGTTGAGTAGAGTTAGTTGTGTCCGTTAGCCTCTATATATAGAGGAGTTTGTTGTATTTGTCACTAACTTTCATTTGATTGGAATAATAGCCTGATCCATTTCTTCAGATTACATATGATCTAGTGACAAACTCATGCATGTGTACGTTTTTGGTAGGATGTTGTGTGGGATACCATAAAAACAAAATAGATTTAATACTTGCTTGACACATATACTTTTGCTTCGAATGAGAGAACAATATTCTTCTCTCTATATGGAGAATTGTGACTAAAGAGAGAGATGGGAGATATTAACCTTATTATTCGATTGTGAAGTTTTGTAATAAAGCAATAAATAAAAGCAGCCGTCTTGTCATAAATTAGGTCAAAAAAAGGAATTAAATGGTATTGTGTGGAATATGTTTGATCCCTATGAAACAAGGCAAGTGTGCTAGCTAGACGTGGAGGGGAAAGATATAGATATATATGTTGTTTTGCAAGCTTCAATAATATTGTCTTTCCCCTCACGCAAGTAAAATATCTTAGCAACAAACAAGACAAGGCACACACCACTTGTTCCCCAACTTTATCATTTGCCAAATACGTTTCCTTTGTACCTTTTCTATTTATGAAGACACAATGGTCCCCATGCATCTTGAGGTAACATGTGAATTTACTATTTACTAAAGAGTAAATTGTCATTTTAGTTCACGAGGTTTGACCAAAATTGACACTTTAGTTTAAATAGTTTTTTTTTTGTCATTTTAGTCCAAATATTTTTGCTTACTACCATTTTAGTCCCTGGCTTTTGTCATTTTTGTCATTTTCATTGACCACCACCATCTCCCACCACCCATCCCATCACAACCTTCTATAATCGTCACCACCTGCATGCACCGTCACCACCACACCACCCACCATTTCCACCACCACCGGCCACTTTTCCGCCACCCACGTCATCAACCAACACCACCGCCATCATCGTAAAACCAACAACCACCGCCATCATCTTCACTCTAAACCGGCACAACACCATCCCCATACCATCGCAACTGCGAAAAAAGAAAGAAAGAAGTGCTTTGATTAAAATTTACCTAAGTTAACTAAATTTTTTGAATGGAGTTAGTGGTTGGATGAAAATGACAAAAAATGACAAAAGTTGGGAACTAAAATGGCAGAAAGCAAAACAATTTGAACTAAAATGAAAAGAAAAAACTATTTGGACTAAAGTGACAATTTTGGTTAAACCTCAAAGACTAAAGACAGTTTACTCTTTACTAAACCTGGCTTAATTTTATTTCATTGTTCCAAATAGCATCGGAGATATGTGATTGTTTTGGTCAAAAAATCTGTTGAGGATATTGCAACCAAACTCTATGTTACGGGGTATGATGCTAACAATGTAGAACAATAACAAGGATCACTTCAATGTAAATTGCTGAAATGACACAAGGATTTATACGGGGAAAAAGCCCTTGATCAAGAGTCGATCTCCGGCACAAAAAACCCCGGGTGATGGAAACTACCGATCACCAAGCTCAAATAAATGAATAAATGTTTACAACTTTGGATAGTAACGAGCTAGGTACAAGGATCACTATCGTGAAATGTGTAAATGTGAGTGAAAACGAATGTATGTTCGTCGAGAGCTTCAAATGTGCGAGTATATGAGTGTGTGTAGCTGTCAAAATGACTAAGTGTTTTTCTACTAGCTCGTTACCCCTTTTAAAATAGAAATTTAACCACCAAACTAACTATTCGACTTTTGTGCCAAGCCCCCACGTTCTCCATAACGTCCATTTTTGGCCAAGCACGTGCATAATAGTTTGGGAATATTCTCCAGGAATGTCGCCAAGACTTGGTCAAGCTGGTTATACCTGCGAGATGGTACAAAACATAAGTAAACAATCGTCAGTACGAGGATCCTTAAAGTGATCCATGATCCTGATCCTGAAGCTCTTCTGAGGATCACCACCTGTCACAGAAGTAAGGATCACTAATTAGGATAACGAATAAGGATCACTAATTGTTAGAAAATCCTCCCCTAACAATTGCCCCCAAAATATAAGGAGTAATTTGTAAAATTAGCGAGTTATGTTTTCTTGATCTTATCCGCAACTAACTAGCGGATATATAGCCGTTGATATCGAACTAGCCGTTGCAATCATGACGTCACAGAAGTGACAATCCTGCAGAATCATAATTATAAATAGAGATATAGATAGGATCAAATGCATTTAAATTTTCAGAGAGACTCCCTTTATAATCTGCATTCCGAAGACGATCATGTATTCTCTCTCTCTATCTTCTTCCCTCTCTTGCTCTGTTTTCGTCTCTTTCCATCAAAGATGTTGCTCCGAAATTCCCCAGCCAAGGATCACCCAAAGAACAGTCCTCCGAAAAGCCAGGTGTCACACCCCTATTTTCCACGTGTCACCGGTGGGCCCGGTGGGGGTATCGTGACGTAGTTGGTATCATCATAGACAAGCAACACAATATAATAATGCACAGCGGAAGCAAAAGATAGATTCATTTCAACTTTTAAATAAAATGTAATAATAAATATCACGAGTAGTTGAAACGGATCCACATGCGGATCGAAAATAAAATAGGATAATTGTTCAACAGTTTATTTGTCGTCCAAGCTGCGAGACCTATTGTGGACGCTCTAGAAGCCTGCCAGCCTATTACGTGTAGTACCTGCACTTAATCTTTTTGGGAAAAATACGTCAGTTTACACTGGTAAATACAATTCGACTGACTCATTTGAAAAGGTTGAAAATTGATTTAAATGCACAAGGCACAAAACATTTTTATTAACTTGGGTCAATTATTTAATATAATAATCATGTGAACGAATTACATGTTACTTGCGTTCAGTGGCCCGGATCTAGTCCGGGCTAAAGATCAATGGACCCACCATATTCAAGAGTTATATACAGATAGGTGTATGCCTACACCCCGTACTCAGGTCGCGGCCATCTCGTAAGATGATGCCAAGGATATCCGGGACATGGTCAATTAACCCCCCAAAGGCCTTAAGTGAACAAGACTGTTTAAACGAGCCGATTAAATGATTCCAACTACCCACGCAAAGGTGGAGGATTTAATGCCCGATCAAGCGGTATTCTATATACCGTAACCCAAGCCCGTATAGGGAAAATAAGCCAAAGAGTATTTACCTGAATAAGTATCAATCACAATCAAGAAAAATGCAAGTATCTTTTACTGGTGCTCCTAATCTGGAACAAAGGTTTATAATAACCTATTAGATTTCTAACGGGTCTTTATTTAGCCTAAGCCTAGACCGGTTAGTTTTCAAATGACGATATGGTTCACGCACGATTAAGCGAAGACCGGATGGAATGTGAATTTTACCCGACAAGTTTGAAGACTTGTATAATATGGGTTTACTAAACACATTCTGGATTTTGAGACAAGAATGATAATGTTTGACCCGTTTCGGCCAATTTATGTAAACTAGTTACACAAACCGAACCGAACGCGAAAAGTGCGTTACGGGCGACCATGAGAGTCATATGCAAGTTTCCCGAGTTAATATGCTCTAAATATGATATAATATCAGCAAGTTATTTTCTATTATGCCCCGAACGTATTTAAACTCAATTTATGCCTCGTAAGGGCATTTTGGTCATTTAAAAGGTTATAAAAGAGTTTATTTGTAAATCTGAGTTATGGGTCTGATTTATACAGAAAATATACTTAACTTATTATGTTATAACAGTATGATATGACCCGTATGTAAAACTTATCATTTAAAATCAAACTATGCACCCTAGGGGCATTTTGGTAATTTCACAAGGGCTAAAAATGTCAAAACTGGAAATCTGAGTTTATAACATTGTACTTACTGTTTTTATATGAAAATATGCTAATTACATCAGTAGGTATAAGTCTTACATGCTTGATATAGTTATAGTATATATTATGCGTTAAAAATGCCTAAAAAGGCGATTTAGAGCCGTTTCCGGGTTTGTAAAAGAAAGCTGAGATTTTTATACTTCCAGAAGGTTCAACATACTTTATTTAATAAATAAAATCAGTAGAAAAAGGTTTGGGGTCAAAAGAATTTATAAAACTCGTTTTATGGCCAAAAAGGGCAATTTCGGTATTTACCGAATTAAGCTTAGAGACCTATGATACGATCAGCCAAAAATTAAATAAAAATCTTTAAAAATCTCAAAATAATATATAACATCAGTGTATAAAAGTTTGATACCAAAAAGTGGGTTAAAATAGGCTATGCGCTAATTACGCTATTTATGTAACATAAAGCTTGTAATTTACGATATTGAGCATATCTCTTTAACTAGGCCATAAACTGATATGAAATTTTCAGTGCATGTTTATAAATCAGTAATAAATGATTTTACTCTTTCACTTTTTCAAAAATCGCGTTTTATATTAAAAAGGGCAAAATAGTCATATTTAAGCATAAACCGGTACATGCATATGAATCGGTTAAAACATAGACTCAAGTTATAAAAATTCCAGAGAGTCATACATAAATAAAAATGGTCAAAAATAAACTCTAATACAGATCTCAAACATGCATGCACGGATCCGAATCGAGAGTCAACGAAAAAGTCGTTTTATAAGTCTTTCGGTTCCAATCCGGGTTTATACCAAAGATTGTCGAGTTGATCATGGTAAAACATATTCTTACATTCATTATAAAGCTATTTTTGATGATCAAACTGATTGCATGTCATCTACATTACCATTTATGCTATATTTCACAAAAACAATTTCTGTTGACTTTTTAAGAACAACTTTGACTCGACAAATAGCATGCTTAGAGTGGGAATCAGAAAATACCCTTTTGAGGGTTTGTTTCCCACATAAATACCAACTTGTAGGTACTTTCAATTTGAGAAATGACTGAGCCATTTTCGTTTAATCGAAAAGTCAAACTATAACTATGACGGATTGACTTTCGGCTAATAATCTAAGCTAGAACGAATTAGAGAATGTTATGAATGCTTACAAGAGTCCTAATGAAGCTTAGTTATCACTATGAAGGTGCCTTGTCGTCCAGGAAGCTCCTGAGCAGCTCTTGTGAATTTTTGAAAGTTGTGTGTGATCTTGGTTACAACTCAAGACCCAAATTGTGAAGCTTTTGATCAGATTTAAAGTGGTTTCAGGTGTTATGAGAGGCTCACAGGTGTCCATACATGCATGTAAGATGATTGGTGCATTTGGGAGGTGATGCAAGCTGTCCTTAACTCAAAAATCGGACTTAAACAGCCACTGTTCGCGAATTCTGCAGCTGGGCACGGGTCGCGGCCCGCTTAAGGCTGCCCAGGCGGGCCGCCTGGGGTCTGCAGCTCCAAACATTGATTAAATGTTGCAGTTTTGGTCCCTGCACTTTGGTTACGAGGTTTTGGCCCTTTATTTCGACCCTTAGACCCTCAAACTTGATTTTTAAGAACCTTGGAACATTTACCAACATGGTAATGTCCTCGGTTAACTTTGCGCTCACCCGAAAAGTCATGAAATTCGACGTTGACGCTTTTAACCCTTCAAGTATGGTTTTGGCCATAACTTTCTCATACGATAACGAAACTTCATGAAATTTTTACCACATATTCTAGCGAGTATATTCTAGCAGTACAAAGCTTCGGGGCTACCAAAAGTTCACTCAGAGGTATAAATTCAACATGTTGACATTTTTAGTCCCTATAGTTTGTAATTCCTCACTTTCGTGCATTTTCCGCTTCGTATGATCCATGATCCATCCGTTTAAGGTTATAAACATTATGTAGGGTTATTATAGAGTCTATTTATCCATTGTTGACACTTTGGACCCTTACGTTCCATAGTTTTCACTGTTTGTCAACTTTAGTCCCTCTAAAGTTTGTTTTCACATATTCTAAGTCCATGACACGTGTCACCACATTATTGGACGTAAATTTTCGAGGTGTTACATCCTCACCCCCTTAAAAGAAATCTCGACCTCGAGATTTACTGAAACAAATGAGGGTATTTTTCTTTCATCGTGGATTCTACCTCCCATGTGTATTCGGGACCTCTACGGGCATCCCATTTGGCCTTAACAATAGGTATGTGCTTCCTTCGAAGCTTCTTTACCTTTCGGTCTTCAATCGATAACGGCTTTTCCACAAATTTCAAGGTTTCATCTATATGTACATCCGTATACGGTATAACCGGTGGTCCATCAGCGGAACACTTCTTCAAATTACAGATGTGAAACACATTATGGATAGCGCTAAGTTCTTCAGGCAAGTTTAATTTATAAGCAACTGACCCGATACGTTCGATAATCTCGAAAGGTCCTATGTACCTCGGGCTTAGCTTGCCTTTCTTACCAAATCGCATCACCCCCTTCCAGGGTGATACCTTAAGCAACACTTTTTCACCTACTTCGAAGTGAAAATCTTTGCGCTGTGGATCCGCATAACTTTTCTGCCTTTCCCTGGCAGCTCTCAATCGTTCGCGGATTTGGATAATCTTGTCCGTCATCTCAAAAACAATTTCTGGTCCTGACAGTTGGACATCTCCAACTTCCGCCCAACAAATGGGTGATCTACACTTTCTACCGTATAAGGCCTCAAAAGGCGCAGCTTTTATGCTGGTGTGGTAGCTATTGTTGTAGGAGAATTCAATTAGTGGTAGGTTCTTATCCCAACTACCACCCAAATCGATCGCACATGCACGTAGCATGTCTTCCAAAGTTTGAATAGTACGCTCACTCTGACCGTCAGTCTGTGGATGATAAGCCGTACTAAAATTCAAACGAGTGCCCAAAGATTGTTGGAAACTCTTCCAAAAATGTGACGTGTATCTAGTATCTCTATCCGAGATAATAGACACAGGTATTCCATGCAAAGCTACAATCTTATCAACGTATAATTGGGCTAGCATATCTGAGCTGTAGGTTTCTTTGATGGGTAGAAAATGTGCTGACTTCGTCAGTCTATCTACTATGACCCATATTGTATCATTTCCTTTTCTCGTCTTTGGCAACTTGGTGATGAAATCCATCGTCACCATCTCCCACTTCCATACGGGAATTTCAGGTAGTTGTAACAAACCTGACGGTTTCTGATGCTCAGCTTTGACTTGCGCACAAGTCAAACATTTAGCTACATAAGCAGCTACGGACTTTTTCAAACCAATCCACCAGTAGTTTGCTTTTAAATCCTGGTACATCTTGTCTGCTCCAGGATGAACAGAATATTTGGAACTGTGGGCCTCCTGGAGGATAACGTCCCGAAGTCCTCCAAAAATTGGAACCCATATTCTTCCATTTAGTCTAAGCATTCCGTCCTTGTCATGAGATAACTGCTCCTCAGTTACTCCCAACTTTTCTTCAGGATAATTAGCTTCCAGCACAGCTTCCTTCTGTGCAGCTAATATCCTTTTGTTCAAATCATTCTTGATTTCAATGCGCTTAGCATTGATTCTTATAGGCTTTACTCTTTCTTTTCTACTCAAGGCGTCGGCAACTACATTTGCCTTGCCTGGATGGTACTTTATTTCACAATCGTAATCATTCAGAGTTTCCATCCATCGTCTCTGTCTCATATTCAAGTCCTTCTGATTAAACAAATGTTGAAGGCTCTTGTGATCTGAATAAATCACACACTTGGTACCATATAAGTAATGTCTCCAGAGTTTTAATGCAAATACAACGGCACCCAACTCCAAGTCGTGGGTGGTGTAGTTCTTCTCGTGAATCTTTAGCTGTCGTGAAGCGTAGGCAATGACTTTTCCTTTCTGCATGAGCACACAGCCCATACCAGTGTGAGACGCATCACAATACACCACAAATTCTTCTATGCCTTCGGGCAATGTTAACACTGGCGCATTGCTCAACTTTTTCTTCAGAATATCAAAGGATTCCTACTGTTTAGGGCCCCAGTCAAACTTAACCTTCTTGCGTGTCAACGAAGTAAGGGGCGCAGCAATCCTTGAAAAGTTTTCAATGAATCGTCTATAGTATCCTGCTAAACCCAGGAAGCTACGAATTTCAGTAGGCGTCTTTGGCTCTTGCCAATTCATCACTGCTTCTACTTTGGCGGGATCCACTTGGATACCACGCTCGCTCACTACATGTCCAAGGAATTGGACTTCTCGAAGCCAAAATTCGCACTTCGAGAATTTGGCGTAGAGTTTCTCTTGGTGTAAAAGCTTGAGAATACAACGAAGGTGTTTCTCGTGGTCAGCCTTGCTCTTTGAGTAGATAAGGATGTCGTCAATAAAGACTATGACGAATTTATCTAGATAAGGCTTGCAGACGCGGTTCATGAGATCCATGAACGCGGCTGGTGCGTTGGTGAGCCCAAAAGGCATCACTAGGAACTCGTAATGTCCATAGCGAGTCCTAAACGCTGTCTTGTGTACATCCTCATCCTTGACTTTCAACTGGTGATAGCCTGACCTTAAGTCGATCTTTGAGAAGTAGCTTGCCCCTTGTAACTGATCGAACAGATCGTCGATCATGGGCAAAGGATACCTATTCTTGATGGTGACTTTATTGAGCTCACGATAATCGATGCACAAACGCATCGATCCATCCTTCTTCTTAACAAAAAAAATAGGCGCTCCCCAGGGAGACGAGCTAGGTCTAATGAAACCTTTTGCTAACAGATCGTCTAACTGCGTTCTTAACTCCTTCATCTCCGTTGGAGCCAACCTATATGGTGCTCTTGCCACTGGTGCTGCACCCGGAATGATGTCGATTCGGAATTCCACTTGCCTATCTGGTGGTAAGCCAGGTAGTTCTTCTGGGAAAACTTCGGGGTATTCCGAAATGACAGGGATGTCTTCAATCTTCGGCTTAGGCTCATCAATCGTAACTTGCGCCATATAAATGACACAACCCCTCTGCATACATTTGGATGCCTTGAGCATGGTCACTTGCTCAGGCAATCCATGCTGGGTATCTCCTTGGATAGTTAGTGACTCACCAGACGGAGTTCTAACTACCACTTGTTTTCTATTGCACACAATCTGGGCTTGGTTGTGTGATAACCAATCCATGCCTATTACTATGTCAAAACCAGCTAGTTTAAAAGGAAGTAAGGATAATGGAAACGAGTGATTCCTAATGGATATAACACATCCATCTAGAACAGTCGAGGCGGTTTCTATGGTTCCATCAGCTAACTCCACTTCATACTTCACACTTAAGGGTTTTACAGGCAATTTCAACAAGTCACAAAACTTATTATCTACAAAAGACTTATCCGCTCCAGAATCAAACAGGACTCTAGCAAAAATATCATTTACAAGAAACGTACCAGTAATCACGTTGTCGTCCTGGATAGCCTCTTTAGCGTCCATCCTGAAGACCCTCGCATTGGTCTTCTTCCTGTCTTCGGCTTTCTTAGCGTTCTTTGGGCAATTTGACTTAATATGCCCCTTCTCGTTGCAACCATAACAGGTTGCATCCTTCAACTTCCTACATTCCAAAGTCTTGTGTTCTGTGGACTTACAGATTCCACAGGGTCTTGTGAGAGACTGGGATCTTGACTCAAGTCGACATTTCCCAAAATGATACCTCCTACAAGTCTTACATTTGGGCTTTTCCCCTGATTGCTGCCCATTCTTCTTCGATCCCGACCCTTTCCTGTGGTCGTCATTCCTTTTGTGTCTCTTTTCTGACCTTCGTGAGGTATCATCCTCACGCTTTCTCTTGTTCTCGGCCTCTTTGTTCCTCAGCGATCTTAGTCGGACCGCGTCCATTGTGAGGGACAAGGAGAGGTCAGTTACTGACCTGAAAGTCGTTGGCCGAGAGGCCTTCACACTTGCCTTTATTGCGGGTTCTAACCCTCCGATAAAACGAGCGATTCTCCTTGGTTCAGGGGTTACAAGATATGGAACCAATCGAGACATCGTGTTGAAGCTCGTTAAGTAGGCTTGGCAGTCCAGGTTTGTCATCACCAATGATACAAAGTCTGACTCGATCCTTTCCACTTCATGTTGTGGACAAAAATTCTCTTTAATAAGGGCTACGAACTGATCCCATGACATACTGTAAAGTGTGGCCTTTCCGGTAGCTTGCAAAAGAGATTTCCACCATGCTAGTGCGTCCCCTTTAAATGATTGGGACACATACTTCACTACATCCCGTTCAGCACACCCGCTGATATCTACGACTGTATCCATTTCGTCTATCCAGGTTATGCAGTCGACCGCTCCTTTCTCCCCAGTAAAGTCTCTGGGTTTGCATGAGACGAAGTATTTATAAGTGCAAGACTTACTGTGCGATTCATGTTTCTGCTTGATCTTCTTTATCGGGACACTGTTTTGGTTAGAGGAGTGATGATCCTCATCATCCTTCTTTGGCTTATCATTCTTAGGTACCTCCTTCAGAGAGGGCGGTTTGCTATGACCCTCCGAATGTGTTCTTGGTTTGGAACGTGATGCGGTTCGGGTCCTACTTCGGGTCCTGCTTGCTTCACTAAATTGTCTATTCAGTGCTTCGACCACGGCATCATTCACTAGTGCTTTCAATTCCGCACCAGTTATTAACATTTGAGCATTTTCAGGGTTCTGTGCCGGGCGACTGTTTAGTTCTTCGGATTTGGCCATGTAGTCTTAAATTGCTACATAAAATAAGGACAAGGTCTATTTAGAAGTCTAAACAGTATTATCGTTCTTGACGATTTATTAACCATGGTAAACAAAAGCCATATTAGTTAATTTGTTAAGTAGTTTCATTTAGGACTTTTTATCAAAAAATTTATCCTAAAATGAAATATATATATTGGCACAGTAGGCCTTTTCACGCAGACAATTTCTAAATTATAAATTTAGATTTTTATAGGATCAAAGTCTGAATAATCAAAACAAATCAATCCTTTCTTTGATAGGGAGTCTATAAGCTACGGCTGCCTTTCTGTTTTATATGACATTCATTATGACCCGTAGGCATTATGTCACTTTCAATTATATATAAAAATAAAATTTTGGATAATTTATTAAAAAGCGTGACATGTGTGATTTTGCGAATCACATTAGTCAAGAATGTTAACATATTCACAGATGTTAACAGGGATTGAATCTTTTTTAAACAGGTTATACCGTCTCGGCTAGGTTTATGACAACATAACAGCTAGGTTTTACCCTTTTAAGATCCTTATTAAAATGGTGAATTACAATAATAATGCTATTTTCCATTTATTCATTTATTACATTTGTGCATATAATTTAAAAATGAAAAGCTGAAATTACCATTCTAATTTAAAATTAACGAGTACAAAATTGCCCTAAACGGGACTTTTCATAAATATCATGCCCACGCAGGGGCTAAACAAATAACAAACCCTCGCAGGGGTCGAAATAAAAGACATGCCCACGCAGGGGCGAAGCAGAAGAAAAATTTACCCACGTAGGGGTAGAGTACATAAAGATATGTCCACGCAGGGACATGACTATCACTAAAATAAATAAAGGATTTAGTAATCCTTCTTGCTCTTATCCTTGAGCAAGTCTACCACCTTCTGAATCATTCCCCGGTTACGCCTCTGATTATTCTCCAACTCCTGCCGAAATTCTTGACGCACCCCTTGAATCTCCTGTATGATTTCCTGAACTTGGGGTGGCGACATTGTCGGCGCCTGAGGTGGTTGCTGGTAGTATGATGGCTGAGCAGGCTGGTAAAGCGGAGGTTGGGGCGGTTGCGGCTGCTGATACTGATACTGTGGAGGCTGAAGAGGCTGCGACTGTTGATACCCATATGGTGGGTACCCATAAGTCGAGGGTCCTGTAGCCCAGGGACCTCCATAGGAACCTCCCTGTTGGGGAACGTTGAAGCTTGAGGCTAACCAGTAGGGATCCTCAGAAAAATTGTAACCGGTGGGGAACTGCTGCTCGAAAGGGTTGAATGCTGCAGTATTAGTGTAAGCGGGGATTGGTTCTCCAAAACCCTGTGGTGGCTGTGGCTGTGGCGCGACTGGCACCGTTGCTACTTCAGAGACGGGGTTTGAAGATTCACCCATCTCTGTTTCTTCATGAACCGGTGAGTACCGGCTGCTGCTTGACTGTGGAGGGGTGCGGATACGCACTCCTCCTCGCGAGGACATCCTCGCGTTCGTTCCTCTCCTTCGCCTCGGGGGCGAGGGAGGATGAGTCGGAGGTGGCGGTGGCGGTGGAGTAACTGCCACAAATCGAGAATCCGTAGATGGATTCTGCTGCTGCTCTGGCTGCTGCTCTGGCTGCTGCTGGTGGTGCAGGGGAGAGCTGTGGTAGGACGGGTGGAGAGGAGAGTGATGGGAAGACTGGTGAAGAGGAGAGTTATGATAACTGGGGGTAAACACCCAGTCATACTGTTTGAACATCTCCTCATAACTATCGGGACCATTGTATGGTGATCCCATGAAAGGTGACCCATCCGAAATCTCGATGGGGTGGTTTGGTGTGCCGGATGGTGGCATGGATGGATCGGTATCCTCATCGACCTCCATCTCATTGCCACCCGAGAAGTGGTCCTCGGGTCCAAGTGGGTTAAAACCCACTGGTTCTTGCAGGTAATCGTCAGGGTTGTGCAACCCCTGAATGGTGGGTGATGTGTTGTCAAAGGGTGACTGGCGTCCAAGAGGAATGTAGGACTGCTGCGAGTGATGGGGCTCATTTTCTGAATGAGGCCCAAATGAATGGGGAATGGATGGTGTGGAGGCTGGTTCAGTGAAGGACCTCCATAGATTTTGGGCATCTGTGTTATGAGAGCCCGAAGGTGTTCGCCGATGCGAAGGCCCGGCTTCGTGATCATTTGGGGCTACGTATCCTCCTCGTCCCCCTCGTCCTCTCATTCTTGGTGGCATGTTTAACTACCTGTCAAAAACAAATAAGTGATACAACACAAATATAATTAAGACAAGGTTAGAAAATTTAAACAAAAATTTGGAAATTTCCTAAGTTCTTTGTCTAGACTCGAGAATCGAGGATTGTGCAATTGTGTAACTGAGATTAAACACAAAAGGCTAGTGTTTAATTCACTCAGAGTTGGCTCTGATACCAACCTGTCACACCCCTATTTTCCACGTGTCACCGGTGGGCCCGGTGGGGGTATCGTGACGTAGTTGGTATCATCATAGACAAGCAACACAATATAATAATGCACAGCGGAAGCAAAAGATAGATTCATTTCAACTTTTAAATAAAATGTAATAATAAATATCACGAGTAGTTGAAACGGATCCACAGGCGGATCGAAAATAAAATAGGATAATTGTTCAACAGTTTATTTGTCGTCCAAGCTGCGAGACCTATTGTGGACGCTCTAGAAGCCTGCCAGCCTATTACGTGTAGTACCTGCACTTAATCTTTTTGGGAAAAATACGTCAGTTTACACTGGTAAATACAATTCGACTGACTCATTTGAAAAGGTTGAAAATTGATTTAAATGCACAAGGCACAAAACATTTTTATTAACTTGGGTCAATTATTTAATATAATAATCATGTGAACGAATTACATGTTACTTGCGTTCAGTGGCCCGGATCTAGTCCGGGCTAAAGATCAATGGACCCACCACATTCAAGAGTTATATACAGACAGGTGTATGCCTACACCCCGTACTCAGGTCGCGGCCATCTCGTAAGATGATGCCAAGGATATCCGGGACATGGTCAATTAACCCCCCAAAGGCCTTAAGTGAACAAGACTGTTTAAACGAGCCGATTAAATGATTCCAACTACCCACGCAAAGGTGGAGGATTTAATGCCCGATCAAGCGGTATTCTATATACCGTAACCCAAGCCCGTATAGGGAAAATAAGCCAAAGAGTATTTACCTGAATAAGTATCAATCACAATCAAGAAAAATGCAAGTATCTTTTACTGGTGCTCCTAATCTGGAACAAAGGTTTATAATAACCTATTAGATTTCTAACGGGTCTTTATTTAGCCTAAGCCTAGACCGGTTAGTTTTCAAATGACGATATGGTTCACGCACGATTAAGCGAAGACCGGATGGAATGTGAATTTGACCCGACAAGTTTGAAGACTTGTATAATATGGGTTTACTAAACACATTCTGGATTTTGAGACAAGAATGATAATGTTTGACCCGTTTCGGCCAATTTATGTAAACTAGTTACATAAACCGAACCGAACGCGAAAAGTGCGTTACGGGCGACCATGAGAGTCATATGCAAGTTTCCCGAGTTAATATGCTCTAAATATGATATAATATCAGCAAGTTATTTTCTATTATGCCCCGAACGTATTTAAACTCAATTTATGCCTCGTAAGGGCATTTTGGTCATTTAAAAGGTTATAAAAGAGTTTATTTGTAAATCTGAGTTATGGGTCTGATTTGTACAGAAAATATACTTAACTTATTATGTTATAACAGTATGATATGACCCGTATGTAAAACTTATCATTTAAAATCAAACTATGCACCCTAGGGGCATTTTGGTAATTTCACAAGGGCTAAAAATGTCAAAACTGGAAATCTGAGTTTATAACATTGTACTTACTGTTTTTATATGAAAATATGCTAATTACATCAGTAGGTATAAGTCTTACATGCTTGATATAGTTATAGTATATATTATGCGTTAAAAATGCCTAAAAAGGCGATTTAGAGCCGTTTCCGGGTTTGTAAAAGAAAGCTGAGATTTTTATACTTCCAGAAGGTTCAACATACTTTATTTAATAAATAAAATCAGTAGAAAAAGGTTTGGGGTCAAAAGAATTTATAAAACTCGTTTTATGGCCAAAAGGGGCAATTTCGGTATTTACCGAATTAAGCTTAGAGACCTATGATACGATCAGCCAAAAATTAAATAAAAATCTTTAAAAATCTCAAAATAATATATAACATCAGTGTATAAAAGTTTGATACCAAAAAGTGGGTTAAAATAGGCTATGCGCTAATTACGCTATTTATGTAACATAAAGCTTGTAATTTACGATATTGAGCATATCTCTTTAACTAGGCCATAAACTGATATGAAATTTTCGGTGCATGTTTATAAATCAGTAATAAATGATTTTACTCTTTCACTTTTTCAAAAATCGCGTTTTATATTAAAAAGGGCAAAATAGTCATATTTAAGCATAAACCGGTACATGCATATGAATCGGTTAAAACATAGACTCAAGTTATAAAAATTCCAGAGAGTCATACATAAATAAAAATGGTCAAAAATAAACTCTAATACAGATCTCAAACATGCATGCACGGATCCGAATCGAGAGTCAACGAAAAAGTCGTTTTATAAGACTTTCGGTTCCAATCCGGGTTTATACCAAAGATTGTCGAGTTGATCATGGTAAAACATATTCTTACATTCATTATAAAGCTATTTTTGATGATCAAACTGATTGCATGTCATCTACATTACCATTTATGCTATATTTCACAAAAAACAATTTCTGTTGACTTTTTAAGAACAACTTTGACTCGACAAATAGCATGCTTAGAGTGGGAATCAGAAAATACCCTTTTGAGGGTTTGTTTCCCACATAAATACCAACTTGTAGGTACTTTCAATTTGAGAAATGACTGAGCCATTTTCGTTTAATCGAAAAGTCAAACTATAACTATGACGGATTGACTTTCGGCTAATAATCTAAGCTAGAACGAATTAGAGAAGGTTATGAATGCTTACAAGAGTCCTAATGAAGCTTAGTTATCACTATGAAGGTGCCTTGTCGTCCAGGAAGCTCCTGAGCAGCTCTTGTGAATTTTTGAAAGTTGTGTGTGTTCTTGGTTACAACTCAAGACCCAAATTGTGAAGCTTTTGATCAGATTTAAAGTGGTTTCAGGTGTTATGAGAGGCTCACAGGTGTCCATACATGCATGTAAGATGATTGGTGCATTTGGGAGGTGATGCAAGCTGTCCTCAACTCAAAAATCGGACTTAAACAGCCACTTTTCGCGAATTCTGTAGCTGGGCACGGGTCGCGGCCCGCTTAAGGCTGCCCAGGCGGGCCACCTGGGGTCTGCAGCTCCAAACATTGTTTAAATGTTGCAGTTTTGGTCCCTGCACTTTGGTTACGAGGTTTTGGCCCTTTATTTCGACCCTTAGACCCTCAAACTTGATTTTTAAGAACCTTGGAACATTTACCAACATGTTAATGTCCTCGGTTAACTTTGCGCTCACCCGAAAAGTCATGAAATTCGACGTTGACGCTTTTAACCCTTCAAGTACGGTTTTGGCCATAACTTTCTCATACGATAACGAAACTTCATGAAATTTTTACCACATATTCTAGCGAGTATATTCTAGCATTACAAAGCTTTGGGGCTGCCAAAAGTTCACTCAGAGGTATAAATTCAACATGTTGACATTTTTAGTCCCTATAGTTTGTAATTCCTCACTTTCGTGCATTTTCCGCTTCGTATGATCCATGATCCATCCGTTTAAGGTTATAAACAATATGTAGGGTTATTATAGAGTCTATTTATCCATTGTTGACACTTTGGACCCTTACGTTCCATAGTTTTCACTGTTTGTCAACTTTAGTCCCTCTAAAGTTTGTTTTCACATATTCTAAGTCCATGACACGTGTCACCACATTATTGGACGTAAATTTTCGAGGTGTTACACCAGGGGATCATTGAAGACTCCATTAAAGAACGCTGCTGCTTCAATGATGCTCAGATAGATATGATCCACCACTGCTTCCCGGCGAACACCGAATTTAGGCCTTTTGACCCCAATGCCCTGAGCGATCATATCTCCGATAAGTGGGTTGCTTTCCCCGTCACTCCTTTCACCATAGGCTATACATATCCTTTTCCAGCCTTCACCCAATCTTTCTTTTCCCTGACCGGCATCTCTTATATCCAAGCCATGCCGATGATTTGGAGGGTTTTGTACACCCTTGAAAGGATCATCGATCAGGAGGGAATAGATCTAGGAATGACAGAGCTGGGAGAGCTGTATGATCTTACCACCTTTGGCTCTCATCGTTATTTGTTTAAACGTAAACCCGGTGAGGAACACCCGATCTTCAAAGCCACCAAGAATGATGCTAATTGGAAACGGTGTTTCTTTTTTATCAAGAGAGATTCCATCGAGGATGGAAAGGATCTACCTAAAAAATGGGATACCCATGGTAGGATGGAGGATCCTGAGAAGGATCACCAGGAACTTTCTTTTGATGTAAGGATAACTTATATTTTTGCTTTCTTTTTTATGCAGTTATCACCGTCTCACACCTCAAATTGTCCCCTGCTGCTAAGGAAAGGCTCCTTGCTTTCAAGAAACTTGATCCTGAGACAAGAACTTTCAAGACAACAACCCAAGATTCACAGGAGGTATCCTCAGGCTCTGTCACAATGTCAAGTAAGTATCCTTGTTTAAAATTTAAATAAATAGTGAAATATGAATTAAGAAAAGATACTTATCTTGTTTTGGTTGTGTAGGTGCTGGAAAATCAACCAAGTCCGCTTCCAAGTTTAATGTTGCTGATCTCACCACTGTCAGATCCTCCAAGAGAAAAGCTCCTACCAGTCCGACAGCTTCGGTCCTCAAGGCACCCCTCAAAGGGAAGGCAATCAAGAAGAGAAAAGCCTCTGAAGCTGGGGATCTGCAGGGTCTGCCTCTGATCCGTCATCAATTCCTTGAGTACTTTAATGATGTGAGGATCACTGTCTTTGCTTGTATATCCTGTTGACATATCCTGCTGGTATATCCTGCTGATTACTTGATCCTGACCTTATCCTTTTTACAGAAATTCGCTGAGATTGAGGACTGTGTGGGCCACGTTGAGGATCAGGATAGGAAGATTGCCGATCTCCAGCAGGTTGCGGTGTTAAAGGATCTCACAATTGCTGATCTTCAGAAGGAAGTCCGGGATACCAAACAGCAGATGGCCAAGGTGCTGGTTAATGTTGACTATGAGAAGAGTGAGATCACCGAAGATGCCAAAGTCTCTGCCGCCATTACAATGTACAAGACCAAGCTTCAAATGGCCTTGGAAGCTCAGGATCCTGCTTTTGACAAGAGCACATGGGATATTGAAGGTTGGAAGGCAAGGCTGGCTGAACTGGATGATGAAGAGGCTGAGGAGGTTGAAGAGATCCTGACAATTGAAGCTGGAGGCAAAGGTGAAGGTGGTGAAACAAGTGGAGCTGGAGGTGACAATGCAGCGAAGGTTTAGGCTGCATGATTGGGCGATGAAGGACATTTCTAGACGTAGCCGGAGCCCAATTTTTTAAATCTGGTGGTAGTTTTTTTTTTGTGGTTATGATGTTTAAAACAATGATGGTCTGTACTGAACAATAGGTTTTAGGATTAAGGATCATGTATGATCCTTTGGACAATAGGCAGGATTGCAGTTGGTGGAGGGATCCTCTGTTTAGGGGATGAAGCCATTGTGATCCTGCCGCCTTTATGTTCCTGCACTACTTTTGAACTTATTATCATGGACACCCTTTACCTACCCCAGCGGACGGGCCACGTTTTGCTGGTAGATGCTCGGGTAGGTAATTTTGACAACCTTTTAAGGGTTAGTCTTTTGTTAATAAATAAAATCTTAACCTTTTGTCGCTTATCTTGTGTTATTATCCTTAGGTTTCTTTGATTTTCCCTTGTTTTGATACACACTTATTGAATAAACAATTTTGAACAAGCCAGACTGAAAATGTTTAGGATATGATCCATGATCAGATATCCTTTAGTTAAAAAAAAAATAATTTACAGAGCGATATGTTTTAAGGATCACAAGTCTAGTTGTCAAACTTTAAGGGTTATACAAATAAATAATGAATAGAATAAAAGATAGTTAAGGATCATACCTGAGGGTCCAAGTTAGGATTCTAACCATAATAAGGATAACTGTAAAATAAACCTTAGAATAAAGTAAGGATCAAGGATCCCTAGTTGCCTATCTTCAAGAACCTGAAATAGAGCATAACTTGGGACTAAGCCAATATAAGAAAAGAGTTAGCAACTGGGGACAAGCCCAAGGATAACTGGGGACAAGCCCAAGGATAACTGGGGACAAGCCCAAGGATCGTATGTAAACTGGAGTATGGCCCTAACTGGCGACTATCCAAACTTAGTGACATGAAAATGCCAAAACCTTAGCTAACGTGAAAACGTTAGAAACCTTAGGAACGGATGTATGGTATGTCTACCATTATACGTAGGATCCTAAGCATAGCCAGTACAATGGAATTATCAGCCCCTAAAACGAGTACTGGTCCCAATGCCTTGAACTATACCAGGATCAACGTGCGCTACAGGCGGAACTGGGGTCAAGCCCAAATAACTGGGGCTATACCCAAGGAACGGATTGCTTCAGCGGATAACCAATGTTATGCTAAGGATACCTGAACTTTCAAAACTTAAACTCACGTGAGAGATGGATAAAGGATACATGATCCTTATCCTTATATGAGAAAATAAAGAAATGAAATAGTTCAAGTTTAGGATATTACCTAAGTAAGGATCACTGATACTTTGAGGATCCTTTAAGGATATCCCTATCGTGAGGATCATCTATGCCATGAGGATCCTGCTCACATGAAATATTTCTTCAAGTGGACAGCATTCCAAGCTCTTGGTAGCAAATCACCTTCCATGGTTAGCAATCTATATGCCCCCTTTCCTGCTTCAGCTTCAATCAAATAAGGGCCTTCCCATTTTGGAGCCAATTTTCCATCAGCAGGATTGGTGGTATTTTGGAATGCTTTCCTTAATACCATATCTCCGACTTGAAACCTCCTGATCCTGACATTTTTGTTGTAAGCACCAGCCATTCTTTGCTGATAACTGGCCATCCTTATCCTAGCCATATCCCTGATTTCTTCAATAGTATCCAGGTCTTGAGTCAAGTTCTCATCATTCTCCTCAGGATCACGGGTACTTGTTCTTGCAGTTGGAACCACCATTTCTGTTGGGATCACTGATTCTGCCCCAAATACCAAAGAGAAAGGCGTTTGACCAGTAGCATTCTTGGGGGTTGTCCTATCAGCCCAAAGCACATAGGGTAGTTCTTCTGCCCATTTCCCTTTCTTGGATCCAAGCTTTTTCTTCAAATTGTTGATGATGATCTTGTTGGATGATTCTGCTTGACCATTAGCTTGTGGGTGGACTGGTGTTGATGTTATCATCTTAATCCCCCAACTGTCACAAAAGTTAGTGGTTCTGCCCCCAATAAATTGGGAACCATTATCACATATAATCTCAGAAGGAATTCCAAATCTAGTTATAATATTTCTTTTAATGAAGGATATAACTTCCTTTTCTCTGACTTGGGCAAAAGCTTCAGCCTCTATCCACTTGGAGAAGTAATCAGTCATAGCTAGCATGAATACTTTTCCACCAGGTGCCTTAAGGAGCTTACCAACTATATCCATCCCCCATCTCATAAATGGCCAAGAGGAGGATATAGGATGCAATAATTCAGCTGGTTGATGAAGGATATTGCTGTGTCTCTGACAAGGATCACATCTCTTAGCATACTCCACAGCATCTCTCTTCATGGTTGGCCAGTAGTATCCTGTCCTCAGGATCCTTGAGAATAATGCCCTGCCCCCAGTGTGGTTTCCACAATCCCCTTCGTGGAAGTCTTTCAAAACTTCTTGGATTTCAGGATCCTCAATGCATCTCAAGTATGGTCCTGCAAGAGATCGTCTATACAACATATTATTTAAAATTGTGAATTGAGATACCTTAGATTTGAAAGCCCTAGGGTTTTCTCCTGTAGGAATCTCTCCATGTTGTAAGTATCTCATAATTGGTGAAATCCATGATCCTGATCCTGAATGGGATTGAGTATCCTCACAGGGGATAATTGCAGAATCATTTCCTATCTCCATAGCCTCGTGATCCTCGATAGCCGGGGTCAGGATATGGATTATAGGGATCTTGATATCCTCCGGGATCTTCAAGGATGATCCTAAGTTAGCCAATGCATCAGCCTCTGTATTTTCTTCCCTTGGTACCTGTGTCAAACTAAAGGAAACAAAAGAGAGTGCCAAATTCTTGACTATCTCTCAAGATACCTGATCCCCATATGCTTTGCAATTTGCAAACCAGCAATTAAGGCTTCATATTCAGCCTCATTGTTAGTGGTTTGAAACTCACAAGCTATAGAGTGGGGTATTATGTCCCCCTGTGGCGATTTTAGTAGTATTCCAAGCCCTGTGCCTTTGACATTTGAGGATCCATCAGTATAGAGTATCCAAGGATCCTTGGTCTCTTCTAGCTGCTGGACTTCTAACTCAGCTTCTTCTTGTAAATCACTACTGAAATCAGCCACAAAGTCAGCTAATGCTTGGGATTTGATAGCTGTCCTAGGCTCATATCTTATATCATATGCACTTAGCTTCACTGCCCACTTAGCCATCCTTCCTGACATCTCTGGTTTCCTGAGGACACTCTTAATTGGAAAATTAGTTTTAACAATGATAACATGAGTTTCAAAATAATGTCTTAACTTAGTAGATGCCATAATTAGTGCAATGATAAGTTTTTCAAGGTGTGAATACCTGGATTCGGCATCAAGTAAACTTTTACTTACATAATAGACAGGATGTTGTGTACCTTCATGATCCTTAACAAGGACCGCACTTACTGCTTTTGAGGATACTGCAAGATACAAGGATAGCACATCGCCTTTTTCTGGCTTCATCAAGGATGGGGCTGAGGATAGGTATTCCTTGAGGGCTCTTAAAGCATTTTCATGCTTCCCAGTCCACTCAAACTTCTTGTTCTTCCTTAGGATATCATAGAATTCTTTGCATTTCTCTGAGGATTTGGATATAAATCTGTTCAAAGCTGCTATCCTGCCTGTTAGCCTTTGAACATCCTTAGCATTGGCCGGGGATTTGATATTCACTAAGGCTCTGATTTGTTCCGGGCTAGCTTCAATGCCTCTCTTGGTCACCATGTATCCTAAGAATTTACCTGCTTTAACACCAAAGTGACATTTTGAAGGATTAAGTTTCATGTTATATTTGTCAAGGATATCGAATGCTTCCTCCAAGTCTCTTAAGTGATCCTCAGCTTTCAAGGATTTTACCACCATATCATCTATGTAAACCTCCATAGTTTGTCCAATCTGATCCTTGAACATCATATTCACCAGCCTTTGATATGTTGCACCTGCATTTCTTAGTCCGAACGGCATAGCAATATAGCAGTATATACCAGTTGGAGTCATGAAGGCTGTATCCTCTTGGTCAGATGGTTCCATTTGGATTTGTTGGAATCCAGATGAAGCATCCATAAAAGTTAACAGTTCATGACCCGCAGTTGCATCCACCATGGAGTCAATGTGTGGTAATGGGAAAGGATCCTTGGGACATGCCTTATTTAATTCGGTAAAATCGACACATACCCTCCACTTTCCGTTTTTCTTTTGAACAACAACCACATTGGCCAACCATCTTGGATACTTGACCTCTCTAATCATACCTGCCCGGAGCAATTTCTCTACCTCCTCCTGGATAATGGCATTCCTTTCCGGTGCAAACTTTCTTCTCCTTTGATGGATTGGTTTGAAGGATCTGTCTATCCCGAGTTTGTGAGTGATTACATATTTGGATATACCAGTCATGTCTTCATGTTTCCATGCAAAGGTAGTCTTTCTCCTTTTGAGGAAGGATATGAGGTCTTCTTTCATTTCGCCAAGGATCCTTGATCCGATATAGATTTTGGATTCAGGATCATCAGGATCCATGAGGATTTCTATCACATCCTGCTCTCTTGCCTCCAAGACATCCCTTGGAGGATACTTTGATTGCTATTGCTCCCTTGACTTCGAGGCTGGTTTCATCGATGAAGTGTAGCAGTTCTTAGCCTCCTGCTGATCACTATCAATCTTCACTATTCCCCAAGGACTAGGGAGCTTCACACATTGATGGTAGGTAGATGGGACTGCTTTCATATTGTGTATCCAAGGCCTGCCAAGGATAACATTACAACAAGATAAACAGTCAATAACACAAAATTTTTGATAAGAGTGTAGGCCTTCGATGTATATTGGGAGTTTAATGTCCCCCAGGGTATTCTTAGTTTCGCCACTAAATCCCACGAGCACGGAGGATCTTGGTATGATATCCGATTCAGGAATTCCCATCTTCTTCAGAACATCAAGCTGGATAATGTTCACTGAGCTTCCTCCGTCTATAAGGATCCTGCGGACAAAATGGTTAGAAATGAAAAGAGTAATAACTAAACCATCGTGATGAGGATCCTGGATATCAACTCGATCATCCTCATCGAAGGTTATGACTTTTCCTTCGGAGACACTTGATGTTCGAACAGGTCTTTCTCCATTATCCATTTTAGTTTCCTTTGCATGCCTTTTAGCTGCTGAGAATGATGTGCCACAAATGTCTGATCCTCCAGAAATAAAGCTTATCACTTGTGCATCTGCTGGAGGGGCTGGAGCCTTCTCAGGGATCCTTTCAGGATCCTGAGTCCTTGACTTTTTTCTTCCCAACAATTCCTTTAGGTGCCCTTTGCTCAACAAGTATCCAATTTCCTTTCTTAGTGCGATGCATTCTTCTGTGTGGTGCCCAAAATCTTCATGGTATGCACACCACTTTGATTTATCCTTAGTTGCAGCTGGCCTATCATTTTTTCTGGGCCATCTAGCTTTATCACCTAGACTCTGCATCGCAAGGATTAGTTCATTGTTATCAACACTAAAACAATATTCAGAAATTGGAGGATAATCCTCATCATCCTCTTCTTGATCAATAGAATGCACGTTCTGGTTATCAGATCTGTTGTAGGATCTGAACTTGTTGTTCCTGAATGAGGATCCTTGCTTATCCTGCTTTGAGGATCCTGCTAACCTCTCCTGGATCCTCTTGTCATCTTCTAGTCGAATGAACCTAAGTGCTCGGGTTCTTACCTCATCTAAGTTCCTGCATGGTGTCATAACAAGATCATCATAGAAAGACGAATCCCTAAGCAATCCCATTTTAAAGGCCTCAACAGCCGTGGCTATATCTAAGTTGGGAATGTCTAAGGATTCTTTACTGAATTTGGTAATGTAATCCCTTAATGATTCATTATGACCCTGGGTTATCCTATATAGATCACTAGTTAATCGTTCAAATTTCCTACTACAAGAAAACTGATTATTAAACAAGTTAACTAGGTTAGCAAATGAGGTAATAGAATAGGGAGGAAGACTTAGCAGCCATTTAAGAGCTGATCCAGTAAGAGTGGATCCGAATCCCTTGCACAGGCATGCTTCCTTTAACCTTTCTGGAATTGGATTGATCTCCATCCTCTCCCTGTATTGTGCTATGTGTTCTTCAGGATCCGTCGAACCATCGTACAGCTTCATTGTTGGCACATGGAACCTCTTGGGTATCTCTGCATCGCAGATTGGTGGTGCAAAATGAGATATCTTGTGGCTCCCATCTGCAATCTCTGGGATAGGTTTGACCACTCCTGGAACACTTGATATCATATCCTTTAACTTTTTCAATTCTCTGGCCATGGCATGATTGATACCTGGATCCTGCATAAGACCATGGTTAGTAGTATAAGAATTATTAAAAGTGTTACCTCCCATTGGATTCAGATTAGGAAGATTGGATGTTAGTCCATATTGTTGAGGCTCTGGAATGATCGAGGGACCAGTAGAAGCATTGGTCTGCATTGGAATAAAATCTCCCTGATGGACATCTGAATTTCCTGTTTGCAAACTCCTCAAGGATCCTGGCATCTGGAAGGATCCCTGAAATTGGGATGATCCTGGAACAAAGGAGGATCCTTGAACCTGGGATGATCCTGGAGCAAAGGAGGATCCTTGAACCTGGGATGATCCTGGAACAAAGGAGGATCCTTGAACCTGCTGCATTCCTGAATATCCTCCTGAGTTCGTGAGGGATCCCATATGCTGAGGATAGGATCCCGCTGGCTGGAAATATGAACCTGATGCCTGGCTCACTATTGTTGTTCCGTAGTGCACTCCTTTCGGTCCACCCACATATTGAACGTCTGGAGCCACTGATGGCTGAGAAGCAATCACCGGAGTATCAAAATTCAAGGATTTTGGCACCAATGGGGAATGATCCTCTGCCGTTGTCTTTTGTTTCTTGAGATCTCCGATTTCTTTGAGAATCCTCTCATTGGTCTTATCCTGTTGTCGTATCTGATCCTTCATCTGCAAAATCAAAGTAAACATGTCACTAGTAGTGGGAGTGTAAGAAGCAGAAGAAGTTGGAGGTTTTGAGAAAATGGGAGTTGGTTTCTTCGCAGCATTTTCAGCATTCTTCTGGGATCCAGAAGGTGGTGGAGGCAAAGGGGGAACGCCTTGTGAAGAAGTGAATGAGGGCATCAAATTTGAAGCATTCTTCGCTGAGGAAGCCATTTGCTTGGTTGTAGTGAACCGAATTGAGCGCAGAAATGCGTATTTTCCTAAGGACAAAGCACCAATTGCCCCACGGTGGGCGCCAAACTGTTTTGGTCAAAAAATCTGTTGAGGATATTGCAACCAAACTCTATGTTACGGGGTATGATGCTAACAATGTAGAACAATAACAAGGATCACTTCAATGTAAATTGCTGAAATGACACAAGGATTTATACGGGGAAAAAGCCCTTGATCAAGAGTCGATCTCCGGCACAAAAAACCCCGGGTGATGGAAACTACCGATCACCAAGCTCAAATAAATGAATAAATGTTTACAACTTTGGATAGTAACGAGCTAGGTACAAGGATCACTATCGTGAAATGTGTAAATGTGAGTGAAAACGAATGTATGTTCGTCGAGAGCTTCAAATGTGCGAGTATATAAGTGTGTGTAGCTGTCAAAATGACTAAGTGTTTTTCTACTAGCTCGTTACCCCTTTTAAAATAGAAATTTAACCACCAAACTAACTATCCGACTTTTGTGTCAAGCCCCCACGTTCTCCATAACGTCCATTTTTGGCCAAGCACGTGCAGAATAGTTTGGGAATATTCTCCAGGAATGTCGCCAAGACTTGGTCAAGCTGGTTATACCTGCGAGATGGTACAAAACATAAGTAAACAATCGTCAGTACGAGGATCCTTAAAGTGATCCATGATCCTGATCCTGAAGCTCTTCTGAGGATCACCACCTGTCACAGAAGTAAGGATCACTAATTAGGATAACGAATAAGGATCACTAATTGTTAGAAAATCCTCCCCTAACAGTGATACATATGCTTAAGAAGGTCCACAATTGGGGACATGTGATACAGTTTTTAAACGTATATTAGATTTAAATAACTTTAAGTTTCACTAAATAACCGATAATACTTTCTAACTTTATATTTGTATTACATCACTTTCCACTTTTAACTTATTTTCCTAGAACACTCCCAAACTAACTCAGCACCAAACCAGTTTGCTAACATCAGCTGTCACATCATAAAACCAGTGTCACATCAGTTGTCATGTCATCGAACTAAACCACATCAGACGTCACGTCATCAAAACAACCACCTCAAACGCATGTCAGCTACTATGTCATCAAAAATGCCATGTCATGTGCCATGTCACCACATAAGTGTCACATCAGCAAAAACTAAGTGGGTTAGTGTTCATTTAGTTATGGTGAGGCGGCATAAAATTTGGTTGAAGAAACCTGAGCCACAAGGTTTATAAAGAAGGCTTAAAATAGACTTTTTTTAACTAGCAAGGATGAAATTTGGGTCTCTTAGAAAAACTACAAGTATCCACCACTCACCTCCACTTGAAGCTAACATAAATATTTAAAATTCTTAAGGATGATAATCAGTCAAATTCGACTTTAGCATAAGTGGATATCTTCAATGCGCCGGTGGCCATTTTATGTAGTGCATGAGAAGTTATATATTGTATGAGTGTATTATGCTAGTCAAAATAATGGACAAAAAGAGCACCTAAGTTATATAATGTAATTGTATATCATATAATAACCTTCATATAGTTCTAGTTAAGACCCAAGTTATATAATGTATATTCTAGTTAAGACCCAAGTTATATAATGTATATTCTAGCTAGGGTGCATATGTAATAGTGTTGGTTACGGTTCTACTTCATAACTTTTATAGGCATTCTTGAAGCATGTACCTTTTAACTCATTTCATTTTCAGGTCCGTCATATCATGTATGTATGTGTGCGTGTATATATATATATAGGGAGAAGATCATGCGAGAACCACCTCTTATTGCGAGAACTGCGAGAACCAATGTGAACACAACCAAAAATGCCTAAAAATAGCTAAAAATCACACAAAAATTTTTTTTTTAATATTTTTTATATAAAAATCGCTACTTTTCGAAGCAAAAAAAAAATTAAAATTTTTTTTTTGCCACTAAAAGTAGCGATTTGAGCATAAAAAATATTAAAAAAAAAAGTTTTAGATTTTTTTTTGATTTTTTTATATATTTTTTTATATTTTTTTAGGTTTTTTGGGGGTTTAGTTTTTAGCATTTTAGCTTGGGGGGGGGGTTAGGTTTTTTGGGGGTTTTAGTTTTTAGCATTTAGCTTGGGAGGGGGGGTTAGGTTTTTTTTTTGGGGGGGGGGGGGGGTGGGGGTTAGGTTTTTTTAGCTATTTTAGGTTGTGTTCACATTGGTTCTCGCGGTTCTCGCAATAAGGGTGGTTCTCGCATGAACTCCTCCCTATATATATATATATATATATATATATATATATTCACATATATATATAATTAGGATAGTGTGAGAAGCACTAAGCTAATTGAGAAACATTCTGTACCACACATTTTCTATAAGCTTTTCGTAATATACACATATGTATAATTTAAAAGTGATTTTATAGATATGTGTATAATTCAAGATTTGACTATATACATATATGTATATAGTGAATTTTAAACTATATATATGTGTATATTATGAAAAACTTAGGAAAATGTATGGTTCAGAATGCTTCTCAAGTTTCTCAAATATGATTTAGCTTAGGAAAATGGGAAAATGGGGGGGGGGGGGGTGTTTAGTTTTTAGCATTTAGCTTGGGTGGGGAGTTAGGTTTTTTTAGCTATTTTAGATTGAGTTCAAATTGGTTCTCGCGGTTCTCGCAATAAAGGTGGTTCTCGCATGAACCTTACCCTATATATATATATATATATATATATATGTGTGTGATTTCTTTTCTTTCGATGCTTTTTTTTTAATAGCAACTTTCATTCCAACAAGCCAAAGCAAACTTACAAACTGAAACTTTTCCATTTGTCCCTAACTAAAGCTAATCTTTTGGCCTTATTAGAAATCCATAGGAAATTTAGCAACCTGATATCATTGATGATTTCATTCACCTTTATCCGATATATGAGAAGATAAAATTATTTCGGGCTTTCACAAAAACCAACAAGAAAGTGGTCCAATCAATCTTTCTTTGCTAGTTTGGCGAATATTGGTAATATGAGAATGTACAATCGTTTTTCCACTTAATCGAGTATTGTGTATACTAAATTTGTTTCGGATTAAGATGGCTTAAATAATAGGAAAAGTAACAGACGCGTAAAGCTTTTCCATTTTCATTGCAGTGGAGGAACCTAAGAAACCACTTTCCCGTAGCTAAAACCTGCCATAATGTGAATTAATTTGTGCTACTTTTTCAAGGTCAAATACTAAACTATTCTCGCATAATTAGTTCACCTTTAGATACACATATGTTTTCGACTTTTTAACAACTTTCTTTAGCGTCAAGTCTTTATAGCGTTAGGCTTCTCCTAGGATGGAATTGGCATTTTTTTAACAGAAAATTTGGATCACTAACGAATCACTGCAGTATCATCGTGCCACCAACAGAAACACCCGATCATATCCATCTACACTAGGCATAATGCATATACACCAATTCAGGAGGAAACCTAATAAATATGAGAAAAACTCAGTTGTGAGAATCAAACCCAGAACCTATTGGTCTTAAATTCTTATCTCACCTATAAAATGTCACTAGGTTATAAAGCCATGGGTTAGAGGTGTCATACATGGAAGATGTTGTAAAACTAAATGTGACTAGAAGCAAATAATCCGCACAAATTCTTGATCATTGAAACAATTCAGTACAAATTCATCCTCCCACTCAATATGATATCACTTATAGCTAATCACTCTCAAGTACTGATATAGATCATCACGAGATCATGATCTATTTATACAAGTAACTAAACTACTGAAAAACATTAGTTGACATTCTTTGATAGTGACATCAAACAAAAATAACTAGAAGATGCTCGGTTGTAACAACGGATCATTTACAAAACAACTGATAATTATAGAAGCTAACACATAGGTAAACAATTGACTTTGGCAAAAAAACCGATTCACAAGTTTCTCAATTGTTTGCTTCATTAATTATTCTTCAACAGCTTTTCAGGTCTCTAAGTTTTCAATCTTTTTAACCATTAGTATTTGAAGAGGATTATGGTTGAAGTTCCTCGAAGACGTAAATAAGTTTTTAGGTAAATGAAATCTATTGACATTTTTGAAATGAGAGTTATGAGAAGTAGATAATGGAGTACTTCACCACCATCCATACGATTTTGCGGAGCATATATTTGATGTTAGCAATATTTTTGTTTGGATTTATTGTTTTTCATGTAATGTTGAATTTAAGGCTTCTGTAGGATGAGTCACAATTTTATAATAAAATTATATAAATAAATATAAAAATTGTAAAAATACTCTCTTTACATATTTAGGAAATTGTAGTACATGAATCATGTACAAATTTAGACGAAAATAAATATGAAATACAACATATTTAATAAATTAATCTATTCAAACCAATATCTTCAAAAGATAAAGTCTTCAACTTGATCTTTAGTAACGTATTCTTGTAGTCTCCTTAGCAAGATCTTCAAAAGATAAAGTAATCAACTTTGTGCTCGAACAAGGCCTTCCTGTAGTATTGCTTGCTGCAAGAAAGAACAAACGATGTTGACGGTTGTGGCTGAGGCACGTATTCGACACGCTTCCTTTAAAACAGATTTCGCGCCTCAACCAAAGATGACACGTCTGTCTCCCAGTGTACAATAGCTGAAGCAGTCTGTACTGCCGGAGATGGCCACGCGCCCGAGGTTACACCGGATAAAATTATAGTGTTAGAACTTGTGGAAAAATAAGGATACGAATGTGATGGAATCGAGTAGAGAAAACTTATCTCTCTAATTACCCAACACATGGGCCTTCAAGTATCTCAAAGAACTCTTCTAATTTTTCTTTTAACTTCCACTTTCAATTCTCTACTTGTAATTAGCTTCATCAAGTTAGACACATAGCCTACTTTGCATACAAGAGATATGAGATAGAGAAGAGTCTCACTTTATTAGAGATTTTATTAGAGACATAAACTCTAATAAAAACTAATAAATTAACATAAAAACTCTACTTAAGAGTTTACCACCCATATGAAGAGTTTAGTAAACAATTATAATTTTACTAAATTATAATTTCACTAAATTAATATCCATTCACACTATCTAAATTTCCAACAATCCCATACATGAATGAAGCTTGATCAAAACACACTAAATTTCCAATGCAACCTCGACAGTTGAGTATTGCAGGAGAGGTAGGTATTAGCTTTGAACCTTTCTTTGTGAAGCATACTTAGTCTCCTAGCGGTTTGTAGACGCGATGTCCTTGAACAAAACCCCATTTGTGTAGACGACAATACACTTCACACAATACTCTCCTTAGCCGGGTCATCCCCTCATAGTCGTGTCCAATAATGGTCGTGGAACACTTTCCTGGTTCTGCAAGAGCTCAAGGAATTGTGCCCCCAATTCCATTCGAAGCGACCCCACTTCTCTCTAATATAGGTGATTCTCCTTAAATCATTAAAAGCATCGTGGTTACCATGATTACACAAAATCATTTACCACATAATATGCTTAGCCTCACAATTTGTCACTGGATTTTATAGGAATGAACTAGGATGTATTTAAACACCATTTTTATCGTTTAGGGGGTATATATGACCATAATATATCAGCTATGCCCCCACAGTGACCACCCTTAGGCATATGAATTCGTTGTCCTATTGGAATTAGATCTTGGGATCTCCAGTCAACTACGGTAGGTTTCTTTCACACACCCTTTTTTTCCATGGGTTTTAGTCTCATTCGACAACTTGATCTCTAATAAACCCTCAGGTTGTTGGATCCATAACATTATCTTTGTCTTTGACAAGTCACAAAAGATAACTTTGTAGTTGAGATCAATTGTCATGACGTGTTCGTAACTCGAAAGTTAGCATTGCCTATTGTCAACTTCTAAGACTATAACCTCAGTGGCTACCTGAATCTGGTTATAATATTTGTCTTAGAATGATATATTTATCATTTAAGGCGAACACATATCCATTATGCACTACGACATTTGTGTCCTCCACTTAGTCGTCTATTTGCAATGTTAGATTGGATTACAAAATTCTTATTGCCAAAAACAAATGCAAGACACCCCCACATTTAAGTGTTATTGGATAACATCTAGATGGGTTAATGAGAACCATTTCTACATACCCTTATAGGGTTGTTTCTTAAATGGATCCTCCCCCACATTTCTTGCCATTTGATCGACATTTCCGTAACACCACTTATGGCGACATTTATACACATATGATTGAACAAGATCAACCTCATTGTATCAGTGAATTCAACTCATATTGCATTAGCTTACATAAGCTTTCGAGCTGACCAAAGCAACACATGCCATTGTCATAAGTTTGTCACCAACTTAGAATAATTCTAATTTAACATCTAGAATAAGCTTAGACAATGAGTTCTCCTCATCAACTTTTCGAACAAACTCTTAAAAACTTACATGTCTTTTCCTTATAATGAATGAAAATTCTCCCTCAACTTTGTCTATACACAAATTCTTTTTGTATTCATACACATTTGAATTTTTAGAGTTAATTAGTCTCTGTCAAGACCCATAATTAACCAAGTACTAGTCTAGCATGCTTTAGACTACAATACTTTAGCATGTGAAAAGAAGATGCATCATTCTGATTCTTCACAGCCCTAAGGATATCATAATATCACTTTGCATTTCATCCCTTGTTAAGACAAAATAATGAGACTTATTCATAATCCTAAAACATCAATATTTAGGAAGGTCTCACAAATTATTGTATATATCACATAGCTAAATTTTATCATTCATTTAAGGAACATAAGTTGTTTACCTTTGATCTCCAACACTTTACCATTGACTCATAAGGACTTAAACATAAGTCTTAATCAAAGTCACTTTGGGAACACATTCATCACCAACAAGATGAATGTTCCTAGTCTACAATCACTATTATGTGTGACATAGTGTCAACTAGATTGACACTCAACAACATGGCATTCATAATTTTGCCATAAGTGATTTGCACACAATTATTGTTATTCATTAGGAGATATTTATATTTAGGATGCTCTCCCAAACGAAGGTAAAATCTCCATATAGTTCTAACAATAATCAAGTGGTAGACGCATCTACGTGTAGATCACTCGGAACAAATCTGGCAAGATTTGTTATTCACACTTGTGATTTTTTCAACGACTTCTAACGAAGTATGTTGACATGAATCTCGTTTGTGTATTTCATCTCAATACACTTAGTACGTTCTTTCATTATTCTCTCATGATGTGTTTACACATTTGATGTCTCGTCTTTGACATTTAGTCGATGCAACAACTCTTAAGTTGTTTATGTACAAGAATTTTCATGTACTGTCCGTTTAAAACCATATTCTGTTAAACAATGTATAATTGGCGTTATAATTATTTCCACAAAAATTAATTTATACATCACAAACATTAGTGATTTATTTCTTTGTAAAAAATTGCATGTGTTATCCGAAGATATTGAACACAAAATAATAAAATACATTGGAAATTAAATCATAAGCGCTGAACACTTTTGAAATTTAAACGGAAGCATAGATGATATGTAGACATCAAGTATCAAAGTGTTTTGATCTTCAACACTTTGTAATCTGACCGAAATCTTCTCAATGATATCGTCCCATGGCATGTCTTGAGGTACTCCCTCAATTAGACTCCATGCACTTGTAAGTACAAGTTCCCAATTTCATCTTGAAACTTTAAACTTGGGCAATTATGCTCAAAACAACACCAAGTTGTTACAAAGACTACATTTAAGTAGTAAACTTGAACAATTAAATTTGTTCATAACAACACCAAGTTGTTTTTCACCAAATAACATCCACGAGACTGTTATTTTGTTCACCATATGCTACTTCTAGCAAGAGTAGCTGACCATTTGAATTATCAATGTTATGCAAAACTTTGTTTTAAAAATCATTCAAAACAGTTTCTTAGTTTTTCAATATACAATATTAATAATATCAATTAGGGTTATGAATATACAATATTAAGGTCTTAGGTGTATTTTAGGGACGTAGGTTTTCTTATTCTTTAAGTGACCCTACCGGTGATTGCATTCCTGTGTACATGCCCAAATGTTGTATGATATTATACATGATGTACATTATATTGTGTCACTCTGATAACTTTCTTGGTATGGCTGACTTCTTATTTCTATGTTCTTTGACTTGGTGTGTTGGTATGATGTTCGTTTTGGAGCCGAGGGTCTCTCTGGAAGCAGCCTCTCTATCCCTAGGGATAGAGGCAAGGTCTGTCTACATCCCACCCTCCCCAGACCCTATAAGTAGCTTTGCTATTTGTGGGATTTACTGGGTATGGTTGTTGTTGTTGTTGTTGTTGTTGTTGCAATTAGGGTTATGAAAACATAGATCAAAACTCAAAATAAAAATGGTGTTTAGTCTTACTACACATGTACTAAACGTTTTCTAACACGCATGTTAGAAAAAAAAAAAAAAACATGTTATAATGAGCTCATTATAGAATCGAACGTTTACATGAAACATTTTCCAAAGATATAGTTTATAAAATAAACCATTTCTCATCATTTTTAATGCACACATAGGCAATTGAATGTTTACATAAAACATTTCTGTTCATTATGAACAATCTCTAAACTTGTATTCATGATACACATTTTCTAACACACGTGTTAGAAAATTTTAGTCCTTTTATATATACAAAACATGACCAACTGGATTTAGAACTTACAAATTAAAGTTGGTGATAAATCCCACACAACTACACCATCACTTTATGGTGACTTAATTCTTGAAACCAATCAAACATCAACTTCAATGTATGACCTTTTATTTCTAAACCACACAAAGCATTAAAATCAATGCTACAACTAATTACTTATATAAAATGTTTACATAAAACATTTCAAAGCATTTGTATTTTAACCATTTTTAACAATCATGTTAAAATGAAAGAAATTCTAACGCGCACGTTAGAAATATTAACATTTCCACAAAATGTTAATTCGACTTGATAAAAACACATATATGGTTCAAATAAATAAGTCATTTCTAAAACACACGTTAGAAACTAAACAATTAAAAAATTACTTCCAAACTAACGTTTTTCATGAACGTTTCTAACACACATGTTAGAAGACAAATGATTACAAAAATCATTATAAGGCTTATTTGTTCATATCAATCCATGGGTGGATAAAGTGTCTACTTTAAATAGAGACTTAATTAGAGACATAAAACTCTAATCAAGTAACATAAAACTCTTATTTAAAGACATAAAAAACTCTACTTAAGAGAATTTAACGTTTACAAAAAACGTATGGTTTACACCAATAATTCCGGTCTAACACACATGTTATAGAATTTAACGTTTACAAAAAACGTATGGTTTACACTAATAAACCCTATCTAACACAAAAGTTAGAAAAATTAACAATTTCCAAAATCGTTTCAAAACCAAACGTTTGAACCAAAACACAACAAGTTGTACTACATACATGTTTCCCCAAAAAAATATTTATAAGATCATAATCTTTAAAAATATTTTTTATTATTATAATGCATTTTGTGAACCCAAAATCCTTATAAATAAGGTTTTAAGATTGTAGCTACAATCTCACGAAATCTGTTTTAAGTTTGTAGGACATGGGTCACAATTTTATAACAAAAATTATATAAATAAAAATAAAATTTGTAATGATACTCTCGTTACATATTTAGGAAATTGTAGAACATGAACATGTACAAATTCAAATGAAAATAAATATGAACTACAATATATTTAATAAATTAATCGATTCAAACCAGTATCTTCAAAAGATAAAGTCTTCAACTTGATCTTTAGTAACGTATTCTTGTAGTCTCCTTAGCAAGAACAAGGCCTTCCTGTAGTATTGCTTGCTGCAAGAAAGAACAAATTATGTTGAGGGTTGTGGCTAAGGCACGTGTTCGACACGCTTCCCTTAAAACAGATTTCGCGCCTCTACCAAAGACGACACTGTCACACCCCGACCGCGTTAAAACAACGAAACCGCGGCGGAAACGTCGGGGAGTGTTGCAACAGAATCATCGTTTCACAACCATGGTAATTAAATGTTTCGTTTTATTGATTCATTAAGTAAATTACATTGTCTTTAAACCAACACAAACAAGTTACATATCGTCTATCATTGTTTTTATGTCACAAAGGCCTCGTCCAGATCCTATGTGACTCATGCTTCCTAGTAATCAACATCAAGCAACCCCACCTGAAACATATGTAAAAACAAAGTCAGCAAAGAAATGTTGGCGAGCACATAGGTTTTATAAGAGTATCGGATTCATGGCTCGTTTATATTTTGCAGTACCTTATTAGACTACAAGAGTCAAAAGTACAAACCTCGTTTTGAAAAGTGTATTGCAACATAATTAACTAACTCAAATCAAATTGGTTATAGTTTATAAAATCTGGTAGCCATGATTCTTAACCCCCAAAAAAAAAAAAACATTTGTTTTAGTAAACCAATTCGTAAAACATCCCGTAAAAAAACTCGTTAATAAAACTCGTATGGTTTATATCATTTAGAAAACCTCGTTGTGTGACATCGTTTCGAAAATAGTTTCCCAAGTGAACTAAATAATGACACGGAATATAATATGATAAAATCACTTATATATAAGATGTACCAGCGGCGTATCTACCATGCTTTTATCATGCTACACCCATCCCATTATCTAATCACAACCCAAAACCAATCGTTTAATGAAATCGTTTATTTCGTTTAAGTCGTCTCGAATCGTTTAACTCGTCCTAAAATCGTTTTCGTTTTAATTGTGAAATTACTTTTGGTCGTCTCGATAATAACATTCAAACCTTCGTGACTCGTCTATCTCGTTTCTCGCATTAACAAACCACCAAAGGGTAAGTTAACAATCATCAGATTCGGTCGTTACCTACATAACCCCCACACATAACCATTGGTGTAGTCTGATAATGGGATTTGTCAGATCCTATGGTACCATAACCTAATACTGGTCGGCTTGATCAATGCTAATGAATGTCATTCGTTATGTAACTACGTCCAACAAGTTTGTTCACATTATCGAAATAGTTATTAGTTTAATATAAACCATCTTAATCGTTTTTTAAACCAACATTTAGATATCGAAATTGTTTTAATACATATGAATCACCCCAAAACAATTGAAAACAGTAAAAGAGGGGATCTATGTACTCACTTTGAATAGAAGGGTATCCTTGATCTAAAGAACTTAGCGAAGCTCAGGCAAACCAAGGAAATTCAAGTAGTACCTAGTAATCAGATCACTAGTAAATAAATCGACACCTAAATCGGAAGATCAGACAGAATAAGGTCTTGTAAACCAAATGAGTATTGGAACTCATGTGATATGGTTTAACAAAGCCTACATTCTAAATCAGAACCTAACATAAGTGCTTTCGACCCGTTACGGCCCATTAAGGTAGCTTACGCTACTTTAACGCGTCGTTCGCGCAAACGCGCGTTCGAGACGTCTAACTAGTCCTATGACAAGTATTATATGCCTAAACATGCTTAATTATGTTGCATAATCAGTTAGGTGACAAATGTTTAGGTTACATATGCTTAATATCCAATTATGCATTAAAATGGCATTTTGGTCATTACCTAAGGCATATAAACTACCTGTCATACAACTACTTAAACTATGTGACCATAAGGTGTAACCTCGGAAGGTTATTCCCTATGTAACTATGGTCATTAAACATGCATGGTCGGATCCTAATGATCGACCAAACGGGTCGAGTTCGAAAGTCTAAGTGGTGGTTTAGACCGCTTGACTTTACGACTCTAAACAAGCACTAAACTAAAAGTGACGAGCTAAGCATGTTAAAACATGCTTAACTAAGTTAGAAAACAGGTTTTGACCGAAACTACGACTCGTCACTACGCCTAGTCAACGTGGTAATCAGTAGGTATAGTCACTAAGGACTATAACCATCGTGATTACGCTCCTGTTGTGAAGTTTAAACAAACTTCGTGTTGACCAACTCGTGGTCAATGCAGAAAGTCAAACACTGTTTGACTTTCACGCTCGAAAAGCGATAAAAGAACGAAGGAAGCTTACAAAGGGTCCTTGCTAGGGAGAACTTGATCTAAATCACTCAGGTATGAAGCAAAGGCTCCAACTTAGTGTGTAATTCAAATCAAGGGTGAATGAAATGAGAAGATGGCATGGCTATTTATACTTGTAGCAAGTTCATAGGATCAAAACAAGTGTTTGTGTGGTTACCAAGCATTAAATCACAACAATACAAGTGTTATGAGCTGATTCAAAGCCTTGGAGAGGTGTTAACTTGGTGATCACACAAAAGAATTGCAAGAAAGGCCCTCAAAAATCAAAGAACAGCTGAAAATCAAAAATCTGGAACTGGTCGTTTTTAGGCGGCCCGCGTAAGCTGAGGGGCAGGCTTACGCGGCCCGTGTGAACTCAGCAGATCAGCAACAGTTTCTAATATAACAGCTTTAGTCCCTGCATTTGTTTTGTTTTGGCACTTTTAACACCCGTTAAGCCATTATCAAGGCTCTACAAGGTCAATAAAGTTTAGAGGACTCAAAATGTGCTCGGAAAACTCTCGGATGTTGGCTCGTTTGGTCGTACGGTCACGTTATTCGTCTAATTACGACGAAACTCAAACGGACGCGAAAACGATCCAAAGTTCGCGACGAATGGTATTTTTGCATGCCGATCACTAAAATAAAAATATTTTAGTGTGTACAAAAATTTTGGATGCCCATATGTGGTCAGAACGTAAGAAATGCGCGAAAATGCAAACCTACGACGTTTTTGACACTTTTAGTCTCTGTAAGATCAAATAAGCATATTTTCGCACACCGAACCACTCAAAGCTTATTTCTAGGCTATGTTTAGGTTATTTATGGTATGTTTAGCTTATGATCAAGTTCTGGACTGTACGTTGCCTTACGAAACGGCAAACTTTTGCAGTTTGTCGCAAATAGTCCTTGTGAGCGAATAAACTTGTTTTTGCCATACCAAACCTTTCAAAACTTATTTCTAAGTTATGTAAAGGTTATTTAAGGTATGTTAAGCCTATGTCACTATTCCGGAGTGTTTGTCGCGTTAAACTGACTGCGTTTACGCACCAGTTTGCGTATAACCTCCTAGAAAGCGATTTAAAGCTTGAAATTGGAATCAAATCAAATCGTAAAATCAACAAACACAAATACACACATAATAACATCAAAACACATTGTTTTATTGATAATTAACATTGTTTTACATTGTACATCGATTACAGAGCACAGTTGTCACAGACACGTCTGTCTCCCAAGGTACAACAGCCGAAGCAGTCTGTACTGCCGGAGATGGCCACGCGCCCGAGGTTACACCAGATAAAATTATAGTCTTAGAACTTGTGGAAAAATAAGGATATGAATGTGATGTAATCGAGTAGAGAAAACTTATCTCTCTAAGTACCCAACACATGGGCCTTCAAGTATCTCTAAGAACTCTTCTAATTTTTCTTTTAAATTCCACTTTCAATTCTCTACTTGTAATTAGCTTCATCAAGTTAGGCAGATAGCCTACTTTACATACAAGTGATATGGGATAGAGAAGAGTCTCACTTTATTAGAGATTTTACTAGAGACATAAACTCTAATAAAAACTAATAAATTGACATAAAAACTCTACTTAAAATTTTACCACCCATATGAATAGTCTAGTAAATAATTATAAGTTTACTAAATTATAATTTCACTAAATTAATATCCATTCACACAAAGATATAATTTTTTTTATCATTTGCTATGTAAAATTAGATTTATTCAACACTTGTAATACACATGGTTTTTTAAGGATATATTTTTTTTATTATTTGGTAGATTTTCAACCCGACTATACATAAATTTTTTTAAAGATATGATGTTTTTAGTATTTAATATACAAAATTACATTTATTTAATCTGTGTATAGACATGGTTTTTAAAGATATAACTCTTTTTTAGATCTATTCAACACGTGTAATATACGCGTTTTTAAGGATGTGATTTTTTATTATTTGGTAGATTTATTCAACCCGATTATACACGAGTTTTTTAAAGATACGACGTTTTTAGTATTTAGTATACAAAATTACATTTATTTAATCTGTGTAATACACATGGTTTTCGAAGATATAACTTTTTTATTATTTGATATATAAAATTATATTTATTTAACCCGTACAATATACGGGGTTCATAAAGATATAACTTTTTATTATTTAATATATAAAATTACATCTATTCAACCCGTGTAATACACGGGGTTCTAACCTAGTAGTCAATATTTTGAGGATTCTAACTTGTTATATATTTCATTAAAGATAAAAATTTTATATTTTTTTATCATTTAATCATGAAACAAAAGTAATATCCGATTAAAAATTTCTAAAATATTTAGGATTGAAACTTGTTATATATTTAGAATTACGGTCACGTACGTAGGTTAGCAGCTAGCTTTGTAAATATACATATGTATTTTTAATAATATGATATAATATGACATTACATGTCACATGGCAATTCTTCTAAGAACGTAATGAAACATATATAGGGATGTTCTTAGGATTCAAATTTGAACAATTGGAAAGCAAGCTACTTCTTCTCGTCTCTAAAAGCTAGTACTGTACAACTATTATTTTAATTTGGCATTGCTTCCCCAACTGATAATTGAAGTCACTTTCATAAACGCCATCTGTGACTTCATATTCCATTTATCCATATTTACAATTAGATGTATACGTGTGACCCATCCATACCCAGTTTCTCATATCACTAATACTTTTATTATATTATACATATTTTGTTTGTATGGTAAAACTAGATCTTAAGCCCTCCCACCAGCCGGCATTTTGGCGGAGGCGTAAACAGAGACGGATCTATAGGTATTCTAAGGGTTGTCCAGAATTTCTCTCAACTTTCTTGGCAAAAAAGAAAGGCGGATCTATCTCGTTCCCTTAAGCAAATATTGAGATACCCTTGAATTAAGTTGTATTACGTAAGGGTGTCCGGGGCACCAGCGGTAACCCCTTTCGGTGACCCAAGGCACCTAGCGGGAACACCGCCACCGTTGGTGCGGGGAGGGGGTGCGGGGAGGGGAATCGGGGAGAAGTCACCGCGTGAAGAGGGAGGAGATGGTGGGCCCATCTGTTATTTCAACCAATCAAAACATTTTCTTCTTTTTTTTTTTAATAAAAAAACAAGGGGAGTTAAGAGGGGAGTGGCGCCATCAAATTGGAGTGTTAGGGGAGTTTAAGAGAGGAGTTGACGTGGCATATGCTGAGTGGTGGTGCGTAAGAGAGGGGACTCCCCTCTTAGAGGGAGTGCCCCTCTCACCCTAAGTAGATGAAATAACAAAAGAAGAAAGGGCTTTTGGACGGCAGCCATGATACCGAAAGAAAAAAAATCAGAGAACTCATGATGAGTACATGAAGTTGACAACGTCATAACTCATAAAAACTTAAAAGACCTAAAATCTAGTTTGGCATGGTCTTTTTTAATACCAAGTCCATTGGAAAATCTTAATATTTTATTTCCATATATTACTAGAGGGAAGGCCCGTGCGATGCACGGCATGACCAACAGTTAGTGTCCTTCATTGTGTTGTGTGTTTAGGAAAAATGTTTATGTATGGATAAAAGATAATTAGCCAAAAGAGAATGTAAGAGAAGCCATACAAAACGTGATAAGAGTTTGTACCATAAGCTGGCCACACAAAATTTAAGACGTGCATAGCACAGGAAACTTGCCAAGTCTAAAAACATACATTACAGGGGAAAACTTAAAGGAGTTCATAAAGCCTCCATTTTTATTCAATAATGCACGAAATTTTCTGTTGCTAATGCATGACCATGCAGTCGACGTTCCCCTTAGCTACCCACAGAACCATCTGAATCAGAATCTTCATAATTAGGGCTGTGAAAAAAGAAGGGAAATGTTAGGCTGAACCTTAAATTGGACGATCTATATATTTCCATTATTTTGCACTAAAAACTTGAAAGAATGTAACTCCGTTCAAGTAAATTCCCATCTATGAATTACAGTTCAAACTCGTTGAAGATCAATTAATTCCATTTAGCTATTTGGCATGTAAAAATAAGGGGGAAAACATAATCTAACGATTTAACTTAAATATACAAACGAAATAAACATATCAAGTCGAAAAAGCACATATCAAAACCGGTGGTGTCATTGTAGTCATAAAGAAATAAACATGATGTTTGTAGCATATATTATTCAATTTTGAACATTTTCTAAAACACAATACAAATGGACAGGTAGTTACGTGGTTCATGGAATTTCGTAAGTCAAAAGTATATATAGAAACTTACATGTACTTGCTGACTGTTTCTTTGAGCTTAACCGGTGTTGGAATTGTCATCACCCCTTTACCCCATGGGAGTAGGAGTGGTAGATCCAACAGATTGACAGTTGGTTTCATCTGGTAGCACACGTTTGCAGTTGAAGCTCTCAAAGGCCCCATGATGGTAGTATGTGGATGTATCAACTTGGATGGTTCGGGTGGTGCCTATAAGTGAATGTAAGCAGTTTGGGAGCGTTGAGATGCTAACGTTAGAGGTCCGTATCATGACTGGTGTGAAGCTATCCTGGTTGCTTGCGGAAGAAACGGTGTAGATGTGCGAGAGACCCGATTCCACATTGAGTATAGACTGAGCAGTGGTGCTTGTTAGAAACTGTGCAGTGTCATCGAAGCACACGATGACCACATTAGCCGTGGAATCGACCACATCAAGTTGAAGATGGAACCTGTTGAAATATTTTTTTTATTCAGATGTGAAAATGTATAAAGACGTTTGCCAATGCACATAACTATAGAATACCAAAGACGAACCTTGCTCGGGGAAACATAACTGGGTTTTCACAGCCTTCACACCACATCTCCCCGTGATCATGCGATACACCTTTCATGCATTTTCCTCCTCCACACATAAGTCTGAACCACTCTTCGCTATTACGTACGCCTTTAATCACCACACGACAATTGAACTCAGCATTTTGAATGGATTAGAAGAAACACGTTTAATGTATGGATAATAATAATGCTGGGGGAAACATTCGAAATTATAGAAAGTGTTGATACCGTGTGTTTCTTATTTTCTCGACCATGGTTTAATATTTCTTCAACAGTCGCCAGACTTTCTGTACAGTTAGCAACAGCAGTAGTTTTCTTCATGTTTGCAGGTGTCTTTCGATATTCAGCCACAGGTTGTATAATGAAAGGTAGGATGCTTGAATATGGCTGTGTATTTATAGAGACATGATAAGTAGGCTCTTGGGATGACCTATGGCAGTTTTCATTTTAATGGAAGTTTAAATGCAAAGATGTTACAGGATCTGAATATGAGAATGTAAAGGTGCTCACACATCTAATTGCATTAATGATAACCAATAATAATAATTTGATGTTATGGAAGTTGAATATGAGGAGTCTATACATATATAAATCTATGTTATTAAATCTATATAAATCTATAAATCTATATCAGTCTATATAAATATCCCCTATATGCAGATAATATATATATATATATATATATATATACACGCACATATTTAGATATGCATACCAAGGGAAAACCAAGCTCATATGATCTATAACCGGCTAGAGCCACCAATGAAACTGCAGATAATTGTCTCATGAATCTGAAATCATAAAAACCGAAACATTTCCAACCAATTAAATTCTGAATGGTAAAAGATAGAATGTGTAACATGAGTCAAAACTAACCGTGTGATATTACGCCAAAGTCTACTAAAACGAAGCACAATTTGAAGAGTTGAATCAACAATAGCAGCAGCTCCTTGAGTCCCTCTCATAAACCTATCAATTTTCTATATAATCATCAACATGTGGGAGTCAATTGGATAATGGTCTCATGAATCTGAAATCATAAAAACCGAAACATTTCCAACCAATTAAATTCGGAATGGTAAAAGATAGGATGTGTAAGATGATTCAAAACTAACCGTGTGATATTACGCCAAAGTCTACTAAAACGAAGCACAATTTGAAGAGTTGAAGCAACAATAGCAGCAGCTCCTTGAGTCCCTCTCATAATCCTTTCAATTTTCTATATAATCATCAACATGTGGGAGTCAATTGGTTGTAATATTGAACGAAACACTATAAGTTTTATAAAAGGTTGATGCGCAAGTGTGTAACCACCTCTTGAGGTTCCACAGTGTCGCTATATTGACCAGCCAAAATGATTGAAACAGTAGTAGGCACAAAAGTGTATGACCCCCTCCCCCTACAAAACGACAGACGGCAACCGTGTCAAAATATGTGTTTGTGTCAATAGTAATAATTTGATGTTATGGAAGTTGAATATGAGGAGTCTATACATATATAAATCTACATTATTAAATCTATATAAATCTATAAATCTATATCAGTCTATATACATATCCCCTATATGAAGATAATATATATATATACACGCACACATTTAGATATGCATACCAAGGTAAAACCAAGCTCTTATGATCTATAACCGGTTAGAGCCACCAATGAAACTGCAGATAATGGTCTCATGAAGCTGAAATCATAAAAACAGAAACATTTCCAACCAATTAAATTCTGAATGGTAAAAGATAGAATGTGTAACATGATTCAAAACTAACCGTGTGATATTACGCCAAAGTCAACTAAAACGAAGCACAATTTGAAGAGTTGAAGCAACAATAGCAGCAGTTCCTTGAGTCCCTCTCATAATCCTCTCAATTTTCTATATAATCATCAACATGTGTGAGTCAATTGGATGTAATATTGAACGAAACACTATAAGTTTTATAAAAGGTTGATGTGCAAGTGTCTAACCACCTCTTGAGGTTCCACGGTGTCGCTATATTGACCAGCCAGAATGATTGAAACAGTAGTAGGCACGAAAGTGTATGACACCCCCCCACAAAACGACAGATGGCAACCGTGTCCAAATATGTGTTTGTGTCAATGTGTTCAAACCAGCAACAAACAATAGTTTTTGAATCATCGTTGCTTTTTCAGCCTAAAATAGACAAATAAACCAACCATCCCATGTCTCTGAATAAAATTAAGGAAAAACTAAGAAATATCAAAGAATATGAGTTTTCAAAATTTAGTGGAAACTGTAAACACTTACATTCCCACCACTTGTGGCACAGAAGTAGCTGTCGCATTGTCGTTATTGGCAGACTATGTGGATAGCTGGTTGTCAGCTGTTGTGTTTGTAACGGAGCAAACAAAAACTGGGTTTAGGGCATGCATTAGTTATTATGTTGGATTAACGGCGATAAAGGTGATAAAAGTTTCTTGGCATAATCTGTGGCAATCCAATCTCAACACATTTAGCAACCTACAGAACATTAAGGAAGCATATAAAACTAATTTTTTTAGGCATAATTAGCAGCAATCTATATACATATCCCCTATATGCAGATAATATATATATATACACGCACATATTTATATATGCATACTAAGGGCAAATCAAACTCATACAATCCAATCTCAACACATTTAGCAACTTTGAGGATCAACGATGTCGCTATATTGACCAGCCAAAATGATTGAAATAGTAGTGGGCACGAAAGTGTATGACCCCCCCCCCCCAACGACAGCTGGCAACCGTGTCCCAAGATGCGTTTGTGTAAATGTGTTCAAACCAGCAACAAACAATAGTCTTTGAATCATCGGTGCCTTTTCTTCCTAAAATATACAAATAAACCAATCAGCACATGTATCGGAATAAAATCAACAAACAAAAAACCAAGAAATAAAAAAGACTATGAGTTTTCAAAATTTAGTGAAAGATATAAAGACTTACATTCCCACCACCCGTGGCACATAAATAGCTGTTGCGTTGGCGTTACTGGCAGAATATGGGGATACTTGGTCGTCGGAGGGTAGATGCATAATACTCAACGTGGTACGTATATAGCTGTTGTGTTTGGGACGGAACAAACAAAAAAAATGGGTTTAGGGCATGCATCAGTTATTATGTTGGATTAACAGCGATAAAGGCGATAAAAGTTTCTTGGTAGTCCAAAAATATACAGTACGACAAGTATTGTTTATTGTGTCTGATCTGATGTCGCCAAATTGTTAAACGTTTCTTTGTAAACGATGTTTCTGGTATGGTTTTTCATGCTACCGTTGCCATCCCCGACGATGACAATCTTTAAACCTTCAGGTGTCATAACCCTTGAAAGCGCGACATAAAGCTGACCATGGCTAAACACAGGTCGGGGCAAATACAGACCAACAACTTTTAATGATTGGCCTTGACTTTTATTAATGGTCATTGCATAGCATGGTTTCACTGGGAACTGGAGTCTTTTCATAATAAATGGCCATTTTGATTTCGTGGATGAAAGGGTTATCCTCGGTATTAATGCAGTATCTCCACGATTAGACCCAGTAAGTATCCTAGCCTTGATAACAAATTTCCCAAGGTCTGTGATAATAAGGCGGGTGCCATTACATAATCCTTGCGAGGGGTTCACATTTCTTAAAAGCATGATAGGGAGGCCTTCTTTTAAATGCAAAGCGTGCGGTGGCATACCTGACAATGTCAAATAATTAAAGAATTTAACTGGACACAATTTTTTTTGTCTGTAACTAATATTTTAGTGCCGGGGGTTGGGGGGTGGGGGTACCTGGGAATGTCAAAGAGTTTAGGAATTCAGCCGGATAGAGTTGTTCCTGTTCTAATACATCTGTGGATGCGCGGCATATCTCGTCAGAACTCTTGTAGGTCTTTGTGGTCCGCCTCAATCGTGCAAACATGTAATCATTGATTTCGTCCGCGTCTATATTACGCGGGGTTAGTATTGCTCTTTCACACAAAAAATCGTCATCGACCTGCCTTTCTGTTAACGACGGGAAGACAGCGTTAACAATCGATTCCACAGGAAGGCCACAACTATCAACGATGAACCTGGTGGGTATCTCGATCCAGGTTGGCTCATCTTCACCTTCTTTGGCTTTTGAAGGAACGATTCCATCGCCGATTTCTAACAACCATTTGTTGAAACGTTGCCTATCCATGTCTAGCACACCTGTTGAGGTGTATTCGTTGACACGCATACTACGGTGGAGTCTGAAGAGTTCACAACTTTTCCACAGATACAATTTATTTATGCATGCCTGAACAACATCTTCTCTTTTTCCCTTTGGGATGACGGGAAGGATTTGTCTGAAATCACCACCAAGAAAAACAGGCATGCCACCAAACACGCGTTCCCTGTTTGCGTAGGTAGGAAACCCCAAGATATCTCTAAGTGTTTTATCAAGTGCTTCAAAAGCATATTTTTGCATCATTGGTGCTTCGTCCCAGATGATTAACCTTACCTCTTGTAACAGGTGTGCCACCTGGGTATTTTGTTTGATGGCACACGTGCTATTGTGAAGTAATTCTAAAGGGATAGCGAAGCGGCTATGAGCTGTCCGACCACCGGGTAATAGAAGGGACGCGATACCTGACGTGCGGAGATAGGTAAAGTGAGTAAAAATGGAGTTGCGTACGCGACCACATACATTATGTATCACGAGAATAATAATACAACATTACAGAATTATTTTTTTACCTGAAGATGCAACCGCAAGGGCAATCATGCCCATAGATCTTAAGCGTGACAGAATGGCTTTGTACAGGAACGTCTTGCCTGTCCCACCCGGACCATACACGAAATAGAACCCGCCTTTTCGGGTGGTAACAGAATCAATGACTGTGTCGTATATGACCGTTTGTTCCGTGTTCAGTGATGCATATAATCGATCGTGTTCGTCTGTCAACTTTTTTTTATTGTAACTCAACTCTTCCCTGATTAGACGATTATCCATCTTATCGAGGAGCGACGTATCCGGTTGTGGCATATCTGTGAAATCCGCCAACAATTTTCCATTTTTCTCCAATAGTTCATTTAGTTCAATCAGGCAGTAGTTCTTAAGTTGGTCGTCTGATAAATGTAACCCTGGGAACATGAAGAGCCTACGTTTCAGGTACAAAATATCATCAGATAGTATCTCCCAATTTTGTGCCCACAGTTGCGCCGGGCGATTCACTTCGCAAAACAACAACATGGTAACAAACAATTCCCGTAGTTGGGAACCGGACGCCCATAATTTAGCCTCTGATAGGGCGTCATTCCACTCCTTGTCATCATTAAGCAAGCCATACGCATAGCAGGCTTCTTTAAACGTTGCATATACGACTCCGTCGACCGTTTTTATTTCTTCGAAACTTCGAGGCCCTCTCACAATTCCCAACAACATCCTTAGATAATACTTTGGCCCAGCTGCTGGATTGCAATACACAATCCGCCCAATGGCTGTCCGCTCCAACCGCGTTTTCCATACCTTGTTATCCTCTTGCCACACATACCTTGTTGGTATCTCGGCGTACGTTAACTCCCTCGCCGCTTCATCTCTGTTGTTTAGCGCAAACCATTGGGTGAACATTGTGTCTCGTATCCCGTCCCGGTTTAACAGGGCCGGCAAGCTGTCCGAATCACGTAACGTGAGCAGATGTTGATTAGGTGTATGGAACGTTAGCTTCATGACGGATGGGAATGATTAATGTATAGGAAATGCAAGCATTCTCCACACAGCGTCACATGGCGATAAGTACCGGCAATCCAGATAGTTTTTAATCTCATCGACCTTAACAATCTGTTGTGTACGCTTTTCACCATTATTGCCAATGTTTTCCTGAACAACCATTGTAGCCTTGTCTGGCCCCTTGTTTAAGTATTTAAACAGGTATTTTATCGCTCGGGACTGGTTGCACCATTCAACATTGATGTGCGATTCGTACTTTAAGAAGATATAGCGGTTGTATGGGACGACAAACCTGTTGTCAAGCTTCGTTTTGCCCTTCTTAAAGAAGATCTTGGTATCTCGTCGTCGATAAACTGGGTAACCGTCTTCGTCAATTGTTGTTTCTCGGTAAAATGGTTTCGGAAAGTGTTTCATGCATTTTCCATCTGTTGTACACGGAGCACTGCGCGCATCATTCCCACATGGGCCGTGCAACATGTAATCTATTACAGCCTTATAGCCGGATGGATCGTCAATTTTCAATGGGATCTCTGCTGAAATCAAATCATCTATACCAGCTGGCGTGCGAGACGCGGCAGAATGTTCAAGCCATAGCAAAAGGTGCGCGTGCGATAGGCCTCGTTTTTGAAACTAAATTGTATAAACAACTGTATATAACCAAGGGGACAAAGATTCAAGTCAGCGAGGGGAAAAGGGGAAAATTAGAAAGTTAAAAAAGGTTAGTATTTGTGGGAGAATTGATAGCAAAAGAAAGAGGCGAGGCATTACAAACTTTACCTGCTTTGCAGCTGCCAAAGATTTGTTTCTTCCTAATATCTTCAATCAAGAAGGTCAGCTTTAGCTTAAAAACACGTGATACAACATCTGCACGGTCATGAGACTTTTGGCCTGGTATGAGAGACACCATGTCTTCGATTTCAAGCCATTTTGGGTTAGCTGTAAACGTTACAAACAGGTCGGGGTTCCCAAAAGCACGGCACAGAGCCATGGCGTCTTGGTAATTTTGGATCATATATCTTGGACTGCCCGTAAAAGTTGCCAGCAAAACTATACGTTGCCCGATAGCCTCAGCATTTGTATCCCCACGCGTCACAGCGTCACAAACATTATGATAGAGCTCAACGCGCAGTTCATTTTGGTTATTCCTCATCCAGCGCAACCTTTGTTCTTCGATAGCTGCGTATGAGTCAACCAAATACTGTTGGAATAAACGACCGCCTCTTAACAGGGTGGTGCCTTCGTTATTGCGATAATGGATTCTGTAGCAGTAGTATTCCCGCATTGTGACACATTGTCGTTTAGTCGCACGACGTCCGGTGTTGTCATGGTAGTGTATTCGCTCGTGGAACCCGGTCTCTCCGTACGGAAACAACAACGGATACTGCAAAGGCATGTAAAGCTGATGTAATTCTGATATGCGTTGAAGCGCGCCGTGCTTTGTGCTGACGATAACATCACGTGGTTCGTGTTGTCCCCAAAGTCGTTTGTGATAAGAACAGCAACTTCAGACACATTAGGGCGATTGTACTGTGGATTGTTTATTATTTGGCCTAGTAAGCGTAGTTGACAATTGTTGCTTTCATTTTGAGTGCACCAGTCGCGTGCCATGCGGAAGGCGGTAGCCAAAGGACTGTGGGTGTCTAACATTCTGATGAGGGATGCAACAATTGCTTCATCACATGTGTCGTGACAATGGGTCTGGCCAAACAAAGCAGTTATATGGTTTTTAACTTCGTTTTACGTGTCGTAGAAATACAACTGAGCATATCTGGGTTGTTCACCTTCAACTGGCAACATGGCGCCTATTCGGTGGTAGTTCTGACCACTTATTCGGAAGGTCTATAGGCTTCGACCACTGTTTATAGCATGATCAATCTTTCCCCCAAATGATGTGAAACAGAACATGCTATTGTAAACTCTAATATGTTCTCTGAATCTAAGTGTCTCCGGGTCGTTATAATCAAGTAATGATCTTAATGGTTCAGGAGGATCAAGAAGGCGAGCAAGCAAAACCTTGCCATCCTGGCAGCACGAAGAGAAAGTCGCCCCATCAGACGACTTTGTATTGTTATTCCTCTCTTCATACCACATGATCGCTGCATAATTATGGCACGTGAAGGTTGGACGGCCAAGGGTCTGGTACCTAACATGCGCACCTATGATATTTGTAACAGGTAAACTTAGCACAACGCACGGATTGAGAGTAGCGTATCAAACAGCATAGTAAAGCCAGATGCAAAAGGGAGCAAAACGTGCATGGCAAGAAATAGGGCTGGAAAATACCTGTTGATGCAAACCCGGCCCTACGTGGGGTGCGGACACGAACACCTGGTAACATATTAAAATATGGCAATGTTATTCCTACGTTGCATGATAGACGGGTCGAAGGATAGTCGGGTACAGGGTAGTGATGGAGATTTACCTTCTGTTTTTTTAGGCCGAGAAGGGCGCAGGCGCGATGGGCCCGCTACGTTTTGATGAGAATTCCGTGTAGTGCAGGAAATATTGTCTGTAAAAACGTAATAGTTACGGAAATGATAAAAGGATAGTAGTAAACATCGTAGATAACGTTGCAGACCTTGGGCAGATACGGAGGGAGAATATGTTGTTGGTGTTTTTACCTGTAACATATGTTTAAAGAACAACTATTATGTAGGGCTCGTAGCGGGATGAGGGATAATGTAAGCGTGCAATCCAGAAAGTATGAATAGGCGTACTACGTCCCAGAGGGACGTTCATGAGGAAATATGGGGACGACCTTTTATTGATTCTCTTGTGCGCACTTTAGCGGCAGTACCAGTGGTCACTGCAACAGTTGGCGGTTGTATTTGAGTGCAACCTGCAAAAGGCACAAAACATGCAGATAGAATTAATGCAACATAGTAGGTAGAAAACGTATAAATAACTAACTAAGAAAGTAAATTCCAATCCATTGTGTGCGGCTTGACAGCAACGGCATCAAAATTGGAGTGCCTAAACTGTTTGCAGCCTAGTTAGAGTTGTAATTTGTGCGTGCACGCATGTCGGTAAGCGGACATTATGGCTAAAAGGTTCCGTTTTCACGAACAGTATAACTAACCTGCGTTGGGTCAGCAGAGGAAGTAGATGCATCTATGGTAGTTAGGGTAGGCCCACAGTATGTCACGACCTTCCCACCAAGACCCACATAATTACGACTTTGTATATGGATAGAATGTTTGCTACCCACGATGCTAGCATCGCTGCAGCTGTTAATCAATGTAAGGCCAAAATAGGAGGTTCCCAACTAAATTAAAGGGGAAATTTTAGAGGGTAGCAGTCAGACCCGCTATGCTATATGGAACAGACTGTTGGGCTATCAAGAAGACACAAGTGCGCAAGATGGAGGTAGCAGAGATGAGGATGCTGAGGTGGATGTGTGGACACACGAGGTTAGAGCGGATAAGAAATGAGGTTTTTAGGGAAAGATTAGGAGTGGCTAGTATATCGGAGAAGATTAAGGAGGGGAGATTGAGATGGTTTGGGCATGTGAAGCGGAGGGATACGACGGCACCAGTTAGAGTAGTGGAAACTCTTACTGTCGAGGGGAGGAGAGGAAGAGGCAGACCCAAACTGACATGGGATGAGCAGATTAGGCATGATTTAGTAGAGTTGCATCTTTCCGAGGACATGGTCCAAGATAGGACTGCGTGGAGGCATAGGATTAGGGTTAAGGATTTCTAGAAGATACTACAGTAAGGTCTTAGGTGTATTTTAAGGAGGTAAGTTTTTCCTAGTCTTTAAGGGACTTTTCCGGTGATTGCCTTCTTGTGTTTATGCCCAAATGATGTTGTATGCATGCTATTATACATGATTTACATTATATTGTGTTAACTCGGATCAATTTCTTGGTATGGGGACTTCTTATTTGTATATTCTTTTACTTGGTGTGTTGGTTTGTTGTGCGTTTTCGAGCCGCGGGTCTCTCTGGAAGCAGCCTCTCTATCCCTATGGATAGAGGCAAGGTCTGCCTACATCCCACCCTCCCCAGACCCTATAAGTAGCTTTGTTATTTGTGGGATTTACTGGGTATGGTTGTTGTTGTTGTTGTTGTATCTTTCCGTCAGACAACGTATGGGAACAACGGCGGGCATGTATCGAATTACTAACCACATCAGGAGCAGTAGGCCATAACCTGCAAACCTCGTCTTTTATGAGGGAACAGGAAGGGTTAGAATTTAGTATTTAAAACTCCATATGCGGGGTCGGGGGTAACACTGCAATTAAAAGTTTCATACCTCTGTTTGTTCCAGCCTGTTCAAGCAGTTTTAGCCCACAAACGTATTGGATCAACCCGTTAGGCAAAACACGTGAATATGCATGAAAGGCGAAAGAGGCTTCGAGCATCACAAAGGGGCGGACAGCCAGCTGTATGTTGCATACAATGTTACATAATACATCGTCCAAAATGAAGCATTCATACATGTCCCCGCGGGGGGGGGGGGGGGTAAAACAAAGCAAGTTGCTGTGAAGGAAAAGGCACAACATCTACGGCAAAATAATTCTTAAAGAATGCATGATAAAGCTGGTTTAAATATTATATATATTATTGGCGACGCGCCTGTTTTTTTACCAAAATAACATATACAGGCACAGTCGGACGGAAAAGTTCGTATGTGGTAAGGTATTTGTTTAGCACAAGTCATAATTTGCTTATTTCGTTGTTGTTTGTAATGCAGACTTCCACGTAAGTGCTCACGAAGGTTGTATAATGACACGGTCATCGCTTGTATATTTGCATTCATCTATATGATTTATTCAACATCTTAGATAAAAATTCATGTAAGTCTTATATGATTCCAAAACTTATTTTACGTTGTTCATTGGTATTATTCTATTGGAGTATGCATGATTCCGAACAAACATTTATAGAACCCTTTTACAGTGATTGGAAGTTATATGTGACTTTAAAGACGTAACAAAAGGGTTGGGTAAACGTATTTGGAAGCGTATGTTCCGAGGTGGCATATTATGATCCTATTTGGACTATACCATCGCTTTTCAGGCGGAGTATCTTTATACTTTGTAAATACGTGGCTGAATTGTTTTAATAAATCCAGAGAGACTGGTAAGGCGAGAAAATTACATATATTGCACAATAGTAAAACATCACAGTTTTGGTGTGGGCACAAGTCATATATGTTGCCACATTATTTGAATCCATAAAAGAAAAAGTCACAAGAGCGCAAACACTTGAAGAAAATGAGAAATGACCACCGCCATATCAGTGAGAGCCCTTCTTAGCATCCCCACTATTGTCTACCAAACCGGTAACATACACACGGTCAACGGACACCCCCTCATCATCGTCATCCGATTCTTCAACGTAGCTGCAAAGAAAGATAGGAATGTATGTATTGGCGCAAAGTTCCAACATGTAAACATTCGAAACAGGGGACAATTGGTAGGTGTAACTTACAGCTTTCTAAGTTTGCGTCCAGTTCCGGGTGTCGGAGGCGGGAGGTTCGAACCACGCTTTGGGGAGTCAGATGGTATGGCACCCAAATCCGACGTGACAACCTTAACGCTCCCATCTGTATCATCCAAACCAGGGCCAACAATCTTCGTGCAATTGAAGCTCTCATATTCTCCATAACGGTAGTATGTGTGGCTCTTTATCTCAAAAGTGTATTTTGTTCCAAAAAGGGATTCGAGGGCGGAGGGTAGTATGGGAGCATCTATAGAAGTATCCTGCATACCAAATAAAAACCACAAAAGTTATCGTAGCAATTTCACATATGCTTCAAAACCACCTTGTAATGAGTAGTGCGCATACATTCAGTTGTTCCTCTACCAAGGATTTTGCGGTCCTCTTGACCAACTGCTCAGCAACTTCATCAAAGAGCGTGACAACGGTGCTCATCGTTCCATCAGTTACATCCGCTTGAATCCGAAACCTAGCAGGGTAGAGTAGATCAATAATAATGGTACTACGGGGCCAAAATTGTTTGGTGGTGAAGGTAGAAGGGCACCAAATTACCCTGGACAACAAAGAATCATATGGGAAGGGGAACAAAGTCTTGAAGTTGTGCATGAGATGTTGAAGTGTATACCTAGTCCTTGGATAGTCAACCTTCGATTTGCACGCCTTGCAAATGAAGTAACCGCTCTCTCTTGTTAGTCCCTTACGACACTGGGTCCCGGAACACGCGAAAAGATACCAGCTGTTCTTGGTTCTAATAGACGTAATCTCTACATCGTTCCGGAAAAGGATGGCCTACAACGAACAAAACACAGGTAGGCACATAGACAGGTTGTGTCGGGGAGGGTAATCCCTATTTCCATACATTTGGTAGATTAGGCATTTCTATTTAGCAGTGGATTAATAAAAAATAAAGAACCCTAGATGTTTTTTGTGGTTTTTTTTTGTGATCAAAAGTTGAAGAAATGAGATTGGTATGAACCCAACGGTGGTGGGTCACAGTGGTGGTGTGGTGGCGCCGGCGGTAGCGGTGGTGGTGAATCTTGGAATTTAAAGCATATGCTAATTATGTTCTTGTTTGTTTTATACAGAATAATGTTTGTCTGCACATACTCTGGGCACTGGTCATCTTCTGATGTTTTAATCTAAGAATGGCGAAGATGGAATGATTTATTCATTAACTTATACTAACTTTTAAAAATAATAAAAGATTTAAAAAAACAAAACAGGATATGAGAGTTTATTAAATTATATTCAATAAAATCTAGTATGCACGAATGGCTTTAATGCAGAGTGTGCGTAGCAGTTCAGTACTTATTCCCCCGACCAACCCAAGCAAGGACCACCAGGTTGCCGTTACCATCACAACAACGTACCCTTTTCTCAAATATATAGTTCTGAACCTAGGAAAAAGGTCCTGTTTGATTTAATTTGTAACTATCAACCAATCATTAGGGTGGTTTAAAGCTCATAAAGTTGATTAATCATTTCTTTTAGTTTCTTGGTAGCTGCCAAAGACAGTTTTTGTTAGAAAAGGGTTTGAGTAGTGCGTTGGGTAAAATACTGGTTTACTGGTTGAATCGGTATAAGGGAAGAGACGAATGCAAACAGTCAGTTGGGATGAATACCTTTTTTTTGGATTTGTCAGCACGAACTCTGTCCACAAGCTCTTGTAGGGTACCAACACTTACCACTTCCTCGGTGACTGGATCGCTAGTATCTCCAATAGCAACACAGCTAGGAAGCATAGTTTCATATTCAGCCAGAGCAATAAACGTATAAAAAATAGATAATTAAAGTGTGTGTGACAAAGGCTGTAACAGTACCTGACAGACGACTTAAAAGTTTGTAGTGCGGGAACCTAGGAGGAATCAATGAGCATAGTTGACGATGAACTGGACAAACCAAGGACACCTGCATTATCTTAAGTTAGGTGAAGATTTTTTAAGTAGTACGCATCATAATTTACGCGTCGGAAAACAATCGTACCCAGGTAAAATTTTGCACTCATGGAAGTCAGGATTAGACAATAGACAGCCGGGTTTTCGTCCTTCTTCTTAATCATAACATCACCCAGATCACCCCACAGCGTCACTCTAACCCGGCGATTGCTGTGAGAATTTAAAAAAGGTCAAAAAATTTAAAGGGGTAGGTTAGGGAAAAAGAAAGACCAAACAGGCAATAAGGAGGAGGTACCTACCGTTCGTTGGTTAGATTGAACTCAACCGCGCGAGCACCCGATGATTTCACAGACTGCGGCCCCACCTCAGTAACATATCCGATAACATCTGCAGTGCAACAAAAATTAGTCTGAATTATAAATGTGTCCAACAGCCTAACTGAGGCAAATTTGAGCCAAATTCAACTGAGTAAACTAATTTATTCGGTTTAGTTCGCTGATCGAACCAGTTATTGTATGGTTTATTCGTTTTCATTCAGTTTGGTTATCCGAATATGCAAGGTTTGTGGAACCCGGATTCTGAATTTATATTAGAATACGACTAGGGGCTGAATTAAAAACCGGATTCACCATTCGTTCGGTTATTTCTCGTACGGACATGTTTTTGGTTTTTGGCTTTTCTGTTTCAATGATTTGTGTGCATGTGAATTTTTACCTAGAAGAATAACGTTTAAATGTTCCAACTCCTAAGAGAATTTCTAATGCATTCGAAGGTTGAAGGAGAAACAACGTATCACGACAGAGTAGCTGCTATTCTACACCAGATAGTCATCAGTCTTTGTAGATTCGTAAAGCAAAATGGTTCTTACGTTTAAATATTCCAACCAGTTTGGCCCATTACTTGGCCCGTTTACTATGCACATGTTTTACATTTAGTTAGTAGTTGTAACACCTCGAAAATTTACGTCCAATAATGCATTGACACGTGTCATAAGCTTTACATATGCGAAAACATACTTTAGAGGGACTAAAGTTGACAAACAGTGAAAACTATGGAACGTAAGGGTTCAAAGTGTCAACAATGGATAAATAGACTCTATGATAACCCTACATAATGTTTATAACCCTAAACGGATAGATCATGGATCATACGAAGCGGAAAATGCACGAAAGTGAGTAATTACAAACTACAGGGACTAAAAGTGTCAACATGTTGAATTTATACCTCTGAGTGATCTTTTGGCAGCCCCGAAGCTTTGTAATGCTAAAATATACTCACAAGATCATGTGATAAAAATTTCATGAAATTTCGTGAACGTATGAGAAAGTTATGATTAAAACCGTATACGAAAGGTTAAATACGTTATCGTGATTTTCGTGACTTTTCGGGTGAGCGCAAAGTGAACCGAGAACTTTGCCATGTTTATAAAATTCTCAAGGTTCATAAAAATCAGATTTCAAGGGTTTAGAGTGCAAATAAATGGTTTAAACACGTAACATAAGAGCAGGGACTGAATTGTAATTATCAAAAACCTGCTGAACAGGTCACCACACCGTCGCGCTGCGCGACAGAGTCCTCGCGCTACGCGAGCGACTGCCCAGCGACAAAAGTCGCGAACAGCTGCCAGTTCTGACTGTTTTCGACTTGTATCCAGCTGTGTTCGACTCAGGCACTTGACCAATCAACTTTCATGCAATCTGAGACCTCTGGACACTTCCTATAACATCCATAAACAACTGATACAGCCATAAAATCAGATCAAACTCTCTTAAAGATCACCAAAGTTGCAAAACACTCAAACACTTGAACTTCAAAAAATTCACAAAACGATTCTGGAGCATTTCTGAACATCAAGGCTGCTTCCTAGTGATATCTAAGCTCTATTAGGACTATTGTAAGTGTTCAAATCCTTTGCAAATCCGTTCTAGCTTAGTGTTCTTACTAAAAGTCAAACATATCGTAAATATAGTTTGACTTTACGATTAAGAGAAATGTGCTCAGTATTTTCTCAAATTAAAAGTACCCATACGTGGGTGTTTATGAGTATAACAAACCCCTAAAAGGGTATGTTCAGATTCACACTCTAAGCATGCTAATTGTCGAGTCAAAGTTCTTCATAAAAAGTCAACAAAATGAGTTTTTGCAAAAATAAGCATAATCAGTAATGTAGGCTACATGCAACCTGTTTGATCATCAAAATAACTTTGTAAATAATGTAAGAACATGTTTCTTCATGATCAACTCGACAATTTTCTGTATTTCACCCGAATCGGAACCGAAAGTCTCATAAATGGACTTTTTCTTTGACTATCGGTTCTGATCCGTACATGCATGTTAAGATCTGCACTAGAGCATATTTTAGACCAACTTTCATATATGTATAACTTTCTGGAATTTTTACATCTTGAGTCTATGCTTAACCGATTCATATGCGTGTTTCCGATTATGCTTAAAAGTTGACTATTTTGCCCTTTTTGATATAAAACGTGATTTTTGGAAAAGTGAAAGAGTAGAAATCTTTATTATTAATTTATAAACTTGCACCGAAAATTTGAGATCAGTTGGTGGTCCAGATTTTGAGTTATGGCCGATAGCGTAAAACTATATCTTTATGTTAAATAAACGGCGCATTTAGCGTATAACCTATTTCAGGCCACTTTTCGATATAAAACTTTTTACCCACTAATGTTATATAATATTCTGGGATTTTTGAAGATTTTTATTTAATTTTTGGCTGATCGGATCATACGTCGCTAAGTCGATTCGGTTAATGCCGGTTTTGACCGTTTAAGCCATAAAATGAGTTTTATACATTCTTTTGACCCCAAACCTTTTTCTACTGATTTTATTTGTTAAATAAATTATTTTGGGCATTCTGGAAATATAAAAATCTCAGCCTTCTTTTAAAAACCCGGAAACGGCTCTAATTCGCATTTTTAGCGTTTTTAACGCATTGTAAGCGTTATACTCATATTAAACATATAAGACTCATACCTACTGATGTATTTAGCATATTTTCATATAATAACAGTAAGTATAAGATTTTGAACTCAGATTTCCAGTTTTGACGTTTTTAGCCCTTGTGAAATTACTAAAATACCCCTACGGTGCATAGTTTGATTTTAAATGATAAGTTTTGTCTACGGGTCATACCCTACTGTTATAACATGACAAATTAAGTATATTTACTGTATAATTCAGACCCGTAACTCAGATTTCCAAATTGACTCTTTTATAATCTTTTAAATGACCAAAATGCCCTTATGAGGCGTAAATTGAGTTTAAATCCATTCGGGGCATAATAGAACATAACTTGCTGATATTATATCATATTTAAAGCATATTATCTCAGGGAACTTGCATATGACTCCCATGGTCGCCCGTAACGCACTTTTCGCGTTCGGTTCGGTTTATGTAACTAGTTTACATAAATTGGCCGAAACGGGTCAAACATTATCATTTTTGTCTCAAAATCCAGAATGTGTTTAGTAAACCCATATTATACAAGTCTTCAAACTTGTCGGGTCAAATTCACATTCCATCCGGTCTTCGCTTAATCGTGCATGAACCGTATCGTCATTTAAACTAACCGGTCTAGGCTTAGGCTTAAATAAAGACCCGTTAGAAATCTAATAGGTTATTATAAACCTTTGTTCCAGATTAGGAGCACCAGTAAAAGATACTTGCATTTTCTTGATTGTGATTGATACTATACGCAGGTAAATACTCTTTGACTTATTTTCCCTATACGGGCTTGGGTTACGGTATATAATATACCGCTTGATCGAGCGTCAAATCCTACATCCTTGGGTGTTTAGTTTGAATAGTTTGTTCGGCTCGTTTAAACAGTCTTGCTTACTTTAAGCCTTTAGGGGGTTAATGACCATGTCCCGGATATCCTTGGCATCATCTTACGAGATGGCCACGACCAGAGCACGGGGTGTAGGCGTACACCCGTCAGTGTATAACTCATTTATGTGGTGTGTCTATTGATCTTTAACCCGGACAAGATCCGGGCTACTGAACGCAAGTAACATGTAATTCGTTCACATGATTATAATATTAAATAATTGACCCAAGTTAATTAAAATGTTTTGTGCCTTGTGCATTTAAATCAATTTTCAACCTTTTTAAAATGAGTCAGTTGAATTGTATTTACCAGTGTAAACTGACGTATTTTTCCCAAAAAGATTAAGTGCAGGTACTACACGTAATAGGCTGGCAGGCTTCTAGAGCGTCCACAATAAGTCACGCAGCTTGGACTACAAATAAACTGTTGAACAATATCTTATTTTGTTTTTGATCCGCCTGTGGATCCGTTTCAACTACTCGTGATATTTATTATTACATTTTATTTAAAGTTGAAACGAATCTATCTTTTGCTTCCGCTGTGCATTATTATATTGTGTTGTTTGTCTATGATGATACCAACGACGTCACGATACCCCCACCGGGCCCACCGGTGACACGTGGAAATTAGGGGTGTGACAGGTTGGTATCAGAGCCAACTCTGAGTGAATTAAACACTAGTCTGTTGTGTTTAATCTCAGTTACACAATTGCACGTTCCTTGATTCTGAGTCTAGACTTAACATAGGAACACTCTTGTCCCTATTCGGAGGATTATTGCTTTTAATTTTATATTTTTTTTATATCGCCAAACAAGAAGCTGTAATGGAAATTCTCCCCATTTGAAGCCTAGGAAAAGGCCGAGCTTCGTGTTGCGACTAGGATTAACGTACGAGCAAGGAGAGGACATTCAGAACTGAATTAAAGAAGAAACTCCTTTTGTTGAAGTTCGTTTCCTTAATAAGTCCTTATAAGGGCATTTTTATTTTTTCAGTCCCATTTGAGGACAACATCATTTCTTTTAAGTCCCTTTTAGGGCAATTCAGTATTTTATTGGAATGCTTTATCAAAAATTTCATTTGTTCAATATATATGAATATAATATATGAAATAAATTAAAATAACATTCCTCTTATAAGATCTACCATTATAATAAAATGGCAAAATCTAAAAGGACAAGACCTAGCCTCGTGTCATATTAAGACCCGGCCAAGATGGCAGTTCCTCAATTTAGATTTAGATTCTTATTAACATTTCAATTTAAAATTTGTTCTGCGTAAATTATAAATAAGAATCTTAAGAGTGAAACCTAGCCTTCGGGTCATCATAAGGCCGGGCCATGATGGTAAGACTTGTTTAAAAGATTCAGATCCCTGTTAACATCTGAGAACATGTTAACATTCATGGCAAACGTGACTCATTAAACATCACACACGTCATTTTTATATACGGATTCTTTAAAAGATCCCTAACCCAACTTAATGATCTCTGAATCATGGGTTTAGATCATCAATTAAAATGTTCATATTTTGACCATACGTTGGTAATATAATGCCTACGGGCCTTGCCCATTTCTGCATGAGCCAACAGACGCTGACATTGTAATCTTTATGATTCCTTGTCTAAGGTGGTGAGCTATGCTCAAGCCTATTAGTCTATATGATCAATGCGATCATGACTAATATAATATAACATCCTAGTGATGTTATGCCTACGGGCTATACTTTATAATAATGTCAATACGACAATGACAGTTGTAACCATTATGGTTCCTGCCTAAGGTGGAGGGGGCTATGCCTAAGCCTCATAGTCAATATGATCAATACTATCATGACTACTATCATCAGTGTGATGATTATTATTTTCTAAAAACATCGTTTTGTAATCGATTTTCCTACGGGCCATATTGTATCGTCAAATTATAACAACGACAGTGGTAGCAATGACTCCCCGTCCGAAAAAGGGTAATGAACTTTGATTCAACCCTAAATGCCTCGATTCTCTGAAACCATGGCTTATAAACTTGTCTACGCAACTAGGCCATTCGTGCTATTATTAAATTGTAAATTTGGATTTATGATAAAACCCTGAAAATAAATAAATATCATACTTTCCTACCAGTATTAAAGGTACGACCTAGCCTATGTGTCATTCCAGACGATGCCAAGATGGTAGAACCTATCCAAAGGATCTAAATCCTTGTAACATTGTAGACGTGTTAACACTCCCGACAACAGTGATGCGATAAAATCACGCTTGTCATCTTTATATTAGGGAGATTTTCCAAACCCCTTATTTAGCCTAAATGATCAATGGGGATTAAGGCTAATAAACGTCGAACATGATGTACACATCTAAACATCCACTTGGGATGTATACCTACGGGCAAAGATGCATACATGAAAAAGATAGTTTTATTTCATAACTTCTTGTCAATACAATGAATTATGAAATTTTCCGATCCAAAGGAATCATTGATTATGTTTTAAAATTTCCCTAGTGACAAGGAATCTGTGCCATCGAAAAGTCCTTTGGAACAAGCCATTGTGCTATATAAGATGTCAGTATGACATGGACAGTCGTGACTTATGTCCCCTGTCTAGTAAATATGAAGGATTATATTCCGATTAAACGCTAAAGATGGTTTATTTAAAAACTTAGGCAAAAACATAATCAAATAAATTAAATACTATCTACTGGCCCATATGGTTCATTCGCACCATGGCTACTTAATTATCAAGTTCGACAATTCGCTATATAATTAAACCAATTTGTTATTTCTTGGTTTGTAGCCTTCAAAGATTCACCATGGCTGACTCCTCTGAAGCTCACAATCGCCTAGTTGATCAGAATGATGATGCAAGACTGAACTTAACAAGCACCGAGTTACAGGCTATGATAGATACAGCCGTAAACAACGCTGTGGACTGTGTGTTGAAGAATCATAAGCGAAAGTGCAATAATACCCCAATTCAAGGTTGTAAAAAGGGTAAGACCGGTTCGAACTATAACCAGTCCAAACCGAAGGAGGCAAAACCCAAATGTAAAACTTGTAAGAAGAACCATTTTGGGAAGTGCCGATTGGAGTCGAAATCCCAGTCTCACATGAGACCTTGTGGGATTTGTAGCAAGAAGGGGCACAAGACCTTGGAGTGCCAAGACATAAAGGACGCAACCTGCTATGGTTGCAATGAAATAGGGCATATCAAGACAAATTGCCCAAATAAAACCAAGAAGCCTGGGGAGGCTGAGGAGCCAAAACCTGGGAGCTCTCAAATGGACGCTCAAGAGGCTATTCAGTATGACAATGTCACAACAGGTACTTCCTTTATTAATAACGCTCATGCTAGAGTATTACTTTATTCAGGTTCAGATAAGTCTTTCATAAGGCAACAGATTTTGTAAATCATTAAATCTGCCTGTTAAAACTCTAAGCGTTAAGTAGAACTGACTATTAGTACCTCAGAGACTGCTTCAGCAATATTAGATAGATGTTTATATTCATTTAGGAATCATTTTTTTCTGACGTCCTTGCTTCTATTTTAATAATAAGGGACTCGACATAATGATAAAAATTGATTGGTTGTCTTAAAAATCAAGCCCATATTGTGTATAATAAGGAACAAGTAGTTATCAAGACTCCTTATGAGACAACCCTCATAATTACATGTATCAGTACGTGTTACATGTATCAGTACGTGTAAAAAAAAAAAAAAATGGTGGAATCGGCCGTCCCCAGAATCGAACCTGGGTCTAGGCCACACCCTTTCGCGCGCCTAGCCAACCGAGCTAGGTGCCTAGTTTGGGAAATCTCCATTTTGATTAAATATAAGCACATGTACAATCAAATAACACTCCTTAGGAATGTTCATATAGTTTAATAATACCATGATCGAAGTATGATAAGTCGTCAGGATGATGACTAACTGTGAAATGCACTCAATTAATTGTTAAATTGGTACTTAATACCAAAAGATGTGAGTATGCAAAACTCAGATGAAACAAACAACAGTCGCGATGCTAGGAATGCGACAAATATTAATGGTGCATCAAGTGTGAACCTCAATATTAATGGAATTAATCTCCAAAACTGAAGTTAACGCAGTCGTTAGAAAGGTTATGAGAAAACACACGAGAAGATTCAAGAAGCCAAATGTTGGTTGCTCTAAAACACATGTCGCTACTCATGATAAGAGTTTTATTCATACTCCATATGCGAGGAATAACCCAAATAAAAATCATATGTGGCAAGGAGCCCATTTTTTTTTAGGTTATACTTAAAAGTACTTCGTCTCTTGGAAGTCAAGAGACTTCAACAGTAAAAAGGGACCATCGATTGCAGGAAATTGTTAAACGAAGTAGAAACCATTGGATATGTCAGCAGTTATGCTGGAAAGGGCACGGTAAGGTATGCATCACAATCATTCGATGGGAATACCCTTGATTAGTGAGGACATTAATGGGGTCCATAAGAGCGATTCCCTTATACAGTATGGGATGGACCGAGTGTTAAGGACCTTATTAAAGGGACCTATTATTCGCATCGAAATGGAAAAAGATGGAATAAGAAATTGCTGATTCTCACCATAAAAGTTCTGAAAATGTCGACAGTATGTCGCAAAATTTTAATTCATTGGCTGAGATAATACCCTATTCCAATTACCCAAAACCTAATCTTAATGCAATAATTATTGGTGGTTAGTAACGGCAATAAGAGGGCACATTAAGGTTTCAAAGCCTGCTCATTATAAATCCATTATGGATCTACCTCAGCTACTCACGTTATATAGGTTAAGAAATAACTAGTCCAAGCTGAGACTGCCCAAACATTGTCAAAGATTTTGCAGCTAAGTTTAAAAGGATTAAGGATGGAGGCGTTTAACCCTCCTAGTGAATGGTTAGAGGCTGTTTACATTAATAATGACACTAGATAAATCCCTTATTGTGATTTTATTATTAAGAGTTACGTTTGGGTTCAGATACCGCTAAATCTCTTATATAACCATAAGCTTAGCAAACTTTTAGAAATTGTCCCGTAAGAACCCCAGATATCAGGTGTAAGGTAAAACTTACAGGCGAAATCATAAGAACCATTTCTTCTGTTCCTGTTAGAAATCTCTAATTATGGAATTCTAGAAGTATCCTCTCACTAGAAGAAGTGCGTCAGCATATATAATTGATATCTCTTTGATCTCTATCGATTACGAATACCAAATGGTATGACAAAAGCGCCACATGAGGATTGATGTATCTTAATAAGTCCCATAGATTGCTTCCATGCCTGATCAGTATGGAGGTTTAATGCATGGGACATCAAAGATATTCTGATGGTCATATGGTACTAAAGTCAACTAATGGTATTCAAAGAAGATATCCAGAATGGAATTGTCCAGGTGAATGTCTTCGATTAAAGAATTCATGGACTCGTAACGTAAATGTGTCACCTATCTGACACAAACAATGATAGATGAACTGGAGCCTGAGATTTCAAAAATCTCTGTAAACTTCCTGGTATCTTGATTATCTCCTCTTAAGATTACCCTGTTTACCTCATGAGAGGCCAGTAGAATTAAGATTTATATCCCATTTAGGGATTGTAATATTATGAAATCTCCAAGATGGCTAATACCATCACTGGAAGAATGGAAACCCTGATTAAGTGAATAAGAGGATTCACAAAGCCTAACCCAATATTCTGAGAATTCGTTATAGTTAATTAAGAAAGACGGTTCATTTTGCTTATGCATTGATTACCGCAACCCTAATTAGGCAACAATTAAGAATTTTCCATCAGCTGCCCAGGATCGTCGATTTGATCGACTAACGCAAGGATTAACTATTCCTTGAGATTAGTTCTAAGCAGTGGCCGAAATAATCATCTCACCTTAAGATGAGTTTTTATAATAATTGTCATATAAACATCAAGGCTGCTCCTCTGGAGACCTTGTATAGATGGAATGATAAACATCTATTAAGACAAAAGATTGGTAAGTCCAATTTCAGGATCTGAAAATTACATTGGAAACAACGAATAGGATCATACAAATCCGTGATCATCTGTAAATTGTCAGTTTTGGCAGAAAAATCAAAGATTAATGAGAATAGCAACCCTCCTAAGTCCTTGATTAAGGAATAAGGTTCAATAAAGAAATCACCCTGGAAGGGTGTGCCGATTTGTTAATTATCAGACTAGTTAAGCTCTGAATATATAAAAATCATTTGACGAATCGAATGTATCAAAGATCAAATAGCTTATGAGCTAAAACCTATTTAAGGAGCTTGACGGAGTACGCAATGTATTACACACTAAGGATTTAAGGATGTGTTTCGCCAATAAGTCAAGAAGCATTATCACATATTGATATGCATATTTATGATACGATGAGCAACTTATATCGATTAAGGATCGACAGGTTAAAAAGCTCCAAAAGGATACATATACCAAATATAAAGGTCACTTTGGGAGCTTGGAGAGATTCCAGATATGTTATAGGAGTTGAGTCCATTATGCGACAAAAAGTAATTCCAGCATCTTAGCAAATCTCGAGGTCAAGATTTCTGTGACACTTCGGGTTTTCCCGAGCCAACTTTCGTCTTTAAATGAATGTATGTGTATATATATATATAATATTAAATGAGAACTTGTTATTTATTGTTGTGCATTATGTGATCTTTTGATTGTGTCATGTGTGTATTATGTACATATATATATATATATATATATGTGTGAACCGAGACCACCCGGTCTCGAGTGAACCAAATCGGTTGGGCCGTGCACCCCCTTAGCTCACTCGGAAACCCACTTGGGGTGCATCACCTCCTATTTAAGCCTAAAACCCTCACACACACCCCCCTTTACACTCTCACCTCATCCTCTCTCTCTCACTCCCTCTCTAGAAAACCCTCACAAGAATCACCTCTTCTCTCTCGGATTCAAACCGGAGGCATCAAGGTGTCCGGATCAGCTCGTGATCATCGCATTGGACACTTCTTTCATCGTCTCATACGCTCACTCACACCCAAAACAAGTTCCGGTTAGTATCCTATCTCGGTTAGATGATAGAACATGTTATAGATTAGCAAAGATGCATGCTTGTTGGATTGTACACATGTGCTATGAAGATAAATGGGTTAAGATGACTAAGTTGTTGATAGATCTTTGTGTTATTGTGTTATAGTGATAATGGGATGATATGCTAGACATGTTCATGCTTTGATAGGAAATTGTTGGTTAAAATACAAGGTTGATAGGGCCATAAGAGTATGTGTATGTGTATGTTTGTAATCCGAGGAATGTATGTTAGATTCAGGAATCGATAATGCTGATTTGAGTATGTGCTAGAATTAGGATTGTTTGAATAATCATGTTGCATAATGATGAATATGTGATGAATGTGCTTGATGAACTATTTGAAGATCATTGAAAATATTTGAAATTGTTGGTGTTTGATCTGAATTGTTTGGAAATTAGACAATAAAACATGTTTAAGAAATTCTATTGGTTAGTACAAAATTTCATGAAAACAGAATTGTATTGGTTAGTACATCCGCCAGGTTCTAGAAGGATTCTTGTGCACGTATCCAAGGTTGCGACTCGAAACCCCCGGTTACGACTCGCAACCGAATCATGACAAGTCGAAACATCCGGTTACGACTCGCAACCAGAGCATGACAAGTCGAAACATCCGGTTACGACTCGCAACCAGAGCATGACAAGTCGAAACATCCGGTTACGATTCGCAACCAGAGCATGACGAGTCGAAACATCTGGTTGCGACCCGCAACCAGAGCATGACAAGTCGAAACATCCGGTTGCGACTCGCAACTGTTAGTTATTGGGCCCAAGTGTATTAACTGTACATGCTGGTTACTGTTTAGGTGGGCTACGTGTTAACTGTTAACTGTTGCTGTTAAAGAACTTAGACGGGCCCAATGACTTATTGGGTAATTATGTGTTGTGCATGCTATGTGTTAGTTATGTGTAGATTATACGTGTTTACTTGTACCCCAACTTGACCTATATTCGGTAACCATGCTAGGACGTGGTGACCAACGTGATCGACTGGGTAATTAATCTACCGAGCAACCCAAGGTGAGTTCACAACCTAAAGCATGTATTCCCGGTGGTTTGGGAAACGGAACTAAAAACAACACTATCCCCTTATGAGGGATACAACTTACTTTTCTTCCCTTGTTATTGGGAACCTTTTAGTTAATTACTGTTTATACGGATTGCAACAAACGGCACTAAACGAAACTCTATCACTTAAAGTCCCTACTACATAATACCGATTAGTCGCCGGGGCCAGGCGAACGGGTTATTAGTTGATAGCGCTATTTAGGTCTTACCAACCTCACACCGTGCCAAGGTATGGGATCGGTCGTGAACTAATGTACTCAGGCATCCGTCAATGATGATAGAACATTGACATCGGGGCACTCTGCGGATACGCAACGGTCACCTAGTGTTCGGTATTGGAAAAACAGTTTAGTCGCTAACTTTTGGGGTAGCTCCCCATGGCATGTATAAACGGATAAATTAACTGGTGAAACAAGTTTTTGGTAATTAAAACTGGACAACTAGTGAACTCACTCAGCATTATTGTTGACCCCTTACTGCATGCTTTGCAGGTAACCAGTGACTGAGGAGCTGCTACTTGGGGGATGTGTAGTGTTCGTCTACCCCTGTGTTGGGTGTTAAATAAACATGAACTATGAACCATGTTTAAGACTGTTTTACTTATGCTTCCGCTACTTACTACTATTTGAACTTAAAACTTTAAACTCTGAACTTGATATTTGCTAATCGTATGGTTAGTAAGTATTACTTTGGTTATTAATTCAATTATTCAGTATAATTGGTGGCTGGATCCTGGTCGGTCACGCCCTCAAGCGGACGGTACTCCGCAGGTGGAATTTGGGGGTGTGACAGATTGGTATCAGAGCCATTGGTTATAGTGAATTTGGTTTTAAAAAGAAGAGTCTTTTTGAGAAAAACCAAACTATAACCCGTGACTCGTGACGACACTACACTCCAAGTGCAAGGCTCGACTTATCTGACCTCATAGCTCGGACTTGTGCCTACATGCTTATTTATCTTATATTGACTGCTCTACTATACGTACTAGTTTGCCCAAGTAGATAGATACACATCTCTCTTCTGTCTTATTCTCGCTACGTTACAACATCACACTCATACTGTGTTTTCTGGTTATGAAGACAATGAGTGGACGCGGAAGAGGAAGCGTTAACATGACTCAGGCTCAATTCGCTAACTTGCTCAACATGGTGGCTGCAGCTTTCGCAGCTCACCCTGGAGGTAAACTCGTTGCTATAGGATGTTTAGATCCTACCCCCCCCCCCCCACATCGTCTTTTCACCTCTAAAACCTATTCGCTCCATTTCTCACAACAGGTCAGCCTGCGCCTGCGCAACCACGTGTTTGTACTTTCAAAACCTTCATGGATGGCAAGCCTCTCCCTTTCAACGGCACTGAGGGTGCCATAGGCCTTCTGCATTGGATTGAAAAGGCCGAAGCTGTCTTTGCCGTCTGCGAGTGTCCCCCTGCTAACTGGGTTAAGTACGCAACTGGTACGCTTAAAGGAAACGCGCTTTCATGGTGGAAAGCACAGATCCAGATGCTTGGTCTGGAAACTGCTAATGCTACTGCATGGGAAGACTTCAAGGACATGATCAAAGAGGAATACTGTCACAGGGATGACATCCACAAGCTCGAGAACGAGTACTATGCGCTCAAGATGGTTGGATCAGAGATTGAGACCTACACCAAGCAGTCCAACGACTATGCTGCACTTTGCCCAAACATGTCCCAACCTATGTATCGAAGGATCGAATTGTACATCAAAGGCTTGGTCCCAGAAATCAGAAGTCATGTAACCTCAGCCAACCTCAATACCATACAGCCCGTGGTTCGTCTTGCTCACAAACTCACCAATCAGGCTGTGGAAGAGGGCAAGCTGCCCAAGAGGATCGGTGCTACTGCTGGAACTTCTGGCGATAACAAGCGAAAGTGGGATGGAAGTCAGGGAAAGGATGCTAACCCCACTCAGGCCCCAGTTCAACAAAGGAAGACTGAAAGCAACAAGGGCCCTCAGCAACAGGGTGGCTATCGAGGAAACCACCCTAAGTGTAACAAATGTAACCGACATCACAGTGGGCCATGTGGAAAAGGTCAGTGTCAGCGATGCAACAAGATGGGGCACGAAGCCAAAGACTGCCGAAGCCAGTTCCCAGCTAGGCAGAATCAGCAACAACCACAGCAGCAGCAGCAACAAGGAAACAACCGTGGATGCTTCAAGTGTGGAGCAACGGGGCACATACGAAAGGATTGCCCTGAACTGAATCAAAACAACAACAATCAGGGTGCTGGGAACAATAACAACAATGCTGGAAATGGTGCTAGAGGAAAAGCTTTTGTGATTGGAGCTGGGGAAGCAAGGAATGACCCCAACGTTGTAGCGGGTAAGTTCCTACTTAATGATCGTTATGTTTCCATGCTATTTGATTCCGGAGCAGATGCTAGTTATGTATCCCTACGTATTAGTAAGAAACTTAAGCTCACTCTTACGCCGCTGAGCTCTAAGCACACCGTTGAAATAGCTAATGGTAGAAACCTCGAGGCCTCACACATAATTCGTAACTGCAAATTAGAGTTGTCTGGTCAGACCTTCCGTATCGATCTTTTCCCCATCGTTCTTGGAAGCTTCGACGTCATCATTGGTATGGATTGGTTATCCAAACATCGAGCTGAAATCCTCTGCCAGGAGAAAGCTATTCGTATTCCCCGTCCCCCTGGCAAACCTCTTATAGTTCAAGGCGACAAGAGCGGAGAAGTCACAGGCATCATTTCATTCTTAAAGGCCCAGAAGTATCTACGAAAAGGGCACACCGCTATCTTAGCACTCATTACCGACACACAGAAAAGGGAAAACAGGATTGAAGATTTTCCAGTTGTACGCGACTATCCTGAGGTATTCCCGGAGGAACTACCTGGACTCCCTCCTCACCGTCAGGTCGAATTTCAAATCGAGCTAGCTCCCGGAGCAGCGCCTATAGCTCGTGCACCTTATCGCCTAGCCCCTGCAGAACTCAAGGAACTCTCTACTCAGCTACAAGAACTTTTGGACAAAGGTTTTATCCGTCCTAGTTCATCACCATGGGGAGCCCCAGTGCTCTTCGTCAAAAAGAAAGATGGCTCATTCCGAATGTGCATTGACTACCGCGAACTTAACAAGGTTACCATCAAGAATCGTTATCCACTTCCCCGTATCGACGACCTGTTCGACCAGCTGCAAGGGTCGAGCTATTATTCCAAGATCGATCTACGATCGGGTTATCACCAGCTGAGAGTCCGCGATGAGGACATCTCTAAGACTGCTTTCAGAACCCGCTATGGTCACTACGAATTCCTTGTTATGCCTTTCGGAATGACCAACGCACCTGCAATCTTCATGGATCTCATGAACCGAGTATGCAAACCCTACCTCGACAAGTTCGTGATCGTATTCATCGACGACATCCTAATCTACTCGAAGAGCCAAGGGGAGCATGAACAACACCTACGTCTTATTCTCGAACTTCTTCGCAATGAGCAACTGTACGCCAAATTTTCGAAATGTGATTTCTGGCTTAGAGAGGTCCATTTCCTTGGACACATCGTCAATCAGGAAGGGATTCATGTTGACCCCGCTAAGATTGAGTCCATTAAGAATTGGCCTGTGCCTAAGACTCCGACCGAAGTTCGCCAATTCTTGGGATTGGCGGGATACTATCGAAGATTTATCAAGGGATTCTCTAAGATCGCTCAACCACTTACGACACTCACTCAGAAGGGTGTTGCTTACAAATGGAGTAATGCTCAGGAATCTGCCTTCCAGGAACTAAAGAAGAACCTTTGTAGTGCCCCTATCCTCTCCTTACCCGAAGGTACCGACGACTTCGTCGTCTACTGCGACGCTTCTATTCAAGGACTAGGCTGCGTATTGATGCAACGCGAGAAAGTTATTGCTTACGCCTCGCGACAACTCAAGGTCCACGAACGGAACTATACGACGCATGACTTAGAATTTGGAGCTGTGGTCTTCGCGCTCAAGCTTTGGAGACACTACTTATACGGCACCAAGTGCACAATTTACACTGATCACAAGAGTCTCCAGCACATAATGGGACAAAAGGAGTTGAACATGCGGCAACGCCGATGGGTCGAACTCCTAAATGACTACGAGTGTGCAATCAAATATCACCCAGGCAAGGCTAATGTGGTAGCCGATGCCCTCAGCAGAAAGGAGACCAAACCCAAGCGTGTTCGTGCCTTACAGCTCACTATCCACTCGAACCTCCCTAATCAAATTCGGAATGCTCAGGTTGAAGCATTGAAGGCCGAGAACATCAGGGCTGAGTCCCTACGAGGATCGAGACAACGATTGGAACAAAAAGAAGACGGTGCTTACTACGTAGCCGGACGCATATGGGTTCCGCTTTATGGAAATTTACGTGACCTTGTGATGGATGAAGCTCACAAGTCCCGTTACTCAGTACATCCGGGTTCAGATAAGATGTACCACGACTTGAGGGCTACCTATTGGTGGCCTGGCATGAAAGCCCACATAGCAACCTATGTCAGAAAATGTTTAACTTGTGCAAGAGTCAAGGCTGAGTATCAGAAACCATCAGGCCTACTCCAACAGCCAGAGATTCCGCAATGGAAATGGGAGCAGATTTCCATGGATTTTGTTACTGGCCTGCCTAGGTCTCAGCGCGGAAATGACACCATTTGGGTAATAGTGGATCGCTTAACTAAGTCTGCACACTTCTTGGCTATTAAAGAAACAGACAAGTTCTCTACCCTAGCAGAGGTATACTTAAAAGAGGTGGTCTCGAAGCACGGAGTGCCTACCTCTATCATTTCTGATCGAGATGCACGCTTTACTTCTGAATTGTGGCAAGCTATGCACAAATCTTTTGGCTCGCGTTTAGACATGAGCACCGCTTATCACCCGCAAACGGATGGGCAATCTGAACGCACCATCCAAACCCTCGAAGACATGCTTAGGGCATGTGTGATCGATTTTGGAAAGAATTGGGAGAAGCACCTACCGTTGGTGGAATTCTCCTACAACAACAGCTACCACACCAGCATTCAGGCAGCACCCTTTGAGGCATTGTACGGCCGTAAATGTCGATCGCCTCTCTGCTGGGCTGAGGTTGGTGACAGCCAGATCACAGGCCCGGAACATGTAGTCGACACCACAGAAAAGATTGCCCAGATTAGGCAACGCATGGCGGCAGCTCGTGACCGTCAAAAGTACTACGCTGATAAAGATAGGAAACCGCAAGAGTTCCAGGTTGGTGAACGGGCTCTACTTAAGGTCTCACCCTGGAAGGGTGTGGTTCGCTTTGGAAAACGGGGCAAGCTTAATCCAAGATATGTCGGACCCTTTGAAGTTATCGAGAAGATCGGCACGGCAGCTTACAGGTTGAATCTGCCTGAAGAACTGAGTGCTGTGCACAACGTCTTCCACGTGTCTAATCTGAAGAAGTGCCTGTCAGATGAAACACTCGTCATTCCTTACAAGGAACTTACTATTGATGAACAGCTTTACTGAGGAACCGGTTGAGATCACGGATCGTGAGATCAAAACCCTCAAACGTAGCCAGATACCCCTCGTGCGAGTTCGCTGGAACTCACGCCGTGGCCCAGAGTTTACCTGGGAGCGGGAAGACCAGATGAACCGCAAGTATCCCCAGCTGTTCCCAAATGAAACCCCCAGCACTGAAGCTACAACTGAATTTCGGGACGAAATTCCAAACTAACGGGGGGATGATGTGACACCCCGTTGAAACGCCCTCACTTTTACTAGCTTGTCAGTGGCTGCCTTAACTTTCGGGACGAAAGTTCTTAAAACTTGGGGATAATGTGACACTTCGGGTTTTCCCGAGCCAACTTTCGTCTTTAAATGAATGTATGTGTATATATATATATAATATTAAATGAGAACTTGTTATTTATTGTTGTGCATTATGTGATCTTTTGATTGTGTCATGTGTGTATTATGTACATATATATATATATATATATATATATATGTGTGAACCGAGACCACCCGGTCTCGAGTGAACCAAATCGGTTGGGCCGTGCACCCCCTTAGCTCACTCGGAAACCCACTTGGGGTGCATCACCTCCTATTTAAGCCTAAAACCCTCACACACACCCCCCTTTACACTCTCACCTCATCCTCTCTCTCTCACTCCCTCTCTAGAAAACCCTCACAAGAATCACCTCTTCTCTCTCGGATTCAAACCGGAGGCATCAAGGTGTCCGGATCAGCTCGTGATCATCGCATTGGACACTTCTTTCATCGTCTCATACGCTCACTCACACCCAAAACAAGTTCCGGTTAGTATCCTATCTCGGTTAGATGATAGAACATGTTATAGATTAGCAAAGATGCATGCTTGTTGGATTGTACACATGTGCTATGAAGATAAATGGGTTAAGATGACTAAGTTGTTGATAGATCTTTGTGTTATTGTGTTATAGTGATAATGGGATGATATGCTAGACATGTTCATGCTTTGATAGGAAATTGTTGGTTAAAATACAAGGTTGATAGGGCCATAAGAGTATGTGTATGTGTATGTTTGTAATCCGAGGAATGTATGTTAGATTCAGGAATCGATAATGCTGATTTGAGTATGTGCTAGAATTAGGATTGTTTGAATAATCATGTTGCATAATGATGAATATGTGATGAATGTGCTTGATGAACTATTTGAAGATCATTGAAAATATTTGAAATTGTTGGTGTTTGATCTGAATTGTTTGGAAATTAGACAATAAAACATGTTTAAGAAATTCTATTGGTTAGTACAAAATTTCATGAAAACAGAATTGTATTGGTTAGTACATCCGCCAGGTTCTAGAAGGATTCTTGTGCACGTATCCAAGGTTGCGACTCGAAACCCCCGGTTACGACTCGCAACCGAATCATGACAAGTCGAAACATCCGGTTACGACTCGCAACCAGAGCATGACAAGTCGAAACATCCGGTTACGACTCGCAACCAGAGCATGACAAGTCGAAACATCCGGTTACGATTCGCAACCAGAGCATGACGAGTCGAAACATCCGGTTGCGACTCGCAACCAGAGCATGACAAGTCGAAACATCCGGTTGCGACTCGCAACTGTTAGTTATTGGGCCCAAGTGTATTAACTGTACATGCTGGTTACTGTTTAGGTGGGCTACGTGTTAACTGTTAACTGTTGCTGTTAAAGAACTTAGACGGGCCCAATGACTTATTGGGTAATTATGTGTTGTGCATGCTATGTGTTAGTTATGTGTAGATTATACGTGTTTACTTGTACCCCAACTTGACCTATATTCGGTAACCATGCTAGGACGTGGTGACCAACGTGATCGACCGGGTAATTAATCTACCGAGCAACCCAAGGTGAGTTCACAACCTAAAGCATGTATTCCCGGTGGTTTGGGAAACGGAACTAAAAACAACACTATCCCCTTATGAGGGATACAACTTACTTTTCTTCCCTTGTTATTGGGAACCTTTTAGTTAATTACTGTTTATACGGATTGCAACAAACGGCACTAAACGAAACTCTATCACTTAAAGTCCCTACTACATAATACCGATTAGTCGCCGGGGCCAGGCGAACGGGTTATTAGTTGATAGCGCTATTTAGGTCTTACCAACCTCACACCGTGCCAAGGTATGGGATCGGTCGTGAACTAATGTACTCAGGCATCCGTCAATGATGATAGAACATTGACATCGGGGCACTCTGCGGATACGCAACGGTCACCTAGTGTTCGGTATTGGAAAAACAGTTTAGTCGCTAACTTTTGGGGTAGCTCCCCATGGCATGTATAAACGGATAAATTAACTGGTGAAACAAGTTTTTGGTAATTAAAACTGGACAACTAGTGAACTCACTCAGCATTATTGTTGACCCCTTACTGCATGCTTTGCAGGTAACCAGTGACTGAGGAGCTGCTACTTGGGGGATGTGTAGTGTTCGTCTACCCCTGTGTTGGGTGTTAAATAAACATGAACTATGAACCATGTTTAAGACTGTTTTACTTATGCTTCCGCTACTTACTACTATTTGAACTTAAAACTTTAAACTCTGAACTTGATATTTGCTAATCGTATGGTTAGTAAGTATTACTTTGGTTATTAATTCAATTATTCAGTATAATTGGTGGCTGGATCCTGGTCGGTCACGCCCTCAAGCGGACGGTACTCCGCAGGTGGAATTTGGGGGTGTGACAATTTCTTTTAAGGGGGTGAGGATGTAACACCTCGAAAATTTACGTCCAATAATGCATTGACACGTGTCATTTACATATGCGAAAACATACTTTAGAGGGACTAAAGTTGACAAACAGTGAAAACTATGGAACGTAAGGGTTCAAAGTGTCAACAATGGATAAATAGACTCTATTATAACCCTACATAATGTTTATAACCCTAAACGGATAGATCATGGATCATACGAAGCGGAAAATGCACGAAAGTGAGTAATTACAAACTACAGGGACTAAAAGTGTCAACATGTTGAATTTATACCTCTGAGTGATCTTTTGGCAGCCCCGAAGCTTTGTAATGCTAAAATATACTCACAAGAGCATGTGATAAAAATTTCATGAAATTTCGTGAACGTATGAGAAAGTTATGATTAAAACCGTATACGAAAGGTTAAATACGTTATCGTGATTTTCGTGACTTTTCGGGTGAGTGCAAAGTGAACCGAGAACTTTGCCATGTTTATAAAATTCTCAAGGTTCATAAAAATCAGATTTCAAGGGTTTAGAGTGCAAATAAATGGTTTAAACACGTAACATAAGAGCAGGGACTGAATTGTAATTATCAAAAACCTGCTGAACAGGTCACCACACCGTCGCGCTGCGCGACAGAGTCCTCGCGCTACGCGAGCGACTGCCCAGCGACAAAAGTCGCGAACAGCTGCCAGTTCTGACTGTTTTCGACTTGTATCCAGCTGTGTTCGACTCAGGCACTTGACCAATCAACTTTCATGCAATCTGAGACCTCTGGACACTTCCTATAACATCCATAAACAACTGATACAGCCATAAAATCAGATCAAACTCTCTTAAAGATCACCAAAGTTGCAAAACACTCAAACACTTGAACTTCAAAAAATTCACAAAACGATTCTGGAGCATTTCTGAACATCAAGGCTGCTTCCTAGTGATATCTAAGCTCTATTAGGACTATTGTAAGTGTTCAAATCCTTTGCAAATCCGTTCTAGCTTAGTGTTCTTACTAAAAGTCAAACATATCGTAAATATAGTTTGACTTTACGATTAAGAGAAATGTGCTCAGTATTTTCTCAAATTAAAAGTACCCATACGTTGGTGTTTATGAGTATAACAAACCCCTAAAAGGGTATGTTTAGATTCACACTCTAAGCATGCTAATTGTCGAGTCAAAGTTCTTCATAAAAAGTCAACAAAATGAGTTTTTGCAAAAATAAGCATAATCAGTAATGTAGGCTACATGCAACCTGTTTGATCATCAAAATAACTTTGTAAATAATGTAAGAACATGTTTCTTCATGACCAACTCGACAATTTTCTGTATTTCACCCGAATCGGAACCGAAAGTCTCATAAATGGACTTTTTCTTTGACTATCGGTTCTGATCCGTACATGCATGTTAAGATCTGCACTAGAGCATATTTTAGACCAACTTTCATATATGTATAACTTTCTGGAATTTTTACATCTTGAGTCTATGCTTAACCGATTCATATGCGTGTTTCCGATTATGCTTAAAAGTTGACTATTTTGCCCTTTTTGATATAAAACGTGATTTTTGGAAAAGTGAAAGAGTAGAAATCTTTATTATTAATTTATAAACTTGCACCGAAAATTTGAGATCAGTTGGTGGTCCAGATTTTGAGTTATGGCCGATAGCGTAAAACTATATCTTTATGTTAAATAAACGGCGCATTTAGCGTATAACCTATTTCAGGCCACTTTTCGATATAAAACTTTTTACCCACTAATGTTATATAATATTCTGGGATTTTTGAAGATTTTTATTTAATTTTTGGCTGATCGGATCATACGTCGCTAAGTCGATTCGGTTAATGCCGGTTTTGACCGTTTAAGCCATAAAATGAGTTTTATACATTCTTTTGACCCCAAACCTTTTTCTACTGATTTTATTTGTTAAATAAATTATTTTGGGCATTCTGGAAATATAAAAATCTCAGCCTTCTTTTAAAAACCCGGAAACGGCTCTAATTCGCATTTTTAGCGTTTTTAACGCATTGTAAGCGTTATACTCATATTAAACATATAAGACTCATACCTACTGATGTATTTAGCATATTTTCATATAATAACAGTAAGTATAAGATTTTGAACTCAGATTTCCAGTTTTGACGTTTTTAGCCCTTGTGAAATTACTAAAATACCCCTACGGTGCATAGTTTGATTTTAAATGATAAGTTTTGTCTACGGGTCATACCCTACTGTTATAACATGACAAATTAAGTATATTTACTGTATAATTCAGACCCGTAACTCAGATTTCCAATTTGACTCTTTTATAATCTTTTAAATGACCAAAATGCCCTTATGAGGCGTAAATTGAGTTTAAATCCATTCGGGGGATAATAGAACATAACTTGCTGATATTATATCATATTTAAAGCATATTATCTCAGGGAACTTGCATATGACTCCCATGGTCGCCCGTAACGCACTTTTCGCGTTCGGTTTATGTAACTAGTTTACATAAATTGGCCGAAACGGGTCAAACATTATCATTTTTGTCTCAAAATCCAGAATGTGTTTAGTAAACCCATATTATACAAGTCTTCAAACTTGTCGGGTCAAATTCACATTCCATCCGGTCTTCGCTTAATCGTGCGTGAACCGTATCGTCATTTAAACTAACCGGTCTAGGCTTAGGCTTAAATAAAGACCCGTTAGAAATCTAATAGGTTATTATAAACCTTTGTTCCAGATTAGGAGCACCAGTAAAAGATACTTGCATTTTCTTGATTGTGATTGATACTATACGCAGGTAAATACTCTTTGACTTATTTTCCCTATACGGGCTTGGGTTACGGTATATAATATACCGCTTGATCGAGCGTCAAATCCTACATCCTTGGGTGTTTAGTTTGAATAGTTTGTTCGGCTCGTTTAAACAGTCTTGCTTACTTTAAGCCTTTAGGGGGTTAATGACCATGTCCCGGATATCCTTGGCATCATCTTACGAGATGGCCACGACCAGAGCACGGGGTGTAGGCGTACACCCGTCAGTGTATAACTCATTTATGTGGTGTGTCTATTGATCTTTAACCCGGACAAGATCCGGGCTACTGAACGCAAGTAACATGTAATTCGTTCACATGATTATAATATTAAATAATTGACCCAAGTTAATTAAAATGTTTTGTGCCTTGTGCATTTAAATCAATTTTCAACCTTTTTAAAATGAGTCAGTTGAATTGTATTTACCAGTGTAAACTGACGTATTTTTCCCAAAAAGATTAAGTGCAGGTACTACACGTAATAGGCTGGCAGGCTTCTAGAGCGTCCACAATAAGTCACGCAGCTTGGACTACAAATAAACTGTTGAACAATATCTTATTTTGTTTTTGATCCGCCTGTGGATCCGTTTCAACTACTCGTGATATTTATTATTACATTTTATTTAAAGTTGAAACGAATCTATCTTTTGCTTCCGCTGTGCATTATTATATTGTGTTGTTTGTCTATGATGATACCAACGACGTCACGATACCCCCACCGGGCCCACCGGTGACACGTGGAAATTAGGGGTGTGACAGTAGTCTTTGTAGATTTTAAGAGTAAAATGATTTTCAACCCAGGTGAGCCCTTTGGGATGGGTTGAAGGATAATGCAGAGGTAGAAACGGGTGGTTCCCACCGGTTTATGTGGACAGACGTCAAACGCTTCCTAACACCAATGGAACACCCGACTTTTACTAATTTGCGATCTTATCCACTATATGTGGATTCCCTTTTATTTCTCTCAGCCGGTCATAGCAGTCTACAAACTAAATAAAAGATCAGTTCCATACTATGTGGTGTTACTACTGGTTTTTGAACCTGATTTCCGCCGCAAAACCGTTACACCAGCATGAGGAGAGTAAACATACCTACAAAGTACTTGCCCTCTGTTGGTTCGAGTTCCTCAAACGTCGTAAGTAAGAACGGGTAGCGCGTAAATGAACCACCGGCATCGTCAACCTTCTTAACTACCGTGGAGCCATTTAACCCGATAACAAAGGGGTTGTCTTTCAGAATCCGGTATTGATCAGTGCGTTGGACTACAAAACCCTTGAGTAAATATACCCCACCCTCTTTTAGCTTGTCAAAAAAGTAATGTGCAATGTTATTCCGGGCGGTACAATGCATGACACCTCCCTGCGTAAACCAAACAGCAGACTTTCAATAACGATGAAACTCATAAAAGCGAAAGGGTACGGGGGTTAAAAGGGTGATAGTTACCTTTATATCACTGACGACATAGTTAGTGCTCATGAAGCGTCCATTGACACTTGTGACGTCCCACTTTCTGCAAACCATAACCGTGATGGGGCCGGTGCTCCCTTCACGGAGGTCAGCAAGGACCAATTGGTTGCCAACACCAATTCCTGATGTATTAACACTAACAGAGCTAGACATAAAAGTAGAGTAACAACTCTGAATATGGGCCCACAACAATAGGGAGGGTGGAGGTCATATAATAGAAATTAAGACCATTCACCTTCCTAGGAAGAAATTGGTGAATAATCAATGCAATTAAAGCCTACCGTAAATTGCCCCATTGAATGTTCATGCAATTGTGGTATGTAAAAAGCCTCATTAATCAATATCCCTAGTTAAAACCCTAAAATCTATACATAATTTATTATGAAATAATATGATATAATGAGAAAATTTTAATAATATGAAGAATCATTACCTGACCACAATAATTCCTAGAATTAATATCACATGAAGTTTCTTGAACAACCAAAGAACCAACAATGGCGTATACCCGCAACAGGAAGAAGATATACATATACTTCACCATCAGATTCATCTCATTGAAGAAGATGAATCAATAATCCCCAAACTCCAAACCCTACTTACCCAAAAATAATCAAAACAAAATAACAAAAAAACAATAACAACGCTATTTGTCTTTAAAGACAACCATATTCTCAAATGTTTTGGGCTGGGATGGCCCGAAGTACTTTCTATCATGAATCAATAATGTATAACTCATATTCTCAAATGACTAATTTCAAGATACTAACTGAATCGTACTTCTCGTTTGAACGTTCGTTACGAAGAACCTCAGGTGCCAGCCATTGAGGCTGTAAAAGACATAACCATAATCAATAATTTTTTTTGCCAGTTTTGACACTTCACCAAGAAAATAGCGAAAGAAAATGGTCTTACCGTCCCTCCGCGGATCTAGCAGATAAAAAGGCTGCATGCTTCAACTTTAAAAGACCGAAATCCCCAACCTAATGAATATCATGGTAGATTTAAATCATAAGCTAAAAAACAAAACTTTGAGAAGGGTAAAAACGGAAATGATCACATGAAGTGGTAGATTAAAATGTTGTATGCACTAAAAGTTTATATTATGTTGGAACTCATATTCTCAAATGACTAACTTCAAGATACTAACTGAATCTTACTTCTCGTTTGAAGGTTCGTTACGAAGAACTTCAGGTGCCATCCATTGAGGCTGTAAAAGACATAACCATAATCAATATTTTTTTTGCCAGTTTTGACACTTAACCAAGGAAATAGCGAAAGAAAATGTTCTTACCGTCCCTCTCCGGATCTAGCAGATAAAAAGGCTGCATGCTTCAACTTTAAAACACCGAAATCCCCAACCCAATGAATATCATGGTAGATTTAAATCATAAGCTAAAAAACAAAACTTTGAGAAGGGTAAAAATGGAAATGCTCACCCAAAGATTGTTGAACAACCAAATAACCAACAATGGCGTACGCTTGCAACACCAAGAAGATATACATATACTTCACCATCAGATTCATCTCATGAATAAGATGAATCAATAATCCCCAAACTTCAATCCTAGCTCACCCAAAAATAATCAAAACAAAATAATAAAAATAATAACAACAACACTATTTGCCTTTAAAGACAACCATATTCTCAAATGTTTCGGGTTGGGATAATCCGAAGGACTTTCTGCCATGAACCAATAATTTATTTCTTAGCAATTTTTTTGGTGTGTGAAATAGTCTACTTTTTTAAAAATAATATCTTTTTTAAATAAAACAATTAAAATGTTGTATGCAGTAAAAGTTTATATTATCTTGGAACTCATATTCTCAATTGACTAATTTCAAGATGCTAACTGAATCTTACAGCTCGTTTGAAGGTTCGTTACGAAGCACTTCATGTGCTATCCATTGAGGCTGCAAAAGACATAACCATAATCAATAATTTTTTTCCCAGTTTTCACACTTCATGAAAATAGCGAAAGAGAATGTTCTTACCGTCCCTCCCCCGGATATAGCAGATAAAAATGTTGAATGCTTCAATTTTGAAAGGCCGAAATCCCCAACCTGATCAATATCATACTATATTAGGTTGCTTCATTATTAAAACTAACAACAATTAACAAATATCAGATCATTTAAACGGTGTTACTGAGTGAAACACTACCTTCAACCTATTAATTATACATAAATAAGAGCCATAGCATTTTACAAAATAAATAAAAGATCAATTCCATACAATGTGTTGTTACTACTGGTTTTCGAACCTGATTTCCGCCTCAAAACCGACTAATAATTAGAAACCAAAACACCAAGGGTAAATAAAGAAATTAGCAACCTGGTTTACGGATGTTGAACACAAAAACACCTAATCGACTAACAGATGAACAATAAACAAAAAATCACAACGAATTAATTCATAATATCAAAACTTAAATCATCAAATCAAACCAAATATAAACCACTCAAATTAACCCAACTAATTTCATCACTACATATTCAAAAGACCAAAACAAAAATTTGAACTGAACATGTAAGATCAAACGAAATCAGAAAGTACCATTCTTAAACGAATCGCACCATCGTCAGTGGTTTAGGGTTTAGTGTCGTCACATTCAACCGTGCATCACTGACGTCGAGTACCGCCTTCGCACACATCAGCGACTTCATTGCCTTCGGAGATTGATGCATATCGCGGTAGTGATTGAGGCAAACAGAGATTAGGGTTTCAAAAAGTCGAACTGTGAGAAAGACAGATGATGCCAAATTGGTGATTTCCCTTAAAATTCATCGAGGAGGGGTTTGGTTGTGGAAGATGGATTCTCCATCTTCAGAGGTTCAGAGAACCATAATTAAAAGGGATAACGTGGATGGAGGCGGATTATGATTTTGTAATATATTATTTTAATCAATTTTATTTTAAGAATTGCATTTAAAACATCATAAATTAGACTTTAAAATAGAAGATGTAACTAAATTTTAGATTATATATAGATTATTATTATTATTATTATTATTATTATTATTATTATTATTCTTTATGTAAGACCGTAAACCGTTTTAAGTGAAAACACACAGCAAAAATGCGAACCATAAATTTTTTTTCTTTATATACATTCTAATATGCTTGAAAACCATTTAAAATGACTATTTTAGATGAATTACATCATTCCCACTTCTTCAATACACCAATTGTTACATACGTTTACAACTAAGCAACCATACTCCCGAGAATTCACGTTCGGGCTCGATCTTCAACCACTTGCACCTCATGATGATGATGATGATGATGCATGTAACCTGCAGTCACCGTTTACAACTGCATCATTAGTAATCAGTGGCATCATACATAATTTAATACAAATATAAGTTAAACGCCATAGTGCATTATTCCAACTTGTGATAAACCATTCAATTATTTTTCTGAATTCGATCATTGTATCCTGACGTCAAACCTTCGAATATGCCAACAGTATTTTACCTGCACTTTAATTCCATTCTCAAAGCAACATGATTAGCACCATTAATACTTGTACATTTTTAAAACCACCTACACATATGTACAAGTCTAATTCATTTGTATATATTAATTTCCAATATTTTCATACATATCTTCCTATCCAAACACTTACATACTTGAATACATATCTTCCTATCTAAACACTTACATACATCTTATATTCTAACATATTCAAACATATAAATCCTAGCCACAACATCCACACATTCAAATCTCATACATACAAACCTACGTACGTATTCATTCTTAATTTTGCTCATCTATGGTACCCCTTTACTAACACACAAATGAATAAAAAATATCTACAAGCATACATACTTCTTTTATCCCCCCAAATTCTCACGTACAAGTTTCATGCTCATCCGCACTCCACACAACTCTTCGGTAAAATTAGGGTGCTTTTCGGAGGTTTAACGGTGTTTAGAAATGGGGCTACGGGGTCCGAGATTGAAGAAAACGAAGAAACTGGGCAACACGGAGCCCCTGGTGTCGCCGACTTTGCTAATACGGGCACTTTACTGAAGTGTGCACTTTGTTGTAGTGTACACTTCGCTAATACGTGCATCCTACCGAAGTGTGCACTTTGCTGAAGTGTGCACTTTGCTAACACGTGCATTCTACCGAAGTGTGCACTTTACCGAAGTATGTACTTCGCTAATACGTGCATTCTACCGACGTGTGCACTTTGCTAATACGTGCACTTTACTTTCTAATCATGACAAAACTACATATAGTCCAATACGATCTCAGTTACCTTGGTCCTAACATTACTTACCACTCTTTCATGATTCTCAATCATTCTTACTTTCAAGACTTCATTACATAATAAGAAATTAAGTTCGGGAATCACTTACCATGAACGTCTATGTTCGTGCTTGCTTCCTTGCCTCCTCTTGACCAGTTAGCCTTCTGTGGTCGAGTCCATGCTAATGTAATTTCGTATCCCGTCATGACATCATAAATGTTCGTTCACACGAACATTTATTTCCAACCCAAAGGTTGCCGTGACTTTCATTAGTCAATTACCAACATGCATAAGACTTACTTAAACGGCCATATCATTCCAAATTTACGCGATTTCATTCATCATCACGTATAACACATAAATGATCTAACTTATATCACATGGTTTCTCTACCCTTACAATTGTATCCGAAAGCCTAACCATGCTACTCATATATTGTTAACTTTCAGAAGGTCAAATGTCCGACTTACACACTTTCAACTTATGAACATGTAGCTATTTTATTATAGTCGATCATACTAACGATAACATTTGCACTTCATACTCATGTTGTAGGGCATATACAACCAAATGATCAATTAATTACATATGTACACATGTATATTCAGTTCAACAAATAATAACACTTTTATGATCCTACTATTGACAACCACCTTCAAGGTTAGCAATCGTGGTGGAGATTACCCAAGTACAGAAAAAATGTTTTTTTTTTCTAAAAATTGTATCAGACTATACAAACTATAACCAGCTTTTACACTTTCTCTCTCCCCTCTCCTCTAACAAAAAGTTGTAACGGCTATAATTTTACACAAAAATCTCCTTATAAAAAATTGTAACATATTTTTATGTGCACTATAAAAAATAAACCTTCGTAAATTTTTAGTTCTAAAATCTATACACTTGGCAGGAAAAGTGTTATATCAGAATGTGTAACACGTGTCATATTTGCGTCCACCCATTTAAGTTTGTTTGGTTTTCTTGACTCAATAGAGATTTTTTCTATAATTTCCATATATATATATATATATATATATATATATGATTCGATTTAATTAAGAACCACCACGAGTTGTGAGAACCATGAAAACATCTACTAGCCGCGCGAGTTGGGCCACCATTCTTTGCACAAACATAGATGAAAATGTTATAAACATATTTGTAAAAAAAAACAAATTATCGAGTCAGTAGTTACGCCTGATGTAAAATTTGTTTATGGCGATTAATTTTTTTTCTATCACCAATAATTTTTCTACACTCGATGTAAAATTTTGCATTCGACTTTTTTGTATTTTTTTATTTTTTCGCTGCAACAAGTGATTTTTTTAAAGATTTTTGGGAATTTTTTTTTTTGAAAAACCTTTTGAAAGGCCTAATTCACATGATTCTCACAACCCAAGGTCTTTCTTATTTAAACTTTCCCTATATATATATATATATATATATATATAGTGTGAGGTTGTCACACCCCGATTTTTCCACGTGTTCCGGTGGGCCCGGTAGGGGAGTATCGTGACGTGGTTGGCAACATAATAGCCAACAACACAATAATTAAATGCACAGTGGAAGCAAATGAAAGATAAACTATATTACAATCCAATTCAAAGTAATATAAAATATTACAACGGAACGTAAGATGGATCTACAGGCGGATCTTTAACAGAAAGATAATATCGTTCAACAGACTTTAACATCTAAAGCTTGCGAGACTTGATTATTGATGCCTGGAGTAGCCAGCCTATTACGTATAGTACCTGCATTTAGCCTTTTTGGAAAATACGTCAGTTTACACTGGTAAATACAATTAACTTACTTATTTTGAAAATGGTTTAAGAAAATTAATTTGGATGCACGTGGCACAAAATATCTTTTATAATTTGATTAAAATGCACAGAGGAAAAATTAATCTTTTATAATTTGATTAAAATGCACAGAGGCAAAATTAATCTTTTATACTTGGGACAATTATTTAAATATATAATCTCGTAAAAGAATTACATGTTAGTTATGCGTTCAGTAGCCCGGATCATGTCCGGGTTAAAGATCAATAGACACACCACAGGTATAATGCCCACAAGGCTGATTCCTTAAGGTGGTATACCAGTTTTTATATATGCAGCTGTCAGGTGTACGCCTACACCCCGTGCTTAGGTCGTGGCCATTTCATGAATGATGTCAAGGATATCCGGGACATGGTCATTAACCCCCCAAAGGCTTTAAGTAAACAAAACATATTTAAACGGGCCGATCAAATTATTCAATTAACCACCCAACGATGGAAGATTTGATGCCCGACCAAGCGGTATTTTATATACCGTAACCCAAGCCCGTATAAGGGAAAATAAGTTAAAAGTATTTACCTGAGCTAAATATAAATTTAATCCCAGTCGTATATCAAATCAGCAAGTACAGATAGCTTTTACTGGGCTCCTAATCTGGAACGAAGGTTTTTAATAACCTATTAGAATCCTAACGGGTCTTTAGTTAAGCTTAAGCTTAGACCGGTTAGTTTCAAAGATACGGTTCGTACGCACGATTAAGCGAAGACCGGATAGAATGTGATTTAGTCCCGACATGTTCGGAGACTTGTCTTATATGGGTAATCTAAACACATTCTGGATTTTGAGATAAAACCGATAAGGTTTGACCCGTTTCGACTAATTTATGTAAACTAGTTACATAAACCGAATCGAACGCGTAATAAGCGAAACGGGTATCCGTACGAGCCATATACAGGCTTCCTAAGTTAATATGCTTCAAATATGTTGTGACATCAGTAAGATGTCTTTTATTATGCCCGAAACAAATTTAAACACAAACTATGCCCCGTAAGGGTAGTTTGGTCATTTACAAGGTTATAAAAGAGTTTAAGTATTAACCTGAGTTACAGGTCTGATATAATCAGCAAAAATACTTAGTTTACTAAGTTATATCAGTAGGTTAAAGTATATATGTGAACTTTATTAATTATAACCAAACTATGCACCGTAGGGGCATTTTGGTAATTTCACATAAGCCGAAAAGCTCAAAACTGAAGTCTGAGTTTAACAACTTTTTCTTACTGTTAAAATATTATAATTTACCCAAAATATCAGTAGGTATCAACCCTTGTATGTTTAACATAGTTCTAGTACATACTATGCGTCAAAAACGCTTAAAAAGGCGATTAGAAGCCATTTCCGGGTTCTATACATAAACCTGATATTTTTATTATTCCAGAAGGCTTAAAATAATTTATTTATCATATCTAATCAGTAGAAAAAGGATTGGAGTCGATTAGATATGTAAAACTCATTTTATAGCCCGTTAGGGCAAAACCGACAATTACCGGCTTAAGCCTATGACTATAAGTTATGCTCAGCCTAAAATTAATTAAAAATCTTCAAAAATCCCAAAATAATATATTACATCAGTGGGTAATAAGTTTGATATAAAAAAGTGGATTTAAATAGGCTATATGCTAATTATGTCGTTTAATTAACATAAACCTTTCAATTTACGCTAATGAGCATAACTCTTAATCTAGACCTTAAACTGATGTCAAATTTTGGTTACAAGTTTATATATCAGTAATTAAGGTTTCTACTCTTTTACATTCTCAAAAATCACGTTTTAAGGTGAAAAGGGCATAATGGTCAACATACGAGCAATTAACGGAATCATGCATATTAATTGGTTAACTAATGAACCATGGTGTATAATCAAAGAGGGCTATACTAGCATGTAACCTGGTCCAATTAAAGCTCTAAGGCATTTCTAAAACATGACTAAACGGGTCAGAACTGAAAGTCAAAGCATAAGTCAAACTATGCGACTTTCGGTTCCGAACCGGGTCTCTACTGAAAATTATCGGGTTGAACATGTTTAGACATGTTCTTACACTAATTACCAAGTTATATTAATGATCAAACAGGTTGTATGTGTTCTACATTGCTAATTATGCATAAATTAGAAAATAAGAATTTTGTTGACTTTTTAATAACAAGTTTGACCCGACATTTGACCTGGTTAGAGTGGGAATCAGGGGGAACCCTTTTAAGGGTTTATTACCCACATAATTAACAACTTATAACTACTTTCACTTCGACTAATCACTGGACCATTAGTGATTAATCGCTAAGTCAACCGTTAATTATGACGGTTTGACTTTTAAGCTAAAACTAAGCAAAAACTTAACTAAGGAAGATTAAGGATACTTACCAAGGTCTTAATTAAGACTAAGGATGATTAGGGTCTGCTCTAGAGCTCCAGGAAGTCTCCAAAAATGCAGATGGAATGAATGCAAGAATGTTGCAACATGAATGGCCTTTTATAGTGATCTTAATCTCATAGATTGTTGACAAATCATGCTACCAATGGTCATGGATCAGTAACAAGTGTCCCTAAAGTCTAAAATTCAGTTTAGGCGGCCTTTGGTGATGTTAAGGGGCAAGATAAGTCGTTTGCAAGGCTGAACAGCCATTTTAAACGAGTTTCTGCATCTGGGAACTAGCTTACGGACCGTAAGGTCCATAGTGTTGAGGGCCGTAAGGACCTGGTCAGCCAAACAAAGTTTCATTTGTAGACAGTTTTAGTCCCTGCACTTCCAAATGCCATTTCCGACTCATCTAAGGCCCTTTAAACCATTTTTAAGACTCTACAATGATGCCTAAGTATGGGGAACATGAAACATGCTCAAAAATATGCCGGATGTCGGTTCGTTTGGTCGTACGGTCACGTTGTTCGGTTAATTACGACGAAACACGGACGGACGCGAAAAACGAACCAATTGACGCGACGAATGGAATTTTATCAAGCCAAACATTAAAATAAAATATTTTAGTGCTTAGATAAATTTTTGGGTGTCCGGGGATATTCAGAATGTAAGATATGCGCGTAAACGCAAACTTGTGCGCTTTTTGACACTTTTAGTCCCTGCATGACTTAAAAGTTTATTTTTGCGCACCAAACACCTCTAAGCCTATATCTAAGCTATATAAAGGATAATTAGGGTATTTATAACTCATGGTCATATTCCGGAAGGTCCGATAACATACGAATCGGTATACTTTAGCAGTTTGACGCTTTAGGTCCTTCTAATGCGTAACTCATCATTTAATAGCATTGAAGCCTCATCTAATTCATATTTGGCATTCTTGAAAGTATTATTAAACATCATAATGCTTCGGGCTCGATAAAAGGTCATTCAGAGGTATAATTAAACATATTGACACTTTTAGTCCCTCATACTTGCAAAGTTGCGCGTAACTTCACTTTTGGGCATAAAAGCCTTGGATGGCAAATGATTGGCATTCCTGAGAGTATAATCAAATATCATGAGGCTCTCGGTTTGTTAAAAGGTCACTCAGAGGTAAGAATTAACATGTTGACGCTTTTAACCCTTTATTGCGCAAACTTTTAATTAATCACATAAACGGCTACACTTGATTAACAAGTGGCTCATTTGTGAATATAAAACCATAAAAGGTTATTTAGAAACTTATTTTAGGTATGATAATACTTCCAGTTCTTTCATAATCAAAGTTTTTCGATTTTTCGAAAAATTAGTCCCTTAAATTCAACGTTTGACTTCATTAGGGTTTATTACACGTGTCAATACTTCATTGGACGTTATTTTTCGAGGTGTTACATCCTCACACCCTTAAAAGAAATCTCAACCTCGAGATTTGTTAAAGTAAAGGAAGTATTTTCTGCCTTATATTGGGCTTAATCTTCCCCAGTACTTTTGAGCCTGTAAGGCGCTCCAATTGACCTTTATAATAGGTACATGTATCTTTTTGGAGCTTCAAATCCGTCGATCCTCAATCGATACAGGATGCTCATCACATCATAAATCTGCATATCATTATGTGATAGTGCTTCTTGACTTATTGGCGAAACACCTCCTTCAGCCACTAGTGTGCAATGTATTGCGAGCTCTGCCAAGCTCCTTAAATAGGTTTTAGCTTATAAGCTACTTGATCTTGATACATTTGATTTCCTTCGAATGATTCTATATATTCAGAGCTTATCTAGCCTGATAATTCAACAAATTTGGCACACCCTTCATGGGTGATATCTTTTGTTGAACTTTATTCCTTAACAAAAATTTAGGAGGGTTGCTACTGTTTTGGTCAAAAATCACACAAGGATAATGCAACCAAATCTGATTTTGTGAGGAATGATGCTTGGTTAATTGAATGAACGACAAGTATATGAAATCAACGATGAACACCGAGATTTATACGAGGAAAAAGCCCTTGATCTTTAGAAGATCTCCGGCATAAAAAACCTCGGGTGATGGAAACTACCGATCACCAACTATATTGCAAAAACAGCAGTGATCCTTGTACAACTTCGGAAGAAAACAAGCTCAATACAATGAATTTCTAGTGTAAGTGTGTGTTTTTGCTAAGTGTTTGCAGAGAATTCGAGTGTTGTGTGGTGTGTACGACTTGTGCCTTCATTGAGCTCGTTTTCCCCTTAAAATGATAAGAAAAATCAAGTAACTAACTTCCCGATAAAGGTGGAAGTCACCCCATGACCACCACTAACGGTTATTTCTTCAATATGCACGTGCCTAAAAGCATATTCCACGAGATTCCAGCAAAGGAGTGGTCCACTACGTCCATTACCTGCATTTACACATTAAAAACGTGCAAAATATAAAGGATCCTGATCCTCAGACTCGTGATCCTCGGACGCGTGATCCTCAGACTCTGGATCCTCAGACTCTGGATCCTCAGACTCTCTGCATCAGCCATTAAGCATCCGTGATCCATGCCTAGTCTCAGGATAGATAATCCTTAGCATAAAATTCATGCCCTAACAATTGCCCCCAATATGGCAGTTGTGATAAGGATTCACAGCTGTCATATTTCCGTCAGAAGCGGACTAGCCGTTGCTGCTGGTAACTAGTGGTTACACTGCCTGTCGTCACTGGTAAGACCTGCTATAATCATCATTGCAGAATATAGAGTTAGAGATAACTCCTCAAGTGCCTTTACAGATCAGAAGATCCTTCCGTTCGTGGAGAATGAATCCTCCTACACAGTTTGCTATTAACCTTCCTGCACTTTAATTTCTGCATAGACACTTTAACTGTTAGATAGCCTTATCCGGCCTGGGTCGATGGTCCACGATTTTGCTGTTGAAATCCAGGCCAGATGATTTTGATACATAATGAATAAGTAATAACATTAAACTTTTTTAGCTACATCTATTGTTGTTTCTTCCCTTTTTATTTTTCATGTATGCTTTCTATTTTCAAAAATATCATCACCAAACAACTGGAAAGTTATTGAAAATCTGATGATAATGTTACACTTTTAACAGAAAACTTGAAGTGTTCATATAAATGTGGATCAATGATCCTTAACCAAAAAGGATAAGAGACAACTTACAGCTTCGAAAAAGTTAGAATTTAACATACCAGAGAATCCAAGTTAGGATTCTATATCCTTGTAAATTATTGCTGAATAAGCAAACTATGAAAAGTAAAGCTTCTAGGATCAAGGATCCTTATCGTCAGAACTTGTATAACTTTAGACAGTAGTTTCTAGGGTGAAGGATCATGGATCCTTGAACAATAGGCAGGATAATGGGTGGTGGATGGATCCTCTGTTTGGGGGATGAAGCCACTCGTTATCCTTCCGTCTTTTATTTTCTGCACTACAAAGACCCGTAAACAATGGACACCCTTTGCCAACCCATGTGGACGGGCCATGTTTTGCTGGTAGAAACGTGGGTTGGGAATTTTGACAACCTTAAAAGGTTTAATGTTTTGTGAATAAAATAATTTTAACTTTTTGGCTATCTCCCGTGTTGCTATCCTTATGTAACCCTCAGTTTTCAATTGTTGTGATATACATTTGTTTGAATAAGAAAAGTTAAACAAATTAAGTTTAAGAATTTTAGGATATGATCCAGGATCAAATATCCTATAGTTGAAAAGTTCCGAAAAGTAGTATATTTTAAGGATCATAAGTTCAGTTGTCAAAGTATAAGGGCTATTCAAATGAATAATGAATAAAATCAAAATAGTTAAGGATCATACCTGAGAATCCAAGTTAGGATCCTAACCTTTATCATTATAAACAGGATAACCATAAGACAAACCTTAATGGAAGGTAAGGATCAAGGATCCTTGGTCGTTTGTCTCCCAAAAACCTGAAATAGGATACAACTTGGAACTAAGCCAATATAAGATAAGAGTTAGTAACTGGGGACAAGCCCAACAAACTGGGGACAAGCCCAAATAAACTGGGGACAAGCCCAAATAAACGGATGTAAACTGGGGTCAAGCCCATATAAACGGATGTAAACTGGGGTGGAGCCCATATAGACGGATGTAAACTGGGGTCAAGCCCATATAGACGGATGTAAACTGGAGTATGGCCCTAACTGGCGACTATCCAAACTTAGTGACATGAAAATGCTAAAACCTTAGCTAACGTGAAAACGTTAGAAACCTTAGCTAACGTGAAAACGTTAGAAACCTTAGGAACGGATGTATGGTACGTCTACCATTATACGTAGGATCCTAAGCATAGCCATAACAATGGAATTATCAGCCCCTAGAACGAGTACTGGTCCCAAAGCCTTGAACTACACCAGGATCATCGTGCGCTACAGGTGGAATCTGGGGACAAGCCCAAACTGGGGACAAGCCCGAAACTTTGGAGGGTTGGCCAACCACTTTGATCTTCTGTAAAATGATAACAACTCTGCAAAAGCTTAAACTTTGTGAAAATAGATGTTAACTGATTAACATCTTTAACTTATGATAAGTAATAAGTATAAAATGAATGAAAATGAAAGTAATGTGTTACCAAATGTAGAATCATGTATCCTTTGAGGATCCTGGATCCTTAATCAGAATACCGGTATTGCTGAGGATCCCTGATCCATCTTACTTAAAGTATTTTTTGAGATGAACAGCATTCCAAGCTCTTGGTAGGAGATCATCATCCATTGTTAACAAGTGATATGCCCCCTTTCCTGATTCAGCTTCAATTAGATAGGGGTCTTCCCACTTTGGTGCTAGCTTGCCATCAGAAGGATTTGTAGTGTTCTGGAATGCTTTTCTTAGCACAAAATCACCAACTTGAAATCTTCTAATCCTGACATTCTTGTTGTATGCTCCAGCCATTCTTTGTTGATAACTGGCCATTTCCTTTTTTCTGACTTTGAGCAAAAGCTTCTTCTTAGGATGCAGATGTTATGTTGGTTGGTGTAGAATATTACTGTGTCTTTGACAAGCATCACACTTCTTTGCATAATCGACAACATCCTTCTTCGTGGTAGGCCTATAGTATGTTGTTCTAAGGATCCTTGAGAATAGTGCTTTGCCCCCAGTGTAGTTTCCACAGTCTCCTTGACTTTGAAAGCTTTAGGATTTTGTCCTGTAGGGATCTCTCCATGTTGTATATATCTTAGGATTGGAAGGATCCAGGATCCTGAATTCGACTGTGCAGGATCACCAGGTATGATTGCAGAATCCTCCACTATCTCCATGGCTACGTGATCCTCAATTGCAGGAGTTAAAACATGGGTGATGAGTATTTTTCACATCTTCTTGCATCTTTAGGAATGATCCAAGGTTAGTTAAAGCGTCAGCTTCTGCATTTTCTTCCCTGGGTACCTGTGGTAGACTGAAAAAAGCAAAAGAATCTGCCAATTTCTTGACTATTTCTAAGTACTCGATTAGTATTTCACCTTTAATAGCATAAGAACCATTAAAGTAGTTAGTAATTAATAGGGAATCTACGAATACTTGAAGATACCTGATCCTCATATTGTTAGCTAATTGCAAACCTGCTATCAAGGCCTCCTACTCTGCCTCATGATTAGTGGTTTGGAATTCACATGCAATGGATTGGGGTATAATGTCCCCCTGTGGCGATTTTAGTAGTGTGCCTTGTCAAGTTCCTTTAACATTTGAAGCTCCATCCATGAAGAGTGTCCAAGGATCCTTTGTCTTCTCAAGTTGTTGAACTTCTAATTCAGCTTTCCTTTGTAGATCACTACTGAAATCAGCCACAAAGTCAGCTAAGGCTTGGGACTTGATGGCAGTCCTGGGTTCATACTCAATGCTTGACTATCCACTTTGCCATTCTACCTGCCATTTCAGTTTTTCTGGGAACATTCTTAATAGGAAAGTTAGCTTTCATAATAATAGTGTGAGTTTCTAAATAATGTCTATGTTTAGCAGAAGCCATAATTAAATCAAGAATTAATTTCTCTAAATGAGAATACCTGGCCTCAGCATCAAGTAGAATTTTACTTACATAGTATACCGGATGTTGAGAGCCTTCATGATCGTTAACTAGGATCACACTTACTGCTTTAACTGAAATAGCTAAGTATAAGGATAACGATTCTCCATTTTCTGGTTTCATCAGGGTTGGTGCTGAGGATAGATAATCCTTAAGAACCTTGAGTGCAGTTTCATGCTTATCAGTCCACTCAAACTTGCCTTGAGCAATTTGTCTACCTCTTCTTGGACAATGACATTCCTTTCAAGTGTAAACTTTCTCCTTTTTTGGGGTATTGGCTTGAAAGACCTGTCAATACCAAGTTTGTGAGTAATAACATTCTTAGATATACCTGTCATATCTTCATGTTTCCAAGCAAAGGTAGATTTTCTTCTTTCCAAGAAGGATACTAAATCCTGCTCAATACTATCTAGGATCCCGGATCCTATAAAAAATTTGGATTCAGGATCCTCTGGGTTCAACAGAATATCCTTGACGTCTTGCTCTTTTGCCTCCATGACGTCTTGCTCCTTAGAGGCTGGCTTCATTGAAGAAGTGTAATAGTTCTTTGCCTCCTGCTGATCACTTTCTATCTTCACCATATCTCATAGAGTTAGGAGCATGACACATTGATGATATGTTGAGGGGGACTGCCTTCATATCGTGTATCCATGGCCTGTCAAAGATAACATTACAGCAAGACAAGCAATCAATAACATAGATTTTTTAACATAATTCACTCCCTCTATATAGATAGGAAGTTTAATGTCCCCCAATGTAATCTTTGTCTCTCCACTGAATCCCATAAGGACAGATGATCTTTAGACAATATCGGATTCAAGGATGTCCATTCTATTGAGGACATCCAACTGGATTATGTTCACTGAGCTTTTCCCATCAATGAGAATCCTGAGAACAAAATGGTTAGATATAAATAATGTAATAACTACACCGTCGTGATGAGGATCCTGAATGTCCGCACAGTTATCCTCATCATATGATATCACTTTCTGCTGGGTAAGGATAGAGGTCCGAATAGGTCTGCCCCCATTCTCCATCTTTGTTTCCTTTGCACGTCTCTTAGCTGCTGAGAACCTCCGGAGATGAAATGGATGATTTGAGCATCGGATGGTGGAAGAGGAGCTTTTTCAGGAACTTTCTCAGGATACTTGATCCTTGACTTTTTCCTTCCAAGCAATTCCTTCAAGTATCCTCTGCTCAAAAGATAACCTATCTCCTTCCTTAATGCTATGCACTCATCTGTGAGATGACCAGAATCCCCATAGTAAGCACACCATTTTGATTCGTCTTTGGTGGTAGGCGGTTTGTCATTCTTCCTTGGCCACCTAACCTTGTCACCTAAACTCTGCATAGAAAGGATTAGTTCATTATTATCAGCAGAAAAACAATATTCAGAAGTAGGAGGATAGTCCTGATCATCTTCCTCTTGTTCCACAATATGCACACTCTGGTTGTCATGCTTGGAGTATTGCTTGGATCAGTTATCCTTGAGATAGGATCCTTATTTGTCTTGCTTTGAGGATCCTGACAATCTCTCGTGGATCCTTTTGTCATCCTCTAAACGGATGAACCTAAGGGCCCTGTTTCTTTCCTCATCTAAGTTCCTGCAAGGGGTCATGACAAGATCATCATAGAACATTGAATCCCTAAGCAAACCCATTTTAAAGGCTTCTAGAGCTGTAGCAATATCTAAGTTAGGGATTTCTAAGGATTCTTTACTAAATCCAGTGATATAATCTCTAAGTGATTCATTATGACCTTGAGTTACCCTATATAAATCACTAGTTAATCGTTCAAATCTCCTACTGCATGAGAATTGGCTATTAAACAAATTAACTACATTAGCAAATGAAGTAATAGAGTAAGGAGGAAGACTTAGCAGCCATTTTAACGCTGATCCGGTAAGTGTGGATCCAAAGCCCTTGCACAAGCAACCAGATTTGGTGTCTGAAACCTCTTCGGTATCTCTGCATAACAAATAGGTGGTGCAAAACGAGATATCTTGTGGCTTTCATCAGGAATTTCAGGAATGGGCTTAACCACTCCTGGAACGTTGGATATTATATCCCTATGTTTCTGCAATTCCTTAGCCATAGCTTGGTTAATACCTGTATCCTGCACAAAGCCATGGTTAGCATTGCAAAGATTATTCAAAGTGTTACCTCCTGAATGATTCAAGTTTGGAATTCCAGATGTGAATCCATGTTGGCGGGATTCTGGCATAACCGAGGGACCAGAGGAAGCAATGGTCTGCATTGGTATGAAGTCTCCTAGATAAACATCTGAACTTCTGGGTTGCACACTCCTTAAGTATCCTTGATCCTGGAAGATGTCGGATCCTTGAAGTGCTGTGAATGTAGGTCTTGGAGGATAATCCATGGATCCGGAAACCTGAGATGAAGATCCTTGAACCTGGAAGGAGGAACCTTGAACCTGAGAGGATCCTTGAACCTGGGAGGAGGATCCCTGAACCTGAGAGGATCCTTGAACCTGAGAGGATCCTTGAACCTGAGAGGATCCTTGAACCTGAGAGAATCCTTGAACCTGAGAGGATCCTTGAACCTGAGAGGAGCCTTGAACCTGAGAGGATCCTTGAACCTGCGAGGATCCTTGAACCTGAGAGGAGCCTTGAACCTGAGAGGATCCTTGAACCTGAGAGGATCCTTGAACCTGAGAGGATCCTTGAACCTGCGAGGATCCTTGAACCTGAGAGGATCCTTGAACCTGCGAGGATCCTTGAACCTGAGAGGATCCTTGAACCTGCGAGGATCCTTGAACCTGCGAGGATCCTTGAACCTGAGAGGATCCTTGAATCTGGGAGGATCCTTGAATCTGAGAGGATCCTTGAATCTGGGAGGATCCTTGAATCTGAGAGGATCCTTGAAGCTGAGAGGATCCTTGAACCTGAGAGGATCCTTAAACCTGCGAGGATCCTTGACCCTGAGAGGACCCTTGAACCTGCGAGGATCCTTGACCCTGAGAGGATCCTTGAACCTGAGACATTGCCGATGATCCAGAACGTATTCCTGTTGATCCACCCTGGTATTGGACATGTGGAGCTGCAAAGTGCTGGGAAGTTATGACCGGAGTGTCGAAATTCAGCGACCTCGACATCAAAGGGTTGTGATCCTCTGCTGATTTTATCAATTTCGCGAAGGATCCTGCCATTAGTTTTGACCTGCTGCATGTGATCCTTCATCTGCACAATCAAAGCATAAAAATCACTGTTAGTAAGTGTAGAGAAAGAAACAACAGTTGGTTTTGTGAAAACGGGGGTTGTCTTCTTCGGAGAATTCTTAGCATTCTTCTGGAATGCAAGGGGGAGATGATGCAAAGGCGGAATGCCCTGTGAAAAAGTGACCGCCGACATAGAACTTGGAGTAGTTTTCCCTGAGCAGCCATGTGGTTGAAGGTAATGAACCGAAATGAATGAAATGAACAAAATTTCTCAGAATTGAAGCACCAATTGCCCCACGGTGGGCGCCAAACTGTTTTGGTCAAAAATCACACAAGGATAATGCAACCAAATCTGATTTTGTGAGGAATGATGCTTGGTTAATTGAATGAACGACAAGTATATGAAATCAACGATGAACACCGAGATTTATACGAGGAAAAAGCCCTTGATCTTTAGAAGATCTCCGGCATAAAAAACCTCGGGTGATGGAAACTACCGATCACCAACTATATTGCAAAAACAGCAGTGATCCTTGTACAACTTCGGAAGAAAACAAGCTCAATACAATGAATTTCTAGTGTAAGTGTGTGTTTTTGCTAAGTGTTTGCAGAGAATTCGAGTGTTGTGTGGTGTGTACGACTTGTGCCTTCATTGAGCTCGTTTTCCCCTTAAAATGATAAGAAAAATCAAGTAACTAACTTCCCGATAAAGGTGGAAGTCACCCCATGACCACCACTAACGGTTATTTCTTCAATATGCACGTGCCTAAAAGCATATTCCACGAGATTCCAGCAAAGGAGTGGTCCACTACGTCCATTACCTGCATTTACACATTAAAAACGTGCAAAATATAAAGGATCCTGATCCTCAGACTCGTGATCCTCGGACGCGTGATCCTCAGACTCTGGATCCTCAGACTCTGGATCCTCAGACTCTCTGCATCAGCCATTAAGCATCCGTGATCCATGCCTAGTCTCAGGATAGATAATCCTTAGCATAAAATTCATGCCCTAACAGCTACTATCATTAATTCTTGATTTTTCTGCCAGATACTGGCAACTTACAGATGATTAGGGATTTGTATGATCTTATTCGTTGTTTCCCATGAAACCTTCAGATCCTTATAAGTGGACTTCCCAATCTATTGTCCTATCAATAGATGTTTAACATTCCATCTATACAAGGTCTCCAAAGGAGCAGCCTTGATGCTTATATATCAATTATCATAGAAAAGCTTATCTTAAGGTGAAATGGTTATTCCAACCACTGCTTAACTAATCTTAAGGAACAGCTAATCCTTGTCGTTAGTCGAACATATCGACGATCTTGGGCAACTGATGGGAATTCTTAATCGTTGCCTAATTAGGGTTGCGGAAAATAATGCATAAGCAAAATGAACCGTCTTTCATGATTAACTATACCGAATTCTCAGGATATTGAGTTAGGCTATATGAATCCTCTATTTTAAAACTTGGTTAGTCAGGGTTTCGATTCTCCCAATGATGGTACTAGCCGTCTTGGAGATCTCATAATAATACAACCTTAAATGGGATATAAACCTTAACTCTACCTACCTCTTAGGGGTAAACAGGGTAATCTTAGGAGAAGATACTTAAGGTACAAGGAGGTTACAAAGATTTCCATATCTCAGGCTCCAGTTCACCCATCATTGCTTGTGTCAATTAAGTAGCACATTTATGTTACGAGTCCACGAATTCTTAATCGGGAACATTTACTTGGACAATTCCATTCTGGATATCTTCTTTGAATACTACTAGTCGACTTTAGTACAATATAACCATTGGGATATCTCAGGGGTTCCATGTATTAAACCTCCATACTGATCAGGCATGGAAGTAATCTATGGGACACACTAGGATACGCCAATCCTCATATGGCACTTTTATCAAACATAGTTTGGCATTCGCAGGCGATAGAAAAACAGTGAGAAAAAAAAATAATTAAAATAACATATGTTATCGTACTCTATGCGAAGAAAGAGCACTCTTAGATTTTTCAGAAGGATTCCTTGCCGATACTAGAAGAATCGGTTACTATGGTTTCCTTGGTAAGTTATACCTTGTGGATAATATAAAAATTTGCTAAGCTTATGGTTTATGAAGATTTATTATTGCCTGTATTAAATCAGGACACTTAGCAGAAATTATCATTGGTAAATGATAAGGAATGTACTTGATGACATCGTGAACTGCCTCTTGGCATTCATTAGGTGAGTTCAGGCATTTCTTCCTTTAGCCTTTCTAGGCTTAGCTGCACCTTCTTTGGCAGCTTTATGGAATCTAGTTCTGATGGCCTTACTCACCACACCCGTGATAGACTGCATTCTTTATGTCCCTACATTCCTGGGAAATGAGGACATGTTCCTGGTTCTATTCGACACTGTCCCTAGTGTCTTTTATAGCAATTCTTACATACAGGCTTCTTACCGAACTTTCGTTGCTTTTTATTAAGCCTATACTTGCTCTCTTTCTTAGTTTTCTGGGAGTTATCCTCCTCCTTTGGTTCATCCTTCATATTCGAAGTGTGAACAAAGCTCTTCTCATGAGCAATTGAACGTGGTTTTGAATGAAATTTAGAGCGAGAAGCATTCGGCTCTTTGGATTGTTTCATGACCTTTTCCCATGGCCTTTCAAACTGCTGCGTTAACCACCGCTTGGAGATTAACTCCATTAATATTGAGGTTTACGTTTAAGACATTATTTGCTTTTGTCGCATTAATAGCATTGCGACTATTGCCTATCTCATTCGAGTTTTCCTTACTCAAAACTTGGTATTTGTAGGATCGTTTTGTGACCCAAACGAGTCGTTCAGAAGAGATTAAATCTGTTTCAGAGGCGGAAACTAAGAAACGAATGTCGAAACAGCTTGAATATCACTTTAAACCTTATGTATATTGATTTAACAGTAATTACAATCACGAAAAATACCGGCAGCACTTCGGTATTGATTACAAGGCTCTAGTCTGTTCTGTCCGCTTGAAAAAACAAATGACACATATATATAGTGGATGCTTGACCGCTTGAAATGAACATGCACATGTTCAAGCGGTCAGACTTCAAGCGACCAAACTATATTTGACAATTCAAGCGGTCAAACAACAAATAAACAAATCAAGTGAATCACTAATTTGTCTTCATGCGTTTCACGAGAACATGCATTCTGGCCAATTCTGTTATGTGCATTCTTATATAAATGATGATGTCATACATATGATGTCATCAATGATGTCATATATGTGATGTCATCATTCTTGACTATGACTTCATGCTCGAACCGAACCGCAACACGTCCAAGACTCGATATAAGACAAAGACAACAGATGTATGCACTAACAGACTCCCCCTCAGATGTTAACGAGTCTTAAGTGTCAAGTCTTTGCATCTTCAGTCTTTATCAGTCTGAACACTCTCTGAAATATCTGACGTTGTAAGCATCCTCAAACTTTATCTTCTTCTCCTCTTTAGCATCAACAGACTCCTCACGAACAATCTTTACTAGGATGTCTTCAGACTCCCCCTTTCAATATGCTGGGATCGCAGTCTGGCATGTTGAAATCACACATTCCTCAGGTATCGGAACCTGGCACTCTATCTTCAGGTTCAAGATCGAAACCTGAATACACCTGCACATTCTTAACCCAGAAATAAATTTTCTAATAACCACTTGTAGAGCATATTTTAAAATGATTTAACATTTATAGCCTCTGATGAACCACTTGCAGAAATTTCATTTTTCGCTTCAAAAACATATTCTTCCAAACCATTTGTTCATCATGTCTAGCACTTGGAATTTTGAATATTAGCTCTCCAACACCAGTTGTCGAAAATCTTTTTGAATTTTTCAAAAATTATGCTAAAACATACTGAAAATATTTTTGGAATTTTTGAATATCAAAAAATAAAATGTAATGCAGTAAAGAAATATATACAAACACTATTTTTGTGAGTTTGTGTAAGAGGATCATATCAGTTTATGTGACCAATCACTAGCACCGTTAAGCTTTAAACATTTTAAGCTCTAAACGATTCACATGGATTGACGATATTGTTGTCCACTTAAGCTCAATCTAAAAACTTTCGAAATGCATACCGATACTTTAAGGTATATTAAGATAGCACTAAGTTCTTATGGACCCCACAATCTCAGCATATCCCCTCATCATGCAATACACTGACTCAAGTAATGCCTTTAAACTTTTATCGACTGTGATTTGTGCTAAAACAAAGTAGAATGTTTAAACATTAACAATCAGGTCGATACTTCCGTATATGCAGAGAAAGTCCAATGTTTAAACAAAATAAGAAAATAAAAATAAGTTGAAGTTGTTTAGGCTTTAACCACCAGGTCGATACTCCCGTATACGCAGAGGTGATCCAAAGCTTAAACGAAACACCAAAGAAAATAAAGCAGAACGTTCAGGCAACAACATCCAGGTCGATACTCATGTATACGCAGAGGATGTCCGATGCTTAAACAAAATAAAGAAATAAAACAAGTTTAAATCTTTGCAAAATGAAATGCACAAACACAGTGACTTTTCAGCAAAGTTGTGAAAGTTCACAAACTTAACCAGTTTTTATGTCTTTCGACAATCAGCGATTACTGAGTAGGCACACAGTCAAGAAGGACAAAACTAAGTACTATGCTTTTGACCATGTTTCCCACTAGAACTAGGCTTTTTCAGTTAGGTTTGTATCGTTATCGCAAATCTACTAGTCTAGCTGAGCCTATCGTCACATCTTTAGTGAGACCGTTTATCACATTTTGACTTTTCATTTCTTTAGCATGCTGTGATAGTCCACTGATTTACTATCATTTCCTCTTTTAACAACAAAACTCATTTTTGCAATTTTCAAATGTTTTTGTCTTTTTCAAATTTTCTTATGTTTTTGGATTTTCTGAAAATTTTACTCCCCCTAAAATGCAAACACATTTTAGGAAATTTGAAAACAAACTATACAATAAAGTGACAACCGATATCAAATCACATCAAATCGCCATCCACTTGGCATAAACAATCAGAACTCCCCCTTACACAAAACTATTTTCTCATTATGATTTCAAAACACTTAAGTTTGTTTTAACCAGAATGATTTTTCCGGAAAATAAGTTTTGTTGATTTTAAACCACTTGTAGGTTAGGGGTTCATCACATTGTTTTTCTCAACCGTTTGTAGAAAATCAGATACAACTTAATGTCCCTGATTTACCACTTGTCATTGAAAACCTCTTTCAACCACTTGTAAAAAAATCACAATCAAAATCTGATATAAAGAATGATGCCGATTCCTGCTCCACTGTTACCAACCTGGGAGCTCCGGCAAGTCACACTTAACCTGTAAAAATTTTAACAATTTCAAGCATTTTCAAAAACAACCTTATTAATCATGATAGATGCCGATTCCTGATCCACGATTACAAACTTGGGATCTCCGGCAAGTCAGATTTTTCAATGAAAGAAAATATCCACCCAAGCCTGACCAGCCTTGGGTGTTTTCAATTCAGATTCAGTTGGAGTATAAGTTGCTTTCTTTATAGCATAAAACTCCTTTACCCCTTTAACCTTCCCATCGATCATTTTTCCAAAAATTTTCTTTACGTTTTCATTAAAAGCTTTCTCAACATCAAATTCATTCTTATCCGAATAAAATTGATTAGAGATCTCAACCTTTCCAACCTTTGATTTAAAATTCTCAGCTCTCAATGGTGGAAAATGAACATCATTCATTAGAGGCACTGAGTTTTCACTTTTTACCTCAACCTTTGGCTCCTCCGATTTTGTGGAATCAGATTCATCGCCAGATTTTACCTCTGATTTCTTAACAACCCAAGCTTGGTTGTCAAGATTTCCCCTCTTCTTGTAAAACCTTTTCGAACACTCTCCAACTTCATATGTTGAATTTTTGAACACTTTGAATCTTTCAGTTGGTGGTTCAACATCAACAATCTTTTCTTTAAGTTTTGAAGAAACTTCCTGTTTTGTTTGAGTAGCTTTTGGACAATTCCATGCAATGTGACCAACTTCATTGCATCTGTAACAGGTTCTTGTTTCTTTCCTTTTCTTCATCTTTTCAGCAAGAAACTCTTGGTTTGACTGTTTCCAGAATGACCTCTTTGCTTCTTCTTCATGGCTAGTTCCTGCAACATATGTCATTTTTGATTTAAAATCTCGAATATATTTTTCATTTTTATAGTTTTCAGGTGGAATAAAACCAAGACCTTTCTTTTTGAACTTCCTATTATGGTTTGGTTTCTTTCGAAATTCCGAACCATAATTGTAACCCATTTTCTTGTTTATCCGTTGTTGAACTCTTGAAGTGTATTTCTTAGGTTTTCCAGTAAGATTTAAATCTTTATTTCAGAAATATTAATATCTGTCATTTTGAAAACCTTTTTGATCATGTCAAAACGAACACTTCTTATTGGAAACTCTTTATCAAAATATAATTTGTCAGAATCATTCAAAGTATATGCAACTTCAAATGTTTCATCATTCAAATTAGATTTTGACAACAAAAATTCTTTACTATAAACCCGTTTTCCCGATGATTTTGAACTCTTTTCTGACGAACTCGAACTTCTGACTGACTGACACGAACTTTCGGATTCGGACTTTGACTCTGACTCCTCATCTTTATCCAACACCTGATCGACCATTCTTTTAATTAATTCGGACTCATGATCTGTGTCGGACGCTGTGAACGTGACGTCAATGTTGTCTAGTAATACATTGGTTAACTCGGACTCTAACTTTAGATTAACTGCCTTTTGGACTTGTTCCTCATTCGGTTTTCTAGGCGAATACCCTTCCCAAATTGGAGGCGGACACTTATTATAACAGACACTCTGTTTCTTACCAGTATCCTTTTTCTTCTTTGGCTTTGTTTCTTCACCTTTAAATGCTTCAAATCCTTCAACTGTTGGATAAATTCTATCAATTATGTAGTCACAACCTTTGTAACTTTGCAGCAATCTTCTGATTCTTTCATTCTCAGTTGCTTCACTATCTAACTCTTTCTTCCACTTTGCACATTCTTCTATGTACAAGTTGATCTCTTTCTGCTTTGTCATCATAGTAGCGTTCAACATCTTCAAAGCTTTCTCTCTTTCAGAGTTAGTCTTTTCCAGACTATTCACAGTTCTGTTCAATACATCATATGACTGTTTCAAATTTTTTACATCAAACAACAACTTTTCTTTCAACTTTTATAACTCACTAAACCTCTCATCTTTTTCTATACATTGTTTACAAGACTCTAAACATGTAAGACAGGGTTTTGTGACTTCGACAATCTTCTCAACTTCAACTCTCTTTTCAACTTCCACAATTTTCTCAATCACTTTGACTTCTTTCAATTCTTTTGCAGCTTTCCTCTCTTTTAATTTCTTCAATTTTTCTGCAAAATAAAATTCAAAAATGTCAGAAGATAAATGAGTTTTTCCCAAATTTATATGTTCCATCTCTTCATCACTATCACTTGTTTCTGATGAACTGTTTTCAGATGAAACAGATCTTTCATCTTCAATTTTCTCTTCATCAGATAACACTTCCATCCATTCCTTCAACATTTCTGGCTTTTGAACAATATGTGCAATAAAAGCTTTAACATTAGGATCATCTGGAATGTACTTGTCCCAGCTAAAACCATCAGCCACTTTCTCGTCATCTTGATCCATGATGCCATAGTAAGCCTTTTTGTTTGCATCTTCGATCATTCTTCCATGTGTCGTTTGAACTTCTTTTTGTTGATGCGGTTGATGAGTGATTTGTTGATAAATGGTTTTCCTATAATAATCATCTTTCCCAGACGACTCCTTTTCTCCTCTCGGCTCCTGATTCTTGCATTCTCTTTTAAAGTGACCTTTCTCCCTGCAACGAAAACATACAACTTTAGATTTATCAAATCCTAGATTAGAAAGGTTTGCATCCAAGAAGTCATTTCTTCCTGTAATCAATCTAAACTTTTCTGCTCTCCTCAAAACGCTCGCCAATGCCCATTTAATATCCATTAGTTCCAGCTCCTCTGCATCAATCTGATCATAATCTTCTTTTGTGAGCATTGGATTGCCAATTCTTCCAGCAATCAACCCTTCATAAGACTCTAATGCAGTGACCAATAATCCCATATGATGCTTTACAACTTCTTCAGAAAAATTTTGACCATTTTGAAGATGTAGAGCTACATTACATTGAATCGAATGCCATTTCCAGCAGATGCACTTTGAACACTTGGAGGATTTACCGTTGAGAAACCACTAGTGTTGACTGATCCTTGACTGCTTGGTGTAGACTGATTTCCAGCACTAAATGCAGTTTGTATCTTTGGACTTGCTTCAGCAGTTTGAACATTTCCTTTATAGTACAATTTAATATCTTGTTGATGAGTAGAACTGTTCATTCTAGCAATTTTTTGTTGCTCCAGATCCTGTGCCTCCAACTTCTCTATAAACTGTGCAATCGATAACCTTCTAAACTGTCCAGAATTTTTCAATATCATCATATATGTACCCCATTCCTGTTGCGGTAACGCGTCAGCAAGCTTTTCAACCCATTCTGCTGGAGTTTTTGTAATTTTCAACTGTGACATAGTGCGTACAAGATGACAGTATCTTTCAATAAGACTCTTTGTTGTTTCACCAGGCATGCACGTAAATAGTTCAAATTCCTTTTTCAACAAAGCTGCTTTACTTTGTAGCATTTCAGTACTTCCCTCAAATTTCTTTCCAAGAGCTTCCCAAATAGAATAAGCGTTTTCATCATGTTGAAGCAACACAAATATATCTTCTTTAACAGCTTGTTGTAACAAATTGATCATCATCTTTTCTCCTTTGTAACTCTCTCTTTCTTGCTCTGTGAATTCTGAAATGATTTTACCGACTCCCGCTGAATTCTTTGGCCTCTCATACTCAGTTTCGATGCTCTCCCAAGCTTTTAGATGATTCGCCTGAACCCAATTCTCAAACCGTTTCTTCCATCCGTGATAATCTTCAATTCCCATAAGTTTCGGGGGTTTTTGCATTTTTCCGGTTTCATTCTCCATTGTCATGTTCTTAGTAATTTCGGATGGACTAGTCGGGGTTGTAGCAAAAGCGTTGTAAAAATCTTCACTCATGATTCGATATCGAAGAATTTCTCCAACTAGCTTTCAAACGAACTGGTTTACCTCGTGAAAACACCTGAAACAAACAAACAAACGATCAGCTTAAACACTTATCGAGTTAACTGAAACGAACTGATATTCAGACAGGTGGATATCCTGTGCAGACTGAAAGTTGACACACTGTGCGGATTGAAGATTGACAAACTGTGCGGACTACTATGAACCGGACCAATTTCAAACAACCAGACTCACTACGAGCGAACTGATGGACTTTCAAACAAATTGAACCTTTTCACGCAATCTGACCACACTAAACAATCTGAGATACAACTCAAACCATGTGTACTGACATGACCTCACATGATCTCATTCGATCTTGATGCTTTTAACCCACTACGAGCCAACTGAAACAATCTTGTAACTACTGATTTATATCAAAAATCTTTACCTAATATGATTGTGCTAATACAAGCTATGATGAGCTTAAACAAACTTTGAATTAACAAATCACTTTAATTGAAGTCACATGGGTCGGCAACAGTTAACACTACACAAATGATGAAACAAAACTTATTGAACCGAGATTATGACCCAATCACATGTCGTCAATAAATCTCAATTGAACTCTATTGGACCTCAAAATCCATTAAAACGACAAGTATGAAACAACTTTAATCCATCTCGATGAAATTGTTCACATGCACTGTTCTGAATATACACTTGATACTTTTAATAATGTTGACTAAAAGACTGATCAAACCAAAATCACATGCAAACCGACACAAACCACATGATCTCTTAATTCAACCAACTGACAACCTTGATATATGATTACTTTACCTAAAGTACTGACACCCTCGATAAACGCATTACACAACACGATGCACTATTCAAGCGGTTCACATTTTCAAGCGATCAGACGTTTCAAGCGGTTGAACGATTTCAAGCTAACAAATGATGAAAACTCAAACGACCAGTCAATTTCAAGCGACCAAGGTGTATTTTTTTCAAGCGACCAGTCAATTTCAAGCTGTCACAGCATGTATTTTCAAGCGAACAAGTGATGACATCAGCATTACGAACGGATTTCAAGCGAGCAAACCGATTTTATCAAGTTTTAGATCGATTTTAATGATGAAACTTTCCAGGATTCGTTAAAACATGATTATGCACAATATGTGAAAGTTTGAGCCGTTTTTAACCATGAAATTTTTTTAAATTTGAAAAGAATGGTGTAGAAATCAGAAATAGTGACGAAAACAGGCTGTTTTGACAAGCTCTCTTCCTCCTGAGCTCTGATACCACTTGTAGGATCATTTTGTGACCCAAACGAGTCGTTCAGAAGAGATTAAATCCGTTTCAGAGGCGAAAACTAAGAAACGAATGTCGAAACAGCTTGAATATCACTTTCAACCTTGTGTATATTGATTTAACAGTAATTACAATCACGAAAAATACCGGCAGCACTTCGATATCGATTACAAGGCTCTGGTCTGTTCTGTCCGCTTGAAAAAACAAATGACACATATATATAGTGGATGCTTGACCGCTTGAAATGAACATGCACATGTTCAAGCGGTCAGACTTCAAGCGACCAAACTATATTTGACAATTCAAGCGGTCAAACAACAAATAAACAAATCAAGTGAATCACTAATTTGTCTTCATGCGTTTCACGAGAACATGCATTCTGGCCAATTCTGTTATGTGCATTCTTATATAAATGATGATGTCACACATATGATGTCATCAATGATGTCATATATGTGATGTCATCATTCTTGACTATGACTTCATGCTCGAACCGAACCGCAACAAGTCCAAGACTCGATATAAGACAAAGACAACAGATGTATGCACTAACAGTATTAATTACCAAATTAAACCATTATTAGTCATCATCCTGATGACCTGACATATATTAGCCACGACATCCACGAACCGTATAGGCCATTATGTTCCGAACATTCTTAATGAATGCTATTTGAATGTATATCTATTACATTTAGCTTAGGTCACAAAAGGACTATCAATGGCATTTAAGGTTTTGTGCGAGTCCAATACCTGCTTGACAGGGGACCATAATGTCGCAACTGTCTTTGTCACAAGGACGATTATAAATAGTTCGAAGGCTAGCCTTACCTGACTTTGGTTATATATATACATATATGGCATAGAAGCGTGTCGTGAGGGACGTAGAAAGATATGGCATAAAGCCTAGTCATGAAGGACATAAGTAATCATATGGCGCAAAGGCCTTGTCGTAATGACATTTAGATACGGCACAAATGGCCTTGTCTCTAGGACGTTATAGGATATGGCACTAAGGCCTGTCACCAGGGATGTTAACATTTAGTATGCTAACTTGTCACGAACGACGAATTATAGCACGGAGGCTTGTTATGGGTGACTTGAAATATAACTTGCGGATTTGTCACAAGGACATCAATTTATAGGCTGCAATCTTATTAGATCAGGAGTTTTAAGGCTTGAACATAGTTCTTCACCTTTGGACAGGGAGTCGTAGACTACAACTGTCATCGTCTTGAAAGGCGATTCACTTGACAGAAAGGTAAACTAATTAACATCACTAATGGATGTCTATATATAATTATCGTATCTAATGATATTAGTCATGGTCACATCGATCATATTGACTATTAGGTTTGGGTATAATCCCACCATTCTGAATAGGGGATCATAAAGATCACCACTATTTTGTCTTATCGACAATAGAGTAAAGTATAGCCCGTAGGCAATTCATCACTAGGGATGTTAATATTATGAATTATGATCATCATACTGATGATACTAGTCAGGATCGCAATGATCATATAGACTATTAGGCTTGAGCGCAGCTCACTACCTTAAACAGGGGATCATAGAGATCATAACATTTGTGTCACAAATGGACAATATAATATGGCCCGTAGGCGAAACATCACTAATGGATGTTTATAATGGATTTATCATTTTAGATGATATAAGTCAGGATTGCATTAATCATATTGACTATTTGGCTTGAGCATAGCTCACCACCTTAGACAAGGAATCATAAAGATCATAATGTCAATGTCTCAGATGGACAATTTATTATAGCCCATAGGCAAAACATCTTTTCTTGACAGGGAGTTGTAGGCTACCACTGTCTTTGGTCTCGGAGGACGTTAATTATAGCCCGTAGGCATGTCCCTCCTAAGGGATATTTATGGTATGATCATCTTTTCAGATGATATTAGTCGAGATCGTATGGACCCTACCGACTATTATGCTTGGACGTATTCCAACATCTATAGACAGGGTCAAAGACCACCACTGTCGTTGTCTTATCGGACAACAAATTTAGCCCGTAGGCACTTCATCACTCACGGATGTTTATAATATGATCATCTTATAAGATGATATAAGCCATGATTTCTAGATCATAAGGCAAATTAGGAATTTAAAAATCTCCAATATAGGGATGACTGTTGTGATTTTATCGAATCACATTTGTCAGGAGTGTTAACACGTTCTTAGGTGTTAACAAGGATCTGAATCCCTTGAGTAGGTTTCAACATCTTGGCCGCGTAGGCTAGGTTTCACCTTTAAGATTCTTTTTAAATGCATACTGACAGGGAAGGAAGGATATTTATTTTATTCAGGATTTTTATCATAAATCCTAATTTATAAGTTAATAATAGCACAAATGGCCTAGTCGCGTAGACAAGTTTAATTTATAAGCCATGATTTCAGAGAATCGAGGCATTAAGGTTTTAATAATAGCACAAATGGCCTAGTCGCGTAGACAAGTTTAATTTATAAGCCAAGATTTCAGAGAATCGAGGCATTAAGGTTTGAATCAAAGTTCATTACCTTTTCTTGACAGGGAGTTGTAGGCTACCACTGTCTTTAGTCTCAGAGGACATTAACTAAATCCCGTAGGCACTTCCCTTCTAAGGGATGTTTATTATGGAATTGCCCCTTAGGGTAATTCATTAACCATGGTAAACAGAGACCATATTCGGTTAATTTATTACACACATTTATTTAGGATTTCTATTATAATTTATCCTAATTATAAACAATAACAATATATATTAGCACATAAGGCCTAGTCACAAGGACAATTTTTAAATTATTAGCCAGGATTTCAGAGAATCGAGGCATGAAGGTTTGAATCATAGTTCATTACCTTTGTCAGACAGGAGTCATAGCTACCACTGTCTTTTGGCTCATATGGAAATGAGCAAGGCCCGTAGGCACCATATTACCACGTGTGGTCGAAATATGATCATCTTAATTGATGATTTATACCCATGACTTAGAGATCATTAAGTTAGGTTTGGATTCTTTGGAAAGATCCTTATAAAAATGACGTGTGTGATTTTAACGAATCACGTCTGCCAGGAGTGTTAACATGTTTTCAGATGTTGAGTGGAATTTGAATCTTTTAAATAGGCCTTACCATCTTGGCCCGGTCTTTTAATTGACTCGGAGGCTAGGTTATACCTTTAATATTCTTAATTAATATTTAAATAGGCAGATATATTTTTAAAAGGAATGATTTTAATTTATTTATTTCATATATAATTTATGCATATCATAGCAAAATGAAATTTATAAACTTACATTCCATTAATTTATTAAAAGGTTACATATCGCCCTAAACGGGACTTTGAAAGAAATAATGTTGTCCTCGAAGGGACTGAAAATAAATATGTCCTTAGAAGGACTATTAAGGAAACGATCTTCCGCAAAAAGGAGTTTCTTCATCATTTTATTTCTGAATGCTTTCTCCTTGGGTGTTCGTTTCATTCTAGCCGCGGTACGAAGCTCAGCATTTCAAGGCTCCGGATGTGGAGAATTCTTATTACAGCTTCTACGCTTGGCGACATATCCAATAAAAATTTGGAAGCAAAGTTTCCAGATTAGGATTGAGAATATTCCTAAGTTAAGTCTAGACTCAGAAGGTCAAGGAATGTGCTAATGTGTCATTGAGATTAAACACAAAAAGCTAGTGTTTAATTCACTCAATGTTGGCTCTGATACCAACCTGTCACACCCCGATTTTTCCACGTGTTCCGGTGGGCCCAGTAGGGGAGTATCGTGACGTGGTTGGAAACATAATAGTCAACAACACAATAATTAAATGCACATCGGAAGCAAATGAAAGATAAAAAATATTACAATCCGATTCAAAGTAATATCAAATATTACAACGAAACGTAAGATGGATCCACAGGTGGATCTTTAACAGAAAGATAATATCGTTCAACAGACTTTAACAACTAAAGCTTGCGATTCTTGATTATTGATGCCTGGAGTAGCCAGCCTATTACGTATAGTACCAGCATTTAGCCTTTTTGGAAAATATGTCAGTTTACACTGGTAAATACAATTAACTGACTCATTTTGAAAATGGTTTAAGAAAATTAATTTGGATGCACGTGGCACAAAATATCTTTTATAATTTGATTAAAATGCACAGAGGCAAAATTAATCTTTTATAATTTGATTAAAATGCACAGAGGCAAAATTAATCTTTTATACTTGGGACAATTATTTAAATATATAATCTCGTAAAAGAATTTCATGTTACTTATGCGTTCAGTAGCCCGGATCGTGTCCGGGTTAAAGATCAATAGACACACCACAGGTATAATGCCCACAAGGCTGATTCCTTAAGGTGGGATACCAGTTTTTACATATGCAGCTGTCAGGTGTACGCCTACACCCCGTGCTTAGGTCGTGGCCATTTCATGAATGATGTCAAGGATATCCGGGACATGGTCATTAACCCCCCAAAGGCTTTAAGTAAACAAAACATATTTAAACGGGCCGATCAAATTATTCAATTAACCACCCAACGATGGAAGATTTGATGCCCGACCAAGCGGTATTTTATATACCGTAACCCAAGCCCGTATAAGGGAAAATAAGTTAAAAGTATTTACCTGAGCTAAATATAAATCTAATCCCAGCCGTATATCAAATCAGCAAGTACAGATAGCTTTTACTGGGCTCCTAATCTGGAACGGAGGTTTTTAATAACCTATTAGAATCCTAACGGGTCTTTAGTTAAGCTTAAGCTTAGACCGGTTAGTTTCAAAGATACGGTTCGTACGCACGATTAAGCGAAGACCGGATAGAATGTGATTTAGTCCCGACATGTTCGGAGACTTGTCTTATATGGGTAATCTAAACACATTCTGGATTTTGAGATAAAACCGATAAGGTTTGACCCGTTTCGACTAATTTATGTAAACTAGTTACATAAACCGAATCGAACGCGTAATAAGCGTAACGGGTATCCGTAAGAGCCATATACAGGCTTCCTAAGTTAATATGCTTCAAATATGTTGTGACATCAGTAAGATGTCTTTTATTATGCCCGAAACGAATTTAAACACAAACTATGTCCCGTAAGGGTAGTTTGGTCATTTACAAGGTTATAAAAGAGTTTAAGTATTAACCTGAGTTACAGGTCTGATATAATCAGCAAAAATACTTAGTTTACTAAGTTATATCAGTAGGGTAAAGTATATATGTGAATTTTATTAATTATAACCAAACTATGCACCGTAGGGGCATTTTGGTAATTTCACATAAGCCGAAAAGCTCAAAACTGAAGTCTGAGTTTAACAACTTTTGCTTACTGTTAAAATATTATAATTTACCCAAAATATCAGTAGGTATCAACCCTTGTATGTTTAACATAGTTCTAGTACATACTATGCGTCAAAAACGCTTAAAAAGGCGATTAGAAGCCATTTCCGGGTTCTGTACATAAAGCTGATATTTTTATTATTCCAGAAGGCTTAAAATAATTTATTTATCATATCTAGTCAGTAGCAAAAGGTTTGGAGTCGATTAGATATGTAAAACTCATTTTATAGCCCGTAAGGGCAAAACCAACAATTACCGGATTAAGCCTATGACTATAAGTTATGCTCAGCCTAAAATTAATTAAAAATCTTCAAAAATCCCAAAATAATATATTACATCAGTGGGTAATAAGTTTGATATCAAAAAGTGGATTTAAATAGGCTATATGCTAATTATGTCGTTTAATTAACATAAAGCTTTCAATTTACGCTAATGAGCATAACTCTTAATCTAGACCTCAAACTGATGTCAAATTTTGGTTACAAGTTTATATATCAGTAATTAAGGTTTCTACTCTTTTACATTCTCAAAAATCACGTTTTAAGGTGAAAAGGGCAAAATGGTCAACATACGAGCAATTAACGGAATCATGCATATTAATTGGTTAACTAATGAACCATGGTGTATAATCACAGAGGGTTATACTAGCATGTAACCTGGTCCAATTAAAGCTCTAAGGCATTTCTAAAACATGCCTAAACGGGTCAGAACTGAAAGTCAAAGCATAAGTCAAACTATGCAACTTTCGGTTCCGAACCGGGTCTCTACTGAAAATTGTCGGGTTGAACATGTTTAGACATGTTCTTACACTAATTACCAAGTTATATTAATGATCAAACAGGTTGTATGAGTTCTACATTGCTAATTATGCATAAATTAGAAAATAAGAATTCTGTTGACTTTTTAATAACAAGTTTGACCCGACATTTGACCTGGTTAGAGTGGGAATCAGGGGGAACCCTTTTAAGGGTTTATTACCCACATAATTACCAACTTATAACTACTTTCACTTCGACTAATCACTGGACCATTAGTGATTAATCGCTAAGTCAACCGTTAATTACGACGGTTTGACTTTTAAGCTAAAACTAAGCAAAAACTTAACTAAGGAAGATTAAGGATACTTACCAAGGTCTTAACTAAGACTAAGGATGATTAGGGTCTGCTCTAGAGCTCCAGGAAGTCTCCAAAAATGCAGATGGAATGAATGCAAGAATGTTGCAACATGAATGGCCTTTTATAGTGATCTTAATCTCATAGATTGTTGAAAAATCATGCTACCAATGGTCATGGATCAGTAACAAGTGTCCCTAAAGTCTAAAATTCAGTTTAGGCGGCCTTTGGTGATGTTAAGGGGCAAGATAAGTCGTTTGCAAGGCTGAACAGCCATTTTAAACGAGTTTCTGCATCTGGGAACTAACTTACGGACCGTAAGGTCCATAGTGTTGAGGTCCGTAAGGACCTTGTCAGCCAAACAAAGTTTCATTTGTTGACAGTTTTAGTCCCTGCACTTCCAAATGCCATTTTCGACTTATCTAAGGCCCGTTAAACCATTTTTAAGGCTCTACAATGATGCCTAAGTATGGGGAACATGAAACATGCTCAAAAATATGCCGGATGTCGGTTCGTTTGGTCGTACGGTCACGTTGTTCGGTTAATTACGACGAAACACGGACGGCCGCGAAAACGAACCAATTGACGCGACGAATGGAATTTTATCAAGCCAAACACTAAAATAAAATATTTTAGTGCTTACAGAAATTTTTGGGTGTCCGGGGATATTCAGAATTTAAGATATGCGCGTAAACGCAAACTTGTGCGCTTTTTGACACTTTTAGTCTCTGCATGACTTAAAAGTTTATTTTTGCGCACCAAACACCTCTAAGCCTATATCTAAGCTATATAAAGGATAATTAGGGTATGTATAACTCATGTTCATATTTCGGAAGGTCCGATAACATACGAATCGGTATACTTTAGCAGTTTGACGCTTTAGGTCCTTCTAATGCGCAAACTTGCGTAACTCATCATTTAATAGCATTGAAGCCTCGTCTAATTCATATTAGGCATTCTTGAAAGTATTATTAAACATCATAATGCTTCGGGCTCGATAAAAGGTCATTCAGAGGTATAATTAAACATATTGACACTTTTAGTCCCTTATACTTGCAAAGTTGCGCGTAACTTCACTTTTGGGCATAAAAGCCTTGGATGGCAAATGATTGGCATTCCCGATAGTATAATCAAATATCATGAGGCTCTCAGTTTGTTAAAAGGTCACTCAGAGGTAAGAATTAACATGTTGACGCTTTTAACCCTTTATTGCGCAAACTTTCAATTAATCACATAAACGGCTACACTTGATTAACAAGTGGCTCATTTGTGAATATAAAACCGTAAAAGGTTATTTAGAAACTTATTTTAGGTATGATAATACTTCCAGTTCTTTCATAATCAAAGTTTTTTGATTTTTCAAAAAACTAGTCCCTTAAATTCAACGTTTGACTTCATTAGGGTTTATTACACATGTCAATACTTCATTAGACATGATTTTTCGAGGTGTTACAGAGGTTCATTGGGGAACACTAAAAAAGTGGGGAACAGTGGGGAACTGTCTCAAACGAACTCCGATTGGACTCATTCCAGTGGTGTTGGAACCGTATCGTCGAACCCTAACTAGGCTCTCTTAACCCTAAACCCTAAATCATAACCCCTAAACCCTAAATATATTAGGGGTTGGCTTTTAGAGTTTAGCTTTAGGGTTTAGCTTTAGGGTTTAGCTTTAGGGTTTAGCTTTAGGGTTTAGGGTTTAGTTTTAGGGTTTAGGGTTTAGCTTTAGGTTTAGCCTTTAGGGTTTAGCTTTTAGGGTTTATAGTTTAGATTTTACGGTTTAGCTTAGGTTTTAGCCTTATTTTTTAGCTTTAGGGTTTAGAGTTTAGGAGTTAGGATTTAGGGTTAAGAGATCCTAGTTAGGGTTCGACGAGCCGGTTCCAACGCAACTGGAATGAGTCCAATCGGAGTTCGTTTGAGTCGGTTACCCGCTGTTACCCATTTTTTTGTGTTCCCAAATGAACCTTCCCCTATATATATAGACACACACACACACACATAGGGGATGGATCATGAAAAACTCATTTAAATGTGGAATCTAAAGAACTACCAAAAATCCATAAAACACACCAAAAAATTATTATTATTTTTACAGTTTTTGCTGTAAATCTATATATTTAAAATACAAAATAAAATAGTATTACACATGTGTAACATTACAAAAAAATCTAACCCCCCCCCCTCCCTAACATAAAAACTAAACCCTAACCCTAAACGTAAACCCTTAAAAAACATAACTCTAAAAGTTAAACTAAACCAAAAGCCTAAACCTTAAGGTTAAATTGCATGTGCAACATAACATATGTTGCACATGTGTAAAATATTGTGTTTTTTTTATCTTAAAAATGTTAGACTTATAGCAAAAAAAATGTTTTAAAAAATTGGCGTATGTTTTTAAGGTTTTTTTTGGTAATTTTATAGTTTTCTCACATTTAAGTACTTTTCTCGTAATCCTCTTCATATATATATATATATATATATATATGTAGGGAGCCGCTAGAATGAGAACCACCCCGAGTTATAAGAACCGCAAGAACCACACCATTCGGGGCGCCGTTGACCAAGATTTTTTTTTACAACCAGATGTGTATATTTTAAACACATTCTTAAAAAAAAATTAAACGGCGCGGCCGAGGGGGTAGTTTTTTACACCCAAAGTTTGGTGTTTTTTGTTTTTTTTTTTCACCAAACTTTGGGTGTAAAAAACTACCCCCTCGGCCGCGTCATTTAATTTTTTTTTTTACGAATGTGTTTAAAATATACACATCTAGTTGTAAAAAAAAATCTTGGTCAACGGCGCCACGGATGGTGTGGTTCTCGCGGTTCTCATAACTCGGGGTGGTTCTCATTCTAGCGGTCCCATATATATATATATATATAGGATAAGGATCATGTGAGAAGTAGTATGCTAAATGAGAAACCTGAGAAGCATTCTGGACCACACATTTTCCCTAAGCAAAAAAATGCAAAAAAAGTTGAAAAAAATGCAAAAAATTTTTTTTTTTTTTTTTAGAAAAATCGCTGCTTTTTCTTTAAGAATTAATTTTTTTTTAAAATTTTTTTTTTTTGATTTATACACATGTGTATATTGTTAATCTTTTAACTATACATATATGTATATTGTCAATTATACATATATGTATATACATGTTTAAAATTGAAAAATAAGTGTTATTTAGGGTTTAGCATTAGTATTTAGGGTTTAGCATTAGTATTTAGGGTTTAGCTTTATGGTTTAGGGTTTAGCTTTAGGGTTTAACATTAGGGTTTAGCATTAGGGTTTAGCAATAGTATTTAGGGTTTAACATTAGGGTTTAGCTTTTGGGTTTAGCATTAGGGCTTAGCTTTTGGGTTTAGCTTTAACTTTTGGGTTTAGCTTTATCTTTAGGGTTTGTATTAGGGTTTAGCATTAAGGGTTTAGCTTTAGTGTTTAGTTTTAGCTTTTGGGTTTAGCATTAGGGTTTAGCTTTAGGGTTTAGAATTAGGGTTTAGCTTTAGGGTTTAGCTTTAGGGTTTAGAGTTTAGGGTTTAGCATTAAGGTTTAGCTTTAGTGTTTATGGTTTAAGATTAACAATAATTTTTTCAATTTTAAACATGTATATACATATATGTATAATTGACAATATACATATATGTATAGTTAAAAGATTAACAATATACACATGTGTATAAGTCCGAATTTTTTTTTAAATTTTTTTTTTAATCCTTAAAGAAAAAGCTGCGATTTTTCAAAAAAAAAAAAAAATATTTGCATTTTTTTCACCTTTTTTTGCATTTTTTGCTTAGGGAAAATGTGTGGTCCAGATTGTTTTTCTAGTTTCTCAAATAGGGTGGACTTCTCTTAGGATCCCTACCCTATATATATATATATATATATATAAGATTAGGATCGTGTGAGAATGACTAGGATAATCGAGTAACTTGACAACAATCCTGGACCACACATTTCCCTAATAAAATGCAAAATTTTGTTTGCTAAAACGCCCATTATTTCAACATTTTTGTAATATATACATATGTGTATATAGGTGTTTAAAATTTAAAAATAAATATTGTACACACATGTACGTATATGTTAAAATTTTTATAAATACTTGTATATATGTGTATATAAATGAAGATTATGGTTCTGAACATGTGTTTTGTATTGTTCATACGTGTAAATACGTGTTTACTTTTACTTTTTTTTGTGAAGTTATACATATCTGTATATAGGTGTTTAAAGTTTAAAAATAAATATTGTGCATACTTGTTTGATAATATATTAAATGTATATAAATGATTGTATATACATATATCTAAAGGAAGATTATGGTTATGAAGATGTGTTTACTATTGTACATGTGTGTAAAAACGTGTTTAAAATTAAAAAATAACCGAATATCTTAAATATATATTTGATAATTTACATAGGGTGAGGTATAATTAAAAGTTTGACAATATGCACATGTGTATAATTAAAAAAATGAGTAAAATGCACGGATAGCTCATGTGGTTTTGCAAAATAAAATCTATTGTCCCCAACTTTAGAATATTACATCGGTGCTCCCCGTGGTTTGACGATTTGTTACTCGTATAGTCCCTGGAGTGGATGTCCGTTATTTTTATATGTTAAGTCCATCTGAAATTACTTATTTACCCCTCCCTTTAAAAAATAAAAAAACAAATATGGATTATTAAAAGTGTGGGGCCACCTTATTTACCTTTCCCTTATAAACAACCGGCCACCCACCTCCATTGCCACCCACACCCACCATCACCATAGCCACACTACCCCTTGACCGCCGGACAAACACCCATTCCGCCCCTTCATCGCCGACCAAACCCGCACTCCCTGCGACCTTCTTCCTCACTTCACAGCATCTAAACCCCGCCGAATGGGAACTCGTCAATGACGACGGTTTTGTCTACCGGCGTCTCAAGCAACCCCGTCCTGCTTCCGCCTCTACCGCCAGATTCTGCAGCTGAATCCAAAGCCCAGAGAGAGAGATAGAAGAAGGTGCTATTAAAGCTCGAATCAAACTACCAACAAGAGATCCACCATTGGGAACTTTTGTCGAACACCTTACAGGCATTACAAAATCGTACCCTAAATTGTACACAAAATCAACCACCACCTGTTCCACTGCCGGTTTCAGATCAAAGGTCTTCTATGTGCACCAGAATTCTTCGGATTCTACTTACCAGAAACTCACCGATACCCTGGTTGCTCTGGTTGATTTTTTGTGAACCCTCGAAAATTGATGTTGTAATTGTGGAATTCAAAATTGGTATTGGAATTGTTGTCAATTTTTCATTATATTTCAGAGGTTTGATTTAATTTGAATTTCAAAAACGTGAAAATCAACATTACTAAATGTGTTTTTAGGGTTTTGAAGGTGATTTGGGGGAATTTGATTGTTTTGCAGGTTGAAGCAAAGGAAACGGAGAAAACTAACGGACATCCACTTCAGGGACTATCCGAGAAACAACTCGTCAAATCACAGGGAGTACCGGTGTAATTTTCAAAAGTTGAGGACTATAGGTGTTATTTTACAAAACCACAGCGAATATCCGGGCATTTCACTCTAAAAAGCCCTTAAAAAGGTACCACTAACAATAAAAATATTTTCTTAGAAAACATATGTAGTTCAAAATATCTCTTACATTTCTCAGTTAAGATATGTGTATCTTTAAATCCCGATCCTATATATACATATTAAGTATAACCAAGTCGGTTATATATATATATATATATATATAGGGTGAGGTTCTAGAGTGAACACTATGAATTTGTAAACTGAGTGAACATATCTTGGCCATTGATTTACACATGTGGATGGCTAGGATTTCATCATCAAATCGTAAAATACACTAGTGTATTTCATCATCAAATCCTGACCATTGATCTACACACATGTATGGCCAGGATTAGTTCGCTCAGTTCGCAAACTAGACTATTGTTCACTATTGAACCCTATATATAGAAATGTTAACATACAAAAAGACTTATCATACATCACGTAGGAGACAATGGTAACCGTTGGATCAGGGGTATAATCACGCATGGGACCACATAATCACGCATGGGACCACATGGGACCACATAATCACGCATGGGACTATAATCACGCACGTTCTATGATAATAACGCACGTTATATTTTTTGTCATGTATGTTAATGTAGGTTAAGCCCTGAAGTACATTATACTTTCTATATATATATATATATATATATATATAGGAATAAGTTAAAATGAGAACCACCTCGAGTTGTAAGAACCAGCGAGAACCACCCCCGCGGGGGGCCGTTGACCACGAAATTTTTTTTACACCTAGATCCGTATATTTTAACACGGGGGGTAAATTTTGGGTTCAAACGGCGCGCCCGAGGGGGTAGTTTTTTACGCCCAAAGTTTGGTAAAAAAAAAAAGAAAAATAAAAAAAATTAAAAAAACCCAAACTTTGGGCGTAAAAAACTACCCCCTCGGGCGCGCCGTTTGAACCCAAAATTTACCCCCCGTGTTAAAATATACGGATCTAGGTGTAAAAAAAATTTCGTGGTCAACGGCCCCCCGCGGGGGTGGTTCTCACTGGTTCTTACAACTCGAGGTGGTTCTCATTTTAACCTTCCCCTATATATATATATATATATATATATATATAGCCAATGATTTTTCTAGATCAAGTGGTGTAAGATTTGTATTTTTTTTTTGTGTGATGGAGGTTCAACTCCCACATATTCAACTCTCACTTGGTGCAGACTGAGTCAGTAATGGATAATGATAGGAGGCCCAGGAAAACCTGGGTTTGGTCTTTAAGCCAAACAAGTTTTATTGCTAATTTCATCGTCGTGCCTACGAACGGGTAGGTTACCAGGTTTTCTCTGGAAATGGTGGTGGAATCGAATTACTCTTGGAGTACTCTGTTTGATCTAAAGGGATCTTGAGAATGCTTGGGATTGATTATGTTTGCCGTTTATAAAAAAATATATTTATATTTATGTTAACAGATAAGATAGAGATTTCATATTTGTTGATGTGATTAAGTTTCCATTCAAATGGGACAATATTTGTCACGTGGTAGGGTATAGAGATAGTCACATGAAAACTGCCTTTGATGTGTTGTTTTTTTTTATATTCTATAGATAGATAATTGTTTTGGAAAATTACTTGAACTAAAATTATGTGGATGGTTATTATTTTATATTTAAAAAAGGGTTATGTTAAAATGATTAAGACTTAACGTGCCCGTTATTCTTGTTTAAAATAATGATTTTTTTAACAGATTAATTAGGTAATGTATATGTAAAGGTTCATATCGAGTTCACATATGCAATCCGGCTTGAAGGGTATGGTCCTAAATTCTGCGACGACCGTATGAGTTAACCTCACGTCATGGCGAGACCATACCCAAAGTAAATCAAAATGATGACTTTCCTGACCTTGGGCCGACTGCAAGGTTGTGTCCCAAGTAGCGCAGGGTCAGGACCAAGATGAGACCAATTCTGACACTTAGTTCCTTTGACGAAAGAACTAGCTTCCTTGACCTTGCGCCGACTACACGAGGCATACCCAAGTCGCGCTGGGGGAGGGAGCGTAGGGCAACATCCGACAAGTACAGAAAGTACAAGTGGTAGAGCAGTGGAACAATAGGCACTCAACAGGCTGTAGTGTGTAACAACTCCCAAAATACCTATGAAGAACCCTGATCGAAACCCCAGACTTGTATGGCGAGACCCATCATGAAAAATGAAGAAATCGATAACAGGACACTCCAGAGCGTCACGGGGGATACCCCTTATTCTTCCGCGACACGCGGGGGTGTACCAGGACACGTGGCACCTGAGCGCGATAAGTGGCAAGCCTATACGCATTTCAAAGCTGACCTAGCACTAACCAGAGGCCCCTGCGCCACGCAGAGGAATCCGGCACTCCCTCCGCGACGCGCCTAGGAAGCCCATGTGGCCTGTATAATGGTTGGCATGGGACTGAAGTTTCTGCACCAGTTCGATCACTTTCTTCGAACTTTTACTCTCTCATTCTGTCGTTTCTTTTCCCAAACCCCTAAAGCTATGAAACTCTGCTCCGTAGTAAGTGTACGTAACCCTGATCACTTGTACGATACCTTGTCCAATCGATCTGAAACCCATCAACGGATGTCAAAGTTCTGCCTGAATAAGGCTATACTTTGTTAACTATGTTGGGGTTTTGATCTCGTGATTATCGTTAAAGTTTGAATTGGGTTAATGCACTAATACGTTTTGCATTGTGTTTTTATTAGGAACCCTGGCTTAACACAAGGAGGCTATAGTAATCAAAACCCTGAATCTACAAAGTGAGTCATTCTCTTTTTATCAAATGATTTGCAAAACCCTAAATGTTTTTCAGTTATACTTACAGTGATTAAGTCTTTGTATTCTGAAATCACTGCCGGTATGTGGGGTTTTGTATACATTATTTGATAATCTTCACTATTGGACAAAGAGTTAGCCATTGAGTGATATGACCACAGTCATAGAAACTGCCACCGAATGACAAATACTGATTTGAGTAATTGATAGATGTAAACAAATGTAAAAACTCTTAATGCTGTAAATTATAACAAACTGTGTCTTTTTATACAAATGAATGAACTCACTAGTATTTTTCGCTGACAAAATGTTTTTTGATGCGTTTCAGGTAACTTACTGTGAAAGTAAAAGAAGCATGCTATGAGGCACTGAAGGCTTAAATAAAGTGGCTATGTTACCAGAATAAAGAAAAGAAATTATGATTTATCAAAATAGGGTTTATCCCTACAAAAACCTTTGTTTGGAATATAGGTTTTATCCCAGTTGTGTAATATTAAAAATTTGGTGTTTTACAACTCTGAAATTTTCCTAACTACGATCCCGATGAAATTTTTCGCTGCGAATTTAATAAACACCGGTACCACTTGAATGTTTACAGATCCCGTCTAGGGTGTGGTCGAGGGTTGTGACAAAAGTGGTATCAGAGCCACTAATTTAAGCCATTTAGGTGTTATTTTAATACCTAAACTTAAACATTAAAGCTAGGAAATTAATATAAAAAAAAACCTATGTGTTATTTATGTGAATATAAATTTAAACATATAAATCATTTTTGAAACTATCGTTTTTAATGATTTTTTAGTCCACAGTATGAGTGATGAAAAAGTATTCGAGGCATTCCAAAACATTTCTGACCTGGAAATGAATGAAGGGCCATCTGGCACGCAATCAGGATATGAGGCGAATAAAGATGAGTCTATAATTTTCCAAGCCCAACCAATCGAACCACAACACCCTAAGAAAAGAGGTTGGTTTAATAAAGGAAAGAGGGAAAAGAGGAAAAAGAAGAAAAACCAGTAGCCACCATAACCCTAGTTGAAGGTTTAGCCCAAATCCCTGTTACCAAATCCTTATGGGAGAAACTAGACCCATGTTAGCTAATTGTGACCTATTTCAACCTATAGAAAACGAGATAAACTTAAAGCTACTTGCAAATTCCAAACCAATGTTACCTTTTAACCCAGATGAACTATAAGAACCAATACCTCTCTGTCCTGAACCTATATCGATCAATCCCCAACCAATACTCGTCTTCAATCTAGAAGAAATCCCGAGGATACCTGCAACGACACCGAATCCTATGGAACAGTGGTGGACGAATGATTGGCAATTCTAGAACCTCATACAGGAACCTTATCCCCAGCTACCACAATTTCCACCGTATATACCAAATGCCTATCCAGCCATGAGCCTAGAGAATGTAGCTGAGTTGAGGCAATATGGAGAGGAACTGATGGCGGCAGGAAACCAAATCTGCACGATTAGGGAAAATCTCGTCTAGAAGTATGACGAGAGAGAATTTCACTTCTTAAGAAAAACCGGCCTTATATAATATATATATATATATGTATTTTCCCTGTACTTTATAAAAATATATATTAATAATAATAATATATAATATATATATACACACATCAACGCATAACTAAAACTAAAATATACTGACATGTATAATTATGGTTTGTATTTATTAGTGATGAAATATATATAAAAAGAGTAAACGTCGAAATACTCGACGATTTTGATAAAATGTGCTTTGAATATTTGTTATGATTTAATTATTCTGTGATATTAATACCTGAAATGTTTGCAATTCAGATGTCCAATGAAGGATCACAAAATCAAGAAATTCACGTTAGTAACAGAAACCATATGGATAAAGTGTTATAGAAAATATAGTAGCCCAAAGAATAGCTGATGCCATACCTCTAATTATTAAAGCAATTAAAAATCCTATGCCTGTAAACAACAATACTACTATAGGTAGTAAGCGTACTCATCACACTGAACCTAGCCACATTGTCAATGGAGACAATGGCATTCTTGTCAAAGCTCCATTTCCCAAACGAAAGAAAGCCATCGCCTATGGTTATTCTTATAAAGAATTATTGTTCTGTAAGCCAGTTGAATTCTCCGATAAGGAAGGAACCATTGCAGCTTTGCGCTGGTTAGAAAAGACTGAAGCTGTGCTGAAAATTAGTAAGTATACGGAAGAGGATAAAGTAATGTACGTTTCTAATCTTTTCAAAGATGAAGAATTAGAATAGTGGAATACCATTCTTCAATCAAAAGGTAGTGACATGGTTTATGCCATGGAATCGAATGGAGTGAATTTAAGGAAATGACCAAAAGAAAATTATGTCCTCCTCATGAAAGAAAATGAGCAGATAGCTAATAAGTTCCTAAATCATATGCAACACCTCGTAAATTCATGTCTAGTAATGCACTAACACATGTCCCTAATTCCCATTTATGCCTAATGTTGGCTGGGAGGGACTAATTTTTCCAATTGTGGAAAGTATGAATGTGGAGGGACTAAAGGTGTCAACATGCTGAAACTATGCCTCTGAGTGACCCTTTTATAGATCATGAGCTTGAATGATATACGATCGTGTCCATACTCTGACGAGAGGGACTCAATATATAAAAGGTTTAATATTGGAGGGACTAAAGGCGTCCACATGTTAATTTATTCCTCTGAGTGACCCTTTAACGAACCGCAAGTTTGATGATATACGGTCATACTCTCGAGTATTCCAAACATTGGCCAAGAGGGGGTAATTATGTTAATATTATAAGTATGAAGGTTGAGGGACCAAATGTGCCTAGTTGTAAAATTTAAATTGTGGACCGAGACCCTTTACGGACTGCAAAGGACCACCTTTACGGTCCACAAAGCATGCCCAGTGACCAGAAATTTTTTGGCCTTCAAGAAAAACGCCAAAAACCATTTTCTCGAAACCTTGGGCTGCATGGCTGCTTGGAACACGTTAGGGGACACTTGTGCTCATCTCTAGCACTCCCTTAACACCTGTGATGATCATGGCAACCCTCCACAACTATAAATAGGTGGTATTTTCACTCAAATGAACTTGCACCTTCTTAATTCACTTCCTCTCATATCTCTGGAGGTTTCTAATTGAAAGGAGCTTCCTAATCAAGTTTATTTTCATCTGAGGATCACTAGTAAGTTCTCCTTTCATCTACATTTTTGTGTATTAAGCTTTTTAAGCCAAAAGTCAAGCAATTTCGATAATTGCTTTGACTTTCGGTTTAGACCTTTATGGTCCAGCCATTGTTTGGGATGAATATGGCTACATGATCGTAATTAGGTAGGTGTTAATCCCTCAAAAGGGCACCTCTTGAAAATCACGTTTACTAGGTCAATTGACGGGTCCAAGTTTTAATGTTTAAAAAGTCAAACGACTCAGTTTTCGAAAATATTATAAACTGATTATATAGATGTTCTAAAATGTGTTTTGAAACTTAAACAAGTTGGTAATTATTATTAGAACATGTGGGAACATGTTTGGCTCGTCAATTCCAGTTTTAAGGTAGGTTCGCAACCGAAAGTCGAGAAGTTTGACTTCTGCTTTGACTTTCGATTCCAACCCGATTTAGCCAAGTTTGCTACTGATTTAAGGTTGCATTACGACCATAATTTAATGTAGCATAACCCTCTAAGATTATATTACATGATCATAATCAGATTCTGAGTTTTATGCAAGTTTCTTTATATTATGCCAACTTTAACCAAAATGCCCTTTTTGTAATGAAAAAGGTTTTAATCAATACCGAAGTTGCAAATAACTTACCTACTGATATGTTAATGTAATTAACATATTTTGATGTTATTAAACTGATCATAAACTGATTTTTCATATAAGATCGTAAATTATGTTTTAAATTGGCCAAAGTGCTCTTTCGGCGCAAAGAATGGTTTTAAACATAATTTATCATATCAAACCTATTAAATACTGATATAATATCATAACTAATATATTTTGGGATATCAAATCAGTTCATAACCTGAGCTTTGATTAAAGATCGAAAATGTCGTTATTTAATGACCGAAACACCCTTTTGGCGCATAATATGGTTTTAAACCATAACTATCGATCAAAACATGATACCTACTGATATTATAACTTATTTAAATTATTTTCACAGTAGGTACATGATCTTAACTCAGATTTATAAATAAGTTCTCAAACTATGTACATAATGACCAAAATGCCCCTTCGGTGCATAGTTTGTAAGGCTGGCAAATCGTGTCTTAACAGGTTTAACAGGTTTCTGACAGCGCGCACAACATAATTTTCAAACATGATTACAACTCGTTTAATTACTTTCTACCTCATGTTTATAAAACAGTTTTATGTTTTATGTACAAAGATGAATAAATGATAGATCCTAACATTGTAATTTTAATTATTTTAAAAATTAAAAAAGTCAAAGGGTGTATTTTTCAGTCAAACAGGTCTAATCGTGTCTTAACATGTACCCAATTGCCAGCCCTAATAGTTTGGTCTTAAATCATAAAACTCACATATGTTTGATTACTTACTGATATTATACCATAAATATAATATTTTACATAATGATTATGATCATAACATCAGTTTATACGCAAGTTCCTTTAATACGTTTCTTAATGACTAAAACGCCCTTATGAGGCATAGTTTGATTTTAAAACCTACATGGGCATATAAGTTGATATCCTACTAATATTACAACTTATTTAAAGTATATTGGCATATAGAACATTTTCATGACTTATCCGGTTACCCGATATCGCTTAAAGAAACGTGTCAAACCTTCTCATTTTTACTTCAAATTCAAGAATGTTATTTGTTTACCCATATTATAGAAGTTTTAGTACTTGTTGGGTTTAAACCACATTCTATTCCGGTCATCGCTTAATCGAGTGTATTGTACCGTTTTCAATATTTTAAGTTAACCGGTCCGAGTCTACGACTTGAATAAGACTCGTTAAGATTCTAATTTGTTATTTATACCATCATTCCAGATTAGGGCCTTTCGGTAAATTTCTACCTACCTTAGTTATTTGATTAACGGCTGAGCTATTTATAAACCTTGCCTATTAAGACGAGTATTAGCTCAGGTAAATACTCTTAACCTATTTTCCCTATACGGGTTTGGGATACGGTAAATTATTACCGCTTGGTCGGGTATGAGATCATATGTCGGATTGTGATTACAAAATCTTCATAACCTGTTTTAATCTATTTTGTCTGATATCATAAACATTGGGGGTTAACGCGACCTTGTCTTGGATATCCATGGCTCATTTAAGTTACTAATGGCCACGACCAAGCACGGGGTGTAGGCATACACCCGACAGATGTTTAATGCTAATATAAAATGTTTTTCTTACCCACTACGTGGGGATCCCCCTTTTTGGGTTTAAGTGGTGTGTCGGTTAATCATGTCTCGGTGTTTAGTACTGGCCCCATATGTATTGACAGACATGTAAAACTGTATACAAGATCATTTTGAATTGTCCCAAGTTATTTATAAAATCATGTGCCTTGTGCACTTAAAATGAATTTGAAAAAGTTTTCAAAATGTGTCGGTTGATTGTATTTACCAGTGTAAACTGACGTATTTTTAAATGACTAAGTTACAGGTACAAGTACGTAAATAGGCTGGAAGTTGCTCGGTAATGCTAGAAGAGGAATTTGCAACTTTTTTGCATAAAGCCTAGTAGTCTGTTGATCTCCTTTTTGTACATTTTACGATCCGCCTGTGGATCTTTATTATTACAAGTTATCTGTATATATTTTGAACATTTGGACATTTGGTTTGTAATAATATTTTAAACTCCAAGGCTTCCGTTGTGCTATCTGTGATTATTCGACTATGACGATACCAATCTTATGTCACGATACTCACCACCCGGGCTCACCGGGACTTGTGGTGAAATTCAGGGTGTGACAGCATGGTATCAGGGCCAACGTTTGAGTGAATTAAACACTAGACTTTCGTGTTTAATCTCAAATGACACATTAGCATATTCCTTAGACTTTTTGAGTCTAGGAAAATGACCCAGGATTAATTCTCATCCTTATTAAGTTTATATATATTGTTTTCTTTGATTTTTGACAGGTTGCTAAATCAAAATGCCCCCAAGATACTGTGGAATGGGATGGGGAAAAGGTCTAATGAGGGGTGGACCTTCGGGACACGTAGGACCTTCAAGACACATACCATCTCCCTCTTATGACTCGGATCCCTTTCAAGATTAGGGGAATTCCTACTCATTCGCGAGACATTCTGTTGACTCGTCATCTTCATATCATCATTCATACCACTCGCAACATTCCCATTCCCACCATTCTTCACACCACTCGCATTCACATTCCTTCAATGTGTCTTTTGACCCAAATAAATACATCAACACTCCTCCAGCTGCTCAGAATCAGTTGGAGCAAAACGTGGACCAAAAGATGGACGTGGACGAAGATCCAGATCCAGTAATGCCATCCTCGGGGTCACCAGCTCACCCCATTGAAATCTCAAGTGGTTCTGCTTCTTATGCGGGGTCACCATACCAAGGTCCTAATGAATGGGACCAATACTGAAGCTAATTTAAGTTTGAATACACTCCTTCATGCCGTTCTCCTTCACCGCCTCCGCCACCTCCACAAGAGGATGTGCACATGGAACCGGGGGAACATCCACAACCACCACAAAATGTAGAGCAACCACAACCACCTCCTGAGCCGCCAAGGAGAAAACGTGGCGCGCGCATGTCTGTGCGCATGGGACCGCGTTCAAGTCTGCTACCACCACAGCCACCATCTTACCTACCTATTCCCGAGGACCCACAAATGGGTTGACCCTCAAACACTACACCTCTGGTTGACCCAACGCATGCGATTGTTCAACCACCACCGCTAGTGGGTTTTGACAACCCAATTCCTTCGTATCCAGCTACGTCTGGGTACAATCCTCTTGAACCTTCTCCGCCAGTAGATTACAACTACCATGCGCCTTCCTACGACCCTTACATGTAAGCGGTCATACATAATGCCTTATACCCATCTCCTTTCCCACCTGCTTACCCACCTACTGGTTATCCAAGTTATGGATACCAGTATCTAGATGGGCCTCAGCCACAGCCATAGCCACTGCCACCACAACAACTAGAGGCCATTAATTAGGACTTGGAAAGAGTGGAAGACGTTCAGCGACATGCTGAAAAGAGTGAGAATAAGACAAGTAAGTTCTTCAAGAAACTCACTAAACTGATCAAGGGAAAGAAAGACGAGTGAAGGCTTTCTTTATTTATCATGTATTGTATTTGTTTAATTTCCAAAATTCCCTGCGTGGACATGTTTATCTTTTAGTCCCTGCATGGACTTGTATTTCCTTTTTAGTCCCTGCGTGGACAAGTTAGTTTAAGTGTATTTCAAAGTCCTGTTTAAGGCACGTATTGTAATTTCCTATCATTTAATGGAAAATTTTTGGAATTATTATTATTATTGTTATTGTTATTATATATGTATTCAGTACATCCTTTTTCCAGCGATCGTCTCGATTTTAATTCGAACTTTATTAATCTGCTTAATAATTCCAAAAGATTTTCTTAATGGTTTACACCAGTCAAGTGGCAAGTCCACATTAGTTGGAAAATTTTAAATGATGGTTAAGGATGTATATCCCTTCTATAATGATAGTTAAGGAAGAATATCCCTTCTATATAGAGGTGGTGAACTATGTTCAAGCCTCCAAACCCTTATGGTCAAATGCGACCATGGCTTTATTATTCAACCATTAAGACAATTATTCTATGTTAATATAACACTCCTGGCAGTGTGACTTGCGGAACTACGTCCAAACCTATATAGCCTATATGATCGGATTAGATCATGGCTAATATCATCAAAGCGATGATCATATTTAACATCGTTAGTGATGAATTGCCTATGGACTATATTATATTGTCCATTTGAGACAACGACAGTTGTGGTCTACGATTCCCTGTCCGAAGGTGGTGAACTATGTTCAAGCCTTAAAGCCTCTTGATCGAATGAGGTCGCGGCTTATATATGTTTTAATGTCCTTCGTGATAGGCCTATGTGCCATATTTTAATGTCCTTCGTGATAGGCCTATGTTCCATATTTATTGTCCTTCATGACAGGCCTATGTGCCATATTTTAAAGTCCTTTGTGACAAGCCTTTGAGCTATCTAGTTTTGTCAATGCGACACTGACAATTGTGACTTTATGATCCACTGTCTAATAGGTAATGGACTTTGTCCAAACCTTAAATGCCATTGATTGTCCTTTATGACCTAGGCTAAATATATACTTGATTATTTTATTATACATTCATTAGAAATGTTTTGGCAGTTGTGACGTTGTGCACACTGGACCAAAAAGGGTGAATGATTTATATATCCAAACCTTATAGCCTATATGGCTTAATAATGCCATGGCTAATGCATATTGCATCTCATCAAATGTGATGACCAATTATTATATTGCAACTGAGCAATTAATTATTTTTGGTTTTTAGGGCCAAGCTTCTGAATATGGAAAATTCTGATGAAGCAAATTACGGTCACAACAATAATGATGATGCGAATATAAACCACAACACTGATGGAGTTGATCTCCATGCTATGATCGCTGCTGAATTCGGCAAGGCCATGAATGCGTTCCTGGTTAATTATAGGGAATCGAGTGGTACTAGTCATAAGTCCCAATCAATTCCACATTCATCAGCTCGTAAGGAGAGCTCAATTCACTCTTCAAATGCAAAGAGTGAACCAAAGAAGCAAGTGCTTCAGGATAGGTCTCGTTCTTCTAGGGACGGTTGCACCTACAAGTATTTCGTCTCCTGCAAGCCCCGGGACTTCAATGGGGAGAAAAAGGGCTATTGACGCCATGAGATGGTTGGATGAAATGGAGACAGTAGTAGACATCAACGGTTGTGCTGAAAGGGATATTGTGAAGTTTGTTTCACAATCATTCAAGGGCGATGCCCTAACATGGTGGAAGACCATGATTCAATCTACAAGGAATATACCCCTATACAACCTTCAATGGTCCAAATTTATGGACCTTATTAAGGAGGCTTACTGCCCACCACATGAGGTGGAGAAAGTGGAGTTAGATTTTCTGACTCTCACCATGAAAAACTTGGACTGTCGGAAATATGTTACCGACTTCAACTCTCTTTCGAGGTTAGTGCCTTACTTGATCACTCCAGAATCCAAACACATTGCACGTTTCATCGGTGGTTTAGCACCAGATATTAAGGGCATGGTAAAGTCTTTAAAGCCTACCTCATATAGGTCAGCTGTGGATCTAGCACTATCTCTCACCCTAAATGTGGTGAGACAAAAATTGGTCAAAACTGAGACCAACGAAAAGAGAAAGAGTGAGGAAGATAATTCCCAAAAGTCCAAGAAGAAAGGTAAGTTTGGGTTCAAGAAGAAAAACTAACAGGGGTCTGATGAGAGACCCGTCTGCAAGACCTACAATCGGAGGCACTGTGCACAGTGTCATTTTGATCAGCAGGCCAAGCCTTGGAGAATATGCAAGAAGACAGGTCACAAGACCTTAGAGTGTAAGGATCTTAAGGATGCTCTCTGTTATGGTTGTGGCGAGAAGGGCCACATTAAGACGAACTGCCCGAAGGCTGCTAAGGAAGGTACTTCTAAGCCTGGTGGGGCAAAGAAAGGAAATGCATGGGCCTTCCAAATGAATGCAAGTGAGGCAGTTAATGACAATAACATCACAACGGGTACGTTCCTTATCAATGATATCTTTGCTAGAGTTCTATTTGATAGGTCTTTTGTAGACCTTAAGTTTAGTAAACTATTAAACTTACAGATAAGAACTCTAGATATTACTTATGAGGTATAACTTGCCGATGGAACCATAGAAACAGCATCTTCTATTCTTGATGGATGTTCCATTTCCATTAAGAATCATTCTATTCCTATATCTCTTCTTCTAATGAAATTGGCGGGGTTCGATGTAGTTTTAGGCATGGATTGCTTATCGCATAACCAAGCCCGCATTGCCTGTGATAAGAAACTCATCGAGGTTAAAACCCCTTTTGGTGAAATGATCACCATCCAAGGCGATTTACACTATGGATTGCCTGAGAACGTTGTTCCTTACTCAAGGCATCCAAGTGTCTGAAGAGCGGATGTGTCATTTACATGGCACAAGTGACGGTAGACGAACCGAAGCCCAAGATAGAAGATATCTCTGTCATTTCTGAATATCCAAATGTTTTCCATGAAGAACTACCTGGTCTACCTCCGAAGAGGTAAGTGGAGTTTAGGATTGACATTCTACCACGAGCTGCACCAGTTGCAAGAGCCCCATATCGGCTAGCGCCGACAGAAATGAAGGAATTGAGGACCCAACTTGATTAGCTACTGGAGAAAGGCTTCATACAACTTAGCTCATCACCGTGGGGAGCTCCTATTCTATTTGTCAAGAAGAAGGACAGTTCAATGCGTATGCGCATTGATTACCGCAAACTGAACAAGATAACGATCAAGAATCGTTATCCACTGCCCAGGATCGACAATTTATTTGATAAACTGCAAGGGGCTAGCTACTTTTCAAAGATCGACTTGAGGTCAGGTTATCATCAGCTGAAGGTCAGGAGTGAAGATGTTCCAAAGACTGCCTTCAGAACAAGATAGGGGCACTATGAGTTTCTAGTGATGACTTTTGGGCTCACTAATGCACTTGCAACATTCATGGATCTCATGAATAGAGTCTGCAAGCCGTATCTAGATAAGTTTGGCATTGTCTTCATAGATGACATACTTATATATTCTCGTAATCAAGCTGATAACGAGAAACACCTTCGGTGCATCCTTGAACTATTGAAGTAGGAGAAACTTTATACCAAGTTCTCCAAGTGTGAGTTCTGGCTTCGAGAAGTCCAGTTCCTTGGACACGTGGTTAGCGAGTGTGGTATCCAAGTGGATCCCGCCAAGATTGAAGCCATAATGAACTAGGAAGCACCTAAGACACCTTCTGAAATCTGTAGTTTCTTAGGATTGGCAGGTTATTATAGGAGGTTCATCGAGAACTTTTCAAGGATAGCCACTTCTTTGACTACCTTGACCCGTAAGAATATTAAGTTTAACTGGGGTCCGAAGCAACAAGAATCCTTTGAGATTTTTAAGCACAAGTTGAGCAATGCTCCAGTGCTAACTATACCTGAGGGTATTGAGGATTTTGTTGTCTATTGCGATGCCTCGCACACCGGCATGGGCTGTGTGCTTATGCAAAGAGGCAAGGTGATTGCCTAGGCATTGCGACAACTAAAGGTGCACGAAAGGAATTACACTACCCACGAATTGGAATTGGGCGTCGTTGTATTCGCACTTAAGTTATGGAGACACTATTTGTATGGCATGAAGTGTATATTATATACACTGACCATAAAAGTCTCAACACTTGTTCAACCCCAAGGATCTGAACATGAGACAACGCCGCTGGATAGAAACGATGAATGACTATGATTGCGAGATTCACTATCATCCCGGCAAAGAAAATGTAGTTGTTGATGCATTGAGTCGCAAGGAAAGGGTTAAGCCGATTCGGATTAACGCCAAGAGCATTGAGCTCAGGAACAGCTTGAATGATAAGCTACTAGATGCGCAAAAGCAAGCTCTGTTGGAGGCTAACTTTCCTAGTGAAGGATTAGGTGGAACTGTTGATCAGTTGTCACCTGGAAAGGATGAAATTCTTAGATTCAATGGTCGGGTCTGGGTTCCAATCCTTGAAGGACTTAGAGATCTAATCCTTCAGGAAGTGCATAGTTCCAAATATTCTGTTCACCCTGGAGGTGACAAGATGTATCAAGATCTTAAAAGGAACTATTGGTGGATGGGTATGAAGAAATGCATAGCAACCTATCTAGCTAAGTATCTGACGTGTTCACAAGTTAAAACTGAACATCAAAAGCCGTCGGGACTACTACAACAGCTTGAAATTCCTACTTCAAAGTGGGAAATGGTAACTATGGATTTGATTACCAAGTTACCTAAGACCAAATGTGACAATGACACGATATGGGTCATCATTGATAGGCTGACTAAGTCAGCACATTTCTTGCCCATAAAGGAGACGTATAGCTCTAATAAATTGGCTAAGTTGTACGTGGACAAGATTGTGTCCCTGCATGGTGTGCCAGTATCTATTGTATCTGATAGAGATACTAGATATACTTCTCATTTCTGGAAAAGTTTCCAGCAACATTAGGCACCAGATTGAATTTTAGTACGGCTTACCATCCTCAGACTGACGGACAGAGTGAGCGTACTATCCAAACTTTGGAAGACATGCTTAAAGCATGCGTGATTGACTTGGGTGGTAGTTGGGATGACCATCTCCCCCCTAATTGAATTCTCATATAATAATAGTTATCATACGAGCATCAAGGCTGCTCCTTTGAGGAAAGGCTATAGGAGAAAATGTCGAACACCCGTTTTTTTGACTGAAGTTGGGGAAGCCAAACTATCAGGACCGGAGATTATCTTGGAGACCACAGATATGATAATACAGATCTGTGATCGTCTCAAAGCTACCAGGGATCGGCAGAAGAACTATGTTGACAAGAGGCGTAAACCTCTTAAGTTCCAAGTTGGGGACAAGGTTTACTGAAAGTATCACCCTGGAAATGTGTGATGCACTTCGGTAAGAAGGGCAAGCTGAGCCCAAGATATATAGGACCATTCGAGATAATCGAATGTGTCAATTCTGTAGCTTATAAGCTAAACTTGCCGGAGGAGCTTAGTGGAATTCACAATGTGTTCCACATCTGTAATTTAAAGAAACGTCTAGCCGATGAGTCGCTAACAATGTCACATCAAGATGTGCATATTGATGAAAACCTGTGGTTTGTTGAGAAACCAATTTCGATCGAGGATGACAGGTTAAGAAGCTTCGACGGAAGTATATACCGATTGTAAAGCTCAAATGGAATGCCCGTAGAGGCCTCGAATATACATGGGAGGTTGAGTCCACTATGCGACAAAAGTACCCCCATATTTTTGAATAAAATCTAGAGGTCGATATTTCTTTTAAGGGGGTGAGGATGTAACACCTAGTAACTACGTGTCCAGTAATGCATTGACACCTGTCCCTAATTCCCATTTATGCCTAACGTTGGCTAGGAAGGACTAATTTTGCCAATTGTGGAAAGTATGAATGTGAAGGGACCAAAGGTGCCAACATGCTGAAACTATGCCTCTGAGTGACCCTTTACAGATAATGAGCTTGAATGATATACGATCGTGTCCATACTCTAACGAGAGGGACCATTCGTGTCAACATATGAAAGTTTAATATTGGAGGGACTAAAGGCATCAACATGTTAATTTATACCTCTGAGTGACCCTTTAATGAACCGCAAGCTTGATGAAATACGGTCATACTCTCAAGTATGCCAAACATTGGCTGAGTGGGGATAATTATGTTAATATTATAAGTATGAACGTTGAGGGACCAAATGTGCCAAGTTGTAAAATTTAAATTGTGGACTGAGACGCATTACGGACAGCAAAGGACCACCTTTAAGGTCCGCAAAGCCTGCCGAGCGACCATAAATTGTTTGGCTTCCAAGCCAAACGCCAAAAACCATTTTCTCAAAACCTTGGGCAGCATGGCTACTTGGGACACGTTAGGGGACACTTGTGCTCATCTCTAGCACTCCCTTAACACCTGTGACGATCATGGCAACCCTCCACAACTATAAATATGTGCCATTTTCACTCAAATGAACTTGCACCTTCTTGATTCACTTCCTCTCATCTCTCTAGAGGTTCCTAACTGAAAGGAGCTTCCTAATCAAGTTTATTTTCATTTGAGGATCACTAGTAAGTGCTCCTTTCATCTACATTTTCGTGTATTAGGCTTTTTAAGCCAAAAGTCAAGCAATTTCGATAATTGCTTTGAATTTTGATTTAGACCTTTATGGTCCAGCCACTGTTCGAGACGGGTCAAAGTTTTAATTAGGTAGGTGTTAATCCCACCAAAGGACACCTCCTGAAAATCACGTTTACCCGGTCAGTTGACGGGTCAAAGTTTTAATGTTTAAAAAGTCAAACAGGTCAGTTTTCGAAAATATTATAAACTGATTATATAGATGTTCTAACATATGTTTTGACACTTAAACAAGTTGCTAATAATTATTAGAACATGTGGGAACATTTTTGGCTTGTGAATTCCAGGTTTAAAGTCGGTTCGCAACCGAAAGTCGAGAAGTTTGACTTCTTCTTTGACTTTCGATTCTGATCCGATTTAGCCAAGTTTGATACTAATTTAAGGTTGCATTATGATCATAATTTAATGTTGCATAACCCTCTGAGGTTATATTACATAATCATAATCAAATTCTACGTTTTATGCAAATTTCTATATATTTTGCCAACATTGACCAAAATGCCCTTTTTGTAATTAAGAAAGGTTTAAATCAATAATGAACTTGCAAATGACTTACATACCGATATGTTAATTTATTAACATATTTTGATGTTATCAAACTGATCATAAATTGAGATTTCATATAGGATCGTAAATTATGTTTTAAATTGACCAAAGTGCCCTTTCGGCACATAGAATGGTTTTAAACATAATTTATCATATCAAACCTATTACCTACTGATATAATATCATAACTAATATATTTTGGGATATCAAATCAGTTCATAACCTGAGTTTTGATTAAAGATTGCAAATGTCGTTATTTAATGACCAAAATGCCCTTTTAGAGCATAATATGGTTTTAAACCATAACTATCAATCGAAACTTGATACCTGCTGATATTATAACTTATTTAAAATATTTTCACAATAGGTACATTACCTTAACTCATATTTATAAACAAGTTCTCAAACTATGTACATAATGACCAAAATGCCCATTAGGTGCATAGTTTGGTCTTAAATCATAAAACTCACATATGTTTGATTACTTACTGATATTATATCATAAATAATATTTTTAAAGAATGATTATGATCATAACATCATTTTATACGCATGTTCCTTTAATACGTCGCTTAATGACTAAAACGCCCTTATGAGGCATAGTTTGATTTTAAAACTTTCATGGGCATATAAGTTGATATCCTACTGATATTACAACTTATTTAAAGTATATTGGCATATAGAATTTGTTCATGACTCATCCGGTTACCCGATATCGCATACACGCGTACAGTTAAGCTTATGTAACTATCTTACGTAAGTTTACCGAAACGGGTCAAACCTTATCATTTTTACTTCAAATTCCAGAATGTTATTTGTTTACCCATATTATACAAGTCTTAGTACTTGTTGGGTTTAAACCACATTCTATTCCGGTCATCGCTTAATCGAGAGTATCGTATCGTTTTTAATATTTTAAGGTAACCGGTCCAAGTCTACAACTTGAATAAGACCCGTTAACATTCCGATTGATTATTTATACCATCATTCTAGACTAGGGCCTTCCGATAAATTGCTACCTACCTTAGTTATTTGATTAACGGCTGAGCTATTTATAAACCTTGCATATTAAGACGAGTATTAGCTCAGGTAAATACTCTTAATCTGTTTTGTCTGATAACTTAAACATTGGGGGTTAACGTGACTGTGTCCTGGATATCCACTGCTCATTTAAGTTACTAATGGCCACAACCAAGCACAGAGTGTAGGCATACACCCGACAGATGCTTAATGCTAATATAAAATGTTTTTCTTACCCACTACGTGGGGATACCCCTTTGTGGGTTTAATTGGTGTGTCGATTAATCATGTCTCAGTGTTTAGTACTGGGCCCCATATGTATTGACAGGCATATAAAACTGTATACAATAGCATTTTGAATTGTCCCAAGTTATTTATAAAATCATGTGCCTTGTGCACTTAAAATGAATTTGAAATTGTTTCCAAAATGTGTCGGTTGATTGTTTTTACCAGTGTAAACTGACGTAATTTCAAAAGACTAATTTACAGGTACAAGTACGTAAATAGGCTGGAAGTTTCTCGGTAATGCTAGAAGAGGAACTTGCAACTCCTTTGCATAAAACCTAGTAGTCTGTTGATCTCCTTTTTGTACATTTTACGATCCGCCTGTGGATATTTATTATTAAAAGTTGTCTGTATATATTTTGAACATTTGTACATTTAGTTTGTAATAATATTTTAAACTCCAAGACTTCCGCTGTGCTATCTGTGATTATTTGACTATGACGATACCAATTGGACATTTGGTTTGTAATAATATTTTAAACTCCAAGACTTCCGTTGTGCTATCTGTGATTATTTGACTATGACGATACCAATCTTACGTAAAGATACTCCCTACCCGGGCCCACCGGGACTTGTGGTGAAATTTGGGGTGTGACACCATAAGATGATGGGGGTAAATTTTTGCGAATTTACTACCAAATTCTTTGAATATGCAAGGATAGTACCAGCCCTGGCGTCGCCAGAACCGGTATTAATTTCCCGTTATATCTGGGATTTAGTTAGTGAAATCAAATGTCACAACCCCCGACCCCTATCCCGGGAGCGGGCGGCCGTGGCCAGTTTCAGTGGTATCGGTGTTTATCAAATTGGCAGCGGAAAATTTCATCGGGACCGTAGTTAGTAAATATTTTATCAGAGTTAAACACCACAATTTTTAAAATAGAACATTGGGACAAAACCCAAGTTTTTCTAATAATATATTTATAAGCGGGACAAAACCCGATTTTTCATTGGATATATTTATAGGGAATAACCCCAATTATTGAAAACAATTCTCATTTTTAATTAGGTAACTTTTATTGCCACTTTTCTAAGCCTTCAGTGCTCTCCAGATGGCTTTTATTGGCTTCACACTAAGTTACCTGAAACACGTGTTTAAAACATTTTATCAGCAGGAAATACTAGTGAGTGAATCCCAGTTTAATCAAGTTTAATAAAAACCATTGTACAGTATTGAGGGCGGTCTCACAATTACATTTGTTTCCAAGTCATACCAATTATCACCCACGGTATTGTCAAACCCGACTTGTGGAAAAGTTACTCCTCGCAAGGCACTAACTAATTTTGTATACAAAACCCCAACATACCGACGATAATTGTATCCTTACAAATACTCAATAATTGTATAATATATAATTAATCGTGTGGGGTTTTGTAAAAACAATTTGCAAAATAGAGATTACTCACATTGCTATTGTAAAACCCGTGAGGATCTCTCAATGATATCAAACAACCTATTGATTGTGCGGAATCCAATCAATAGGTGATTCAAGAATATGTATAATATCTAAGATGAAAATAATAAACAAACACAAACCAATATCTTGCATTCAATGGCTTAGCAAAGACTGATACAAGACTCGAATAGGAACTCGGTTCCTTCTCCTTTGTGTCGCCCCCACTGTTCACCAAAACAACAACCTCAAACAATGAGGTAATGGTGTGCTTAAATACAAAACCAACTGGGCCACTAACCTAAGCCCATGCGACACAAGTCTACTAACCCAAATACTAACAAAACCGACCCAAACATGTAAATTAAACATAAACATAATCAACCCTCAAACTATGCTAACCTACATGAATAAACCTTCAGGTTCCAACAATCTCCCCCTAGGTTTATGCATGCAGGTTCTTGAAACTTTATCCTTCACGATCACCTTGCAACCGATCCTTAATACCACCGAAACCCTTTGTATGAATATGAATAGATGCTGCAACAGCTTTAGTCCAAGCTTTTGCAATTTCTTCATATTTCTCAGTAGCTCTAATTTGATGACGAGCTAACACTTCCAAATCTTCATGAGCAACATTCAGTAAATCAATCTGATCCACCAAGCGAAAACACACATCATCATCACAAACAATCACTGCCTGCCCTAAGCGCTCATCATAAGACCAAAAATGTAAGGACTTCAGAGCACCCTGTGGTATCTTTTTCACCAATGGAATCATCTTCTCTTTATCAGTTACAGGCCAACGCACAATCTTCATTCGCTTGTTTGTATATGGATCTCTGATGCCTTTAGCGGGTTTAACAATGGACTCTGCAGTACGCATTGAAGGAAAACCCTTAAGAACCTCCCTCTTCAACCTTTCGAAAAACAAATATCCAACTCCTCCAGGCTTATCATCTACATAAGGTGCATTAGACAAATTCGTCAAATCCACTTTAGTAAACGACTGAAACTGGCCTGGATGTTTGTACCACTCAACAGGTCCAATCTTCCTTTTTATCCACCATCTCTTGCGATCATGATCATAACCCCAGCTAACTACACCAGAACGATTTCCAACCTTATCATAGAGAGTTTCACCAACATCCATCAAATGATGAGTTGCATGAGCATCATCATCATCTGGATTTAGATTCCGATTCTTCATAATCACAAACTCTCTTTTCTTCTTGATTCTTTCAGCCTTCTCTTTGTCTGCAACAGGATCAATGATTCTCTTAAAGTAATGTTCCATAGCAGCACTTCTTTCAGCATCATCCTTTTCAAAATCCTTTTTCCTGTTTTCAACATCAGTTGGATCTGAGAACTCCTGTCCAAATTTCTTCTCCAACTTTCCACGCAAGTCATACACCATGTTAAACAACAAACTAACATCTCCTTGAAGCTGCTCAATCTGTTGATCTTTCTTCACAACCATATCTTCTAGTTGAATAATCTTCGCATCTTTATGAATGGAATCTTGCTCAAGGACAACCATTCTTTTCTTCATATCTCTCATGCTGACAAACTCATCTTCATCACTCGAATCATCATCAAACGGCATTCTAAATGGCTCTTCAGGTCTTTTACCACTTGAACTGCTAGGCATATCAAGATCAACTCTAGAAGAACCTGCAGCTTCAGTAGCACTAGGTAACGTTGTCTCAACAGTGGTATCCACATCAATACTAGTAACCGGAACATCATCAGTAGTGATAACCATATCAGTTCTTCCAGTATCAACATCAAAATCAAAGATGTCTTCAGTAGCGGTGGTGGTATCGGTGACATTCTTCTCAAACTCGAAGTCATAAAGACCTTCATCATCTTCATCAGTAATTACGGGTTGATCTTTGCTATGCTCAATATACATTCCGAGCCGAGGATCCCTCCTTTTCCGTTTCAATGGCATGGAATCAGAATCCTTTGGGTCTTCACTAGGCTTTTCACTTGACACTGAAAGATCAGAAGGAGGATTTCTCATCTTATCAGTTACAGATTTCAATAACAAAGCCAAACTTTCAGCAGTAATCACGGGTGGAACAGCAGAAACAGCAGTATCAACTTCAACTTCAGGAGGAAGCTCTTCATCTTCACCAGAATCACACATAATCTCAACACCTTCATCGTCAGAGTCTATTGTTAAAATCTCTGTCTCAGGCTGATCTTCAGCATCCATACGAATATCATGTTCTTCAGCAACAATAGCACTTGCAGGTACACTATGCACTGAAACAGATTGTGCTATTTCTAGATTTTCACTAACATCTTCCGTCTCTGCAAACTGACCAAACTTCTCCAATTTAATCAAACCTTCAAACTTCTTCTCAGTACCCTTCTTTGTAGTAAGTGCACCAAAACATGATGGACCCATTGGTTTCAATTCCAACGTATTACCAGATCTCTTCAATTCTGGATATTTATCATTCAGAATCATCTGCAAGAATCTCGGATACATCAGAAACTTATCCTTTCGAAGTCCAATTGCATTCCTTTTCATCGCTTCCAAAATATATCTTGAATAATTGAACGACTCATTTGTAATTACACAAATCACAGCAGCAGACTGAGTAGTATTCAACTGATCAATTCCCCCTCTATTTTCTGTCATGCACAAAAGAAACATATGCAGCAACAGACGCCAGTATGGATGCACAAACTTCTTTACCAAGGGAGGAAACTTTCCTTCGTAGCTTAAACGAGGCAGAATTGCTTCCACTGTTCCAGCTGGAAGTTCTATAGGATCCGTTTCCTGATCATTAAACCTTAACGCTTCTCTAATCATCTGCTCAGTCACTATAACTTTCTTTTCTTGAATTTCAGCAACTATAGCTCCCTTTCCTTCAACAACTTCTACTTTGGCACTCTTCCAAAAATCTTGAATAAGCTCTTCATAAACAACAGGATTCTCACGAAGAGCATGAACAATCCGGCAACTATTCAAGCCTTTCATCAATGACGTGTACAGCTGCTTGTGTTTCTCTGGTGGAGGAGCCAAATATCCGACTTGATTATGAGAAGATATAAACTTTAAATCCATTTTCTGCACACAACACAAATCAAATAAGTTTCCAACTTTCGAATATAACAGTGATAAAAATAAAAACCAAAACAAACACTGTTACTGTTCACTCGAGACCATGAGTCGCAACCAAAAGGTCTCGAGTCGAAACCAGATGTTTGCGAGTCGCAACCATGAGTCGCAACCAACAGATTTCGAGTCGCAATCATGAGTCGCAACTGACAAACATTGAGTCGCAACCATGAGTCGCAATCTTTATGTTGCGACTCGTAACCACTGGTTTCTAGTCCTCAGTGTTCTTGATTGCGAGTCAACATCTTCAAAACTTCATCGGAAACATCATCGGAATCTTCAAATCCTCATCGGAATCTTCAAAACCTCATCGGAATCTTCAAAACTTCATCGGAATATTCAACAACCATTCATAATTCCTGCAAAACTTGAATGATGACGTCATTATACCTTGATGATTAACGAAGCAGATTGCGAGTCGCAACCGGAAACCAGTCGGAACTGTTGATGATCACCGGAATCTTGAGAGAAAAAGAGAGAATAAGGCTTGGTTGCGAGTGAGAAATGAGGTCTCGACTCGCAACCACCCTTTTTATACCACAAATCTGATCGTGGGCCATCATGGGCTTTTAACTCTTGGGTCTCAACATTAACAAATTGGGCTTTGACAGATTTATCAAAAATATCTCAACATAAACCCATGAATCTGAATTTTAATTTCAGATTTAATTTTTTTTAAAAATTTCCACTAAACCTTTTGAGCAATGTTTGCAAAACAAAAACCTAAAAACAAAAAATAAATAACAAAATTATTTACAAAATAAAATAAGGAAATTTGCATAGATACTCAGGGATCAAATCACAAGGTTTTGGGCTTGACTTCACTTATCAACACTGATCTACTACTGAATGATCTAGACAATTGCCAGTATATTTGTCCCCTTAAACTCATCTCCCTAGACCTTTTCCATATAACTGCCTGTAACTCAATTTATCATGTTTTGATATCTTAACAATGAACACTCAAAACAAATACTAATCAAATCCCGGAATTATAACAGCACACTCTATCATGCAAGTAGCTTCCCTACCACATGTTTCACAAGTCCAATCCAGATCTCTGAAATCTTAACTGGGAATAGATTGAGAAAAGAACAGAATAGATCTTAAGCAGAGATGGTATAATATACAGATCAAATGAGTTTTTCTCAGTTTGATATAGGTTTCTTGGGTTTCTTTTGGGCACTAGAGGGCCTCTTTCGGGTGTTTAATTGATCTACAGAACGACAACGTACAGCTAGGTCAGCATATATCTGGATGCAGCAGAAGCTGACGTTGCCTAGCACCTCCAGGTCAGCATATATCTGGATGCAGCAGAGGAGATACACGACTTTTTCAGAGAAGATTTCAGAGTCAGACCAAAATTGTGTGTATCGGGACAACATACAGACATTCAAATAGAAATGAGCTAATTCCAAGTGACTTTCTTTCCTGAGGTCATGTACAATTTTAGTTCTAAACAGAAACAGCCAATGTTTCCAGTCTTAAGGATAGAGCCTACCAACACATCATACTAGAGTCAAACTATTTCGATACTGGTCTTACATGAGTCAGCCCTCGACCATAATGTGAAAATTCATTTCATTTCCCAGTCCTTCCACACCTCTTTTTGTATTTTTCAATTTTTAATGTTTTTGTATTTTTTTTTTTTTAAATTTCTCCCCCTAAATTTGAGCATAAATAAAAACTACCTAAGAATAGAAAACTTTATGAACAAATTTACCTACGAAAAACAAAAACATGCTCAGTCAGTAAAGCGGATCATTTTCAGAAAATCCACAAGCACTCTGAATTTTGAGCTGCTGACAGGTTTGGTGAACAAATCGGCAGCATTTGCATCTGTGTCGATTTGCTCAAGTGTAATAAGACCTCTGTCGAAGCAATCTCGAATAAAATGAACTTTGATGTCAATGTGCTTGGTTTTGGAGTGAAAAACAGGATTTCTAACAATTTGTATTGCAGCATCATTATCGCAGTAAATAGTAGTGTTGAGATAAGTCAAACCGTAGTCCTGCAATTGATGTTGCATCCACACCACTTGAGAGCAAGAAGCAGAAGCAGCAACATACTCGGCTTCAGCTGTAGATATCGCCACTGTTTGTTGTTTCTTGCATTGCCAAGAAATGAGCCGATCACCCAAAAATTGGCATCCCGCAGATGTAGATTTCCTGTCACTGTCAGTACCTCCAAAATTGCTGTCAGAGAAAGCAAACAAGTCAAAATTGGAATCCCTCGGATACCACAGGCCAAACCGAGGTCGACCTTTAAGATACCGAAAGATCCTTTTAACAGCAGTAAGATGAGAAGTTTTAGGATTAGCCTGATAGCGTGCACAGTTGCAAACAGCAAACATAATGTCCGGACGGCTAGCTGTGAGATACATCAATGACCCGATCATGGACCTATATTGACGTTGATTGACAGACTCTCCTTCTTCATCTTCAGTCAATAGTGGTCTCTCTGCCATAGGTGTTTCAGCAGGCTTTGCGTCCGTGAATTTGAATTTTGCCAGCACATCATCCACATACTTCCCTTGATGAATAAGAATTCCTTGTGAACTCTGCTTGACTTGTAGACCCAAAAACAATGTCATTTCCCCCAGAGCACTCATTTCAAACTTCTTCTTCATAACTCTCTCGAATTCCTTGCAAAGATCCTCACTTGTAGATCCGAAAATGATATCATCAACATATATTTGAACCAAGATTTGATCACGTCCTACCTTCTTGATAAACAGAGTCTGGTCTATGGTGCCACGCGTATACCCATGAGCCAACAGATGCTCTGTTAGTGTGGCATACCAAGCTCGAGGAGCCTGGTGTAACCCGTACAGCGCCTTGTCTAGCTTGTAAGCGTATTCAGGATGGTCTGGATGCACAAACCCTGGTGGCTGCTCAACAAAAATTTCTTCCTTCACATCTCCATAGAGAAACGCGGTCTTGACATCCATCTGATAAACAGTGAATCCCATGTATGACGCGTAAGCCAAAAAGATCCGGATGGCTTCAAGTCGTGCAACCGGAGCATATACTTCATCATAATCCAGTCCTTCAATTTGTCTAAATCCCTGAACCACCAGCCTTGCTTTGTTTCGAACGATGACTCCTGCAGAATCCTGCTTGTTTCGAAATACCCATCTAGTTCCAAGCTTACGTTTTCCTGCTGGCAACTTGACGAGCTTCCATACTCCAAGTTTTTCAAACTGGTTCAGCTCTTCGTGCATAGCATCTACCCAGCCAGGTTCCTGCAAAGCTATATCAATAGTTTTAGGTTCGATTTGAGAAAGATAACAAGAATATAAGCAAGTGTTAATGGTTCCTGATTGACTCCTGGTCAAAATTCCTGCATTTACAGGACCAATCACATTCTCGATTGGGTGATTGCGTTGAACGCTCGTAGGTATGGCCAAATCAGGTACAATCTCCTCTTCAGTGGTGGTGTTGCTAGACTCCCCCTCATTAGGTGCTGTAGTAGTGTGAACTACAGGAGAAGTGACAACACAATCCTCAGGAATTGGTTCAGGAAATAAAGCAGAGTCACTAGTTGATGCACCCTCAGGAGATCGATTGATTGTCGGAGTTGGTGTGGGATGTTGCGTAAACACCATTCCCGGTGGATCAATGGTATGATGGCTCACGTTGTCTTGCATCTGTGCTTCGTCTTCCGTATCTTCAAACGACAATGGTTGTTTGGGAATAGACACACCTGCAACTGAAACATCACTTGACAAAATGTTAAATGATTTAAACAGAGCAGAATAATCGTATAACCATTCTGGACCAACTCTAGCATCCGTAGCATTCTCTTCAAGCCATTCAATGTTGCACGACTCGACGACCTTTTTAGTTACTTTGTTGTATACCCTATAAGCAGAGCCTTTAGCATATCCAACAAAGTAACATTCGTCACCTTTGACTTCAAACTTTCCGTTGGAGTCCATTAGTAATAATACACATGGACAACCAAAGATACGAAAGTGTGAAACCGAAGGTTTATGTCCTTCCAGAATCTCATAAGGGGTTTTCATGTGACGTTTGTTTACTAAAGCATGATTCTGGATATAACAAGCCGTGCTAACTGCCTCGGCCCAAAAGAAGCTAGGAAGCTTTGAATCAGCCAGCATAGTACGCGCAGCTTCAATGAGAGTACGATTCCTTCTTTCAGCCACTCCATTTTGTTGTGGAGTTCGAGGCGCACTGAACTGACGATCGATTCCCTTATCAATGCAGAAAGTATCCAAAGTAACGTTCTTGAATTCTGTCCCATTGTCTGATCGAATAACCTTCACCTTAGTACTCGCTTGATTTTCAGCCAAAGTAATGAATTGTTTTACCAAGACAGCAGTTTCATTTTTGTGGCTGAGAAAATACACCCAAGTGTAGCGAGAGTAATCATCGACGATTACCAGACAGTAAGCTTTCTTCCCAATGCTCAGCACATTCACTGGACCAAAAAGATCCATGTGAAGTAGTTCGAGTACAACTTTTGTCGAAGGTGCTGGTTTAGTCTTATGAGGTTTTCGATGAGCTTTCCCTTTCGCACAAGCAACACATTTCTCCACCAACATGAAGTCCTTGATTGGAAGATCACGTACCAGTTGACCTTTAGCTAGATGGTTCAGATTTTTCATATTCACATGCCCAAGTCGACGATGCCACAGCAGACCATCATGCTCCGAAATTTTTGAAAATAGACAAGTGATCTCTTCACACGGTTTCTTGTTCATATCAATAACGTAAGCATTACCTTTCCTTTCAGCCGTCATCAAGAACCAGTCTTCTGGAATAACAATCCCAGGCTTAAGAACATGACATCCCTTCTTCGTGAAATGAACTGAATTCCCTCGATCACAGATCTGCGAAATACTTAACAGATTGTGTTTCAGTTCTGGAACATAATTAACATTTTCAAAACTTAAGACGCCGTTTCGAACAGTTCCTTTTAACGTGATTCTGCCTGACTCTCCTCCCGCAAATGAGACATATCCACCATTAAACTCTTTGACATTTACCAGTTGGGATAAGTCTCCTGTCATGTGCCTGGAACAGCCACTATCCATGTACCAGAGGCGCACGGTAGTCCTCCACAGCTGTTCCTGCACGATTAGCGGGATTAGTTAGATTTAGGAACCCAGCCCATAGTGGATCTGGGTTTTCCTTGTGCATCAATATACGTCACTCTCTGCCACACTAAATTATCTTTATTCAGAAATTTTGAAACATCCCTTTTGGCGACATTTTGATGACATTATTTCATTGAATTGGATTGCATGCCATTAGCTTTAGGTTTCCAAAACTGTCTTGACCAGTTAGAATTGAAACTTTCATAAGCGTTACCAAAAGAATTACTTCGATTACGCTGAAAATTTGTTTGTCTATTCTGATATTGATTATTGCGTTTGGCTGCATTCCAATCCTGATCAGAAGGTCTAGTCCTGTGATAGTTGTTCTTCATTGTCTTAGTCTTTGCAGACATCATGGACTCCGAACAGTGATATCGATTAGACGTGACCTTCTGATTTCGCTCTGATGTTTTCTTGTTCGATGTCCTTGGGAGTTTGCCACAATTTCTGGCAATGTGACCAGCAATGCCACAGTTAAAACATGTTTGACGTTTCACATTTTGAATATTCTTGACATTTTGACTCTGTTTGCTTGATTTCGTGTGATTTGATGTTTTAGTTTTCTGAACATGTTTGACTTGTGGTTTTTCTTTAGACAACTTTTCTTCTTCTAATGATCTCTCTCTTAGATCAGCATCCCTTTCATTTTCACTTAATCTTGATTCCGAATTTGAACATGAATGAGTTTCATCCAAATGCGTTTTATCAAGGCATTTATCATCTGAAACCGATTCAGGTTCACTTCCCGAACCAGAAGAAGTCTCAACAATATGCTCTTCCTCAATGCATTTGTCATGTGAAACTGATTCAGGTTCTTTTTCTGAGCCTAAAGAAGTTTCATCAATATGCATTTTCTCAGAGCATTTATCATGTGACACAGATTCAGGTTCATTGTTTAACACAGTTTCCAATGGGGTCCCACTAGATTCAACATTAGGGACACCCACTGAGACAGATTCAGAAGAAGAATCAGGATACTCTTGATTTTCTTGAGAAGTCGTTTCAGTGGTTTCACTGAATGCATCCTGAGGGACCTCACCTGTAACATTTTCACAAGCTGAAACATTAGAGATGTTAGGATCACAAACATTAGTTGAAAAACAACCATCACCACACTTATTGTTCAAATCATCCACACAAACATTATCAGTTTTGCCCAAAACAACAGGCTCACAAGACGAAACATAAGCTGAAAACGACGCAAACAAAGAACTAGTAAAAGCAATGTCCGACTCAGTTGGTTCAGAATAATGTTCAAAATATGGTTCAGAAACATTTGAAATAATAACCGGTTCACTCCCATGAACATCATCACACTTTACTTCAGAGCTATCATCTGCACACGAAGATGAAACATTAGGATCAATTGTGCCTTTGTGAACAAAATTCAATGGAGTAGACTTTTGTGGCTCAACATGTCTGTCATGAACAGACGATTTGTGGTTTTTCGAACCATACGTCATTTTACTCTCATTTAACATCTCCTCCTCGGTCATTGGTAGATAAGTATAATTATCATTGTAAGGAGGAGGAGCCTTATTAAAACCCAAACCACGCCCTTTATTTTCTTTGTACGCAAGCTGTTGATCGCACAGGTTTTTAACTAGTTTGCTGGAAGAATCAAATTTCTTGATATTAAGTTCATTAATTTGATATCTGTTTTGAATATCTTCCAGTTCCTTGGTTAAAATGCATACCTTTTCTTGAGCTTCTAGGAAATGGGCGGTTTTTACACTCACATCATCCTTTAGCTTGATGATGTCTTTTCGCTGAGCTTCAATCTTTTCTTTATAAAGCTTCTCATTTTTAGACAAAGTAAAATTTTTATTTTTTATGTCATTATAATCTTGAATGAGCTCAGCGTTGTGTATTCTGTAAGCCTCAACCCTTTCCCTACACTCAGGAGTACAGAAAACAGAAATTACCTCTTCTTTGGTGAGACCTTTAACAGGAGCTGAAAGAATTTGAGTCATGAATGCAAAATCATCAGCTACAGTCTCTTCCTCTGGCTTTGGGCTATGTTCGCTTGAAGTCATGAAAGCAATGTTGGATGTAGTAGTTTGATTCTCTGGAGCTGATATGTTCAGACGCTCAATTTCTGAAGTCCAATCAAAGTTGAGGTTTGGCTGAACCACCAGTGCTTGTGCTAATCCTTGCGGCTGTGGACTTCCAGAAGCAGCAGCATCTGCTATACTTGTAGTGGTCACAAGAGCTCTTTCTCGATTAGGAGTTGCAGGTTGGGCAGGAGTTGCAGGGGTTTGATCTCTGTTTATAAGTGGCTTTGGGCAGTTTCGAGCATAGTGTCCTTCCTCATGACAGTTGAAGCAACGAAGATTAAAGGGCACTTTAGCAGCTCCATTCCATGCATTTCCCCACCTGTTTTTACCTGTTCTTTTCACAAACTTTTGGGCTCTGAAAGTTGCCATTGCCATCTGCCAGGTGATGTCCATTTCTTCAACATCATCTGGATGAATCTGTGTCAGATCATCAGGACTCCACTTTGGTGGATCAAGTTTTCCTGCAATAAAAGCATTCAAACAATTGATCACTGAAGCTGCGATATCCAAGTTTTCCTTTGATTGTTTAGCAAAGAAGGCTATCATTTCGTTGTTAGCAGCGGAAGCAGAAGCAGCAGTAGAGATATTTCCAGAATTTGGAATTGAAGCAGGAGAAGCTGGAGAGACGACTTGATTAGAGGATCCAGATGAGTGCTCCTTAGCTGAAGTTGGAGTAGTGGATGAAGTATTGCGAAACATCTGAAAACCACTTTGAGACAATAATGCTGTGTTGCTGTTGTTAGAGGAAGCGGGAGCAATGGAGAAACCAGCAGCTAGCATACTGTTCTTGTAATTTGTTTCTCTTTGCTTATCATCCAGTTCGCATGCCTTAATGTGAGAGATCATCTCTGACAGAGTGCATCTAGCGAGATCTTTAGTCTTCTTGATCATAGCAACATGATGATCCCAACTCTTTGGTAATGCATTAAGAAGTTGTCGGTTTGTGGATGCATTTGTTGTATGAATTTCTTCCATTTGCATTTGGGTAATCAGCTTCACAAACCTCTGAATCTGATTGTCTACCGTTTCACCATAAATATGGTTGAAGTTGTTGAAGTTCTGTTGCAGCAGATTTCTTCGGCTCTCTTTCATATCTTCGTTTCCTTGATATACTTCGATCAGAGAATCCCACAATTCTTTGGCAGATTTGCAGGTGCGAAAACCAACAGCAATATCAGGACCCAAACCCATGGTTAAGTAGGAAAGAGCTCGATCATCTTCTTCAACAATGAGCAAATCATCTTCAGTGTACTGATCCCTAGGTTTCTTTACCTTAAGACCTGGTTCAGTTGAGCTTTCCATCATGATTTCCCTAGGACCTCGCAAAATGCTTCGCCACAGCTTATAATCCTTAACCTTCAGATGCTGTTCAAAGCGCCACTTCCACTCGGGAAAATCATTAGCATCAGTTAACCTAGGAATGCGTGTTGTGGTACCCAGCTTTGAATCCAATTCTTGTTGTTGATTAAGGGCAGTCAATTCACTGTTGTTTGACGACATGTTTAATTAATTAGTTAATTAATTAATTGATTTTTGTTTTAAGTCCAAAAGTCAACAGTTCAAATGTCCGTAAATCAGTGTCGTTGCGAGTCGTAACAGCTGGGTCGAAACTGCTGTGGTTGCGAGTCGTAACTGCTGTGGTTGCGAGTCGTAACTAAAACAGAATGAGCCGAAACCAAGGTTGCGAGTCGTAACAGCTTTGGTTGCGAGTGGAAACTGACTACTGGTTGCGAGTCGCAACTGAAACAGGATGAACCGAAACCGTGGTGAATGCGAGTCGAAACCAAAACGTGATGAACCGCAACAATGATGATTGCGAGTCGTAACCAGAACGTGATGAACCGCAACAGAGATGGTTGCGAGTCGAAACCTGCAAAAGAATAAACGATAAGATCTGTTTACTCGCAATCCCGATTTTTCAGCACTTCCAAAATTCAAAGATATCGTAATCTTTGAATCTGTTGACCACCAACTTCCCGTAAAATCAGCAAACACCTTTTTCAGAAATCAACAAACCAAAATCAGTATAATTTTGATGAATCGGTCAGGAACAGATTAAGTATTTCACTGCAAAACATGCAACAAAAAGGATCAGTAGCACAAACGATTCTTGAATCCGAATGATATCAAAACCGAGCCCTTGAATGGCTTCAATGGCTCTGATACCAATTGTAAAACCCATGAGGATCTCTCAATGATATCAAACAACCTATTGATTGTGCGGAATCCAATCAATAGGTGATTCAAGAATATGTATAATATCTAAGATGAAAATAATAAACAAACACAAACCAATATCTTGCATTCAATGGCTTAGCAAAGACTGATACAAGACTCGAATAGGAACTCGGTTCCTTCTCCTTTGTGTCGCCCCCACTGTTCACCAAAACAACAACCTCAAACAATGAGGTAATGGTGTGCTTAAATACAAAACCAACTGGGCCACTAACCTAAGCCCATGCGACACAAGTCTACTAACCCAAATACTAACAAAACCGACCCAAACATGTAAATTAAACATAAACATAATCAACCCTCAAACTATGCTAACCTACATGAATAAACCTTCAGGTTCCAACAGCTATTTTAGGTCTTTCCTTTGTGGCTTCCCGGTTATAATCTAGTTAAATAAATAATGCACACGTGTGAGTATAATAACCCATTTTAACATTAGTAATACCCTCCCCGAGACGGCATTCCAACGACTACGTCGGGCAGAACCACGAAAGCCGTTACGGAACCCTAGATCAATCGGGCAGCGTATCTAATAGATATCCAGGGGTTATAATACTTACAACGAGGCAGAGCTTCGCTATTTAGGGGGTTATAATGCCCGAGAATCACTTTATTTATACAGAAATTCGAGAGAGAATTGATTTTGAACGGTTTGTGAACTGAGCCTGTCGATGCTATTTATAGGGCTGTTCAGGAACTTCGTCGCGCCCCGCGAAGACCACACCAAAGTCTTACACGGCCCGCGAGGACCAGAAAGGGCGGCGGCAGTGCTGAGTCATCCCGGGGGTGTTAACACGTGTAGGGACACGTGTCACAATGTGGCTCCACCACTTATCACTCAGTCGCGGCTCGCGTAGAATGAGGAGTAGTCTGTCGCGCCCCGCGACAGACTTAAAATATTGTTTTTATTTTATTAATTTCAATATATTTCGGGCCTATTTGTCGCATACGGGTTGTATTTTAGGACATATAGGGGTATTCTAATTATATTAGAGGTGTCAGAAATATTTTTGGAGGGTTGATATATATTGGTACAACTCCTGGATTATTTAATAAAATATATAGTGCCCTCACATTAAGTATAGTAACCCAATTCCACTTTATCCCTACGTCACGAGACAGAACCCCAACGAATTTAGGCAGAGCCTTGACATACGTTACGGGGCCCTAGATCAATCGGACAGGGTATCAGTGATCAGGGGTTAAAATTCATAAAACGAAGCAGGTCGTTATTATTATTATTTTGGGTGAATTAAAAAAAATATAGAAACATATAGATTGAGAGCGAGAGAGATGGAGAGACTGAACAAGTTGAATTGTTGTTTGGCAAGTTCTATTTATACTACCTTAAATCTTAGGGAGTAAGTTCCAAAAGATTTCTTCTGTGTTTTTGGCCAACCACGTAGCCCAACACACACACATTCACCTTAGTTTCATTTAATGTAAAATTTTGATTATTTTATTATTTATCATTAATTTAACTGCTTCATTTATTTGGCGCGTATAACTTCTAAAGTGTGACGTTTTAGAAAACAATGAATATGTCATTAGAACGAGAATATTTGTATCTACATTTTGAACCAAGTTTCATTAAAAACGGAGTAGGTTCAAATATAATGTATTATTAAACGGTTCCTACGTTTGCTAAAAATATTTTTATCGGTCAATTTACTCATGACCTATTCGTGTAATAACTTTATTTTTAAAAATTTTGGGAATGTTACATCCTCCCCACCTTGTTTTAATCTCGTCCTTGAGATTTGGGCTACGATATCTTCTTGGGGTTGCGTCACGTATTTTAGTTGGTTATCAAGGTGTCTAGGATAGAATCAAAAGATAAATATAAAAATATCATAGCATAGTTGGAATTTAATGGTCTCAAAACTTAGTTTCAGGATTTGATGTTAACCAAATGAGATGAAATAATACCATTAACAAGGTGACTAAGTTTCATGAATCAAAATAAATATTTGATAGGCATAGAATTTGAAATACAATGACTTGTAGAAACAATAGGATTCAATGCCAGAAAAAAAAAACTTACTTTGATTATCAATTGAGGGAGATTCTGAATCAATAATCTCAATTTGAGAATGGAAGTATGAAAAATGATTTGTCAATGATCAACCCAGAAATCGATAAAGTTTATTTAAATGGCAAGGATACACTGGACAATACAATAGAATTTAGTGTATCATGGTCGTAATACATAATTGTATCAAGAATACTTGAATGATGAGTCAAACGAATGATGTATGATTAGGGTTTACTATTAGCACAAGCTACAAATTTATACAGACACCGCAAGGTGTTGTAGTGACTGAAAAAATTCAATAAGTACGGTGACCGAACAAATTCACCGTTTTCGAAATTCACTAAAAGTTTCAAGGAATCGAGTCTGGATATTTCAAAAGATAGGATGTTTTAGAGTGGAATCAATTCAAATATGAAAGTATTACTGAAGGTACATTTATCTTAACACAAAATTGCATTAAGACTGGTTTAGGATAATGAATCAATAAATAGATAAATTCGTACCTCGGTGTGAAAATGAAATGAGTTCAAGTTTCAAAGAAATTGCCACCGCAAGGTGTCGTGTTTTAACAAATAACATATCGAAATTCAGACAATGAGATTACCTCGAATATGATGATCTTAATTCATCATATGGGATTTTGAATTGAATGTGTATTGTGAATAAGTTTAAACAATTGAGCTTGGGTTGGATATATTCCAACAATGGATATTTATATTGACAAGAAATGGTTTTAATGAAAACCTGGTAACTCTGAAAAGAAGAGGAGTTTTCCAAGAAATCTGTTGACTTGATATCAAAAATCAGTATTGTGTAATCATACAAAGTATCAGAGTGAGTATAACGAATTATTTTATTAGAACTCAAGAATAAATGATCTTTTGAAGTGAATTCACATACATGACAAGCAATGCACGTATGACATAGGAATTTGTCAAGAGATGGGTCGAATGAGAATTGGATTTTATAAAAGAAAAATAAAGACCTTTTATTGATGAAGTTTTAATTGAAATCAGAAGTCACCTAATACTAAAAATGTAAAGGTACTTATTCTAAAAGTTGGCTATTGTCTCCGGTGTTGTAAATATCTATGCATCCTTATTGGCTTCATCGGGGTTTCGATCCTGGTTGTCAGGTGCCTTAGATAGTTTCGGGCAGTAGGGACGAATGTGGCCTGGATCTCCGCATTTGTAACATACATTAGTTTTCCTTCTACATTCTTCCTCTGTATGTCCAACCTTCTTGCAAAAATTACAGCGAAGTGTCTTCCTAGAATTGCGTTTTCTTGAATGCTTTTTGTTGTTGCAGGTAGGCTGCGCGATTGCTGGTTCCATTTCTTGGTCTTTACAAGATTTGTCGGATCGGAATTCCTTATAGGAGTATCCATAGGTTGTGGTTTTCTTTCGTTTGGAAGGTGAAGTTTTGATACGAATATCATGACTTCCCTTGGAACTAGGGTTAGGTTTGAAGTGGTGAGTATGCCTACAGTGTATAGTACGATCTTCGTTTATAGGCACATAAATCTTAATAGCTTCAATGATCGAAGGTATGACATTCGATATTCCTTGAGCTATTATATTTTCTATAGTATTTCTATCCAAAGAGTTTTCATTACTAGCCTGAATTTCTTGGTCACATGCCATTTCCTTTGACATCTGAATTACAAACATGTTCAGATATAATTATTAAGCAATTATACAGGCATATTTTGTTTAGCATCATCCTAATCATAACTATTAGTATTATGCGATGATATTTAAGGTAACATATACATGTTATATCTTAACATTTTCTATTATTATATATCTGATCAAATTATAAGGAAAATGGAATCTTATATGTTTTCTTCCTTTAATGTAATAGCTTTTATATTGCCTTAATTTACTTATATTTCCAGAGCTTATGGCTGGATAGGTATTCAAAAATAAAGATAAAAGCTTTTTATGAAATTCTGAGATTTTCTGCCGTTGACCCATTTATTGTTTTTCAAGAGGTGATGCTAATACGGATATCCTTAAGGTATCCTTTGAATTAAGGCTGGGTAAAATAGATCTTAAGTAAACATGTAGGTTTGTTTCTTCGGTAAGCTTGTCCTTTTGCAGAAGACATTTGATTCTTATATTATATATTATCAAGAAAATTGTGTCTTGTATATATATATATATATATATATATATATATATATATATATATATATACGTATAAATATAAAGTTTTAAAATTTCCATTATAATACCAACTTATAAAAATCTAGTTACATAATTAATTGTATTAGCTATCCTGTTTATTTTCATAACCTTGATAAAAATTTCTATCAACTTTATTGAAGATAATAAAAAATAAAAGAATTCATTAAAATTTTAATAGAGATAGAATTTTCTGGATTCTTTTTAGAGAAATTCTAATTTTGACAGGTTAACTAAATTTTGGTTATAACATATTTATAATTTGATTCAAATTCTACTTATTTAATATTCGTAATAACCAATACAAAGTCTGGTGTTTCTAAATTCGATCCTTAATATATTAAGAAATATTAAGAATGAAGTATTATCATAATATATATACATATGACTTTAATAGAACTTATCAAATGGTAAAAAGTGTTTCCTTTTAGAAATATATATATATATATATATATATTTTAAACCATATTATTATATCGTACTAAATATTTTTGTACATATTTTATTTCATGGATGAAATACGATTTATAATATTGATACAAGTCGTATATATAAAATATACATACATTTGACTTACAAATAAGTTTTAAGTTATTTCCTGTTGACACATAGGTATTATGTATTAAAATCACAGTATCAAGTTGTTGTATGTATTCTAGTTTCATAAATAATGTTTTATAAAATATTTTGCATTTTCTGTGGTATACGTATATGTGTTTAAATTTTAAAATCATCGAATTGTAATAATTTGTGTTCATTATTAAATTTAAGGATTACGTTTTATAAAATACTTTCTAATATAACTTTATTCAAGAACCAAATATTTTATTATTCTAAAAATATTATTACCATTATTAGTTTAATTCAAAACAGAATTTAATAATATAAATAATGATGATAATAATAGCATATCTTAAAGATTTTTTCTTTAGAGAGCATGTGTATATAAAATTTTTAATATATTAATTATCATAAATGTTGACTTTATACATAATTTCTGAATATTATGTAATTTATCAAATTTTGATAATTAATATTTAATTTTTAAGGATAAAGAATTATAAAGTGATTTACAAAGTATTTTAAATTATTGTTTTTGAATAATGCTGAAACATTATATTTTAACAAAATTAATATAATTGTATGTTTTATCAAAATTTTGACAAATACATATCTTTTAATTCGAGTACAATTATATCATAAATTATAAAATATACTGCTTTTATTAATGATATTTTAGGGATATCAAACCTAAGGGTATTATTTTATATTTAAGATATTAATGCCAATATAATATTATTATAATTTATTTTGAATTGTATTCACATAAATATCTGGATACAGAAATAAATATTATATTATGAATGTATTCTTCTAACATATTATAAGATACAATAGGAGTTACATATTCGGAGAATTTATAAAATCATTTAGGTATAAAATATATTATCTAAATATTTATATCATGATATTTACAAAGTATCATATCTGAATTGCATTTATCTTCCATTAATATTAAAATACTACTATTAATATTCTATTATTATTATTATTATAAAAATGATATTGTATTATATTCTCATATATACATATGGATATAATAGATATGTAAGATATCACGAAGTTTACTAAGACTTGATATTATTAATATATATATATATCATTTATATATATATACTATAGCATAAGTAAAAAATACAGATATGGGTAACACATATTGGGAATTTAAGATTCGTAAAATAACATAAAAATCATAATAAACATATTAAGATTTTATGTTCACATGATAACACATAAGATATTAATTTCTTAACACAAATGGTTAAGGGTTTAGGTATTGGAAGAACACCTAAAGGGCTTAAACCAATGGCATAGCTCTAATACCACCTTCTGTCACAACCCCCGACCCTTATCCCGGGAGCAGGCGGCGTGACCAGTTTTAGTGGTATCGGTGCTTATCAAATTGGCAAGGGAAAATTTCATCAGGACCGTAGTTAGGAAATATTTTATCAGAGTTAAACACCACAATTTTTAAAATAGAACATTGGGACAAAACCCAAGTTTTTCTAATAATATATTTATAAGCGGGACAAAACCCGATTTTTCATTGGATATATTTATAAGGAATAACCCCAATTATTGAAAACAATTTTCATTTTTAATTAGGTTACTTTTATTGCCACTTTTCTAAGCCTTCAGTGCTCTCCAGCTGGCTTTTGTTGACTTCACACTAAGTTACCTGAAACACGCGTTTAAAACATTTTATCAGCAGGAAATACTGGTGAGTGAATCCCAGTTTAATCAAGTTTAATAAAAACCATTGTACAGTATTGAGGGCGTTCTCGCAATTACATTTGTTTCCAAGTCATACCAATTACCACCCACGGTACTGTCAAACCCGATTTGTGGAAAGTTACTACTCGCAAGGCAGTAACTAATTTTGTATACAAAACCCCAACATACCGACGATAATTGTATCCTTACAAATACTCAATAACTGTTTAATATATAATTAATCGTGTGAGGTTTTGTAAAAACAATTTGCAAAATGGAGATTACTCACATTGCTATTTTAGGTCTTTCCTTTGTGGCTTCCTGGTTATAATATAGTTAAATAAATAATGCACTCGTGTTAGTATAATAACCCATTTTAACATTAATAATACCCTCCCTGAGACGGCATTCCAACGACTACGTCGGGCAGAACCACGACAGCCGTTACGGAACCCTAGATCAATCGGGCAGCGTATCTAATACGTATCCAGGGGTTATCATACTTACAACGAGGCAGAGCTTCGCTATTTAGGGGGTATAATGCCCGAGAATCACTTTATTTATACATAAATTCGAGAGAGAATTATTGCTTTTGAACAGTTTGTGAACTGAGCCTCTCGATGCTATTTATAGGGCTGTTCAGGAACTTCGTCGCGCCCCGCGAAGACCACACCAAGGTCTTACGCGGCACGCGAGGACCAGAAAGGGCGGCGGCAGTGCTGAGTCATCCCGGGGGTGTTAACGCGTGTAGGGACACGTGTCACAATGTGGCTCCGCCACTTATCACTCAGTCGCGCCCCGCGTAGAATGAGGAGTAGTCGCGCCCCGCGACAGACTTAAAATATTGTTTTTATTTTTATTTTATTAATTTAAATATATTTCGGGCCTATTTCTCGCATACGGGCTGTATTTTAGGACATATAGGGGTATTCTAATTATATTAGAGGTGTCGGAAATATTTTTGGAGGGTTGATATATCTTGGTACAACTCCTGGATTATTTAATAAAATATATAGTGCACTCACATTAAGTATAGTAACCCAATTCCACTTTATCCCTACGTCACGAGACAGAATCCCAACGAATTTAGGCAGAGCCTTGACATACGTTACGGTGCCCTAGATCAATCGGACAGGGTATCAGTGATAAGGGGTTAAAATACTTAAAACGAAGCAGGGCTTTATTATTATTATTATGGGTGAATTAAAAAATATAGAAACATATAGATTGAGAGCGAGAGAGATGGAGAGACTGAACAAGTTGAATTGTTGTTTGGCAAGTTCTATTTATACTACCTTAAATCTTAGGGAGTAAGTTCAAAAGATTTCTTCTGTGTTTTTGGCCAACCACGTAGCCCAACACACACACATTCACCTTAGTTTCATTTAATGTAAAATTTTGATTATTTGATTATTTGATTATTTATAATTAATTTAACTTCTTCATTTATTTGGCGCGTATAACTTCTAAAGTATGACGTTTTATAAAACAATGAATATGTCATTAGAACGAGAATATTTGTATCTACATTTTGAACCAAGTTTCATTAAAAACGGAGTAGGTTCAAATATAATGTATTATTAAACGGTTCCTAAGTTTGTCAAAAATATTTTTATCGGTCAATTTACTCATGACCTATTCGTGTAATAACTTTATTTTTAAAATTTTTGGGATTGTTACATCAAAGACATGGTCAAGGCAGCTAGACCACAAACTATTGAAGAGGCAGTTGAACTGGCTAACACATTGACAGATGGACTGATTCGCACATGTGCAGAGAATAAAAAAAGGATTTAGCCTAAAATATTTCCCAAAAACTACGTTCTGGTAATTCCTATCGTAGATTCTGTAAAAGAAAGCATTTATGAAGGTGTACGATATACTTCAACTTCTGGAAGATACCTGGACATAAAGAAGAAGAGTGTGAAGAAAAAATAACACTAAAATATGATTCAACTGCGGTGGGGTAGGCCATATCCATCCAAATTGCCCAAAACTAGCAACATCACCTATCAACAAGCCAAAATCAATCGAAGGACCCAAGAAAAATGCAAGAGCTTTTGTACTGACAACGCAAGAAGCAGAAATGATTCCCGATGTCACCAGTACGTTCCTCGTTCATCACATCTATGCTAAAGTTTTATTTAACTCTGGGGAAAACAAATGTTTTATAAATACTGCTTTCTAACAACATACGCGAAATACTACAGAAAGGAAAGATAGAATTATTAGGACATACGTTCAGAACCAACCTGTTATCAATGAATCTATCTGGATTCGATGTTCTGTTAGTAATGGATTGGTTGGAAGCCAATCATGCGGGAAACTTATATGATCAAAATTATGTTAAGATTCGTACGCCAACAGGAGAAAGGATAACAATTCAGAGAGACAAACTAACAAAATCAACAAAATTCATCTCTATGATGAAAGCTGCAAGCTACGCACAAAAAGGAGGAATAGTGTTTATGATATCTGCGATCATTAGCACTAAAGGAAAAGAACTAAAAGATATTTCTATAGTATCAAATTTTTTAGATGTTTTCCCAAAAGAGTTGTAACACTCGTTTAAAATTTAAGTTTAAATATAATAAAAGACACATGATTTTATATATAAAGTACCTTGGTTTAACATAAGTACAAAATATATGTTTCAAAGTAACACCTACTAGTTTAAAACATTCATAACAAGAGTAGCAAATCATTTACATCAAAACATTGTCTAGACAAGATTAAGTTAACGCGGAAGCTTCAAAAATTAGTGTTCGGTTCTTGGTAGCTTGCTTGATCACAATCCGGAAGGACCCCATTTGCACCTAGAGTCAAAACCACTTAAAAAGTTAGTCTTGACATAATTACAATACTTATAAACGAGTTCTAGTATCGAAGCGTCAAAAATAAAATTAAAATTTCATTTTTCGTCATGTCGCGTGTCGCGACGAACCTTCGCGTGGCGCGGGTGGTCGCGCGTGTCACGCCGGATTCTCGTACTAGCTCCGAAAATCCACAATTTTTCAACTTTAAACTATCATAACCTTTCATTCGGTTGTCCGTTTTAGTCGATTCTTTTTCCTATGAGTCCGTAATAAAATTACGGATCTAACCATGTAAATTTCATATCACGAAAATCGAATTACCAGCGATTTGTTTACGAATTCTTTATTTCGATTATCCGACCATTAACTATAATTGCATATTACCACTTTTCAGTTTCTTAATACTTTTAGACATAGTTACCCATTTCCCCGGGCTTATAACCTTGGCATAATTGCGCCATTCATGGCTTTGTATTCCCTTGGAGCTATGAACTTGTTTCCTCGGAATTCGAGCATTCCGTTTCAAACGACATTTGCATCTTATTTCTATTGTTTGATCCGACATCACAGATTTACAAACTTAATGTAATCATCGCCAAATTCATTGACGTAGTGAAATCCAACACTTAACAAATACGAGATTTTCAAGTTTCTACTCTTATGATCCCTTTTAAGGTATCAATTCGGTCCGTTTGACTATCTAGTGAAAGCCATCACTTTATTAACGAGCCAAATCTACTTCCGATCATTATTTTGACCCGTTTGATTGTCGAGTGAACTTTTCCACATTAAAAACACATCAAACACATCCATTACACTACGAATCCATTTATACATTAAACCCAAACATGTATGCATAATTTATCGAGACTAAAGTCACGTACCTTTAGAGCGCACCCTTCAAACGTGTATCCCCTCCGGCTTGTCCGCTTGACGACCCGGATTCTTTGCCTAAAGAGTTCAATTCACAACCATTTTAGAACTCTTTTCATAGTCATTAACGCATAATTTTTATATAAATCAAATCTGCGTTTTCATCCGATTTTTAACCTTTTAATCCTCACTTAGGCATTTTAACGAACACCTAGCGGGTCTAATCTTTACATAGCTAGAATCAAGTTCAGTATTTGTTATATTTACCAATTTCAATCATATTTTCGGTTTCTCCATAACAAACATGCATGCAATCATTCATTTCATCATAGAGATGTCGAGTGACACAAATTTTGACAATCATGATGCTTGTGTTCATCTACTTAGTAAACCCATTAAATCCGTAAGTGTGTTTTTACAAATTTCATAATTCTAAGCAAGATTGCTACAAATTATCACTAGGATTCAGCCTTATACTTGTTTTCATTACAAGTTCCATCTATACATCATATAATCAAGCTAATTTCAACTTTTCATGATTTGTCTAGAACTTGAGATGAATCAAAAATACCAAAATTTACATACCTTATGATCCCTACAACAAGGTGATCACTAATCTATATTCAGATTTCGATTTGAACTTGATTTGAGCCTTCAATTCATGGTTTTTATGAAAGTTAGGGTTTGGAGGAGAACCCCCTTGTCGCCTCTGCCATATGATCGACCATACACACCATTTTGTGTATATTTGGTGGGTTTTTATTTGTTTTTATTTAATTAAGTTTCAAATTTAACAATATAAGCCCCTCCACTTTGGTTTGGTTTATAACTTGGGCGTTTGTAGTTCTTTCATGTGTTACTACGAGGCTTATAGCTAACTGGGTTATTTATTTCCTAGTTAGCTTGTTCTCGTTTATTCTGTACTTTATATTTTTATTATAAAGTTTTATAAATTTTGGGGTGTTACAAGTCCATCCCCCTTAAAAGGGTTTCGTCCCCAAAACCAGAGTATGTACCGAAAAGTGTGGGGTAAAGACATCTCATTTCCTCTTCGGATTCCCATGTGATATCCGAACCTTTTCTGTCCCATTTGACCTTTACTTGATCAATTTCTTTGTCTCTCAACTTCTTTACTTTGCGATCTAGAATCGCAATCGGCTTTACGGCATAACTGAGGCTGTTATCCACCTCGATATCGTCGTAGGGGATATAAGCAGTTTCGTCAGCTAAACATTTTAGGAGATGTGATACGTGAAACGTGCTATGTATTCCACTTAACTCCTTGGGCAGTTCGAGACGGTATGCTACCTTACCAACCCGTTCAATGATTCTGAATGGCCCAATAAATCTTGGGCTTAACTTTCCTCTTTTTCTAAACCGAATTATTCCTTTCCACGGCGATACTTTCAACATTACCTTATCGCCCATTTGAAATTCAATCGGCCTCCTTCGTTTATCCGCATACGACTTTTGTCGATCCTGAGCTGCTTTTAGGCGAGTTCGGACCAAGTTGATTTTCTCATTCGTAGTTCGGATTACATCAGTATGTGCTAGTCCCCGTGGACCCACTTCACCCCAACACACTGGGGTTCGGCACTTTCTACCATATAACATTTCATACGGGGCCATTCCAATGCTCGTGTGATAGCTGTTGTTATATGAAAATTTGACCAAAGGTAGATAGACATCCCAACTACCCCCGAAGTCGATAATGCAAGCCCGCATCATATCCTCCAACGTCTGTATTGTTCTTTCGCTTTGCCCATCTGTTTGTGGATGGTAAGCAGTGCTAATGAACAGTTTAGTTCCCATTTGTTCTTGGAATTCTCACCAAAATTTTGAGGTAAACCGAGTATCTCTATCAGACACAATGGATATCGGTACTCCATGACATGCCACGATTTCATTTGTGTATACCTCTGACATTTTCTCGGATGTATAAGTCTCACGAATCGGAATGAAGTGAGCATTTTTCGTCAATCTATCCACGACTACCCATATAGCATCGAACCCGCGGTTGGTCTTGGGCAATTTGGTCAGCAAGTCCATTGTGATTTGTTCCCATTTCCAAACTGGGATGTCCAATGGTTGCAGGTTACCATATGGCTTCTGGTGCTCTGCTTTGACTTGCAAACAGGTCAAACACTTCTCCACATATTTCACAATATCTCTCTTCATTCCGGGCCACCAATAATTTTGTTTTAAATCATTATACATCTTGGTTGCCCCCAGATGTATCGAATAACGAGATTTATAGGCCTTGTCAAGTAGAAGTGCCTTGGCTCCACATGAATTTAGAACCCAAATCCTCCCATATCGAGTTTTCAATCCTTGGTTACCGTCCGCCAAGTCTTTTAACTGCCCAACTATTATTTCCTTTTTCACATTTTCTTCCTTCATTGCTTCAGTTTGAGATTTCCGGACTTGCTCAAGCAAACCCAATGTCACAATTAGTTGCATCGATCGCACTCGAATAGGCGTATAATATGTCTTTCGGCTCAACGCGTCCGCCACTACATTAGCCTTCCCGGGGTGGTAATGTATATCACAATCAAAGTCTTTGACAGTTTCTAACCACCGCCTTTGCCTCACATTCAATTCCTTCTGATCGAAGAAATACTTCAAGCTTTTATGGTCAGTAAAGATAGTGCATTTTACCCCATACAAATAATGCCTCCATAGTTTTAAGGCGAACACCACCGCTGCCAACTCGAGGTCATGTGTAGGATATTTCTTTTCATGAGTCTTTAGCTGCCTCGAGGCATAGGCTATAACATTGCCCATTTGCATCAAAACATAGCTAAGTCCCGAATGCGATGCATCCGAGTAAACTACCATATCATTAATTCCATCCGGTAATGCCAATACCGGTGCATGGGTCAGTTTTTCCTTAAACGTTTGGAACGCCCTTCCTTGATCCTTGCCCCAAATAAACTTTTCGTCCTTACGGGTTAGTTTGGTTAACGACATAGCAATTTTGGATAAATCCTGTATGAATCTCCGATAATAACCCGCAAGTCCCAAGAAACTTCTGATTTCCGAAGGATTCTTTGGTGGATTCCATCTTGCCACAACTTCTATTTTTGACGGGTCTACTAACACCCCGTTTGCACTAATGATATGCCCGAGAAATTGCACCTCTCGTAACCAGAAGGCACATTTTGAAAACTTTGCATACAATTTCTCTTTTCTGAGCGTCTCTAATACTTCACGCAAATGACTTGCGTGTTTTGCTTCATTCTTCGAATATATCAAGATGTCGTCAATGAACACTATCACCGACTTATCTAGCATAGGCTTGCATACCCGGTTCATGAGGTCCATGAAAGCCTCGGGTGCATTAGTTAAACCGAAGGACATCACAAGGAACTCGTAATGTCCGTACCAGGTAAAGAAAGCCGTCTTTGGTATATCTTCCTCTTTGACTTTCAACTGATGGTACCCCGATCTAAGGTCAATCTTGGAGAACCAATTTGCGCCTTGCAATTGGTCAAATAAGTCGTCGATTCTTGGGAGTGGATATCGATTCTTCACCGTGAGTTTATTTAACTCCCGGTAATCGATACACATCCGCATACTCCCATCCTTCTTTTTCACAAACAGCACCGGTGCGCCCCACGGAGATACACTTGGCCGAAGAAACCCTTTGTCGAGGAGATCTTGAATTTGGGACATCAATTCTTGCAATTCTGAAGGCACGAGCTGATACGGCGCCTTGGCCACAGGTTTCGCGCCCGGAATCAATTCGATTCCGAACTCTACCTCTCGTTCTGGCGGTATTCCCGGTAGATCTTCCGGAAATACGTCGGCATATTCGCGTACCACCGGTACGTCTTCAATCTCTAGCGATCCCTTGTTTGGTTCGTTTGCGTATATCATGAATGCCCTACAACCGTGCCTCATGAGCTTGTGAACTTTTAACATTGAGCACATAACGGGATTGCCCCCTTTCTCGCCATATATGGTAACAGATTTCCCACTTGGAGATGTTAATTTTATCTCCTTGCGGAAACATACGACTTTCGCATGATGTCGGGATAGCCAATCCATCCCGACCACTACCTGGAATTCTCCCATCGACATAGGAATCAAGTCTATTGAATATTCCTCATCGTCAATGCTTATCTTACAATCTCGACATACATCACACACAAGGAAACTTTTGCTATCACCTATTTCTACCTCTAATGGCATAGGCAATTTTGTTAGTACAAAGGAAGGATCTCGAATAAATCCATGCGAAACAAAGGATTTATTCGCACCCGTATCAAATAACACAAGTGCGGGAATTGAGTTTATAGCAAATATACCTGAAACCACATCAGGTTCCCTTTTCGCCTCTACTGCTGTTAATTGGAAAGATCTAGCTTTTGCACTTGGTGTCTCAGTAGGTGTACCATTGCCTTCTTTCTTTCCAGTCAACTCCGGGCACTCAGACTTTTTGTGACCCGGCTGATAACATTTATAGCACACCGACACTTTCCCCGGGCACAACGCAGCCGTGTGCCCTGTTTTCCCACAGATAGGACACGGTTTGTCCTTAAACCGACACTCACCTTTGTGCCCTTTCATGCATACCTTGCAGTTTGGTGACCCGCCTTTTCCTTCTTGTTTCTTTGATGATTCGGTCGTGCGCGCCTTTTTCGTCGGGCTTAGATTAACTACCTGCGCCCTTCTTTCGCCTCTTTCAATCTGTTTCTTCATCTCTATCTCCCGTTCCCGAGCAACGTTTATAATCTCGGTGAGGGTCTCATACTTTGAAGGAGGCATAAACTCCCTATACTCGGCGCTCAACATATTATAGTAATAATATATTTTCTGCTCTTCGTTTGTTATCAGTTCATCACAAAACTTCATTTTATCCATGAATGTTCCCGTGATTTTATCGATAGATTCACCCTTGTGTCGAAGCTGTATGAATTCTTCCTTGATTTTGTTAATGACTGCCTTTGGACTATGATGTTTAAGAAACAGCATCTTAAACTCATCCCATGTCATAGCTTTAGCCGCTTTATTTCCAATTTGTTTCTTCTTGTTATCCCACCAGTCTTTCGCCTGACCCCTTAACTGACCCGTGCCATAGGCTACGTAGTCATCTGTATCACAATGGGTCCTTTCGAATACTCCCTCCATATCGCTTAGCCACCGTTGGCATATTATCAGGTCAACCTCCCCATTGTTAATTGGCGGTTTGCATGCCATGAACTCTTTATATGAACAAGGCTTTCGTCCTCCCGAGTTTTCCTTTGCTAAATTGGTATTATCCTCCAATTTCTTGATTCTTTCAACAACACTGATAATACCGTGTTTTGGATTTTATCGATGAAACCCGACAAACTGTTTTCGATTGCCTTTCCTACATCCTCAGCAATCACTTCTCTAATTTGTTCGGTGACTCTCGGAACCGCATCATCGCTACCTTTATCTGTCATCTTTAACTGAAATGTTTACATCGAGCGTTAAACATTTCATCTATAACATATGGTTTACTTACTTCGGTTCATTCAAGTTCATAACTTGTTTTCACCGCTCTTATTTAATGCACTTCCCGGGTTTGAGTGTGTTAACACGCTCTTCCCATGCATGTCTATTCATCATTTCCTTTTTATACTTAGTAACTCTACTTAGAACAATTAACTCTTACCGGATGCTTGATCAAGCTTGAACCGAACACACTTTGCTAACAACCTTGAGCTCTGATACCAACTTGTAACACTCGTTTAAAATTTAAGTTTAAATATAATAAAAGACACATGATTTTATATATAAAGTACCTTGGTTTAACATAAGTACAAAATATATGCTTCAAAGTAACACCTACTATTCATAACAAGAGTAGCAAATCATTTACAACAAAACATTGTCTAGACAAGATTAAGTTAACGCGGAAGCTTCAAAAATTAGTGTTCGGTTCTTGGTAGCTTGCTTGATCACCATCCGGAAGGACCCCATTTGCACCTAGAGTCAAAACCACTTAAAAAGTTAGTCTTGACATAATTACAATACTTATATACGAGTTCTAGTATCGACGCGTCAAAAATAAAAATAAAATTTCATTTTTCGTTCTGTCGCATGTCGCGACAGACCTTCGCGTGGCACGGGTGGTCCCGCGTGTCGCGCCGGATTCTCGTACTCCCTTCGCGTGGCGCGGGGGAACACGTTTTCCAGCAAGTCCAGTTTCTGGACCTGCATATCCGCCCAGCTTCGAAAATCCACAATTTTTCAACTTTAAACTATCATAACTTTTCATTCGGTTGTCCATTTTAGTCGATTCTTTTTCCTATGAGTCCGTAATAAAATTATGGATCTAACCATGTAAATTTCATATCACGAAAATCGAATTACCAGCGATTTGTTTACGAATTCCTTATTTCGATTATCCGACCCATTAACTATAATTGCATATTACCACTTTTCAGTTTCTTAATACTTTTAGACATAGTTACCTATTTCCCCGGGCTTATAACCTTGGCATAATTGCGCCATTCATGGCTTTGTATTCCCTTGGAGATATGAACTTGTTTCCTCGGAATTCGAGCATTCCGTTTCAAACGACATTTGCATCTTATTTCTATTGTTTGATCCGACATCACGGATTTACAAACTTAATGTAATCATCGCCAAATTCATTGACGTAGTGAAATCCAACATTTAACAAATAGGAGATTTTCAAGTTTCTACTCTCATGATCCCTTTTAAGGTATCAATTCGACCCGTTTGACTATCTAGTGAAAGCCATCACTTTATTAACGAGCCAAATCTACTTCCGATCTTTATTTTGACCCGTTTGATTGTCGAGTGAACTTCGCCACTTTAAAAACACATCAAACGCATCTATTACACTACGACTCCATTTATACATTAAACCCAAACATGTATGCATAATTTAACGAGACTAAAGTCACGTACCTTTAGAGCGCACCCTTCAAATGTGTATCCCCTCCGGCTTGTCCGCTTGACGACCCGGATTCTTTGCCTAAAGAGTTCAATTCACAACCATTTTAGAACTCTTTTCATAGTCATTAACGCATAATTTTTATATAAATCAAATCTGCGTTTTCATCCGATTTTTAACCTTTTAATCCTCACTTAGGCATTTTAACGAACACCTAGCGGGTCTAATCTTTACATAGCTAGAATCAAGTTCATGATTTGTTATATTTACCAATTTCAATCATATTTTTGGTTTCTCCATAACAAATATGCATGCAATCATTCATTTCATCATAGAGATGTCGAGTAACACAAATTTTGACAATCATGATGCTTGTGTTCATCTACTTAGTAAACCCATTAAATACATAAGTGGGTTTTTACAAATTTCATAATTCTAAGCAAGATTGCTACAAATTATCACTAGGATTCAGCCTTATACTTGTTTTCATTACAAGTTCCATCTATACATCATATAATCAAGCTAATTTCAACTTTTCATGATTTGTCTAGAACTTGAGATGAATCAAAAATACCAAAATGTACATACCTTATGATCGCTAAAACAAGGTGATCACTAATCTATATTCAGATTTCAATTTGAACTGCCAACAGAGATGCTGGAAATGAAGAAACAACTGGACGAATTATTAGAAAAAAGTTTCATACAACCTAGCTCATCGTCGTGGGGAACACCTGTGTTATTTTTCAGGATCGATGCGCATGTGTATTGATTATAGAGAATTGAATAAAGTCACAATTAAAAATCGATATCCACTACCGAGGATAATCTATTTGATCAACTTCAAGGAGCTCGATTCTTTTTAAAGATAGATTTGCGATTTGGTTACCATCAATTGAAAGTACTGGAAGAGGACATTCCTAAAACTCCTATTAGAACAAGGTATGGACATTATGAGTTTACAGTCATGCCATTTAGTTTAACAAATGCTCCAGCTGCATTTATGGACATGATGAATATGATATGTAAACCATACCTGGATAAATTTGTAATCGTCTTCATAGACGATATACTTATTTATTCCAAGAGTAAGGAAGAGCATACAGGTACTTCAAACATTATTTAGAAAGGAAAAGCTTTGTGCTAAATTCTCAAAATGTGAGTTCAGGTACAATTTCTTGTACATTTGATTAATCATGAAGGAATTCATGTGGATCCTACAAAGATCGAGGCAATTACCAAATGGAAAGTCCCTAATTCTCCAACGGAAGTAAGAAGTTTTCTTGGATTGGCAGGAACTATAGACGCTTTATTCAAGATTTTCCAGGATAGCCATTCCATTAACCAAGTTAACTTGTAAATCCGGTAAGTTTGAATGGCGACCAAAGCAGGAGGAAGCTCTCAAGATCCTAAAGCAAAGACAAACTAACGCACCGATACTTGCTTTACCAGAAGGAATTGAAGATTTTATAGTACATTGTGATGCATCAAAATCAGGTTTTGGATGTGTGTTGATGCAACGCTAGAAAGTAATTGCTTACGCCTCTAGACAATTGAAGAAGCATAAAGAAAACTACACAATGCATGATCTGGAATTAGGAGCGATAGTTTTTGCTCTCAAAATTTGGAGACATTATCTTTATGGTAGTAAGTTCACAATTTTACAAATCATAAAAGTTTAAGATATATTTTTGAGCAAAAAGAACAGAACATGAGGCAAAGACGTTGGATGGAGATCCCTATTGACTACGATCGTGATATTCAATATCACGAAGGTAAAGCTAACGCAGTAGTTGATGCTTTAAGTCGTAAGTATCATGAGAAGGCAAAAAGGGTACGCGCTCTCAAATTGAACCTGCAGATAGACCTAATGGAACAATTAAAAGATACTCAGGAAGCAGCAATCCAGGATGACGCTGAAGGAATAAAAGCAATGATGAAAGAATTAGAAAAGGGAACAGATGGAATTTTGAAATTCCATAAGAAAAGAATTTAGGTACCTATCCAAGGAAATTAATGAAACCGAATTCTGGAAGAAGCTCATAAAACCAAGTATACGATGCATCACAATATGTATCAAGATCTAAAGAAAAATTTCTGGTGGATAGGAATGAAGAAGGATATAGCAACTTTAACTTACTCCCAAGTTAAAGTTGAATATCAGAAACCTTCAGGTTTACTTCGGCAGTTGGAGATGCTAGTTTGGAAATAGGAACTGATCACATTGGATTTTGTTACCAAACTACCCAAAACACGAAAAGGTAACGGCATAATCTGGGTGACTAAGTATGCACATTTCTTACCAATGAAGGAAACCTTCAGTATGGAACGTTTAGCTAAACTGTATGTGGATGAAATAGTCTCATTACATGGAGTCCCTTTATCTATTGTGTCTGACAGAGATAGTCGTTTTACTTCTCATTTTTGGGAACGTTTTTAAAAAGCTATGGGAACCCGATTAAATTTAAGTACCGCTTATCACCCTCAAACAGATGGACAAAATGAAAGGACAATTCAGACTTTGGAAGACATGCTCAGGGCCTATGTAATAGATTTTGTAGGAAGTTGGGATGAACACTTATCATTAATAGAATTCTCTTATAGCAATAGTTATCATACAAGAATTAATGCTGCTCCATTTGAAGCGCTCTACGGACAAAAATGCCGAACACCTATGTGTTGGGCAGAAATAGGAGAAAAGCAATTGTCAGAGCCTGAAATTGTAAAAGAAACAACTAACAAAATAATTCAAGTCAAGGAAAGACTGAAAACAGCCCGAGATCATGAAAAAGAGTTATGCAGATTATCGATAAAAGCCGCTAGAATTCCAAGTTGGAGACAATGTGTTATTAAAAGTTTCACATTGGAAATGAGTCGTCAAATTCAGTAAGAGAGGAAAGTTAAGCCCAAGGTATGTTGGAACATTTAAGATTCTTAAACGAATTGGCCCAGTAGCTTATCAGCTACAATTACCCGAAGAAATGACTGGTGTACATGACGTATTTCATGTATGTAACCTAAAGAAATGTTTAGCTGATGAATCATTGATAGTACCTCTTCAAGACATAGAGGTAAATGAGAAACTGAAGGTTGTTGAGAAGCCTCTACAAGTTGAAGATAGAAAGATTAAGAATCTCAAACACAAGAGGTTAATTCTGGTTAAAGTGAAGTGGGATTCGAAAAGAGGACCAGAATACACATGGGAACTAGAGTCAGAAATGAAGCGAAAGTATCCTTACATATTCCAGTAAATCTCGATGACGAGATTTAAAACAAGGTAGGGAGGATGTAACAACTCCCAAAATACCGTATGAAGAACCCTGGTCGAAACCCCAGACTTGTACGGCGAGACCCAACACGAAAAACAAAGAAATCGATAATAGGACACTCCGGAGCATCGTGGGGGATACCCCTGATTCTTCCACGATACTTAGGGGTGTACTAGGAAACATGGCACCTGAGCGTGACAAGTGGCAAGCCTATACGCATTTTGAGGCTGACCTAGCCTTAGCCAGAGGCCCCCGCGGCATGCTGAGGAGTCCTGCACTCCCTTCGCGACGCGCCTAGGAAGCCCAGGTGGCCTATATAATGGTTGGCGTGGGACTAAAGTTTCTGCACCAGTTCGATCACTTTCTGCGAACTTTTACTCTCTCGTTTCTTTCCCCAAACCCCTATAGCTATGAAACTCTGCTCCATAGCAAGTGTATGTAACCCTGATCACCGGTACGATACCCTTTCGATTGATCTGAAACCCATCATCGGATGTCAAAGTGTTGTCTGAATAAGTCTATACTTTGTTAACTACGTTTGGGTTTTGATCTCTTGATTATCGTCAAAGTTTGAATTGGGTTACTACACTAATACGTGTTGCATTGTGTTTTTATTAGGAACCCAAGCTTAACACCAGGAGGCTATAGTAATCAAAACCCTAAATCTACAAAGTGATTTATTCTCTTTTTATCAAATTATTTGCAAAACCCTAAATGTTTTTTAGTTATACTTACAATGATTAAGTCTTTGTATTTTGAAATCACTGCCGGAATGTGGGGTTTCGTATATACTACTTGGTAATCTTCACTATTGGACAAAGAGTTAGCCAATGAGTGATATGACCACAGTCACAGGAACTGCCACCGAGTGACAAATACTTATTTGAGTAATTGATATATGTAAACAAATGTAAAAACTCTTAATGCTATAAATTATAACAACTTGTGTCTTTTATACAAATGAATGAACTCACCAGTATTTTTCACTGACAAAATGTTTTTAAACACGTTTCAGGTAACTTACTGTGAATGTAAAAGAAGCATGCTATGAGGCACTAAAGGCTTAAATAAAGTGGCTATGTTACCAGAATAAAGAAAAGAAATTATGATTTGTCAAAATACTATTTATCCCTATAAAAACCTTTGTTTGGAATATGGGTTTTATCCCAGTTGTTTAATATTAAAAATTTGGTGTTTTACAACTCTGAAATTTTCCTAACTACGGTCCTGATGAAACTTTCCACAGCGAATTTAATAAACACAAGTACCACTTGAATGTTCACAATTACTGTCCATGGTGTAGTCGGGGATTGTGACATAGTGTATCGTGTTGCACGATGAACAATCGTGCAGGGAACAAGAAGTACACAAGGACACATCACCTAACTGCTGACGACATACCAGACAATAAGGACAACCGTTAGGACACGTGGATCCATTAAGCGTGCGCTAGCTACCTTCTCGCCTGGAGTCACTAATGCTTGTGACAGGAGAGACAAAACGGATATTCCTTGCTATCAGTCTCTGGTACAAGGCCCATCAGCCCATCACCTTCACAATTCACCTCGGCTATAAATAGAGAAATTAACATCCAGGTTTAAGGATCGCTCTCTTGCTCTCTCACCTAATACACATGTCACACCCCGATATGTCAACCACAAACCCGGTGGGCCCGGTGGGGAGTATCGTGACGTAAGATTGGTATCGTCATAGTCAATATTCACAGATAGCACATCGGAAGTCGTGGAGTATAAAATATTATTACAAACATAAGTGTCCAAAGTTCAAAAATAAATATAGAGACTTGTTTGTAATAAAATCCACATACGGATCAAACAAATGCACAAAAGGAAGACCAACAGACTAATAGGCTTATGCAAAGGAGTTGCAAATTCCTCTTCTAGCAATACCGAGCAGCTTCTAGCCTATTTATGTATTTGTACATGTAACTTAGTCTTTTGAAAATACGTCAATTTTCACTGGTAAATATAATCAACCGACACATTTTGAAAACATTATTCAAAATTTAGTGCACAAGGCACATAATATTTATAAATAACTTGGGATAATTCAAAATGATCTTGTATACAGTTTTACATGCCTGTCAATCGAACCGCCATCCGATAGCCATCTGATCGGATGGCCACTCGATCGAACCGCCATCCGATCCGAGTGCACACCGCCTTCATTCTTTCTCACACTATAAATAGGTCTGTCACATCACCAGTTTCACTGATCTGACAGCCTCACTCTACCAGACACACACACTCCTATTTTCTTCCATTTCTTGTCGATTTCGGTACGTTTTACACTATATTCTAGTACATCTTTGATCTACACATCATTCTCTACGAGATTCTCCTTTGAAATCTCACTTTCCACTGTGAAATCTCTAAGATTTGAGCCCTTAAAAGTGATGTCATCATGGTGGTTTGTACCAAACTGTTGTGTGATGTCATTTTAGCCAAGATCTAGCTCAGATCTGAGAAATTTCATGCGTTTTACACTAAAACTATGCTAGATCTAAACCTTTCAAACTAAAACCTATGTTTATCTTCATCTTTTCTTGAACTTTTACAATAAAACAGTGAGATCCCGGTCTAAACGGACTGTAGACTTGATTATTAGTGTGGAGTCGGCTTGGAAAGGGATTGTTACCGGAGAAGACGACCGGAGTACGGATTCGGACATAAATATCATCACGAACTGACGACTGAAAAGTCTGGGGTGATTCCCACCCGATCAGATCGGCTGAACACCGATGTGTTTTTCGTTGTCTCAATACGCACCATGGCGTCGCTGTTTAAACAGAAACGTAGAGATTTTACAAGTTTAGGAACGGGATAAGGATAACCCGATCGAGTGGCAATCCGATCGGATAGCCATCCGATCGAACAGGCACCCGATCAAGTAACACTTGTCCCTTAATTTCAAACACTTTGAAACTTTGATCGTCGAATGGCAAACCGATCGGATAGCCATCCGATCGATCTGCCATCCGATCGAGGTGACAATGTTCCTTAGAACCTTTCAACACTAAGAATCTTTTTGAAAACTTGGAACCTTGGATCGAATGGCAATCCGATCGGATAGCCATCCGATCGGACAACTATCCGATCAAGGTAACCTGAGCTGAACACTTGACTTGACATTTTGGGAACTTGACACTTGGATCGGATGACCATTCGATCGAATGGCCATCCGACCCATTCACACACATGCCATCTCAATCGAATGGCAATCGATCGGATGGCCATCCGATCGGACAACCATTCGATCAAGGTGACAAATCCAACACTTGGTTAAATCTCGTTATTCTACCCGACTCTTACCCGTTATTATTTAATCAGGCTAAATCTAAAGAGCTCCCTTTGATCCAATAACAGTTGATCTTTTAAACAATCAATGTGAGTATACTCGATCCTTTTTTGCTTTAAACTTTGGGATGTAGCATGTATTCTACTAAACTACGATACTTGAGACTTTTGCAAACTAAACTCTATCCTACATGTGTGTGAAACTTGTGATTCTTGTATTCTATTTGTGCTATGTGAACGTTTAATCTAGGGTGTGCAGTTCCGCCTTAACAATAGTAGCGCCATAGAAGATGCACCTGCCCATTATTCTCGGGGGTATTGTTAGGAGGATTCTAGTTTTCCTTGAGACTTGGGAAAACAACAAAGCATCGGGATACTTGAGCTATCACTTGTTGGACTGTGAACACTAGCATGGCTGAAACTATTTTGTCATTTACACGATGGATATGAGTTGTTTTAAACTATTATGCTATTACTCAAACTTGTATACTCGCCGGTACATTTTTTTACTAACTTTATTTTAATACATGTTGCAGGCTGATAAGATGCTAAATCATGGAAATCAAGCTAGGGCTGATCCTTAGAAACCCACCTAGTTTAAATCTAGAATTTGAACAATGATTAATGGTTGTATTTTGAATATTTCGTGGTGATGCTGTTTTAGACATACTTATGCATAAAACGAATTTAATCTTTAATGAAACTATCAGTGTTATGGAATCTCATGAGCAATCTGAACGCTTAGTGCTCGTACCCCGATGTTTCCGCCGTCGGTTGGGGTGTGACAGATTGGTATCAGAGCCATAAATAAAGGGAATTAGGATAAGTAGGAATACTTGCCCTAGTCTATAGTTCTAGGAATCTTGATTCTTATCTGTTGTTTAAGACTTATGCATTCTACCGCATCTGCTTCCTAGCAGCACACTTTCCTGCTAAACTTACATGCCTTTCCTAAGGCTAACACAATATACACTTGATACTTCGAAAAACACTGTTAACCAGTGTTTGTATTTTACACGAGGTTTGCCCTCAAGTTAGGAGTGACATCCGAACCTTGATAGAAAATCTCCATACTATTCTAGTAGGTCTTGTCTGCGGATAAGTACCAACGCTATTAGGGTACGATGTTGTCAACTTAGAAGTGAAAGTCAGATCTTGATAACTAGTCCCACTCCTTGATGTTTTATTTATGTCTCGCCAAAGTCTCAAAATTTCCATTCAATTGGGTACGTGAAATGACCAAAAGGACGAATATCGTAGGCCTAACATCGATGACATATTTGTCCAAGTAAGTCAAGACACGTTACCCCAATTCGAAAGGGGTTCGAATCACTATGGTTAGTCACCGTTCCTCTACCCGGAACACTCTGTGTTTTATGAGCCTATCTTTTTATGTTATCTCGACTTTTACATGAGGTTTTAAACTTGATTCTTCGTTTATCTTAATTCTTTGTTTATTTTGAGACTCTTTACACAAATCGCACGTACGTCCTGAAGCTAAAACATTAACTCTAATATCAGGATCAACTAAATTTATGAAGCTTTAATCTATCATGATAATCTATGTGGGGAATCTTGGTCGACTATGACACTATGTGAAACTATCTTATGAATCTATGTATTGTTGTGGTTGTAAGACACTAAATGTAACATGGCATGGAAACACGAGGGAGAAGTGACGCGTCTGAAGCATGGTGGATATGCCGTTGGTACTTCCTATTTATAAGTGTTTCCGACATGTTACCAACTTTTGTACTAAGTGCCATGCGAAACTTAGTGTTTTGCAGACCGGTGATGAGATGGTTGAAATCTAAAGCTAAGGGAAACTACCTGTGTAATCTATGAGTAATCTATGTGTATGCTAGCGTAATCTATGTATGTGTGGTTTTTGAGAAACAAAATAAGAAACGTAGCCTAGCGCCAAAGACGAGGCGGACGTGGTATGATTGAAGCATGGTGGATACGCTGCTGGTACTTCCTATATATAAGTGCTTCCGTCATGTTGCTGAACTTTCATAGCACGTGCCATGCGGGATTTCGTTGTTTGTGGATTGTTAACACTAATCTATTGAAATCTATGGTAAACTATGAAATCTATTAAAGTCTATTGAATCTATTAAAATCTATTGAAGTCTATTGGATCTATTGAAGACTATTTAAAACCTATCGTAATCTATTGAAAACTAGGTGAATCTATGATAATGATGATGAGTGTGTTTTGCGACACGTAACATGACACTAAGTACGAGGTCGAAGAGATTATGCCCGAAGCGTGGTGGATACGCCGCTGGTACTTCCTATATATAAGCGTTTCTGAAATGTCGCCAAACTTCGTACAATGTGCCATGCGAAGGTCGTGGGTTACGGTATCTATGAGAATCTCGAGTCTTAGTCTATCGTGTGTGAATCCATATTAATCTAGACTTATGTGGTCCACTTGTTGGATCTTTAGGATGTCTTCTTGAAAGCTCTCCGACACTCTCAAGAGATCTAGGGAAAAGTCTCAAAAAAAGATGATGTCCTTCATGGCCGACCAGATCGCTCGAGTCGTGCCAAAGATCGTCTCTGAGATTGTCGCAACCCCCGTCCCCCTATTCAAATACAGGAGCGGGCGGCCGCGAGCCAATTTCGGTGGTATCACGTATTGTCTAATTTGGCAGCGGAATTTACATCAGGACCGTAGTTAGGAAATATTTAATCAGAGTAAAATACAACACTTTCATAATATTAAACACATGGGATAAAACCCAAGTTTGTAGTACACACATTTTCATAGGATTAAATCCTTATTTTAATAAAAACATCTATTTTATTTTAGTTAACTTTATTGCCACTTTTCCAAGACTTCAGTGCTGTCCAGCTGGCTTTTATTTGGCTTTCACATTTGGTTACCTGAAACGCGTTTAAAAACATTTTGTCAGTGGGAAATACTGGCGAGTGAATCCCAGTTTAATCAAGTTTTAATAAAAACCGTTGTACAGTATTGAGGGCGGTCTCGCAATTACATTTGTTTCCAAGTCATATCAATTATCACCCGTGGTACTGTCAGACTTGACTTGTGGACTGTTTAATATATAATTAATCGTGTGAGGTTTCGTAAAAACAGTTAACAAAAGGTTTACAAAAAGTGGATCAACTCACATTGCTGTCTTAGATTATCCTTTAGGGTTTCCTGAGAATTATATATAATTTACACAAATGTACACGCGTTAGTATAATAACCCATTTTAACATTAGTAATACCCTCCCCGAGACGGCATTCCAACGACTACGTCGGGTAGAACCACGACAGCCGTTACGAAACCCTAGATCAATCGGGCAGAGTATCTAATATGTATCTAGGGGTTATGATACTTACAACAGACCAGAACTTCGTTATTTAGGGGGGGTATTATACCCATGTATAATGCCTACACTTTAGTTTTGAGATTGAGAAAATAAATCTGAATGAATTCGACTGAAGGCCCGATGCCTTCTTATATAGGAGCTGAGTTTGGGTTTCTTGCGGCCCGTGTAAATGTAGGCGAAGGCCCACGCGGCCCGCGTCAAAGCTGGTCAACAGCGTAGCTGATCCGGGTCAGCATATAGGTTGAACACGAGTCGAACACGTGTCAACACCGGGCTGCGCCACACCTTTGATCTCTAGCGGCCCGTGTAAGATCCCTAAGGGGTTTACGCGGCCCGTGACAAAACCCAAAAATTGATTTTTGATTATTTTTAATAATATTTAAGGTATTCAAGGCCCGTTTTCACGTATGGGGTGTATTTTTGGACATATTGGGATATTTTAAAATATATTAGGGTGTCGGAAAATTTATAAGGGTGTCGGTTTAGAGTTGTTATATCCTCCCACCTTGTTTTAGAGCTCGTCCTCGAGTTCTATTGGAACAAGTGTGGATATTTCCTTTGCATTTCCGATTCAAGCTCCTATGTATACTCAGGTCCTCTTTTGGAGTCCCACTTCACTTTGACCATAACCAATCTCTTATGCTTGAGGTTCTTGACTTTTCTCTCTTCAATCTGTAGAGGCCTTTCTACAACCTTGAGTTGTTTATTTACCTCTATATCCTTAAGAGGCACTACTAGTGATTCATCAGCTAAACACTTTTTGAGATTAGATACATGAAACACATCATGTATTCCTGCCAATTCCTCTGGCAGTTGTAGCTGATAGGCTACAGGTCCTATTCTTCTAATAATCTCAAAAGGTCTAATATACTTGGGACTTAGCTTTCCTCTTTTGATGAATCTTACCACTCCTTTCCAAGGAGAGACTTTTAACAATACTTTATCTCTTACTTGGAATTCCAATGGTTTGCTTCGATTATCAGCATAGCTCTTTTGTCGATCACGTCCTGCTTTCAGTCGTTCCTTGACTTGAATAATCTTGTCGGTTGTCTCCTGCACTATCTCAGCTCCAGATAGTTGCTTTTCCCCAATTTCTGGCCAACAGACTGGGGTTCGGCACTTTTGTCCATAAAGTGCTTCGAATGGTGCAGCATTGATACTTGTGTGATAACTATTATTATAAGAAAATTCTATTAAAGGTAAGTGATCGTCCCAATTACCTCCGAAATTAATTACACAAGCTCTAAGCATGTCTTCCATCGTCTGAATTGTCCTTTCGCTTTGTCCGTCTGTTTGAGGATGATAAGCAGTGCTTAGATTTAACTTGGTTCCCATTGCTCTTTGGAAACTTGACAAAAAATGAGAGGTAAAACGGCTATCCCTATCAGAAACAATTGATAAAGGAATTCCATGTAAAGAAACAATTTCATTTACGTATAATTTAGCTAACTGTTCCATACTGAAAGTTTCCCTCATTGGTAGGAAATGAGCTGACTTGGTTAGCCTATCTACAATCACCCAGATTGTATCATTACCTTTCTTTGTTTTGGGTAATTTGGTAACAAAATCCATTGTTATCAATTCCCATTTCCATACTGGCATTTCTAACTGTTGTAACAAACCTGAGGGTTTCTGATGTTCAGCTTTAACTTGTGAACAAGTTAAACATTTAGAAACATAGGCTGCTATATCCTTTTTCATTCCTATCCACCAGAAATTCTTTCTTAAATCCTGATACATTTTATCACTTCCTGGATGCATCGTATACTTAGACTTATGGGCTTCTTCTAATATAGGATGACGCAGGTTTCCTAATTTAGGTATCCAGATTCTCTTCTTATGGAATCTCCAAATTCCACCTGTTCCTTGTTCTAATTCTTTAATCATACCTTTTAGCTTTTCAGTATCATCTTTGATTACTGATTCTTGTGCTTTTCTTATCTGATCATTTAAATCTACTTGCAGATTTAATTTAAGAGAACGTACCCTTTTTGGCTTTTCGTGATACTTTCCGTTTAAACCATCTGCCACTACATTTGCTTTTCCTTCATGATACTGGATTACACAATCATAATCACTAAGCATCTCCATACAGCGTCTTTGTCTCATATTCAACTCCTTTTGCCCAAAAATATATCTTAAACTTTTATGATCAGTGAATATGGTAAACTTACTACCATAAAGGTAATGTCTCCAAATTTTAAGGGCAAAAATTATGGCTCCTAACTCTAGATCATGGGTTGAATAATTCTCTTCATGATTCTTAAGTTGCCTAGATGCATAAGCTATAACCTTATGGCGATGCATCAACACACTTCCATAACCTAATTTAGAAGCGTCACAATAGACTACAAAGTCTTCAGTTCCTTCTGGTAATGCTAGTATGGGTGCATGGGTTAATCTTTTCTTAAGAATTCTAAATGCTTCTTCTTGTTTTGGTCCCCATTCAAACTTAATGGATTTACAGGTTAACTTAGTTAAAGGAATGGCTATCTTAGAAAAATCTCGAATAAATCTTCTATAATATCCGGCCAATCCTAAGAAACTTCTAACCTCGGTTGGTGACTCAGGGGTTTTCCATTTGGTAATCGCCTAGATCTTTGTTGGATCCACATGAATTCCTTCATGATTGACTAAGTCTCCAAGAAACTTTACTTGCTCTAACCAAAACTCGCACTTTGAAAACTTAGCATAAAGCCTTTCCTTTCTTAATAAATTTAAAAGTGCGTGCAAATGCTTTGCATGTTCCTCTTTACTTTTAGAGTAAATTAGAATATCATCTATAAAGAAAATTATGAATTTATCCAAATATGGCTTACATATTCGGTTCATCATGTCCATAAATGCAGCTGGGGCATTGGTTAAACCAAATGGCATGACAGTAAATTCATAATGGCCATACCTTGTTCTAAACGCGGTTTTAGGAATGTCCTCTTCCTGTACCCTTAATTGATGATATCCTGACCTTAAATCGATTTTAGAGAAAAATCGGGCTCCTTGAAGTTGATCGAACAGATCGTCAATCCTTGGTAATGGGTACCGATTCTTAATTGTGACCTTGTTTAATTCACGACAGTCAATGCACATACGCATTGATCCATCCTTCTTTTTAACGAATAAAATCGGCCCTCCCCATGGTGTTGAGCTTGGTTGTATAAATCCTTTTTCCAGCAATTCATTTAATTGTTTCTTTAGTTCCTACATCTCTGCTGGTGCCAAACGGTAAGGAGCTTTGGCAATTGGTGATGTTCCGGGTAGCAGATGGATTCTGAATTCGACTTCTCTGTCTGGCGGTAATCCTGGTAATTCTTCTGGAAATACGTCTGAAAACTGAGACACTACTGGTATGTCTTTTAATTCTTTTCCTTTGGTGTTAGTGATTATAGAAATCAAATACACTATAGACCCTTTTCTTATATAGCTTGCAGTTTTCATCACAGAGATGAATTTTGTGGATCTAGATGGTTTATCTCATTTAATTGTGATCTTTTCACCCTTTGGTGAATTTACTTGAATTAACTTTTGATCACATAAAATATTGGCTTTATTGGCTATTAACCAATCCTTTCCTAATACAATATCAAATCCTGCCAGATTCATGGGATAAAGATTTGCCATAAACTTTTGATTTAAAAATTTTATTCTTTTTCCCTGCAGGATTTCAGAAATCCTAACCGTTTCTCCATTCGCTGTCTCGACTAGAGATGCTTGTGAGAGTTTAGTTAATGGTTGATTGAGAAGTTTGCAAAATGAAGTATTAATAAAACTTTGGTTTGCACCAGAGTCAAATAATACTTTAGCAAAAACATCATTAACTAAAAACGTACCGGCTATTACACCCGGAATCATTTTGGCGTCATCTGCAGTTAGAACAAATGCTCTAGCATTTTTAGTGTTCTTGTTGTTCGCAGCTGGAGCCAATTTCGGACAGTTCGGCTTGATCTGACCTTTCTCTCCACAGTTGAAGCATAGTCCATTACAGGATTTCCTCCTACAATCTTCTTCCTTGTGTCCTGGTGCTTTGCAGAAATTGCAGTGAGTAGAGCATTTTCCCGAATGCTTTTTCTTGCAGGCCTTGCAATATGGTGAAGAGGTAAAACCTATATTCCTACGGCTGGAATTCCCATAACAGAATTCTTGGGTAAGCCTTTGAGCTAGGTTTCTCTTCTGGTCTTCTTCTCTAGTACGGATTAACTCGTCTGTCAAGGTATTTGCTAGTTCTATAGCTTCTTCTATAGATTGGGGTCTAGCTGCCTTGACTACATGTCTAATCTCCCCGATTAACCCCCATATGTAACGGGAGATTAATACCGGTTCAGGTGATGCAAGGGTTGGTACTATTCTAGCATATTTAAAGAATGTGGTAGTATATCCCTTACTATCTACCCCGGTCATTCTTAAGTACAGAAACTTATTTGCTATCTGTTCCTTTTCATTGGGAGGGAAGAATTTCCTTTCTACCATATTCTTAAATTCCTCCCATTCCATATTATAAATCCTATCACTTCCTCTAGACTGGAGGATAGTGTTCCACCATTCTAAGGCTAAATTCTTAAACAGATTAGAAGCAAACATTATCTTGTCTTCTTCAGCACACTTGCTTATTTTTAAAACAGCCTCAGTCTTTTCTATCCAGCGTAGTGCTGCAATGGGTCCTTCATTGCCCGAGAATTCTATTGGTTTGCAGGACCAGAATTCTTTGTAAGAACAACCATATGGAATGGTTCTTCTTCTTTTGGGAATGGGTACTTGAAGTACGGGTCCATTGTTCACGATGTGTTCTGGTTCAATTGGTCGCTTACTGCTATGCTTACTTTTATTATTCGCTTCTTGAACCGTTTGAATAATAAATGGCATTGCATCTATGATTCCTTGTGCGACTATGTGTTGGATGACACTATTATCCACTTGGTTTCAATTGTTATTGATGCTCGGATTCTCATTAACCAAGTTAATGTTACTCTGGTTATCGTTATTCAGATTTTCTTGATTTCCTTCTTCGGCCATCTGAATTTTAAACATTTACCACGTATTAATATCACAAAATAATATTTAATAATGTCAATCACATGACACGCATTTTGGTCAAAAGCGTCGATCATTGCAACCATTGCAACTTACTCTATTCATATACTATGCATCTATTACACACCAGTACTGGAATTAAAAATTACAATACCAACTGAAATAAAGTTACACTACTAGTAATAGGCATCCGTAGTTTTTTTTTCATACACATACACACATATTATATTTTATTATTATTATTATTATTACTACCGTCTCCACCATCACATTCATGGATATGGATTCATCCAGAAATCCATATTGCTCTCGTCGTACTTCCAAATGAGTTGCTCTCCCACCTGTCGCATTCTTTCACTACTCTCTAGAATTTCCTCACCAAATGTCCTAAGTTCTTGTACGTTTTCTGCACTCATTGGGGGTGCAGCTTCTAAGACTGGGTTTGGAATCTGAGGTGCGGGTTCCTGGTACGGAGGTGTAGGGGCCTGGTATGGGTAAGGATTCTCTAAAATCTCCCTAATGAATACGTCATTATCGTAATAGGGATCTAGAGGATCTAACCCTGGATAGGCTCCTAGGTTTGGCATGTGTATGTCTTCGTGTATCGGGTAACGTTGCACAGAGTCCCTATTGTCGTCCCACCTTGGGTCGTAATTTGGGTTTAAGGGATTTGGTGTGGGTACCCTAGGTATTTCCTCTGGATTAAAATCATGCATTTCTACTTGATTTTCGGGGTTTTCTATCTCCATTGGTTGGTCAGGAATTGGTGATTGTGGTTGGGGTGCTATCATTTGCTCCAGGTTAGGGTCAGCTGTAGTGGTTGCTAGGATATGGATATTGGCTATACCCCTATTAATCATATCCTGGGCATAAACATCGGTTTCTCTTTTAGCTGCTGCTAGTGCTCTCTGGTCTTGTAACTTTTTCATACGCATCCTACGCTCGTGTGCCCCTCGACTAAACCATCCTCTCTTTTTCTGAGGGAATGGCTCTTCAGACTGAGACTTAAACACGAATATTCCTTCTTCCGTATCAGCAGAATACCCTGAGAGGGCAGGCTGAGAAGAGGCACCTTCGCTTCTAGGCGAACCAGACAATTGACGGTACGCGTCAGATGTTCCTTGCTCACTCGTACTGTAAACTAACAAATAGTCAAATAACACATAACAAGAAAATACAATTATGCAGGTATTCCCGTAATTTATTTCCTAACAATTTAAATTTTGGTGTCAGCAGAACACTTCTGTGGCTGAATCAGTGGCTTAGCTCTGATTCCACCTTCTGTCGCAACCCCCGTCCCCCTATTCAAATACAGGAACGGGCGGCCGCGAGCCAGTTTCGGTGGTATCATGTATTATCTAATTTGGCAGCGGAATTTACATCAGGACCGTAGTTAGGAAATATTTAATAAGACTAAAATACCACACTTTCATAATATTAAACACATGGGATAAAACCCAAGTTTGTAGTACACACATTTTCATAGGAATAAATCCTTATTTTAATAAAAACATCTATTTTATTTTAGATAACTTTATTGCCACTTTTCCAAGCCTTCAGTGCTGTCCAGCTGGCTTTTATTTGGCTTTCACATTTGGTTACCTGAAACGCGTTTAAAAACATTTTGTCAGTGGGAAATACTGGTGAGTGAATCCCAGTTTAATCAAGTTTTAATAAAAACCATTGTACAGTATTGAGGGCGGTCTCGCAATTACATTTGTTTCCAAGTCATATCAATTATCACCCGTGGTACTGTCAGACCTGACTTGTGGAAATGTTACCCCTCCAGTAACAAATTCTGTATACAAAACCCCAACATACCCACGATAATTGTGTCGTTACAAATACTCAATAACTGTTTAATATATAATTAATTGTGTGAGTGTTTGTAAAAACAGTTAACAAAAAGCGGATCAACTCACATTACTGTCTTAGATTATCCTTTAGGGTTTCCTGAGAATTATCTATAATTTACACAAATGTACACGCGTTAGTATAATAACCCATTTTAACATTAGTAATACCCTCCCCGAGACGGCATTCCAACGACTACGTCGGGCAGAACCGCGAGAGCCGTTACGGAACCCTAGATCAATCGGGCAGAGTATCTAATACCTATCCAGGGGTTATGATACTTACAATGGAGCAGAACTTCGTTATTTAGGGGGTATTATACCCATGTATAATGCCTACACTTTAGTTTTGAGATTGAGAAAAGAAATCTGAACGAATTCGACTGAAGGCCCGATGCCTTCTTATATAGGAGCTGAGTTTGGGTTTCTCGCGGCCCTCGTAAATGTAGACGAAGGCCTACGCGGCTCACGTCAACGTTGGTCAACAGCGTAGCTAATCCGGGTCAGCATATAGGTTCAACACGAGTCGGACACGTATCAACACCGGGCTGGACCACACCTTTGATCTCTAGCGGCCCACGTAAGATCCCTAAGGGGTCTACACGGCCCGCGACAAAACCCAAAAATTGATTTTTGATTATTTTTAATAATATTTAAGGTATTTGGCGCCCGTTTTCACCTATGGGGTGTATTTTTGGACATATTGGGATATTTTAAAATATATTAGGGTGTCGGAAAATTTATAAGGGTGTCGGTTTAGAGTTGTTATAGAGATCCAAGGATCGAACACTCCGCCCTCTTCTGTTGACTCTAAGACGGAGAAAGAAAAGTCTACCAAGTTCAGCTATAAGCATTTTGTCTCTTGCAACCCTAAGTCTTTCACGGCCAGTGATGGGGTGACTGCTATGCTCGAGTGGTTTGACAGCATCGAGGTCACCTTCATTAACAGCGAGTGCCTGGAACATCTAAAGACTAGGAGTGCAACGGGAATGTTTCAATGAAGAGTGTTAGAGTGGTGGACAAATGAGAGAAACATCCGATCGAATGAAGAAGCCTATGCTCTTCCATGGGATGAGGTACTAGAATTAATGATGCTTGAATTCTGCCCTCCTCATGAACAACTGAAGCTTGAAGAAGAGTTCTGGCACTTAAAGCAGATTGGTGATGATAATCTGGCTTATACTACCCGTTTCAAGCAGCTCAGCTTGATTGTTCCCCACTTGGTTTCTCCCCCTAAACGCATGATAACCAAGTACATCAATGGTTTACCTTCTGCTATGCGTGATTCTATTGAAGCAGCTCAACTAGGAAATATTGAGGAAGTCTACCGTCTTGCAGCTAGTCTCAACAACAACCGCGTTCGTGATAAGCAGTTTGCTAACCCTGCTTCCTCCAAGTCTGCACATCAAGTTACTCAGCAGCCAAGTGGCGGCAAGAACAAGAGGCGAATGTCTCAGGGCTCAGGATGCAATGCAATTGTTCCTGCTGTTCAAAAACCTGTTGCTAAACCTACTCCTGCTGCTGCTGTTCAGAACCCTGTTGTTCCCGAAATCAAGAAGTAGTACACCGGGTCTTACCCCAAGTATGCGACTTGTAATTTTCATCATCCTATTGCTTCTTCATGTCGTTTGTGCACCAATTGCAATCGCTATGGTCACACGACTCCCCACTGTCGTCAAGTTAACCCAGCTCAACAAGCTCAGCAAGCCCCAGCTCAGGCAGTCCTACCAGATCTCCCAGCTCCTTCGCAGAATCCAAATCCAGTCAACGTTATTCGTGCATGCTACAAATGTGGAGATACTACTCACTTTCGTAACCAGTGTCCTCAGCTGAACCAGGACCAGCAGCCAGCCGCTCGTGGACGAGCATTCAACCTTAATGCTAATCAGGCTCGTAATGATAATGATGTCGTCAATGGTACGTTTCTTGCGAATAACCTTTACGCTGCGATTCTATTTGATATTGGTGCCGATAGAAGTTTTGTGTCCATGGAATTCGAATCTTTGTTAAGATGTACACGCTATAAGTTACCTAAGTCGTTTCCGGTAGAAATTGCCGATGGGAAGTCTATTCTAGCCGATTCTATTCTTTTTGGTTGTTCCTTGATTCTTAACGACCACGTGTTTACTAGTGATCTAATACCCATGCAATTGGGTAGTTTTGACTTCATTATTGGCATGGATTGGTTGCGTAAGAACCATGCCGAGATTGCCTGTCACGAGAAGTTTGTTCGTATACCTCTTCCGTCCGGTGACATTTTGCATGTCTATGGAGACCGACCTTCGAAAGGACTAAGGGCAAGGGGAAGGACATAAGCGATGTTCCAGTAGTGTGCGAATTCCCTGATGTCTTTCCCGAAGATCTTTCTGGTCTTCCTCCTCCTAGATTTGTTGATTTTCGTATTGATCTCGTACCTGGTGCGACTCCTGTCGACATGGCTCCCTATCGTCTTGCACCTTCCGAGATGCAAGAATTATCCAGCCAGCTGCAAGAACTACTCGACAAGGGATTCATTCGTCCAAGTACCTCTCCGTGGGGTGCTCCTGTGCTATTCGTCAAGAAGAAAGATGGTTCGTTCCGTATGTGTATCGACTACCGCGAACTTAATAAGCTTACCATTAAGAATCGCTACCTCTACCTCGTATCGATTATTTATTTGACCAACTACAAGGCGCGTCCTGTTTCTCGAAAATCGATCTTCATTCTGTCTATCATCAGCTTCGTGTACTCGAGGATGATGTACCCAAGACCGCATTCCGTACTCGTTATGGGCACTACAAGTTTTTGGTCATGCCTTTTGGATTGACCAACGCACCCGCTGTGTTCATGGATCTCATGAATTGTGTTTGTAAACCATATCTTCGTTTTGTGATAGTCTTTATTTATGATATTCTCATTTATTCTAAAACTAAAGCTGACAATGCTCGTCATTTACGCTTGATGCTTGAACTCTTACGTGGTGAACGTTTGTATGCTAATATTTCTAAGTGTGAGTTCTGGATTAATAAAGTGCAATTTCTTGGTCACGTCATTAGTAAACAAGGTATTCATGTTGACCCGTCTAAAATCGAAGCTGTGAATAATTGGAGTACGCCTAAATCTGCGTCTGAGATTCGTTCCCTCTTAGGATTGGCGGGCTATTACCGCCGATTCATTTCGGACGTCTCTAAGATAGTCGTTCCTCTTACTTCGTTGACTAAAAAAGAGAGGCCTTTTGCTTGGCGTCCCGAGCAAGAGGAATCTTTTCAAACTCTTAAGACTCTTTTGTGTAATGCTCCTGTTTTAACTCTCCCTGATGGGAATGATGATTTCGTGGTATATTGTGATGCCTCGAACCATGGTTTGGGCTGTGTGCTCATGCCTCCCGTCAACTCAAGGTACATGAGAAAAACTATACTACTCACGATCTGGAGCTTGGTGCAGTTGTGTTTGCGTTAAAGATATGGCGACACTACCTGTATGATAGTAAGTGTGTGGTTTTCACTGACCATGGGAGCCTTTAACATATCTTTGACCAAAAAGAGTTGAACATGCGACAGAGACGTTGGGTGGAATTGCTAAACGACTACGACTGCGAAATTCGCTATCATCCTGGCAAGGCGAATGTAGTGGCCGATGCTCTTAGTCGTAAAACTCATGTGAATGCTATTCGTATCTCTAATGACCTCCATGCGTGTATTCGTGACACTCAGTATTGGTCAGCAAATGAAGGAAGTCTAGAAGTGGAAATCCAAGGCGCTAAGATTGAACAACTCGAAACTAAACCGAATGGACTCCAATACTACCTCAATCGCATCTGGGTTCCGGATCGCGATAATCTCCGGGAGCTCATTATGAATGAGGCTCATAAATCCCGCTACTCTATTCATCTAGACGCTAACAAGATGTACCATGATTTGCGTGCAACTTATTGGTGGCCTGGCATGAAGAGGGACATTGCTGTATATGTTTCTAAATGCCTTACTTGTACGAAAGTTAAGGCTGAACATCAACGTCCTTCAGGACTCTTAGAACAGCCCGAGATTCTAGTTTGGAAATGGGATTGCATCGCTATGGACTTTATTACTAAGCTACCTCGAACACCTTCTGGTCACGATAGTATCTGGGTGATAATTGATCGATTGACCAAATCCGCCCACTTTCTCCCCATTTGTGAGGATTATAAAGTGGAGAAACTTGCTCGAATCTATACTAATGAGATTATATGGCATCATGGCATACCTCTTGACATAATCTCGGACTGTGATGGTCGTTTTACTTCACGTCTTTGGCAAACCTTTCAATCCGCTATGGGTTCTCACTTGAATCTCAGCATGGCATTCCATCCCCAAACGGATGGACAGACCGGGCAAACTATTCAGCCCTAGAGGATATGGTCCATTCATTTGTCATCAACTTTGGTGTTAACTGGGATGTGCATTTACCATTGATTGAGTTCTCGTACAACAACAGCTATCATTCCAGTATTCAGATGGCTCCTTTCGAGGCTTTATATTGCCGCAAGTGCCGATCTCCTTTCAGCTGGCATGAGATTGGTGACAAGCAGTATACTGGCCCTGCAATCATTCAAGAGTTAACGGATAAGATTCTTCAGATCTGTGATAACTTCATCAAGGCTAGGAGCAGACAAAAAAGCTATGCTGATAATAGGTGTAAGCCTCTGGAATTTGATGTTGGTGACCGAGTCCTTCTCAAGGTATCTCCCTGGAAGGGAGTAGTTCATTTTGGTAAGAAGGGGAAGCTCGCTCCTCACTACGTGGGTCCTTTCAAGATACTCAAAAGGGTTGGCAAGGTGGCGTACATACTCGACCTGCCACATGAACTAAACAATGTGCATCCAGTGTTCCACGTATCCAACCTACGTAAATGCCTAGCCGACGAGGAACTACAGGTTCCCCTTGAAGACTTGCAAATAAATGAAGCTGTAAACTTTGTGGAGAAACCGGTCAAAATCATGGGTCAGGGCGTCAAGCGACTGAGGCGCAGCAAAATTCCCATAGTCAAGGTTAGATGGGAAGGAAAGCGTGGCGCCGAATTCACTTGGGAACTGAAAAGTGATATGAAGGCCAAGTATCCGCAGCTCTTCGAGCAGCCTTCTTCTTAGATTTTGGGGACGAAATCTCCTAAAGGAGGGGAGACTGTAATACCTGCGTCCCTAGACTTTTAGATATTGTCAATTTTAGTCCCTGAACTATGTAGTGATTAATACTTTTGGTACTTGGTGAATTTTATGCTATAAACCTAAATACTTGGAATGTCTAAACCTAAATACTGGGAATGCCTAATTCTAGATACTTGGAATGTCTAATTCTAGATACTTGGAATGTCTAATTCTTGATACTTTGGTGCTTGACTCTTGAGGCTCGTGAAACTTGAGACTTGGTTGAACGAGGGACTGGAGTCTTGTCACTGGCGGAAACTACGAAACTTTGAAATGTTTTGTGTTATTGCTATAATCTAGTCATACTATTAGCCAATAATACGCAACGCTTAACCTAATGCACAAATCAAATCAAAGACGGTGAAACAGAAATGATGGGATTGACCGAGTGGCAAACCGATCGGATGACCATCCGATCGGATGGCCACCCGATCGGATGGCCACTCGATCGAACCACCATCCGATCCGAGTGCACACCGCCTTCATTCCTTCTCACACTATAAATAGGCCTGTTACATCACCATTTTCACTGATGTGACAGCCTCACTCGACCAGACACACGCACTCCTATTTTCTTCCATTTCTCGTCGATTTCGGTACGTTTTACACTAGATTCTTGTACATCTTTGATCTACACCTCATTCTCTACGAGATTCTCATTTGAAATCTCACTTTCCACCGTGAAATCTCTAAGATTTGAGCTCTTGAAGGTGATGTCATCATGGTCGTTTGTACCAAACTGTTGTGTGATGTCATTTTAGCCAAGATCTAGCTCAGATCTTAGAAATTTCATACGTTTTACACTAAAACTATGCTAGATCTAAACCTTTCAAACTAAAACCTATGTTTATCTTCATCTTTTCTTGAACTTTTATAATAAAACTATGAGATCCGGGTCTAAACGGACTGTAGACTTGATTATTAGTCTGGAGTTGGCTTGGGAAGGGATTTTTACCAGAGAAGACGACTGGAGTACGGATGCGGACATAAATATCATCACGAACTGACGACTGAACGGACCGGGGTGATTCCCGCTCGATCAGATCGGCTGAACACCGATGTGTTTTCCGTTGTCTCAATACGCACCATAGCGTCACTGTTTAAACAGAAACGTAGAGATTTTACAAGTTTAAGAAAGGGACAAGGATAACCCGATCGAGTGGCAATCTGATCGGATAGTGTAAGACCCGTCTCTATTAGTCAATATTATAATATTAAACTCGCATTTTATACGAAAATGCAAGCTTACAAAAACTTTTCCAAGTTAACTTCTTACATAATTTAAAAACATTCCAAAATATAATTTCAAGTGTTTACAATATCCACTTTTTAAACTAGAACAAAATAAGATCACTGCGGAAGCTTCAAGACATGTGTTCGGTTCTCCTTTCTTGTTTGATCATCATTCGGAGTTCCATAAGACATTCCTAAAATCAAAACCAACATAAAAGTTAGTTTTGACAGTTTCATAACAAGTTATAAACATATTTCCATCCAATTCAAAATTCTTGTTTCCTTCGAATTCAAATTTCCGTTTCTTAAACCGAATTATTTGACCTGTTATGGGTATTTATGTCAAAATAAAAAATTTATCAACTCTAAAAAAACTCTTATTTCCTCCAACCATAATCCATATTATGGTTGGTACATGTACCCTTCACGAGAGTATCATTCCTTGTGCGTACCTGGCACGGGTCAACATTGACTCGTTTTTAATACATTGCATTACCTTTCGCCAACCTTGGTAAAACATGCTCATACATTCCGCTTGCCTGTATTTGTAACACTTAACAATACATAATATTACCAATCATCATTTATATTATTATACAACTTCTGACAAAGTATTGAGTCAAAACTAAGTGTGTAAGACCCCGAAACAATTTCTACAAGTACGGACCTGCTTGCTGTCAACAACTATTTTGTTGACAAAACATCCGCAAAAACCACGTTAAACAACTTCCTAAAAGTTTATAAAAATTACCAATCATCATTTATATTGTTATACCACTTCTGACCATATATTGAGTCAAAACTAAGTGTTTAAGGCCACGAAACAATTTCTGCAAATACGGACCTGCTTGCTGTCAACAACTACTTTGTTGACAAAACATCCGCGAAAACCACGTTAAACAACTTCCGAAAAGTTTACAAAAATTACCAATCATCATTTATATTGTTATACCAATTCTGGCCAAATATTGAGTCAAAACTAAGTGTTTAAGCGCTCGAAACAATTTCTGCAAATACGGACCTGCTTGCTGTCAACAACTATTTGGTTGACAAAACGTCCGCGAAAACCACATTAAACAACTTCCGAAAAGTTTACAAAAATTACCAATCATCATTTATATTGTTATACCAATTATGACCAAATATTGCGTCAAAACTATGTGTTTAAGGCTTCGAAACAATTTCTACAAATACGGACCTGCTTGCTATCAACAACTATTTTGTTGACAAAACGTCTGCGAAATCCACGTTAAACAACTTCCGAAAAGTTTAAAAAAATTACCAATCATCATTTATATTGTTATACCAATTCTGACCAAATATTGAGTCAAAACTAAGTGTTTAAGACCTCGAAACAATTTCTGCAAATACGGACCTGCTTGCTGTCAACAACTATTTTGTTGACAAAACATCCGCGAAAACCACGTTAAACAACTTCTGAAAAGTTTTCAAAAATTACCAATCATCATTTATATTGTTATACCAATTCTGACCAAATATTGAGTCAAAACTAAGTGTTTATGACCTCGAAACAATTTCTGCAAATACGGACCCGCTTGCTGTCAACAACTATTTTGTTGACAAAACGTCCGCAAAAACCACGTTAAACAACTTCCGAAAAGTTTACAAAAATTACCAATCGTCATTTATATTGTTATACCAATTCTGACCAAATATTGAGTCAAAACTAAGTGTTTAAGACCTCGAAACAATTTCTGCAAATACGGACCTGCTTGCAGTCAACAACTATTTTGTTGACAAAACGTCCGCGAAAACCACGTTAAACAACTTCCGAAAAGTTTACAAAAATTACCAATCATCATTTATATTGTTATGCCAATTCTTACCAAATATTGAGTCAAAACTAAGTGTTTAAGACCTCGAAACAATTTATGCAAATACGGACCTGCTTGCTGTCAACAACTATTTTGTTGACAAAACGTCCGCGAAAACCATGTCATTTTATTATTCACAATGCTATCCATTATACAAGTAAGTATTCTATTCTAGAATGTGTAAGCTTTACTTACCTTGCATCCGGTTATGCTCTTTTCCTTCTCATACTTGATTCATTTAACCCGCTTTCTCCCCTTGCTTCCACCTAGCTTGTTAAGCGCCAAACTATTATTCAATATTCACAAGGTGGTTAGATTAACTATAATTTAATACGATTATTCCACCTTACACATTTCATATCACATTATCATTCATCGTATTGGAGGTCAGTTTGACTTTTAAAAGTCAAACACCCATTAGCTTATAAATGCACATTCAAGCTCGATAACTAGTTTAGGAATTTCATTAATTATCCGGTAGGCATTATTTTTAGGCCACCGTTTTAACTAAAGTTCTAACCAAGTCCATTGCATTTTCAACACTTCAACTAGTTCAAACGATTATCAAAACTAATTTATTCACTCATTTTGCAAGAACTAAGGGTTCTCATCTATAAGTGAGACCCGTTTCATCATATCACTAGCATTAATCCGTACACCTAATATATTCTAATTCTTCATATAAACTAGTGCATAACACGATTTCATTTGTCTATTTACATGATTTAAAATTACTGATTTCATCATAACATACAAAACCCATTTCAATTCTTGTATTGAACATACACTCAACTAATAACTTGATCAAGTATCTTGCTTCTACTATTCAATATGATGATTCTAAGCATACATATATCATCATCATCATCATAATTTCGAACCCCACTTATCTAAGTGTGGTAAATCATCTGGACATTCAAATCTTCACAACACATGTATAATTTACACTTAGGGTTTTGTTCCTAAGCAAGTTTACATCATAGTTCAGCCATAACTTCTATGATTAACACAAAATTCGCAGATTATGATGTTTCTTCAAATTTTCCAACTTCACGAATGTCAAGAATTCAACATACCTTATGATCCCCTAGCTTGAGTGATCGTTAATCCGTGTTCATTCATGAATTCGAACCCCGATTAGCCCTTCAATTTGATGCTATTCGATGAACTAGGCTTTGGCACCCTTTGCTTCTCCTGGTCCGTTCATTCCAGAACACACACTTAGGGTGTGTTTTGTTTTGTTTCTTTTTTTTTTTTAATAACTAAACTTCCAAGTTTTCCATTTTGGTCCCTTATGTTTAGTTAGTTATTAAGTAGGCCACAACTTACTTATTTTCAATAATATTTACCCCTTTTAACTAGGTTAAACATTCCTAGTTTACTTAGCGGGTTCGGGGGAGATACTACTTTGTTTTGTTTTAAGTCCCATTAAATCGGGCCTCTTATAATCTTTATTTCCTCAAAAGTTTTTATTCACTTTTTATTTAATATTATGTTTATTTATTAAATTCCTAATATACATCGGGTTTACTTTTACCACTAACGGTATTTTACCCGTTCATTATTATTAACATGGTTTAATTACCAAATTCCCGATATCGGGGTGTTACAGATAGCCATTCGATCGAACAGCCACCCGATCAAGTAACACTTGTCCCTTAATTTCAAAAACTTTGAAACTTTGATCGTCGAATGGCAAACCGATCGGATAGCCATCCGATCGAACTGCCATCCGATCGAGGTAACAATGTGCCTTTGAAGCTTTCAACACTTAGAATCTTTTTGAGAAGTTGGAACCTTGGATCGAATGGCAGTCCGATCGGATAGCCATCCGATCGGACAACCATCCGATCAAGGTAACCTCAGCTGAACACTTAACTTGACATTTTGGGAACTTGACACTTGGATCGGATGACCATTTGATCGAATGGCCATCCAACCCATTCACACACATGCCATCTCAATCGAATGGCAATCCGATCGGATGGCCATCCGATCGGACAATCATCCAATCAAGGTGACTAATCCGACACTTGGTTAAATCTCGTTATTCCGCCCGACTCTAACGCGTTATAATCTAATCAGGCTAAATCTAAATAGCTCCCTTTGATCCAATAATAGTTGATCTGTTAAACAATCACTATGAGTATACTCGATCCCTTTTTTGCTTTAAACTTTGAGATGTAGCATGTATTCTACTAAAGTACGATACTTGAGACTTTTGCAAACTAAACTCTATCCTACGTGTGTGTGAAACTTGTGATTCTTGTATTCTATTTGTGCTATGTGAACGTTTAATCCAGGGTGTGTTGTTCCACCTTAATAATAGTAGCGCTATAGAAGATGCACCTCCCCATTATTCTCGGGGGTATTGTTAGGAGGATTCTAGTTTTCCTTGAGACTTGGGAAAACAACAAAGCATCGTGATACTTGGGCTATCACTTGTTGGACTGCGAACACTAGCATGGCTGAAACTATTTTGTCATTTACACGATGGATATGAGTTGTTTTAAACTATTATGCTATTACTCAAACTTGTATACTCGCCGGTACATTTTTGTACTGACTTTATTTTAATACATGTTGCAGGCTGATAGGATGCTGAATCATGGAAATCAAGCTAGGGCTGATGCATAGAAACCCACCTAGTTTAAATCTAGACTTTGAACAATGATTAATGGTTGTATTTGAATCTTTTGTGGTGATGCTGTTTTAGACATACTTATGCATAAAACTTATTTAATCTTTAATGAAACTATTAGTGTTATGGAATCTCATGAGCAATCTGAACACTTAGTGCTCGCACCCCGATGTTTCCACCATCGGTCGGGGTGTGACAAGATGGTTATCCCAGCTACCATCCAAGTCGATTGCACATGCCCTAAGCATGTCTTCCAATGTCTGGATCGTACGCTCACTCTGTCCATCTGTCTGAGGATGGTAAGTCGTACTGAAATTCAGTCTGGTGGCTAAAGATTGCTAGAAGCTGTTCCAGAAGGGAGAAGTGTATCTAGTATCTCTATCGGATACAATAGACACCGGCACACCATGTAGGGACACAATTTCGTCCACGTACAATTTAGCCAACTTATCAGAGCTATAAGTCTCCTTTATGGGCAAGAAATGTGCTAACTTAGTCAGCCTATCAACAATGACCCATATCGTGTCATTACCTCACTTGGTCTTAGGTAACTTGGTAATCAAGTCCATAGTTACCATCTCCCACTTCCATGTGAGAATTTCAAGCTGTTGTAGCAGTCCTAACAGCTTTTGATGTTCGGCTTTAACCTGCGAACTCGCCAAACACTTAGCTATATAGGTGGCTATGGATTTCTTCATACATATCCACTAATAGTTCCTTTTTAGATCTTGGTACATCTTGTTACCTGAAGGGTGAACTAAATATTTGGAACTGCACTTCATGGAGGATTAGATCTCTAAGTCCTCCAAAGATCGAAACCCAGATTCGACCATTGAATCTAAGAATTCCATCATTTCCAGGTGACAACTGATCAGCAGTTCCACCCAATCCTTCACCGGGAAGGTTAGCCTCCAACCGGGCATGTTTCTGTACGTCCAACAGCTTCTCATTCAAGCTGTTTCTGAGCTCAATGCTCTTGGCGTTAATCCATATAGGTTTAACCCTTTCTTTGGGACGAAGCGCACCAGCAACTACATATGCCTTGCCGGGATCATAGCGAATCTCGCAATCATAATCATTAAATGTTTCCATCCAACGGCGTTGTCTCATATTCAGATCCTTTTGATTAAGCAGATGTTGGAGACTCTTGTGATCAGTGTATATAATACACTTCGTTACATATAAATAGTGTCTCCACAGCTTTAGTGCAAATACAACGGCACCCAACTCCAAGTCATGGGTTGTGTAATTCCTTTCATGCACCTTTAGTTGTCGCGATGCGTAGGCAATCACCATGCTTCTTTGCATAAGCACATAGCCCATGCCAGTATGCGAAGCATCACAGTAGACAACGAAATCCTCAATGCCCTCAGGCAGAGTTAGCACTGGAGCGTTGCTCAACTTGTGCTTTAGAATCTCAAAGGATTCTTGTTTTTCAGACCCCAGTTGAACTTAACATTCTTACGGATCAATGTAGTTAAAGGAGTGGCTATCCTTGAAAAGTTCTCAATGAACCTCCTATAATAATCGGCTAATCCTAAGAAACTACGGATTTCAGAGGGTGTCTTAGGTGCTTCCAAGTTCATAATGGCCTCAATCTTGGCGGGATCCACTTGGATACCACGCTCACTAACCACATGTCTAAGAAATTGGACTTCACGAAGCCATAACTCGCATTTGGAGAATTTAGCAAAAAGCTTCTCCTGTTGTAAAAGTTCAAGGATGCACTGAAGATGTTTCTCGTGATCAGATTGATTACGAGAATAGATAAGTATGTTGTCTTGATGATAATGACATACTTATCTAGATACGGCTTGCAGACTCTGTTCATGAGATCCATTAACACTACCGGTGCATTAGTGAGCCCAAATGGCATCACTAAGAATTCATAGTGCTTGTATCTTGTTCTGAAGGAAGTCTTTGGAACATCTTCACTTCTGACCTTCAGCTGATGATATCTCGACCTCAAGTCGATCTTTGAGAAGAAGCTAGTCTCTTGCAGTTGGTCGAATAAGTCGTTGATCCTGGGCAGAGGATAACGATTCTTGATCGTTACCTTGTTTAGCTCCCGGTAATCAATGCACAGGCATATTGGGCCGTCTTTCTTCTTTACAAAGAATATCGGAGCTCCCCAAGGCGATGAGCTAGGCTGAATAAAGCCTTTCTCCAGAAGTTCGTCCAGTTGGGTTCTCAGTTCTTTCATCTCTGTCGGTGCTAACCGATAAGGAGCTCTTGCAACTGGTGCGGCCCTATGTAGGATGTCAATTCTGAACTCCACTTGCCTCTCAGGTGGTAATCCAGGTAGTTCTTCAAGGAAGACATCGGGATAATTAGAGATGACAAAATATCTTCAATCTTCAGCTTCAGTTCATCTACCGTCACCTGTGCCATGTAGATGACACATCCGCTCTTCAAACACTTAGATGCCTTGAGTATCGACACATGTTCAGGCAATCCATAGTGTATATCTCCTTGGATGGTGATCATCTCACCAGAAGGGGTTTTAACTTTGATGAGTTTCTTGTCGTAGGTAATACGGGCTTGGTTATACGATAACCAATCCACGCCCAAAACCACACCGAGCCCCACTAATTTCATTGGCAGAAGAGAGATAACAATAGAATGATTCTTAGTGGATATAGAACATACATCAACAATAGAAGATGTGGTTTCTATGGTTCCGTCAGCAAGTTCTACCTCATACGTAATATCTAGAGTTCTTATGGGCAAGTTTAAAAGTTTACTAAACTTAAGATCCACAAATGATTTATCTGCACCCGAATAAAATAGAACTCTAGCATAGATATCATTGATCAAGAACACAACCGTTATGATGTTGTTCTCATTTACAGCCTCCCTGGTGTTCATCTAGAAGGCCCGGACATTCCCCTTTTTAGCCTCTCTAGGCTTTTTGGAATTCTTAGGGAAGTTAGTCTTTATGTTCCCCTTTTCATTACAACCGTAGCAAACGGCATCCTTAAGCTCCTTGCAATATAGAGTCTTATGCCCTTTCCTTTTGCAGATGCCACACGGTCTATCCTGCTAAACCCGTCAACACCGTCCCTCGTGTCTCCGATTGCAGGTCTTGCAGACAGGCCTGTCACTAGACCCCTGTTGGTTCTTCTTTTTTAACCCAAATTTTCCTTTCTTATTCTGCTTCTGGGAGATGTCCTCCTCCCTCTTTCTCTTACCATCTGTCTCAATCATGACCGATTTACTTCTCACCACATCCAGGGTGAGTGACAGAGATAGGTCTATAGAGGGCCGGTAAGAAGTAGGCTTTGAAGCCTTCACCATGCCCTTGATTTCTGGTGCCAAACCACCTATAATACGCGCAATGATTTTGGGCTCAGGGGTGATGAGATAATGTACCAACCTTGAAAGAGAATTGAAGTCGGTCACGTACTTCCGACAATCCATGTTTTTCATCGTGAGATTCAGGAAATCTGACACCACCTTTTCTACCTCGTGCTGAGGGCAGTAAGTCTCTTTAGGTAGGTCCACGAACTTGGACCATTCAAGTTTGTAAAGGGGAATCTTCCCTGTGGGTTGGATTATAGCTTTACACCATGTACGGGCATCGCCCTTGAAAGATTGTGACACACATTTCACAATATCACGATCAGCACAGCCACTGATATCAACTATTGTCTCCATTTCATCGAGCTATCTCATGGAATCGATTGCCCCCTTTTCATCACTAAAGTCTCTGGGCTTGCAAGAGACGAAGTATTTATATGTACAACCGTTTGTAGAAGAATGAGGTTTATCTTGAAGCACGTGGTTCTTTGGTTCTAGTAGAAGAGTGAACAGAGCTCTCTTTACGAGCCGATGAATGTGGCTTGGATAGGGACTTTGAGCGAGTAGCACTCGACTCTTTAAAGTTCTCCATGATAGTATTAACGGCCTTGCCGACTGCTGCGTCGATCATTGCCTGGAGATAAGCACCACTGATATTATGGTTTACATTAGCAGCATTATTAACATTTGCAGCATCATTAGTGTTGCGGCTGTTGTTCGCTACATCTGAGTTTGCCATACTCGAAGCTTGGTACTAAACACCAAAATAAATAAATTGCTCAATTGGAATATAATAGTTAATCATCACATATGATGACTTAACAAGCCATGGTATCATTAAACCATATAGGCTATTTGGTTATAACATTTCTAATGAATGTTGTTTGAAAATAATTCAATTATGCTTAGCCTAGGTCATAAAAGGACCATTAATAGCATTTTAAGGTTTAGACAAAGTCGATTACCTATAAAACAGTGGATCATAATGTAACATCTGTCGTTGTCGTATTGACAAAATAATATGGCTCGTAGGCAAATCATTTGACATCGTTTAGGATGTTAAAAATAATTAATAATTGCACTGATGATATTAGTCATGATCGTATTGATCATATAGACTATGAGGCTTGGGGGAAGCCAATCGCCTTAGACAGGGAATCGTAAAGATTACAACTGTAAATGTCTTAAGTGAACAATAAAGTATAGCCCGTAGGCACTTCATCGCTAGGGATGTTAATAATATGATCATCGTATTGACGATACTAGCCATGATCTAGTTCGATCATATAGGCTATAAGGCTTAGACGCAGTCCAAATACCTTGACGGCTAGCGTGGTTCCTCAAGTCACACTGCCTAGAGTGTTGACATTACTTGAATGTTAACATAGAATAATTGTCTTAATGGTTAAACAATAAAACCATGGTCGCATTGACCATAATGGTTTGAAGGCTTGAACATAGTTCACCACCTCTGGATAGAAGGGATAATCTTCCTTAACTATCATGATAGAAGGGCTAGTCATCCTTAACTACCAAAAATTTCCAATTAATATGGACTTGCCACTTGGCGGGGGTAAACCATTAAGAAGATCTTTTGAAGTTGTTTAGCGGATCGATAAAGTTCAAATTAAAATCAAGACGATCTCTTGAACAAAGGATGTAACGAATACATATATAGAATAATAATAACTCCAAAATTTTTCCATTAATCGTTAGGAAATTACAATAGTGCCTTAAACAGGACTTTGAAATACATTAACTAACTTGTCCACTCAGGGACTAAAAGATAAACATGTCCATGCAGGGACTAAAACGAAATAACATGTCCACGCAGGGACTTTTGGAAATAAATAAATACAATACAAGATAATTAAGAAAGCCTTCATTCGTCTTTATTTCCATTGATTAATTTTGTGAGCTTATTGAGGAACTTGCTAGTCTTCTCCCACTTTTTTCAGCCCTACGCTGAACGTTTTCCACCCTATCTAAGGCTTGGTTAATGGCCTCAAGTTTTTGTGGTGGTGGTGGTTGTGGCTGAGGCACAGCTGGATACTGGTATCCATAACTTGGATAACCAGTTGCTTGGTAAGCAGGTGGGAAAGGAGATGGATACACGGCGTTGTGTATAAATGCTTGCATGTATGGGCCGTACGAAGGCGCCTGGTAGTTAAGATCTATCGGTGGAGAAGGTTCAAAGGGTTGTACCCAGATGTAGCTGGATACGATGGAATTGGGTTATCAAAACCCACTATTGGTGGTGACTGAGCAAACATCACAGGCATTGTGTCAACAACAGGTGTCATGTTGGTGGGTCTACCCATTTGTGGATCCTCTGGGATAGGCGGGTAGGAAGGTGGCAGTGGCGGTAGCGGACTTGTCTGCGGTCCCATGCGCACAGACATGCACGCATTGCGCCTTTTCCTTAGCGGTTCTGGAGGTGGCTGTGGTTGCTCCACTGGCTCCATTTGCACATCCTCTTGAGGAAGTGGTGGAGGCGGTGAAGGTGAATGGTAGGAGGGCGTGTAAGCAAAGTTAAATTGCCCCCAGAATTAGTCCCATTCATTAGGACCTTGGTACGGTGACCCCACATAAGAAGCGGAACCACTAGAGATCTCGATGGGGTGAGCTGGCGACCCCGATGGCGGCATTTCTGGATCCGGATCATCGGCCACATCCTTGTTCTGGTTCACATTCTACTCCAACTGGTTTTGTGTAGCTGGAGGGGTGTTGATATACTGATTTGGGTCAAAAGACCCATTAAAAGAATGTGAGTGAGAATGATGTGAAGAATGTTGAGAATGAGACTGATGTGAGTGGTACGAGTGGTGGTATGAAGGTGTTGAATCCACCGAATACCTCGCAGACGAATATGAATTCCCCCAATCCTGAAAGGGATCCGAATCGAATGAAGGAGATGGCAAGTGATGTGAAGGTCCTGCTTGGCTTGAAGGTCCTCCTCGCATCGGACCCTTGCCTTGGCCCATTCCTCTGTGTCTTGGCAGCATTTTAAAATCATCAACCTGCAAAAAATCAAAGAAAACAATATATAAATTTAATAAAGATAGGAATTAATCCTAGGTCATTTGTCTAGACTTAGGAAGTCTAAGTAATATGCTACTGTGTCATTTGAGATTAAACAAAAAAGGAAAGTGTTTAATTCACTCAAACGTTGGCTCTGATACCAACCTGTCACACCCCGATATTTCAACCACAAACCCGGTGGGCCCAGTGGGGAATATTGTGATGTAAGATTGGTATCGTCATAGTCAATATTCACAGATAGCACAGCGGAAGTCTTGGAGTATAAAATATTATTGCAAACATAAGTGTCCAAAGTTCAAAAATAAATATACAGACTTGTTTGTAATAAAATCCACAAGCGGATCAAATAAATGTACAAAAGGAAGATCAACAGACTAATAGGCTTATGCAAAGGAGTTGCAAATTCCTCTTCTAGCATTACCGAGCAGCTTCCAGCCTATTTACGTATTTGTACCTGTAACTTAGGTTTTTGAAAATATGTTAGTTTTCACTGGTAAATACAATCAACCGACACATTTTGAAAACATTTTTCAAAATTGATTTAAGTGCAAAAGGCACATAATTTTTATAAAAATTGGGATAATTCAGTACAGTTTTACATGCCTTTCAATACATATGGGGACTAGTACTAAACATCGAGACATGATTAACTGACACACCACTTTACTAAACATCAAGACATGATTAACCGACACACCACTTAAACCCACAAAGGGGTATCCACTGATCAACAGGTAAGAAAACATTTTATATATGCATTAGCATCTGACGGGTGTGTGCCTACACCCCGTGCTCAGTCGTGGCCGTTGTTAACTTAAATGAGCCATGGATATCTAGGACACGATCGCTCTAACCCCCAATGTTTAAGTTATCAGACAAAACGTATTAAAACGGGTTATGAAGATTTTGTAGCCACAATCCGGCATATGATCCCATACCCGACCAAGCGGTAATAATTTACCGTATCCCAAGCCCGTATAGGAAAAATAGGTTAAGACTATTTACCTGAGTTAATACTTGTCATACAAATGCATGGTTTATAAATAACTCAGCCGTTTAATCAATTGACAAGTGTAGGTAGCAATTTACTGAAAGGCTTTAGTCTGGAATGATGGTATAAATAACCAATTAGAATGCTAATGTGTCTTATTCAAGTCGTAGACTTAGACCGGCTAGCTTAAAATATTGAAAACGGTATGATACGCTTGATTAAGCGATGACCAGAATAGAATGTAGTTTAAAACCAACATGTACAAAGACTTGTATAATATGGGTAAACAAATAACATTCTGGAAATTGAGATAAGAATGATAAGGTTAAACCCGTTTCAGTAAACTTATGTTAACTAGATACATAAGCCTCACCGTACGCGTATAACCGACAACGGGTAACCGGATGAGTCATGGGCAAGTTCTATATGACAATATACTTTAAACAAGTTATATCAGTAGGATATCAATTTGTTTGCCTGTTAAGGTTTTAAAACCAGACTATGCCTCATAAGGTCATTTTTGTCATTATGTGATGTATAAAAGGAACTTGCTTATAAACTAATGTTATAACCATATTTATTCTGGAAAAATACTTTATTTATGATATAATATCAGTAGGATATCAAACGTATGTGTGTTTTATACTTTAAGACCAAACTATGCACAGAAGGGGAATTTTGGCCATTTCACACATAGTTTGAAAGCTTATTTGGGAATCTGGGTTATAAACATGTACCTACTGTGAAAACATTTTAAATAAGTTATAAAATCACTAGGTAACAAGTCTAGATTGATAAATATGGTTTAAAACCATATTATGTGCCAAAAGGGCGTTTAATTCGTTAAATGACGATGTTTGCGATATTTTATCAAAACTGATGTTATGAACAGATTCTTAGTGTCAAAATATTTTATTTACAATATCATAACGGTAGGTAATTAGTTTTGTATCACGTTTATGATTTAAAATCATATTAAGTGCCAAAAGTGCATTTTCGTCATTTAAGGACATAATACAAGAACTTGTACATAAACTCAGATTATAAACTGATTTATATCCCAAATATTCTAATTATGATATTATATCATTAGATAATGACTTTATATAAGAAATTATGTTTAATACCGTTCTAGGTGACGAAAGGGCATTTTGGTCACCTTAAAACATAGTTTACGATCTCTTATAAACTGATTTCATATCCCAAATATTCTAATTATAATATTATATCAGTAGATAATGACTCAAAATATGCTAAATACATTAACATATCAGTACATATATCATTTGCAAGTTCATTAATGATTAAAACCTCATTATTTGCAAAAAGGACAATTTAGTAAAAGTATGGCATAATAACGGAACTTTGCATAAAACTCAGATTACTATCATGATCATGTAACATAAGCTCAAAGGGTTATGCTACATTAAATTACGATCAAAATGGATCCTTAAATCAGTAGGCAACTATTCTAAATCGGGTCAGAATCGAAAGTCAACACAGAAGTTAAACTTCGCAATTTCGGTTGCGAACCGACCCTAAAACTGGAATTGAGGAGCCGAACTTGTTAACACATGTTCTAATAATTATTACCAAGTTTTTTAAGTGTTAAAACAAAATTTAGAACACCTACATTATCAGATTATAACAATTTCAAAAACTGACCCGTTTGACTTTTTAATATTAAAACTTTGACCCGTCAATTGACCAAGCAAACGTGATTTTCAGGAGGTGCCCTTTTGAGGGATTAACACCTACCTAATTACGATCATGTAGCCATGTTCGTCTCTAACAGTGGCTGGACCACTAAGGTCTAAACCAAAAGTCAAAGCATTTTCCGAAAATGTTTGACTTTTGCTTTAAAAAGCCTATAAACGAAAATAGGAAAAAAGGGAACACTTACAAGTGATCCACTGATGAAAAATAACTCAAATGGAAGCTCCCTTTAGCTGGGAATCTCCAGGAGATGAGAGGAATGATGAAAATTAGAAGAGGTGCAAGTTCAACAAGTGAACCAAGGCCTCTATTTATAGTTGTGGAGAGTTAAGGAGGTGATCACAGCTGTCTTAGGGTGTTATGAGGTGCCTACGAGTGTCCTCAAACATGTCCTAAACCAGTATGCAGCTCATGGTTTCGAAGTTGAGGTGTTTTGGTAGTTTGTTTGGGCTCCAAGCAAAATTTCTCAGCTGGTAATAACTTTCTGTCATAAACACGCCGTCGCGCTACGCGACGAGAAATGGGGTCGTGTAACAACCCTCAATAAATCGACACTCTCGATTATTTTTCCGACACACTTATATATTTTAAAATATCCCAATATGTCCCAAAATACACCCCATACGCAAAAACGGGCCTCAATTATATTAAATAGTATTAAAAATAAATAAAAATTGAATTTTTGGACTGAGGCGGGCCGCGTAAGCCCCACCCCAACCGTGATGCGAGCTGCGTCAACTTAAGGCCTGGCTCGGCCCTGGGCCGCCACGTGGCCCAACACCCGGCATAGCTAGTTGTCGAATCAGCCCAGCTACACGTTGACCCGGAGTCAACGCGGGCCGTGTAGGCACTTGCCTACTCTTACACGGGTTGCGTAAGAGTCAGTTTCAGCAACTATATAACGAGTCATCAGGTTTCAGTATTCCTCGTTCATTTCTTTCTTTCTTTCTTAAACGAATTTCTTAGTAGTAGAAGTAATACGCGGGTATTATATCCCACTAATTAGCGAGGTTCTGCTCCGTTGTAAGTATTATAACCCCGGTTTCGTAATAGATACGATGCCCGATTGATTTAGGGTTCCGTAATAACTGTCGTGGTTCTGCCCGACGTAGTTGTTGGAATACCGTCTCAGGGAGGGTATCATTAATATTTTCAAAGGGTTATGATACTAACCTATGTACATTTATGAAAATTATAGATTAATCCCAGGAAACCCTTACGCGAAGTCTAAGATAGCAATGTGAGTTTATCCTCTTTTTGTTAACCTTTTTGTAATATTTTACAAAACCTTAATTGTTTTACAATGTGATTAAGCGGTGATTGAGTCTTTGTAATTCTTCAATTAATACCGGTATGTTGGGGTTTTGTATACAAAATTTACTACTGCGAGTAGTAAGTCGGGATGACAGTACGTTACCATTGGACAATGAGTTAGCCAATGTGTAATATGACCCACAAGTCAGGATTGACAGTACTGAATGAGTAATTGTGTAGAAATAAACAATGTGATCACTCTCAATGCTGTTTTAATTAATAAAATATTTCTTGATTAAACTGGGATTCACTCACCAGTATTTCCCCCTGACAAATGTTTTTAAAACGCGTTTCAGGTAACACAATGTGACAACCAATTAGTAAAAAGCCAGCTGGAGAGCACTGAAAGCTTGGAAAAAATGTGGCTATAAAAGTTACCTAAAAGACGATGTTTTAAATTCAATAAAATAGGGTTTATCCCTACAAACCTATTGTAATAAGAAACTTGGGTTTTGCCCATGTGATTATTAATATTAAATAAGGTGGTTTTACTCTGATAAACATTTCCTAACTATGGTCCTGATGTAAATTCCGCTGCCAAATTAACCAGCTGATACCACCGAAACTCTGAGTTCGCGTCCGCCCGTTCCCGGGACAGATAAGGGATCGGGGATTGCGACAGAAGGTGGTATCAGAGCCTAGCCACTGGTCTAAGCCAAAGAAGTGTTCTGCTGACACTTAAATTCTAAATTTTGTGTTAGGAAATAAATTACGGAAATACGTGTATAACTGTATTTATTTGTTTTGTGTTATTTGACTATTTGTTAGTTTACAGTATAAGTGATCAAGGACCCTCAGACATGTGTCGTCAGTTGTCTGATTCACCTAGGAGTGAAGGTACCTCATCCCAGCCTGCCCTTTCTGGGTATTCTGCTGATCAGGAAGAAGGGATGTTTGCTTTTAAAGCTCAGTCGGAAGAGCCATTCCCTCATAAGAAACGAGGATGGTTCAGTAAGGAAGCCTTTGCACGTAGGAAAAGAATGCGAAAGTTGCAACAGCAAAGAACCTTAGCAGCCGTTAAGCGAAAGACAGATGCCCATACACAGGATATGCTTAATAGAAGCCTAGCCAATTTCCATATCCTAGCTACAACTGCTGCTGATCCAAGTCTGGAACAACTAGTAGTCCCACAACCACTAATCCCAGACCAATCCATGGAGATAGAAAACCCTGAAAACCAAGTGGAGATGCATGACTTCAACCCAGAGGAAATCCCTAGGGTACAAGCACCAAACCCTCTAGACCCAAATTACGACCCCTGGTGGGACGACAATAGGGACTTTGTGCAACGTTACCCGATACATGAAGACACACCCATACAGAATATAGGAGCCTATCCAGGTATGGACCCTTTAGATCCCTATTACCATGATAACTACATCAGGGAGATCTTAGAAGATCCTTACCGATTTCAGGCACTTTCACCCCCGTATCAGGAACCCGCACCCCTGATTCCGAACCCAGTCCTAGAACCTGCACCCCCAATGAGTGCAGAAAACGTGCAAGAACTTAGGACTTTTGGGGAGGAAATTTTAGAAAGTAGTGAGAGAATGAGACAGGTGGGAGAGCGTCTCGTATGGAAATACGATGAGCACAATATGGATTTTTGGATAAATCCATATCCGTGATGAGATAGAGGAGATGGTAATAGTAATAATAATATAATATAATATAATATAATATAATATAATATAATATAATATAATATAATAAAATAAAAATGAAATAAAATATGTGTGTACGGATGCCTATTACTATTAGTGTGATTCTATTTCTGTTGGTATTGTAAATTTCATTTCAGTACTAGTGTGTAATAGATGCATAATAGTATATGAATAGAGTACAAGTCGCAATGATCGACGCTTTTGACAAAAAATACGTGTCATGTGATTAACTACATTAATATTATTTTGTGATATTAATGATTGGTAAATGTTTAAAATTCAGATGGCCGATGAAGGAAATCAAGGAAATCTGAATAATGATAACCAGAGTAACATTAACGTGGTTAATGAGAATCCAAGCATCAATAACAATGGAAGCCAAATGGATAATAGTGTTGTTCAACATATAGTGGCACAAGGAATCATAGATGCCATGCCATTTATTATTCAAACTAAACAAGAAGTGAATAATAAAAGTAAGCATAGCAGTAAGCGACCCATCGAACCCGAAAACAGTGCAAACAATGGACCTTTACTTCAATTGCCTATTCCCAAAAGGAGAAGAACCGTGTCTTACGGTTGTTCTTATAAAGAATTCTGGTCATGTAAACCAATGGAATTCTCGGGCAACGAAGGAGCCATTGCAACCCTACGATAGATAGAGAAAACTGAGGCAGTCTTAAGAATAAGCAAGTGTGCTGAAGAAGATAAGACATTGTTTGCTTCTAATCTGTGTAAGAATTCAGCACTAGAATGGTGGAACACTATCCTCCAATCAAAAGGAAGTGATAGAACCTACAATATGGAATGGGAAGAATTTAAGAACAAGGTAGAAAGGAAATTCTGCCCACCCAATAAAAAGGAACAGATAGCAAACAAATTCCTAAATCTTAGGATGGCTGGTGTAGATAGTAAGGGATACACTAAATTATTCTTCGAATATGCTAGAATAGTGCCAACTCTTGCTTCACCAGAACCAATGTTAATCTCCTGTTATATTTTGGGATTAATTGGAGAGATTAGACACGTAGTCAAGGCAGCTAGACCTCAAACTATAGAAGAAGCTGTAGAACTAGCAAATACCTTGACAGATGAGTTAGTGCGTACCCGAGAAGAGGATCAAAGGAGGAACCTAACCCAGAAGCTCACACAAGAATTTCGTTCTGGAAATTCTAACCGTGGGAGAAATATAGGTTCTACCTCTGCACCTTACTGTAAGAATTGCAAAAGAAAGCATTCAGGAAGATGCTCCATATTCTGTAACTTTTGAAAAATATCGGGACACAAGGAGGAAAATTGCAGGAAGAAAGCTAATAATAGGATATGTTACAACTGCGGAGAACAAGGTCATATCAAGCTTAATTGCCCGAAATTAGCTCCAGCTACAAACAACAAGAATACTCAAAATGCTAGAGCATTTGTTCTGACTGCAGATGAAGCTAAGATGATTCCAGATGTCATAGCTGGTACGTTTTTAGTTAATGATGTTTTTGCTAAAGTATTATTTGACTCTGGTGCAAACCAAAGTTTTATTAATACATCATTTTGCAAATTTCTAAATCAGTCACTAACTAAACTACCACAAGAATGTCTAGTAGAGACAGCTAATGGAGAAACTGTTAGGATTTCTGAAATCTTGCAAGGAGCAAGAATAGAAATTTTAAATCAGAAATTTATTGCAAACCTTTATCCCATGAATCTGGCAGGATTTGATGTTGTTTTAGGAATGGATTGGTTAATAGCCAATAAAGCCAGTATTTTATGTGATCAAAAGTCAATTCAAGTAACATAACCAACAGGTAAAGCGATCACAATTAAAGGAGATAAACCATCTAGATCCACAACATTTATCTTTGTGATGAAAACTGCAAGTTATATAAGAAAATGTTCTATAGTGTATTTGATTTCTATAATCACTAACACTAAAGGAAAGGATCTAAAAGATATTCCAGTAGTATCTCAGTTTTCAGATGTATTTCCAGAAGAATTACCAGGGCAACCTCCAGATAGAGAAGTTAAATTCAGGATCCATTTAATACCAGGAACAACACCGATTGCCAAAGCACCTTATCGTTTGGCACCCGCAGAAATGCAGGAACTGAAGAAATAATTAGACGAATTGTTGGAAAAAGGATTCATACAGCCAAGTTCATCGCCGTGGGGAGCACCAATCTTATTTGTTAAAAAGAAGGACGGATCAATGCGTATGTGCATTGACTACCGTGAATTAAACAAGGTCACGATTAAGAACCAGTACCCATTACCAAGAATCGATGATCTGTTCGATCAACTGCAAGGAGCTCGATTTTTCTCAAAAATCGATTTAAGGTCAGGATATCATCAATTAAAGGTACAGGAAGAGGACATTCCTAAGACCGCATTTAGAACGAGGTATGGACATTATGAATTTACTATCATGCCATTTGGTTTAACCAATGCCCCAGCTGCATTTATGGACATGATGAACCGAATATGTAAGCCATATTTGGATAAATTCATAATTGTTTTCATAGATGATATTCTAATTTACTCTAAGAGTAAAGAGGATCATGCAAAGCATTTGCGCGCACTTTTAAGTTTATTAAGAAAGGAAAAGCTTTATGCTAAATTTTCTAAGTGCGAATTTTGGTCAGAACAGGTACAGTTTCTTGGACACCTAGTCAATCATGAAGGAATTCATGTGGATCCCACAAAGATCGAGACAATTACTAAATGGAAAACCCCTGAGTCACCAACCGAGGTTAGAAGTTTCTTAGGATTGGCCGGTTATTATAGAAGATTTATTCGAGATTTTTCTAGAATAGCCATTCCCTTAACTAACCTAACCTGTAAATCTGTTAAGTTTGAATGGGGATTAAAACAAGAAGAAGCATTTAGAATTCTTAAGCAAAGATTAACCCATACACCCATATTAGCATTACCAGAAGGAACTGAAGACTTTGTAGTCTATTGTAACGCTTCCAAATTAGGTTATGGATGTGTATTGATGCAATGACAAAAGGTTATAGCTTACGCATCTAGACAACTTAAGAATAATGAAGAGAATTATTCAACCCATCATCTAGAACTAGGAGCTATAATTTTCGCTCTTAAGATTTGGAGACATTACCTTTATGGTAGTAAGTTTACCATATTCACTGATCATAAGAGTTTAAGGTATATTTTCAAGCAAAAGGAGTTGAATATGAGATAAAGACGCTGGATGGAGATGCTCAGTGATTATGATTGTGATATCCAGTATCATGAAGGAAAAGAAAATGTAGTAGCAGATGCTTTAAGTCGAAAGTATCATGAAAAGCCAAAAAGGGTACGTTCTCTTAAATTAAATCTACAAGTAGATCTAAATGATCAGATAAGAGAAGCACAAGAATCAGTAATCAAGGATGATACTGAAAAATTAAAAGGTATGCTAAAAGAATTAGAACAAGGAACCGATGGAATTTGGAGATTCCATGAGAAGAGAATGTGGATACCTAAATTAGGAAACCTACGTTATCGTATTTTAGAAGAAGCTCATAAGTCTAAATATACGATGCATCCAGGAAATGATAAAATGTACCAGGATTTAAGGAAAAATTTCTGGTGGATAGGAATGAAAAAGGACATAGCAGCCTATGTTTCTAAATGTTTAACTTGTTCACAAGTTAAAGCTGAACACCAGAAACCCTCAGGATTTCTACAACTGTTAGAAAATGCCAGTGTGGAAATGGGAATTGATAACAATGGATTTTGTTACTAAATTACCCAAAACAAAGAAAGGTAATGATACAATCTAGGTGATTGTAGATAGACTAACCAAGTCAGCTAATTTCTTACCAATGAAGGAAACTTTCAGTATGGAACAGTTAGCCAAATTATATGTAAATGAAATTGTTTCTTTACATGGAATTCCTTTATCAATTATTTCTGATAGGGATAGTCGATTTACCCCTCATTTTTGGTCAAGTTTCCAAAAAGCCATGGGAACCAAGTTATATCTAAGCACAACTTATCATCCTCAAACAGATGGACAAAGCGAAAGGACAATTCAGACAATGGAGGACATGCTTAGAGCTTGTGTAATTGATTTCGGAGGTAACCGGGACGATCACTTACCTTTAATAGAATTTTCTTATAATAATAGTTATCACACAAGTATTAATGCTACACCATTCGAAGCACTTTATGGACGAAAGTGCCGAACCCCAGTCTGTTGGGCAGAAATTGGGGAAAAGCAACTATCTGGACCTGAGATAGTGCAAGAAACAACTGATAAGATTATTCAAGTCAAGGAACGACTGAAAGCAACACGTGATCGACAGAAGAGCTATGCTGATAACCGACGCAAGCCATTAGAATTTCAAGTAGGAGATGAAGTATTATTAAAGGTCTCTCCTTGGAAAGGAGTAGTATGATTCTTAAAAAGGGGAAAGCTAAGTCCCAGGTATGTTGGACCTTTTATGATTATTAGAAAAATAGGACCTGTAGCCTATCAGCTACAACTGCCAGAGGAAATGGTAGGAATACATGATGTGTTTCATGTATCTAATCTTAAAAAGTGTTTAGCTGATGAATCACTAATAGTACCTCTTAAGGATATAGAGGTAAATGAACAACTCAAGTTGTAGAAAGACCTCTACAGATTGAAGACAGGAAAGTCAAGAACCTCAAGCATAAGAGACTAGTTCTGGTCAAAGTAAAGTGGGACTCCAAAAGAGGACCTGAGTTTACATGGGAGCTTGAATCTGAAATGCAAAAGAAATATCCGCACTTGTTCTAGTAGATCTCGAGGACGAGCTCTAAAACAAGGTGGGGAGGATGTAACAACCCTCAATAAATCGACACTCTCGATTATTTTTCCGACACCCTTATATATTTTAAAATATCCCAATATGTCCCAAAATACACCCCATACGCAAAAACGGGCCTCAATTATATTAAATAGTATTAAAAATAAATAAAAATTGAATTTTTGAACTGAGGCGGGCCGCGTAGGCCCCACCCCAACCGTGACACGGGCCGCGTCAACTTAAGGCCTGGCACGGCCCTGGGCCGCCACATGGCCCAACACCCGGCATAGCTAGTTGTCGAATCAGCCCAGCTACACGTTGACCCGGAGTCAACGCGGGCCGCGTAGGCCCTTGCCTACTCTTACGCAGGCTGCGTGAGAGTCAGTTTCAGCAACTATATAAGGTGGTATCGGGTTTCAGTATTCCTCGTTCATTTCTTTCTTAAACGAATTTCTGAGTAGTAGAAGTAATACAAGGGTATTATATCCCCCTAATTAGCGAGGTTCTGCTCCGTTGTAAGTATTTTAACCCCGGTTTCGTAATAGATACACTGCCCGATTGATTTAGGGTTCCGTAATAACTGTCGTGGTTCTGCCCGACGTAGTTGTTGGAATACCGTCTCAGGGAGGGTATCATTAATATTTTCAAAGGGTTATGATACTAACCTATGTACATTTATGAAAATTATAGATTAATCCCAGGAAACCCTTACGCGAAGTCTAAGATAGCAATGTGAGTTTATCCTCTTTTTGTTAACCTTTTTGTAATATTTTACAAAACCTTAATTGTTTTACAATGTGATTAAACGGTGATTGAGTCTTTGTAATTCTTCAATTACTACCGGTATGTTGGGGTTTTGTATACAAAATTTACTACTGCGAGTAGTAAGTCGGGATGACAGTACGTTACCTTTGGACAATAAGTTAGCCAATGTGTAATATGACCCACAAGTCAGGATTGACAGTACTGAATCAGTAATTGTGTAGAAATAAACAATGTGATCGCTCTCAATATTGTTTTAATTAATAAAATATTTCTTGATTAAACTGGGATTCACTCACCAGTATTTCCCACTGACAAATGTTTTTAAAACGCGTTTCAGGTAACACAATGTGACAGCCAATTAGTAAAAAGCCAGCTGGAGAGCACTGAAGGCTTGAGAAAAATGTGGCTATAAAAGTTACCTAAAAGACGATGTTTTAAATTCAATAAAATAGGGTTTATCCCTATAAACGTATTGTAATACGAAACTTGGGTTTTGCCCATGTGATTATTAATATTAAATATGGTGGTTTTACTCTGATAAACATTTCCTAACTACGTTCCTGATGTAAATTCCACTGCCAAATTAACCAGCTGATACCACCGAAACTCTGAGTTCGCGTCCGTCCGTTCCCGGGACAGATAAGGGATCAGGGGTTGCGACAGGTCGGACATCGCGGCACACGGTGCCCCTTATAAATCTTTGAAAGTTGGCAGCTTTAGTCCCTTGATCTCCAAACTCTTATTTACTTTCATAAATGGCATAACTAGCCCCTCATAGTTAATATTTGACACACCTGAGAGTGTGACCGAACATCATTATGCTCCTGGTTCGTTAAAGGGTCACTTAGAGGTATAAATTAACATGTTGACACCTTTAGTCCTCCAATTAACAAACTTCCATATAATTTCACAAACAATTCCTCTCGTCCAACTAGTGGCTCATTTGAGAATATGGACACCGTAAAAAGGTCACTCAGAGACATAGTTCCAGCATGTTGACACTGTTAGTCCCTCCACATTCATAGTTTTCACATTTGGCAAAGATAGTCCCTCCTAGCCAACAGTAGGCACAATTAGGAATAGGGACACGTTTCAATACATTACTGGACACAATTTTACGAGGTGTTACAACACACACTTTTATCCTCAAAGCAAGTTCTTATTCTCACGTTGGTGGGTGGTTACAAGGAGAACCCCCCTTATTCTCCTCATTGTGACGAGCTTCACGGTGTGTTGATTGTTTTGTAGGATCGACGTAGTTGATCATCAAGTTCAAAAGAAGCTTAACCTCATTTGGATGAGACAAAAACCACAAGCTAATCTCCAGATTAACTTGGTGTTTCTTCATTGGCTCCCACCGATTTTTACAATCACTTTTTCATCTTCTTTTTGAGCTGTTACTCTTGATCAATGATTGATCAAGGTATTATGTTTCCACCTTTCGGCTCACACTCTCAAATGTGTATGACAACGGACAATGCACATGTCCAAAACTAGCCCATTGATGAGTACGCCGATGGAAAGTGCACTGGCGTTAGAGCCATACACGTAAGTGGTACTCGTAGCTCCCAAACTGTGACTCCAACAAATCAAGGTCTTGCTCCTTCAGCACCTGCATCATCAGCACTACCAGATGGAGAGACTCCTGCATCCTGGTTCGCGAAGAGTCAAGCGACACCGAACGCTATTTACGCACAATTGTGCGCGCAACAAGGGCCAGTTCAAGCGCAAACACAACAAACTTCGTTTGTGGCCTCAATGCCTAGATAGATGAACTATGAAACTCCACATCAAGAGCACGTTCAGGCAGCAATACAACAAATCGTCGTCCCCGCGAAGGCAAAGTGCTCACACTGCTCGCGACACGTATGACGAATCAGGGAGCTATCTTGACTCCCAGACTCATTCTCGTCAACGACTCTGACCAGTAGCCGGCTGGGGCCACGCAACATAAACGAGTGGGGTGCGAACACAAACGAAGCTGACCCGACGTACCAACATGAGGATACTTCGTCGTTTTCCTGTCGTTTACCGAGACATCATGAGTCTTACAAGCCAAAGACGCGTGCATTGTACAACAAATTGGCAGAGCATGATTTCAGCCTCATTTACAAGCCAGTAGCAGTAGAGCATTCAAAGTGCACCCGGAACGTTGCTCTCGCACCCTTGGAAAAGGCCAAACTTCCACAAGTAGTGGGTAAGTTTAACGGATTAATTGATCCAGATGATCATGTACAACTGTTCATAAGTGTTGGTGTGGTGGGAGGATGGACCATGCCTATGTGGTACCATCTCTTTGTGCAAACCCTGATAGGGGCGGCTCGCGCGTGTTTTGACAGCCTCCCCACAGGTAAGATAAAATCTTGGCTGGATTTTCAAGAAACATTTCTTGCTCATTTCAGCCAACAGAGGCGTTATAAGCGTGGCACTTCGTTTTTCTTCTCAACCTCGAACTGAGCCTTTTCATCAGCCAAATCAGCCTTGGCTTTTTCGAAATGTTTGGCATCAGCGGCCAACAGACTCTTGAAAGCTTCCCATTCAGCACGCTCGCGGTACATCGTGCGCCATTCCCTCATAATCTGATTGCCGGTGGATAATTAATTAGCTTACACAACCACATGTGATTGGTACAATTGGTCATGTTTGCGCTGTTTTTGATGAAGAACCACAACAAGAGGGAAGGTGCCCATGAACCACTCACGGCAAGTGGTGAAGTTAGAAAAGGTATCACCTTGTCTCAACTTCCATACGGAGGCGTGGATTTCGTGGCGCGACTGTAGTTGTAAGAACGATAATAATGGTCGCCCAAAGTATCTTCTGGCCGGATTGGTGAAGGTTCTTTGTGTCGAACGGTGAAAGTACTGACACCTTCACCTCCCACGCAAGTAACAGAGACATGTTGTGACTACGCCCCCTTACCCTTACCCTTATCAGTGGTAGCAACCTCTACATTGATTCCTTCAGTGGGCTTCTCAGACTCCTTTGCAGGTTTCTCACCCTCTTTTGCATACTCTTCAAAAAGTTTTTCAACCTCGGCAGTTACATGTTGTTCAACCTCAACAGGTTTTCCAATCTCCACGACTTTCTCTACACGCTCAAAAGTCCCTATTGACTTAACAGGCCCACTCCTTGGAGTGTCGCCTTCAACACGGGGGATCTCAACCCCTGTCTCAACAATTTTCTCACCAGTAACCTCAGGTGCACCTTCCACCTTGTTTGTAGCATCAGTAGAGGTAGGCGAAGGTGCCTTAAGCACATGTTTTAGAAGTATAATCCTGATATTTGGTTGTGCCGCCTTCGGTTCTGCATTAAAAAATAATGTTAGAAACACATTAGTAAAAATAAACGAAGATACAAAATGTGAGAACACGAAACACTTACCTAGAATAATTTGTGACATCCAAGATCCGAGATTCGTTTTATTCCCAATAAGGGGCTTGCGAAATGCCACCTTCATGTGAAGAGTGCCTGTCATCTTCTTGTGGTCAATTAAAGCTAAATCAACACATTGTTATTTGGGCCTAATACTATTTCCAGAGTCGTTTTGGTATAGGTTTCTAATAATTTGATTCAATGTTGTAGGCAGTCGCGTTGAGACTCTAATTTTAGTTCACAAACTTTGTCCTCTCATCTTTCAGTTCAATTTTCAAAATCATGGTTACGGTTCTAATGATTTACTAATGATGTGTACAAAATGAAACATATAAATTACATCAATAGAGACACAAAACCAACCCTTTCTTAGTACTAATGTTGGAAAAAACATGTTTCTTTCTTCCTTTAGAATTTACAGGACCAAATGAGCTTAAAAGAACAAAATGAGCAAATAGCAGCCAAAAACCAACATAAATACAAGAAGAAGGAATAACGTGACATGCCCGGCCCCTTGGCAGCATCTCCCAAGAAAAAAACAAGAAAACAGAAGCTGACCACGGGGTCGTGCCCAGCCAGGCATGGGCCATGGCCATACCTCACACAACAAGATAAAGACTGCAGAAGCTTCTACGCCCACCACGGGGCTGTGCCCAGCTCACCATGGGGCGTGGTCAACTCTAAGATTTGCAGAATCTTGATAGTACAGCAAAGAGTTGACCACGGGGCCGTGTCCAGAATCCACGGGGTCTTGTGGGGCCCTCTGCTGACAGCTGCAATTAATGAAGGAAGAGAAAAAGCTGGCCACAGATCGTGCCCACTGGACACGGGGCCGTGGCCGGGGTACTGTTCTGGCTTTAAATAGGGGAGCTTGGTTCACTTCAAAGGCATCCGTTGGCAAACCACTTATCTCTCACTTTACCACCATTCCACCACCACTACAACTCCAACACCCACCACCATCATCCATCTATCAACCTTAGAGTGTGTAGTAGTCTCTGGATCCAAGATTGATAGTAAGAGTTCTTGTCAATCAAAGGCCATGCTTGGCTAATCTTTTTGATCACTTGGTGAATCCAAGTCTTTAATGTATTACTTTCGATTTTTAATCTTTCGGCACTTTTTAAGTGGGTATGTATTAATGACTTTAATAATTAGTTTCTTATGTTGAAAGTGAATTTTCTTTACCATTTCTTCATGATATCATTGATTTGATCATTTGTGTCTTTACGGTCTATATAAAGCACGTTAACTACTTGGAAGGGGGTTAGAAGGGTGGTTTGGTAAAGTTCTTGTCTCATTCAGTGTATAGATCCTGCGAGGACTTGGTTCAAGCTTACTAGGACCTCCTTCAATCCCCCAAAGGTATTGGATGGCGGGGGTGCGAATAGCTTGAACCCCTCATATGCAGACTACTATTAAAACTTTAAACCGGCTTCTTGGGATTGTATCCTTGCTGACTCAAACCATTTAGCCGCGAGTAACGTCACCTTCAAAAGAGGGGCCTACCACTTTTCGCATTAATAACTTTATTATTTATCTTTCAATATTCTAACCCTTTGAGATTGTATCCCTGCTGACTCAACCCACTGGTTTGAGGGTAACGTCAGCCTCAAAAGAGGGGCATACTACTATAACTAAGATAATCTCTTAAAAAGTCCGAAAGTGCGAAAATCATCAAATGGTACATTAAAGAGGAGTTGGATTCAAGTGATTCTATCTTGTCTATTTGTTTTTCATTTTATTTATCTTTTAATTTTTAGATTTACTTTCATGTTTAAAAACTTTTATAAAAAAATTAGATTGATTAGACGTTGACAATAAACCGGTATTAAAAGCTCTTGTGTCCTTGGATGACCTCCGTATCTTACCAACACTATACTACGCTCGCGATGGGTGCACTTGCCCTAGTGTGTGTTTAGTGTTAGTGTTAGTACAATATCGTATTTTATAAATTTAAAACTTGACTAAGGCGTAAAAAACGAGCTTAAAATATTAATAAAATCATATCACGCTTAACGCACACCAACTAACAATCATTGCTTATTTTGTTAAGATTTTTGTCAAATATAACTGTTTGGAATTTAAGGTTTTCGTTTTTTTATTTATTTTTTATTCTTTGATGAAATAAGCTCTTCATCACATTGATATTGATAAAATCATGAAATAACTTTAACAAATCATTATCAGGTTTATGGAATTACAAAGATATGTGATGATATAAAAATAATATCTCTCTATTAAGGGTTAGATTGCGTTTCAAACTACCAAGGACACTCTCTATTAAGGGTTAGATTGTGTTTGAAATATCTTATTTTCTCACATGGTCAACTTTATGTCACATTATCAAGAGTAAAAAGCCAAGTTGGTGTGAAGTCACTTATTCTAGATAAAGACGGAAATGTTACAAATAAGACAACTAATATGATCTATAGGGAAGTTTTTAGTGAATTTTGAATTATTTGTTTTTTTTTCTTTCAATGTATTTGTTTTTTAAAGTATTTAAAATTTTAATGAATTCAAAGTATTTTTAATTGTGAATCCACGTATAACGCGGGAAATAACCTAGTTTATATATAGAAAACCATCACCTACCACCACTATCATCACCTATCACAACTACCTTTATCTTCCATTCTTAATAACTCAACATCCTTGAACTTCACCCTCTACATATATTGTCAGCCTAAGACCCAACATTCATATCATCTGATCTTTCCACAAATTCTTCTCAAAATTGGGGATTCTCATCTGAAAATTGGGTGGTGGTGATGATGGTGGTGGTGGTAGATGGTGATTTTCTAGAGAGAGGGAGAAGAGAGAAGTAAAAGTGTTGTTGTGTGGTCGGCAAGACATGTAACCATACGTTCACCTCTAACCCCACTTGTAACCATAACCACTAGCCAGCGTGAACCTCCACCGCAATAAAACCCCCTGTCACCATCACCTCTACCACATCACCTAAACCACCACCATCTGCTACCAATCGAAACCCTAACCTACGCGAAACAACCTCAGACAACCTCCATCCTCCACCTCAGAAGTAAACCCTAGATTTAGAAAAAAATGGAAATTACTAGGTTTTTGAGGTTTGTCATCAGCCCATTTGGAGACAGGCTTTCGGATTAAGGGATGATAGTTGGTGGTGCTTCATGAAGGTTGCAGGGATAAGTGTCCCAATCAAAGCTTGATTTTGGAAGTTCAAATATTGGTTCCTCATAGCAAGTGTATGAGGTGGATGGTTGGAAAAGGTCTCAATATTTTACCGAGTGAGAATTACCGCAAATGGTACAATATTCCTTCTCGTAATCATCCTCTTTGTAATAGTGAGTGTAATCTCCCGAGTATAGATCCATGAGAAAACACTCAGCAGATTACAGAGTCTCGGGACCAGAAAACAAAATTAAAAAGCTGAAACAGAAGCTCACCACGGCCCCGTACTGAGCAGACACGGCCCATGGTCAAATTCTATATCTGGACGTTTAAAAACTGTTAATGGTTACTTGCAGCACGGGGGCATTACAAAGTCTCAAAAATCTTAAACGCTTAATAAGAAATTCAGGCGAAAGGGGAGAGGCTATTTGTACTAAGGAAGTGATAATTGAAGAAGTAAAAATGGAAGAACAACTAAGTGAAAAACCAAAGCATGAACCAAACGACGAGAGAGGTAAGTTCGAAAACGATAATTTTCAAAAAGAATCAAATTTTTGAGAAATTAAAATTTTGACACCCTCTTTCGAAAACCATTGTTTGGTACCTACTCATACTAAGTTTTTAAAAGAGTTAAACACTAACACTAAAATTGACGAAATGGTTAGCATTAAATTAACAAACAATTAAACTACGCTAATAAAAGATGAGCAATTTGAAATTAACATCACACCGGTTCCATGTTTCTTTCAAAACACCTTTATTAGTAATAGTACAATTGATAAGGATCTTTGTGTTAATATAATGCCTAACTACATTTTCGAAAAATTAAATATTAGCGATTTTTCTCCACTTCAAATCCCAATTTTTCTTTCTAATCGGAAGGTAATAAACTCAACGGGAGTAGTTGAGGATGTGTTAGTACAAACAAACCAAACGGTGGTCCCAACCGACTTCATCATTCTTGATGATGCTCCACTTGTGTTGGGACAACCTTTTGTGAAAACTCATCAAGCATTGATCAATCGGAAGCAAAACAACCTACCAATTCAATTAGGGGCCGGAAAAAGGTATGCCAATCTTGACCAAGCCACAAAGTACCCATTCAGCAACGACCCCTTAATTGAAGATGAAGTTGACCAACCGATACGAAGGACGAAATCGACCAACTTGTCGAAGAGGAGGACGCCATTGAATAAGCCTTTTTAGTTCTCGACCAAAATAAAGAGCAAACGAATAAAGAGTCCCCTAGAGACCCACCACTTGAGCTTAAAGAACTCGCAAAAGGTTTGGAATATGCTTTTCTAGACAAGCATGGTAAGTTACCGGTAATTATTTCTTCAAAGTTAACTAGTATAGAAAAAGAAAAATTAATTACGCTTTTGAAAAAACATAAAAACGCGATTGCATGGAAGCTTTTAGATATAAAAGGAATAAATCCTTCCATGTGCACACACAAAATTTTGATGGAATATGACTATAAATCGGTAATACAACCACAGCGTAGAGTAAATCCAAATGTTCAAGAAGTGGTTAAAAATGAAGTCATCAAACTACTTGACGTCGGACTCATCTACCCAATTTCTAATAGCCCTTGGGTGAGTCCCGTTCAAGTAGTTCCCAAAAAAGGAGGTATGACGGTGGTCACTAATGAAAAAAATGAATTAATACCAACAAGGATCGTCACCGTATGGAGAGTTTGCATAGACTATCGTAGATTAAATGAGGCAACTAGGAAATACCACTTCCCTTTACCTTTTATTGATCAAATGTTAGAAAGATTATTCGGTCATGAATTTTACTGTTTTTTAGATGGTTTTTCAGCTTACTTTCAAATACCGATAGCTCCAGAAGACCAATAAAAAACAACATTTACATGACCCTATGGAACTTTTGCTTATCGACGCACGCCTTTTGGTCTATGTAATTCCCCCGCGACTTTCCAATGTTGCATGCTGGCCATTTTCCATGATATGATAGAAAAAACCATGGAAGTTTTCATGGATGACTTTTCTCTCTTTGGAGATTCATACGACCAATTTCTCGATAACCTTGAACGAATGATATCCCGATGTGAGGAAACTAACCTCGCCCTTAATTGGGAAAAATGTAATTTTATGGTAACGGAGGGAATAGTACTCGGTCACAATATCTCAAACGAAGGAATGGAGGTTGATCAGGCTAAAATAGACACCATCTCTCAATTACCACCTCCATCATCCGTTAGATCCATAAGAAGTTTCCTAGGGCATGCCGGATTTTATAGACAACTTATCAAAGACTTTTCGAAAATTTCAAGACCTTTAACAAAATTACTTGAAAAAGATGCACCATTTATCTTTGACGAGGATTGCAACCAAGCATTTTTAACACTAAAAGAAATGCTAGTCAAAGCACCAATCATGATAGAACCTGATTGGAAATTACTTTTCGGAATCATGTGCGATGCAAGTGACTTTGCGGTTGGAAATGTCTTGGGACAATGAAAAGATAAGCATTTTCACCCAATATACTATGCTAGTAAAACACTCAGTGATGCACAAGAAAATTACACCACAACCGAAAAAGAGTTACTAGCTATACTATTTTCTTTTGATAAATTTCGTTCTTATCTTGTTCTTTCTAAAACGATAGTTTATACAGACCATGCAGCCATTCGTTATCTCTTTAAAAAACAGGATGCCATGCCGCGTTTAATCAGATGGATGCTACTCCTCCAAGAATTTGACATGGAGATAAAAGACAAAAAAGGAGCTGAAAACACCACTGTTGATCATCTATCTTGCTTGGAAGATCCAGCTTTGGAGGCAACTAGGGACGAGCTCATCAATGAAAAGTTCCCAACGGAATCCTTAGAAATGGCGGAGTACCGAGAATAACCATGGTACGCCGACTACGCTAACTACTTTGCTAGTGGGATAGTTGTGAAAGGATGGTCACATCATCAAAGAAAAAAAAAATTGCCGATGTAAAGCGTTATTTTTTGGAAGATCCATATCTTTTCAAAATTTGTGCTGACCAACTTATCCGACAACGTGTACATGGTAACGAAGCAAGGAAGATTCTACACCATTGTCATGAAGGTCCGTACGGAGGACATCACGGAGCCACTAGTACAGCTCGAAAGGTATTTGATTCAGGATTCTATTGGCCGACCATTTATAAAGACTCACAAAGTCTTATCAAGACATGTGATGCATGCCAACGATCAGGTAATATTTCTTCCAAAAACGAAATGCCACATAATGGTATTCTTGTTTGTGAAATTTTTGATGTGTGGGGATTAGACTTTATGGGACCTTTCCCACCATCAAAAGGAAACAAATATATACTTGTGGTCGTGGATTACTTTTCAAAATGGGCCGAAGCCGAAGCGCTTCCAACAAATGATGGAAGAGTTGTGGTAAGATTCTTGAAACGACTATTTTCTCATTTCGGTACTCAAAAAGTATTAATAAGTGATAGAGGTACCCATTTTTGTAATCATCAACTTGACATTTTTTTGACAGGATATGGGGTCTATCATCGAATCTCAACCGCATATCATCCTTAAACAAACGGACAAGCCGAAGTGACTAATCGAGGTTTAAAACAAATACTTGAGAAAACCATAGGATTAAATAGAAAAGAATGGGCTGATAAATTAGATAACGCTTTATGGGCCTTTCGAACCGCTTTTAAAACTACAATAGGTACCACCCCATATAAGCTTGTCTATGGAAAAAGTTGTCATTTTCCAGTAGAGATAGCACATAGGGCTTACTGGGCATTAAAAAACGTAAACTTAGACCATGAAACCGCAGGAAAAAATTGATTTTATCAATTAAACGAACTAGACGAATAAAGAAATCAAGCATACTCTAACTCCAAAATTTATAAGGAACGTACGAAGAACTTACATGACAAACATATTAAGCCTAATGAGTTTCGAGAAGGAGATCAAGTGCTATTGTTTAATTCACGACTTCGATTATTTCCCGAAATACTAAAGTCTAGGTGGTCGGGACCTTTTTCCGTCACCCATATCTTTCCACATGGTGCAATCGATTAAATCTCAAAATGGCGTTCCATTCAAAGTCAACGGACAACGGCTTATACTCTACCAAGGATTCATTGAGGATGGTGAGTAAGAGATTTCGCTACAAGCAAGCGAGGTATGATTAAACAAAGGTGTGTGTATATATGTAAATTAACATCATGTCTTGTAGGTATTGAACATCGGGAAAGCTTCAAAAATAGGTAAGGCAACTAAATCTCTTTCAGGAAAATAGGTTACTCACATGTGCACTATAAAAAAAAGCCGCCCACGGGGTCGTGGTCGGTGTGCAGACGGGTATAAACCCCTTTTTCTTCTTCTTCTTCTTCTTCTCATTTCTTCATTTCACCACAACCCGTTTCCCTGAAAAAGCTATGGCTCCTCTGCAACTCTCTGTCATTTTTCACGTTTTCCTTCCATTCAACATGTGCAAGGTATGATTCTAACATCTTCTTTAGTTAGTTTAACAATTCGCATGCAGAATAACACCAAAACTTTGGGGAAAATCTAGGGTTCTTAAACTAGAACCAAACCAAATCCTAATTTTTTACTAGATCTAGTAATAGTAGTTTACATTCATGTTATAGGAAGTAAGTCAACCATTATTCTTCATAGAATCACCCAATTTCAAGTATAAACCATGAACCCTTGTTTTTTAACCGAAAAAGTTAAAATTGATAAGGTTAACGGTTTGTTTTTGGAAAAACAGCACTTGGGGTTTCATTTTCGGGGGAAACCACCCCTACTCAAGCAAAAATTTTCAACTTTTGAAACTGGGTCAAAATTTGAACATTTGCAGTAACAGTGGCCTGACCATGGGGCGTGGCCAGGGTTGATGACTTAACACGGTGCATGGCCAGTGACCACGGGGCCGTGTCCAGCTTCCTGTTTTCAATTTTTCCTGAAATTTAATCATAAAGCACTGATTGGTTTGTGGTTCTATTTTACAGCAATGGCCAGCAAGTTTCTGAAGTTCAAATCATCGGAGTGGGAGTACCAAACCCGATACGACATCCTCCAAACAAGGCTTGAAGAGGCACCAAAACAAACATGCTATGACACTCTTCAAACTGTGGGACAACAAGGCCAATATGATACGCTAGTCACAGGACCACTTCGAGCAGCTCTTGACACCAAGCTCAATTCCGTCTACGAGTATAACATAGAATTCTATAGCACCTTCAAGTTCAAGGCCAAGGCAGACCCGTTTGACTTAGATGGGGTTGAGTTCAGATGCGCTGGGGAGCTATTTTCCATCTCCATTGCCCAATTCGGTGTGAATGTGGACCTATACACTGAGGAAGATTCGGTTGAAGAAGAATTCACGGGTGGCCTCCGTGAATTTCCGACTAACATGTGCCAAACTGCATGGGCTCAACTTGTTGATGGGCCATACGATCTAAGCATCACCAAAAGCTCCCAGTTGCGGGATCCCCTTCACCGCTACATCCACCGGGTCCTAAGCAACTCCCTCTGTCAACGGCGTGACAGTTCGGGTGTGGTAAACCTCCGTGATCTCACTTTCCTCTATTGCATCCACAACCGCCAACCTCATGATGTCACATACTTACTCCTCAAGAACATTATAATAACCCTCCTAAAAATATATTTGGACACACTAAATATACCCCGTACAATAAAACCGAACCCGTTATACCTCTATATTTGTAAAAATCAACAAAAACAAGATTTGGCAGTCTCTCGCGGGCCGCGACGGAGACCTATTGGTCTGTTGCAGGGAGCGACAGCCTAATCATTATCAGGACATATGGCGTGCCACGTGGCACGTGACTCGGCAGGCCTACCCCTTGACTCAGCAAAGTTATAAATGACACGTAGTCGCTCACGGGCCGCGAAGTCTTAAGCCTTAGCTTTCGCGGGGCGCGACAAACCCCCGAATCAGCCTACATAAGGGGAGGGTCGAGCTCATTTGATCGCCATTCATTTTCTAAATTCTCTCTCAACTTCTCTAGTAGTAGAAACTCTGCTCAGGCATAATAACCACTATTTAGCGAAGCTCTGCCTCGTTGTAAGTACTATAACCCTGCTATTATGCATGTCGGCTCTGCCCGACTCAGTCGTTGGAATTCTGTCTTGAGTTGTACAGTTAAATTGAATTGGGTTATTTTACTAACACGTGTGCATTATTTGATTTAATAGATAATAACCAGGAAATTCTCAGGAAGCCTTAGTAGTATCTAAACTTGCAATGTGAGTACATTCTCTTTTTATAAATCTTTTTGTGAGTCAAAATGTTTACCAAAACCTCAAATGTTTTAATATACACTTAACAGTAATTGAGTATTTGTAAGTCTACAATTGATGCCGGTATGTTGGGGTTTTGTATACAAAATTTGTGAGACTTTACCTTTGGACAAAGAGTTAGCCAATGAGTAATATGACCCACAAGTCGGGTTAACAGTACTGATTGAGTAATTGTTTAGATCAAGCAAATGTAATTGCGGGTTGTCCTCAATTTTGTTTAAATGTTAAAACTAAACTGGGATGCACTCACCAGTATTTCTTGCGTAATATGAAAGCCCAATAGAAGCCAGCCAGAGAGCACTAAAGGCTTGGAATAGTGGCTATAAAAGTTACCTAAATAAACAGGACATTTTGTTTTCAATAAATAGGGTTTATCCCTAATGATGTATTGTCAAATGAACTTGGATTTATTCCAGTATAATTATTAATTACAAAATGAGGTGTTTCCTCTGATAAAAATATTTCCTAACTACGGTCCTTGTGTATTCCGCTGCTAAATTAATAAACACCGATACCACCCGCTCTAAGTAGCTCGCGGCCGCCCGCTCCCGGGTGGGGGTCGGGGTTGCGACAGAAGGTGGTATCAGAGCTACAGCCACTGATTTAAGCCAAAGAAATGTTCTGGTGACACTGAAATTTCAAATTATGTGTTATGAAATAATTTATGTGATTATTTGTTATGTGTTATTTGACTATTTGTTAGTTTACAGTATGAGTGATCAAGGAACATCGGACGCTTAACGTCATTTAGATAGTTCATAGAAAAATGAGGGAACATCATCCCAGCCTGATCCCTCAGGATATTCCGCCGATACCGAAAAAGGAATATTTATTTTTAAGGCCCAATCAGAGGAACCTTTTACTACTAAGAAAAGAGGTTGGTTTAGTAGAGGGGCTCATGAAAGGAGAAAAAGAATGAAAAAGTTACAGCAACAGAGAGCAATAGTCAGGGCCAATAGGGAGGCAAACGCACAAATTCAGGAAGTAACCGGTAGACCACCCTGGGAAGAAGAATTAGATAGACAGTTGGCCAATTTTCACCTGTTAGCCACTACAGCCGTAGACAATGATCAAAACCAAATAACCGAACCTCTAGACCAACCAATGCTAGAATCCTACTCTGAGAACCAAGTCCCGATACCTGCATTTAACCCAAATGAATTACCTAGAATCCCAACCCCACATCCCCTAGGATATGACCCATGGTTTGATAACACTAGGTCATATTCGGCCATATACCCTCCTGAAGAAGAATTAAAACCTTTAGAACCTGATCCGTGGAAGGAAATCAATAGGACATTTTTCGAAATGAATAGCGGAGACCTTTACGAGGAACCCGTACCTCCACCTAAGCCATTAGACCCACCAATGAGTCGAGAACAGGTGCAGGAACTCCATCAGTATGGAAAAGATTTAGTGAATGAGGGAAATAGAATCAGACAGATAGGAGAACGACTAGTTTGGAAATATGATTGGAGGGAAATGCAATACTGGATGAATGACACCTAGCCCATAACTAGATATATGTGTAATTTTGTACTATAAAAAAATTATATATAAGTAGGGATGCATAGTATTTTTCATTTCCAGTTGTAATTTGTAATAGATGCATATATGTATGAAAAAGAGTAAAAGTCGCAATGATCGACGATTTTGACCAACTTGTTCATGTGATTGTGTATAAATAATTGTATTCTATTATGTGAAAATTAATATCTGGTAAATGTTTACAATTCAGATGGACAACGAAGTAAATCAAGAAAACCAGAATAATGAAAATAACGGAAACCAAATAGATAACAGTGCCATTCAACACATAGTGGCACAAGGAATTATAGATGTCATGCCTTATATTATCAAGACTGTTAGAGAAGCAGATAAATCTGCAAATGGCAGTAAACGTCAACACACTGAACCTAGTCATAGTGTGAATAATGACAATGGGCCTATTATCCATGCTCCAATTCCTAAAAGAAGAAGAACCGCTTCATACGGTTGTTCTTTTAAAGAGTTCTTGGCCTGCAAACCAATAGAATTCTCAGGCAATGAAGGAGCCATTGCAACCTTACTTTGGATAGAAAAGACAGAAGCACTCATAAAAATAAGTAAATGCGCAGTCGAAGATAAGATTATGTTTGCTTCGACTCTTTTCAAAAACGCAGCCTTGGAATGGTGGAATACTATTCTCCAGTCTAGGGGAAGCGACAGAGTTTATAATATGGAATGGATCAACTTTAAGGAAATAGATGAAAGAAAATTTTGTCCTCCTAATGAGAAGGAACAAATAGCCAATAAGTTCCTAAATCTCAGAATGACTGGAATAGACTGCAAAGGATACACTGCCATAATCTTCGAATATTCTAGGATAGTACCATCCTTAGCCTCACCCGAACCAGTATTGATCTCCTGTTATATTTGGGATTAATTAGTGAGATTAGACATGTAGTCAAGGTAGCTAGACCGCAAACCATAGAAGAAGTAGTATAATTAGCCAATACCTTGACTGACGAACTGGTGCGTACACAAGAAGAAAACCAAAGGAAGAACCTAGCTCAAAAGCTTACACAGGAATTCCGTTCTAGTAATTCCTACCGTGGAAAGGGAACAGGTTCTTCTGTACCCTATTGTAAGAATTGCAAAAGAAAGCATTCTGGAAGATGCCCTATATATTGCAACTTTTGCAAAATCTCTGGACACAAGGAAGAAGACTGTAGGAAGAAACCCGGTAATGGTATATGCTTCAATTGTGGAGAAAAAGGACACATTAGACCAAACTGTCCGAAACTAGCTCTAGCCATGCCCAACAAGACTAAGACGGCAGAAGCACCTAAGAAGAATGCCGAGCCTTTGTTCTGACAGCTGAGGAAGCCAAGATGATTTCGGATGTGATCGTCGGTACATTTTAGTTAATGACATATTTGCCAAGGTATTGTTTGACTCTGGTGCAAACCAAAGCTTTATCAATACTTCTTTCTACCAATTTCTTGACCAACCCTTAGTCAAACTTCAACAAGACTGTCTGGTAGAAACGGCCAATGGAGAATCTGTTAAGATAAGTGAAATCTTGCAGGAAGAATAGAAATCCTAAACCATCATTTTCTTGCTAACCTTTATCCAATGAATCTGGCTGGTTTCGATGTTGTATTAGGAGTGGATTGGTTGGTAGCCAATCATGCCAGTATTTTATCTGATCAAAAGTCAGTACAAGTAAGTACACCAAGTGGTGAAAAGATCACAATTAAAGGAGATAAGCCATCTAGATCGACGAAATTCATCTCTGTGATGAAAATTGCAAGCTATGAAAGGAAAGGAGGAATAATATATATGATTTATGTAATCATTAATACTAAAGGAAAAGAATTAAAAGATATTCCTGTAATATCTAAATTCGCAGACGTTTTTCCAGAAGAGTTACCTGGATTACCGCCTGATAGAGAGATTGAATTTAGAATTCACCTAATACCAGGGACGGCGCCAATTGCCAAAGCACCATATCGATTAGCACCAACGAAAATGCAGGAACTGAAGAAGCAATTGGACGAACTTCTTGACAAAGGCTTTATACAACCAAGCTCATCCCCTTGGGGAGCACCAGTGTTGTTCGTTAAGAAAAAAGATGGATCGATGCGCATGTGCATTAACTATCGAGAATTAAACAAAGTCATGATTAAGAAACGGTACCCACTACCGAGAATCGATGATCTGTTCGATCAACTTCAAGGATCTCGATTCTTTTCTAAGATTGATTTACGCTCTGGATATCATCAACTAAAAGTACAGGAAGAGGATATTCCTTAAACTGCTTTCAGAACGAGATACGGTCATTATGAATTTACTGTCATGCCATTTGGTTTAACCAATGCCCCAGCCGCATTTATGGACATGATGAACATGATATGTAAACCATACCTGGATAAATTCATAATTGTCTTTATAGATGATATCTTAATTTACTCTAAGAGTAAAGAGGACCGTGCAACCCATCTGCATACGCTCCTCACATTTGTTGAGAAAAGAGAGGCTTTATGCTAAATTCTCAAAATGTGAATTTTGGTTACAAGAAGTGCAATTCCTTGGACATCTGGTTAATCATGAAGGAATTCATGTGGATCCCACAAAAATCGAGGCGATTACTAAATGGAAAATCCATGAATCACCAACAGAAGTACAAAGTTTTCTTGGACTGGCAGGATATTATAGTCGGTTTATCCGCGATTTCTCTAGAATAGCCATTCCATTAACTAAACTGACCTGCAAATCAGTTAAGTTTGAATGGGGACCAAAACAAGAAGAAGCTTTTAAGATTCTTAAGCAAAGGTTAACCAACGCACCCATACTTGCATTACCAGAAGGAACAGAAGACTTTATAGTCTATTGTGATGCATCTAAGTTAGGATATGGATGTGTGTTAATGCAACGTTAAAAGGTTATAGCCTATGCCTCTTGACATCTTAAGAAACATGAAGAGAATTACACCACCCATGATCTAGAACTAGGTGCCATAGTTTTTGCCCTTAAGATTTGGAGACACTATTTATATGGAAATAAATTTGTTGTCTTCACCGATCATAAGAGTTTAAGGTATATTTTTGGGCAAACGGAATTAAATATGAGACAGAGACGCTGGATGGAAGTTCTTAGTGATTATGATTGTGATATCCAGTATCACGCTGGAAAAGCCAATGTAGTAGCTAATGCTTTAAGTCGAAAGTATCATGAAAAACCAAAGCGAGTACGTTCTCTCAGATTAAATCTACAAGTATATTTAAACAAACAAATTATAGGAGTACAAGAGTCAGTAATCAAGAACGATGCTGAAAAAATGAAAGGAATGATTAAGGAATTAGGACAAGGAACAGATGGAATTTGGAAGTTCCATAAGAAAAGGATATGGATACCTAAACAAGGAAATCTATGTCATAAGATCCTAGAAGAAGCTCATAAATCTAAGTATACGATACATCATTGAAGTGATAAGATGTATCAAGATCTAAGAAAGAATTTCTGGTGGATAGGAATGAAAAAGGATATAGCTAATTATGTTGCTAAATGTCTAACTTGTTCTCAAGTTAAAGCTGAGCATCAGAAACCATCAGGATTATTGCAACAGTTAGAAATGCCCATATGGAAATGGGAATTGATAAAGATGGACTTTGTTACTAAATTACCGAAGACAAGAAAAGGAAATGATACAATCTGGGTGATTGTAGACAGATTAACTAAATCTGCTCATTTCTTACCCATGAAAGAAACTTTCAGTATGGAACAGTTAGCCAAGCTATATGTAAATGAAGTAGTTTCATTACATGAAATTCCTTTGTCTATCGTATTCGATAGAGATAGCCGTTTTACTTCTCACTTTTGGATAAGTTTCCAAAAGGCAATGGGAAATAAGTTGAATCTAAGCACAGCCTACCATCCACAGACGGACGGAGAAAGCGAAAGGACAATCCAGACTATGGAAGATATGCTTAGAGCTTGTGTAATTGATTTCGTAGGAAATTGGGACGATCATTTACCATTAATAGAATTTTCCTACAATAACAGATATCATACTAGCATTAATGCTGCACCATTTGAAGCACTTTATGGACGAAAGTGCAGAACTCCGGTCTACTGGGCAAAGATTGGAGAAAAACAACTACCTGGACCAGAAATAGTGCAGGAAACGACCGATAAGATAATTCAAGTCAAGGAAAGACTAAAAACAACATGGGATCGTCAAAAGAGTTATGCTGATAACAGACGAAAACCTTTGGAATTTCAAGTAGGTGATAAAGTATTGTTAAAATTTTCTCCATGGAAAGTAGTAGTAAGATTCATCAAAAGAGGAAAGCTAAGCCCTAGGTATGATGGACCTTTTGAGATTATTAGAAGAATAGGACCTGTAGCTTATCAGCTACAACTGCCAGAGGAAATGGCAGGAATACATGATGTATTTCATGTATGTAATCTCAAAAAGTGTTTAGCAGACGAATCTTTAGTAATACCTCTTAAGGACATAGAGGTAAATGAGAAACTCAAGTTTATCGAGAAACCCGTACAAATCGAAGATAGAAAGATCAAGAATCTCAAACACAAGAGATTAGTTCTGGTCAAAGTGAAATGGGATTCCAAAAGAGGACCAGAATACACGTGGGAACTCGAATCAGAAATGCAAAGGAAATACCCACACCTATTCTAGTAGATCTCGAGGACGAGATCCAAAACAAGGTGGGGAGGATATAACAACCCTCCTAAAAATATTTTTAGACACCCTAAATGTCCCTAAATATACCACATACATAAAAACCAGACCTGTTATACCTCTATACTTGTAAAAAATCAACAAAAACAAGATTTGGCAGACTCCCGCGGGCCGCGACGGAGACCTATTGGTCTGTCGCGGGGCGCGACAGCCTGATCTTTATCCGGACACGTGGCGTGCCACGTGGCACGTGACTCAGCAGGCCTACCCCTTGACTCAGCAAAGCTATAAACGACACGTAGTCGCTCGCGGGCCGCGAAGGCTTAAGCCTTGGCTTTCGCGGGGTGCGACAAACCTTTAAATCAGCTTATATAAGGGGAGGGTCGAGCTCATTTGATCGTCGTTCATTTTCTGAATTCTCTCTCAACTTCTCTAGTAGTAGAAACTCTGCTCAGGCATAATAACCACTATTTAGCGAAGCTCTGCCTCGTTGTAAGTACTATAACCCTGCTATTATCATACACGATCGATTTAGGATTCCGTAATTCATGTCGGCTCTGCCCGACTCAGTCATTAGAATTCTGTGTCCTGTGTACACCCGATTGATTTAGAATTTCCATAATGCATGTCGGCTCTGCCCGGCTCAGTCATTGGAATTCTGTCTCGAGTTGTATGGTTAAATTAAGTTGGGTTATTTTACTAACACGTGTGCATTATTTGATTTAATAGATAATAACCTGGAAATTCTAAGGAACCCTTAGTAGTATCTAAACTTGCAATGTAAGTACATTATCTTTTTATAAGTCTTTTTGTGAGTCAAAATGTTTACCAAAACCTCAAATGTTTTAATATACACTTAACGGTAAATGAGTATTTGTAAGTCCACAATTGCTGCCGGTATGGTGTTGTTTTGTATACAAAATTTGTGAGACTTTACCTTTGGACAAAGAGTTAGCCAATGAGTAATATGACCCACAAGTCGGGTTAACAGTACTGATTGAGTAATTGTTTAGATCAAGCAAATGTAATTGTGGGTTGCCCTCAATTCTGTTTAAATGTTAAAACTAAACTGGGATGCACTCACCAGTATTTCTTGCTGACAAAATGTTTTTAAAATGCGTTTCAGGTAACGTAATATGAAAGCCCAATAAAAGCCAGCTGGAGAGCACTAAAGGCTTGGAATAGTGGCTATAAAAGTTACCTAAATAAACAAGACATTTTATTTTCAAAAAAATAGGGTTTATCCCCAATGATGTATTGTCAAATGAACTTGGATTTATTCCAGTATAATTATTAATTACAAAATGAGGTTCTACTCTGATAAAAATATTCCCTAACTACAGTCCCGATGTATTTCACTGCCAAATTAATAAACACTAATACCATCGGCTCTGAGTAGCTCGCGGCCGCCCGCTCCTGGATAGGGGTCGGGGGTGGCGACAAATATGCACCTCAACCAATTGGCCTCTCCTCCAACACCGTTCTTTTCGGGGGATGGATCTACCGTCTATTCAAAAACTATGTCCATCGCGTCCCAAAATCATTCCATCGGGGTGCGAGGTCCGGGAAAGTAGATCTAGCCCAATGACGTGCCATGGGACTCGTCCAAGATATGGATAACGGGACCGTCCACTTCCGAAACACCTGAGGAAACACATGGGGTCCGGAAGAAGTCCTAGCCCTCCAAGACGACCCAAACCGTCCTCCCCCGCAACACCAAAGCTACCACCCGGGCTCCTCCTCTAAAGGAGGTGGGTTTCTGAACTTTCAAAGTTTAACTGATCTTTTGCAGGAAAACCTTCTTTGTACCCGGAATACATACAACATGGCTAGAAATGCCAACACTCGGATTGGAGCGGTGGAACGTTCCGCCGCTACTATGCAAGAGGATATCACATACATCCGGGGGAACATGGTGTATCGCGATGAGGAGGGCGATGAGGATGAGGACATGGATTGAGCGGAGGCAATGGAGGTGGTGTGATAGGCGAAGGATGTTGTTTTCAGGTTAACCCTCTTTACTCTTTGAACAATTTGTTGGCCTGCGTGCCATTGTTGAACAAATTACTTTCTAGACATTTTTATTTTCTACATTTACTTTAATTTTAAGTTTGTGATGACGATGGATTTGAAACGCTCGTAAGTGAGGGTGTGGGTATTATATTATGCTTTGTGTGGTGTATAGCAAAAAACAGGTACACAGGAGGCTTGAATGCACTAAGCATTAGTGTCACCTAAGCCCAGAAATCATAAACGAAAGCCAAAAACCTGAAATTCAACAATTGCAGACTGCCACCATGGGGCCATAGTCATTGACCACGCCCCCGCGGCCAACCCCTGACCTTGCTGTTTTGTCTGCAACCTACCCACCATGGGTCATGGCCACCAGGCATGCCCCATGGCCAGCCTTCTGTAAGTTTCATTACTGGCACTCTGATCACGTGGCCGTGCCCAGCCAACACGTGCCCGTGGCCAGGTGCCCAGTAACAGAAAATCCTGTTTTTAAAACGGTTCTACACATTCGAATCAACCTAAAAACTTATTTTTGGACACATTGAGGACAATGTGTAATTTAAGTATGGGGGGAGCTAAAACCTTGAATTTTGCAAGTCCTAATAACAAGCCTTAAACAAAACGCGTATTGGAACTGCTAATCACCCCAAATCTTTTTAAAATTTTTCATTTTTTACTTGCCTTGGTTTAATTTGGGAATAACAAGTTCTAAAAAGGTTATGGTTTTACAAATTTACAACTGACAGCGTCGTGATAAAAACAACCAAACAAGAAAATTATAAAAAGAAATGACAGATCTTTTTAAAATTTGAGTATATATACTTGTTCACACTATAACCCCATTCCCACAATAAGTGAGTTTTGAGTCTTTATTGAGCATACATGCATACATCTTTAAACTAAATGCTCATTTTCTTTTCTTGTGTGAATAGCCGCTTGGTTCTTACGATTCTAGAACTTGCCAAGATGATACATTCCCGGTCCTTACCAACTTGAACCCAAGTAAGTAAATGATGGAGGCATTAGGACTAACTTTCTTTCAAAACCATTGTTTTCCTTCTTTTTACTTCATTACCTAAAATCCCCCTAGTTAATCCCTTTGAGCCTAAACCTTTTCGTTTCAAAAACCCGAAAAACAAACACCCATTACCCACCAAAAACCTTTTTCCTTTCAAACCCATTTGTTTTAGTAAAAAGTTCGGTTATCTTGTGACCCGAATATATATATATATATATATATATATATATATATATATATATATATATATTCAAAAATCTTGTTTGAATATGCTTAGTTTGAATAAATGTCACAAAAACAAAAAGGTTTACGACAACCGACGCTTTTTACGCTTTTTGCCATTTCGCTAACTACTAACCCAAAAACCACCTACCCTCAGCCCAAGCCTAACCCTTTCCAAAGTCCTCTTGATATTTACAAAGGTTTATAATAAAAAAAAGGAGGAGGTTTGATCGCTTGGCAAGCATATGGTAGAAGTAAGTCCCATGCCGGAATCAAGTGTTTCACAAAAATACACCTTCGGCCGAGTGTTAAGTGATCTCCCGTGAGGTATGTGAACTTGTATAGAAATAGAATTTTAAAGAGGCATGTTATGCCTAAATAAATAATTTTTCTTAACAAGTTGTTCTAAATAAATCATGACGAATAGAATTGTAAATAAAATAAAAACAAAATTAAACAAAGATCTTGGATTGCCGACACTCAAGATAAGCCACAAAACTTCTTCTCTACCTATTCCATTTGGGTGTGTAAGCCACATTTAAAGAGTTTTGCTTGAGGACAACCAAAGATTCAAGTGTGGGGGTATTTGATGTGTACAAAATGTAACATATAAATTACATCAATAGAGGCTTAAAATCAACCCTTTTTAATACTAATGTTGGAAAAAGTGCGTTTCTTTCTTCCTTTTGAATTTACAGGACCAAATGAGCTTAAAAGAACAAAAGGAACAAATAAGCAGCCAAAAACCAACATAAATACAAGAAGAAGGAATAACGTGACATACCCGACCCCTCGGCAGCATCTCCCAAGATAAAAACAAGAAAACAGAAGCTGAGCACGGGGCCGTGCCTAGCCAGGCATGGGCCATGGTCAAACCTCACACAACAAGACAAAGACTGCAGAAGCTTCTACACCCACCACGGGGCCATGCCCAGCTCACCATGGGGCGTAGTCAACTCTAAGATTTGCATAATCTTGATAGTACAGCAAAGAGTTGACCACGGGGCCGTATCCAGAAGCCACGGAGTCATATGGGGCCCTCTGCTGGCAGCTGCAATTAATGAAGGAAGAGAAAAGCTGGCCACGGGTTGTACCCATTGGACACGAGGCCGTAGTCGGGGTACTGTTCTGGCTATAAATAGGGGAGCTTGGTTCACTTCAAAGGCATCCCTTGGCAAACCACTTCTCTCTCACTTTGCCACCATTCCACCACCACTACAACACCAACACCCACCACCACCACCACCACCATCATCCATCTATCATCTTTAGAGTGTGTAGTAGTCTCGAGATCCAAGATTGATAGTAAGAGTTATTGTCAATCAAAGGCCATGCTTGGCTAATCTCTTACATCACTTGGTGAAGACAAGTCTTTAATGTATTACTTTTGATTTTTAATCTTTCGGGACTTTTTAATTGGGTATGTACTAATGACTTTAATAATTAGTTTCTTATGTTGAAAGTGAATTTTCTTTACCATTTCTTCATGGTGTCATTGATTTGCTCATTAAAGCACGTTAACTACTTAGAAGGGGGTTAGAAGGGTGGTTTGGTAAAGTTCTTATCTCGTTCAGTGTATAGATCCTGCGAGAACTTGGTTCAAGCTTACTAGGACCTCCTTCAATGCCCCAAAGGTATTGGATGGCGGGGGTGCAAATAGCTTGAACCCCTCATATGTAGACTACTATTAAAACTTTAAACCGGCTTCTTGGGATTGTATCCTTGCTGACTCAAACCACTTAGCCGAGGGTAACGTCACCTTTAAAAGAGGGGATTACCACTTTTCGCATTAATAACTTATTTAATTATCTTTCAATATTACGACCCTTTGGGATTGTATCCCTGCTGACTCAAATCACTAAGTTGAGGGTAAAGTCACCTTCAAAAGAGGGGCCTACTACTATAACTAAGATAATCTCTTAAAAAGTCCGAAAATGCGAAAATCATCAAAGAGTACATTAAAGTGTAACACCCTTGCTATTAGTTAACGATTTTCGTATAATTTAAGTCCATAATCATGTAATTACAGTTACAATTACAATGAAAAATGCAGGTTTATTAAAAACTTTTACAATTTAAAGTAATACAACATAATGTGATTTAATTCATCGTTTTAGAATAACGACGAAACAACTTGCGGAAGCTTCATTTTTCGTGTGTTCGGTCCTTTGGCATCGCTTGATCTCCATCCGGGTACACTTGATATCACCTATGATCAAAACCAACGTAAAAGTTAGTTTTGATAACCTAAATATAAGTTTAAACAAGTTCTACGCATCAAATAATCAACACAATATTTATTTCCAACTTTGATTTCTCTCGCGTGTCGCGCGAGACTCGTCTCAACGTGTCGCGTGTCGCGACGTCTGTCACGTGTCGCGCCTGAAACAACGTTATCCACCGCGTGGCACGGGGGAAACCCTTTTCCAGTGATTCCAGGTCTGGGAGCTGCATATCTGCCCAGCTATGGTTTTAGTCGAAAAAACGAACTTTAAAAAGGGCATAACTTTCATTCTACTTACCCGTTTTGCATGATTCTTTTTCCTACGCGTTCGTAATTTAATTACGGACCCGTTTATCTTCTTTGTTCGCATCAAATTCATATTTATAAGCGTAAGGCTTATAAATCGCTTTTTATGATTATTCGACCCGCTTATGTTAAAATCACAAACTTGTTTCTAGTTAACCGTAATTCATACGCCCAAGTATTCGACTCAAGATCTTTATCCCGGGTTCATAACTTTTGAGAATTTCGCAGCCAATACCCCAGTTATGCGCGAAACTCGTTTTGACCCGTTTAGAGAATTTGAACTTTTAAGTTTAAATTTCACTCATTCATTTCACCCATCCTTTTCCCACATTTGTATTATCTACTTACATTCCACCACAACTATTCTTGTGGTGGACTTAGAATATTTGGACAATGTCTCGGATTCTACACTTCGGTTGGTTGTTTTACGGAAAAGACCCGTTTCTAGGCATTTTACCCAAAAGGCCTATGTTTAAAACCTTTATACTTATTAAAAGCTCACCTAATTATAAAACATATTCCTAAACGACCTCTAAGGGTCGTCGTCCAATTTACCCTTCAAGGGCGTTTTGGTCAACTTTAGTCCCTCCTTTTACGACGAAGGACTTTAACTAATTATTTTAACCAAATATTGCACTTTTAACTATAAGTCTATATATGCGTACCTGGCCCGGGTCAACAAAGAGACCCGATTTATACCTCGCTTTAATCATCACACAATCTATGGCGACGCAATTATCCGATTTGCTAATCGCTCCTGTCAATATAAGACTTGACAACCATATTAGTCGCTATTGTCAAATGGCGTTGTCACCACCATTCGACCTGTTTGGTATATATGCCCAATATTACCCCTTTTTACCATTCATTATGGTTTTCATCACTTTTGCTTATTCTGACCCATTTCAATTTACGTCGGAACATCACATTTCAAATATTAGCTTATCATTTTCATAACCTTTATAATCATTACGCATTCTAAAATAAAAGGGTGTAAGATTCACTTACCTTGCATCCATGCCACGCTTTTCTTTCCATACTCGCTCCGTTTGACCCGTTTCATCCACAAGCTTCCACCTAGCTTGTTAAGCGCCAAACTATTATCCAATGTTCACAAGGTGGTTAGATTAACCATAATTTAATATGAACTTCCACCTTACACATTTCTATGCATTCATCGGAACACTTAATATAATCAGGTTTTACGCACAACCAAATAGACCGCGATTTCATTTAGCCATTTCATATCACTGAAAATGGACTGTTTTTGGTGACTTGTTTAACCTGTTTACAAGTCTTCAAAAATTATGATTTTTTATGTGGCGTACCACTCGGAGGGTTAGGCCTTGTGTTAAAATTTCGAGATCTAACTCTTTACCAAAAATTCGTAAAAATTCATTTACTAAGCTGCAATCAGATTCGTCACTTCTGACTCCAGCTTACGGAAAAATTCATTTAAAATTCCTCGTTTGTCCGATTGACGAAATTCCAATTAGAGAGTTTTGTAATCACTTAAAAATATCTACAGTAAAAATTTGAGATCATAAATAAATTCCTAAATTGAGTTATGACATTCGTAATGGGCTGCAAATACTGCCAGAAAACGCAGCTTAAACCTTCGATACGGAAAAATTCATAAAACACTCAATTTTCGTCGAAAAAATGCGATTCTAGTGGGGTTTTAAAGATATTTCCTGGAATTACATTTTACACTCAAGAAACACATGTTTTTGTGATGTTTTATCCATGTTACAGCCAATACAAGTCGGCTGTAAATTCTGATCAGGAGCTATTTGAATTCAGCTTTCGATTAAAGCATGTTCTTGACATCATAACACTATTTTTTTAGCAATCAAAACCCTAAAAACATCTCATACATGAATTTAGCATCAACAAAATCTGAATTTACTTGTGCTAAGCATGATTTCAATATATACTTGTCTAGGGTTTACTCCTAAATACTACAATGTTCCTATTTCATCCATATAACAAGCATGCATCAACAATTTTTGAATTCTCTAGGTTTACTCAGAAATTCAACTAGAGATTTCTCATGAAATTCACATACCTTGTGACTCCTTTTTCAGTAGAGATCACTAATTCGTGCTCAGATTTTGATTTGGGATTGATTTGGACCTTCAATTTGAGAAAATTTGTAGATTAGGGTTAGCTTGAAGAACTTTGTTCGTCGCCCCCTGTTGTCTGCGACCAGAACACACACCAAGTGTGTGTTTTGGGTTTTTAAGTTTTAATTAATAAAAAACCATTTTCAATTTTGTCACTTTTGGCCCCTCAACTTTTCCCAAGTTTCATTTAGGGTGTTTTAACCAAGTTTCCTTATTACTACAACACTTGTGATTAACTAGGTTATTTATTCCTAGTTATTTCATCTCATTTATATCCGACATTAAATTTATAATATAAAGATTTATATTTTTGGATACGACCCGGTTTATTTTAAGTCCCGTTATCTCGGGCTGTTTATAAACTTTTATTTCTTCAAAAGTTTCGTTCAACTTTTATTTAATATTAGGTTTATTTGTTTAAATCCTAATATTTACCGGGTTAATTTCACCACTAATGGTATTTTACCCGTTCATAAATGTTAACGTGGTTTGATTACCAAACCCGTTTTCGGGGTGTTACAAGTCTACCCGCCTTAAAGAGGTTTCGTCCACGAAACCTTATTTGCGTAGTTCTTTGGCTTAAACCAAACGGACTTGGTTTCTTTTTAAAGCATTCATTCCTTTTGGTCAATATTTATCGTTCGGATTGACATGTATGTCTCTCATGTGTAAGTCCTTACGAACCGTAACTTTCATCTTATATTTCTTATCTTGTCACCTATTTGACCGAGTTGTCGCTTGACCACTCAGTCGCGTCAGTCTGTTAACAAGTTTATTCCGCGCTTGTCTTATATTAACAAGCTCTTTGTATTTGTCATAACGTTTTCTTGACTTTGAAAAGTTTTACCGGCTAGACTAATTAGTCGCCATCACTTCACACCCCGTCACCCGGGTATACTATTTTGCCATCTCTGGCCTTATGTTTGTTTAAGATTTTCTAAACCACCTTAAACTACTTATGTTTGTTAAAACATTGCTTTTGACTAAAAACTAAATTTTTAGTCTACGTTTTCTCTGTCTTATGTCTTTTCCTCATGTCTAGGAATTTCTGTCTAAGTTTTATTCCTGACCGTTATTATTTTACTTGGAGAATTGTAACCAGTTTTCCACGCTTTATCCAAGTGACCCGCAAGTTCTTTTACTTAGCCTCGTAAGCTTTTTCTTTAGATTTTCACCTTTTAAGGTGAGAACCCCAACAATTCATTTCTTTCTATTTGTGACCCGAAGGTCTTTTTTTTTGTCCCGTAGACTTTAACACTATTTATAATCTTGTTGGTTATGATAATCCCATAGATCTTCTTTTATCCATGTCTATATTCAAATGTATATATACATATATAGCTTCAAAGCATCTCTGATTATGTTTGGAATCGTTTATTTTCGCTTTTGAACTTTAGTTGGCCTTAACCGTAGTCTAAAGCTTCGTTCGTTTACTCTTGGACTAATCTTCCGACTTTATGACTTCTCACGTCATTTATGCGTCGGTTTATCTTATGCTCACCATTATCCAGTTTACATACATTCGTATTTGATTATGTCCCATTACCGGGCTCATTATTCTTTTGCTTTTAACGCTACCATTATCCCGCTTGCGTTTACTCATGCCGCCCGGCATGATATTGTATTTGACCCGTTCAACTTTAAAATAGTTGTACATAATTTATTCAAAATTTCTATTTACATTATCTTGTCGTCTTTTAGTTATGACTCAAAACCCGAGTCTTTTAACTTTCCATCCGAGTTCCCGTTTCTCGGTCTACGCATGTGTTTAATTCTTGCCCATCAACCGGGTGTTTTACCGAAGTCGTTATTATTGCAACCCTCCCGGTATGCACTAAGACCTCGCTTCATTTTTATATTCCGACTTTGTCCTCAAGTTTGACGTTTTACAAAAACGGCCCGTTAAGAGGCATATTTGCATTTTTCGGGTTCGAGTGTAAGTACACTCCCTCCCAATGCATATCCTAATCATTTTACATGTTTGCATTCTCCGGGTTCGAGCGTAAGTACACCCCCTCCCAGTGCATACCTTAATCGTTTTACATGCTTGCATTCTCCGGGTTCGAGTGTAAGTACACCCCCTCCCAGTGCATACCTTAATCGTTTTACATGTTTGCATTCTCCAGGTTCGAGTGTAAGTACACCCCCTCCCAGTGCGTACTTTAATCATTTTACATGTTTCTATATCCCTTCACTCAGGCTCATTATCCTAATATAATACACTTCCGTCACTCGGCTGTGCGTTTACATTATTATCAAATATTTTGCTTATCTGATTCATTTGGGTACTTTTTAATTTGTCCCACTCACCCCGTCCTTACTACATTGGATGTAAGCATGTCCATCATAAAAAGTTCATGGTACCACGTGCTCACCACTTACTTGGCCAGTGTAAGCGATCAATACCTTGTATACATGACCTTTTATAATTTTCACATTACACCCCATGTATGTAATGCCTCTATTTGTTTCTCTTGGAAACAATATCCCGGATAGATTTTCTATTCGGGTTTTTCCAAGTTTTTAAACTACATATGCAACTTTCAATCTCTACGTATTTGTTGCATATTACTATTCACGTAATAATTTAAAATGCGCACCTGTAAATGCTTGCCCTAAGGGGCCTTTTATGTCGTTAACCTTGTTCGCGATCGTCACGCGATTTAGGTCCTTGATGAGTATGCTCTGCTTGTCATACCTCGGACTGTTCCACCGTCATATCACTACGTCAAAACTGAGCTTTAGCCACATTTTTTCCAAAACCGCCATGCCACACATTTGAAAAAATGTGTGACTAAAGGTCATTTATAACATTTTAAAACACTTTTAGCCACACATTTTGATTATTAATGTGACCATTGTATACCAGTTCAAAACCTTAGCCACACTTTTAGAAAAATAATGTGACATTTATTTGCCACAACTCTAAATTAGTGGCCAGATGTGATCTATGACCACATATTTTTGTTTCAAGTGACTAAAAACACATATATTTGACACCTTTAGCCACACTTTAAGAAAAAATTGTGACATTTATTAGCCACACGAACAAAGTGTGTCTAAATGTGATCTACGATCTCAATATTTGTTTTCATGTGACCAATAGCATATGTATTAAAAACCTTTAGCCACACTTTTAAAAAAAATTGTGACACTTATTAGCCACACTAGAAAAGTGTGACCAAATTTGATTTACGACCACATTATTTATTTCATGTGACTAAAAACATATGTATTCGAAACCTATAGCCACACTTTAAAAAAACTATCACACTATAAAAAAGTGGCCAAATATGATCTATGACCATAGTATAAGTTAAATAACATCGCTAAAATTTAATACATACAGCCACATATATTATTTTGTGTGACCAAAGGTTACACAATAATTACAATTAAAATTACAAAATTTCATGTGGTTTTACACAAAAATTCGTCACATCATCATCACTTTGTTTATTTTGTGTGACGAAATGATACCAAATATAATGGAAAAATGTGTAATGGAATGTTAAAATTTACATCTTTAAAAATTCCCTCCAAAATATTTTATCCCAAAATTTAAACTTCCGGCAAAATATTCCATCCCAAAAATTCCCCCCAAAATATTTCATATTAAAAATTAAACTTTCTCAAAAATATTTCATTCTAAAACTTCCCTCTCAAATAATATTATCATTTAAAAATTACATTATTATACATATCAAAACAAAGTGGGCATGAACAGTAAAAGACTTTTTTTAAAGATTTATTTTTTTTTGTAATATTACACATATTTTATTTAGTGTTCATTATATTTTTTATTAATAATATTTATATATTAAAGTAGAGGGATCATGAAAAATAAATAACTTTTTTAAAGTATTTGTTTTAGGTATTTGATATATTTTTTTAAATAATTTGTGTACGATAATTTTTTAAAAATTTTCTAAACGCCCATCTATGTATTTTTTCCAACATTCTGATATAAATCTTATTGAAGATTGATATCGTGTTGCCATACCGAAAAGAAAACCGACTAAACAACATAAGTGTTGGTATTCATATTTATGGTTTTCAGTAAATCTTATTGAAAGTAGACACTGTGTCGCTACTGTAGAACGTAAAACTGAACGAACAACATTGATATTTGATACCGGTATTTATATTTTTACCTTTAGTTTCAATAAACTGATAGTATCACTATTAACTGTGACCCAACAACATCGGTATTGGCATCGTGTTTGTTTTATGTTTTATTGTTTTTAGTCTATGTAGATCAGATGTTGATTGCTATACCGAATGCACGTATTGTGTCAGTGCGAAATAAACCGAATCGATACCGATCAAGATCCCGCCGCGAAGCGCGGGGGAAATCAACTAGTTTAATATTAAACAAGAATAAAATCTTACTACTTATTTAAACATCGAACTATTATTAAATACTATATATTTTAAACCACATTTTTTATTACTCGTTTTCACTTAAATTAGATGTTAATGTATGCATATTAGTATCGGTATGGAATTTCCCGTACCAAATTGTTTTGGGTACCAATTCGATACCCACTTTTTTGGCGTTTTCGGTATTGGTACTTTCGGTTCGGTAGGGTACCGAAATTTAACCAGTTTTAACTTCAGATACCGGTATCGTACAATACTGTACCGAACATTTTTGGGTACCGGTACGTTCGGTACGGTACTAGTACTGGTACGTTCGATACCGGTATTGAGCTCAAGGGCGGATCTACGTTGACGCCTACGGGTTCACACGAACCCACTCGGCTTCATTTTTTTTTAGTAGAAATGCTATTAAAAGTTATGGCATGAACCTATAAATAACATTCTGGATGAACCTAGTAACAAAACTCGGGAATAGAGCAGTGGTTTAGGGTTCCGCTACTTAATATCAAATGCCGGGTTCGAATACCTTTAGAGGTTATTTTTTAAAGTTTTTTCTTTTTTTCCTTAACTCTGAAACACAAATTAGGTGGATAATTTTTAAAAACAATACATCTATTTTTGATTTTCTTTTGAGGGTTTAGCTTCCAGACTTAAATTAAATGTCTTGTTTCATACTTGTCAATTCATTCATTTGTTTAGAACTGTTACCATATATGCAAAATTAATAGCTTAGATGATATGTGAGTGGCTAATTCCCAACAAAAATTCAAGATCATGTGAGGCAAATTTCCAATTTCTTCCGGTGTGATTTGTTCCACTAAATTTTCTTAAAATTTTGTTTGTGTAACATAAGGTAAAGAACAGTAGGAGAAAATAGAATATGATATAGAAGTGAGAAATAGATCTTTCGGTTTGATTTGTTCCACTATTTTTTCTTAAAATTTTGTTTGTGTAACATAAGGTAAAGAACAGTAGGAGAAAATAGAATATGATATAGAAGTGAGAAATAGATAAGTAAACAATGCTTATTAAGAATCATCATATTATGTGTGATGAACCTTAATTTCCCAACCCGACTCGTTGAACCGACCCGAAATTTTTTTGGCCGGCCCTATGAAATTGGAGCACCGAAAACTACTAAACCTATTGGAAAAAAATCTTTGATCCGCCACTGACTGAGCTCACCCGTTATCATAATGACCAATAGTGAATCATATGTGTGTTAATGAACCATATTGGGCCTTAATAAATGACAATGGACAATAGTAGAACATAGATGTATTAATTGGTCATATTGGGCCTTAATGGATCCCGATGGGCACTAGTAGATCATACATGTCTTAGTGGACCATATTTGGCCTAAATGGATCACAACGGCCAGTGGATCATACATGTCATAATGGACCATATTTGGCCTCAATGGATCACAAAGGCTAATAGTATATCATATATTATATGTCTTAATCAACCATATTAGGGCTATATGGATCACATTGGACAAAAGTAGATCATACATTTCATAATGGACCATATTGGGTCTTAATGGACCATGCTGGATGATATTGAATTATATATGTCTTAATGGACCATATTAGACCTTAGTGGATTACAATGGCTAATAGTGGATCATATATATGTTAATGAACCATATTGGGCCTTAGTGGATCACAATGGACAATAGTAGACCATACATGTCTTAGTGGACCATATTGGGCTGTATTGGATCACAATGGACAATAGTAGGTGATACATATCTTAATGGACCATATTGGGCCTTAATGGATCACAATAGATAATAGTAGATGATGCATGCCTTAAAGGACCATACTGAGCCTTAATGGATCACCATGGACAATAGTAGATCATACATTTATTAATGAACCATATTGGGCCTTAATGGATCACAATGGTATATCATACATGTCTTAATGAACCATATTGGGCCTTAATGGATCACAGTGGACAATAGTACATGATAAATTTCTTAATAGACCATATTGAGGCATAATAGATCACAATAGACAATAGTAGATCATACATGTCTTCATGGACTATGTCGGGCCTTAATGGATCACAATGGTCAATAGTAGATCATACATGTCTTAATCGACCATATTAGGCCTTATTGGATCACGACAAACAATAGTAGATCATACATATCTTAATGGACAATATTTGGCCTTAATGGATCACAAATAACTACAATGTATATAAAATAACATACCTAAATGTATATAAAATATACTTAAATGTATAGATGACAAAAATAGTATATGCCAATTTTGATGATTACAAGATAACAAATTGATAATCTTGATGTTTCATAATAGTTAAACCAAAATATTACAAAAAGAAAAGGTATGTCATTCGGTGACGATTCAATTACATTAATAAAAGAAAAAGAAAGAAATGGATATATCATATATACACATATTTAAAAAAAATTATCGGGTAATCGGGTGGGGTGAAACATATACATCACCAAATTCTAAACCCGTCCTAAACCCGCTAAAAAGGAAAAAAAAATCCAAAACCTGTCCTAAACCTGATTACCCGACCCCAAACTTGTCCAAATATGTGAGGTTTCCGGTTTATGTTATCGAGTTCAGATTCGATTATGAACTCTAAATGAACCCCTTTATAATAAACTATCTAGGTTCGATCTTGTTTAAATTATTTTTTTCCTTTTCTTTATGGAGTAGGCATGGTGTAAAAAAAAGAGTTAAAAGGGAGGGGAGGATTTAAACGTAAATTTAAGCAATATCCCATTTATTGTATCACATTTTTATGTTGTATCATATATGATTTAGGAGCCCATGAACAACCTAATTAGCTAATATAAACGACATCAGACTTTTCAAACGTGTTATAATATATAACTATGAATTATTATCACTATAACAAATAAGTTCATCATAGTGTTATTTGTGTAATCATACACGTATAGTGTGTTATATCATATATGGTTTAGGAAATTAGACTTTTTAAATGTGTTTAAATATCATTTTGCCAAATATTTCAAAAATTCCCTCTACTCCAAATTTTTGCCTCTTCATTTTCATTTTCAAGACTTCAATCTAAATCCATCTATCTCTTTTCCCCAATCCAAAACCCTAAATTCACCCTCAAGCCTCAGGCAACCTCACATATGCACGCCACATTCTCAACTCAGTCAAAACCCCAATGAACTCCTATTTCCACAACACCATGATCCGTGCTTACTCCGACTCACCCCACCCATTTCACTCCATCCCCGTCTTCCTCCATTGGCATAACTTTCTAGACCCGTTTTCCCCTTCACGCGACCAGTTCACTTATCCGTTTGTTCTCAAAGCATTCTCCAAATTGAAACAGAAAAGTTTTGGTAAACATCTCCACGAGATGGTTTACAAGTCCAGGTTTGAGTTCGATGAACCAGATCCAGAGAGTTTCATCCAGGCGACGAACCAGATCTGGAGAAGAAACAACAGAGTTTCATCGAGATCCGACGAAGCTGGTTCGACGAACAAGATCTGGAGAAGTTGAAGCTGGTTCCAGTGATTTTGACGAGCCGGAGAAGTTGAAGGATCGAGTTTGAAGAGGTTCAAAGGAAAATGGTGAGTTACTGAGTTCCATTTTCATAATTTGTGTTTTTAGTCGATTTGTTTTGATTTTAAGGAGTTTAATGTTATTTTTGTCCCTGTGGTTTTAGTCAAGACCAAATTTCAAATTTGTACCATTTCTCTCTGACATTCTTGAAACACGCCAATTCCTTCCAAAAAAACTAAGGTTGAACCAAATAATTGGACAAACCACTTGTACGAAAATGGCAGCTAACTTATGTGTTTTTTTACGAAACTGGCATGTTTCAAGAATGTCCGTGACGAAAATAGTACAAATTTGAAATATGTCTATAATTGGACAAACACAGATTGGACAAACACAGGGATGAAAATGGCAGATAACTCGATTTTAAGTTTTGGAACATGCTAATATGGTAATTTTAGTTTAAGGATGTTTTGATTGTAAGTTTTGGAACAGGCTAACAATAACAGATGGGGTAAAATATTTTAGTTACTGAATGGGGCTGTTCTAAAACTTATAGTTACGAAATCAGATAAAAAAAGTATATTTTTTCTTGCGAGCAAAGGCAAAATTATATTGCTATTATATGACATTTCCCCTAAAATATAAAGGGATGATAAGTGTCCTTCTTGATGCATTAACTGCACAAATAAAAGAAGTATTTGAGTTTTTTTACTAATAGGATACGGACAGTAACTAGCCAAAAGACAAGGGGGTACATGCACTAATCGGTGTTTGTCTCAATTGCCGAGTGTTATGTGCCTTATGTCCAAGGCTTGATGCAAAACTACAATCGAGCCGGGGGTCTCATTGGAAGCAGCCTCTCTATTCCTATTGGGTAGAGGTAAGGTTGTCTACATCTCACCCTCCTCAGACCCTACCTTAGCTTTGCTATTGGTGGGATATACTGAGTATGATGATGATGATGATACGGACAGTAACTAGTAACTGTAACTTTTTTAACCATTAGTTACTTTAATGGTGTACACATTGTTTCTGTTGAATGATTATGCTAGCTTTGCTAGTATTATTTTCATTTTGTTTGTTCTTGCCAATGGTAAATAACACATGTTCATACACATAGTCTTTTTAATGCTTTCTGCTGTATAAAGTTCTGTTGATTTTTACGAACTAGATTCGACGAAGCTGGCTTTAAAAGCCCGACGCCTAACATGGTTGAGGGAGTTGGAGCCGAAGAGGTCATCTTCGGCAAATCAGATCTGACGAAGCTTGTTTTTAAAGCCTTATGGGGTAAGACATTTCACAATAATAATAAATATACGTTATTCTTTATATCTTTTTATTGAAACAAGGTAACTCTCATAATGCACTGAAACATTTTTTATCTCAAAACATTGTGCATGTACCCAAACAGCTGAACTGCATAGCCAATGCTTCGGTCAGGGAGTCAACGAATAAGAATTTGGAGCTATCACTAGTGGGGCACTCTTTTGGGATGCTTTGTTGGTGGAAGAGAAGTCTTCATCAATGGCTATTGCAATAACCAATAGCTGAACCATGCAAAAGAAAACAATCTAACTGGTCAATTGGGTATGCTAGGTTTTATGATTAATTAGCTTGTAGGATACATTTTTTTACCATATTATATAAGTTATCTACTGTTCTTCGCTTTTCGCTTTTGGCTGTTTGAAAGTATCTGCTTAAGCTGGGTTAATTGGTCTCTGTGCTCTTCTACCAGTCAATTACATGGGAAGTCAGATGGGCTTTGTTGGTGTTCTTAAGTTAATATATTATTGGTTTAATAACTTTTTTCTTTGTGTTCAGATTGCTAATCAATGTGAGGTTGCTAGCAGCATATTTTCAAGCATCTTCAATCACTTGGTATTGGTGGTTGATGTAGGTTGAGACAAAAGTCTATTGCAGTATTGGTGTTGCTGTTGCAGTTGGTGCATCATTTAATTTGTAGATAGCAATTGATTAGAAGTTTATGTATTAAGTATTTAAAGTGAAAAATTATGCTTGGATTTTGGGTTATTATTGTTAATATTATTAATTTGGTTTTTAGGTTTGTTCATGTTTATTATTGTTAAATTATACAAAAAACTTTAAATAAAATTGCTAATTACACTAAAATGGCGACATAGAACCACACAAAATATGTGTGACGAAGGTTAGACAATAGTCACACTTACAGTAAGTTTATGTGACGTTTGATACCATTTTGCCACACTTGATAAACCATTTCCTTGATTGCAATAACCTTTTTGCCATAGTTTTTTTTTTAAATTGTTGTGACCAAAACAATTTTTTTAGTGACTATATAATAGAAATGGTCACACTTACACAAATTTATGTGACCTTTGATACCATTTAGCCACACTTGATAGATCATTTGCTTGATTACAACTATCTTTTTGCCATAGTTTTTTAAATTTATGTGGCTAAGACAAACTTTTTAGTGACTATATAATAGAAACGTTCACACTTACAATAAATTCATGTGGCTATATAATAAAAACCATACTTACAACAAATTCATGTGGCCATTAATACCATTTAGCCACACTTAATGGACAATTTGACTAATTTCAACAACCTTTTTGCCATAGTTTTTTAAAATTGATGTGGCTAAAACAAACATTTTAGTGACTACATAATAGAAACACCCACACTTACAGAGACTTCATGTGGCTATATAATAAAAACGCCCACACTTACAATAAATTGATGTCACCATTGATATCGTTTAGCCACATTAATTGACCATTTGTTTGATTACAGTAACCTTTTTAGCCACAGTTTTTTAAAACTGGTGTGGCTAAAACAAACTTATTAGTGACCGTATAATAGAAATGGCCACACTTATAGTAAATTCATGTGGTCGTTGCTCCCCTTTTAGCCACACTTATCGACCATTCGTTTGATTACAATAACCTTTTAGCCACAGTTTTTTTAAAACTGATGTGGCTAAAACAAACTTATTAGTGACTTTATAATAGAAATGGTCACACTCGAAGTAAATTCATGTGGCCGGTGCTACCCTTTTAGCCACACATATCGAACAAAACGATGGATTCCAACAAGATCTTTTAGCCACAGTTTAAATTGCTACGGCGACACATAAGTGAATGTGGCTGTATGATACCTACGATGACTGGACCTTTGGTCACATTTGAGTTGAAAAAATAAAGTGTGGCGAAAGGCGTATGGTCACACTTTTTTTGTGTGGCCGTAAGCCGTTTTTGACGTAGTGTATCCGCAATTTGCTAAACTCTCGCTATCTTCAGATGCGAGTGTCCTTCAATTAAAACATTTACAAGAATTAGTAACATCAACTTCAATAATCACCCGTATTATAATACAAGGCTTTTCTACTATACGCGTCAACGAGCGCAATTTCGTCAACTATATTTATCATTTAATTGAGGTAACGTGTATCACACGATAGCCCATGTGTTGTTTACAACCCTTTAGCATGCTAAACTATTAACATACATGTACTTACCGGATTTGCGATCAAGCCTCGAACCGAACACACTTTATTCTTTAACCATGAGCTCTGATTACCAACTTGTAACACCCTTGCTATTATTTAACGATTTTCGTATAATTTAAGTCCATAATCATGTAATTACGGTTACAATTACAATGAATAATACGGGTTTATTAAAAACTTTTACAATTTAAAGTAATACAACATAATTTGATTTAATTCATCGGTTTAGAATAACGACGAAACAACTTGCGGAAGCTTCATTTTTCGTGTGTTCGGTCCTTTGCCATCGCTTGATCTCCATACGGGTACACTTGATATCACCTATGATCAAAACCAACGTAAAAGTTAGTTTTGATAACCTAAATATAAGTTTAAACAAGTTCTAATAATCAACAAAATATTTATTTCCAACTTTGATGTCTCTCGCGTGTCGCGCGAGACTCGTTTCAACGTGTCGCGTGTCGCGCCCGAAACAACATTATCCACCGCGTGGCGCGGGGGAAACCCTTTTCCATCGATTCCAGGTCTGGGAGCTGCATATCTGCCCAGCTATGGTTTTAGTCGAAAAACGAACTTTAAAAGGGCATAACTTTCATTCTACTTACCCGTTTTGTGTGATTCTTTTTCCTACGCGTCCGTAATTTAATTACGGACCCGTTTATCTTCTTTGTTCGCATCAAATTCAGATTTATAAGTGTAAGGCTTATAAATCCCTTTTTATGATTATTCGACCCGCATATGTTAAAATCACAAACTTGTTTCTAGTTAACCATAATTCATACGCCCAAGTATTCGACTCAAGATCTTTATCCCGGGTTCAAAAATTTTGAGAATTTCACAGCCAATACCCCAGTTATGCGCAAAACTCGTTTTGACACGTTTAGAGAATTTGAACTTTTAAGTTTAAATTTCACTCATTCATTTCACCCATCCTTTTCCCACATTTGTATTATCTACTTACATTCCACCACAACTATTCTTGTGGTGGACTTAGTATATTTGGACAATTTCTCGGATTCTACACTTCGGTTGGTTGTTTTACGGAAAAGACCCGTTTCTAGGTATTTAACCCAAAAGGCCTATGTTTAAAACCTTTATACTTATTAAAAGCTCACCTAATTATAATACATATTTCTAAACAACCTCTAAGGGTCGTCGTCCAATTTACCCTTCTAGGGCGTTTTGGTCAACGTTAGTCCCTCCTTTTACGACGAAGGACTTTAACTAATTATTTTAACCAAAAATTGCACTTTTAACTATAACTCTATATATGTGTACCTGGCCCGGGTCAACAAATAGACCCGATTTATACCTCGCTTTAATCATCACAAAATCTATGGCCACGCAATTATCCGATTTGCTAATCGCTCCTGTCAATATAAGACTTGACAACCACATTAGTCGCTATTTTCAAATGGCGTTGTCACCACCATTCGACCTGTTTGGCATATATGCCCAATATTACCCTTTTTTACCATTCATTATGGTTTTCATCACTTTTGCTTATTCCGACCCATTTCAATTTACGTCGGAACATCACATTTCAAATATTAGCTTATCATTTTCATAACCTTTATAATCATTACGCATTCTAAAATAAAAGGGTGTAAGATTCACTTACCTTGCATCCATGCCACGCTTTTCTTTCCATACTCGCTCCGTTTGACCTGCTTCATCCACAAGCTTCCACCTAGCTTGTTAAGCGCCAAACTATTATCTAATGTTCACAAGGTGGTTAGATTAACCATAATTTAATATGAACTTCCACCTTACACATTTCTATGCATTCATCGGAACACTTAATATAATCAGGTTTTACACACAACCAAATAGACCGCGATTTCATTTAGCCATTTTATATCACTGAAAATGGGCTGTTTTTGGTGACTTGTTTAACCTGTTTACAAGTCTTCAAAAATTATGATTTTTTATGTGGCGTACCACTCGGAGGGTTAGGCCTTGTGTTGAAATTTAGAGATCTAACTCTTTACCAAAAATTCGTAAAAATTCATTTACTAAGCTGCAATCAGATTCGTCACTTCTGACTGCAGCTTACGGAAAATTCATTTAAAATTCCTCGTTTGTCCGATTGACGAAATTCCAATTGGAGATTTTTGTAATCACTTAAAACTATATACAGTAAAAATTTGAGGTCATAACTAAATCCCTAAATTGAGTTATGACATTCGTAATGGGATGAAAATTCTGCCCGAAAACGTAGCTTAAACCTTCGATACGGAAAAATTTATAAAACGCTCAATTTTCGTCGAAAAAATGTGATTCTAGTGGGGTTTTAAAGATATTTCCTAGAATTACATTTTAGACTCAAGAAACACTTGTCTTTGTCATGTTTTGTCCATGTTACAGCCAATATAAGTTGGCAGTAAATTCTGATCATGAGCTATTTGAATTCAGCTTTCAATTAAAGCATGTTCTTGACATCATAACACTATTTTTTTAGCAATCAAAACCCTAAAAACATCTCATACATGAATTTAGCATCAACAAAATCTGAATTTACTTGAGCTATGCATGATTTCAATATATACTTGTCTAGGGTTTACTCCTAAACACTACAATGTTCCTATTTCATCCATATAACAAGCATGCATCCACAATTTTTGAATTCTCTAGGTTTACTCAGAAATTCCACTAGATATTTCTCATGACATTCACATACCTTGTGACTCCTTTTTGAGTAGAGATCACTAATTCGTGCTCAGATTTTGATTTGGGATTGATTTGGACCTTCAATTTGAGAAATTTTGTAGATTAGGGTTAGCTTGAAGAACCTTGTTCGTCGCCCCCTGTTGTCTGTGACCAGAACACACACCAAGTGTGCGTGTTTTGGGTTTTTAAGTTTTAATTAATAAAAAACCATTTTCAATTTTGTCACTTTTGGCCCCTCAACTTTTCCCAAATTTCATTTAGGGTGTTTTAACCAAGTTTCCTTATTACTACAACACTTGTGATTAACTAGGTTATTTATTCCTAGTTATTTCATCTCATTTATATCCGACATTAAATTTATAATATAAAGATTTATATTTTTGGGTACGACCCGGTTTATTCTAAGTCCCGTTATCTCGGGCTGTTTATAAACTTTTATTTCTTCAAAAGTTTTCGTTCAACTTTTATTTAATATTAGGTTTATTTGTTTAAATCCTAATATTTACCGGGTTAATTTCACCACTAACGGTATTTTACCCGTTCATAAATGTTGACGTGGTTTGATTACCAAACCCGTTTTCGGGGTGTTACATAAAGAGGAGTTGAATGGATCCAAGTGATTATATCTTGTCTATTTGTTTTTCATTTTATTTATTTTTAATTTTTAGATTTACTTTCGTGTTTAAAAACTTTTATAAAAAAAATAGATCGAATAGACGTTGACAATAAATCGGTATTAAAAGCTCTTGTTTCCTTGGATGACATCGGTATCTTACCGACACTATACTACGCTCGCGATGGGTGCACTTACCCTAGTGTGTGTTTACTGTTAGTACAATATCATGTTTTATAAATTTAAAACTTGACTAATGCGTCAAACGAGCTTAAAATATTAATAAAATCATATCACGCTTAACGCACACCAACTAACAATCATTGCTTATTTTGTTATGATTTTTGTCAAATATAACTGTTTGGACTTTAAGGTTTTTGATTTTTTATTTATTTTTTAATCTTTGATGAAATAAGCTCTTCGTCACATTGATATTGATAAAATCATGAAATAACTTTAACAAATCATTATCATGTTTATGGAATTACAAAGATATGTGATGATATAAAAATAATATCAGAGCTCGACAAAAAGATCAATGTTTCAAACTGCCAAGGACACTCTCTATTAAGGGTTAGATTGTGTTTGAAATATCTCATTTTCTCACATGATCAACTTTATGTCACCTTATCAAGAGTAAAAAGCAAAGTTGGTGTAAAGATACTTATGCTAGATAAAGACGGAAATGTTACAAATAAGACAACTAATATGATCTATAAGGAAGTTTTTAGTGAAGTTTGAATTATTTGTTTTTTTTTTCTTTCAACGTATTTGTTTTTTAAAGTATTTAAAATTGTAATGAATTCAAAGTATTTTTATTTGTGAAGCCGCGCATAACGCGGGAATAACCTAGTATATATATAGAAAACCACCACCCACCACCACTATCATCACCTGCCACCACTGCCGTTATCTTCCATTCGTAATAACTCAACATCCTTGAGCTTCACCCTCTACATATATTGTCAGCCTAAGACCCAACATTCATATCATCTGATCTTTCCACAAAATCTTCTCAAAATTGGGGATTCTCATCTCAAAATTGGGTGGTGGTGATGATGGCGGTGGTGGTAGATGGTGATTTTCTAGAGAGAGGGAGAAGCGAGAAGTAAAATGTTGTTGTGTGGTTGGCAAGACATGTAACCATACGTTCACCTCTAACCCCACTTGAAACCATAACCACTATCCACCATGAACCTCCACCTCAACAAAAACCCCATGTCACCATCACCTCTACCACATCACCTAAACTACCACCATCTGCTACCAATCGAAACCCTATCCTACGCGAAACAACCTTAGACAACCACCATCCTCCACCTCCGAAGTAAACCCTAGATTTAGAAACAAGAGGAAATTACTAGGTTTTTAAGATTTGCCATCAGCCCATTTGGAGAGGGAGAAATGGACGTTCTCCCGGCTGATAGCTTTAGATTTGTAGGGTCAACAGGGGTGGTGATAATAGGGGATGGTTGTGGGGGTGGTGACAAGTGATGATGACGGTGGTGGTGGTGGTGGTAGGTGATGGTTTTCTAGAGCGAGACATGTTAAAATATACTAATCTTTTATACATATTTTTCTTTCCAATTCAATACTCTTACATATTTTTTCCTTTTTTTGGTTTTTTTCTCGTTTGTGCGAGATTGGGCCGTTTGTGCAAGTTTGGGTTGTTTCCTCTTGGGCTCTTTTCGGTGGGCTGCTTCTAGGGTTCCCCTGCCTATTTATCCTTGGTCCTCTCCTTTGTCTCATCAATACAACAAAACAAAAAGTGCAGTGATCTTGGTGCTCTCTAGAACATTTCTCAAGCCTGTTGCTTTTTGCCATGTTCGAGTTCATCATATCTTGCTGCTGCTATTCATCTTCAAGTGCAGAATCTTTCAGTTGAAAGACCTGTTCAATCTTGCTGATTGTAATCGGTGGTTTCACCGTTTTTTGATTTGTTCATTTTGCTTAAAAGTATTGTACTCTTGTTTTGATTATACAAGATTTATTGTTGTTCACATGGTATCAGAGCCTTGTTCGGCTCTCTGATACTCGTTCTTCTCAGCTGTTGCTGCTTTGGAATGAACAGATCGTCTCAGATCTAAGGATTGTGGTGAAAGATCTAAGGCATCTTGGTGGTACTTTGTATCCGCCGATTCCTGATCATCCCTCTGAAGATATCCTTGATTGAAGGTTGAAACCCTAAATCTAGGGTTTGGGTTCTGTTGGAAGATCCTGTATCACCGCTGTGACCAGTTGAAAGTCCGATTGGTCTTCTAGGGTTTCTCGTGCTTCTGAAAAGGGCTCTCGTTGGTCTCTGTTACAGAGCAAACCAACAGAGTTGTAGCTGGTCTTCTTCGCTTATAATCAGCTTGTAACCCTAAGTGAAGGTTACAAGTGTGATTATCAGGAGTTAAACGCACCCACTGTGAAATTGTTCTATCTCTTATTTATTTCTTTCTTTTGTTTGCATCTTGCATCACTGAGTCAGTGCGTCTAGGCGTTCCCTGTTTACGGGACTAGTCGGGCCGGCACTTCATCGAGTCCTATTTGCTTATCTGTTGCATTTGTTTGGTCAGTGTGCCATAGCTCCCTGAATATTGTCTGCAGAGGCACCTTTTGAGTGATGAATCTCTGATCGGACCGCTGTTCAGGCTTTGCTAATCTCTGTGTTTATTTTATTGTTTATCTGTGCTTCTCTCTGTTCTTGTTTGGCTGTTTGCAAAATGTTTGGTGATGATTATGTGGTTACATCCCCTGGTGCTACCCTGGTTAGCAAGATAGATGCTGGTGACCCTTTGTTTTTACACCCTAGTGACTCTGCTAATTTATCTATAGTGAGTGTTAAACCCAAAGGGGCAGAAAATTATAGGATCTGGTCTAATGCTATGTATCTGGCTTTACAAGTGAAAAGTAAGATAGGGTTTGTTGATGGTTCTTGCCTTAGGTCTAAAACTGATGAGGTCTTGGGTAGACAATGGGATAGATGCAACTCTATTGTTCTTACATGGATTCTTAATTCTGTGTCTGAAGAATTATATCTTGGCCTAGTTTATTCTAAAATTGCTTCTAAGGTATGGAAAGATCTAAAAGAAACTTATGATAAGATAGACGGTTCTGTTGTGTTTAATCTTTAACAAAAAATCAACTCTTTTAGTCAAAATGGTATGCCTGTCTCTGAATATTATCATAAGTTGAACTGCATGTGGAAACAATTAGATCAACTTCTTGCTTTACCTGCCTGCTCTTGTGATGCATCTAAACAGTTTAATGACTTTAATCATCTTATAAAACTAATGCAATTCTTGATGGGTCTTGATAGTTCATATCAATCTGTTAGAACCAATTTATTAACTCGTGAAACTCTTCCAACTGTGAAAGATGCCTTTACAGTCATCTCTAGAGAAGAGTCTCATTTACACTCAAAAAAAATTTCTGATAAAACCCCTAATGGTGCTGTTGGCTTCGCTGCCAGAGCAAATCAAAGTGTTGATTTAAAGTAAAAAGGGGTAAAAACTCTTAATCCTAATCTCAAATGTTCTCACTGTAATAAAACTGGTCATACAATAGAAAAATGCTTTGAACTTGTTGGCTATCCTTCTTGGATGAAATCTAAAACAAGTGGGAACAAGGGTAACAGGGTAAGTAATAATGTCACTACTGATACTGCTGATTCGTCTTCTGTTATGAGCTCTTTGACCAGTGATCAGGTTACTCAATTGCTTAGTCTCTTGAATGATAAACCTAAGGGTGACACTCAGAATAGTAACTTTGCTGGTATGTGTGCAAATTCTATATGTCTAAATTGCTTTATTACATCCGAACCTAATTGTGACCTTAAACCTATCTATTGTTTTTCAAACTTTATTAACAATGGGAAAAAGGTTGGTTGGATAATTGACTCTAGTGCAAATCAGCATATGGTTATGTCTGATGACTACCTTATAAATCAAAAGGATGTTACTGAATTCAACATAAAAGTTAAACATCCTAATGGCACTAGTGTTGTAGTAACCAAAATTGGTGATATAAAATTAAGTGACAAAGTCATTCTCTATGATGTATTCGTTGTTCCCAATTATTGTGTTAACTTAATCTCTGTTCATAAACTTGCTAGAGATTGTAAGCTTACTGTTCCTTTTGATGAACACAACTGTTATATACAGGATTCTCATCTAAAGAAAGTCCTGGTGACTGGTAATCAGTTTGATGGTCTTTACTTCTGTGGTAGTTCTTCTGTTTCAAATAAGGTGTGTAGTGCTAATTGTGATGTTAATCTCTGGCACGCTAGGTTAGGTCATCCTGCTCAACCTGTTCTGCATGTTTTAAGGAATAAATTAAACATTAAAACAAGCTCTAAGTTGGCACCTTGTGAAACCTTTCATAGGGCTAAACAACATAGGGAACCTTTTCCCTTAAGTGAACACAAGACTAAGTTATTAGGGGATCTGGTTCATCTAGACGTCTGGGGTCCCTATAAAGTTCCAAGTAGGGATGGTTTTAGATATTTTCTTACTGTTGTGGATGACTTCACTAGAGCTGTATGGGTATACCTTATGAAGTCTAAAGAGGAAGTATTTTACCATATTAACGGTTTTTTCAATATGCTAAAAACCCAGTTTAGTAAACCGGTCAAAATATTCAGGAGTGACAACGGAACTGAATTCATTAATAAACAAATGAATAACTTTTGCTATGAAAATGGTATCCTTCATCAGACTTCATGTGTTCAGACCCCACAGCAAAATGGGGTCGTTGAAAGAAAACATAGACATCTATTAAATGTAGCTAGAACCTTACTTTTTCAAGGAGGTTTTCCTCTCAAATTCTGGTCTGAATGTGTTCTAACTGCTGCTTATCTGATTAACAGGACCCCTTCATCTGTTTTAAATGGGAAGTCTATGTATGATCTAGTGTTTGGTTTTGCCCCTGTTTTAAGTCAACTTAGGGTGGTAGGGTGTCTTTGTTTTAGCACTGTGTTAAATAACTCTGATAAATTTAACATACATGCTGAAAAATTTGTTATGGTTGGATACTCAAATGAGAAAAAAGGGTATAAACTTTGGAGTCTTAATCAAAAAGTGATGTTTTATTCTAGGGATGTTAGGTTCTATGAAACTGTTTTTCCTTTTAAAAAAAAGAAAATATATGTTGATCTTGATACCTTTTCTGAAGCCAATACCCTAAACTTTTTTGACTTATGCAATTTAAATCAGTGGCTCTGATACCACCTTATTTCTGTCACGGCCCCCGACCCGGTTTGACCCGTTTCAGGAGCCGTGGGACAGAAATCTCGTGGTATTTAATTAACAGCGGAAGTTTCTTTAGGATATTTTTAAAACTGAAATATTTCCCGATTATTTTATTTCACAATTCGGGATAAAACCCGGTAATTTACAATATTGAGATTTCACAAAGAAATCTTTTATTTTACAAAACATGTTTCTTTATTTTATACTGAGCCACTTCCTTAAGCTGATAGTTCTTCGCGGCACTTTTCCTGAATCACAACAGATCACCTGAAACATGTTTTAAAAAGGTTTTGTCAGCGGGAAATACTGAGTGAATCATTCTATTTTCTAAAACGACTCGTTTGTTATAATTTACAGTATTAAGAGCGATTACAATGTTTCTGATATCAAACCAACTACCCACGGTATTTGTCACTCGACCGGATCTGTGACTATGGTCATATCCCCCATTGGCTGCCCCAATGGTGACGATTATCAAGTAATGCATACAAAACCCCACATACCGGCTGTAATTTGGTGATTACAAAGACTTAATCCCTGTAATTATAACTTTGAAATAAACATGCTTTTGTAAATAGATTTGATAAAAAGAGAATGACTCACATTGCAGATTTAACAGAGCTTATCCTATTGATTAGCCTTGATAACCTAGTTTAAATAATCATGCACACAAACTAGGTTAGTAACTTAATACAGCATTTACGATAACTCACGAGATTACAACCTTCACAACGAATGACAAAGTGCGATACTTAAACATCCATCGATTTAACGACGAATGACAAAGCATAAACCCTAATGTGGGCAGCACTTAAACATCCATTGGATAGTTTAATCGATCGGGCATTGAATCGTAGCAGCGATCGAGTTATTACCCTGAATTGTGGCAGCACTTCGTGATCAGTGTGTGTTTTTGTAGTAAATAGTGTCTAACTTTGTGTACGTAAGGAATTTTAACGTCGAACTGAAGCCAGAATTCAAGTCCCAAGCCCCTGTATTTATACAAGAAATTGACATCTCCCGCGTGTCGCGGAAGATGTCTTGGTTTCTGTCGCGACACGCCTGGGGTACCAACCTACCCTAGGGTAGCCTTGTCACTAGTATAGGCCTGCTGAATCGCTATTTTGAGAATTTTCAGTTTAGACAACGCATTTTAGAGATAATCATCAATTAGGGTTTACCCCCCCTAGTTTTAGGGGCCCTAATCCTGATTCCAAATGTCTTGAAAATTTTAGGGATTATGCAGAATCACTTGGGTTTCTCAATTAGGGTTTCCTATTGGACAATTTGATTAAATAAATATAACTTTTGATGAGAGTTGTTACATTCTCCCCACCTTAATAAAAATCTCGTCCTCGAGATTTACTGGAATAAGTGAGGATACTTTCGCTTCATTTCTGATTCCAGCTCCCAAGTGTATTCAGCTCCTCTCTTTGAATCCCATCTGACTTTGACTAAAACTAGTCGTTTGTGTTTGAGAAACTTGATTTTTCGATCCTCAATTTGAAGAGGTTTCTCAACAAATTTCAATTTTTCGTTTACCTTTATATCTCGAAGAGGTACTACCAGTGATTCATCTGATAAGCATTTCTTGAGATTGGATACATGAAATACATCATGTACTCCTGCTAATTCTTCTGGTAGTTGTAAACGATAAGCAACTGGTCCTATACGTTGGATTACTGAAAATGGTCCTTCATACCTTGGACTTAGCTTTCCTTTCTTTCCGAATCTAACTACTCCTTTCCAAGGAGAAACTTTCAATAGTACTTTGTCTCCAACTTGGAATTCAAGTGGCTTGAGTCGATTATCTGCATAACTCTTCTGACGATCACGAGCCATCTTCAGTCTTTCCTTGATTTGAGTAATCTTATCAGTCGTCTCTTGCACTATTTCAGGACCTGACAATTGACTTTCTCCTATTTCTGCCCAACAAACTGGAGTTCTGCACTTTCTTCCATACAGTGCTTCAAATGGGGCGGTTTCAATACTTGAATGATAGCTATTGTTATAGGAGAATTCAATTAATGGTAAATGATCATCACAATTTCCACCAAAATCTATTACACATGCTCGGAGCATGTCTTCTAGAGTTTGGATTGTCCTTTCACTTTGTCCGTCTGTTTGGGGATGATATGCAGTGCTTAAATTTAGTCGAGTTCCCATAGCTTGCTGGAAACTTTTCCAGAAATGAGAAGTAAAATGACTATCCCTATCCGAAACAATGGAGAGTGGAACTCCATGTAAGGATACAATTTCATCTACATACAATTTTGCCAACCTTTCCATACTAAAGGTTTCTTTCATTGATAAAAAGTGAGCTGATTTGGTTAATCGATCTACAATTACCCAAATTGCATCATTACCTTTTCTGGTTTTGGGTAACTTAGTAACAAAATCCATTGTTATAAGTTCCCATTTCCATACAGGCATTTCTAATTGTTGTAGTAGACCTGAGGGTTTCTGATGTTCTGCCTTAACTTGTGAACAAGTGAGACATTTAGAAACATATCGTGCTATATCCTTTTTCATTCCTATCCACCAAAAGTTCTTTCTTAAATCTTGATACATCTTATTGTTTCCTGGGTGCATAGTATACCTAGATTTATGGGCTTCTTCTAAAATCTTAGGTCTTAAGTCTCCCTGCTTAGGTACCCAAATTCTACTTTTGTGGAATCTCCAAATTCCATCTGCTCCTTGTTCTAATTCCTTTATTCTTCCTTTCATTCCTTCAGCATCATCCTTGATTGCTGTAGTTTGAACATTCTTCAATTGTTCAATTAAATCTAATTGTAGATTTAATCTGAGAGCACGAACTCGTCGTTGTTTCTCATAATACTTACGACTTAAGGCATCTGCAACTACATTTGCCTTTCCTTCATGATACTGAATATCACAGTCGTAGTCACTTAGGATTTCCATCCATCTCCTTTGCCTCATGTTTAACTCTTTTTGCCCAAATATATATCTTAAACTTTTGTGGTCTCTGTAGACAGTAAATTTACTTCCGTAAAGATAATGTCTCCAAATCTTAAGGGCAAAAATTACGGCTCCTAATTCTAAATCATGAGTCGTATAGTTTTCTTCGTGCTTTTTCAATTGCCTTGAAGCATATGCAATCACCTTTTTGCGTTGCATAAGCACACATCCATATCCTAGTTTTGAAGCATCACAATATACCTCAAAATCTTCAGTTCCTTCTGGTAAGGCTAAGATTGGTGCATTTGTTAATTTCTGCTTTAATATTCTAAAGGCTTCTTCTTGCTTTGGTCCCCATTCAAACTTAACCGCTTTACAGGTTAGCTTAGTTAATGGTACGACTATTTTGGAAAAATCCTTAATAAACCGTCTATAATACCCAGCTAAACCTATAAAACTTCTAATTTCCATTGCTGTTTGTGGAACCTTCCAATTGGTAATTGCCTCTATCTTAGTAGGATCTAGGTGAATACCTTCGTGATTTACCATGTGTCCTAAAAATTGCACTTCTTGCAACCAAAATTCACACTTTGAGAATTTGGCATAAAGCTTTTCTTTTCTTAACAAAGTTAAGAGTGCATGAAGGTGTTCACAATGCTCTGTCTGACTTTTGGAATAAATAAGTATATCGTCTATAAAAACAATTACAACTTTATCCAAATATGGTTTACAGATCCTATTCATCATGTCCATGAATGCAGCAGGTGCATTCGTTAACCCAAAGGGCATGACTGTAAACTCATAATGACCATACCTAGTTCTGAAAGCAGTTTTAGGTATGTCTTCTTCTTGTACCTTCAATTGATGATATCCGGAGCGTAAATCTATCTTAGAAAAATATCTAGCCACGTGAAGTTGATCAAACAGATCATCAATCCTAGGTAATGGATATCGATTCTTAATTGTAACCTTATTCAATTCTCTATAATCGATACACATTCTCATTGAACCATCCTTTTTCTTTACAAAATAATACTGGCGCTCCCCAAGGGGATGAGCTAGGTTGTATGAATCCTTTACTTAGTAATTCATATAATTCCGTTTTTAGTTCTAACATTTCTGTGGGTGCTAACCGATAAGGTGCCTTAGCTATCGGTGTAGTTCCTGGAATTAGATGAATCCTAAACTCTACCTCCCTATTTGGTGGTAACCCTGGTAATTCTTCTGGAAATACATCTGGGTATTCTGAGACTACTGGTATTTCCTTAAGATCTTTTCCCTTAGTACTAATGATTACCGAAATCATATACACTATTCCTTGTTTTCATTCATAATTAGCAACTTTCATTACTGATATGAACTTCATGGGCTTACGTGGTTTATCTCCTGTAATCCTAATCACTTCTCCGGTGGGTGATTGAATTTCTATGGAATTCTGATCACAAAGGATTCTAGCATGGTTGGCTACTAACCAATCCATTCCTAATACAACATCAAATTCAGCTAAATTCATCGGCAATAGTTTTGCAGAGAATTTATGTCCTAAAAGTTCTATGTTTTCTTCTTGCAAAACTTTATCTATTTTAACTGAATTTCCGTCTGCCGTTTCAACTGTAAAAATCTGCCTAATATTGGTTAAAGGTAAATTAAGAGCTTGGCAGAATGAAGTATTTATAAAACTTTGGTTTGCACCAGAGTCAAATAATACTTTGGCGTAAATGTTGTGAACTAAGAACGTACCCGCTATCACATCTGGGATGAGTTCTGCTTCTTGAGTGGTTAGCTGAAATGCCCTAGCATTCTTCTTAATAGTTCCGTCGGTCGCCTAGTTTTGTTGTCTGCTGGTTTGATTAATTTAGGACATTCTGTATTATAATGTCCATTTTCTCCACAGTTATAGCAAACTATTGTCTTCTTTCTGCAGTTTTCTTCACGATGTCCTACAACTTTGCAAAAATTGCAAGTTATATCGCATCTTCCATAATGTTTCTTCTTGCATCTTCGGCAGAATGACGGAGTTGAGAATTGCCCAGTTCCTCTTTTCATGAAATTACTACTGTTACCCACACGAAATCCTTTGGTAATTTTCTGAGCCAATTCTTTCTTCTTGTTTTCATCTTGTGTACGTACCAGTTCGTCAGTTAGGGTATTAGCTAATTCCACAGCACCGTCAATAGTGTGAGGTCTCGCAGCTTTAACAATGTTGCGGATTTCACTAATCAGTCCCCAAATGTAGCGAGAAATGAGTACCGGTTCTGGCGAAGCTAGTGTTGGTACCACTCTAGCATATTCAAAGAATGTCGAAGTATAACCGCGACAATCTACACCCATCATCCGATGATTTAGAAACTTATTTGTCATCTGTTCCTTTTCATACTCGGGACAGAATTTTCTTTCTACAAAACCCTTAAATTCTTCCCAAGTCATGGCATAGGCTATTATTCTTCCTTTTGATTGTAACACAGTGTTCCACCATTCGAGTGCTCCTTCCTTGAAGAGATTTGATGCGTACATAACCTGATCATCTTTAGCACATTTACTTATTGCAATGACTGCTTCGGTTTTCTCTAACCAACGCAGTGATGCAGTTGCTCCTTCATTGCCTGCAAATTCAGTGGGTTTACAAGCATGGAATTCTTTTAAAGTGCAACCAGGCGTTGCAGTTTTCATTTTCTTAGGTAATGGAGCTTGATGTGGTTCCCCATTATGGTTAACATGATCATTGCCTCCGTTTACACTATTACTGAAGTTATCTTCAGAAATACGTTTACTAGGAACGATTTGTTGCGGTTCGATTGGATTCTTTACAGCAGCAACGATGGCTGGAATAGCATTGGCAATCCCTTGAGTAACAATATTTTCAATATCTTGTCTAGTCATATATTGATCTCCTGGATGTTGCTCAGACTGATTAACCTCATTTACTGGTTCATTAACAATGTTTGCCATCTGATAATTAATTTTATATAAATAATTAGTATAAATACAAATATAATAAAACAATTTGCACATAATCACATTAACATGTATAACCAAAAATTATCGATTTCACGAGTTTCATTTCTATATATTATATTATGCCTCGTACACACGATTATCATACAACGTTTAATTGTTAAGTTATTACACATACTGGTTATTATGATGATTTATTAACACATATTCCTGCAAACTCCCATTATCTGGTCAGCTAATTTCTTAAAAACGACGCTCCCTTTCATCATACTTCCAAGTAACTCTCTCTCCCACATCCCTAATCCTATTTCCTGCATCAATTAACTTTTCGCCCCAAAGACGAAGTTCAGCCAGATTCTCCGGGCTCATAGTTGGGTATAGTGGAGGTTCTGGGTCAACTTGTGGGAAAAATGTATCAGGGTTGTTTAAAAGATTTTGGTATTGCCAATCAGTTGTCCACCATTCATCTAATTCTACTGGTAGTGGTTGAGGTTGGACAATAGGATCTGGAATAGCAGGTTCCAGATTGATTGGGATTGGAGCTTCTAGTGGGTAGCTGAAAAGATCTTCTTCAGTAAATATAAGGTTTGGATTGGCTGGTTCAAGGTTTCCATCGGCAGGTCCGATGAGGTCACTCGTTACTAATTTATGATCTAAAACTTCCCAGGGAGTCATTTTATGTTTCTGTCTAGAACTTTCTCCGACTTCTCTTTCTGTTTGCTTAAAACTCTTCTCAGCTTCTATCCCTACTTGATTAATATTTTCCTCAATTTCTGCCCCTTTTCCTTTGTCTTTTGGTTCTTCAATTGTAGTAACCTTTCTTGTTGCTGGCTTTGTCCTTCGTACTCGCCTCCAGACCACAAATCTGCTTCTTTTCTTGGGTTTAGGTTTTGCCAGTGGTTTGGATTAAAATTCCATGGGTTCTTCTTTATCAGCGAAGTAACCGGTGAATTCCTTGGAAACTTCTATCTTAACGGGATAGAGGTTAAGATTTTCTAAACCTTCAGATATCTCATTCATGCTATTTAGCATATATGCAAAATACATACCAAATGTTAAAATAAAATAACAAAATTTTATAGATAACCCGTAAATATTATTGCATACATAAAACAACTGACAAGTAAATTATACTACGATTTACTGTAAACTTATTTATTGAGTATTTAGAGATTTGCATTTTCTGCTACTGTGGCTAGCATATAAAGATTTGCCCATTTCTCATCTAATTTGTCCTCCCAAGGTGATTTATTGATTAAGTCATGGGTTTCTTGTTTAACTTTCTTCTCTCGGTTTTTCCTTATTTCCTCCTGACTTTTCCTAATAATCAAACTTCTTTTATTAGGAGAAAGTGGTTCCTCGTAATGTGCCTTACGGACAAATATTCCTTCTTCAGGAATTACATAAGGTTTTGTTTGGGATGAACTTCCCTTCTCGTTGGATGACCTATCTAGTTTAAGATAGATGTTTGACAGCTTTTTTTTACCCATACTGTAATTAACAAATAATCAGTTAATAAAACACATAATCACATAATTGGCAATCAGTAAAATTAAGTATTTCTAAATACTTAATAGGCTTAAATCAGTGGCTCTGATACCACCTTATTTCTGTCACGGCCCCCGACCCGGTTTGACCCGTTTCAGGAGCCGTGGGACAGAAATCCCGTGGTATTTAATTAACAGCGGAAGTTTCTTCAGGATCTTTTTAAAACTGAAATATTTCCCGATTATTTTATTTCACAATTCGGGATAAAACCCGGTAATTTACAATATTGAGATTTCACAAAGAAATCTTTTATTTTACAAAACATGTTTCTTTATTTTATACTGAGCCACTTCCTTAAGCTGATAGTGCTTCGCGGCACTTTTCCCGAATCACAACAGATCACCTGAAACATGTTTTAAAAAGGTTTTGTCAGCGGGAAATACTGAGTGAATCATTCTATTTTCTAAAATGACTCGTTTGTTATAATTTACAGTATTAAGAGCGATTACAATGTTTCTGATATCAAACCAACTACCCACGGTATTTGTCACTCGACCGGATCTGTGACTATGGTCATATCCCCCATTGGCTGCCCCAATGGTGACGATTATCAAGTAATGTATACAAAACTGTAACACCCTAAACTTTTTCTTGATTTTTTTTTTTACAAAATATAGTTTAAGTACATGACTTTCATTAACGAAGTTCATAAGTAACAAAGACCTTAGTCAACTAATGACTAAGTTAAAACGTTTCAAAAATTGTATAACATGTGTTTACAACCCATACACAAAGACTACAAAGATCTAAAACATTGCGGATGCTTCAAAACAGAGTGTTCGGTTCTTCATTTAATCGCTTGATCGCCACCCGTAAGATCCACCAAATTTACCTATGATCAAAACCATTAAAAACATTAGTTTTGACGTTGTTATATAATCTGACTCCAAAGTTTAACAACACATTTGAAATAACAAACATATAAAAGCTTTTCTGGGTTCACCGTAAATTACGGTATCACCGTAATTTACGGTGGGACCTGGAATTGTCAGGTCACCGTAAACCAGGGGATCTATACCGTAAGACATCTCACCTCTACCGTAAATTACGGTAATACCGTAATTTACGGTAGTACCTGGAACTTCATGTTTGGTTTTGTATGATCAATATACCAAGGTTTCCAACTCTCGGGTTTCAGTTTCTATATGACACCGATACATTAAAACCTCATATTTCTCATATATTATATATTAACCAAACATCATAGAACAATCCATCATATTACGGAGCCTTAATCATGTCTTACTCTATTATTTGACCCGTTTGGCTCGTCTAAAGAATCCTCCTCTTTGAAGACTACCAACAAGTACCATCCGAATTTAATAAATCAATCAATATAACGACTTCAACGCTTAATTTAGAACACTCTTATTCAAGATTCAATTATACATTAGAATCATCAAATCTAATAAATGTAACGGGTCAAGTTACATACCTTAGCGCACGCCCTTCAACCGTGAATCATCACCGGCTTGTCCACTTGACGTTCCGGTATCCCTTCCTATAGAGTTCAATGTTATCATGTTTAGAACTCTTTGTAACCACATTTCACATAATAGTCAAAACATCACGATTAGGTGTTTTAACTACAAAATTCTAGTTTTCAAGCCTTCTTTGAGGCATTTCAACAAACACTTCATATGCAGAATTTTTATATCTTTAGTAATCAACTTCTTAGCTTGCTAATTAGCTAACTTGACAACAATAAAGCCCTCCTATAGTGTTTTAAGCATCATATCTTTCTGGAATCACTTTCAAAAATCAAATTACACTAGAATAATCATCCTAAACCCTAGTGTTCATCTTCATCTTGTAAAACCCATAACCCACCTTCAAGGTGTTCATGGAATTTCCTGAAATTGGACATGATTTCACATGTAGTTGTCTAGGTTTCACTTCTAGACACTACATCATCTCTAATCTAATCAAACAACACACATGCAACATCTAATTTTAGATTTTCCAAAATCATGAGAATTTCAAACAAAGGATTAACACGAATTTTTACATACCTTGTAATCCTCTTGTGATGAGGATCACTGTTCTATGTTCAGATTTCGTTTTTGATCAGATTTGAGCCCTCAATTTGATTGTTTTGTGAGATTAAGGTTTTTGGAATGGGGGTGTCGCCCCCTGCTTCTTCTTGATCGACCAACACCCAGATGTGGGGTGTTTGGTTTATTATTATTTATTTTATTTTTTTTTGTTCCTTTTAATTAAGTTTCAGAGTTAACAACTAAGGTCCCTCTACTTTGTTCAACATATAGTTTGATAGCTTTTAATCACTCTATAAGCTATTTCTAGACTAGTTAACTAACTAGGTTAAAAATTCCTAGTTAGTAAACTCCCATTTATTTAAGCTTTATAATTCTGATATAATGTTTTATATTTTCGGGATGTTACAAGTCCACCCCCCTTAAAAGGGTTTCGTCCCCGAAACCAAAGTACGTACCAAATAATGTAGGGTGGAGACGTCGCATCTCCTCTTCGGACTCCCACGTAGTGTCCGAACCTTTCCTATGTTCCCATTTGACTTTGACTTGATCAATTTGTCTATTTCGTAAGTGTTTGACTTTTCGATCTAAAATCTCCAACGGTCTCACAGCGTAATTCAGACTATTATCCACTTCGATATCATCGTAATGGATATAGGTCGTTTCGTCCGCTAGGCACTTTCTTAATTGCGACACGTGGAACGTGCCATGGATTCCACTTAACTCCTCCGGTAATTCAAGGCGGTAAGCTACCATGCCAACTCTCCCGATAATTTTAAATGGTCCAATAAACCTTGGGCTTAGCTTCCCCCTTTTTCTGAATCTAATAACACCTTTCCATGGGGAGACTTTTAGCATGACCATGTCGCCAACTTGGAATTCAATCGGCCTTTTCCTTTTATCAACATACGCCTTTTGGCTGTCTTGAGCCGCCTTCAAGTGTGCCCGAACTTTATCGATCTTTTCATTTGTAGCTCGTACTATATCTTGGTGGGCGAGTTCACGTGGACCCACTTCACCCCAACATACCGGGGTTCGACACTTCCTACCGTAAAGCATTTCGTATGGTGCCATTTTAATACTAGATTGGTAACTGTTGTTATACGAAAACTCGACTAACGGTAGGTGAACATCCCAACTGCCTCCAAAGTCGATTATACACGCCCGTAACATGTCCCCCAATGTTTGTATCGTTCTTTCACTTTGTCCATCCGTTTGAGGATGGTACGCAGTGCTAATGAACAATTTGGTCCCCATTTGTTCTTGGAAATCACGCCAGAAATTTGAGGTAAACCGGGTATCCCTATCGGACACGATGGACACCGGCACTCCATGACGTGCTATGATTTCATTGGTATAGACTTCTGACATCTTTTCTGACGTATAAGTCTCACGAATCGGAATGAAGTGAGCACTTTTCGTCAATCTATCCACCACTACCCATATGGCATCAAAACCACGATTCGTCTTAGGCAACTTGGTTAACAGGTCCATTGTAATATGTTCCCATTTCCAAACCGGAATTTCTAACGGTTGGAGTTTGTCGTATGGTTTCTGGTGCTCCGCCTTGACTTGTAAACATGTCAAGCATTTTTCCACATATTTCGCCACATCTCACTTCATTCTGGGCCACCTATAATTTTGTTTCAAATCATTGTACATCTTGGTTGCACCCGGATGAATCGAATAACGGGATTTATGAGCTTCGTTTAGTAGAAGCGCCTTTACTCCACAAGTATGTGGGACCCATATCCTTCCGATCGAGTCTTCAACCCGTAGTTCCCATCCGACAAATCTTTCAATTGGCCGATTATTCTTTCTTTCTTCCAATTTCCTTCATTTACTGCTTCTAACTGCACCTCTCGAATACGTTCAAGTATACCCGAGGTCACCACGAGTTGCATCGACCTCACTCGTATTGGGACATAGTCCGCTTTTCTGCTTAGAGCGTCTGCTACCACGTTTGCCTTTCCGGGGTGATAATGTATCTCACAATCGTAGTCCTTCACCGTTTCCAGCCATCGCCTTTGTCGCATATTTAACTCCTTCTGATCAAAGAAGTATTTCAAGCTCTTGTGGTCGGTGAATATGGTGCACTTTACCCCATAAAAGTAATGCCTCCATATTTTTAATGCAAATACTACCGCTGCCAACTCGAGATCGTGCGTGGGGTATTTCTTCTCGTGTACCTTCAATTGTCTCGAGGCATAGGCTATTACCTTGCCCCGTTGCATCAACACGCAACCGAGCCCCGATAATGAAGCATCCGAATAAACCACCATGTCTTCAACTCCGTCTGGCAATGTCAGTACCGGAGCTTGAGTTAGCTTTTCTTTTAGCGTTTGAAACGCTTTTTCTTGATCAATTCCCCAAATAAACTTTGTTTTCTTTTGGGTTAGCTTGGTTAGCGGTGACGCAATTTTGGAGAAATCTTGAATGAATCTCCTATAATACCCCGCAAGCCCCAAAAAGCTTCTAATTTCTGAAGGGTTCTTCGGGGGATTCCACTTTGACACTGCCTCTATCTTTGACGGATCCACCAATACTCCGTCGGCATTTATGACATGGCCTAAAAATTGAACTTCTCGTAACCAAAAGGCACATTTGGAGAATTTTGCATATAACTTCTCTCGCCTAAGTGTCTCTAACACTTCTTGTAAGTGGTGCGCGTGTTCAGCTTCACTTTTCGAGTACACCAAGATATCATCGATAAACACGATGACCGACTTATCCAACATTGGCTTGCAAACCCGGTTCATGAGGTCCATGAAAGCAGCGGGTGCATTTGTTAGCCCAAATGACATCACGAGGAATTCGTAATGTCCGTATCTCGTGCGGAAAGCCGTCTTCGGCACATCCTCTTCTTTGACCTTTAGTTGGTGATACCCCTATCTAAGGTCAATTTTGGAAAACCAATTCGCACCTTGTAGTTGGTCGAATAAATCATCTATCCTCGGGAGCGGGTATCGGTTCTTTACCGTGAGTTTGTTTAACTCCTGGTAATCAATACACATACGCATGCTCCCGTCTTTCTTCCTCACGAACAATACCGGTGCGCCCCAAGGAGACACACTCGGCCTTATGAATCCCTTGTCAAGCAAGTCTTGGATTTGGGACATCAACTCTTGTAGTTCCGACGGTGCAAGTTGGTACGGGGCTTTTGCTACAGGTTTCGCGCCCGGAATCAATTCGATCCCGAACTCTACTTCCCGTTCAGGCGGTATCCCCGGTAAATCTTCCGGAAAAACATCTTCATAATCTCATACTACTGGTACATCTTCAATCTTTCTTGATTCTTTCTCGGGCTCATTTGCATATATTATGAATGCCTTGCATCCTCGCTTCATTAGCTTGTGAGCTTTCAACATCGAGCATACTATGGGGTTGCCTCCTTTTTCGCCATAAATGGTGACGTGTTTCCCACTCGGAGATGTTAGTTTTATCTCTTTACGGAAGCACACGACCTTTGCATGGTGTCGAGATAGCCAATCCATCCCAACGACTACTTGAAATTCTCCCATCGACAAAGGGATTAAATTTATCGAATATTCTTCATCGTCGATGCTCACTTTACAATTTTCACATACATCACAAACAATAAAGCTTTTGTTATTACCTATCTCTACTTCTAAAGGTACAGGTAATTTCGTTAGAATAAATGAAGGATGTCGAATAAGTCCATATGAAACAAAGGATTTATTCGCACCCGTATCAAATAACACGTGTGCAGGAATTGAATTTACAGCAAATATACCTGAGACCACGTCAGGTTCAACCTTTGCTTCTGCGGCAGTTAGTTGGAAAGATCTTGCCTTTGCTTTCGGGGCTTCACCTTTCGATTCTTGCCCATCCTTCTTTCCAACCAATTCCGGGCATTCCGACTTCTTGTGACCCGTTCGATAACAGTTGTAACAAACCGTCACTTTCTCCGGGCATGATATAGCCATATGTCCCGTTTTCTTGCATATGGGACAAGGCTTATCCTTGTAACGACATTCGCCCTTATGACCTTTCCCGCATATTTTACAACTTGGCGACCCGCTTTTTGTAACAGATTTCTTTGTGCTTTCATTTGTTCGTGCCTTCTTAGTAGGGCTTGGATTCGCATCTTGTGCCCTTCGTTCACCCCGTTCTATGCTCTTTTTCAATTCGATCTCCCTTTCCCGAGCAGCATTGACAATCTCGGTAAGGGTCTCGTATTTTGAAGGGGTTATGAACTCTCTATACTCCGCACTTAGCATGTTATGGTAGTAATAGACTTTTTGTTCTTCGTTTGTCACCAAATCATCACAGAACTTTATCTTGTCCATAAACATTCCCGTGATCTTGTCTATGGATTCACCCTTGTGTCTGAGTTGCATAAACTCTTCCTTGATTCTATTTATGACCGCTTTGGGACTATGGTGTTTAAGAAACGGCGTCTTAAACTCCTCCCATGTCATGGCCTTAGCCGCTTCACTTCCAATTTCCTTCTTTTTGTTATCCCACCAATCTTTCGCTTGACTTCTTAATTGACCCGTACCATAAGCTACGTAGTCGTTTTCATCACAATGAGATCTCTCGAATACTCCTTCGATATCACTTAGCCATCGTTGGCACACAATTGGATCAACCTCTCCATTATATAATGGTGGTTTACATGCCATGAATTCCTTGTATGAACAAGGCTTTCGTCCACCATGCTTTTCCTTTGCTGAATTGGAATCATCTTCCAATTTCTTGATTCTTTCTTCTATTATTGATAAAACTGTATTTTGAATCTTATCAATAAAGCCCGACAAACTGTTTTCGATCGCCTTTCCAACCTCTTCGGCAATCACTTCCTTCATTTGTTCGGTGACTCTTGGCACCGCATTATCATTACCTCCCTCAGCCATCTCTATTTCTGAAATGTTTACATAGATTGTTAAACATTTCATTTACAACACATGCTTTACTTGTTTTGATTTAATCAAGTTCATAACTTGATTCAATCATTCTTGTTTCAATTCAATCAAGTTCGTAACTTGATTTAATCATTCTTGTTTCAATTCGATCAAGTCCGTGACTTGATTTAATAATTCTTGTTTCATGCATTTCTTGTTTTTGAGTGAGCTTACACACTCTTTTCATGCATATCTGTTCATTTTTTTCATTTTATACATAGTACATAATTTATTAACAAAATGAGTTAATTCTTACCGGACGATCGATCAAGCTTGAACCGAACACTTATTGACAACCTTGAGCTCTGATTACCAACTTGTAACACCCTAAACTTTTTCTTGATTTTTTTTTTTACAAAATATAGTTTAAGTACATGACTTTCATTAACGAAGTTCATAAGTAACAAAGACCTTAGTCAACTAATGACTAAGTTAAAATGTTTCAAAAATTGTATAACATGTGTTTACAACCCATACACAAAGACTACAAAGATCTAAAACATTGCGGAAGCTTCAAAACAGAGTGTTCGGTTCTTCATTTAATCGCTTGTTCGCCACCCGTAAGATCCACCAAATTTACCTATGATCAAAACCATTAAAAACATTAGTTTTGACGTTGTTATATAATCTGACTCCAAAGTTTAACAACACATTTGAAATAACAAACATATAAAAGCTTTTCTGGGTTCACCGTAAATTACGGTATCACCGTAATTTACGGTGGGACCTGGAATTGTCTGGTCACCGTAAACCAGGGGATCTATACCGTAAGACATCTCACCTCTACCGTAAATTACGGTAATACCGTAATTTACGGTAGTACCTGGAACTTCATGTTTGGTTTTGTATGATCAATATACCAAGGTTTCCAACTCTCGGGTTTCAGTTTCTATATGACACTGATACATTAAAACCTCATATTTCTCATATATTATATATTAACCAAACATCATAGAACAATCCATCATATTACGGAGCCTTAATCATGTTTTACTCGATTATTTGACCCGTTTGGCTCGTCTAAAGAATCCTCCTCTTTGACGACTACCAACAAGTACCATCCGAATTTAATAAATCAATCAATATAACGACTTCAACGCTTAATTTAGAACACTCTTATTCAAGATTCAATTATACATTAGAATCATCAAATCTAATAAATGTAACGGGTCAAGTTACATACCTTAGCGCACGCCCTTCAACCGTGAATCATCACCGGCTTGTCCACTTGACGTTCCGGTATCCCTTCCTATAGAGTTCAATGTTATCATGTTTAGAACTCTTTGTAACCACATTTCACATAATAGTCAAAACATCACGATTAGGTGTTTTAACTACAAAATTCTAGTTTTCAAGCCTTCTTTGAGGCATTTCAACAAACACTTCATATGCAGAATTTTTATATCTTTAGTAATCAACTTCTTAGCTTGCTAATTAGCTAACTTGACAACAATAAAGCCCTCCTATAGTGTTTTAAGCATCATATCTTTCTGGAATCACTTTCAAAAATCAAATTACACTAGAATAATCATCCTAAACCCTAGTGTTCATCTTCATCTTGTAAAACCCATAACCCACCTTCAAGGTGTTCATGGAATTTCCTGAAATTGGACATGATTTCACATGTAGTTGTCTAGGTTTCACTTCTAGACACTACATCATCTCTAATCTAATCAAACAACACACATGCAACATCTAATTTTAGATTTTCCAAAATCATGAGAATTTCAAACAAAGGATTAACACGAATTTTTACATACCTTGTAATCCTCTTGTGATGAGGATCACTGTTCTATGTTCAGATTTCGTTTTTGATCAGATTTGAGCCCTCAATTTGATTGTTTTGTGAGATTAAGGTTTTTGGAATGGGGGTGTCGCCCCCTGCTTCTTCTTGATCGACCAACACCCAGATGTGGGGTGTTTGGTTTATTATTATTATTATTATTATTTTGTTCCTTTTAATTAAGTTTCAGAGTTAACAACTAAGGTCCCTCTACTTTGTTCAACATATAGTTTGATAGCTTTTAATCACTCTATAAGCTATTTCTAGACTAGTTAACTAACTAGGTTAAAAATTCCTAGTTAGTAAACTCCCATTTATTTAAGCTTTATAATTCTGATATAATGTTTTATATTTTCGGGATGTTACAAAAACCCCACATACCGGCTGTAATTTGGTGATTACAAAGACTTAATCCCTGTAATTATAACTTTGAAATAAACATGCTTTTGTAAATAGATTTGATAAAAAGAGAATGACTCACATTGCAGATTTAACAGAGCTTATCCTATTGATTAGCCTTGATAACCTAGTTTAAATAATCATGCACACAAACTAGGTTAGTAACTTAATATAGCATTTACGATAACTCACGAGATTACAACCTTCACAACGAATGACAAAGTGCGATACTTAAACATCCATCGATTTAACGACGAATGACAAAGCATAAACCCTAATGTGGGCAGCAGTTAAACATCCATTGGATAGTTTAATCGATCGGACATTGAATCGTAGCAGCGATCGAGTTATTACCCTGATTTGTGGCAGCACTTCGTGATCAGTGTGTATTTTTGTAGTAAATAGTGTCTAACTTTGTGTACGTAAGGAATTTTAACGTCGAACTGAAGCCAGAATTCAAGTCCCAAACCCTTGTATTTATACAAGAAATTGACATCTCCCGCGTGTCGCGGAAGATGTCTTGGTTTCTGTCGCGACACGCCTAGGGTACCAACCTACCCTAGGGTAGCCTTGTCACTAGTATAGGCCTGCTGAATCGCTATTTTGAGAATTTTCAGTTTAGACAACGCATTTTAGAGATAATCGTCAATTAGGGTTTACCCCCCTAGTTTTAGGGGCCCTAATCCTGATTCCAAATGTCTTGAAAATTTTAGGGATTATGCAGAATCACTTGGGTTTCTCAATTAGGGTTTCCTATTGGACAATTTGATTAAATAAATATAACTTTTGATGAGAGTTGTTACAAATATGGTCTAGAAAGGGTCCTTAATTATGCTAATCTATCTCCTGAAGGAATGTGTTTTGCTGCTGTCCTTAATAAAAGCTGTGAACCCAAAAAAGTTTTTGAAGCTAAAACTGATAGCAACTGGGTTGATGCCATGAATTTAGAAATCGAAGCATTACATAAAAATGACACATGGGAAATTGTTGACTTACCTCCTAATAGAAAAGCTATTGGATGTAAGTGGGTATATAAAATAAAATACAAATCTAATGGTGAAATAGAAAGATATAAAGCTAGACTCGTTGCTAAAGGTTTTAGCAAAAAAGAAGGCATTGACTTCTTTGACACCTTCTCACTAGTTGTAAAAATGGTCACCATTAGATGTGTTTTGTCCTTAGCTGTCCACTTTGACTGGGAAGTTTTTCAACTTGATATTAATAACGCTTTCCTTTATGGTGAGCTCAATGAAGAAGTATTTATGTGCTTACCTGATGGTTATGATCAATCTAATGGGACTAAAGTTTGTAGATTAAAGAAATCCCTTTATGGCTTAAAACAAGCACCTAGGATGTGGAACGAAAAACTCGTTTCTGTTCTTCTCAATCTAGGTTTTGAACAAAGTAAGTGTGATCATTCCATGTTTACTATGACAAAAGATTCTAGTTTTACTATTCTTCTTGTCTACGTAGATGACATTATCATAACAGGTAATTGCCCTAAGCAGGTTAGTGAAATCAAGTTATTACTAAAATCCAAATTTTCTATAAAGGACTTGGGCAACCTACAATATTTCTTGGGTCTTGAAGTTGTTAAGAATACTGCTGGTGTTTTCCTAACTCAAAGAAAATATTGTTTAGGCTTACTTGCTAAATTTGGTATGACTGGTTGTAAACCGGTTAGTTATCCCATGGAACCCAATCATGTTTTGAATCATTTGTGTGAGAAAGATAATCAGCCGTTAGAAAATATAACTGTTTATCAAAAACTGGTTGGAAAACTAATTTATCTTTCTCACACTAGACCGGATATTGCCTATCTTGTCCATTATCTCAGTTAATTTATGCATTCTCCCACTCAAGCTCACTTTAAAATTGCTATGAGACTTTTACGATATCTAAATGGTGCCCCTGGGAAAGGAATTTTCTTTAAAAAGGGGATTCTTTAGAAATGAAAGCCTTCTCTGATCCAGACTGGGCTAAATGTCTGGGAACCCGAAGGTCTATTACCGGGTTCTGTGTCTTTTTAGGGAATAACCTTGTTTCATGGAAGAGTAAAAAAGCAGTCCACCGTTTCACGATCTTCTGCCGAAGCAGAATATCGTTCAATGTGTGCTGCGACATGTGAAGTTATGTGGATCTCCAACTTATTAACGGAATTAAAGGTTGATGTCAAACTGCCTACTCAGTTATTTTGTGATAACACGACTGCTATATCCATAGCAGCCAACCCCGTATTTCATGAACGCACAAAACATTTCGAAATAGATCTCTATTTTTTTAGAGAAAAAATATCTAAAGGTATCATTCAAACGGTGGGAATCAGAACAGAAGATCAAGCTGCCGATATTCTCACAAAAGGCCCATCTGTAGGACTGCATGAAAAGGTTTGTTCTCTTCTTAACATGTTCGATTGTTTCAAGTATTGAATTGAGAGGGGGTGTTAAAATATACTAATCTTTTATACATATTTTTCTTTCCAATTCAATACTCTTACATATTTTTTCCTTTTTTTGGTTTTTTTTCCCGTTTGTGCGAGATTGGGCCGTTTGTGCAAGTTTGGGTTGTTTCCTCTTGGGCTCTCTTCGGTGGGCTGCTTCTAGGGTTCCCCTGCCTATTTATCCTCGGTCCTCTCCTTTGTCTCATCAACACAACAAAACAAAAAGTGAAGTGATCTTGGTGCTCTCTAGAACATTTCTCAAGCCTGTTGCTTTTCGCCCTGTTCGAGTTCATCATATCTTGTTGCTGCTGTTCATCTTCAAGTGCAGAATCTTTCAGTTGAAAGACCTGTTCAATCTTGCTGATTGTAATCTGTGGTTTCACCGTTTTTTGATTTGTGCATTTTTCTTAAAAGCATTGTACTCTTGTTTTGATTATACAAGATTTATTGTTGTTCACAAGACACATAGAGAGAAGAGAGAAAGGAAAAGTGTGTGGAGTAGATATGTTAAGTAAATTGCAATTCGCATCTCTGTGGGTAAAAATGTAAGTTCACCTCATTTTTAACTGTGAGTTAACAGTGAGATCACGCGAGAGACGCAATGAAACAAGTTTGTAAACCACAAGGACTCAGACAATGAAAATTTAGTTTGAGGGGTGAATGGTAATTCCGCAACCTGCTATTCTTATGTAATTTGCCCTGATGATTGGAATGAAAACAGTATTGACTTGAAAAAAAAAATTACACGTTACTCTAGTTTTAGTGATTTACATACTCTTTAATTCTAGTTTATATGTAAGTTTTTTTTCACAAATTTTGATTAAAGATTATTTGCTTCTCATCACCTATATGTGAGACAGAAACACAAGGGTGGACACACTCAGTTTCTCCATTTTAGGAACTTTATGAAGGATAATTTTTGGTTAAAATTTAGTATAACTAAAGTGATTGCCATCAGTAAACAAAAAAATTGGTTTCGTGAAGACTTTCCCTTCCTTTGCAACGAGGCAAATTATAAAAATCATAAAAACTAACACTAAGCTATCCAAAACCCAGCCACCATAACATGATCAGTTTGTGCATAACCTTTTGAAGATCAAATACTAATAAACTCTTACCCAATTTCACCAATATAAACCTCATTCCCCACTTTCTCCATTTTTTAGCATATCCCAATGTCTCGTCATCTTGTTTCTTAGTTATCTTTTCTAAAGCTCACTCTTTTTGATATAGAAAATACACCACTAATACAAACCGCAGTACGGTTAAATTTACGTTAGTATAAAATTTTTGTCGTCGTAACTTCCACAATAACGCACGGATAGGAGGTTTTTCTATAACAGATGGAGATCAATTGTCACCCTTTGGTTAACAATAACAAAGACTCCTAAAAATGAGAAGTGTACAAAGACACAATTGATCGCACAAGTTGACACAATGTCGAGCAAAATATAACACAATGCCGAAAAATATAACGCAATTTCGAGAAAATAAGACACAATGGGTCGCAAAAGACACAATGGCGCAAATATAAAAAAACACAATGATAATAAACAAAAATTCTAAAATCTACAACCTATAAATCTAAAAGTGAAAACCTAAAATCTCATATCATAAGGTTTGATGAGACGGTTCCAATGCCGCTTGAATTAGGTAAATCGGAGTCTGTTTGATACCTTTTGTACGACTTCTTATTTTTAGGAGACTTTGTATTTGATCTAAACCTATGAATTACATCAAGATATAAGTTTTTCCAACTATTCTATTAAAGAACAAGGAATTCCTGTAATAAAAGTTTATGTAAATGTCCTTTTCAGAAACATCATCTCTGCGTTACTACATCGATGATCAGTTATTGTGACAGTAATTCAGGGCCGGCCCAAGGGTAAGCCAAATGAGGCTTGGGCCTTGGGCCACCAAAACTATAGGGCCTCTACAATTTGATAAAACCACAGTTCATTTATAAAAGATTTAGGGTATGTGTTATCAACAGATTAATTGTTGGTAGTGTAGTGGTTTTGTGTATGTATGGATGTTGGTGAGACCTGGGTTCGAATCCCTGGTTTAGCATTTTTTTTCCTTGTTTTTAAATTTTAACACAATCTTTCAAATAATTACACTTGGGCCCTTCAAGTTTAACTTTCAATTACAGACATTTTTTTGGGAAAAAGGCCACAAGATTTTACTTCGCCTTAGGCCACCAAAATGGTTGAGCCGGCCCTGATGAAATTCCATACATATAGCTAATGATTCTCCAGTCATACTTCTCAATCCGGCCATCTATTATAAATAACAAATTCAAAACTAGAAATTAAAAAATTAGTTAATATATGACCTAATTAAATTAGTTTAGATGTACCATCAAACTTAATGGTGAAAAAAGTGAAACTTGAGTTTTTTACTAAGTGAAAAATGTGTTTTTATTAACTTTTGACACAAATATTTACATGGAGTGCGATTAAGATAAATATTGTTTACTTAGTTTGCGTTCTACTACGTGAGAGCTTCGCAACATCCCAAATTGTGTCCAAAGGGAGCTAAGAGCATTCACAATCGAATTTTCATCCATGTCTCTATAATTATACTAAAAATCACTATATTTTCTCTCTTCTTTTCAATTAAATAATATATTTTTATACTTTTATCATTTTCTTTTCTTTCTCCTCCATTCACAACCACTTTCAAAAAATATTTAAAAAAATTATAGAGGTAAAGAGTGTCTTACCAAATTTACTGATAAACAGAAAAATTTTCTCTATTCTCCACTCACAACCACTCCATACAATATTGGGAACTCACTCACATAAATATAGAGGATCAAATGTGAATACTATAAGATAAGTAATATAAATGCTCGCAGTTGTATATTTGAAAGTCTAAAAGCTAGGAAAATTAAAAAAAAAGGAAATAATGCATTGATACATTAATACTTGTGTGTTTGGACATGTGAAAGATTCCAATGATATTGTGTCTTAGACAAAAGATCAAATGGGGTCCTAACTCATACTCACAAATGTGAGGCGTTTTACATTTTGAGGTTTGTATCATGATTGCCCCGGCTTGTTGCAATTGATAGTGGTTTGATCAATAGGATGCACCTGCTAATGGGCATGGTGCGGGTTGCCATTGTCCCAGTGGGTAGAAATTATCACTGGTCTTGGTTTTCACTATTCGAGACAATAGTTTTGACTGCTCTATGTGAACCTTCACGTGTGTATACACTAATGACTAATACACATACAAAAACACTCAAAACACATGTTAGAACCATTATTGAAAACTAAATTATTGCAAAAATTAAAAAAAAAACAAATCTAAATAGTTTAATTTTTGTTAATCAATGGCTCATATTTTTAAGTTTTATTCTTCATATATGCAATTTATTTACATAGAAAACAATCAAACAAATTTGTTCATTTTTTTTCAAAATATTACATTGTTTACCTACACATACGTGTATGTGTAGGTAATATAAACTACACATGTGTAGTTGGATACATAAACAATAAAGAGTAAACTGCCATTTTGGTCCCTGTAGTTTGGCCAGTTTTGCCACTTTAGTCCAAATCTCAAACTTATTACATCTGGGTCCCTGTGGTTTGCATTTTGTTGCCATTTTAGTCCAAAATTCAAAAACCCCATTTTTTTTACTGTTACAACCTCCTATTTTGTCCTTTAGTGCAGGGGCATTTTGGTCCATGTTAATTTATTATAACATTTCAATAATTAATAACATCATCTTCAAGAACATCATCAAACTTCATCATCAAAACCCAGAAAATCCAGAAAATCAAGAACATCATCTTCAAGAAAATCAAGAACCCAGAACAAAACCAGAAACCATCACAAAAATCAAAATACAGACAACAACAAATCAAAACAAAAACCGATTTGTAAAAAGAAACGAGGCTCAGATCTGTATCTTCAAGAACATCATCATCAAAACCCAAATAATCCAGAAAATCAAGAACATCATCTTCAAGAAAATCAAAAACCGATTTGTAAAAAGAAACGAGGCTCAGATCTGTATCTTCAAGAACATCATCAAACATCATCATCAAAACCCAGAAAATCCAGAAAATCAAGAACATCATCTCCAACAACAAATCAAAACCGCCATGGCTGCAAACAGGGGTTGCAAGCGCACTTGCCCTCCTCCGATTGTGCCACGCCAAGCTGCGGAAAATCTCAAATCATCACAGCCTCGTGGTGAATAAAAGGACTGGGTTCAAGTTTTGATCATCCTGTTTGTTACAAAATCACCCTCAACCACCTAAAACATTAACAAAATCACATATCATCATCCATCACAAAATCACAGATCATCATCCGTCTCCCCTTCACCACCGTACACCCTCCACCACCGTCTCTCCTCCACCACCGTCTCCCCCCCACCACCGTCTCTAACCACACTGTAAAAGCAGATTATTTACCTGGTTTTCAACAATACTTTTGCTACACCAACGTAGATCGAACATAGAAGGTTCCAGATCTGCTAAACTTCCGGCGGTTTAGGGTTTCAGTATCGGATTTGATGGTGACAACGGTGGTGGCGCTTTAGGGTTTCAGTGGTGGCGGTGGTGGAGTTCACGGTGGTGGTGGTGGTGGGAAGGGGGAGTTGGTGGCGGTGGTGGTGGTGCTATAGAGAGAGAGAAGAGAGAGGGGGGAGGAGGTGGCGGTTGTGGTGCTATAGAGAGAGAGAGAGAGAGAAAACTGATTATGATCATCATCATCCCCAACATCATCATCCTCAATATATATTAAAAAAAAACTAAAACAAATGAAATTTAAAAAATGACCAAAATGTCCCTGCACTAAAGGACAAAATAGGAGGTTGTTACAGTAAAAAAATGAGGTTTTTGAATTTTGGACTAAAATGGCAACAAAATGCAAACCACAGGGACCCAGATGTAATAAGTTTGAGATTTGGACTAAAGTAGCAAAACTGGCCAAACCACAGGGACCAAAATGGCAGTTTACTCAACAATAAAACTAACTAGTTTGTTGATATTTTTTAAGTTTAAGTTTACAATAGATGAGTGAGAACATGACATTTCTTCTGTGTGTTCTCAATATGATATTCTACGCAAATCCCATATTATTGTAAACTATTTTGTTCACATGAGAGATAATAAGTCACAATGAATGTCTCGTCTTAAGTATCATCAATGCATTTTGGGATTAGAAAGAGAACTTCACTGTTAAGTGTGTTCGGTTGGGGTCTCTACCTTTGTGAACAGTGATTTATCTTTTGACTTTTCTTTTTTTTTTTTGTCTTTTTTTAGTTTTTTTTATATTGTTATCCTTTAACTTTCAGCATTGATAATTATAAGCTCTTAACTTTCAAAAATATTTGTAATCGAGTTTTACGTGTTTAATTTTATATAAGTGTCGGTATAAATTCAAGTTGATTTACGTTTTAACGTAAATTTTTTCATGAAAATGTGACAATATATGTTCTTTTGCTTATTATTATGTTCGCTTTCAGCTGGTTTACGTTTCAATATAAATTTTCTTCAGAAATATGTCGGGTCAAATACAATAAGTATTCGTGTTTCTTTTATGTACGTTTTCAGTTGTCTACGTTTTGACGTAAATTACAATTAGCAAGTTGTGCGAATAGTGTTGTAGTCCAATTTAAATTTATTTAAAATCAACCCATCCGTTTGTCCAATTTAAATTTATTTTTATTGTTTTCAGTCAAAGTGTCAAATATTCTTTCGAACATATTTCTTTGAGTTGCTATATCGAACAAAAATAAATATCAACCCAAACCCCGCAGCATAGGGTAATCTTACTAGTTTCATTAATATATTAACAGTACAAGAGAAAGTTAGTATAGCCGGGGTTGTTATTTTCATATTTCATGTTTTGAAAATTTTCTAAATAGTAAATACGGATTGTAGCATGTAACACTTTTAATTGTCCCATCAACCAAATGTTGACAGTTTAGTGTTTTGAGAAACATAAAGTATTACCAGATTCGAACCTTTAAGCGAAGAGGTGCTTATCCATGTAATAATTCGAATCAATCATGGAACAAGATTATTGGTTGCGAGTTGGAGCCGAAAGAGAAAAACCAAAAATACTTTAGGGTATGATATGGTAGTTAGAAGTTAGGAACACATACGAATCACATGGTGAAGATTCTGCAATAGAATTTGATGATCATATAATGCAACTGCTAAAAGATTCGACCGGTAGAGTTGGTGAGTGAAAGGGTAGGTATTTGTTGAACCCAACATGATATTCAAACAAAGATTTTTTTTTATTATAAAAAATTAAAAACACTTTAAAGCTAAGAATCTTCTCATTAATCTCTATAATTGAAAACGGCAACGATAAACTAAAATTTTATAGTTTACGAAGTTAGAAAAGTATTTCAAATTTATGTGTGTGTTTTAATAAAAATATAAAGCTAATAACATAAATAAACAAGAAAACAAAATAAAAAATGAGCCCAAGAAATACCGGCCTAAAGCTTTGCTAATTAGCGAAGGTCATGGGGTTCTTGGAATTCCTCTTCCTAAGTGTTGCGCGTTGAGAGTTCTTTAAATTTCTTTTTCGGAATGTCATGTTGCGCTTGATTCGTTGTATTGTATCCCACAAGTCACTAGATCACTCTTCAAAGTCTATGGTTCTTCTCACATGACAGCATTTCATAAAAAATAGAGAAATTGTTAGTAGTTTGTTAGGCCGGAGGGTGTGGGGGGCGCCATACCCGCCACCTCAGCCTCTATAGCGCCCCGGGCATACTTCACTCGCCAACATGGTAACGAGAGGAGAAGGGGGTATCAGGTGGGGCCCACTTGTTTGCACCAATCAAAAAAAAAATTTATTTTTTTTTTCTATAGCGCCCCTAGGGGTTATCACCACACCCTCCATGTTAAGGGGGGTTATAAAGCCCACTTGGCTGACGTGGCGCCTACGTGGCGCTGAGGTGGCACTTATAAAGCCCCAAGGGGTTATCCCACACCCTCTAGCCTTAATGAAACAAATAAATATGTCATTTTTGTGGTTTAATAAAAAGATGGGTAAAATAGTCATTTCATAATCTATTTTTAATGAAATGGGTATATTTGCATTTATAAAGATTTGAACTAAGGTCCAAACCGCAAAAAAAAAAAAATCAATGCTTAAGATAAAAGTGTAGAAGAAAGGAGGAGTGCAATGGTATCTTGGAAAAAATCTTATTTATGGACTTTCTCTCTCCACATATGGAAATCACATGCATATTCCACTCCCGTTTTTTAAACGTTAATAACTTTTTTATACGACATTATTTTTTCATAAAAGTTTCACCGTAAAATCGAGCGTCTTTTTATCTTTAATTTGAGTACCATATTGCTATATAAAATATGAAGACTAAAAAAACCCACTAAAATGTGTTATATTTCTATGTTGTATAACATTTTTTGTGCTAGATTTTTCTACTATATTTTTGTGATAAATTTTTTGTACTGAATTTTTTTGTCTTAATTTTTTTTTCTCAATTTTTTGTGCTGGATTTTTTTTACTACATTTTTTTGCTGAATTTTTTTGTACTATATTTTTTTTACTAGAATTTTTTGAGCTATATTTTTTTGTACTATATTTTTTTGTGCTATATTTTTGTACTATATTTTTTGTGCTATCTTTTTTTACTACATTTTTTGTGCTATATTTTTTTGTACTAGATTTTTTGTGCAAAATTTTTTTGTACTAGATTTTTTTTTTTTGTTGTATTTTTAAAAAACAAAAGAGGTGTCACATGTCATTTTTACTCCTATTTATAAGGACCAAAATACCTTTTATTCCTACTTATTAGGAGTGCCACATGTCATCATCACAATCTTTCTTAAACTACTTAGGCAAAATCCACTTTTTAGTGAATCCTTCCCCTGTTAGTAATACTGACTTTTTTTATAGTAAAATACTTATGTATACTTACTTAAGAGTATTTTCATAATACATCCATCCCCATTGCTATCTAATTTTCTTGGGTATGTTAGAACATGTTGCTATATTTTGTTCCTTGGTTTTTCTTTACGTAAACAAGTACCTAGTCTTAGTTTTTAATAGAAATAACATATATTATATGAAAGAATTAGCAGATCGAACATTAAAAGAGTATGAGGTCTTGGTATATCTTCTACTTTTGGCTTTGGAGCGTCTATGGTTACTTGTGCCATGTAAATGACATATCCTCTATGTAAGCACTTGAATGTCTCAAGCATGGAAGTTTTTTCAGACAATCCAGAGTGGCGATCTCCACAGATGATGAGTATTTCACCAGATGAGGATTTGATTTTGATTAGTTTCTTATCGCAGGCAATACAGACCTGGTTACGGGATAACCAGTCCATACCTAGAAATCTATCGAAACCCGCAAGAGTCATGGGTAAGAGACTAATAAAGATGGATTGGTTCTTAATGGATATAACGCATCCCTCTAAGATTTTAAAGGCTATTTATATGTTTACATCGGCCATTTCTACCTCATATGTTAGTCCTAGGCTTCTTAAGGGCAAGTTTAGTAATTTACAAAACTTGTGATCTACGAAACTTCTATCAGCTCCGGAATCAAATGAGACTCTAGCAAAAAGATCATTAATGAGAAATGTACCCGTAATGATGTTTGCATCGTTGACCGCCTCCTTTGCGTTTAGTTGGAAGGCTCTAACATTAACTTCCTAGCATTGCCAACCTTGGCTTTTCCGTCAATTGTATTCTTCGGGCAACCGGTTCTAATGTGGTCAGTCTCACCACATTTATAACATAAGGGATTCTTTATATCCTTGCACTCGTGAGTCTTATGGCCGGGTCTCTTACAGATGCCACAACTCTTTTGTGGCTCAAAGCGGCATTTTCCGAAATGTTTTTTTCCCCACATGTTTTGCATTCAGGTTTATCACCATTCGGCCTTGACTAATTCTTTCTTGAATCAGTTTTATTCTTTTTGGAATCTCTAAAGTGGGTATCATACCTCAGCCTTGGCCGCTCTTATTCGAATCTCATCTTCGGTTAGGGATTGGCCCTGATCCACAACAGACCTAAAGGTTGTGGGTTTTGAAGGTTTTACCATCCCTTTGATTTTAGGAGCTAACCCTCCTATGTATCTTGCGATACACTTAGATTCTGGATTATCAAATAGGGTACTAACCTAGACAAAGAATTATAATCTGATGTATATTTTCTACAGTCTGGGTCCTTCATTATCAGCTTTGAAAATTTTGACTCAACATTTTCCACCTCATGAGGTAGGCAGTAGGTTTCTCTAATCAGCTCTACAAATTTGGCCAACCCATATTATACAAGGCGACCTTTCCCGTGGATTGAACCAATGCTTTCAACCAGGTCAGGGCATCTTCCTTAAAAGATTGGGTAGCCGCTGTTGCCAATGATTGTCTCCATTTCATTGAGCCACTTCAAGGCATTGATCGCCCATCTCTCCCCCGTGAAATCATGAGTTTTACATAAGACAGAGTATTTATAGGAACACCCTTCTTTAGAATTTCGAAGCTCTTTCCTAGCGATATTTTTTGCCCCACTAGTCTTACTCCTAGTGGAGGAGTACTGAGAACTATGGGTTTTGTGGGTTGTTGAGCGAGGGGTAGAGATAGAAATTTGGCTCGATGGCTCGGGCCCTTTGTAATTGGTCATAAATTCAGCCATAGCCTTGCTGACTTCAGCCGCAATCAAGGTTTGGAGATTATCTCCTCCACCTTTACGGTTGGGTGAAATACCACCACCATCACTGTTTTTGCCAGTATTTAGCTTGCCATGATTGTTTGAGCTACAGGCCATCAAGAAGATTTATAGATTGAAAGGCGGATCAATTTAAATTGTGATCTTATTCTAATGAATGATAACAATTGAACACTTTTTCTATTGATTCAAAAATCAAAATTTTCATTAAACCAAAAAAGAGTACAATATGATGTCTAGAATTGGACTTTTGGAAATCAAAATACAAATACAAAATTTTAAACAAAAGCCTTCATTCGGCCTTTTTGCCTTCACCAGCTTTGTTAACTTTTGGAACACTTTGTTGGTTCTTCTTTCACTATGTTTCACTTGGCGTTGAATCTGTTTGGTTCTTTCCAATGTCTGGTTAATTGCTTCTAGTGCGGCTGGTGGTTGAGGAGGTTCTGGTGACGGAACAACTGGGTACTGATAGCCAGGATTTGGATACCTAAGGGTTTGGATAGGTGGGAGGAAAGGGAGGTGGATATAAAGTGTTTTGAATGACCGCCTACATGTAGGGGTCATAAAGTGGTTCCGAGTGGGCATAGTCCATCGCGGCTGAGGTATAAGGGTTGTCGTATCCAAATGGAATTGGATATGCGGGGATTGGGTTATCATAACCCATAGGTGTAATGTCTGTGTCAGGAGCCAGGTGGGAGGGTCCACCCATTTGTGGGTCCTCTGGTCTTAGTGCATAGCTGCTTGTGGATGGAGGAACAGGTGGGAGAGAGCCAAATCTGTCTCCAATGTGTACCAACATTCTTGCGCCGGTGTGGGATTTTCTTCGTTGTTGTTGCTCCACTAGTTAATGAGGTAGCACTGGAGCATCGTCTTATGGAGGGGAATTTCGGGTTGCACATAAGCAGGTGATTGGAGTTCTGGGTGTTGTAGAAGTTGAACTGTCCAAAGTGTTGGCTCCACTCGTCTGGACCTTGATATGGGTAACCGACATAAGAAGCGATATCGCTAGATAACTCGATCGGGTGTTGATTGGTTTCGGAGGGTGGCATCTCTGGGCGGAGTCATAATCTTGTTGATATTGATTAGGATGTGGGGAGTTTAGGTGATTAAAAGCATGTAAAGATCCACTCGATTGTGGGTGTGAGTGCGAGTGTTGTGAGTGTGAATGTTGGGAGTGGGAATGTTGTAAATGTGAATCTTGTGAGTGTGACTGTTGTGGGTGTGGAGTTCCTCGTCCTCACATAGTTCCCTTTCCTCGTCCTCTTTGTCTTGGCGACATCATTCCTGTCAAATATGAAATCAATAACTATATATAGGAGTACTAGCCTAGTCTTTGAAGACTTAGACACGGATTTTTCCTAAGGAAATTGCGAATGTGATATTTGAGTTTAAACACAAAAGGTTAGTGTCTAATTCACTCAAATTGTAGCCCTGATACCAACCTGTCACACCTCGATTTTGGTGGGCTCGGACGGTGAGTTTATGTGTAACGATTGATAACAGTTTCACAATTGGCAGTGGAAGATAGAGTGATAAAGTATTAAATATAAAAGCTTGAATATATTAAATAAATTTTATAGCAACTTGTTCGGTACAAATATCCGACAAGGTAGGATCGAAATAAAATAGATTTTGGTTGTCATAGGTCTTTAGTCGTGGAGTCGCAAATTCCAAAGCTTTCTGGTCGAACCTTATCCAGCCTACTATCAAGGTTTGTTACCTGTACGTGGTCAATCTTTTGAAAATACATCAGTTTTTACTGGTAAATACTATTAACTGACTCTTTTTGAAAATCTTTCCTAAATCTCATTTGATATATATTATGAAAACCAGTAGGTAATCATTTAGTATTTCTTAGGATAGGTTTCTTGTCACCGGATTTACATGCTTCTCAATACAGTCTGGGACTAGAAATCATATGTCGGTACTTGGTAAATGTACACACCATCTTTAATATTTGCATCTGTCAGGTGTATGTCTACATCACGCGCATATTTTATATGTCCATTATAATTTAATGAGTCGGAACGCCCAGACACAGTACCATTAACCCTTAAGTATTTAATGTTAATCAAGCAATTCGGATTAAACCGGATTCTTATATTTACGAAAGCATTTTCCCATTTATATATTACCTATTCCAAGTAGCTAATGCTATATCCTAAGTTTTTAAAAGCAAAATAGGCTAAAAGTATTTACCTTTGCTAGCTGTCTAAAACAGAGTATTTAGTTCTCGTAGTAAAGCTGTATTCAAAGTTTATTAATCCTAGGCATGATTATGACGAGTTTGACATGTTAAAATAAGTCTTATAATGTTATATGAACTGTTATGATGTCAAAACTTGTGTTTATAATACTTAAAAGTCCAATTGTCGTAAAATGCATAAATTGTGTTTTTGATTTTTATCTAATACATGTTCGACTCGTCATTTCACCTCATCAACGTGATGGTCATAGGGTATAATCGCAGAGGCTTAATACCTTCATTATAATGATCACGTAGGAAGATTTAATTTGAACTTTAACTTGACTGAAAAGGTCGAAACCAAAGTCAAAGTCAAACTGCTTGACTTTTGGTTAATATCTAACTGATAAACTGAAATTGACTCAAAAGAATACTTACTAGTAATGAAAGAAGTACTTAGGACTTGGAAGAGGAGGCTTCTTTGGAAATCTACGAGAACTTGTGATGGATGAAGCACACAAGTCTCGTTACTCGGTACATCCTGTCTCTGATAAGATGTACCACGACCTCAAAACTACGTACTGGTGGCCCCACATGAAAGCTAACATAGCGACCTATGTTAGTAAATGTTTGACCTATGGTAGGGTCAAGGTTGAATACCAAAAGCCATCAGGCCTACTTCAACAACCAGAGATCCCGACATGGAAATGGGAGCAAATTTCCATGGACTTTGTTACTGGCTTACCTAGATCTCAACGAGGAAATGATACCATTTGGGTAATAGTGGATCGGCTGACCAAGTCTGCACACTTCCTTGCTATCACGGAAACGGATAAGTTCTCTACTCTAGCAGACATCTACCTGAAGGAAGTAGTCTCGAGGCACTAGGTGCCAACTTCCATCATTTCTGATCGAGATCCACGTTTTACATCTGATTTGGGGCAGGGGATGCACAAATCCTTTGGCTCGCGTCTAGACATGAGCACAGCATATCATCCACAGACGGGTGGGCAGACCGAACACACCATCCAAACTCTTTAAGACATGCTTCGAGCGTGTGTTATCGATTTTGCTAACGGCTGGGAAAGGCACCTACCTTTGGTGGAGTTTTCGTATAACAATAGTTACCACACTAGCATCCAGGCTACTCCGTTCAAGGCCTTGTATGGATGGAAATGCCGATCACCCTCATGCTGGGCAGAAGTTGGTGACAGCCAAATCACTGGCCCAGAAGTCATCGTCGACACGACGAAAAAGATTGCCCAAATACGACAACGAATGGCGGCAGCTCGTGGCCGTCAGAAAAGCTACGCTGATAAGCGCAGGAAACTGCTCGAGTTCCAGGTTGGGGATCGAGTGCTACTTAAAGTCTCACCTTGGAAAGGTGTGGTTCGCTTTGGTAAGCGAGGCAAGCTAAATCCACGTTATGTCGGACCATTCGAAATCACTGAGAGGATTGGCAAAGTGGCGTATAGATTGAATCTACCCGGAGAACTCAGTGGAATTCACAACGTATTCCATGTGTTAAATCTGAAGAAGTATCTGTCAGATGAGACCCTCATTGTTCCATTCAAGGAACTCACTATCGATGATCAGTTGCGATTCGTCGAAGAACCGGTGGAAATTACGGACCGAGAAGTAAAGGTTCTCAAAAGTACTAGAATACCCATTGTTCGAGTTCGTTGGAACTCCCGTCATGGCCCAGAGTTTACCTGGGAACTAGAAGACCAAATGAAACACAAGTATCCCAAGTTGTTCGAGAAAAGTGAAACCACTACTGAGGCTGAAGCTACTGCGGAATTTCGGGACGAAATTCCAAACCAACGGGGGGATGATGTGACACCCTAGGAAAACCAGGAAACCACGCAACCTAAGTAGCTTCCTCAGTGACTACGTGCTAAATTTCAGGACGAAATTTCTTACAACTTGGGGATGATGTGACAACTCGTATTTTAGAACCTTTTAGTTGCAGTGTATGAATGTTATATGATTAACTGTTGTGTTTGTTTGCAATGAAACACTGTGTTTTTACTATGCTATGTGTTATGAAGTGTAATATGTGTATGTATGTCTAGTCGCACAACATGAGTCCAATCGCACAAGTCTATGGGTCGCACAACTTGTCCCTAGTCACACATACTCTATTCAGCCCAATGTTACCTACCTTGTACTCGAGATCCAAGGGCAGCCCATGTAAGGGTCGGCCCACTCCTTTGTTGCGCATAACATTATGAGGAAAGGGGTATACTTCTCATAATTCTCAAATACTCAACACACAAAAAACCCTAAGCTCTCTCCCTCTCCTCTTTCTTGTTCGACGGCAGCCCTCCCCCTCTCTTTGAAGTGAAGGTCGACGGGTGTCTCATCTCTCTCCTTCGAAGCCTTATCATCACACATAAAATCCTCGGTTCGTAGATTGATTCGGTTAGTCTCTTGTTAGTTTTAATGTTTGATTGTTTGATAATAAACATTTGATGTTATGCAAGATGATTGATCCTTGATATTGTGATAAACTATGAATACATGATTAAATGATGAATGCTTGATTGGTGTTTCTGAATGGTTGATCCGAACCCACATGATGGTCATGAGATTAGTGTTTTGTTTAGATGATGTTTGTATGAAACGGGTTGATGCCATGATCGATGCTTATGTAATGATCCCATGATAAGGCTGTTGGCCATGATGTATATGATGATTAGGGTTGCATGTTAGTGTTCAAGATCACTGATTTGATTATGAAATTGAATGTTATGATTGGTTATGAATAGTGTTATTAGGGTTCAAGTGAATTAGCTGATAACCATCTTGTTTTGATCGAATAAAGGCACAATTGGAAACTGGTAAATTGATTCGAATAAATGGAAATTAGATAACAGAATGTCATGATTTTTGAGACAATAATATGAATCGCACAAGCCTGTTAGGATCGCACAAGCGCTCGATCGCACAAGGGTAGTCGCACAAGTGAATCGCACAAGCTAGGATATCATAGGGTACAACTTTTATAGCATATAGTATTGTCTGTTTATGCATGACCACACATTATATTGTGGATCGCACAAGACTATGTTGATCGCACAATATGTTGGGCAGCACAAGAAGCCTTCTTGTTTAATACTGTTGGGCTGCACAAGTAGTTTAAGTATTTAATTGTTGGGCTGCATGTTTTAATTGGGCCGGGGTATGTTTTGATCGCACAACATGATGGGTTGGGCTATTATTGGGCTTCACCGATTGAGTCGCTGAAGAAACACTAACTAAATGGTCGGAACCGAGATAGTTAGGGGGTTTGAATCCGCATAAAAAAGGTTAGCTCTCACTCGATCGATTCAGTCACAACTGATCCTCTTCTCCGGTGATTCTGCAAAAAAGAGCACCGTTAGCCTCGCCAAGGGGAGAAGAAGGTTCTCTCCTTGACCCGACTCCGGTGTGAGAATAAGTATAGGTAGTGGAGAAGAGAAAGTATTTGAGAAGTGGGTGTATTCTCATTTTATACCTGAATAGTTCTCGTACTTATAACCGGGAGTTTGGGAGGGAAAACCTGTTATTGAAAAGATGACGGAAGATGCTAACGCCGTGACGGTTACGTTTCCTTCCGTTAAGTTCTTTGATCAGACGTTGAGTTACCTCGATCCGATGTGAATGCACACGGATCGTGGTTTGATCTATGGCTGGGGAATTGCCACGTGGAAAGTGATTAAGTGGGGATTATTCTCCCATTGCATGCCTTCGTTGTGATTCCAGGGGTGTCTGTGGTAATGACACGTGTCCAGACGGTTATAACCGTCTGGGTGGTGCACGATTGTATTTCTTTCTAGAAGATTACTGCTGTAATCTGGTGTGGCACCTTACTGTGTGGAGGCAGATGAGTAAATCCCAAGTCTGGGTAAAATAATATCTAAGTCTGGATACTTGGGCGGAAGTATTAACTTTAGGGCTTTCATCTTTTGCTATAGGGAGAAAGCGCAAGGATTTATGTTCTCCTTTGGGCGCGCGACTATAGATTGCTGATTACTTTCCTCCTTTTGTAAGACCAGTGCGCGGCCGCGCAAGGTTAAAGGCGAAAAGGTAGAACTATGGTACGGTCCCAAATACTTATTATGAGGTTTTTGGGACCTTACCCCTTCAAGTCCCCCCAGTCTAGTGTTGTACTTATGCAAATAAGTGGAGCACTGGACTAATAAGAGGGAGATGCTTTTGGGCGCGAGAATTAAGAAATCTTCTATGAGAAGATTGAGTTTGTTGAAGAAAGTGACAAAATGTGACTTTGTAATCATACTCTGACGTGTAATGACGTCAGCTGGCAGTAAGAGTGGGTATTTTTCTCCTTTGTCTTGAGATTTGTAATGGCGCTTCTCAGTCTTTATTAATGGGGAAATGACCCTGGTTCCTGTAGCGCCGTTTGGATGTGATATAATTCTGACAATTAATGATGAGTAGGTTTCTCCTTTCCCGAGGTTGAGTTCTTTTATATATATGCATATTCCAGATACCTTATCTTCCGATTGGTTTTTGAGCAAGAAGGATGAAGCGTTCGTACCAAACTCGTCGTTTGCTGGATATTTTTAGGGTTTACGAGGCTGCTGAAGGCCTTGTGCTTCTATCTCGTTCTCCCCCTTTAGTTGCTGTTGCAGCAGAGAGTCCGGTGAAAACTGATATTCCGGCAACTGTTGATTCTGACCGTAAATTTCTTCAGTCTATGGATGTTATTGATGGTGTCGGTGTTGTGCTGGATGCTGATGGCTTGACGGCTCGGTTCCCACTGCTTCGGAAAGGAGAATGCCGGCTGGTGTATCAACGCCGGAAAACTCGTCGGTGTGAGCAGATGTTTGTTGTTGATGATGATTCCGATGCTGGTTAGGTTTGGGAGTTGTATATCCCTTCTTTTGATGTTTATGTCAGTCTATTATCACAAACCTCTTTTTTGAATTTCACCGGTGTGACTATTGTATATGGCTGTCGTTTGAACGTCTTGCTACTAGTTGAAACAATGTTTCTTTTTGTTGTTTGTGAATATTCTAGTCTTTGGGACCGGTCGTTTTTGAAGATCATTGCCATGATCTTGTTTATGAAGTGTTTTGTTACACTTAATAATATGTTTACTGTTTATGTGTTGTATGTTTTTACTTTTTGCATGTTTGGATTACAATATGTTGCATGTGCTTAATTGCTTCTTGATAGGGGAAGCGAATGAGAAATGGTACTGTGCTCATGTGTGAACGTGTGTCCAAAAGGCGCGACAACTTACCTGGTTTGGACTGTTCATGAGGTGTACAGTGTTTTACCATTTGTTTTCGCGTAAGCCCGAAGAATTTCATGCAATTTGTAACAAACAGAAATAAGTATGAAAATCATATTTGTATTGATAAAGCGCAAGGCTTGTAATACAAGTGTAAAATAGGAAATACATTTCCTGTGAATGATTTGACCTACATGTAACACCTGCGCAGCTGCTGTGCGTTCCAGGTGCGTGGGAGTAGAGTCCCGTCGAGTCTTTTTAAAGTATACGCCCCTTTTCCTAGAACCTCGTTGATGACATATGGTCCTTCCCATCTTGGCGCTAATTTTCCTGGTTTCTCAGTGTTTGAAGCTTCATTATCGCGCAAGACGAAATCGCCGGGGACAAAGGTGCATACGCGTACGCGCGCATTGTAATATTTTTCGAGTTTGGATTTGTACCTTGCTTCTGTTATGGCGGCATTCTCGCGCCTTTCTTCCAGAAGGTCCAAATCCATTCTTCACTCTTGTTCATTGTTCTGTTTTTCCATGGCTATCATGCGCGGTGATGGTAAACCGATCTCAGCTGGAATGACAGCCTCAGACCCATAGACTAGACTGAACGGAGTTTCGCCTGTGCTAGTCTTTGGAATTGTTCGATGTGCCCAAAGGATGCTGGGGAGTTCGTCGACCCACCCTCTGCGTGCGGTTCCTAACCGTGCTTTTATGCCGTCGACGATCTGTTTGTTTACACTTTCTACTTGACCGTTTGCTTGGGGGTGTGCGACGAAAGCGAAATTATGTTCGATCTTCATTTCTTTGAACCATTTTTGAAGATCTTCTGCGGCGAAGTTTGTACCATTGTCGGAAATAATGCGCAATGGTAATCCAAATCTGCAAATGATATGTTCCCATATAAATTTGCGGATTACCATTGCTGTTGTTGAGGCCAAAGCTTTAGCTTCTACCCATTTGGTGAAGTAATCGACCACCACGATGATGAATTTTACTGCTCCTGGCGCGTCAGGAAATGGGCCAACAAGATCGATGCCCCACTGTTGGAATGGCCAGGCGGAAGTAACGGGAATTAGCGGGTTCTTGGGTCGGAGTGTCTTTGGTGCGTGGCGTTGACAGGCTGCGCATCTTCTTAATAAATCAACTGCATCCATGTGCATGCCTGGCCAGTAGTATCCGGCGCTCATTATCTTTGCCACGACCATGCGCGGTCCGGCGTGTATTCCGCATAAACCCTCGTGAATTTCTCTGACTAGGTATTGGGCGTCTGCTTTATCAACACAGCGTAGTAATGGGCCCATAAATGACTATCGATAAAGGACGCCATCCGCCATTTCATAATTTATCGCTTTGTGTTGTAGTTTTCGAGCTTCTGCTTTTCCTTCCGGAAGTTTTCCGTGTTGAAGGTACAAGATAATCGGAGACATCCAGGATGGATTTCCCATTTCTATGACGCTTACTTGCTTGAAATGAATAGAAGGGTTGGATAGTACCTCTATACGTACTTCCTTTGCTAAGTGTTTGAAGCTGGTAGCGGCTAATTTTCTTAGCGCATCTGCGTGCTTGTTCTCGCTTCTGTTTATGTGGTTAACTTTGAATGTTTGGAATTGGCTGATTAGAACTCGCGCTTGTTCAAGGTATAATGCCATTGCTTCTTTTGCATCGTAATTGCCATTAACTTGCTCGGCTACCAGTTTTGAATCAACGTTAGCTTCAAGATTTCTTGCCCCCATTTTTAGTGCTAAGCGAAGACCTGCCAAGAAGGCTTCATATTTAGCTTCGTTATTCGTGCTTTTGAAATCTAAGCGTATAGCATATGTGAGCTCGTGGTTGTCTGGGCTGATTAATCGGAGACCTGCTCCAGCTCTGTCATCATTGGACGCTCCATCTGTGTGCAAGGTCCAGACTCTATCGTCGAAAACGGGTGTAGGATTCTGGATTGCCTCACACTCTTGAACTTTTTCGATGGGGACTTCAGTGGCGAAGTCTACTAAAACTTGCCCTTTGATTGCTGGTCTTGGTCTGTAGAAAATGTTGTATCCTCCCAGTTCAATTGCCCATTTGGCCAGTCCTCCCGCCACGTCGGGTTTAGATAAGATCTGGCCTAAGTGGTAATTGGTAAGAACTGTGATGACGTGACCCGAAAAATACCTGCGTAGGCGTCGGGATGCATGTACTAGTGCTAGGACTAGCTTTTCTATCATTGAGTAACGAGTTTCCGGGCCGGTAAGCATTTTGCTGATGTAATAGATCGGAGTCTGGATGTTCTCGCGTTCTACCATCAATACGGCACCAACCGCTACTTCCGCGGCAGATAGATATAAAATCAGTGGTTCTTTTTCTTTTGGTGCGGTCAGCGTTGGCAGCTGAATTAAACATTCTTTCATTTGTTTGAATGCGGTTTCTGCTTCAGATGTCCACTGAAAGTCAGTTTTCTTTGCGCAGTTTCGTAGCGTGCTGATGAATGGATAAGACTTTGCGGCGTGATTAGCCAAAAATCTGTTCAAAGCCGCTAGGCGTCCGGCGAGCCTTTGCATTTCTTTAACTGTTGCGGGTGACGGCATTAGCTGAATAGCCTGCACTTTTTCTGGATTTACTTTAAAGCCATCTCTTGTGACGATGAATCCCAAAAATTTTCCTTCTTCCATGCCAAAGGAGCATTTAGTTGGGTTGAGCTTTAAATTCACGTTGCGCAATGAGTCGAATGTGCGCTGAATATTGTCGAGCATTGTGCCTTCCTCATGGCTCATGATGACGAGGTCATCCATGTATACTTCGACAGTCTTGCCAATATCATCGTTGAAAATTGTGTCCATTAGGCGTTGATAAGTTGCGCCTGCGTTGCGCAGGCCGAACGGCATTTTGGTGTAACAGAAAATGCCTTTATCTGTGCGGAACGCCGTTTTGTCTTCGTCTTCTTCTTTCATCTGGACCTGATGATAACCCTTGTAACAGTCAAGAAAGCATTTCCATCTGAATGATGCTAGAGAGTCGACTTTTTTGTCTATCTCTGGAAGCGCGTAGCAATCTTTTGGGCATGCTTTATTCAGGTCTTTGAAGTTGACGCACATTCTCCATCCACCTCTATGTTTTTGCACCATTACTGGGTTGGCCACCCATGTATGGTATTTTACTTCGCGTAAGATTCCCGCATTCAGTAATTCTGCCACTTACTCGTCCATGGCTTTTGCTTTTTCTTCACTAAAACTGCGTCTCCCCTGAGCAACAGGTTCCGCGGATGGTTTGATGTTTAGACAATGTTGCGCAATGTCGCGTGGGACCCCAGTCATGTCTGTTGGGCAACATGCAAATATATCTTTGTTGTTAGACAACAATTCTTTCAGTTGTATGCGTGTTACCGGGGAAATGGCTTGTCCTAACAGAATGGTCTGCTCTGGGTATTCGTTGTTTAGGACCCATTTCTCTGGTTCGTTCTGTGTCGAAGGTTTGACTACCTTTGCTGGTGGCTCGTCGTCCACGTACATGACTTCTTTTCTTGAATATAAAATTGCAACTCCGGTTTCTGTTGGAAATCCGCAAGCAGCATGTGGGATGGAAGTGATCATGCTGAATTCTCTTTGTGACCTTCTCCCAAGCAGGACATCATGACGTGATGTTGCTGGTATGACCATGAAATTGAATGTAACTGTTCGTGAGTGTTCGCCATCTGACAAAGTCACCGGGAAAGCGATTTGTCCTAATGGGAATACAGCTTCATTACAGAATCCGGTGAGGGGAAAATCGACCGGTTCTAAACGTGCTTTATCATCTGGGTTGAGTTGTTTAAAACACTGCTCGTATATGATGTCCATCGAGCTTCCTGGATCTATGAACATGTAATCTGTTCGGTAATGACCGAAAATACCAGTAATAATCACTGGTCGTTCTTCCTGAGGGCCCCCAGGAACAACAGGGAACACAACTTGCTGTTCTCTCCAGTGTTGGTCATAGTTTCGTTTATTTGGTCTTCGTGACGGACCTCCTTGAACCATATGTGTTTGTTTTTAATAACTGCTATGACTGGATTGAATGTCCCCCCGACGTGGTGTTGGTGGATCCAATACTGTAGTGTTGATTTCTTCTCCAGATCTGACGTTTGGGAACTCGGATCTGGCAATTTGCATAACGATTGTGTTTAGAGCGATTTGGCATTTGTTAAACCAATGTTCTGAGGATTCTTCTATTCGTAAATTGTTTCCGACCTTTGGTCGAGGACCAGGTTGCCGGTGAGATGACGAATTTTCTGCCATGTGCAAAAACAGAAAATGGAATGAACTTAATCGAAACGAGATAGAAACTAGAAAACTGAGGAATCGGTGGGCGCCAATGAAGAAACACTAACTAAATGGTCGGAACCGAGATAGTTAGGGGGTTTGAATCCGCATAAAAAAGGTTAGCTCTCACTCGATCGATTCAGTCACAACTGATCCTCTTCTCCGGTGATTCTGCAAAAAAAGAGCATCGTTAGCCTCGCCAAGGGGAGAAGAAGGTTCTCTCCTTGACCCAACTCCGGTGTGAGAATAAGTATAGGTAGTGGAGAAGAGAAAGTATTTGAGAAGTGGGTGTATTCTCATTTTATACCTGAATGGTTCTCGTACTTATAACCGGGAGTTTGGGAGGGAAAACATGTTATTGAAAAGATGACGGAAGATGCTAACGTCGTGACGGTTACGTTTCCTTCCGTTAAGTTCTTTGATCAGACGTTGAGTTACCTCGATCCGATGTGAATGCACACGGATCGTGGTTTGATCTATGGCTGGGGAATTGCCACGTGGAAAGTGATTAAGTGGGGATTATTCTCCCATTGCATGCCTTCGTTGTGATTCCAGGGGTGTCTGTGGTAATGACACGTGTCCAGACGGTTATAACCGTCTGGGTGGTGCACGATTGTATTTCTTTCTAGAATATTACTGCTGTAATCTGGTGTGGCACCTTACTGTGTGGAGGCAGATGAGTAAATCCCAAGTCTGGGTAAAATAATATCTAAGTCTGGATACTTGGGCGGAAGTATTAACTTTAGGGCTTTCATCTTTTGCTATAGGGAGAAAGCGCAAGGATTTATGTTCTCCTTTGGGCACGCGACTATAGATTGCTGATTACTTTCCTCCTTTTGTAAGACCAGTGCGCGGCCGCGCAAGGTTAAAGGCGAAAAGGTAGAACTATGGTACGGTCCCAAATACTTATTATGAGGTTTTTGGGACCTTACCCCTTCAGTCGCATAAGGTGTTTGGGCTCGCACAAGCTCACCAGCCCAATCACTTAAGTAGAACAATTTGAGTTTTATTTGTATGCTATTGTTTAATATGCTAAGTGTTGATCAACCAATTATTATGATGATGCATGTATTCCATGATCCTTCTGTGTACGTAAACTGTTAGCTATGTGTGAAACCTATGTGAATTACTTGAACCTAGGCCTGACTTGTATGGTAACCATGTTAGGACGTGGTTGACCAAATTAGCTCAAGTGACCTTTCTGTTTATCTGCCGAGCTAATCTAAGGTGAGTTCACACTTTCTACAAGGCATGGGATTCCCGGTGGTTTGGAAATGGGTTAACACATGATGAAGAAACCTTCGTATTCTCCTTGGGTAGAATACGTACTCATACCCTCTTTGTTGAAGGGTGACAACATTGAAACCTGCGTGTTCTTCTTGACACGTACTCCCACCCTCTTAACTGAAGGGTGACAACATTGACACTAGACAAAACTCTATCATTAAGTCCCTCATTTTTATATCGACTTAATCATCAGGCCAATGGCGAACGGGTCATTAGTTTAATAGCGCTATTAGGTTTGACAAGCCTCATACCGTGTCGCGGAGTACTGGAGTGGACTAATGGATCTAGGCACTTTGTCAATGATGATAGACATTGACGCAGGGCACATAAACATAACTACAGTCAGTAGTCGATATGGTAACGGGTCTAGTGGATAACATGGGGAAGCCCCCACTAGTTATGGTTTGGGAAACAAGGAACGAATTAAACTAGTGCTTTTCGAAACAACTTATGGTTTTTGGAACAACACTAAAACAGACAACCAACTGTGAACTCACTCAACTTTGTTGTTGATTCTTTACTATATGCCTTGCAGGTCGTTAGTTGTTTGGATGGAGCTTGCACAGGAGGAAGAGGTCATTGTGGGACATGGACTGTTGAGTTCCATGTTAAACTTATGAACTTTTAAAATTACGTTTTGGGCTTTGAACTTTATGCTTCCACTGATAACTTAAACTTTTTTGAATGCTTTTGTCACTAATTATATTGTTTGGTTTGGACTTTTATTTACTAAATTTATATTGTTCAATATGATGGGTGGCTGGATCCTGGTCAGTCACGCTCCCTGAGGTGATACTCCGCTTGTGGAATTTGGGGGTGTGACAGATTGGTATCAGAGCCATTGGTTTTAGTGAACTTGGTTTTAAAAAGGGAAAAAGCTTTTTGATAAAAACCAGACTATAACCTGTTTAGTGCTCAACAATCCACAATGACCCTTCGCGTCACGTGCAAGACTCAACACAATAGGTGATATGGTTTATGTTTGTATTGCCTGCCTATTAGTTTAAATAGTGCATTGATCATGGTATGTTCAGTTAGTGTAACAACTGTTGCTTGAAACCTTGTGTGCTTACTCTCTTCTGTCAACTCATATCTTCCACGCCTCTACGTCACCATAATTACTTGAGTTTCTTTCGATGTGAAGATCATGAGTGGACGCTTGAACTTGACTCAAGCCCAGCTGACGGCTCTAATCAACGAACGAGTTATTGAGGCTTTCGCAGCAGCTCAAGCAGGAGGTATAGCCTGCTATTTCGACCTATCCTAGGATGTTTAGATCCTACTCTCGTGAACCTACTCTCGTGCTTAACCTTATCCTTTCTTTCTCGCGCAACAGGTCAGAATGCTCAGCCTCGAGTGTATACGTTCAAGACCATCATGGACTGTCGACCAAGTACCTTTGACGGCATTGAGGGAGCCGTAGGTCTTCTCCACTGGTTCGAGAAGATCGAATCTGTTTTCGAAATGTGTGAATGCCATGTTGCTAGTAGGATGAAGTTTGCCACTGGAACTCTTGAATGCAATGTGTTAATTTGGTGGAACGCACAGGTGCAAATGCTAGGGTTGGCAGCTGCTAATGCCACCCCATGGAATGACTTTAAGGATCTGATCAAAGAATAGTATTATCATCGTGATGACATTCACAAGCTAGGGGTGGAGTTTTACAATTTGAAGATGACGGGGTCTGAAATCGAAGCGTATACAAAGAGATCGAATGAATTAGCTGCTTTGTGTCCTACCATGGTGTATCATCCCTACAAGCGTATCGAGCTCTACATCAAAGGTTTAGTGCCAGAAATTCAGAGTATGGTGACTTCCGCTAACCTCCCTACAATTCAGCGGGTTATACGACTATCCCACCGCCTCACCGATCAGGCAGTCGAGCAGAACAAACTGCCAAAGCGTATTAGTGCTACCACTACTTCTGATGCTCCGAGCGACAAAAAACGAAAAATGGGATGGAAACTCAAGCAAGGGTTCAAGTTCTGTTCAGCCTCTGTCTCAGCAGCGAAGGACTGACGACTTCAAGAGCCCTAGTCAACGGTCTTCTGGTAATCAAGGTCAGGGTGGGTACAAGGGAAACCACCCTAAGTCCAATCGATGCAACATGCACCACAGCGGGCCGTGTAGCAAGAACAGCTGCCAGAGATGCAACAAACCAGGCTATGCAGTAAAAGATTGCAGGAGCCCTTATCCTGCAAATCAGAGACGACAGTAGCAGCAGACTCCACAGAATTAGCGCCAGCAGGGCAACAACAAAGGATTTTTCTAGTGTGGTGCCGAGGGCCACTTTAAAAGAGACTGCCCCCAGCTGAACCAGAATCAGAACAACAACAACAATCAGGGGAATGGGAACAACAACAGGGATATCAATGATGGCAATGGTGCCAGGGGATGTGCTTTTGTGATTGGTCAGGGTGATGCGAGGAACGATCCAAATGTCGTGACGGGTAAGTTCCTACTGGATGATTTCTTTGTTTCTATTTTATTCGATTTGGATGCCGATACTAGCTACATGTCCTTAAAAGTTAGTCAGATGCTTAAGGGTACCCCAACCCCTCTGGATTCTAAGCATGTTGCAGAACTAGCGAACGGTGAAAGTCTTGAGGCCACACACATAGTTAAGGGTTGTAATCTCGCTTTAGCTGGTCAGACCTTCTCTATCGATCTTATCCCTATCGTACTTGGTAGCTTCGATGTCATCATTGAGATGGATTGGTTATCTCAACATTGAGCGGAGATTCTATGCAAGGAGAAGATTGTCCGCATCCCTCGTTCTGGTAAAGAACCTCTCGTTATTCGTGGTGACAAGAATGGTGCTATCATGGGCATCATCTCTTTCCTTAAGGCCCAGAAGTGGTTGCGAAAGGGCCACACTGCTATTCTAGCTCTCGTTACTGACACCTCAACGAAAGAAAAGAAGATTAAAGATATTCCAGTCGTATGCGACTTCCCTGAGGAATTACCTGATCTTCCGCCTCATCGCCAAGTCGAGTTTCAAATCGAGCTAGCTCCAGGAGCAACGCCTATAGCTCGTGCACCTTATCGGCTAGCCCCATCAGAATTAGAAGAATTGTCAGCACAACTGCAAGAGCTTTTGGACAAGGGATTCATTCATCCTAGCTCTTTGCCCTGGGGAGCTCCAGTTTTGTTTGTGAAGAAGAAAGACGGTACCTTTCGAACGTGTATAGACTATCGCGAACTCAACAAGGTGACCGTGAAGAATCATTATCATTTTCCTCCTATATATGACCTGTTCGACCAGTAGCAAGGGTCGAGCTTCTACTCACAGATTGATCTGAGATCGGGCTATCATCAGCTGAGAGTCCGAGGCGAGGACATCTCTAAGACAGCATTCAAGACTCGTTACGGACACTACGAGTTTCTGGTCATGCCTTTCGGGTTGACAAACGCACCTGCGGTTTTCATGGATCTCATGAACCGAGTGTGCAAACCTTACTTGGATAAGTTTGTTATTGTATTCATCGACGACATCCTTATCTATTCCAAGAGTCAGGAGGAACACGAGCGTCATCTGCGACTCATTTTGGAACTTCTTCGAGCAGAACAACTTTATGCTAAGTTTTCGAAATGCGACTTTTGGCTTCGTGAAGCCCATTTCTTAGGCCATGTGGTTAATGAGGATGGGATTCACGTTGATCCATCCAAGGTTAACTCGATCAAGAATTGGCCTGCACCTCGAACACCAACTGAAATCCGTCAATTCTTGGGTTTGGCGGGTTACTACAGAAGATTTATCAAGGATTTATCAAAGATTGCGCAACCTCTTACTGTTCTAACTCAGAAGGGTGTCACCTACCGTTGGGGTGATGCTCAGGAATCTGCATTTCAGCAGCTGAAGTCGAAACTTTGTAGCGCACCCATTCTCTCGTTGCCCGAAGGCACAAACGACTTTGTGGTTTATTGTGACGCGTCAATCCAAGGACTTGGTTGTGTGTTGATGCAACGTGAGAAAGTCATTGCTTACGCATCACGCCAACTTAAAGTTCACGAAAACAACTACACTACCTACGACTTAGAGTTGGGAGCAGTGGTGTTTGCGCTTAAGATATGGAGACATTACTTGTACGGTACCAAATGCACCATTTACACCGATCACAAGAGTCTCCAGCATATCTTCGATCAAAAGAAGTTGAACATGCGACAACGTCGATGGGTCGAACTTCTTAACGACTATGAATGCGCAATCAAATATCATCCATGCAAAGCCAATGTGGTGGCAGACGCCCTCAGTTGTAAGGAAACCAAACCTAAGCGTGTACGCGCGTTACAGCTTACTATTCACTCCAGTCTTCCTGCCCAAATTCGTGATGCTCAGGTCGAAGCATTAAAGGAAGAGAACATCAAGGTAGAGTCCCTGCGGGGCATGGAAAATAAACTCGAATGTAAGTGAGATGGCATTTACTACTTCATGGAACGTGTCTTGGTTCCATTCGTTGGAAATCTACGAGAACTTGTGATGGATGAAGCACACAACTCTCGTTACTCGGTACATCCTGGCTCTGATAAGTTGTACCACGGCCTCAAAACTACATACTGGTAGCCCCACATGAAAGCTAACATATCGACCTATGTTAGTAAATTTTTTACCTGTGCTAGGGTCAAGGTTGAATACCAAAAGCCATCAGTCCTACTTCAACAACCAGAGATCCCGACATGGAAATGGGAGCAAATTTCCATGGACTTTGTTACTGGCTTACCTAGATCTCAACGAGGAAATGATACCATTTGGGTAATAGTAGATCGGCTGACCAAGTCTGCACACTTCCTGGCTATCAAGGAAACGGATAAGTTCTCTACTCTAGCAAACATCTACCTGAAGGAAGTAGTCTCGAGGCACGGGGTGCCAACTTCCATCATATCTGATCGAGTTCCACGTTTTACATCTGATTTGTGGTAGGCGATGCACAAATCCTTTGGCTCGCGTCTAGACATGAACACAACATATCATCCATAGACGAATGGGCAGACCGAATGCACCATCCAAACTCTTGAAGACATGCTTCGAGCATGTGTTATCGATTTTGCTAACGACTGGGAAAAGCACCTACCTTTGGTGGAGTTTTCGTATAACAATAGTTACCACACTAGCATCCAAGCTGCTCCATCCGAGGCCTTGTATAGATGGAAATGCCGATCACCCTTATGTTGGGCAGAAGTTGGTGACAGCCAAATCACTGGCCCAAAAGTCGTCGTCAACACGACGGAAAAGATTGCCCAAATACGACAACGAATGGCGGCAGCTCGTGACCGTCAGAAAAGCTACGCTGATAAGCGCAGGAAACCGCTCGAGTTCCAGGTTGGGGATCGAGTGCTACTTAAAGTCTCACCTTGAAAAGGTGTAGTTCGCTTTGGTAAGCGAGGCAAGCTAAATCCACGTTATGTCGGACCATTCAAAATCACCGATGGGTGTCTCATCTCTCTCTTTCGAAGCCTTATCATCACACACACAATCCTCAGTTCGTAGATTGATTCGGTTAGTCTCTTGTTAGTTTTGATGTTTGATTGTTTGATAATAAACATTTGATGTTATGCAAGATGATTGATCCTTGATGTTGTGAGAAACTAGGAATACATGATTAAATGATGAATGCTTGATTGGTGTTTCTGAATGGTTGATCCGAACCCACATGATGGTCATGAGATTAGTGTTTGGTTTAGATGATGTTTGTATGAAACGGGTTGATGCCATGATCGATGCTTGTGTAATGATCCCATGATAAGACTGTTGGCCATGATGTATATGATGATTAGGGTTGCATGTTAGTGTTCAAGATCACTGATTTGATTATGAAATTGAATGTTATGATTGGTTATGAATAGATGTTATTAGGGTTGATGTGAATTAGCTGATAACCATCTTGTTTTGATCGAATAAAGGCACAATTGGAAACTGGTAAATTGATTCGAATAAATGGAAATTAGATAACAGAATGCCATGATTTTTGAGACAATAATATGAATCGCACAAGCCTGTTAGGATCGCACAGGCGCTCAATCGCACAAGGGCTCAATCGCACAAGGGTAGTCGCACAAGTGAATCGCACAAGCTAGGATATCATAGGGTACAACTGTTATAGCATATAGTATTGTCTGTTTATGCATGACCACACATTATATTGTGGATCGCACAAGACTGTGCTGATCGTACAATATATTGGGCCACACAAGAAGCCTTCTTGTTTAATACTATTGGGCTGCACAAGTAGTTTAAGTATTTGATTGTTGGGCTGCATGTTTTAATTGGGCCGGGGTATGTTTTAATCACACAACATGATGGGTTGGGCTATTATTGGGCTTCACCGATTGAGTCACACAAGGTGTTTGGGCTCGCACAAGCTCACCAGCCCAATCACTTGAGTAGCACAATTTGAGTTTTATTTGTATGCTATTGTTTAATATGCTAAGTGTTGATCAACCAGTTATTATGATGATGCATGTATGCCATGATCCTTCTGTGTACGTAAACTGTTAGCTATGTGTGAAACCTATGTGAATTACTTGAACCTAGACCTGACTTGTATGGTAACCATGTTAGGACGTGGTTGACCAAATTAGCTCAAGTGACCTTTCTGTTTATCTGCCGAGCTAATCTAAGGTGAGTTCACACTTTCTTCAAGGCATGGGATTCCCGGTGGTTTGGGAATGGGTTAACACTTGATGAAGAAACCTGCGTATTCTCCTTGGGTAGAATACGTACTCCTACCCTCTTTGTTGAAGGGTGACAACATTGAAACCTACGTGTTCTTCTTGAAACGTACTCCCACCCTCTTAACTGAAGGGTGACAACATTGACACTAGACAAAACTCTATCATTAAGTCCCTCATTTTTATATCGACTTAATCGTCGGGCCAATGGCGAACGGGTCATTAGTTAAATAGCGCTATTAGGTTTGACAAGCCTCACCCCGTGCCGCAGAGGACGGGAGTTGACTAATGGATCTGGGCACTTTGTCAATGATGATAGACATTGACGCAGGGCACATAAACATAACTACAGTCAGTAGTCGATATGGTAACGGGTCTAGTGGATAACATGGGGAAGGCCCCACTGGTTATGGTTTGGGAAACAAGGAACGGATTAAACTCGTGCTTTTCGAAACAACTTATGGTTTTAGGAACAACACTAAAACAGACAACCAACTGTGAACTCGCTCAACTTTGTTGTTGATTCGTTACTATATGCCTTGCAGGTCGTCAGGTGTTTGGATGGAGCTTGCACAGGAGGAAGAGGTCGTTGTGGGTCATGGACTGTTGAGTTCCATGTTAAACTTATGAACTTTTAAACTTACGTTTTGGGTTTTGAACTTTATGCTTCCGCTGATAACTTAAACTTTGTTGAATGGTTTTGTCACTAATTATATTGTTTGGTTTGGATTTTTATTTACTTAATTTATATTGTTCAATATGATTGGTGGCTGGATCCTGGTCAGTCACGCTCCCTGCGGTGATACTCCGCTTGTGGAATTTGGGGGTGTGACAATACTATTTATCGTTTTCATTCTTGTTCTCTTTTTAGTCTAATACTAACATTCTTTCATTTGATCCGTTCATGGTATAACATCATACAACCATCCTTTTTTACATCCTTATTCTAGTTGATTTGACCCGTTCATAACGGGTCAGCATATATCCATTCTTTTACATATTCATACTAGTTCATTCGACCCGTTTGTAGTGGGTCTAATACATAATCATTCTTTATGTACATGTCATTCTAGTTTGTTCGACCCGTTGATAATGGGTCTATTCATGATCATTCTTTAACATAACATTCTAGTTCATTTGACCTATTCGCAATAGGTCTATTTCATAATCATTCTCTAACGTAACATTCTAGTTTGTTCGACCCGTTCATAGTGGGTCTTTTTCATAATCATTCTCTAGCAGACTACGACTACTATAATATATAACATTAAGCAATACTACAAATAGATTTAATCATACAAGTATGCGTACCTCGATCTTGAACGCCTTGTGCCTTCTTGTTACCTGAGCCTTCTTCATTCACACCTAAATTTTCACAATTAACATGCTTTAATCTCATGATTTTCATTTCATTCTTTCTAAACATAACACACTAATAATTTCTCATATTCTCGACATTGTCCATTTAACATCACACTCACATAAGATCATTGAAATCACATAAGAACCTCTATTCTAAGGATTGGTATTTGGTAAGGTGGCGTACCGACTCGACCTGCTACAGGAACTTAACAATGTACATCCGGTATTCCACGTATCTAATCTCAGGAAATGTTTAGCCGACGAGCAACTGCAGCTTCCCATCGAAGACTTGCAAGTAAACAAAACTTTACATTTTGTGGAGAAACTGGTCGAAATCATGGATCGAGGTATCAAGCGATTGAAGCGCAACAAGATTTCCATAGTTAAGGTACGATGGGAAGGCAAGCGTGGCGCCGAATTCACTTAGGAACTCGAGAGTGAAATGAAGACCAAGTATCCGCAGCTCTTTGAGCAGTCTTCCTCTTAGATTTCGGGGATGAAATATCTTAAAGGAGGGGAGACTGTAACGCCCTGCATCCCTAAACTTTTAACCTTTGACAAGTTTAGTCCATGTACTCTGTGAAACATTTAAGACACTTTGTGATGCTTGAATCTTGAATCTAGACTCTTTGATACTTGAAACTTGACTTTTGATGCTTGAAACTTATAACATTATGAATCTTGATTCTTGGTGAAACTTAATACTTGATACTTGATGCTAGATTCTTGATGTTAGACACTTGATACTTGATACTAGACTCTTGATACTAGATACTAGACTCTTGATACTTGATGCTAGACTCTTGATACTTGATACTAGGCTCTTGATACTTGATACTAGACTCTTGATACTTGATGCTAGACTCTTGATACTATTAAACGAGACTCTTGATACTTATGAAACGAGAAACTTTGAGACTTTGAGACTTGAAACTTGACACTTACAAGTTAGCTCGTGTAGACTTGAAACATGGAAACTTTTGTGATTATACAATCCTGTCATGTGATGATGTTACACAATAATACGCGATGCAACGCTTAATCCAGCTCGCTAAATCGAATCGAAAATTGAAAACTAACCCGCGCGAATCGTCTGTCCGAATGGACATCCGATCGGATGGCAATCTGTCCGGATGACCATCCGATCGGACGGCCATCCGACCGGACCGCCATCCGACCCCGCACTTTGCACCGCCTCTTTCCCTCAACACTATAAATACCCCTGTCACATCACTTGATGTGACAGGCTCGTCCGACCAGTGACTCTCAGCTCGTTCAAAGGCACATTTCCTTCGATTGCAAGCAATTCTTGTAAGTTTTCCACTTGATTCTTGTACAACCTTTATCATTACACACTACCACGTCATGATCTGCTTCAAACTTTACCTTTTCACCGTAAAACCTCTCGATTTGGACCTTCGAATGTGACATCATAACTGTTTGCTTATGTCACCGGAGAGGTGATGTCATCTTATCAAGGATGGCACAGATCTTAGAGATTTCTACGTGTTTTAACATGAATCTTGGAAAATCTAAACTTTCCTTAAACAAAATTCGGTCCCTTCTAATTTTCTTAAACGGTCCCACTCAAACCTGGTGGAATCTAAGACCAAACAGGCTGTAGACTTGTTCCTTGGTCTAAAGTCTGTTGGAAAACGGATTCACACCGGAGAGATGGCTGATTTACGGGTCAGATATGAAACATCGACAAGAGCAGTCGCCTGATCGAATGGGGTGATTCCCACCTGATCGGACTAACTGAACCTTGGTGAGTTTCTGTTATCTTGATACGTGGTCACGCTGTCTCCGTTAAACTTGAACTTAGAAGTAGCTTCAAAGGAACACGATCATTACAGTCGAATGACCGTCCGATCGGACGATCATCCAACCGAATGACTTATTCCCTGTAGTCTTCAACACTTAATTTATTTTGAAACAAAAACTTTAACTATCAGCTTTTCACTCGAATAGTCGTCCGACCGGATGATCATCCGGTCGAAGGGCTTGGATTCATACTACAACGAAAAGTTTGAAACATGTTACAAAACACACCTACTGGTCAAATGACCATTCGATCGAATGGTCATCCATCCGGATGACCATCCGATCGGATGGAGAACCATCAAATCCAAAAGGTCATCCGACCGGATGACCATTCGTCCGGATGACCATCCGATCAGAAAACTTGTCCGACACGTTGCACGATTCGATCTCCTATCCAATGCTCATACTGTTAAACTATAATCAGGCTAACTCCGGTGCTCCCTTCAATCCAATAGTCGGTGTCGATACTTAGCACCCATTGTGAGTATACTCGATCCGTTTTTTTAAACACTTTTGGGATGCAACATGTATTCTATAAACTTGACACTTGACACTATTTGAAACTTACTCTATCCGTTGTAAACATGGAAACTTGATACTTGGAAACTTGAGACTTGAGACTTTTATGCTATGTGAACGTTTAATCCTTGTGTGTAGTTCCGCCTTAACAATGGTAGCGTTATAGGGGTAATGCACATCCCCGTTAGTCTTTGGGGTATTGTTAGGAGGAGACATTTTTGCTTTCCTTGACTCTTGGGAAAGTGGTTAACGCATTGGAAACTTGGGCTATCACTTGGACTGCGTTTAATAGCATGGTAAAACTTTTATGTGTTTAAGCTGGATATGAGTTTCTGGAACGTTTTAAACTATTATGCTATTATGTACTCAAACTTGTATACTCGCCAACATTTTTGTTGATAATATTTTATACATGTTGCAGGTTGATAGTGGTTGGATCAAGAAACTTGCTAGGATGATGCTTAGAAACACCTTTTAGTTAATCTAGAAACTTTGAACAATGTTTGGTTATTGTATTTGGTACTTTGTGATTGATTCATGGGTGTTGTTAGACAAATTCTATGAAACTTGAATTAATTATCATTGAAACTATTAGTGTTATGGAAACTCATGAGCAATCTGAACTCTTAGTGCCGCGCCCCGATGTTTCCGCCATCGGTTGGAGTGTGACACAACCCACTTTCTACAAAATAACCAAATCATGAAATTCAACCTACCTTATGTTAAGAACTCTTAGATGATGGAGAATTTGTGTTCATGCATCAATCAAGCCTTGATTCTCTTTCAATTTTCTGATTTTGTGTTGGAAAGGGGTTTTCCCCCTTCTTTCTCTAATTCCAGACACATGCACACACTGTGTGTTTGTGTTTTAATTTTGTTTTTATTAATTCATATTTATACTTATCCCAATTTGGCCCCTCAAGTCTGGGTGTTTATATTTTTATGGCTAAAACCCATTATTTTAAGTTAAAATCTTACTTACACCCTAACTAGGTTCATAATCCTAATTATCATTCTAACAACAATTATGTTTACATATATTCTTATTTTAACATATATAAATATATAAAGATTTTTGGGGTGTTATACACTCAATGGTCATAAGACCGTTCAACATAAAATGAAAAAAAAAAATCAATAAAGATATATAAACACACTTTACCATTTTTTTTAAAACGCAACCTCACTATCAACCTTCAAAACTCGTCATCTCTTTCAATTCTTTAGAAAAATCTCACCGAATACGCCCCACACCGAATACCCCGAACACACCAAACTATCAACCCAACACTTGTGTCGTCCCTTAAAACATCTTCACCGGTTGTTATCAGTCGGGGCCGCCTGGTTATGGACTATTCAACTCACAACAAGCAGAAGCGGCGAATTTTATGAATTTTTATTATCAATACATGCTATACACATAAAATTCATAATCCACCATACCCAAAACTCAATCTGACTTTGTACAACCATCACAAACAACCCCCTCCCGACAACAATTATAAACAAAACATAAAAAAGGCAGACGGCGCCGAACCCTTTGAAAAAACATTTGAGCGGTGAACGGATACAGAGGAGATGGGTTTGGCTCGTGCTTGGGTGAACATCTCAGAGGACCCGGCTACCGGTATTGTTTGTTATTTGATACTTATATTACTTTTTTAATATATTATATTTTTATATATTAATTTTCTATATATTACCTTTTTTAATATATATATATATTTTTTATATTTGTGTTTTAATATATTATGTATTGTATGTAAATTTTTCACAGCAGATCATTAAAAAGGAATCGATTTTTGCTTCAGTTATTTTAATTTTATTTATTTATCTAAAGTGTATTATATAAAATAAGATTTAAATAAATAGGTAATAGTCAGAAAAAAAAATGGATAATGTGAAAACTGATGAGACCATAACAAGAGTAGTGAAATAAAGTGAGTGAAAGTGTTGTGATGAATAAAACCATAAAGTTACACAATCTATCCTTGACTATTGCATGGTCTTATGTACAATTCTAAAGTTACACAATCTATCCTTGACTATTGCCGTTGGCATATATGTCGCTTAATAAAAATCATTAGAATTCAAAAAAAATGAACGTGTGTGGAATGTTCAAGCCTAAAATGCTATATTATATATTTTGGTTGGAGGTTAAACTTCGAGGGGTTTTTTTTTTTTTTTTTTTTGAGGTCTTTTCTAAGACCATTTAGTATCAAATTCTTTAACCTGGTCCAACTTGGGCTTAAAACTTGGGTCCAAATTAAACTTGTTGTCCGTTTACCTTCTCTCTCGACCTAATTTTCATTTGAAGAATTAATGGAACTAAAAAAATACGTTCATTTGAAACTCGGGCTTTGTACACTTGATCTGACTCCTCATCCTCCTTCAAACGTAATATAACATGAATCTTTAGTGGTTCGTTTTAATGAAATATCTTCTTTAACAAAACAAAAGGAAAGAGAGAGAGAGGATGTGGTGTGTTGGGAGAAATGTGAAACACTGTACAAGGGGACATGGAAACACAAGTGGAGCGGTATTATAACATGGGTGGTCAATGTTCTTGTCATGTATGGAGGCAATAACTACGAGAGAATCCATCATTATTAATAGTGTTTTGAAAGGCCTTGGCATCTCCATGTTCTTTAGAAAGCTACCTAATAAGTTTTCTGCATTGTCTGGCTCATAATTGTATCCCCAAGAATCTGTACATAATATCTTAACAACAACATATATTATTAAGTTTTTAGTGTTGTCTGACTCATAAGTGTATCCCCAAGAATCTGTACATAATATCTTAACGACAACAGATTCCATTTGGAGCACCTCAAACTTACATATATTATTATGAGTTAAATGCCATTTTAGTCCCTGTGGTTTGGGCCATTTTGTCAGTTTAGTCCAAATGTTTCATTTTTAACCTGTGGGTCCAAAAAGGTTTCACATTTGCCATTTTAGTCCACTGGGTTAACTTCATCCATTTTTTCTGTTAACCAAAAGGCCATTTCGGTCATTTTATATGGCTGAATTGCCCTTTTAGTTAACAGAATTACATACAAAATGACCAAATTAGCCTTCTCGTTAACAGAAAAAATTGATGAAGTTAACCCAGTGGACTAAAATGGCAACTGTGAAACCTTTTTGGACCCACAGGTTAAAAATGAAACATTTGGACTAAACTGGAAAAATGACCCAAACCACAGGGACTAAAATGGCATTTAACTCTATTATTATTATTGTTATACTTTGCACAAAGTATAGTAAATGAAAAGGAAGATAGTTTTTCTATACACGACTAATATTAAGTAGATAATTATCGCGTAAACACGTCTATGTATTGTTCTAAATGTGATACATACCACATAACCATTTATTTCTCTACTTTATATCTGAACAGCACAACATACAAATGCATGTTGTAATTCTTTATTTAGAGCTAGTTTTGTATTAAAGCACTAAATGAAAAAAAAAAAAAAACAAGCAAATGTCGATGATTTTGTTTGAATTAACATTTATATTCTAGAGTAAATTACATAACTAATTCGTGTGCTATGTCTAAATTACGGATAATAACTGTTACTCGTTGAAACTAGCTATATATGTTTTTAGATTACTTGAATGTTTTAGTTTCGGGGTGCCTTATTCCCACATACCCTATATCTTATTTTCACATCCCCTATTGTATACGGGTCGTATACAATTATACGGCTCGTATAGAATGTTTTTGAATAGGAAAATGCGTAGAGAATGTTTTTTTTGGTTTTATTATATACGGCCCGTATACAGTTATACGAGTCGTATACATGTGTCTACGATTTGTAAAACGTATACGGCTCAATTGATTTATTTTTGTGGGTTTTTGATGTTATAGCACATGTATACGGGCCGTATAACTATATACGGGCCGTATATATTGGCGTTTTTTCAAGTATCACGTTTTATTCCCGTAAAAACACAATCATTCTAGGGTTTCTAAACTCTTCATCACCTTTAACAATGTCGATAAACGTTGATCGGAACATGCCGCTTAAATCGGAGCACAGGTAGAGTAACGTTACCAATCAGTCCGTTGATGAAAACCTTAGCGATCGCAGAGATCTTCGTGTTGGTTATTTATCGATTCCGAGTAACTAGCAGAAGAACCTGCCACAAACAAGTTCTCCACAGTTTGTTATTCAGATCTCTGTTCGGTCATCTTTCCAAACTACAACACACGATACTTTTAATAAGCTGTCATAGTTGTCAAATTCGATTTCAACAAATCTTTTCATTTTCCTTCAATTTCTAAAACATTCTCTGTTACATGAAGACGTGTCGGGTTCTTCTACTAGTGGTATTTTACTGAAGTATTGAAGATTGAGGCGGGCATTGTTTAAATCTGAATATAACTAGATGTTACGTGTATCAGCGTTGTTTATCACCCTGTGTGAGCATTGGAAACCCGACAAACAGTCTTGACAACTGTGACATTTTATCTATCTATGTGTGTCACATCCATCCTGTTATTGCAATCAATATGATTAATTTTTTCAGATTTTTTTTCTAATTAGCGTTGTTAACTACCAAAAGAATGCATACACAAATAGTTCTAGTGGACGAAGCAAAGAGACCATTGTGTATCTGAATCAGGTTCTCAAACAAACACTACCAAAGATGGGTTGGTGAAAAATACCGGAGCTGTTATCTCGGTTGTTCAGTACTCTCCTATATCAACTTGAACGGTTGATGGTTACAAGGATCGTTCTAATAGATTAAAGAGAATAAACCATTTTTTACCAATTTTCACTCCAGTAGTTGAAACTTGAGCGCATGAATCAATTCAAAACCCTCACCCTCAAAAATCAACCAGAAACCAAAGGAAAAAAGGGCTGATAATGGCTGATGGTTCTTCGTTGAGGAAACCAAACGTAGACGGAGATGATAGGCCTGGTAACCGGAAGAGAAATCAATTGTATTTTTTTAGTTGCTTCTCTTGTTAAGTTTCTGAACCAACCGAAATCCACAAATTCCAACAGTTTCTTCATAGATTTCGTCCGTTTTCCAAACTCTTTCACACAAAGTTAATATTCACTGTGGTGGATGCAAGCATAAAGTTAGAAAAATACTCAAGTTGAACGGACGATATGTATCAACAAATTGTGAGTGGGAATATGGCTATGAAGAATAGTATGGATAAACAATCACCGGTATGGGTTTTTCTGCTAGTTATTCGGAATGTTTCGAATCATCACAGAAGACGTGTCGGGTTCTACTTCTAGTAGTATGAGTCTGGGTCCATTGTGGTTCGTGAATGTTTCGAATCATCACGACAAGGATCGTTCTAATAGATTAAAGAGAATAACCCCTTTTTTACCATTTTTTACCCATAGTATACGAGCCGTATAATAATATACGGCCCGTATACAACCATCGTATACATTGTATACGATCGGTAAAAATATTTTTTACCAATGGTATACGGCCGTATAAACCATATACGACTCGTATACATATGGTAAAAAATGGTAAAAACCTCTTTAATATATTAGAACGATCCAATAAACGAAGAACAAAGCCTATTTTCAAAACGCAGGTTCATACAGTGCTGTAATAGGTTGTGGTTCAGTTTGTTACCGTATACTGTTACTGTAGTTGAGGAAACCAAACGTAGACGGAGATGATAGGCCTGGTAACCGCAAGAGAAATCAATTGTCTCAAACACTACTAAACATCTGCTTTCTGAATCTGGATCAGAATGTTAACTTTTTAGTTGCTTATCTTGTTAAGTTGTGTATTGACGAAGCTGACAAACACATTGGTATTTTCTCAAAATGTGCAAACTTGAAGAATCTCACATTAAAGGAGTTTGCAACAACGGGATCAGATGGTTTGAGTATCTTTCATCCACATTTGGCTAATCTCACACTTGAAAATGACAACATTGGTATTTTCACAAAATGTGCAAACTTGAAAACGACAACTTGCGAGATCTGACCCAACCGAAATCCACAATTATTTTACTCATAAACCCTTGAATCCCAACGCTTCATTTGTAACCGTAAGGATGATGCAAATTTGTACGTAAAGATCTTTACACAAACTCTTCTACATCTTTTAACCAGTTGTCCATCACTTAAGACCTTGAAAGATTTGTTGAAATCGAAGCATTCACGAACCACAATGGACTCAGACTCATGTTCAAGTAAGTGTCTAAAAATCTAAAAATTCAGGTTTACCTTGTAAATTTCTCAAAACAAACTCTCGTTTCTTCATCTTCAAGAACAATGATGAACAGATGATGTCAGATAATACTTCATTTGTTGAGAAACCATTATCTTGTGATACATGAACGTTGTATTCTTGTCTTTCAGAAGAGTTTGTATTGAACCAAGAATACTACAATCATTCTATACCTTGCAACGTATACAGGTGCAAGAGAATGACGAGTTATTTTCAGTTATTTCTGTTGATTCACAAATTCCATTGTTTAAACCAGAATCAGGTTCTCAATACAAGGATCGTTCTAATAGATTAAAGAGAATAAACCATTTTTTACCATTTTTTACCATAGTATACGAGTCGTATCAGAATATACGGCCCGTATACAATCATCGTATACATTGTATACGATCGGTAAATTTGTTTTTTACCGAGAGTATACGGCCGTATAAACGGTATACGGCCCGTATACATATGGTAAAAAATGGTAAAAAAATTTCTTTCTTTCCTTTTTTTAGTTGCTTCCCTTGTTAATTTCTGAACCAACCGAAATCCACAAATTCCAACAGTTTCTTCGTGGATTCCGTCCGGTTTCCAAACTTGGTCATTCCTTGTGATACATGAACGTTGTATTCTTGTCTTTCAGAAGAGTGTTGTAATAGAGAAATCATCCTATGTCTTTTATCAACCGAAGAGGCCGCAAGGACAGATAATACTTCATTTGTCGAGAAACCATACTGTCAAGAAACTAACATCTTTTAATACTTCATTGCGTATGTGCTTGTGCTGTAGAAACCGGTGATGAATTTGTGTATCTAAATCAGGTTCTCTGCCTTAGATCGGTCATTCCTTGTGATACATGAACGTTGTATTCTTGTCTTCAGAAGAGTGCTGTAATAGAGAAATCATCCTATGTCTTTTATCAACCGAAGAGGCAGCAAGGACAGATAATACTTCATTTGTCGAGAAACCATACTGTCAAGAAACTAACATCTTTTAATACTTCATTGCGTATGTGCTTGTGCTGTAGAAACCGGTGATGAATTTGTGTATCTAAATCAGGTTCTCTGCCTTAGATCGGTCATTCCTTGTGATACATGAACGTTGTATTCTTGTCTTTCAAGACAAGGATCGTTGGAAGGATTGTAGTAGCAGGACATTGGTACCACTGTGAAAATTGCATCAGGAGGGGAGAGAGTCTGATACAATAAGGATGTTGGGAATTAAACGCATGTACGTGACAAAATAAGGATGTTCGCATAAACATATATTCGTTTCATAACCTCCTCCTATAAATCAACTACAACTGACAAAGAGCCTGTATTAGAAGCCATCATATGTCTTTTACCAACCGAAGAGGCAGCAGAAGACGTGTCGGGTTCTTCCAACATTCACGAACCACAATGGACTCAGACTCATACTACTCACCCTCCCCTGAGGAAAGGTTTTCCCGACGACTCAACAAAATCCTGATAGAGAAAAAACATCAACAACCATTTTTTCTTTTCCTTCAATTTCGAGAACATTCTCCCTGTGTATGTGCTTGTGCTGTAGAAACCGGTGATGAATTTGTATACACAACTGAACGTTAATTGATATTGTTTTAGACAACAACAGATAATGAACGGATTGTTGGTGGATAACGCAAACAAGTTCTCCAAAGTTTATTATTCAGATCTCTATTCGGTCATCTTTCCAAACTACAACACACGATAAGTTTAAACTTTTATAGTGTGTGATTTGACCAGGAAATGATTGGAGGTGAAGGTTCAGTGCACGAAAAGTTTCTTACGAAATGTACGTGACGAAACAAATATGTTGGGAATTAAACGCATGTCCGTAATCCCGCGTTGATAGCTTCCGTTTTATTCAGACTCCTTACAACTCTCATCAAATGCCTCACCCTTCCTTTTATTCTATAAATATTAAATAAAGAATAACACCATGCCCGTAATCCCGCGTTGATAGCTTCCGTTTTATTACAGTCATACGACACGTTTTCTTGTTCTTCAATCTTTGTTACTTGTTAATGTTTTATTTTTTTCTACTTTTAGAAAGTTTTGAGCACCTCACCACTCTAAAATATTTGAAAAATCAAAATTTCGTTCCATACGGGCCGTATAACAGTATACGGCCCATATACACGTTCGTATACATTGTATACGACCAGGCAAACTTATTTACACATGGTGTATACGGGCCGTATACTGTTATACGCCCGTATAGTATAAAAACAACTGACAAAGTCTGCTGGCACAGACTTTGTGAAGTTGTTTTTATTCTATACGGGCCGTATAACAGTATACGGCCCGTATACACCATGTGTAAATAAGTTTTCCCATGTGTTAATATTAGGACCCTTTAGTTTCGGTTTCTCAGCAGGTTAGGCTTAACAATATTAACCAAATGGCCTTCGTGGTACAAAGGTGGTGGAAACACGTGTTCCGTCTCAATTGGCGAGGGTTTAAATCTTATGGTAGACGAAAGACGTAGATTTAGAAGTTAATTTGGAAGGTGTTTGAGTTAGTCGATATAATATATCAAATTATATATTTAAAAAAAAAACGTTAACAGTATTATACCATTTTCAAGTTTGCACTTTTGTCCCCATTCAATCAATTGGAAAACACTATAAATATAAACAAACCCCACTTTTACATCAATCAGAAATGAACAAAGAAACACACATCCAAGCAAAATAACACATACATGTTATACATAACATGATTAAGAGAGTGAAAAATCAAGTAGACACTAAGCTGTACAATTGTTAGTAGGTGTGGGGGCATATCTGAGCACAACTTTCACATTAATTGGTTTCAAGGCCAATTGATGGAACAAAAGTATGTAACGAACATGGTGCATTTAATACAAGTTGAGATTTTTTTTCTTATTTTATACATGTCAATTTTTCTGTAACAAGTGATGAATGATTCAATGTAGGGTATTTTCCAGTGCGTTGCGGCGGTATTTTATTGTCAGCATTTGATTGGTATCGAACACGCTTCATTACAGACTCGGTATGACACCTACACTCGTTATAGAAATAAAAACATGTTTGACATTGACTGAAAACGACAAAAACGAACACCGATACTTGCACCGATGTTGTTCGAACGGTATCGATTTGTTCAAATTGTCACGTACTGTACTTATATCCATTTATCGTCACAGACAAACTTGTATAAATGAAACGAAATCGAAAACCATAAAAATGAATATAGGTATCGGTATCGATATTGTTCGGTATGGTACGGTAGTAATACAGTGTCAGTTTACCGAAAACAAAAACAAAAACAAAAACAATAAACTTAAATATGAATACCGATACCAATGTTATTCGCTTCGATTTGGTACAATAGTTACACGGTGTCCATTTTTAATAAAATTATATACCATGTAATTTAAGTCTTTTATTTTAATTACTGAGTGACAAGATAAAGCTTTAGCAGGATGAAGTTAAGGGCATGTTTGGCTAAGCTTTTTGAAACAATTTATTGACTTATTGGCTTTTTGAAAAGTCATAAGCTCTAAAATAATGTTTGGCAATGAGGGTGTATATGAGGGAAAAAAGCCAATAAGTCAATAAGTCACTCCATGCTGACTTTTTCAAAAAGCCAATAAGTCAATAAGTTATTTCAAAAATCTTAGCCAAACATGCCCTAAATATCACAAACATGTACTTTTACTTAACAATAATTATTATATGCATTCCTTGGAAAGCTACCAATAATAATATAACTTAGTGGTCTTTTTCTTAATTATTATAGATACAAAGTAAATAAGATGTTAATTCTTAAATATGGAATTATAAAAAATATTATAATATATATATAGGGTAGAGATAGTGTACACAGTGTCTAAAGTGTGAGAAGTGCTTTAAACCATTATGGTTGAGATCAATAGGGACCAAATTATAAATTGTGTTTTAATTATATGGACTAATTTGAAAATTGTAGTGGTAATAGTGTCTTTGTATATGTTTCAAATTAGGTAACATCTCCTAAATTCTAGTGATTCACTCATAAATTCTAGCGATTCAAATTTAACTGCTAAATTATATCGATCCTAAATTCTAAAAATACAGAAATATGCAACTGCTACAAGAAATGTATAACACTATACATCCATCATATAACACTATATAACACCATATAACACTATGTAACACTATATAACACTATATAAAATATATAACACTATACATCTATTATAGACATGATATCAGAAAAATATAACACTATATAACACTATGCATCCATCATATAACACTATATAAACCAAAGAACACTATATAACACCATATAACACCATGTAACACTATATAACACTATAAAAAAATATATACTACTATACAGTTTTGAATGGTGGTTGCACTACAGAATTAATAATTGATTGTGTTATATAGTGTTTTTGATGGTTGCACTACAGAATTATATAACACTACAGAATTATATAACACCAAAAACCATTATATAACACCATATAACACCATGTAACACTATATAAAAATATATAACACTATACAGTTCTGAATTGTGGTTGCACTACAGAATTATATAAGTATATAACACTACAGAAATAATAACCGGTGAACGAGATGACACAAATTCGTAGAATAATTCTTAAATTCGAATTCGTATAATAAAGGATGGCGGTTATTTTGGGCAGTTATCTTTTAATCAATTAATTGAAAGAAATCGAAAATTACGAATTCACCCTTTTGAATTAATTTAGATATATGACACTTGTCATCACCACATTATTTCTCACATTTCTCATAATATTAGATTAACTAGGTTATAACCCCGTGTATTACACGGGTTGATTAAATATAACTTTATATATTAGGTAATAAAAAAGTTACATTTTTAAAAACGTGTATTGCATGGGTTGAATAAACACGTGTATTACACGGGTTAATTAAATATAATATGATCGGTTAACACATATGGTCGTCAAGATATTTTTTTGAAAAAAATGAACTTTGATGTATTATAACATTTTACTTTGTTTTTTTTATTTATTTATTATTAGGTTAGAAACTTGTGTATTACACAAGTTAATATTTTACTTTGTTTTTTATTTATTTATTAATAGGTTAGAAACTTAAGTATTATGCATGGTTAGGTCTATGAAATTATAAATTAAATAGTTATTAATAAGCGGAAAAAGTATTAGAAAAAGTTAAAAAGAAAAAAATGTTCATTTTTTTAATTTTCATGTAGGATGTTATAGTATTGCTTTGATATTTGATTAAGTTAGTATAGTAGTAGCAAGAGGAATTAACAACAATTTTTTTTTTCTTTTGAAAGTGATTGATTGGAATTTGGAAATAATTCGTAGTTAAGTGCAATTCTTCATCAGTTTCATTACCTGTCGGTTATTAGATTGTAAATAAAGATAAAAATTATAAACTTTTATATAAACAATTAAAACTATTTTTATCTTTATAAATAATAAAACGTTAATATATATTTTTTAATTTTATTAATTAATATATGATTATCATTATCTTTATTTTTATCATCAAAATCTTTTAATTTTAATAATTAATATGTGGTTATCACTTATCTTTATCTTGATCTTTATAATCAAATCTCTTCTACAAATTTTAACTTAAGACCACCTCATAAAGCGACACGTGTCCTCAAATTGGTTTCTTTTATTATATAGTACTAGCGGTAAGACCCGTGTGCAAACACGGGTCGTTTCTTAGAAAAAACCATGCATAACACATATTGATAGAACAAATAGATACATGTATAGATGTTGTACCAAAATGTGTTATCTATTATAGCTAAAAGACAACTATAAGTACATATAAAAGATGTCTAACAAACTTAATAAAAGATGTCTAAAAGATGTCTAACAAACTTAATAAAATTCATCAGTTACATATGATTATTTCCATTCTCTTATTCAAAAAAGAGAGTATCCACCCATTGACAATGTAAACTGTTATAAACTTAAGTACATATAAAAGATGTCTAACAAACTTAATAAAATTCGAATACAACTTAAGTTTTAACAAACATTAACTAAGAACATACGATCACCTGCCTAAACAACACACATCAAGCCTCACTCAAGAATTTGTTACGCAGCAACATATCCTTTGCTACATGTTGTGATCTGGTTAAATATGCTACTGGAAACAATGTAACAGCTGCTAATCCAACAATATCCCTATACAACAGATGATACGAAAACCCTTCTTTATTACTGATTTTTATTTCTCATCAACATCTCCCTGATTTGTCATTTGAATTGTAGTTCAAAGTCCAGGGAGAAGATGTCTTCTTCATCATGCCTTTCAAGTTGAAGGTCCAACAAATCTTGGAGATCGTATGCATTCAGATTATATGCACTATCCATTTTAATCTCTTCAACACTACCATCTGATCTGATCAAAGTCAATACTTGGGTTTTTGAGCATGACTTCCACTTTACTATTTTTGGATCAGTTGGTTTTCTTGGGCAAAGAATTACTGAAGATGAGTTTGGTGATTGTGGTCTGCTACTAAATTTGCAATTGGTTCAGACAAATCAGATGATGAGAGAAGGTTTTTCGGAGTATCAATTTTTAGAGACAGAGCAGCAGTTGTAGGATAGACTGGGTTTTGAAGAACATTTGAATCTTCAGCTCTAACTTCTTCCAGCTTTTTATAGGTCTCAACTATATTCAGTTTAGACCATCTGGCAATGGATCTAGATGGACCATAACCAGCAGCCACAAGCTCCGCTCTCATTCTTTTAAACTTCAATGCCTCATCTGAATCTACTGTTTTGACTTTCTTCCAATTAGGTGGAGTTGGCTTTACCAGAGGATCATTGTGCATTTTTGTGATTCTATCGATCTCTTCTCTAAGAGCATCTGCTGTCCAGTTTTTGAATTGATCTTCAGTTGCCTTGTATGGTTTGTACTTCATAATGTGTGCAACATAAGCATCCCTCAGTTTCATCGGAAGTTCAGGAATTACTGGCCTCTCAGACATGGATTTACTGACGTCTTTAGCATAGTCTTCAAGTTTTACGACTTTGCTAAGCTGAAATGATAAAAACCTCTGGTATTCCCTGTCATCCATCCCTATGCTTTTCTCCTTTGTTATAACCTCAGCCTGTGATACTTTTAATTTCAGATACTCATCTAAGTTTTGAGGCTTCTTATAGCCATATAGAGATGGGAAGGATCTTTTAGATGGATCCTCTATTGTGAAGAATGATTCAATTTCACCTTTAACAATGACTAACTCCAGCGGATATTGAGCTTCTAGAGGAATGACTGATGGTAGTATAGCAATTGTAAAAGATGAAGTAGGTTCTCTGGGTGGAAATGACGAGCATGGACTGTTTTGAATGGAGGCAGATGATACAGGGATTGCTGATTTAATCTCCTCATCATCTTCTAACACAATATGAGTTTTTCTCTTACGTGCGGAGATGATTTCTGGTGAAGGAGAATGTTTTGGTAGTGAAGATGAATGTAAGGGCAATCTTTGTGACGTTGGAGGTGGTTGAATTGTGGTTGGTGTAGTGAAAATGATCATGGCAGATGTTTGACAAACTTCTGCTGAAACAACTGGTGTCTCAGCAGCTGTTTGGTAAACATCTGCTGATACTTTTGTTATATCAGCATCTATTGACAGAATGGGTGATGATGGTGTGGAAGCTATTTTCTCCTTCTTTTGTGGTTGTTTTTTTAGAAGGTTTGGATTTAGGTTGAGCAGACGATACAATTTCTGTAGGATTAGCTTTTGAATCTGGTGGCAACTTTCTCAGGGAATCTTTCTCCCCCTTTTTAGCATCATTATCATCATCATCATCTTTCTCAAAGATTGATGTAGAGGTGGAGCCAGTAAGTTTCAACAGATGTTCCTTAATGTTCATAATGTCTGCTTGTGTATCTTTATACCTGGCATCAACCAAATTTCTGATAAATTCCAAACTGAAATTGCGGTTACTTTCAGCCAAATTCCTCTGAGCTTGAAGGATGGGTTGCATAGAATTCCAAAGCTCATTGGCAATTTCCTATGTGGTAGGTTGACTTTCAAAAAGCTCTATCATCTGCTTAATCAATTCTTTCATTTCAGCAACATCTGTTTCAATGGTAGACACTCTAACCATCAAATCCTTATAACTTAATTCATCACCTACTTTAATAGGATCATCTGAATTCCCACCTATAGTGGTTGTATTTGTTTTGATAATAGGAGAAGTCTCCATATCATCAGAAACATATGCCCCTTTTTCTTGGTTCTGGGGACTTCCCACTGAAGCAGAGATTATAGTTGTAACCTCATTAGTGGTTGCCTTCAAGGGAGTCTTAATGATGTAACCACTGTCCAACTAATCACCAATGGGTTCAACAGTTGTAATGGTTGCTCCACTTGAACTACTACCAAGAGTTTCGTAATACTCAACGGGGATAACCTCCTCAACTGTTTCTAGGATAGCAGATTGAATTGGTTAAGACACAGTCATTTGTTGCGATCTATTCTCAGTAATGTGTGCACTAGAGGAACTGTTTTCTTTCTGAAATTCAATTGCTTCAAACAGAGGTAATATTGTTGATGGAACTTGAGTCGAGGGTTGTGGTGTAGAAAGCGTGATTGCCCTGGGAGAGGGACTTTTAAACATACTTTCATATGAAAGGTCTACTTCATGTTGTAGTGTCCCTGTGCTTACAACATGATCCTTTTGTAAGGATACATGAGGAGTTTGGATGGGTTGAGATCTTTCCAACAACTGTGAGGAAGTAGCAGCAGTGGTTTCAAGTGGCATTTATGTTGTCACTGCATTAACCTCTGGGATCTCATCTTCCAGAGGAACCTTTTTATTTTGTTTGGTTTTAGTGGGCTTTTTGGATGTGACAGGTTTCTCTTTGCGTTTTCCTGGTGTGTGTTTCACAACACAGGTTGTGGTGTCATGATCACCAGGAGCAGTTGGCTCAACAACAAAAGTTTGAGCAACTGATGCGGACGCATCTAAAACCGGCTCATCCCCCTTTGTTTCCGTTCTTGAAACTTTTGACTCTTTATCCATAAGTTTAGTAACAGTTTTCCTTGTAAGACTATTTATTTAAAAAGCTACACCTTGTTCAAAATCTGTTTGTGACACTTGTTTTCGTAGGTAGTAGCTTAGAAGTCTTGGATACAACAGAAAAGCATTACCACGAACACCTTTTTTCAATTTTTTCAATTTTTTCACATTTTTCACATTATTCAACAAATCAGAAAACAGTGCTTGTGATAAATTGTAATCAGATTTTGTTAAAATAGCATAACCCAAATACTGAATGTTCAAAGGTATCTCATTAAATGCGTTGGTCTTGGCTGAGAGACAAGTTAAAAGAGTATGAAACAAAAATTTCATTGGCGGAGGGAAGTTTGGTTTGTAGATAGTAACTTCCTTTAATTGTGCATCATACCCTCTTTCAATGAACTCTGTATGAAGTTCAGGTTTTTCAAAGTTGGTCTTACCTCCCAAGTCGTCCAATGCAAATGTAGTGGAAATTGTAAAGGGAGAAATTCGTACCACACTCTCCCCGACCTTAGATGTGGCAACTGGATTATTATCTTCAGACTCTATTTCAGCATTAAACCAAAATTGTCGGAGTGTTTCTGTATGAACCGGAGAATCAGCAGTAAGGATTGATTTGTATTTTGATGACGTTAAAAGGTCAATTATTGAGTGAAAGCTGGTATTTTTGCTGGTTTTCTCGAAGATGGGGAGGTAGTTGTGAGGGTTTTTGATGTTCCGAGACATGATCGGAGAAGAAGGTGATTTGGGGATGAAACAGGGTTTAAGTTTGAGGGTTTTTAATATGTTGGAAACTGTTTTTGAGAATTTTGAATTCGAGACAGCAGTGATAGAAGCTCGATTTAGGGATGAAACAGCTTTTATATAGAGAGAAAAAGTGACGACTGGCGTGGCAGTAGTTACAAATATCTGATGGCTAATATCTGGCCACGTCAGAACCTCTCTTGCGACAACCGATGACAGTTGTTTGGAAACCTCTGTTGGTCGACTATAGAAGTAGGGAACAGTGTGAGTTAAATAGTCGTTAGATAAACAGAAGTTATGAGAACAGATGATAACTTTCAGTAGTTGTTTTATTTTTAGCTAACATCTATCCACGTCAGAACCTCTCTTGTCATAATGGATGACAGTCAGCAGTATAGTAAATCAACAGTCATTAGGATAAACAGAAATTATGACAACAGACGGTACCTTTTAGCAGTGGATGTATTTTTAGCAAGCAGAAGTTTCAAAAACAGTTGTTTTCAATCGGTGTAACTCAACAGTCGTAAGTCTAACATCTGCTATTAGCCTAACCACTGTTAGTATCAAAACCTCTATAGAGCATTTTAAGATTGAATATCATCTGTTGTTCGTTAACATTTGTTGACCCATAGCAGACCTTTGCATCTTCATACATTTATTCATCAGCAGATGCTCTCTTTTGTCAGACTTTAGCTACAACACACCTTTTACAACAGCAAATATCGACTCCTTGTAATTAGGTCTTACCGGAAATTCTTCCAAAAAACTGTTATTGATGAACAAAATTATATAATAATACTTATGAATGACTGAAATAATTAAAATGAAGATGCGACAACAAAGATTAATAGTATTAAAATTTATTCATTTAGTCAACAGTGGTAAATCAACAGTCGTTAGCATACACAGTTGTTTCATAAGAAGGTTTGAATATATGACAACAGCAGCATGCTTATACAAAGGTCTACTATTACAATTTCACATACTATGCAACATCTAATCTAATGGACTAACAAACTCCCAACATCTGCTATTAACCTAATCACTATTACTATAAAAACCTTTTGCCAGCCTAACATATTTTGAATATCATTTGTTGTTCTTTAACATCTGGTCTCCCATACAGACCTTTCCTTCTTCAATCTTTCATCATCAGCAGATGTTCTCTTTTACCACACTTTAACTACAACAGACCTTTTACAACTCCAAATATTGACTCTCTGTAATTTGCAGGAGCACAGATTCTTCAAAAAACTGCTATCAATGATCAAATTTTGAACATCTGTTTTATCTTTGCACTCATCTGCTCACCATCAAACCAACCCTTGATACTATTAAACCTCTGTTGACTTACCAAACAGATGTTCAGACACAATTCAATATCAACATAATCTAAATCAAACTCAAACACTAAATAAGTAAAACTAAAACGTAACATAGATTCATAAGATTAAAATTTATTCATTTATTCATGACATTAAAAGTCCAATAATTACATAACATACTGAACAACTAAACTTTCAAATCTAACAATAACAGTAAGGATTAAGAAAATTTAGCTTCAACTCCATTGATTGATGAACCTCTCGATGTATGTCCTTCAACATCGCCATGAACTCCACGTCTCTATCACCGCACTCTATATTACTGATAACACAAAGCTCGCGAACGGAAGTTAAAGGCATCCGCATAAGATTTTTGGAAACCTGCTCTCTCGTGAACAGGCCAACTTGCAATCTATCAAAACATCTCTTCAGCTCTTGAAGAGTAGCCCTATCTTCATACACCTGTTCCTCGATTTGCCTGACAAAACGCTGCTTTAAATCATCTGATTTTACAGAAGTGAATGACGCCATTTCAATAAACTATATTACTCGACTTTCCTGAAAGTATGATATCTTCATAGGAAAACGTGATGAAAAACATGTGAAGTGGCTATGAGTTTATATACTGAAATATGTAACAGTGAAAGAAACCACACCTAAAGTGATTGTACATTTACTAATCTAATCAATCAAAACGTGTAGATTTAATATAAACATATTAATGTATATTTCAAAACAGTAGTCTTTTAATGCAAAAACCTTTTCAAACCCCAACTTTTATGGGAAAACTATAAAATTAAGGGGAAATTACATATACCCCCCTGCAAACTTCATTTATTACATATATACCCAGCCTAAAAAATAAATTACATATATCCCATTTCTTATATCTAAAAATATCAAATATACCCATTTTAATTTATTTTATTAAAAATGTCTATTTTACCCTCACATCATCATCTCCAATATTGAAGAATCAAATCATTAACAAGACACAACCGAATAAAACTTTTATTATATAATCTACTTGTTTTACAAAACCAAATTGCATACAGTCTTCTTGAGTTTCTCATTTACAATGATCATACAAATATAAACAGGTGGGAAACACTCAACCCAAAAAATGAACCCTAAGTTTTATAAAAACAAAAGAAATGAACAGATGTTTTGCTTAGAAGTTAGAATCGTAAATCAAAAATAAAAAGAAATCTACCTTATCATGGTGAACACACAAAAAGGTAAGATGGAAGTTTTATCAAGAAAAATGTTAATGTATTAAAGGATGCATATTGTATTATATATTTATATGCAACTGAATATAATACATTTATAGAATTAAGGAGAAAAAGTAGTTTCATTACTTGGGATGCTTGGAACGAATCAAAACCCAGAACGCCGGAAAAATCAAATGAGAACGCCGACACTGGAATCGAATTAGAAACCGTGGGTGGGGAGGAATGGATCGTCTGCATTATTTTCTCTAACCTTAAAGGGCATTTTGGTCCTAATATGAAATTTTAATAAAGAAGGGGATATATGTAATTTAAAATTTAGCTTGGGTATATATGTAATTAGGTTGTAAAATAAGGGGATATATGTAATTCTCCCTAAAATTAAATACCAAGAAACCCAAGGGACAAATTTTCGAAGTTCAAAGAACAAAAGCAGCTTATCATAATTACAATTAACCTCTTTATTTACCATATTGACGCGTTTTTAAACTCTATAAAAGACCGATGATTACTTTTGATTCAAAACATCAACAAATTGTCCTACAAATCACTGTCTGTGAAAAATTGTTCCACATCAGAAAATCCAACAAAAATCTACATGGCAAACTTCAACTTCTACCACTGGTCAGACACCAACGATGTTAAAACACAATTCTCGATGTGGTCACTCAAAGAAAAAAGAACAAACGAAGAACTAAACAGGAAAGTCAACATAATCAATGACACTAATTACAACAAAACCTGGAAGGGCAAAGCATTGCTCGATGAAGTCCTCCACTCTCCTCCATCAGATTTCCAGAAGAATGCAGAAGAGTTTCTGATACAACTTCTAAAGCAGGATCAGAAAATCTCCAACATGCTAATTGGCCTGAAAAACAAAAGAGAGCATGAAATCACATGGAGAAAGGCCAGAGTCTACGAAATCCTAGCAAGTGTTAACTCTAGCGTGTAATAGTTTATAAATATTTCATTAAATTTCTATTTTTCTATGTAATAGTTTATTTTAATAATCTCAACATGCATCTTAACATATTCTAAAATGTCAGTGTCACTAAAAACTCTCAACATCATCAACAGTTAATCAAAATAAGAAACAAACCTAAAATGGAAAGGTCTCCTCTCAACTGTTGTAGCACATCTAACTTTTGACGATATTGCACGAATCTATACTTTGTATAAAATAAGAAAATCTCACTGACATAAGAAAAACTGACTTTCGATTTAACTAAAATCGAACAATGCAACTCTCCCATCAAAGAAGGTAGCACATGCAACTTTTCACGATGTTGCAACAATGATACTGCAACATCGATGTTGAAAGGTTGATGTGTGAAGGGAAGCTTCATTGAAACAACGATGTTGGAACAATGATATTGTAACGATGATATGTAAACAAAATCAACAAATATTCGAACAAAGAAGTATAATCGGAGATTAGCCGGCTGAATCATGAGAAATATGCATTTGGGAGAGAGAGAGAGATACGCTCGCAGATATGAGAGAGAGAGAGAGATTTGAATGTGGAGCCAGATTCATATATCTTATTTATAGGATTAGAATATATGGTTTGAATTTTGAATTTTGAATCTGGAGCCAGAATTTTTTATTTGGACAGACGTTTACTTTGGGAACAGAGGTTTGATTATAAGGTGAAGGGCAGAGGTTTGAATAGAATTTAAAATGATTTTATATATTCCAGTTTATGATGAAGTAATGACATAAGAAAAGCAATGTTGGACAGCCTCTCTGGCTGACACATCAGCTTTTCTTATGTCATTGGGATTTCTCCTTTTATAGAAAGTACTAGCGGTAAGACCCGTGTGCAAACACGTGTTGTTTCTTAGAAAACCATGCATAACAAATATAAATGATGAATATGGTTATATTTATAGACTTATAAATAAATAAATAAGTCAGTTGGTAAATACTTAAAGTTTAGAGTATAAAAAAATACTAAAATATACAATTTATTAATCTTTTGTAAACGAAATAACATTTGCATTCAAGCATGTTCCTTCAAACTCCACAAAACACTATTTCAACCCAACAATGGTTTTAAACCACCGTTTTAACCCAACAGCAGTTTCAACCATAGTTTTCTCCACAACAAATATATTTAACCCAAAAGTGGTTTCAAACATCTGTTTTCATCCATCTGGTGACCAAAGTCAACAGATGTATCAACTACTGTTTTATTTTCAAACATTTGTTCACAACAACAGAGCTTTCATCATTTAAACTCTCAAACCTAAATATTCATTTAATTAATTTAAATAACAAACATGGTTAATAATTTTAACACAACTAATTATATAAAATATGAAAGTGTCAAACAGAGGTAACTATATAATAAACAAACTTTAAAACAGCACACAGCATTCAATAAAATACAGCATAATAATTTCTAATCAATGGGCGAAACAGTAGTCTCGATAAATAAAGCTCCTTTCGGATAACTGTAGTTGTCAACATGTTGGAGGTATTTCAAAACTTCATTGCTCAAATCAACTTCAACCATATCTCCTCAACTTCAACTTCAACCTTAAATACTTAAAGTTTAGAGTATAAAAAACACAAAAATATACAATTTATTAATCTTTTGTAAACAAAATAACATTTGCATTCAAGCATGTTCCTTCTCCAAAAACAATATTTTAACCCAACAGTCGTTTCAATCCCCTTCAACCTCCACAAAACACTATTTTAACCCAACAGTGGTTTTAAACCACCGTTTTAACCAAACAGCGGTTTCAACCACAGTTTTCTCCACAACACTCTGCCTTATCCCAACAGTGGTTCCAAACATCTGTTTTCATCCATCTGTTGACCAAAGTCAACAGATGTTTCAACCACGGTTTTATTTTCAAACATATGTTCACAATAATATAGCTTTGATCATTTAAACAGACCTTTGCCAATATTACAATCTTTTACAATCTCAAACCTAAATATTCATTTAGTTAATTTTAATAACAAACATGGTTAATAATTTTAACACAACTAATTATATAAAATATGAAAGTGTCAAACAGAGGTAACTATATAATAAACAAACTTCAAAACAGCACACAGCATTCAATAAAATACAGCATAATAATTTCTAATCAATGGGCGAAACAGTAGTATCGATAAATAAACTCCTTTCGGATCACTGTAGTTGTCAACATGTTGGAGGTATTTCAAAACTTCATTTCTCAAATCAACTTCAACCATATCTCCCCAACTTCAACTTCAACCTTAAATACTTAAAAGTTTAGAGTATAAAAAATACAAAAATATACAATTTATTAATCTTTTGTAAACAAAATAACATTTGCATTCAAGCATGTTCCTTCTCCAAAAAAACATATTTTAACCCAACAGTCGTTCCAATCCCATTCAACCTCCACAAAACACTATTTTAACCCAACAGTGGTTTTAAAACACCGTTTTAACTAAATAGCGATTTCAACCACAATTTTCTCCACAACACTCTGCTTTATCCCAATAGTGGTTCCAAACATCTGTTTTAATCCATCTGTTGACCAAAGTCAACAGATGTATCAACCACTGTTTTATTTTCAAACATCTATTCACAATAACAGAGCTTTGATCATTTAAACAGACCTTTACCAATATTACAAGCTTTTGCACTCTCAAACCTAAATATTCATTTAGTTAATTTAAATAACAAACATGGTTAATAATTTTAACACAACTAATTATATAAAAACTATAAGTGTCAAACAGAGGTAACTATACAATAAACAAAGTTCAAAACAGCAAACAACATTCAGTAAAATACAGCATACTAGTTTCTAATCAATTGGTGAAACACTAGTCTCTATAAATAAAGCTCCTTTCAGACAATTGTAGTTGTCAACATGTTGGAGGTATTTCAAAACTTCGTTGCTCAGATTAACTTCAACCATATCCCCCCAGATGCTTGTTATCAGCCACTTGTTTTCAATTATATTAGTCCTTCGGCGCCTATCTACATAATCAACTACACGAGGATTATTGAAAGCTTTCGCAACCCCCGTCCCCTATCTATCCCGGGAACGGGCGGCCGCGAGACCAGATTTAGTGGTATCGGTGTTTATCATTTTGGCAGCGGAAATTACATCAGGACCGTAGTTAGGAAAAATTTTATCAGAGTAAAATACCACACTTTTATAATATTAAACACGTGGGAAGTTCCCAAGTTTTCAATACACACATTCTTATAGGGATAAACCCTATTTTATTTAATAAAAACATCTCTTTATTTAGGTAACTTTTATAGCCACTTTTCCAAGCCTTAAGTGCTGTCCAGCTGGCTTCTATCTAGCGTTCACATTTTGTTACCTGAAACGCGTTTAAAACATTTTATCAGTGGGAAATACTGGTGAGTGAATCCAAGTTTAATCAAGAAGAGTTTAATCGTTTAACAGTATTGAGAGCGATTACAATGTTTATTTCTACACAATTACTCATTCAGTACTGTCAATCCTGACTGGTGAGTCATATTACACATTGGCTATCTCGTTGTCCAATGGTAACGTGTTCCACATTTTGTATACAAAACCCCAACATACCGGCAGTAATTGAAGAACTACAAAGACTCAATCATTGCTAATCACATTGTAAATTATTTAAGGGTTTGTAAAAACAGTTTACAAAAAGGAGATTACTCACATTGCTGTCTTAGGGTTTTCCTTAAGGATTTCCTGGTGATTATCTATTAATTACACAAATGCACATGGTTAGTATAATAACCCAATATTTACATTAGTAATACCCTTCCCGAGACGGTATTCCAACGACTACGTTGGGCAGAACCATGACAGCCGTTACAGAACCCTGGATCAATCGGGCAATGTATCTAATACGTAACCGGGGGTTATGATACTTACAACGAGGCAGAACTTCGTTATTTAGGGGGTATTATGCCCGAGTATAATGTATACTACGTAGAAATTGAGAGAGAAAGTGAAAGACTGAACGATTTGAAAGTGAAACTGATCGTCCCTATTTATAGTTGTGATCCTTCCATCTCTCGCGCCCCACGTAGACTTAGGGGCGGTCTTACGTGGCCCGCGACACAGGGGTTATAGGCTTTAGCCTTGACCGGTCATCGAACTAGACTCGACATGATCTCGACATGTGGTAGCTCAAGGTGTCGCCCTGACCTTGAGATGTCGCGCCCCGTGTAGCTCGAGGAGTAAGGCTTCACGGCCCGCGAGCACCTATATTTTTTTTTTATTTAAATTTTAATTATACAGAGTATTTTGGGCTCGGTTTTAGCAGACGCGGTGTATTTTTGGATGTATTGGGACATTTTAATTATTTTAGGGGTGTCGAAAATTATTTAGGAGGGTTGTTATATCCTCCCCACCTTGTTTTAGAACTCGTCCTCGAGGTCTACTAGAATAAGTGTGGATATTTCCTTTGCATTTCTGATTCAACCCAAGTGTATTCTGGTCCTCTCTTGGAGTCCCATTTCACTTTGACCAGAACTAGTCTCTTGTGTTTGAGATTCTCGACTTTCCTGTCTTGAATTTGTAGAGGCTTCTCTACAAATTTTAACTGTTCATTTACCTTTATATCCTTAAGAGGTACTACCAGTGATTCATCAGCTAAGCATTTCTTGAGATTAGATACATGAAATACATCATGTATTCCAGCCATTTCCTCTGGCAGCTGTAGTTGATAGGCTACAGGTCCTATTCTTTTAATAATCTCAAAAGGTCAAACATACAGCTTTCCTCTTTTGTTAAATCTTACCACTCATTTCCAAGGAGAGACTTTCAATAACACTTTGTCTCCTACTGTCACACCCCCAAATTCCACAATGCGGAGTATCACCGCAGGAGGCGTGACATGACCAGGATCAAGCCACCAATCATATTGAACAATATATTTAAAGTAAATATAAAACCACCCACAATATAATTGGTGTCCAAAAGGAAATAACCAAGTTCTAGTTATCAGCGGAAGCACAACGTTTAAAACCAAAACATAAGTTTAAAAGTGTAAATGTTTAACATGGAACCCAACAGTCCATGTCCCACAACGACCTCTCCTTCTCGTGCAAGCTCCATCTAAGCACCTAACGACCTGCAAGGCATGTAGCAACGAATCAACAACAAAGTTGAGCGAGTTCACAGTTGGTTGTCCATTTTCAAGTTGTTCCAAAAACCATAAGTTCATTCGAAAACCATGAGTTAACCAATTCCTTGTTTCCCAAACCATAACCAGTGGGGGCTACCCCATGTTAACCACTAGACCCGTTACCATCTCGACAACTAACTAGAGTCATGTATGTGCCCTACGTCAATGTCTATCATCATTGACTAAGTGCCCAGATCCATTCGTTCACTCCCGTCCTTTGCGGCACGGTGTGAGGCTTGTCAAACCTAAATAGCGCTATCTAACTAATGACCCGCTCGCCATTGGCCCGGTGATTAAGTCGATATAAAAATAAGGGACTTCATGATAGAGTTTTGTCTAGTAAGTTATATGTTGTCGTCCTTCCCAACCGAGGACGGAGGTACATAATCTACACAAGGAGATTACGCAGGTTAAATGTTGTCATCCTTCTCAACGAGGATGGAGGTACATATTCTACCCAAGAGGAATATGCGGTTTCCGTTTTAGTTTCTTAACCCATTCCCAACCACCGGGAATCCCATGCCTTATTGAAAGTGTGAACTCACCTTAGGTTAGCTCGGCAGATACACAAAAAGATCACTTGAGCTATAAGTGGTCAACCACGTCCTAACATGGTCACCATACAAGTCAGGTATATGTTCAAGTAGTGCACATAAGTTTTACACACAAACTAACAGGTTATAACACATAATGATCATGGAAAGTATATTCAAAACGTTAACAGTCAAGTGCATAATATATCCGAACTTGTGTGACTCAAATGATTGGGCTCGTACAAGTCTAATGGCCCAACAACCTTTTGTGATTCACCTATTGAAGCCCAATAATACCCGGCCCAACCTGTTGTGCATCCAGCACAACCTTGGGAGACTCACAACGGGTTGTGCGATCCAAAAACATACCCAGCCCAAATAACATAAGCAATCCATCATGTATACGGCCCAAACAAACAAACACGATTCAACTTGTGCGGTCCATTTGGCCTTGTGCAACCCGGGACCTCTTGTGCGACTGAGTTTTGGGCTTTGAGGCCCAACAGTATAATAAATTCCAAGTAGTTTGTGTGTGGCCCAAGCCTTGTGCGATCGGTAGTGCCTTGTGCGATCCACAAGGTCTTTTGCGATCATGCATAACTAACTTGTTCCCTGTGCTTTATTTACTTATGTCCTTGTTGTGCGATTGTATTATGCGACCGGTCTTGTGCGGTCAGATCAGATCCTATGTGATCTGACCTTGTGCGATTCGTTTTATTATCCGAAAATTATGCTAATCGGTTATATTGTTTCCATTATTCGATTCAGTCAACAATCAATTAGTTACATCTTTGATTTTTACCAAATCAATTCCAACAGTTTCCATTTAACATTCAATCGATCAATCAAGCATATTTCAACTGATTTTCATGAACCCTAATTAATCTTAATCATCATACCAATCATGCACTAATCACATTAACAGATTCAAGGTCTTGATTACTAATATGCACCCTAAAATAACAAACATCTGAATACACTTTCATGATAGCCGATTTACATGCATTCGGTTCTAGATCATTAGCTACATCATACGATTTGCCAAACCCTATATCGAACAATTCCAACATACATGTGAGCCGACTATCATTTAATCTTATGAACAGATCATCAACAACTATATTAACAAGAACCCTATATCACTATACAAGTTTATAGCATCACAACATCAATCAATCATACAATTAACAATGACCAAAACACTAACCGGTTAGAAGGATGGAACGAGGATTGATCCGAACAGAAAATCTTCGAGAGGTGTTACTGCCGTCGGGTTGAGAGGAGAGAAAGAGAATAGGGTTAGGTGTGTGTATTGTGTGATTTTCAAGAAGAATAGGAAAACCGTCACAAAGGGATTATGCATTGCTTTATATAGAGAAGCGGCCGAAACCCCTAATGGGCTGCCCATTCGGTTCAAATACAAAGAGTGTGGGCCGAGAGTTGAGTGGAACCAAAGCCCAAAAGCTTGTGCGATTGGATTGGAGTTGTGCGGTAGGGTTCATGTTGTGCGACCACATTACATATACATATATTACACACATTCACATAACATGTAACATTCATTCAATTAGCCACAAAGAGTTCATAGACGTTACATTAAACACAAATATAGGTTCTAAAATACGAGTTGTCACATTATCCCCAAGTTGAAAGAAATTTCGTCCCGAAATTTAGCACGTGGTTACTGAGGAAGCTAGTTAGGTTGCATGTTTTTCCTGGTTTTCCTGGGGTGTCACATCCTTCCACCGTTGGTTTGGAATTTCGTAACAAAATTCCGCAGTAGCTTCAGCCTCAGTAGTGGATTCACTTTTCTCGAACAACTGGGGATACTTGACTTTCATATGGTCTTCTCGTTCCCAGGTAAACTCTGGGCCACGACGGGAGTTCCAACGAACTCGAACAAGTGGTATTCTGGTACGCTTGAGAACCTTAACATCTCGGTCAGTAATCTCTACTAGTTCCTCGATGAATCGCAACTGATCGTCGATGGTGAGTTCCTTGAGAGGAACTATGAGTGTCTCATCTGACAGACACTTCTTCAGATTTGACACGTGGAATACGTTGTGAACTCGGTTGAGTTCTTCAGGTAGGTTCAGTTTATAGGCCACCTTGCCAATTCTTTCAGTGATTTCGAAAGGTCCAACATAACGTGGATTTAGCTTGCCTCGTTTACCAAAACGAATCACACCTTTCCAAGGTGAGACCTTGAGTAGTACTCGATCCCCAACCTGGAACTCGAGTGGTTTCCTGCGCTTATCAGCGCAGCTTTTCTGACGGTCACGAGTTGCCGCCATTCGTTGTCGTATCTGAGCAATCTTTTCTGTCGTGTCGACGAGTTCTGGGCCAGTGATTTGGCTATCTCTAACTTCTGCCTAACAAAGAGGTGATCGGCACTTTCGTCCATACAATGCCTCGAACGGAGCAGCCTGGATGCTGGTGTGGTAACTGTTGTTATACGAAAACTCCACTAACGGGAGGTGTCTTTCCCAGCCGTTACCAAAGTCGATCACACATGCCCGGAGCATGTCTTCAAGGGTTTGGATGGTGCGTTCAGACTGCCCATCCGTCTGCGGATGATACGTCGTGCTCATGTCTAGTCGAGAACCAAAGGACTTGTGCATCGCTTGCCACAATTCAGAAGCAAAACGTGAGTCACGATCATTAATGATGGAGGTTGGCACCCAGTGCCACGAAACTACATCCTTCAGGTAGACGTCTGCTAGAGTGGAGAACTTATCTGTTTCCTTAATAGCTAGGAAATGTGCAGACTTGGTTAACCGATCCACTATCACCCAAATAGTATCGTTTCCTCGTTGAGATCTGAGCAAGCCAGTAATGAAATCCATGGAAATTTGCTCCCATTTCCATGTCGGTATCTCTGGTTGTTGAAGTAGGCCTGATGGTTTCTGGTACTCGATTTTGACTCTCGCGCAAGTCAAGCATTTACTAACGTAGGTTGCTATGTTGGCTTTCATACTAGGCCACCAATACGTAGTCTTGAGATCGTGGTACATCTTATCCGAACCAGGATGTACCGAGTAACGAGATTTGTGCGCTTCATCCATCACAAGCTCACGTAGATTGCCATAGAGTGGAACCCAGATGCGCCCTGTCACGTAGTAAGCGTCGTCTTCCTTTTGTTCTAACCGTTTCTTCGATCCCCACAGGGACTCAACCCTGATGTTCTCTGCTTTCAATGCTTCAATCTGAGCACCTCGTATCTGAGCGGGAAGACTAGAGTGGATGGTAAGCTGTAACGCACATACACGCTTAGGTTTAGTCTCCTTCCGACTAAGAGCGTCGGCCACAACATTGGCTTTACCCAGATGGTATTTGATCGCACACTCGTAATCATTCAGAAGTTCGACCCATCGACGCTGTTGCATGTTCAACTCCTTCTAATCGAAGATATGTTGGAGACTCCTGTCATCGGTGTAAATGGTGCACTTGGTACCGTACAGGTAATGCCTCCATATCTTGAGTGCAAAAACAATAGCTCCCAGCTCCAGATCGTGAGTAGTGTAGTTCCTTTCGTGAACCTTAAGTTGGCGTGATGCATAAGCAATGACTTTATCCCGTTGCATCAACACACAACCAAGTCCTTGGATTGACGCATCGTAATAAACCACAAAATCGTTTGTGCCTTCAGGTAACGAGAGGATAGGTGCACTACACAGTCTCTCCTTTAAGTGCTGAAACACGGACTCCTGTGCATCACACCAACGATAGGTGACACCCTTCTGAGTTAGTAAAGTGAGAGGTTATGCAATCTTTGAGAAATCCTTGATAAACCTTCTGTAGTAACCCGCCAAACCCAAAAATTGGCGGATTTCAGTTGGTGTACGAGGTGCAGGCCAATTCCTGATTGAGCCAACCTTGGATGGATCCACGTGAATGCCATCCTTGTTTACCACGTGGGCTAGGAAATGGACTTCACGAAGCCAAAAGTCGCATTTCGAAAACTTAGCATACAGCTGCTCTGCTCGAAGAAGTTCCAAAATAAGTCGCAGATGAAGCTCGTGTTCCTCCTGACTCTTGGAATAGATCAGGATGTCGTCGATAAACACAATAACGAATTTATCCAAGTAGGGTTTGCACACTCGGTTCATAAGGTCCATGAAGACCGCAGGTGCGTTTGTCAACCCAAATGGCATAACCAGAAACTTGTAATGGCCGTAACGAGTCCTGAATGCTGTCTTAGAGATGTCCTCGTCTCGGACTCTCAGTTGATGATACCCCGAACTCAGATCAATATTTGAGTAATAGCTCGACCCTTGCAACTGATCAAACAAGTCGTCAATACGCGGGAGAGGATAACGATTCTTCTCGGTCACCTTGTTGAGTTTGCGATAGTCAATACACATTCGGAAGGTACCGTCTTTCTTCTTCACAAACAAGACTGGAGCTCACCAGGGCAAAGAGCCAGGACAAATGAAACCTTTGTCTAATAGCTCTTGTAGTTGGGTGGACAATTCCTCTAGTTCTGATGGAGCTAAGCGATAAGGTGCACGAGCTATTGGTGCTGCTCCAGGAGCTAGCTCGATTTGAAATTCGACCTGACGATGAGGCGGAAGACCAGGTAATTCCTCAGGGAATACCTCAGGAAAATCGCGTACAATAGGAATGTCTTCTATCTTCTTCTCTTTCGTTGAGGTGTCAGTAACGAGGGCTAGAATAGCAGTGTGGCCCTTTCGCAAACACTTATGGGCCTTAAGGAAAGATATGATGCCTACTACTGCACCACTCTTGTCACCACTAGGGGTGCAAACGAGCCGAGCGGCTCGCGAGGTACTCAAGATCGGCTAGTGAAAAAGCTCGAAACGAGTCGAGCCTTATCGAGCCCGAGCCGAGGTTGAGCCTAAAAACAAAGCTCGTTTGTTTATCGAGCCCGAGCTCGAGCCTCGCATGTGAAGCTCGTTAGGCTCGTCGAGCCTTAGTGTAAACGAGCCGAGTCGAGCCGAGCTTATTTAAATTTGTTTACAAGCCAACCTCGAACCTAAAAATAAGCTTATTTAGTAAACGAGCCCGAGCCCGAGCTTCACTTATCGAGCTCGCGAGCTTAAAAGGTCTAATATTTATATTATTTTTATTTAATATACAAATTAATAGATAATAAACGAGCCGAGCCCGAGCCGAGCTCGAGCTTGAGAAAATAGAACCGAGCCGAGCTCGAGCTTTGAAAACAAAGCTCGAATCGAGCCAAGCTCGAGCCCGAGCTCTCATAAGTTAATCAAGCTCGAGCTCGAGCCTGGTCGAGCTCAGGCTCGGCTCGTTTGCACCCCTAGTCACCACGAATCACAAGGAGTTCTTCACCAGAACGAGGGATGCGGACAATTTTATCCTTGCAAAGAATTTCCGCTTGATGTTGAGATAACCAATCCATCCCAATGACAACGTCGAAGCTACTAAGAACGATAGGAATGAGGTCGATGGAGAAGGTTTGATCAGCAAGAACAAGATTACAACCCTTAACTATGTGTGTGACCTCTAAACTTTTACCGTTTGCTAGTTCTACAATGTGTTTGGTGTTCAAAAGTGTTGTAGTACGCTTAAGCATCTGACTAACTTTTAAGGACACGTAGCTAGTATCAGCACCCGAATCGAATAAAACAGTAACATAGAAGTCATCTAGTAGGAACTTACCCGTCACAACATTGGGATCGTTCCTTGCATCACCTTGCCCAATCACGAAGACACGTCCCCTGGCACCATTGCCATCATTGTTACACCCATTGTTGTTCCCATTTCCTTGGTTGTTGTTGTTCTGATTTTGATTCAACTGTGGACAGTGTCCCTTGAAGTGACCCTCAGCATCACACTGAAAGCATCCCTTGTTACCCTTCTATTGTTGTTGCTGGTTCTGTGGAGCTTGTTGCGGTTGCTGACGATTCTGATTCGCAGGATATGGGCTCCTGCAATCCTTGGCTGCGTGACCAGGCTTGTTGCACCTATGACAGCGAACCTTGCTACATGGCCTACTGTGGTGCAAATTGCAACGGTTGCACTTAGGTTGATTACCCCTGTATCCACCCTGACCTTGATTCCCAGAAGACTGCTGATTGGGGCTCTTGTAGTCGTCAGTTCTCCGCTGGTGAGACTGAGACTTAATAGAAGTAGAGCCTTTGCTTGAATTTCCATCCCATTTACGCTTGTTATCGTTAGGAGCATCTGAAGTAGCTGTAGCACTAATACGTTTGGGCAGCCTGTTTTGCTCAACTGTCTGATCAGTGAGACAATGAGCTAGTCGTATAACTTGTTGGATGGTACCAAGGTTAGCCGTAGTCACATGGCTCTGAATCTATGGCACTAAACCCTTAAGATACAGCTCGATACGCTTGATAGGAGGATCCACCATAGTAGGACACAATGCGGCCAGTTTGTTTGATCTTTTTGTATACGCTTCGATTTCAGACCCCGTCATCTTCAGATTATAAAACTCCACCTCTAGCTTGTAAATGTCATCGCTAAGGCAATACTCCTCTTTGATCAGCTCTTTGAAGTCGTTCCATGGGGTGGCATTAGCAGCTGCCATAGCATTTGTACTTACGCGTTCCACCTTGTCAATGCAACACCTTCGAGCGTTCCAGTAGCAAATTTTACCCTACGGGCCTTAGGGCATTCACACATCTCGAAGACAGACTCGATCTTCTCGAACCAATGGAGGAGGCCTACAGCTCCTTTTATACCACTGAAGGTACTAGATCGACAGTCTATAAAGGTCTTGAACGTACACACGGGAGGCTAAGCATGTTGACCTGTCGCGCGAGAGAGAAAGACAAGGTTAAGCACAAGAGTTGGTTCGTGAGAGTAGGATCTAAACATCCTAAAATAGGTCGGAACGGCAGGTTATACCTCCTGCAGGGGCTGCTGCGAGTGCCTCAGTAACTCGTTCGTTGATTAGGGTCGTCAGCTGGGCTTGAGTCAAGTTCAAACGTCCACTCATGATCTTTATGTCAAAGGAAACACAAGTGAGAGAAGTGTCGCAAAAGTGCATAAGTGTGGAATGACAGAAGAGAGCAAGCACACGGGGTTTCAAGCAATAGTTGCTACACTAACTAAGCGTACCATGATCAATGCACTACTTAAACTATTAGGCAGGCAATACAAACATAAACTATATTACCTATAGTGTTGAGTCTTGCAAGTGGAGCGAAGTGTCGTTGTGGATCGTTGAGTACTGTACAGGTTATAGTCTGGTTTTGTCGAAAAGCTTTTCCCTTTTTAAAACCAAGTTCAATATAACCAATGGCTCTGATACCAATCTGTCACACCCCTAAATTCCACAATGCGGAGTATCATCGCAGGAGGCGTGACATGACCAGGATCAACCCACCAATCATATTGAACAATATATTTAAAGTAAATATAAAACGAACCACAATATAATTGGTGTCCAAAAGGAATTAACCAAGTTCTAGTTATCAGCGAAAGAAACAACGTTTAAAACCAAAACATAAGTTTAAAAGTGTAAATGTTTAACATGGAACCCAACAGTCCATGTCCCACAACGACCTCTCCTTCTCGTGCAAGCTCCATCTAAGCACCTAACGACCTGCAAGGCATGTAACAACGAATCAACAAAAAAGTTGAGCGAGTTCACAGTTGGTTGTCCATTTTCAAGTTGTTCCAAAAAACATAAGTTCATTCGAAAACCATGAGTTAACCAATTCCTTGTTTCCCAAACAATAACCAGTAGGGGCTACCCCATGTTAACCACTAGACCCGTTACCATATCGACAACTGACTGGAGTCATGTATGTGCCCTACGTCAATGTCTATCATCATTGACTAAATGCCCAGATCCATTAGTTCACTCCCGTCCTCTGCGGCACGGTGTGAGGCTTGTCAAACCTAAATAGCGCTATCTAACTAATGACCCACTCGCCATTTGCCCGGCGATTAAGTCGATATAAAATTGAGGGACTTCATGATAGAGTTTTGTCTAGTAAGTTATATGTTGTCGTCCTTCCCAACCGAGGAAGGAGGTACGTAATCTACACAAGGAGATTACGCAGGTTAAATGTTGTCATCCTTCTCAACGAGGATGGAGGTACATATTCTACCCAAGAGGAATATGCGGTTTCCTTTTTAGTTTCTTAACCCATTCCCAACCACCGGGAATCCCATGCCTTATAGAAAGTGTGAACTCACCTTAGGTTAGCTCGGCAGATACATGAAAAGATCACTTGAGCTATAAGTGGTCAACCACGTCTTAACATGGTTACCATACAAGTCAGGTCTAGGTTCAAGTAGTGCACATAAGTTTTACACACAAACTAACAAGTTATAACACGTAATGATCATGGCAAGTATATTCAACACGTTAACAGTCAAGTACATAATAAATCCGAACTTGTGCGACTCAAATGATTGGGCTCGCACAAGTCTAATGGCCCAACAGCCTTGTGCGATGCACCTATTGAAGCCCAATAATACCCGACCCAACCTGTTGTGCATCCAGCACAACCTTGTGCGACTCACAACGGGTTGTGCGATCCAAAAACATACCCAGCCCAAATAACATAAGCAATCCATCATGTATACGGCCCAAACAAACAAACACGATTCAACTTGTGCGGTCCATTTGGCCTTGTGCGACCCGGGACCTCTTGTGCGACTGAGTTTTGGGCTTTGAGGCCCAACAGTATAATAAAGTCCAAGTAATTTGTGTGTGGCCCAAGCCTTGTGCGATCGGTAGTGCCTTGTGAGATCCACAAAGTCTTGTGCGATCATGCATAACTAACTTGTTCCCTGTGCTTTATTTACTTATGTCCTTGTTGTGCGATTGTATTGTGCGACCGGTCTTGTGCGGTCAGATCAGATCCTATGTGATCTGACCTTGTGCGATTCGTTTTGTTATCCGAAAATTATGCTAATCGGTTATATTGTTTCCATTATTCGATTCAGTCAACAATCAATCAGTTACATCCAGTGTTGTAGAAGGCGCTAGGCGCTAGTCGGGCGGTGAGGTACCGCCTAGGGATTAATCAGGATTAATCGGGATTAATCGGATTGGGATTTTTATATGTATTTTTTCAAAATTATATATATATACCCAATAATATAAAAATAATACTTCAAAATTCACATAAATACTTCAAGTTTCAGATAGTATGGTTCGATTTTTACCGATTTTGACTGATTCTGACCAATTTTGACCGCCTAGGACCGCCTGGGACCGCCTGGGACCGCCTGGGACCGATTTTGACCGATTTTAACCGATTAATATAGGCCGATTAATCCGATTTTTGACCGCCTAGGACCGATTTTGACCGACTCCGATTAATTGGCCGACTAGCTCAAAATTAGTCAGTAACTAGCCGCCTAGCGCCTAGGCGCCGATTAATCGGCCGCCTAGGCCGATTTTTGCAACACTGGTTACATCTTTGATTTTTACCAAATCAATTCCAACAGTTTCCATTTAACATTCAATCGATCAATCAAGCATATTCCAACTGATTTTCATGAACCCTAATTAATCTTAATCATCATACCAATCATGCACTAATCACATTAACAGATTCATGGTCTTGATTACTAACATGCACCCTAAAATAACAAACATCCGAATACACTTTCATGGTAGCCGATTTACATGCATTCGGTTCTAGATCATTAGCTACATCATACGATTTGCCAAACCCTATATCGAACAATTGCAACATACATGTGAGTCGACTATCATTTAATCTTATGAACAGATCATCAACAACTCTATTAACAAGAACCCTAGATCACTATACAAGTTTATAGCATCACAACATCAATCAATCATACAATTAACAATGACCAAAACCCTAACCGGTTAGAAGGATGGAACGAGGATTGATCCGAACAGAAAATCTTCGAGAGGTGTTACTGCCGTCGGGTTGAGAGGAAAGAAAGAGAATAGGGTTAGGTGTGTGTATTGTGTGATTTCAAGAAGAATATGAAAACCCTCACAAAGGGATTATGCATTGCTTTATATAGAGAAGTGGCCGAACCCCCTAATGGGCTGCTCATTCGGTTCAAATACAAAGAGTATGGGCCGAGAGTTGAGTGGAACCAAAGCCCAAAAGCTTGTGCGATTGGATTGGAGTTGTGCGGTCGGGTTCATGTTGTGCAATCACATTACATATACATATATTACACACATTCACATAACATGTAACATTCATTCAATTAGCCACAAAGAGTTCATAGACGTTACATTAAACACAAAGATAGGTTCTGAAATACGAGTTGTCACACCTACCTGAAATTCCAATGGCTTTCATCTGTTATCTGCATAACTCTTCTGTCGATCACGTGCTGCTTTCAATCGTTCCTTGACTTGAATGATTTTGTCGGTTGTTTCTTGCACTATCTCAGGTCTGGATAGTTGCTTTTCTCCAATTTCTGCCCAACAAACTGGAGTTCGGCATTTTCATCCATAAAGTGCTTCGAAAGGTGCAGCATTGATACTTGTGTGATAGCTGTTATTATAAGAGAATTCTATTAATGGTAAGTGATCATCCCAATTACCTCCGAAATCAATTACACAAGCTCTAACCATATCTTCCATTGTTTGAATTGTCCTTTTGCTTTGTCCATCAGTTTGAGGATGGTAAGTTGTGCTTAGATTTAGCTTGGTTCTCATTGCTTTTTGGAAACTTGTCCAAAAATGAGAGGTAAAACGGTTATCCCTATCAGAAACAATTGATAAAGGAATTCCATGTAATGACACTATTTCATTGACATATAGTTTAGCTAATTGTTCCATACTGAAAGTTTCCATCATGGGTAAGAAATGAGCTGACTTAGTTAGCCTGTCTACAATCACCCAGATTGTATCATTACCATTACCTTTTCTTGTTTTGGGTAATTTAGTAATAAAATCCATTGTTATAAATTCTCATTTCCATACGGGCATCTCCAACTGTTGCAATAAACCTGAGGGTTTCTGATGTTCAGCTTTAACTTGTGAACATGTTAGACACTTTGCAACATATACTGCTATATCCTTTTTCATTCCTATCCACCAGAAATTCTTTCTTAAGTCTTGATACATCTTATCATTTCCGGGATGCATCGTATACTTAGATTTATGGGCTTCTTCTAATATACGGTGGCGTAGGTTTCCTAATTTAGGTATCCACATTCTTTTCTTATGGAATCTCCAAATTCCATCTGTTCCTTGTTCTAGTTCCTTAATCATTCCTTTCAACTTTTCAGTATCATCCTTGATTATTGATTCTTGTGCTTTTCTAATCTGTTCATTTAAATCTACCTGTAGGTTTAACTTAAGAGAACACATTCTTTTTGGGTTTTCGTGATACTTTCGACTTAAAGCATCCGCTACTACGTTTGCCTTTCCTGCATGATACTGGATATTACAATCATAATCACTAAGTATCTCCATCCAGCGTCTTTCTCTCATATTCAGCTCCTTTTGTCCGAAGACATACCTTAAACTCTTATGATCAGTGAAAATGGTAAACTTACTACCGTAAAGGTAATGTCTCCAAAGTTTAAGGGCAAAAATTATAGCTCCTAATTCTAAATCATGGGTTGAATAATTTTCTTCATGATTCTTAAGTTGTCTAGAGGCATAGGCTATAACCTTTTGACGTTGCATCAATACACGTCCATAACCTAGTTTAGAAGCATCACAATAGACTATAAAATCTTTAGTTCCTTCGGGTAACGCTAGTATGGGTGCGTTGGTTAATCTTTGCTTAAGAATTCTAAAGGCTTCTTCTTGTTTTAATCCCCATTCAAACTTAACAGATTTACAGGTTAGCTTAGTTAAGGGAATGGCTATTCTAGAAAAATCTCGAATAAACCTTCTATAATAACCGGCCAATCCTAAGAAACTTCTAACCTCGGTTGGTGATTCAGGGGTTTTCCATTTAGTAATCGCCTCGATTTTTGTGGGATCCACATGAATTCCTTCATGATTAACTAAATGTCCAAGAAACTGTACATGTTCTAACCAAAACTCGCATTTTGAAAACTTTGCATAAAGCTTTTCTTTCCTTAATAGACTTAGAAATGCGTGCAGATGCGCTGCATGTTCCTCTTTGCTCTTAGAATAAATAAGAATATCATCTATAAAGACAATTATGAATTTATCCAAATATGGCTTACATATTCGGTTCATCATGTCTATAAATGCGGCTGGGGCATTGGTTAAACCAAATGGCATGACAGTAAATTCATAATGGCCATACCTTGTTCTAAATGCGGTCTTAGGAATGTCCTCTTCCTGTACCTTTAATTGGTGATATCCTGAACGTAAATCGATTTTGGAGAAAAATCGAGCTCCTTGCAACTGATTAAACAAATCATCGATTCTTGGTAATGGGTACCGATTTTTTATCGTGACTTTGTTCAATTCACGGTAATCAATGCACATATGCATTGACCCGTCCTTCTTCTTGACGAATAAGATCGGTGCTCCCCATGGTGATGAACTTGGCTGTATGAATCCTTTCTGCAACAATTCGTCTAACTGTTTCTTCAGTTCCTGCATTTCCACGGGTGCTAAACGGTAAGGTGCTTTGGCAATTGGTGTTGTTCCTGGTAATAGGTGGATTCTGAATTCGACTTCTCTCTTAGCGGCTGCTAGAACTCGTTGTTGTTGTAACTTTTTCATCCTCTTCCTATGTTCATGCGCACCTCGGCTGAGTCATCCTCTCTTTTTAGGAGGGAATGGCTCTTCAGATTAAGCCTTGAACACGAATATCCCATCTTCATTGTCAGCTGAATACCCTGAGAGGGTAGGTTGTGAAGAGGTACCTTTGTTTTGAGGTGAGCTGGACAACTGACGATAGGTGTCGGAGGGTCCTTGATCGCTAATACTGTAAACTAACAAATAGTCAAATAACACACAATAATAAAATACAGATATACACGTATTTCTGTAGATAATTTCCTAACATTTTAAATAATATCTTGGTGTCAGCAGAACACTTTTGTGGCTGAATCAGTGGCTTAGCTCTGATACCACCTTCTGTCGCAACCCTCGTCCCCTATCTATCCCGGGAACGGGCGGACGCGAGACCAGATTTAGTGGTATCGGTGTTTATCATTTTGGCAGCGGAAATTACATCAGGACCGTAGTTAGGAAATATTTTATCATAGTAAAATACCACACTTTTATAATATTAAACACGTGGGAAGTTCCCAAGATTTCAGTACACACATTCTTATAGGGATAAACCCTATTTTATTTAATAAAAACATCTCTTTATTTAGGTAACTTTTATAGGCACTTTTCCAAGCCTTCAGTGTTGTCCAGCTGGCTTCTATCTGGCTTTCACATTTTGTTACCTGAAACGCATTTAAAACATTTTGTCAGTGGGAAATACTGGTGAGTGAATCCCAGTTTAATCAAGAAGAGTTTTATCCTTTAACAGTATTGAGAGTGATTACAATGTTTATTTCTACACAATTACTCATTCAGTACTGTCAATCCTGACTGGTGGGTCATATTACACATTGGTTATCTCGTTGTCCAATGGTAACGTGTTCCACATTTTGTATTCAAAACCCCAACATACCGGTAGTAATTGAAGAACTACAAAGACTCAATCACTGCTAATCACATTGTAAATTATTTAAGGTTTTGTAAAAACAGTTTACAAAAAGGAGATTACTCACATTGTTGTCTTAGGGTTTTCCTTAAGGATTTCCTGGTGATTATCTATTAATTACACAAATGCACACGTGTTAGTATAATAACCCAATATTTACATTAGTAATACCCTCCCCGAGACGGTATTCCAACGAATACGTCGGGCAGAACCACGACAGCCGTTACGGAACCCTGGATCAATCGGCCAACGTATCTAATACGTAACCAGGGGTTATGATACTTACAACGAGGCAGAACTTCGTTATTTAGGAGGGTATTATGCCCAAGTATAATGTATACTACGTAGAAATTGAGAGAGAAAGTGAAAGACTGAACGATTTGAAAGTGAAACTGATCGTCCCTATTTATAGTTGTGATCCGTCCATCTCTCGCGCCCCACGTAGAACTAGGGGTGGTCTTACGCGGCCCGCGACATAGGGGTTATAGGCTTTAGCCTTGACCGGTCATCGAACTAGACTCGACACGATCTCGACACGTGGCAGCTCAAGGTGTCACCCTGACCTTGAGCTGTCGTGCCCCGTGTAGCTCGAGGAGTAAGGCTTCGCGGCCCGCGAGCACCTATATTTTTTTATTTTTATTTAAATTTTAATTATACAGAGTATTTTGGGCTCGGTTTTAGCAGACGGGGTGTATTTTAGGACGTATTTGGGACATTTTAATTATTTTAGGGGTGTGGAAAATTATTTAGGAGGGTTGTTATAAAAGCAAACACCTTCATCCAGCCTTCTTCATATCTGAACAAATCAGCAGTTAGCTCAGCAGACTTTCCAATAACAATCAAATGCAACCTCTTTGCGATATTAAAAAAAATGCCCTTGGCAAGGATTGACTACGATACTCTCTGGAAAACGAAGCATTCTGAAAGTCTCAGAAAGAACATCGAAAGCAACGATGTTCCTCTCACCTAGTGGATACCAATAATTTGAAACCATGAAATATATGGTTTTATCAGCATAAACTCCTGTAGACCATGAATAACCGCTTGAACCATAATTATTTAGGCTACCGAAATTTATTGTTCTCCATGACTCATTTGTTCGTGAGTAAACACGAGCAGTAGCCACATTACGGTAACATCTGAGGTTCAGCACTTTCAGATCATTGAATTGATCAAAATAAATTCCACCAGTATCAGAGTTTCGATCATGATTGTAATTTAAGTAGTCGTCAGACAAAACCTTATAGCGCCTGGTAGTTGGATTCCAAAGAATCAACTCACAACAAATCCCTTCATTGCAAACTAACAACAATCCATTAAATGACGATAGAATACGTAAGAAGGTAGGGTGGACATTGTTAGGAAAACTTAAGGTTTTGCTTCTCACATCATCCAAATTACCAGCAACTACGTCGTCAACGACAATTGACGTGTCTTTAAAGGAGAGTAGTTTCTTTTGTAGTGAATCTCCACTTCGGAGAGCATGCATCATCTCAAATGCATGACTTGACAGTTCCCTATAAAAATTCTTGGAAAGACATTTCAAACGACTAATATCTTCTGCTAAGAGCCTTGTGAAAATTTCATCAATAATCACTTGAAAACCAATGTTTTCCATTTTGCAGTGAAAATGCGTCTTTGAAAGCCAAAGAAATTGTAATGATATTGATAAACAAAAAACTTTTGAAGATGATTAAGTAGATGGATGAAAACGTTAATGAGGAAAGCCTCTGCCCAATGTATTTTATATACCGAATGAAGGCGGTTATGACTAAATACATCGTCAGACTAAAGAATATGATGCGACATTCGTTAGGCTTTTAATGCAAAACATTTGAAAAGTGCGTTTCCATGGGAAAAAGTATAAAATTAAACACGTTATCATAATTACAATTAACCTCTTCATTTACCATAAGACGCCTTTACCATAAGACAGAAGTGAGTGAGTGACATGCATTAATTGCAAAGTACACATCCCCGGGCATTTTGAATTTGAAATTACCGGCAATTTCAAAACATCTACTAAGGTATATGTTTGCCAAAGGAAACATCTGCTAAGTTATACTTTCTTGGAGATTAGTAGTGGTTTGCCCTATTGAATGTGGGCCAGACCTTTGAGATTTGAATATAGAGCAGTGGTTTGAAATTAAATGTATTTTAACTCAGATAAAAAAATCTCAGATAAAAAATCGCTTCATTTGCAATCATCATTTAGTCCTAACAGATAAAAAATCTATTCATTTAAAGACCAGCAATACTCTACATAGTAAACAAATGTTTCTGCAACTCCATCAGACAAAGATATTGCGAACATCTGTTAGGCAACAACAGATATTGCCAACAGTAGCAAGTCAAACAGCCGTTAGATTAGCAGAAGATCACCACTAAACAAATGTTCTCTTTGGGCAGACTTTACATTTGACAGAGAGTTAAAGTAACAGATGCATCAGTATTTACAATTGAGATGAGGAAATTCTTCGAAAAGCTCTGTTAGGCAACAACAGATGTTGGCAACAGTAGCAAGTCAAACAGCCATTAGATCAGCAGAAGATGATTTGGAGCAGATGTTCTCTTTTGGCAAACTTTAACTTTGACAGATCTATACACTAACAGAAATTGATTCAACATCAACATAATCTAATTAAACTCAGAGACAATTTCACTTCTACATCAAAAGTACCGATCTGCAATAATCAGATGATATTAAAAAATTACATAATAATACTTATGCACCTTAAAATTAGTAAAAATAAAATTCTCCACAAACATTAATAGGATTAAAATTTAATTATGAGGATTAAAAGATCAACACTCACATCGAGTACTGAACAACGAAACTTTAAAATCTAACAACAACACCAAGAAATTTAGGAATCTAACAGCAAAAATTTAGTGCTTTTAGCTTCAACTCCATCGAGTACCGAACTTCTCAATGTATATCTTCGACAATCGCCATGAACTCCACGAAAGTACTGAATGCATCACCATCGGGTTTCTGGAAACCTGGTCTCTCGTGAACAGACCAAGATGCAGTACATGAAAACACTTTTTCAGCTGTTGAAGAGTAGCCCTATCCTCATATACTTAATCCTCAACTTGCTTCATAAAGAGCTCCTTTAAACCAAACTTTATGTTTCTTTTAATACAAAAAAGGCAGGAAAGAACAAATCTCTAGTAAAATAAAATCTTATCTTACAGCAATAGCAGATCCTTTCTTGCGTTTAGTAGGAACTACTGTGGGTTCTACATCATCATCATCTGCCTAAGTCAATTATAATCATCATTTAGTCATAAGCAAAAATTATTTTAACTGTACATTTAATAATCTTTCTTTGTGTTTAATTTAACTTTATGCTTCTTTGAATACAAACCTAAAATAACCCGCAGATGATTGTATGAATTTCAAACAACTGTGATTAGACTGAAATATAAAGCGAGAATTAGAGCAGATCACTTCAAAATTCAAAATTCAAAATTAGAGTAACAAAAAAAACATACTTTAAACGATGTTGGAACAATGATGCTGGAAACAACCGTAGAACAATCATCATCGTCATCTGCTCAGATCATTCACAATCATCATTTAGTCATAACTCAGATAAAAAAACTTTAGTAAAAATCAAAAGTCAAAACAAACATAATCATATATATCACATTACCATCATCAAGGCAAACCACATATCCCCAAAATTTGTTCTGAAAGTGGGTCAAAGAGAGCTTCTGTTTTCTCTTATCCTTTATGAACAAATGTCGAGTATTGAGAAAAATGGATTTGAGGGAGAGATACATTAGAAATGTGGTTTGAAAATACAAAAGCAGAGAACACGAGAATGTAAATATGAAGAGTGAAATGAGAATATAAATAAGTTTATATAAGAAGATGATTGACAGAAGTGAGTGAGTGACATGCATTAATTGCAAATTACATATTCCAATGCATTTTGAATTTGAAATTACCGGCAATTTCAAAACATCTGCTAAGGTATACGTTTGCCAAAGAAACCATCTGCTAAGTTATACTTTCTTGTAGATGGGTAGTGGTTTGCCCTTTTGAATGTGGGTCGGACCTTTAACATTTGAATACACGGCAGTGCTTTGAAATTAAATGTATTTTAAAGTGATTTATATATTTCAGTTTATAATGCAGTAATGACATAAGAAAAGGATTGTTGGACAGCCTCTCTGGCTAACACATCAGCTTTTCTTATGTCATTGTGATTTCTTCTTTTATAAAATGTATAGATAGATAGATGTACAGGATACCTATCCTGTACCTCTATATATATATATATATTAAAAATTGGAGAAGAGATTTATATATAATATTAAATTTGGAAGAAGAGATAAGGATAAAAAAATATCCATTGATTAATGATTAAAAAGTTAAAATAAAATATAAAAATAAATTTTGTTACATTAACTAATTGAAATCTTTTATTATAAGTTAGATATATGATTGAGAGTCAAAATCAGTCGATAGTCAAGTCAAAAAGACATTATTTATTTATGTTTTACAGTTTATATCGATATTATATGCCTTTATTATTTTTGTTCACCATTTATAGCGATTAATATAACGAATCAAGGTGAACACCAAAATGTAAAATGTTTATGAACTGAGGCCAGATTTGAGTTTTCTATTTTTATTTATTCTTAGTGCTTGAAAAGTTGTCATATATGATATAAGAGCTTTCGTTTTCTAATCCGTTACAAAATAAGAAAATGACATGATCTAAATTATTTAGGAACCGATACTAATGTGATTTTTTTAATACGTGTGGAAAAATATGAGGGTTTTTTTTTCCAATTAAACATAATATTGATGGTCTCCTTTTTTTAAACAACATTTACTGCGTATATGAAGTGACACCTAAGTAATAATTGACTTAGATTCTATTTTATTCTATGTTATCATGTATTTTTGAACTACTAAGGAATAAAAGCCTGGCAAAAGACGACTTCATATGCCAGCGACCGCAGACAGAGCGATAGTAGCCCAAGCTCACCATCTCTAGTTCCGGGGAAAACTCGACGTCCAACAGCTCATTACGGTAAAACCAGTTAATAGCGGATTCGAACTTAAGACCTATGACCTCAAACTCAAATATTCACACCAATTGAGCGATATCTTATTGGCACAATGTAAATCATATTAGTGAAGAATTTTATACATGTTGGATGAAAGATTCGTGCTCGATTAAAACTTAGAAAAAGAATCTTCTAATCATTTTTATAAAACCTTAAACAAAAGCATAACAGAGATTCTACGAGATCGAACCTCAACATTAAGCACATGGAAGGCACTTTAGCAAATAACCAATCACATGGGGGATGCATGTATATTAAAAACCAAAAGCACGTATTGCAGATTAATAAATAACTAGTGTGATAATACAAAGGACTTGGACAAGGGGACACACACACATCAATCCTTCTATTTGTCAACATATTTTGATAGTATCATTGTCAAAACTGAACATTGTGACATAACAAGTAACTTGCCCCACGTGTTGTCGTGGTGTTCTGTAAAAATTTTACGTTAAATCCTAGATTAATTGAAAACGTACATAAAAGTAAGCACGAAAACATGTTACATTTGACCCGACTCATTTACAGAAAAATTACGGCGAAACGTGAATCAAATTGAATTTATACTCATACGTACATAAAACTAAACACGTAAAACTCATTTACAAAAGTCTTTAGAAAGGTAAGGGGTTGTACGTGTCAAAACCAAAATTTTAGAGCTAAAACTGTAAAAGTATACAAAAGACAAAAAAAATATTAAATATAAAAATAAGAAAAAATCAAATCACTATTCACAAATTTAATAATTACAATTTATTTATGTATCTTTATTGTATACATCAAACTTAACAATTTACATCAAATTTATATATTTAAGTGTAAAAGATATTAGACCACCCGTAGTGGCAGTTCAAATGGGCGTTTTTTGTGCTTAATATCGCCCAATCACTCCGAAGGGCCACTACGCATGGGCGTGTTTGGCGTTTTTTTTTTTTTTTTTTTTTTTTTTGTTATGGCATGTTATAAATCACGCTGGTGGGGCTTTTTCTTGGCCAATCACATTTGAGCTTCCTTTTTTTGGCCAATAAGATTTTTTAAATGTTTTTTATTTTATTTTATTTTATTTTATTACAAACATAATGCCCCACAATCCCCACATCCCTACTACACCCCTTTTGTAAAAACGGCCAATAATGCCCCATTGCTGACTGGGCTGCCACATTGCGCAAAACGCCATAGGATGAGGCGTTATTCACCCCAACGACTACGCATGGCCTTAGCATGTCACATATCAACCTCATTATGACAACTTATTAAAATCAAATGTGTTGTTTTATTTTTATTTTTGGTCATTTTAAATTAGTTATATAAGATTTTAGTTTCAATTTAAATCATTATCATATTTCATATGTATTCTTCTTAATCATTTGTTTATAAACTGATAAAACTCCATTACATGAGTATTCATAAGAAAGAAAAAACAATTAAAGAAACGCAAATCTTTTAACACATGACATATTGATTTTACATTATTTTTCTATATTTATATTAATTTAAACAAATATATAACTATGTAATCTTTTATTTATTTACATTTTTTTAATATGTATATCTCGAAAGGACTATTAAAAGAACTCCAATTTTTGTATTGTTATTTTTTAGTATATTTTAACACTACATATTAGACATGTACACTATATTAAAAGTTGATTCGTAATACTCACTCAATTTTATTTAAAGTTTATACTAGATATTTATGGGTCTTGCTATTCACACACACCCACCAACCTTTTTGTCTATTTACACACCCCCCAGTGTCGACCTGTGGCCAGAACGCGGCGTTTTGGTCCGGTTAACCAGACAAATATTGACGGGTGTCTGACGGGTCTGTTGACCTGACCAAAACGCCGAGCTTTGGCCGCGTTCTGGTCCTGTCAACCAGACAAAAGCCTGACACCCGGTCAGTCTTTTGGCTGGTTGACAGGACCAGAACGCGGCCAAAGCTCGGCGTTTTGGTCAGGTCAACAGACCCGTCAGACACCCGTCAATATTTGTCTGGTTAACCGGACCAAAACGCCGCGCTCTGACCACAGGTCGACACTGGGGGGTGTGTGAATAGACCACATGTGTGTGTGAATAGACATGGCCGATATTTATACCTAAAAGCATTACTTTTTGCAACCAAATAAAAGTTTTATTCATGATGTGACATACCCTCCAAACAATAATCTAGTTTGTTTAAAAAAAAACATACTTAAACAATGTACCTGCACCAAATCAAATGTAACTCAACTAATTACACCCAATAAAAATATATATTTAACTCATATTTATAAATAAACCAAACATAACTCATTTTTATAAGAGTTAAATGCCATTTTAGTCCCTGTGGTTTGGGCCATTTTGCCAGTTTAGTCCAAAGGTTTCATTTTTAACCTGTGGGTCCAAAAAGGTTTCACAGTTGCCATTTTAGTCCACTGGGTTAACTTCATCCATTTTTTCTGTTAACCAGAAGGCCATTTCGGTCATTTTATATGGCTGAATTGCCCTTTTAGTTAACAGAATTACATACAAAATGACCAAATTGGCCTTCTCGTTAACAGAAAAAATGGATGAAGTTAACCAAGTGGACTAAAATGGCAACTGTGAAACCTTTTTGGACCCACAGGTTAAAAATGAAACCTTTTGACTAAAATGGCATTTAACTCTTTTTATAAATTATAAAAATATGGTTCAATAATATACTTATATTTATTTATAAGGCTATCAAATTGTTTTATTTATAAAACTAAACAAAAATCGTTAAAATCTAAAATCATTATCGTTGCAACAATTAATTCAAATTATCAGGTTTAATTTCTAGTATTTTTAATTATCATACTGCTTTCATAAATATTCGAGTATTGTTCCAAATAAGGTTATTTGATGATTTCATTTGTTCGTCATGAACTAAATTTGTGAATTACTTAAAATATAGCAATCTAAGTGACTTATCAAATTTTCAGTATTTTATATAAAATGTTAGACTTTATTTTAATAGTTATTTTATTTTATGTTCAGTATTTTATATAAAATTATGGACTTTATTTTAATAGTTATTCTATATTAAAAAAAAGGTATAAAGTGTGACGATATTAAAAAAAAAAAAAAAAAAAAAAAAAAAAAAGCTTTTAAAAATTGAACTACTTATGAGGTATAGTGTTAAACGTAAGACTAATTGAATCAAATGTTTAACAAACTATTAGGCAATAAGTTCGTTTACTTATTAAAAAGAAACAAAAACAAATCATGTGCTTCCATTTATGTCCGTAAATTATCATACTCAGTAAATCCCACCAATAGCAAAGCTAAGGTATAGTCTGAGGAGGGTAAGATATAGACAGTCTTACCTCTACTTCGTAGAGTTAGAGAGGATGCTTATAGTAAGATCTTATCCGCTAATCTATTCATTAAGGTTCATTTACAACCGCTTATATATGCTAGCTCCTTTGTATCAAAATACCCATACCATGTATATTTATATCCTGTCTGTTTGAACATAAAACTACAAAAACAATTTTATTTTTTTAACTAACGAAGATATGAAAAGAAAACTACTTTTTTTTAGTATTTGTGCATATGCTTTTATTCGGTTAAATTTAAATAAACAAACAATAACGTGTAAGAAGTCTCACTAAAGCATCTTGACATATATTTCAATACATGTATATATGTGTGGGCGCTCTGGGGGCAAAAGTGAAAGTGCATTAATTTTAATGTTATTTTACTAATTTCGTGAAAATAATGTTAAAAGAGGGGGGTGGTTAATCATGCATCATGTGGTGGCGTTGATAGCCGAAAGACAAGAGAGTACATGCACTAATTGGCCTTTGTCTTAATTGCCGAGTGTTATGTGTCTTATGTCAATGTTTGATACAAAACTACCATCGAGCCGGGGGTCTCAGTGGAAGCAACCTCTCTATTCCTACGGGGTAGAGGTAAGGCTGTCTACATCTTACCCTCCTCAGACCCTACCGTAGCTTTGCTATTGGTGGGATTTACTGAGTATGGTGATGATGATGATGATGATGATGATGATGTTAGTCTCTTAATGACAAATGGGCCTTAAACTTGAAATGGGTCTGCAATTGAAAATTAGAGATGTACAACTGGACCCTAAGCTTGAAATGGGCCTTCAAGGTCCAAGACCTTTTAGAGTTTTAGGATTGGCCCATGCAGTTATATTTCATGCGACATGGTATTGGACTATTGTCACATAAATTAAGGTACAATTAAGAGTTAACACCGCGCTTAACTAGGACCAAGGCCTTGGTTCCAGCCCAGTTATCTTTTCTTTTAATATTTATACGAGTAAAATACCAAAATGGTCCCGGAGTTTAGTTCATTTTTGTCATTTCAGTTCAAAAATGAATTTTTTTGTATATGGGTCTCTGAGAATTCATTTTTGTGGCATTTCCATTCAAATCATTAACTCAGTTAAAATATATTGTCGAGTCATGGACGATTTTGGCAATTCCCAAACCTAATGGATGATTTTGGCAATTTACCCATTTACCCATTTATTTTTCTTTTTTATCTTTAAATAAAAAAATATATAAATTGTCCACGGCGAAGCAAGTCGGATGGTTTGGCCAACAATTTGAGATCCAAACGTTCTGGTTCACGGTTCGGTTTTGGCAGTTTGTCAATTTAACAGTTCAATCCATTTTAAAACTTGAAACCAGCCGTTTAAACTATTATTCTTTATATTTTTCTTATATCGGAATATGTAGTCATATACATGTATTAGAATCATGAACATCTTTATCATTTTGAGAAAAATGCCCGGAAAATCCTTGTTTTGGTGAAATATCAACTATAGTCCCCACTTTTTTTTTTTAAATTACAGCTATAGTTCCCAACTTTTGCACACTCGTTTCTCGGATAATCCCTGAGAAACGAGTATGTAAAAGTTTGTTACTATAGCTGTAATTTTATAAAGTTTGGGACTATAGGTAAAATTTCACCAAAACAAAGAGATTATTCGGGCATTTTTCTCTTATTGTTTTAAAAAATTTCACATAAACTAATGTTTTGAGAGAAGATTTTTTTTTATTTTTTTTTTTAAATCAGTCCAAACACCCGAAAGGCCGAAACCTAACTATTCAGCCGCCAAACCAACTTAAATCTGGCAAGTTTGGTTTTGTCGTTCCCCAAAACCATAGTTAGCAGTTTGGCCCATAAGTTTTGCCAAAACCGAACCGTGAACCCCCTACTTGAAACTTTTGGTGTTCATTACCATTCTCCAGAATTAATATTTATTCAAGCCGATAGCAACAAAACAATCCCGCATGCCAGACCGGCATCTATATCAAAGCAAATCAAGAAACCCGCATTCTTTTAAAACCAAAACCAACTTAAGTCCATAAAAAAGTTTTACTCAACAAAAGAAGATGAAAACAATGACATTAGTTTCAAGACTAACAGTCTTACTGACAGAGCTGCTCGACTGCAGTCACAATCTGAGGCGGCTGAACCACGGTCCATTCTTCAAGTGTCCCTGCATACGGTGTAGGCACATCTTGTGAAGATAAACACACAATTGGTGCATCCAAATAGTCTTGAAAGTTTTCATTAATTGCCGCGGTCAAACTAGCACCAATTCCACCCGTACGCATACATTCCTCAACGATAAGCACACGATGTGTCTTTTTGATCGAGTTCCCAATTGTATGCAAGTCAAACGGTTTCAAAGACCGAATGTCAATAACTTCAGGGTCATAACCCTTGTTGACTAAAGTCTTTGCAGCCTGCATTACATGATACCTCATTCTGGAATATGTTAAAATGGTCACGTGTTGACCCGGTCTGACCATTTCAGCTTCTTCGAGGTTTAATACATACTCTTCATCGGGAATCGTTTCTTTGAGGTTATAGAGTAAAACATGCTCGAAAAGAATCACGGGGTTATCACTACGAATAGCAGCTTTCATTAACCCCTTTGCGTTATAAGGGGTGGAGCATGCTACCATTTGGATTCCAGGAATGGACTGGAAATACGACTCCAATCGTTGAGAATGTTCGGCACCGAGCTGCCGCCCGACACCGCCAGGTCCCCGGATAACAACCGGGATTTTGAACTGACCGCCAGATGTGTAGTGGAGCATACCGCAGTTGTTGGATATTTGGTTGAAAGCGAGAAGGAGAAAACCCATGTTCATTCCTTCGATAATCGGCCTCAAACCCGTCATGGCGGCCCCGATTCCCATCCCGGTGAATGCGTTTTCTGCAATCGGGGTATCCAGAACCCTTAGATCACCGAATTTTGGGGCGAGACCTTTGGTTACCTTGTAGGACCCACCATAGTGACCTACATCTTCACCAATGACGCATACACGAGCATCTCTTTCCATTTCTTCTTCGAGTCCTTCTTTCAAGGCTTCATAGAGTAATATCTCATGCCTGCAGAATGAATATTATAACTGCGTGTTTATATTGTTTCACGAATATTTGTGTACTTTAAGACACATTTAACCTTTCAAACTGAAGTGTGCATCTTAAGTAATTAAATTATAAAACTACAGAGTTTATTCTTGATCAAATTGCATACAAAAGGTACATGCTTTCATTCAGTTTCCACATTCCATTTGGGGAACATACTTAAAAATCAAAGTTTTCGGTGTCTAAAAGTTTCATAAGGACACATCTTGGTACCTGACTGACCCAATTCATGGGTCCTAAAATGCGTATTTTGAATCTACAGATCTCAAAATATTGATTGCAAAACTGTGTTCGCCAAAATGGAAATTGAAAGAAAGAGCATGCCTTTAGTAGTACAAATTTTGTCCTTTTATTCTTGCTTGTCGGTTAGTCTCAAAGAAAAGAGGGTATACAAATGTGTCGTCTACAAAACAAATAAGAGTGGGCTTCCCAAAAGCACATTACTAAAGAACATAAATGAGCATGAGGTTCTAAACAGCATGTGATTAACAAAGTTGTGTATTCAAATAGATGAAAACTGCATGTAATTAACAAAGTTGTGTATTCTAATAGATGAAAACTTGTTCATCTATGTTGGCATGTTGCTAGGATTATAGATCTGTTTGTCTAACTAGACTTGACCCATGGCCCGTTTGTAGATATGACTGTTAGGCATATCACGTATAGCTTTTGAAACAATTTTTGAATGTGATAATTAATTTAGACAACGAAATGAGATAACAAAGGTTAAACCATAGTTGTTAAAAGCCATCACCTCTTGCGCCGAGGCCCAATTTCTAGGCAAGGCGAGGCTATTGCGCTTTAATTCTACGTGTAATGGTTCAGGCCCAAATAACGGCGAGATTCCCAAATTCCAGAGAATTTCTGGCCAAATTTTCTAAATTGCGGCAAGATTCCAGCCATCTTTCTACTTAATACACTAAAATTTTAGAACTTTTGGTACTAATTTGATGTAATTAAATGTTATATAATAGCTTTTGTTTATTTTATTTAAAGAATAGTATTATTTTCTAATACATAATATATTTTAATTTTTTTTTCATTGTGCGCTTTTTTTTCTCAGGCCCTCGCTTTTTTGTGCCTTGCACCTAGGCCCCAGGCGAAGCCTATGTCAGGCTATGTGCCTAACGCCTTTGATAACTATGGGTTAAACACACAACATATATCACTTGACCACTTTATCGCGTGGGGTAAATGGTAATAATCTTCAATGATCAAATTATATTGAACTTGTTTTAATAGTGACCAAGGAAGTGTTTACATCTATGTTTAAAGTGAAGGTGCAATAATGAGTTTTGAACATTAAACACAAACTGACTATATGTCATAACTTTTATTATTTCAGATCAAAATAAATCAAATTGGAGAAGCAGCTATGAATTTTCTATAATACAATTGATTACTAAGATAAATAAATGTATAAAATCCCTCATGATTTTTCTATTATACAATTGATTTTTAAGATAAATAAATGTATAAAATCCCTATGAATTTTCTATAATACAATTGATTATTAAGATACATAAATGTATAAAGTATCTGGGTGAGGTTCTTGTAAAAAGGATCTTTTTCGTGAGAAGTGTGAGAAGGCATAGAAATTGACATGTATGCATCATGTTTTGGACTTAGGCATAAGTTTTGGGTTATTTTGGCAAGAAAAAAACCAAACATAACAATTTAAAACACAATGCAACGTATTATGGGCGTGAAATTTAAAACACACTGCTTAACATTTAAAACAGACTACTTAACGTTCTTGGCATGGTGTTTTAAGTTTTAAGCCTAGAATTCATTGCATTGTGTCTTAAATTGTTATCTTTGGTGTTTTTCTTGCGAAAACAACCCAAAACATTATGCCCAAGTCCAAAACATGATGCCTATATGTCAATTTTTATGCCTTCTCACACTTCTCACGAAAAATGTCCTTTTTACAGGATCCTAAGACTAAATTATCTAACTATCCCTCATTATAACTTATACTAGTCGTAACGTAAATCGTAATAATCACTTTAAAAGTGCACATCCAAACACTCCCCAAGAACGTGTATAATCAGTAATTTTCCATCATCTCATATCATGCCCACCAGAAAAAGAAACTTACAAATCCTCTAAAATTCAAGATTCTCAATAAAACTTATACACAAAGCAACATTTTTTAGCAGATATTGGTTAGCAACGTATTGGCGGGTCCCATTAGTTTTCCAGTAACACGTTCTCACAGTCAACCAAAAAAAGACACTAAATCACAGCAGTTCTCACCTCTCCTAATTCTGTCATTGCAATAGAAATGGGTATATAACTCAAATGTATAACAGAAATAACTTCCAAATTAGGCTTCCTTTCATGGGGTCAATATAATCACCAAACTGAAAAGACTCTAAAGAACACACACAAATACGCGAAACATAAACGTACACATATACATATACATATAGGAGAAGTAAAGTAATATGCAAACCCGGATTTCGATGCAGTAGATGCTGCTGAAGTATCAGCCTTTGTCTGCAACATATAACCAATTCAAAAGTTCATTACACAAGACAACACATATATATATATATGTATATATATACAGAGTGAGATGACTTACTGCAACAGCATTTGCAACCAAATGATCAGCTCTACCCCCAATTCTATTCACCCCAGAGTTGATCTTAGCAGCATCAGATCTAACCACAAGAAAACTCACTTTCCTCTCTGAAATTCAAATCAACAAACTTTACAAATCACAATGCAATTAACCCAAATCAAATAAACAATAAAGAATTGCAAAAATCGAAGTAAATGAAGATACCCAGAAGAGATCGGCGAGAAGAAAGGTGGAATTTCTTGGTGTCAAGCGTTGTGGACGAAGAAAGAGCTCCGATTCGTTGGAAAATCGAAGCCATTTTCTTGAAATGTTGTGAAAGATGGGTAAGGAAATGGGAATGTATTTATAGGGTGTTGAGAGCGATTTGTAAGAGGGGAATGGGGCGGAGAAGTTGAGGAAGAAACAGGGGTGTTCGGTTGTTTGTTTTGGGTCGATTTGATTGAGGAGTTGGGTATGGAAGACTTCGATTGTGCCGCCACTTCAATAGGGCATGTTTGGTTCAAGGATTATGAGTGGAAATTGAAATTTCTATCAGTGTCAGTGTCAAGAGGCTGTTTTATAGCTTTTTAATAACCATTTACATGTTACATCAAGGGCCGGCTCAACCATTTTAGTGGCCTAAGGCGAAGTAAAATCTTGTGGCCTTTTTCCCAGAAAAAATGTATGTAATTGAATGTTAAACTTGAAGGGCCCAAGTATAATTATTTGAAAGATTGTGTTAAAATTTAAAAACAAGAAAAAAAATGTTGAACCAGGGATTCGAACCCGGGTCTCACCAACATCCATAGATACACAAAACCACTACGCTACCAACCATCAATCTGATGATAACCCACACCCTAAATCTTTTATAAATGGACTGTGGTTTCATCAAAAATTGTGGAGGCCCTATAGTTTTGGTGGCCCAAGGCCCAAGCCTCATTTGGCTTACCCTTGGGCCGGCCCTGTGCTACATCTTAATGGTTTAAAACTTCTAAATGAATTAGAGGTAACCTCAAATCTGAATGGTTAAGAGGTAAACTCTGAATGATAAATCATCACATATCACATTCTTCTACCTTCTCATTGATAAAATTCTTAATGGTTTCATTAAGAGTAGCCTCTTAATAACCATTCAGAGGCTATCAAACAGCCCCTCAGTTCAATTTGTTATCATATTGGTACGCTATTAGCATTCGGTATAGTAACCGAAAAATAATACATAAAAGTCATGAAATGTTTAAAAGGATATAGCTATTTGTTTTATATCAATTGAAAACTATTCAAAAGGATATCGATATGTGTTTTATATCAATTGAAAACTACAAAAATAAATATCGGTACCGGTTACAATAATATGTATTCGGTACTAGTTCGGTAATGGCACTCACAATAGTTTATAATGCAAAAAAAAACACATGGTATTTTGGATACAACTCCGAGTTCAACAAAATTTATATCGGAATGTTGAAAAAAATTAAACACGGTTATGTATTAAGTTTTATATTAAAAGTTAAAGAAAGCAAATTATTAGATCTAGTTCTAATTAAATTGGTTAAAGGTATATTCATGTCAATATTTATATCTATCTATAGTTTCTATAAAAGGAGAAAACTAAGGGGCTGTTTGGCTAAGCTTATTTTAGTGACTTATTTACTTATTGACTTTTTGAAAAGTTAAAAGGTGTTTGGGTTAGCTTATTATGTGAGAGGAATAAGTAAATAAGTCACTCCATTATGACTTATTTACTTTTCCAAAAAGTCAATAAGTAAATAAGTCTCCAAAATAAGCTTAGCCAAACAGCCCCTAAGTTACATAAGAAAAGCTAATGTGACAGCCATAGAAGTTGTCCAACAATGCTTTTCTTATGTCATTACTGCATCATAAAGCCTAATATATAAAATCAGTCTAAAATCAAACATCTGCCCTTCATTTAAAAGTCAAACCTCTACACATCATTCAAAATTAAAACCTCTGCTCTTCATTCATAATTCAAACCTCTGCTCTTCATAACAAAAGCAAACCTCTGGCCAGATTCAAAATTCTGGCTCCAGATTCAAAATTCAAACCATATATTCGAACCATATAAATAACATATATGAATCTGGCTCCACATTCAAATTTCAACTCATCTCTCACACTCATATCTGCGAGCATATCTCTCTGTCTTTCTCAAATGTATAGCTCTCATGATTCAGCCGGTTAATCTCTGATTACAGTTCTTTGTTCGAACATTTGTTGATTATGTTTACACATTATCGTTCTAATATCATGTGTTCGAACATTTGTTGATTCTGTTTACATATTATCATTCCAATATCATTGTTCCAACATCGTCGTTCCAAAGAAGCTTCCCATCACACATCAACGTTTCAACATCGATGTTGCAATATCATTGTTGCAACATCGTGAAAAGTTGCATGTGCTACCTTCTTTGATGGGAGAGTTGCATTGTTCCAACATCGTTAAATGCCAATTCAGCTTTTCTTATGTCACTCAGATTTTCTTCTTTTATAGAAAGTATAGATTGTTGCAACATCGTGAAAAGTTATATGTGCTACCTTCTTTGATGGGAGAGTTGCATTTTAGGTTTGTGGCTTATTTTTTTTAACTGTAGTTATACTAATTTAATTTGATTATGAAGAAACAAGTGTTAAATAATGTTGATAGTTTTTATTAATAGTCACATTTTAGGATATGTTAATATGCATATTGATAGTATTAAATTAAATAAACATACATACATACATAGAAAGATAAAAATTTACTGAAATATGCATAAACTATTACACACTAGAGTTAACACTTGCTAGGATTTCGTAGACTCTCGCCTTTTTCCATGTGATTTCATTCTCTCTTTTGTTTTTCAGATCGGTTAGCATGTCGCAAATTTTCTGATCCTGTTTTAGTAGTTGTGTCAGAAACTCTTCTGCATTCTTCTGGAAATCTGATGAAGGAGGGTGGAGGACTTCATCAAGCAATGCTATGTTGTTCCAGGTTTTGTTGTAATTAGTGTCATTGATTATGCCGACTTTTCTGTTTAGTTCTTCATCTGATCTTTTTTCTTTGAGTGACCACATCGAGAATTGTGTTTTAACATCGCTGGTGTCTGAACAGTGGTAGAAGCATTTGTTTGCTATATAGATTTTTGTTGGATTTGATGATTTTGATTTGTTTTTTACAGACAGTGATTTGTAAGACAATTTGTTGATGTTTTGAATCAAACTAATCATCGGTCTTTTATAGTGTTTAAAACGCGTCTATATGGTAAATGAAGAGATTAATTGTAATTATGATAACTTGTTTTTTTCTTTGAAGCTTTAAAATTTGTCCCTTTGGTTTCTTGATATTTAATTTTATAGTTTCCCCATAAAAGTTGGGGTTTGAAAAGGTTTTTGCATTAAAAGGCTGTTGATTTGAAATATAAATTTATATGTTTATATTAAATCTATACGTTTTGCTTGATTAGATTATTAAATGTACAATGAGTTTCAATCTGACTTCTTGGGCTGTTAGATATTTCACTATATAAACTCATTGTCACTTCACCTGTTTTTCATCAGGTTTTGCTACGAAGATATCATACTTTCACATCACTTGAGTAATATATAAGTTAAAATGGCGTCATACACTTCTGCAGAGTCTGATGATTTAAAGCAGCGCTTTATCAGGCAAATTGAGAAACAGGTGTATGAGGATAGGGCTACTCTTCAAGAGCTGAAGAGATGTTTTGATGGACTGCACGTTGGCCTATTCACGAGAGAGCAGGTTTCCAAAAATCTGATGCGGATGTCGTCAACTTCCGTTCGTGAGCTTTGTGTTGTCAGTAATATAGAGTGCGACGATAGAGACGTGGAGTTCATGGCGATGCTGAAGGATATACATCGAGAGGTTCAGCAATCGATGGAGTTGAAGCTAAAATTTCTTAATTCTTGCTGTTATTGTTAGATTTGAAAGTTTCGTTGTTCAGTATGTTATGTAATTGTTGATCTTTTAATGCCATAAATAAATGAATAAATTTTAATCTTATTAATCTTTGTTGTCGCATTTTACTTTTACTTATTTAGTGTCTGAGTTTCATTTAGATTATGTTGATATTGAATTGTGTGTGAACTGATGTTTGGTAAGTCAACAGAGGTTTAATAGGATTAAAGGTTGGTTTAAGGGTGAACAGATGAGTGCAAAGACAAAACAATGTATAAAATTTGATCATTAATAACGTTTTTTTGAAGAATTTGCTCCTCCAAATTACAAAGACTCAAGATTTGGAGTTGTAAAAGGTCTGTTGTAGCTAAAGTCTGCTAAAAGAGAACATCTGCTGATGAAGAAAGTCTGAAGAAGCAAAGGTCTGTTATGGGTGAACAGATGTTAAAGAACAACAGATGATATTCAAAATATGCTGCTCAACAGAGGTTTTCATATTAACAGTGGTTAGGCTAATAGCAGATGTTGGGAGTTTGTTAGTCTATTAGATTAGATGTTGCTCACTAGGTAAACACTGTAATTGCAATCTTTGTATAAGCATGTTGCTGATATCATTCTTCTCATTCTTATGAAACAACTGTTTATCCTAAGGACTGTTGATTTATCACTGCTGAATAAATGAATAAATTTTAATCCTTTTAATCTTTGTTGTCGCATTTTAGTTTTACTTATTTTAGCAAGCATAAGTATTATTATATAGTTTTGAATATCATCTGAAGATTGCAGACCGATATTGATGTAGATGTGTAATTGTGTCTGAGTTTGATTTAGATTATGTTGATGTTGAATTGTGTCTGAACAGATGTTTGGTAAGTACAGAGATTTAATAGGATTAAAGGTTGGTTTAAGGGTGAACAGATGATTGCAAAGACAAAATAATCTAGAATATTTGATCATCAATAACATTTTTTTGAAGAATTTGTCATCCAAATTACAAAGAGTCAATATTTGATGTTGTAAAAGGTCTGTTGTAACTAAATTCGGGCAAAAGAGAGCATCTGCTGATGAAGAATGTTTGAAGACGCAAAGGTCTGCTTTGGGCCAACAGATGTTAACGAACAACAGATGATATTCAAATTACGCTGCTCAACAGAGGTTTTCATAGTAACAATGGTTAGGCTAATAGCAGATGTTGGGAGTTTGTTAGGCTATTACATGTTGCTCACTAGGTGAACATTTGTAATTACAATCTTTGTATAAGCATGTTTCTGACATCTATGAAACAAATGTTTATCCTAACGACTGTTGATGCTAAAAACAAATGTTTTTGAAACCTCTACTTGGCGAAAAATTCATCCACTGCTGAAAGGTATCGTCTGTTGTCATAACTTCTGTTTATCCTAATGATTGTTTGATTTATTATTGTAAACTAGTTTAAGAACCGGCGATTTTCGCGGGTGGCTTAACACAAACATATAATATCTACTGACACTGAGATGAACTTTGTAATGAAAGAACTTTTCAATATAAACGTATAAAAATGATACCGAAATAAAAAGTTATAGATAATGAGAGTGATTGACAACGACATATGACATTTAAATGATTCAAAACGATAACTCAGCAAATGTAATTATAAATAGGTGTGATGAAAAAGAATAATTATAAATATAAATTTTAAAATGAAAAAAAAAATGTTTCGCTATTTATGTAAATATTAAGAGTAAACTGCCAAAATGGTCCCTAAGGTTTGGTTACTTTTGCCACTTTAGTCCAAAACTCAAACCTTTTGAATCTGGGTCCCTGTGGTTTCAATTTTGTTGCCATTTTCATCCAAAAACAAAATATGGTCAGCTTTTTCAGTTAACATCCAGTTTTTTTTTTTTGTCTTTTTTCTCCCTTTTACTGAAGGGCAGAATGGTTAGATTTTTTTAATTTGTTAAAATAAAACGTTAAAAGATCATTTTGCCCTTCAATAAAAGGGAGAAAAAAGATAAAAAAAAGTTGGATGTTAACTGAAAAATCTGACCAAATTTTGATTTTGGATGAAAATGACAACAAAATTGAAACCACAGGGACCCAGATTCAAAAGGTTTGGGTTTTGGACAAAAGTGACAAAAGTGACTAAACCTCTGGGACCATTTTGGCAATTATACATTATACATATATTGTATTATATTAGGCTAAAGGGTATGGGGAGCATGAGTTGGGTCATTAATGCCACATAGGATCATTAATGGATTGTTACACCATCTCCTTCCTTCATCCACCATGGTTGGCATGGATTAAACCATGACAACCATGAGCCTACTTTCCTTTTTCAATTATTCATTTTCCTTTTCTACAAAAATAAATTAAAATAGGAAGATAGTGGTTTGGGTCATGACCACACCCTTAGGGTAGTGGTTTTGAATGATGGATTAGAAGTGAATGACATGGCGCCTATGTGGAGGATCATGGTGACCATGAGGGTCATGACCACACCCTATAGCCTTATACATATATTAATAGAGAAACTGAATGAACAGTGTTAAGCACTGCTCATTGGAGGATCTAGGCGGTGATGAGTCATCACCATATAAACACGTGCCCTAATTTACCACCATCGAGTCATCCATGAAACCACATATATTAGCTAGAGAGAGAAACATTACTGGATTTGAAGTGAGAGAGGACGCAGATGAGAGCCGATGTTTAGCAGCAATACCGATCGTGGTTTAGCAGCCATTGTAATGAGGACGTGGAGAAGAAGGGATTCAAGAAGAAGGGGTTCAACGGAGATGCAGAGAATGGGTTCAGCGGAGATGCAGACGGCGGCCGTACGTCCGACATGTTTTCCGTGAGTCTCCCGTATGCCTCTTTTCTCTTACATGCCTCTCTTTTAACTCAGATCAGTGTTCTTGAAGGAGTTTCAGCGGCAGGGACAAGAAGCTAGGGTTCCGGCGAAAATCCGACAAGGTTCTGGTGACCCAACTATAGTGTAGGTGCTCTGGTGAGACTGTGCTGATGTTGTGGGTTTAAATCTGGTATTTTTTAAGATTGTGCGAATATCCGACAAGGTTCTGGTGACCCAACAGGTCAAATTTGGTATCTTTTCTCTTACATGCCTCTCTTTTAACTCAGTCAGTTTGTAGCCATCGATTGGGCTCTAGGTATTGTTGTCGCAAATTTGGTATTTTTAAGGCAGTGATTAGGGTTCCGGCAAGTAGAGTATGGCCAGTGACGAGTCGATTGGAGTAATTAACCATCGATGTCCAAGGTCTCTCAGATCAGTATAATCGGAGTTTCGTGATGCGTTTCTCCATACGTATGGATCATCCTTTGTTAACAAATGATTGTATTCTTTGCTGGAATGAGTTTATATATGGTATTTAGGACGATTAGGTGGTGTCGGAGTAACATAACTTAGAGTAATTTTGCAGGTTTGTTTTGAATGAGTTAACCTAGAATGAAATGTGGAGTTTTTTTTACCTTTTCTTGGCTTTGATTTTTTACAGGTCTTTTCTCAATCCGGTTGGCATGCTTCAGTTATGCTTCATACTACACTTTATATATGGTGTCGAGGCTTTTGTTTGTGGCGTTCTCTCCGTTATCGCCATTCAGATGTCATCGTCATCGGTTGTTTGGGTAATTTATTTATGGTGTCTACGCTTCTGTTTGTAGCGTTCTTATTTATGATTTCATTACGTGCGATGTCGAGGATCAAGGCAAATATGAGATTGTTGATTCACAAAAAGAAAGCTGAAAAGGTTGATTTTATCATCTGGAAATAATGTCTATTTATATACACGTGCAGGTGGTGTCTATTTATATGAATCATAAATAATTAGATGATAAATAATGTTATTTAAGCAACTTTAAAGTGTTATAGGAACGGGATGAGTACTTGTCATACAAAGAGACCTGGGATTGCAAGCTAGAGTTGTTGGTGAATTGCTCCAACCTGGTGGCCACATAAAATTGATGCAACTAGATTTAAAAGGTATGTAAGCTACCAACATATACATAAATGTACATATGTAATAAGGTGGTGATTATAATTCAAGTGTTGGTTGTTTTTTTCCCAGATTGTGTAGAGAACATAGATGCTCAAAAGGAGATGTTTCAGGTAGATGTTTTTACAATGGCGATTTATCCAGCGGATTACAGTTGCATTTTGTAACGGAATATACAATGGCGACAATGGTGATTGTTAAACGAAGAACCCATGAAGACGATGAACTCAGAATGTCTAGCCTCCGCCTCTTGCGCAACGAATAGGGTTTCGACAAGTCTGCGGAAGGTCCGACAAAGATCCAGTAAGTTCATTCCCACTTACATGACCTTATTTCGGGTAGATCAGTTCAACTACAACCGTGGTTGAGTGATAATTGTCAGTTTCGTGAACCAGGAGAACTACAATGACCCGATCTAGAGTTCAGGTTCTGTCGAACTAATTAGTGGCTGCATGTTTCTGTCCGACAACAGGAGGTAAGATTACACACTTACGACCCTAATTTTTGTTTTCCCAACCTAAACAGATTGATTTTGGGGCATTCGATTGTTGTTAGAGGGCAAAGGTTATGATTGACGACTACCGGCGGCGATCGGCCATCGCTGCTGTTAATTCTCATTTTCGTTACTATTCAAGTGTTGTGGTAAGGAATTCGACCCTTCTTTAATCCCATATGTTCGATATTAATGTTTGAACTGTTCGAGTATGGCTTATGTGACCGGCTACTAAAACATCTAAATACGAAATTGAATTAAAAGACATGGAAAGTTTGTAAAATTCAGGAACATGTCTGCAATTGGTTTTGTCTAAAATGGTGGACTTGGTGTTTCTGGTGTAGGAGCTGATGAAGATGACCAAATGGGTTTTGCTGATGAAGATGACAAAGTAGGTTTTGCTCTTCAATTTGTTGTGATGCTCATTATTAGGTGTAGTAGTATATATTTTTTTTACAAACTTGATCTCTATGCAGTTAATGCGGTAAAATATCGGATATCGGTCAAGGACCGATATTTGAAATTTAGGTTATCTCGGTGAGATATCGGTGGGATATCGGTAATTTTAATATAATGCAGAATTTATATATATAGCAATTTAACAACAATAATTCAGTGATATATCAGTGATATCGGTCAAATATCGGTGATATATCGGTTATATTGGTCAAATATCGGTGATGTATCGGTTATATCGGTCAAATATCGGTCAATATCGCCGATAATATCGGTACCGATATTTTGACCGATATTTGACACCGATATTTTACTAAGGGATCGAGATGACCGATATAACCGATATATCACCGATATATCACCGAGATTAACTGCATAGCTTGATCTTATTAGTTTGTTTAGGGTTCGACTATGTTGATATAGATTATTAATTATTATACATGGTTGTGTTTGAGGCATTTATTCCAAATTCAAATGCCTTAAATCAATAAACACGATTATAATTTGAATCCTAATTTGAGTTTATGTAGTTTTTTTATTACAAGGTAATCATGTTTATAATGAAATTACATGATTCATGATTTACAGAAATGAACAACAACAACGTACCAACGCAGTGACGAATCAGATCGATTACCGTTGAATAACACTGGAACTGCCATATCACGACTTACGACTTAAATACGAGTGCTGATATCATGACTTTATATGAATGCATATTATGACTTTAAATGAACGCAGTTGAACTCCCGTTACCATATTGCGGTTTAGCGCGTCGCAACGCGCGCGGGATGCAAAACCTAGTTTACTCAAATATTAAATTATAATGAACTGATAGTTACGTAAATTCATAAATATCTAAATAGTTATGATTAAATAGAAGAAAAATATTGATGGTTTTATTGATTAAATAATCAAAACTTTAATCTTGACTTTGTTTATCAAATAATTGATACATAAAGGGGTTTTTCAACTAACTTATCAAGTAATTCATGCAAAGAGATATTTATAAATTCACTTGAACTTTAGGGTCCTCAGAATCGGCCATCTAAACCAACAGAGAGGTTGCCCATCTAGTTTGTCTTCCAAAAAAATGTCTCAATGTTCTCCTAAGCACCCCTAAATCGTGTTAGTTTTTCAAGGCTTCGATTCTAAATCTACTAAACATTGGGACCTGAAACCATTGACAGTTACATGTTATGAAAACCAAGAATTATTAAGGATACCCTCAGTTACATGTTAGCATTCTCACCTAACTATTGAGGTTAATTAGTACTAACTGGGCTTCATATGTCCCACTAAAAATATATAAGAAAAAGAAAACCCGTTTATATAATCAAGCAGGTTCTACTTGCTATTGTAATATTGTTATTAACTACAAAATAGCCTTGTCTTCAATTAGAAACATGGCTTTATAACACTCTCCAGAAATCATAATCTTGCTCTAATAATTTGTATTTAATTTAATTAAAGTTTTTTTATTATGTGAAAAAAAGAAATTACCTGTCGTCTTCAATTCATGTCTAGTTAACACACTAGTCAACACTAGTTTTCAAAACAGGAAGGATCTGGAGAGTATAACTCAATTATAAAATAAAACAAAAAAATCGAGTTAAAAACAGGAATGGCCATAAGAGACTTTTGTCATAATGGTTAAAACAGGCAGTTTGAGTGGCATGATACACTGTATTTACCTTTTTTAAAGTAAAAATTATAAAATGATTGATGCAAATTTACAAAACATGAATTATGAAACATTAGTTGAATAAAAACTAAGTTGGTGCTCTGATATAGAGTCAATTCTCTTAGCAACATGCTTTCCTACTTAGGCTATAGCCTAGTGGCCAAGAGAATTAATCTCTTGTGGGGAGACCAAGGTTCAATCATCGGGAGGTGTAAGTATTTAAGGGGAACATTTAGCCGTTAAAAATATGAAACATTAGTTGAAATGAAATGATTTAACTATTTCCATAAATAAGTAGTTCAAATAAGATATGACTTATTCTAAGCTCATAACCTTTAAAACATTAATATTAACATGATTGTATTATTTTCTTCTTTACTCAATAGAAAACTACAAAATAAAAACTTAAATTAGTACACTAACAAAGCTAACCATTGTCCTTAAAATGTGTCTCACATTCATAAACAGACAAAAACTGCTTAAATTGGCTCCAATCCCTTAAAGAGTTTCCTTTGTATCTATAAGTGTTCCTTTCTAAAACAAATAAGAACATTAAGCATAGGTTAATGGGTATGAAATCACCTACAGATCATCCAAAACTCTATTTGGAATATCAAATGTGCTTAGACGGTCTCTTATGGCTTCATTATAGATTTCCATACCCGAAAATTAAAAAAAAAAACGCCCTTTCTCTGTGGATTCGGGTCATTACAGGTTTGTGCCATAACGCATCAACCCAAAAATGTGTTATTTTGGTTTGGGTCGACATGAGTTTTGGTTTGGTACAGGTTTGGGTGTCAATGCATGTGTGAGTATGCTTTTGTAGTTAGCACGAACCCATAATGATCCGGATTGCCAAATTTGACATTTAAATTTATGAAAACTAATAAGTGTTGAAACCAAAGAAAATGAGTAGTATATGCGAATTCATGTATATTTTTGTTGATCAAAACCACACTGGGCTAGAAAATCTTTCCAATAAAATAACCTGAATCTATATTTTTAAATAACCAAAAACCATTTGATTTCTAATGTTAAATAAAGCTAATTTATATGTCACTACTAAGGCCATTTGCAGCGAATCAAATAATCTTATAATATTAAAATACAAATGCAACCAAAGAATTTTGGCAAGATACAACGCCACTACCATATGATCAAAGGATCAGCTGAGAAGCACTTCATGCTCGTTATCATTCCATGCTTGAACTTAAAAATTGAACACAGGGAACACATGAAAAATACATGTTTCAATCAAACAGTAAATTAATATAAACTTTATTAATTACCGAGTTATTGGCCAAGCCAGTTTGTTCCAACTTGAGCAAACTGATTAAAGAAAGGTAGAAGAAGAGTGTCCCGTTATCGGATGAACTAAAGAACATACAAAATTAAAACCAACCTGACGATTAAGAAAGACGATCTTTGAACTGCACGGATAATTCATGTCCTTAAAGGATTTTACGCGCTCGTATTGCTGTGAGCTGCAGCGTAAACTCCCAGGATTTAATGCAGAACTTATCCGGTATTCCAACAGCAACGGAAACCAGAAAAATGTAGAAGCTGGAGCTCACAAAAGTGGGAGGCTGCGAAATTATGTGTGTTGAATGGGCAGCAGGAGGCTTTAATTTATAGACTGCGATCACACCAGAGAATGAGAAAAACGGGGAATGGGATAACCCTCCAGAACCAAATTCGGTTGCTGGAGATAACCCACACGAATTCGAATTACTAGAGATAACCCCCACTGTTTCGAATTCACCTCTATCTCAATCTTATCTCATTCGATCCACAGATCTGACGCACCTGAACCGGACCCTAGCTAAAAATAAAAGCTCCTCAGCGTACGTGCGAAGAGCAAAGTGCGCCTCAAACGCGCACATTCGCGCCTCAAATGTGCCCTTTCACGAGCTCGCGGCTCGGCTTGGCGCACGTGTGGGCTTTATCCACCTCACAACCCATTTAACACTTTGGTAACCTATAAGAGTAATCCCTTATAAACCACTCAAATTTAACTTCCCTCGCCAATGTAGGATGGAGGAAACATACCAACTTGTATGTTCTCCTTTAATATTTCCACCATGTAGAGCATGTAGTGCTTATGCTAGAGTAATTACTCAAATTGTGCCATGGGAAATTAAACTTCAAACCATACAAATCCAACTTTTCCTTGACTGTGGTTGACTCTTGGTCACCATTGACCAAAAAGTCAACATGTCTTTTTTTATAACTAATTCAATTACTAATTGGTTTTCAAAATTTGTGTACGCTGACATGACAGGACGGAATGAAGATCATTATAATTGTGTTGCATTCAAGTTGGGTCATTAATGTTGTTAAACAAAGTTGAAATACATCATTCAAGTGAGTTATTTAATTGGGCTGAAGCTAATTAGGGGTTGTTTTGCAACCTCTGACTGGATAAGTGCTGAACCAATAAAAGGTCTGAATAAGTAAGAGACTCTGAACCAGTAAGTGTTGAGCCAATAAGTGATGTTTGGTTGGACCTCTGAATGACTGTGCAGAATGACTATTTTACCCATCTGAACTATTATTTGGTGAATGAAATGTATCTGTTTGGCCAGAGAGCTCTGAATAACTGTACAAAATGATGAAAATACAAAACATAAATTCCAAATTACACATAAATCCTTCATAGTCCATGAAAAATACTAAAACCCAAATGAAAATTAATACTTTTGCGTCCAATTTTTATCGAAATGTTTTTTTATAAATAATATCATATATTATAGAAATGCCTTGTTATAGTTTTATTATAAATGATAAATTTATTGCATGTTGTCATGTTTATTCTTTCTTCTAAAAAGATTAAAAAGGATTTGTTTTTATTTAACCCAAAACCTGTGGGATTTATTTATTGGTCGGTACCAATTTGTATCTACCGAAGCGGTTCTTTTTTTGTTCAGAATAATATCTTATAAGGGTGTCCATAAACCGTTAAAACTACCCAAAGTTAAGTATACAAATTAGGCACAACATATAACTACTACATAGTGATCAAGATCAACTCACACAATCAACTAATCAAGAGCCACAGGCAATCCTAATAATAATAATCAAGTTATGTGCATATACCATCTCTTCTTGTATTATCTTCAGCCAATTTTTTAAAATATAAAACTGGGAAGGTTTCAAATAAGGAAAATATGAGCCCTGGAGATAGGTATGGTTGTGTTGCACATGCTTGTGCAAAAAACTTGAATCTGCATTCCCTATGAAATAGGCAACTCCATCTAAACATGATAAAACTTCATTCTTACATACCAAAAGCTACACCAACAGTTTCAGCTACCCCAAATCAAAATAAAGAATCACAAAAACAGTTGCTTTCATTGATAGTCGAACTCAAGACCTCCCGCTTACTAAACGGGTGCTCTAACCAACTGAGCTATGAAAGCAAGATGAGATATGTCCTGATGTTCTCTTTTTATTTTAGCAAAATGGGAATGATATATTCTAAGTTAGGGCATGAGCTTGTGTGGACCTTAAAATATATTCAAAATACTACTCCCATCAGAAAATTCAAGTTATTTTGCTGTAACAACCCTCAGTAAAACCGACACCCTAGTATATCTTAAAATACCCTAATATGTCCTTAAATACACCCCGTATGTGAAAACCGAGCCCGAAATATGTTATAGTGTTTAAAATAAATTAAAAACAATAAAAATTAAGTTGAGGCGGGCCGCGTAGACCCACCCCAACCATTTACGCGGGCGGTATCGAGGTGGATACCTGATTTCGTTTGATTTCTTTAGTTCAGGCGGACCGCGTTAGCTTAAGCTTACACTTACGCGGGCCGCGAGAGATCGACAATGCAGAGGCACCCTATGCTGACACGTGTCGACATCGTGGCGGACCTACCTGATGATCGGGACAAGCTACGCGTTGACTGAAGTTTGACGCGGGCCGCGTAGACTTTTGTCTACCCTTACGCGGGCCGCGTGGAGACCAGATTTAGCAACTATATAAAGCACTGAAGGCTTGGAAAAAATGTGGCTATAAAAGTTACCTAATAAATGATGTTTTAAATTCAATAAAATAGGGTTTATCCCTATAAATGTATTGTATCAAGAAACTTGGGTTTTACCCATGTAATTATTAATATCAAATATGGTGGTTTTACTCTGATAATCATTTCCTAACTACGGTCCTGATGTAAATTCCGCTGCCAAATTAACTAACCTGATACCACCGAAATTCTGAGTTCGCGTTCACCCATTCCCGGGGATCAGGGATCGGGGGTTGCGACAGGAGGTGGTATCAGAGCCTAGCCACTGGTCTGAGCCAAAGAAGTGTTCTGCTGACACTTAAATTCTAAATTTTGTGTTAGGAAATAAATTATGGAAATATGTACATAACTGTATTTATTTGTTATGTGTTATTTGACTATTTGTTAGTTTACAGTATGAGTGATCAAGGACCCTCAGAAATGAGTCGTCAGTTGTCTGATTCACCTAGGAGTGAAGGTACCTCATCACAGCCTGCCCTTTCAGGGTATTCTGCTGATCAGGAAGAAGGAATGTTTGCTTTTAAAGCTCAGTCAGAAGAGCCATTCCCTCATAAGAAACGAGGATGGTTTTGTGTATGTTCGGATTTGTTTTTGACATTGACAACGTTTTATAAACAATTTGGTCAAAAAATAGCAAGAAAACACAAAGAAATTAAAGATTTAGAGATAGATTCAACAATTGATATTTTTCATTCATGCTTAAACTCTAAACTCACAAAGCCATTTATAGGCATACAAACAGAGAAAGGAAATAACTACTTGAGCTAAATTAGGAGACCACTTCTGCCACTACAAGACTCTTACGAATTAACTGCATAATTAAAATAACTAAACAAAAGAAAAATGCTAAAACTAAAGGGGTGTTGCATGGCTACGTGGGTTGGAAGTCGGATGAGAGATCGGCACATATCAGACCATTGATAGCCAATAAGATTCATGAATTTAAGCATTTTAATTTGCCCCATTTAGACCGTGGGGTATGGTGGGCGTGGATTATGGGGTATGGTGGGGTTTGGTGCGTCCAAGTGGATTATGGAGCACCCAATACCAAAACCCAATTTCATAGGGGTATGGTGGGCGTGGCCAAGCCACATCATTATATATATATATAAACCATTAAAAACTACATAAACATAAATAATAATTATAAAAAACATAGTTTCAAAATAAAAACAATCATTCTTCGTTTGAGTCGTCGTCTTCGTCGGTTTCGAACCCAGGAATCGTTGAAACATGATCCACCAAATTAGATCGAAGGTTGTGATGTATATCCCTTGACTTGATCAAAAATTCATTTGTTGATTTATCTTCGTCTGTAACTGTTACGTTATCTGGTTGGGAGTCATCGTCATCATATTAGGTAACGACCGCTCTACCTTCATCCTCCAAAATCATGTTGTAAAGAACGATACATGCGTACATCACGTTTCCAATCTGATCCTGGTCCCATAGTCGATAAGGCATTGTCAATATTCGCCATCATTTCTTCAAAACACCGAACGCTCGCTCGATGTCTTTACGTGCAGCCATTTGAACCCTGTTAAACTTTAATCTCTTTGGATCTAAGGTACCGTGTTTTGTGAACGATTTTACGAAAACCCCCCACTCCGGGTAAATCCCATCAACTAGGTAGTACCCATACACGTACTCAACCCCGTTTACAAAGAAACTTCCTTTGGGTCCTATACCATTTACCCGATCATTGTTAAATATGTTAGGGTATTTATATAGGAATTTTTTTTTTAAATTCATGCCCAACGGCTAGTAGTCTGTCTTGGCCAACGAGGTTTGCCATGTCATGTTCGTAGCTCCGCCCAACGCTCGGGCTGAAACCCCCGCCCAAGGGGCCACGCCGAAACCCAAGCCCATCCGGGGTGGTGACGTGGGCGTTTGTACCCAACCCACGCCCCAACCCCCGCCCCAAACCCCATAGTCTTATAGTGTTCCTCCCCTTCTTGGAATCTGAAACGATCAGATAATTGAATGTAATTAGTTTTTTCTTAACATAAAGGGTATGTAATTAGTTGAAACGAACAGTCAACTGCTTCTTGCGCCATTTATAGTCATAAATCAATTCTATAAATCTTGAAACAAATTAATATGACTAAAACCATCCTTTTTTTACGGCGTATGGTTAGGATTTCACTAACCGGGTTAGTAGTTAGCATCACTAAGTTAGTATAAAATCCCCCTTTGCTTGGATTTGAACACAGTACCTCCAAGAGAAGCAAAACTTCCCACCTTCCCCTTGATCACTAGGCCAAGAAACAGGGGCGGAACCAATGCCATGTGAGCCGTAGCACGGGCTACGGCCGAAGTCCGTATGCGTGGTGTATTATATTATATATATATATATATATATATATATATATATATATATAGGGAGGTGTTCATGCGAGAACCACCCTTAATGCGAGAACCGCGAGAACCAATGTGAACACAACCTAAAATAGCTAAAAAAACCTTAAAAAAACCTAACCCCCCCCCCCCCCCCCCAAAAAAAAAAAACCTAAACCCCCAAGCTAACCCCCCCCCCCCCAAGCTAAATGCTAAAAACTAAAACCCCCAAAAAACCTAAAAAAAAGCTAACCCCCTCCCCCACCCCCCAAAAACCTAACCCCCCTAGGCTAAAATGCTAAAAACTAAACTCTCAAAAAACCTTAAAAAATCTAAAAAAATTAAAAAATCTAAATTTTTTTTAATATTTTTTATGCTCAAATCGCTACTTTTGGTGGCCCAAATTTTTTTTTTAATTTTTTTAATTTTTTTTTGCTTCGAAAAGTAGCGATTTTTATATAAAAAATATTTAAAAAAAATTTGTGTGATTTTTAGCTATTTTTAGGCATTTTTGGTTGTGTTCACATTGGTTCTCGCGGTTCTCGCAATAAGAAGTGATTCTCGCATGATCTTCTCCCTATATATATATATATACTAGTAGGGTGTCCGCGCGATGCGGCAGGGACGATAATTTGCATTGCGGCACTTGTTTCTGGTAGTTTTCTTATTCGTATAATATTTCTGATAACATTATTGTGGTGGATATATGTTATAAGTGTTACAAATATGTAAAGTTTTATTTTTTAAAAAAAATTAATAATCAAAAGACAAAAATAATTGTTTTTTTATAAAAATTAATAATCAAAAGACAAAAAATAAAAGATAAGTTGTTATAATGGTAAACTATGTTTATTTTATTGGTTAAATTATAAAGTATAATTTTATTCTTTAAAGGTCGTAACTTTTTTTAAATATCCACATAGTACTCATCCAATAATTTTTAAGTTTAAAATTTTCGTTTTTTATAAAAATAAAAAATAGTATTTAACTCGTAAGTACGTTTTAGACCTTTAACTTAAATTGTTAAATTTTGTTTTCTAACAGATATAAAAAAATATTTTTTATAAAATTTCAAGAACTGTTTTTATAAAAAATAGGGTGTTAAGAGTTTATATCTTTAATAACTTTATATCATACTACGTTTAGATTTTAAGTTCCTAACTAATATTATCTATATAAGTCTACTTTTAACTTATAATCCCTAAAAATATGCAACACAATCTACGATGTATCTAGTCAAGTTGGCAAAGAATTATTTTGAAATTAAATAATATTATCTATAACAATATAGTTGAACTTATAATTCCTAAAAATTTGCAACACAATTAGTATTTATCTAGTAAAGATTATAAATTTCAGGAGTATTTTATTTATATTACTTGTTATAAAAAATGTTTATAAAAGAATTATTTTTTATAAAAAACAAAATGTTTTGTTTATAAATAAAGTAAAAAAATGTTCTACACATGTAAAGTTTCGTTTTTTAATAAAAAAATAATAATTAAATGACAAAAAATAAAAGATAAGTTGTTATAGTTGTAAAGTAAGTTTATTTTGTTGGTTAAATGATAAATTTTATAATTTTATTCTTTAAAGTTCATAACTCTTTTTTAAATATCCACATGGTACTCATCCAATAAACTTTAAGTTTAAAATTTTTGTTTTTACAAAAATACAAAAAATAGTAGTTAAGTACGTTTAACTTTAATTGTTAAATTTTATATATATATATATATAAAATTTATATTTTTATAAAATTTTAAAAACATTTTTTTATAAAAAATAGGATGTTAAGAGTTTATATCTTTATTAAGTTTATATCATAGTAAGTTAAGTTTTTTAGTTTAGCTTTAAAGTTTATTACTTTATTATTTTTTAATTAAGAAATACAAATTATTAGATTAATATCCAAGAATAACTACAATAATTTATAATTTGAGCTTGACTATATCTAACTGCAATATCTATTTATTGCAACTTTAGGATATTAACTTATATAAGTTCAGTTGACTTGTAAATTTATGATACTAACTTTATTTTTAAATTTATTAATATGGTCAATAACTGCATTATATTAACACCAAAATTAAAGTTCAAGTATAAAATAAACTTTATTCATACGTCTAGATCAAATATAACAACTGAAAAATGAAAAAAAAATACATAAAACCACTTGATAGATTTCATATTAGACTGCATGAAATCTGTTCTGCTTCTGAATTGACACTTGAGGTATTTTTAATCGGGTTTTCTGGTTTGTGCTTGAATCGGCAGTATCTTCTAATTCCTCTTCTTTGTCATTGTTCTCAAAATCGTCTAAATTAATAACCTCACTCCATTTTCATTCAGAGAGTCTCTTGGATCTCTTCCTCCGAGTCTTAAACTTCTGATCCTTAAAAAGGACAAAAATTGAATACACAAGTTAAAATAGGATTAAATAAATCTTAAAATTAACTCTTCACTAAATTCACGTTGAAGATTAGACTTGTAAGGACTAAACATTGCACCATACGAAATATATCAACACTATTATCACCATCATCCTGCAATAAAACACACATATAATAACATAACGAATATGTTAATATGAAAGATATACGCAAAAATAAAACTTAAAACCCAGCAAAATCAATACCTTAGAATCTTGTTCGACAACTGGGTTGTTTAAATTGGCATGTTCATCATGCAACTGAATCTGAAAAATCAAATAAGTTAACGTTCACATAAAAGAAAACAATTATTCACTGTTGCGATATAACAGAACTGACCTTAGAATTTTTAATCTCGCATGCTTAGTTTTTTGCAACAATTGAATTAAGAACTGGATCCATTTTTTAATTTTGTTTAGCAATAGATATAGGGGTGTCCTGCTACGTATTTATAGTAGTAACTATAGAAGTGCATTAGGGTTTAACTTTAGATTTGTCACCCCTTTATTTAGGAAGTTTGTTGTGGTAAGTTTTAACTTTTTATAAAATATATCTAAGTATAGATATTATGCAGTCTTAATAAAATAAAATGTGACACATAATATCTTTATTTTATGTTACAGTACTTTAATTCTTTTTGTTTTTGTTTGCATAGATGGAGCTCATCTTTGTAGGTTAGGCGCATTAGATCACAAGTATTAATTACTTGTACATTAAAGCATTATCGACTTGTACCTTTTCATCCGTGCGTCGATATTGAACAAGACAACTACCGAAACGTCGACAAAAATGTGTAGGTCTTTGCTATCTTTGGATTTTTTTGAACAGTATAGCTTATAAGATATGTCAAGAATACGTAAAAACTTATAAGTTTGTTGTTGAGGGGTGAAGTGTAACTCATTATCTACAATTTTGTTATAACCTCAGGGATTTAAGTGTAACAAGTTTAGGGGCTAAAAAATAAATAGTGTTTAAAAGACTAAACTACCCTCGTTTTAGGGGTCTTTCTATAAATAAATGGGGGAAAAAGTTTTTATTTTTTGGGTATCTTAAAATACCCTTCCCTCATGCATTATAATATAGTATATATATATATACTTTTTTTAATTTTATACAAAAGATACCCCTAAAATAATACAAGGATACCCCTAACCAACCCAAAATTAATAAATAAGGGAGCCCGATTGAAACAATGACCCAATTGATTAGATAAGCACAACTGATTAGATTAGCCCAAAAAAACACAAAAATACGTATGGCGGCATTCTTTCTGATTATCGCTTAGGTTCTGGAAGAAAACCAAACGTCGCTGGTCATCCTTTACGCACTGGTCTGCTGTTTTGTTGTTGCCAATAACACTGGTTCGATAATAGAATCCACAATCCTGTTGTTAGCTGTTGCGATAACACAGGTTTGGGCCGTTCCGCCCCTGCTTAGGTATTTGTTTTTTAAAGTAAAAGACTACGATGTGATTAAACGATTTCAAACTATGAAAAAAAGGACAAATTTATTAGGTATTTATTTAATTTTATTTATTTATTGTCTTCTTTTAATATTTTTATTTATTATCATTTTTAAATATTGTTTGATTGCACATGATATGTACCTTGCCAACACAGTCCACGTTATCATGCAAAATATTTAATAGTTATTTATTGTTATTTGGTCAATGCAGGTGTAGTAGTTTTCTGCATTATTTTAGGAAGTAATGGAGCACTAGAATAGTGGGTAGTTTGTTTTCATTCTCTTATTTATTGTTAGTTACGAATTGTTATTGACATGAATGAAAGATATTAAAAGGAGAGTTATCTCAACTTCTTATTTCCTACTGTTGGGATTGAACCCTATCAGAGGAACAGATAATTAAAGCCAAAACTGGTTCACAACAGTGGATTCATCATAAGTGTTGGTGCATACGTCTGTCGACTTCTTCTTGTATCGAGTCTTGTATTAGATTGTATAGATCAGGGCACGTTATACGAGAAAACTGTCAATAATAGGTTAGAAGGTAATTTCGCACGAAATTACTTGGTAATTTCGCACGAAATAGTAATTCCGTGTGAAAGTAATTTCGCATGAGCCATTCCGTGCGAAATAAGCTAGTCTATAAATAGGTGCCTTGTGATTTCGTTTGAAGCAGTTCCAACTTTCCGGTTTCAGTACCGAACTGCTGCCGAAGTGTCTACTCGCTGTAAATTTTTGTCAAATCAATCAAAAGACAATTTAAAGGGAATATCTAGCTGAATTGGACTTGATACATTTGTTTCCGCCTCTCGTATTGAGCAAAAACTCTTCTGATCGACTCATTCGGGTCAGAAAACGATCCTAACAAGTGGTATCAGAGCTCAGGAGGAAGAGTTCATACCAATTCAGCTGCAAATTCTTATTTCTACACCTTCTTTTTCAAAATTAACAAGTTTTCACGGTCAAAATGCTTTGAATTTCACACATTATATGCGAAACTGTGTTTTAATAAACCCTTGAAAGTTTCAGTTCTTAAAACAGCTTAAAGCCTAATCAATTTTGGCAAAAACAGCTCGAGATGATGACATCAGCAGTATTTCGCACGAAATAAGGTTCTAATTTCGCACGAAATAGCCTTATTTCGCACCAGTTTGTTATTCCGTTTGAAAAAGGTTCTTCATTTCATACGAAATTACCTATTTCATATGAAATCACGTAATATCGCTTGAAAATTCAGCTATTTCGTACGAAATTACTTATTTCGCTAGAAACCAGTGTATTTCGCACCAAAGTGGTTATTTCGTTTGAAAGGGTGATTTTGCATCAAGGTTATTTCGCTTGAGAGATTTCGTTTGAAAGACTGATTTCATTTGAAAGTGACTGATATTGTGAAACTTGTTACGGAATCATGGAAGAGGAATTCTATAACGCGTTTGCTACAGCCCCGACTACTCCAGCTACCATTGCTCAGAGCATGAACATGGAAAACGAAACTGGAACTTTACAAAAACCCCCGAAACTCATGGGAATTGAGGAGTATTATGGATGGAAAGACCGATTCGAAAACTGGGTTCAAGCTAATCATTTGAGGTCTTGGGAATGTATCGAAAAGAAATATGTTAAACCTTGTACTGATTTGGGAGTTATTAAAACAATTTCTGAATTTACGGACAAAGAACGAGAAATGTACAAAGCAGAAAAGATGATGACCAGTCTGCTACAGCAAGCTGTGAAAGAAGACATATTCATTTTACTTCAAAACGATAATCCTTCACGTTCGATTTGGGAAGCACTTCGAATTAAGTTTGAGGGAAGTGATAAGATGATCAGGAGCAAGAAAGCATTGCTAAAGAAAGAGTTTGATTTATTTTCTAGTTTGCCGGGTGAATCATCAAAGAAGCTGATTGAAAGATATTGCCACTTAGTGCGATCTATGTCTTTGTTAGAAATTGTCAAAGATCAAGAAGAATGGGTCGATAAGTTAGCTGATGCATTACCTCAGAAAGAATGGGGTATATACTTGATGATTTTGAAGAATACTGGAGAATATGACAAGTTGACAATTTCTCAGTTCATCAAAAAGATTGAGGGTCAAGATCTGGAACAACAAAAGATTGCAAGAATGAACAGTCCGAGTGGTCAACAAGACGTTAAATTGTATTACAAAGGAAGTGTTCAAGATATTGAAACTAGTCCGAAAGTCCAAACTGCTTTCAGTGCTGAAAACTCATCTGAATCTGTTAATCAAAATTCAAGCAGCAGCAGTGTTTTTTCTTCGTACCCAAATGTGAATCCGAAGAGTTCAACTTCAAGTCATAAGTTTCAAAGTTCAAACAGTAGTAATGGTCAAGTGTTAAATTGCAACATCGCGTTGCATCTTCAGAATGGTCAAAATTTTTCTGAAGAGATTGCCAAAAGTCACATGTCGTTACTTGCTACTGTGTTGGAATCATATAAAGGATTGGTTGCTGGAAGGATCGGAAATCCTATGCTGACGAAAGAGGATTACGATCAGATAGATGCAGAAGAGATGGAGCTTATGGACATTAAATGGTGTTTAGCTAGTGTTTTGAGGAGAGCTAAAAAATTTAAGATGATTACAGGAAGAGATGATTTTAGGGATGCAAATGTTTCTACTTTGGGTTTTGATAAATCTAAAGTTACTTGTTTTCGATGCAGGGAGAAAGGTCATTTCAAGAGAGAATGTAAAAATCGAGAAGCAAGTGGAGCACAAAATCCGTTTGGTGGCAATGATTACTATCGGAAAGCCATATATCAACAAGTTGCTGATCAACCGTACAAACAAAAAGAACCACAAACTGCTCATGCCAAAATGATCGAAGAAGCAAATAAGAAAGCTTACTTTGGCATAATCGATCAAGATGATGAAAAAGTGGCAGAGGGTTTCAGTTGGGACAAATACATTCCACCTGATTCAAAAGTGGTAGCTCTCACTGCACAAATCATCCAAGAGCCAGTGTTTGATCAATCATCATCTGATGATAGTGATGATGAAGAGGAGACACAAATAAATATTGGAAAATCTATGTTATCTCCTGAAAGTTTTCAATTTTATTTTGCAGATAGATTGGAGAAGCTGAAGGAAAGACGAGCAGCAAAAGAACAGAGGAAGATGAAATGTGAAAGCGTTGCTCAAAATGAGAAATCTGAACAAAGTGAAGAGGTTAAAATCGATGAGAAGATAGTTGAATCAGAAAAAGTGGTTGAAGTTGAGAAAGTTGTTGAAGTTGAAAAAATAGTAGAAATTGAAAAAAACGTTGAGGTGATTAAACCGTGTCTAAAGTGTTCAGAATCTTGCAAGCAGTGTGAAGAAAAGGACGAGAAGTTGAGTGAGCAAGATAAGATGAAAGAAAAATTACTGTTCGATCTCAATTATGTGAAAACAGTAACTGGTCTGCAAAAGACAAATTCTGAAAGAGAAGATGCGTTGACAATGATGAATGCTGTAATGATGTCAAAGCAAAAAGCTATCATTTATTACATTAAAGAGAGTGCAAAGTGGAAGCAAGAGTTGGAGACAGAAAAGATAGAGAATGAAAGAATCAGACGGTTGTTACAGAGTTATTCTAGTTCTGATTATTTGATTGACAGAATTTATCCAACTGTTGCAGGTCTTGAAGTTTTTCAAGATGAGAAGCCAAAGGAGAAGGATACTGGTAAGAAACAAAGTGCAAATTATAACAAGTGTCCGCCTCCGATATGGGAAGGTTATTCTCCCAGAAAACCAAATGAGGAGCAAGTCAAAAAGGCTGTCAATATAAAGTTAAAGTCTGAAACAACTGATGAGTTACCAGAAAACATTGATGTCACATTCACATCGTCTGACACTGATCATGAGTCTGAGTTAATAAAAAAGGTGGTCGATCAGGTGTTGGATAAAGATGAGGAGTCAGAGTCAAAGTCCGAATCAAAGAGTTCAAGATCATCAGTTGACAGTCCAAAGTCGTCGGTTAAACGGGTTTACAATAAAGAATTCTTGTTATCAAAATCTAAGTTGAATGACGAACCAATCAAAGTGGCATATACTTTGAATGATTCAGACAAATTATATTCTGATGAAGAATTTCCAATAAGAGGTGTTAAAAATAAAATGATCAAAAAGGTTTTCAAATTAACAGAAATTAATATTTCTGAAATAATAGATGTAAATCTTTCAGAAAAACCAAGTCCTTACACCTCAAGAGTTAAACAAAGATTAAACAAGAAAAAGGGTTACAATTCTGGTTCTTGTTTTCAAAAGAGACCAAACCATAACGGTAATTACAAAAAGAAGGGTTTGGGTTTTATTCCACCGAAAAATCATAAAAATGAGAAAACTTATAAATCAAAAACTGTATTTGTTTCAGGAGCAAGTTCGGAGGAAGAAGAAAAAAGCTCATTCTGGAATCAATCAAACAAAGAATTTCTTGCTAAGAAGCAAGTAGAAATGAAGAATGGAGCATATCAAAGAAAGGAAACAAGAATCTGTTACAGGTGTCAAGAAGTTGGTCATATTGCTTGGAACTGTCCTAAAGCAACCAACATCAAACAAGAAGTTGTTTCTAAACTTAAAGAAAAGATTGTTGAGACAAATGAACCACCAACTGAAAAATTCAAAGTGTTTAAAAACTCAACATATGAATTTGGTGAATGTTCAAAAAGATTTTACAAAAGAAGAGTAAATCTTGACAACCAAATGTGGGTTGTTAAGAAATCTGAGGTGAAATCTGGTGATGAATCTGATTCCACAAAATCAGAGGAGCCACAAGTTGAGGTAAAAGATGAAAATTCAGTTCCGTCGATGGATGATGTTAATTTTCCACCATTGAGGACTGAAAATTTAAAACAAAAAGTTGGCAAAGTTGAAATCTCGAATCAATTCTATTCTGAGAAGAAAGAATTTGATGTCGAGAAAGCGTTCAATGGGAAAGTAAAACACATTTTTGGGAAAATGGTCAATGGGAAGGCCAAAGGGGTGAAAGAATTTTATGAAGAAAAAAGAAATGTTCAAACCCCAGGTGAAGTTGAGAAGGTTACACCCAAAGCTGGCCAGGCTTGGGTGTCTGTGTTCTTTACTTAAAAATCCTGACTTGCCGGAGCTCGCAAGTTGGTAATCGTGGAGCATGAATCGGCATCATTCTTAAAAATTTGTACTTCTAAAATTGTTAAATTCTACAGGTGGTGGAATTGCCGGAGCTCCCAAGTTGGTAATCGTGGATCATGAATCGGCATCATTCTTAAAAATTTGTACTTCTAAAATTGTTAAATTCTACAGGTGGTGGAATTGCCGGAGCTCCCAGGTTGGTAAGTGTGGAGTAGGAATCGACATCTTTCTTACAAGTGGTATTTCAGTTTGGAAGTGGCAGTTGTTCTTAAAATTGTCATATGTTATTTTACATCTGGTAAAGTTGAACCTACAAGTGGTTAATCAAGGTCATTAAGTTGAACTTGAGTTAACTTTCATCAAATGGTTGAAAAAAACAATGTGATGAGTTTATCCCCATTTTTACAAGTGGTAAAATCAACAAAACTTATTTTTCGGAAAAACCTTTTTGATTAAAACAAACTTAAGTGTTTTGAAATCTAATGGGAAAATAGTTTGTTGTGAGGGGGAGTTCTGATTGTTTATGCCAAGTGGATGGCGAATTAAAGCAATTCACAACAGTTGTCACTTTTTGTGTACAGTTTGTTTTCAAATTTGTTTAAATGATTTTGAATTTTAGGGGGAGTAAGAAATTTTGGAAAATCCAAAAACATTAGAAAATTTGAAAAATCCCAAAACATGATAAATTCAAAAATTGAGTTTTGTTGTGAAAAAGAGGAAATGATAGTACATCAGTGGACTATCACAGCACGCTAAAGAATTGGAAAGATCAAATGTGATAAACGGTCTCACTGATGATATGCCAGTAGGTTTTTACACGCTTAGTAGATTGTGTTCGAGTTATAAACCTAAATTTCAAACTTACTTATCTCGTGGGGAACATCTCTCGGATATATGGGTAACCCCCGAAATCTTGTTTGAAAGATCCCTCTTTCTAAGATACTAGGTCTTTATGCTTAGTGATATCTGGGGTATTATCCCGGGACTTCTGATTTTGCGGAAGCTATGGCCTAGTCCCCGTATAATACTTTTTGCTTGCTTGAAATATAGCGCCGCCCTCAGCATAAAAAATGATGAAACATTGCAAAATGCTAATCATGTGTTGTTGACGAAAAGATTCTCTAAAGGGAACACACCTAAAGTCGAAGCCATCATCTCTCTGATTTTGCGGAAGCAATAGCATGAGCTCTCATGGCCCTCGCATTTAACCCTTTACATATATCATCTAGGTATACTCACCTGTAAGACTTAATATTGGGATCTGGATACGGGAGTATATTCTGAGGTGGGACACGTGTATAAGTTTAAGTGCTTAAGACATTAATTTCGTATCTCGAAATAGTTGAACTTTGTGTGAGAATTTAAGTGGATCAGTATACTGACAATCTAAGTGAATCGTTTATAATTTAAAATGTTTAAAGCTTAACGGTGTTGGTGATTTGTCTCAGAAACTGATATGATCCTCTTACACAAACTCACAAAAATATTGTCTGTAAATATTTCTTTACTGAATCTCTTTAATTTCAAAATCCAAAAAGATTTTCAGTGTGTTTTAGCAAAATTTTGAAAAATCCAAAAAGATTTTCTACAACTGATGTTGAAGAGCTGATTTTCAAAATTCCGAGTGAAAAACATGATGAATATTTCATGATGGGGAGTCTGTTTATAATGAATAAAAATAAATGTTTTGTCTACAAGTGGTTCATCAGATATTAACATTGTGAAATCATTTATTGATTGATACCTGCAGGTGATATATAAACTTGTCAAAATTTTAAATTTGTGAAATTTATTGTGAGGTAGAGATGTGTGTAGGTTAGCCAGGTTCCTAATACTGAGCAGAAAGTGAAGACAGGTTACGATCTTGGTATTGCTGATGCTAATAAACTTAAGGAATCAAGAGATCTGATCAAGAGAATTAGGAAATTTGAGAGTCAGATTGCGATTCAAAGAATGTGAAGATGATAGATCAACATTCAAAGGGAGGTTATCTGTTGGTGCTGGTGATCAAGAGAAGATAGAGCCAGTTTCAGATCCTGGAAGAGAGAAGAAAAGAAAAGAGAAAAGATTGAGGATGTTTTACACTGTCAGATACTTCAGGAAGAATAAAAGACAGATAAAGACTGAAGACATTGAAGACTCGACACTGAAGACTCGTCAACATCCGAGGGGGAGTCTGTTGGTGCATACGTCTGTCGACTTCGTCTTGTATCGAGTCTTGTATTAGATTGTATAGATCAGGGCACGTTATACGAGAAAGCTATCAATAATAGGTTAGAAGGTAATTTCGCACGAAATTACAGAGTGTAATTTCGCACGAAATTAGCAAGTGATTTCGCACGAAATTACTTGGTAATTTTGCACGAAATAGTAATTTCGTGTGAAAGTAATTTCGCATGAGCCATTCCGTGAGAAATTAGCTAGTCTATAAATGGGTGCCTTGTGATTTCTTTTGAAGCAGTTCCAACTTTCCGGTTTCAGTACCGAACTGCTGCCGAAGTGTCTACTCGCTGTAATTTTTTGTCAAATCAATCAAAAGACAGTTTAAAGAGAATATCTAGCTGAATTGGACTTGATACGTTTGTTTCCGCCTCTCGTATTGAGCAAAAACTCTTCTAATCGACTCATTTGGGTCAGAAAACGATCCTAACAATAAGCAGTAGTTTACACCAGGCTTTCCCCTTGAAAGTATTTATAACATCTGATGTCCTCTATCCACTATCCATATACAACAGCTGTTGTCCTTAAAACTACTGATGAAGCCCTAAAGACTGCTAAAGATTAAACACTGTTGGTTCAATCTGCTGATGTTATCTAAGTACTGCTGTTGATTAAAGAACTGCCCACTCAAGGACTGATCAACCTTGAGGAAAGCACTGATATTCCAACATCAGTGCTTGGCATGCAATAATGGAAGGAGAAAAGCAGTAGTTTAGTTTTGTCACTTGTATTATACATAGTCAGTGGTTAAGATAACAGTGTTTGTATTAGAACAGTAGTTAAAGGTTGTTAGGTTGTTAGATGTCACTTTCATGGTGACGTCAGCTTAGATGCTTCAGTGGTTTGATTTGCCTATAAATGGAACAGTACCCTGTACTGTTACACTTGATTGACTGAGTGAGTTCTTCTCCTCCAATCCTTTCATCTTGAGCAATCAACCAGTGAGCATCATGATGAGGGGGAGCTTTAGTATGTAAGCATGTCTGTAATCATTTCTGTATAGTAATCATTCGACTCAATGATAAGGATGTGTTTACTAAAAACTATTTCTCTTTGATTGTTTTTACAAAGTTTGTTTTCAATTCCGCTGCAATAGATCTCTGTTTAATATTCTTTTATTGTTCAAATTATACAAACAAACACAATTATAAGAGCCTCCGATCCTAACAATTGGTATCAGAGCTTGGACAATCAAATTCGATCTAACAATCAATTTGACATAACAGTTCAGCTCAAAATTCATTGATGCTAACGTTGATCGTTTTTAGTTGAAGAACAGAGTAACGAATAATCACGTTCAAAGTTGTTATTCAAAAACTCTATAAAACAACCAAGATGTCATAAGACACACAAAATCCTCGTAATATACAATGTCTTGCATAAATCACCAATAGTTCTAGATGTGAAATTTCGTCTGGTGACTTTGGTTTGATTATGCTAGTTACAAAATTGATTTCAAATGTTATTATGAAGTTTTGTGTTGTTTTCATCACAATAGCCGCTAAGGTGTTTTACCTCATGGTTGACAAAGGCCTATGTTCAGATAAAACATTGATGTTTTTGTTAACGTAAAAAGAGGGAAAATAAAACTTTAGTTATTAGATCTTATGTGTTGAAAAAACAGGTTGAGAATCCTGTTAAAAAGGACCAAATCAACTTTGTTAAAAATACATTAAGAAAATCAGGTGTTAAAATAGTCCAAATCATATGTAATGTGAGATTTAATATAAGCATGTATAAATGTGAACAGATCTCTCAAAACATTGCTGTAAAATGATTTTGGGTTTAAGTATTCATCCCTTAGAATCTTCCAGTAAGTGATCAAGACTTATGAATGGGAAGGGTAAAAAGGGAAGAAGAAAAATCACAAAAACTCAAAAGGGTGTTTATCTCAAAACTTTTGAAATCAAAAGAAAAGAGCATAAATATAAAACACTTAAGAGTCCAAAATTGGGTGAACAATGGTCATCAAGCAACTGTGTGCATTCATTGATTCAGGGAAGTTCAAGTAACAAAAGTATCACCAGTGATTAAGCTTACAAGAGGACTAGACAAAATTTCTCAAAATCATCACATCATAAATGAGGTCTATAAAAAGGGCTTTCAAAACTTATGAGAACATGTCTCCTCATATTTGCAATCAACTGACAAGGAAATGGTCTCAAGCAGAAATTATTAAAATATATTTTCAAACACTGACCATATTCCTAAACTTGAGTTTTTTGTGATTATGATCATATGTCAAGTCTTAACTGAAAAGTATACCAAATCCTATTGATGTTGTTTTTCAGAAAACCTTTAAATTTTTAATATAAGGCTTTTCTTCAATAAAACAGGATATATCAGTCTTTAATTTTCGTGAGATTGATATACTTTTGTACTTTTACATGTTTTAGAGAGTAAAAGTTTCAATTTCTTGTCAGGATATAGAACCCTTTTTTTCTGGGTAATACTATCCTTGAAAATGGATCAAAAGGAAATGGTACAAGTGTCAAGGTCATGTCAAACTCAAGTTTGTTTTAATAATAGATCAAAGATTGATTGCTAACAAACCTTAAAATACTTGGTACTCATGTTCTAATTTAAATATTATGACACAAAATGAGTAGCCATAGTAAAAAGGTTTCCATCATCTGGGGTACTAAACCACTGTCAGTAATCTATAAAAGCTTCAAAACTTGTAATTGACATGTGGCAAAACCTTGAATGCAAATTCCTGAAAAAAAAACTGGTGACATATTAAACCTGACTAATTGCATCTAAAATGTATTTTGTTGAAGATAGCAATCTTGTAGATATTTCATAATCACCATCGACAGATGTTGAACATGATATTGTGGTTTCACAAGACAAAATCATTTCTTTCATCAGAGCAGCAGATGTTCAAAACATTTGTCAAAAGCTTATCCACTTTTGCACTAATAGTTGCTGACATAATAGCCCTCAAATCCTTACCATTACCTTACCACTGTTCTGTTCAAACATTTGTTTCCTAAATACTGTCCACTGCTGAAAGTCAACCCCTGTTCCTTCATTTTCTTGATATTCACTGCTGTTCAAAATCAGTGTTTTATCCACTGATAAAGCTATCCACTGATAGTTAAAATCATCCACTGTCTTCACTTTGACCGTTGCAACCACTGATATTTGCTTCATCACTGGTTCCCTAAACAACTGTCCTCCATTATTCATCTTTCCATCAGAGGTTGGCACGTGGTCAGTTCTTAGCCATCAGATCTTTGTAACTGCTGCCACGCCAGCATTCACTTTTTCTCTTATAAAACCCTGATCAAAACCCCCAAACAGGGTTTTACACTGTCGAAAGCAGTTTCCATCCTTCCTTTCTCAAAAGCAGTTTCCATCCTTCCGTCTCAAATCATTCTTCATTCTTCTTCATCAAAATGACAAAATCAAAATCAAAATCATCCTCATCTTCTAAAAAGGTCACACAAAAGACCGCTGAACCCATTGAAATCCCATACAAAGCACCTCACAACTACTTGGGTCTACTCACAAAACCCACCACCACCAACACCTTCGATTCCATCATTGACACTCTTGCAGCTTCAAAGTACAAAACTTTGTTGACTGCTGATGCTCCTATTTATGAACAAACCCAGAGAGAATTTTGGAAAAATGCCACACTTGAGCATCAAGGTGACACAGTTATAGCCATTAATTCTTCCATAAAGGGCAAAAAGATTCAAATCACTCCACAATCAATTTCAGAAGTCTTTGCACTCGATGATCTGGAAGGTAAAACTTATTTTCCCAAAAACGAGTTAAAAACTGATTTTCTGGAAAGAGGGTATGGTGCGGAAATAAAAAGGGACACCTTACAAAAAGGTTTCTTCCCTTCTGCACCAAGGTTTTTATTTCATACCCTTTTGATGTGTGTCTCAAATAAAACAACTGCTTTTAATGAAATACCATTAAAGATCCAAAACCTGGGCTTCGCTATTTTACATAATGAAAATTTTAACTATTCCCAGGAGATCTTTGATGATTTAGTAAAAAATGTTGATAGCAAATCATTTCTACTTTTTCCAAGGTTCTTAAGTTACTATCTTAAACAAAAATTTGTAAAGGAAAATGAAAATTTGCTCATTTAAGGTGAATCTTTTCAAATAATTGGTTTAACATCTGAAACATTCACTAGAATGTTAACACCTGCAAAAACACAAGCAGAGGTACCTGAGCAGACTTTAGCAGCTACCACTGCTCCTCAGGTATCTGATGCTGAGCCCACTACTCCAGGTGATCATGGCAGCACACCCACTGCTATGAAACCCACACCTGCCATCACCAAAAAGCCAAAAAGGAAATCATCCAAAAAGCCCCCCAAACCCACTAAAAAGGCAACTCTGGAAGATGAGATCCCAGAGCCTCTGCCAGTGACAACACAAATGTCACCAAAAACCACTGCTGCTACTTCCTCACAGCAGATAGAAGAAAGATCTCCACCCTTGCCTTAAACTCCTCCAAAATCCTCACAAAAGGATCAGGTTGTAAGCACAGGGACCCCACATTATGAAGCTCTGGATCCAATTGGATCCATCTTCCTCAGTCCTGATCCTAAGGACATGTCTCTTTCAACACCCATATCTTCACCCCTCACATTACCACAATCCATAATACCCTTGTTGCATGCAGTTGCTATAGCTCAGACACAAACCAGTTCATCTCAATCACCTATCACTGAGAGTACACTCCCACAAGTGAGTGGGTCTGATGCTTATACCTCTGCTATCCCAGCAACAACTAAGGAGGTTACACTACAGGAGTTACAAGTAACTCCTGTCAGTAGTTCAAGTGGAGCAGCAACTACAAGTGTTGGATCAACAGATCTACATTTGGCCAGTTGTTTCATCAATCAGACTCCCTTGAAGGCAATTCCTTCTATAGCACCTCTGATAACCACTAGTGAGTGTGTTTTGACCACTGGTACCATTAATAGGCTATCAAGTGCTGAAGGAAGAAGTCCCTAGTACCAAGAACAAGGGGCATCAATGGATGATTTTTGGAGTTCTGTCCCTAAATCACACATTGATATAACCACTGACGGTGGGGAATCAGATGATCCCATTAAGTTGGGTGATGATTTAAAATATCAGGAATTGACGGGTAGAATTGACAACCTTGAGACATCTGTTGCTGAAATAAAAGATATGATGCAACAGTTGTTGAAAGCTCAAAAGGTCTCAACCACTGCTGTTCCAACTCAAGCACCTGCTCCACCACAAGCACCTGCTGCAAATGAGTTATGGAATTTATTCCAACCCCTGCTCCAACAACAAAGACAAATGGCTGATCAGCAGCATGCAATACATGTTCAAGAGCTGAGAAACATGATGGAGTCAAGGTTTAGAAATACTCAAGCAGACATCAAGGCTATAAAGGCCCACATCCTGAACACCACTGGCAAAGCTCCTCCCACTGTTCTCTTCATTGATAAACTTCCTCCAGATAATGCCAAAAAGGGGGAGAAAATTAAACAGTGGAAGAAGAAGGGAATTGAAGATGGTCTTTATATTGAACCAGAAAAAGAAAACATGACTAAAAACATCCCTTTGCGAGATGGTAGTAAGAAAATTGATGTTACCACAAATGCACTTGCAGAAGCAAAAGCAAGTGTTAAAAGAGATAGAGAGGCTAAGGATAAAGCCAGGTGGGAACAGGAGAAAAGAGCTTACATGGAGCTGAAAGCACAGGGTACTTCTGAGCCAAAGGATGATGAAAATCCTAAGGATGAAAAGAAGAAGCCCACTAGACAAGTGAGGCAACCTAAATCCACACCATCCAGACCCACAAAGCATTCCTCCAAACCACCTCCCAAAGGCTCCAAACCTCAAACCACAAAATCTCAAACTTCCACCCAAACAGTTGTTGTAACGCCTGCTGTATCAACAACTGTTGATATGTCAGTGGTTTTGAAGAAACACTAGATAAATGAACGGAATCAAATTATCTAGGGGGTTTGGATCTGCATAAAAGGGGTTGTTTTCTCTCGTTTGATTTGAAGTGACTGATCTTCTTCTCTGGCAAAACTCTGCAAAACAAAACACTGTTAGCCTTGTCAAGGGGAGAAGAGGGGTTCTCTCCTTGACCCGACTCCGGCGTGAGAATAAGTATGTGTTTCGAAGAAGAAGAAGTATTGACGAAGTGTGTGTAACTTGGTTTTCATACCTGAATTGTTCTCATATTTATAGCCGGGAGTTTGGGCGGGAAAACTTGTTGGTGAAATGTTAACGGAAGATGCTAACCCCGTAAGCGGTTACATTTCCTTCCGTTAATCTTCTCAATCCACACGGATTGTTGTTTAGATCTATGGCTGGGGAATTGCCACGTGGAAAGTGGGTAAGTGGAGGTTTTCCTCCAATTCCATGCCATCATCGTGATTTCAGGGAGGCCTGAGATGATGACACGTGTACCAGATGGTTATAACCGTCTGGTGTTGCACGATTGAGCCTTCTAGAAGGTTATTGCCATAATCCGGTGTAACTCTTTACTGTGTGGTATCAGTTTAGTAAATAATATCCAAGTCTGGGTATTATTTGGGCGGAAGTGTTTTCTGGGGTTTCTATCCCTTTGTTGTAGAGAAATGGCGCAAGGATTTGCGATTCTCCTTTCAGCGCGTAAGTGTTGTCTGCTATATGTCTCTTAAGCCTTCTTTGTAGAACCAGTGCGCGGCCGCTTGTCAAGCTTCATTTATGGGGATATGACACTTGGTCCTGTAGCGCCGTTTAGAAGAGACGTTTGACAGTTAATCATGATTGTTAACTTTTCCCTTCTTAATTTCCCTATATATACGTTTGAGGATTCTTATCCTTTTGCTTGATTTGGAAACATGAAGGTGAAGCATTCCTTTCGTACCCGGCGATTATTGGATATTCTGAGGACTTATGAGGCTGCTGAAGGTCTCGTGCTCCTTGCCGGTTCACCACCTCTAGTGACCAACGGAAAAGAAGAGCCTTTTAACTTTGTTCCTTCCATAGTTGCAGGTTCTGATTGTAAAGCTTACCGGTCAAAAGACATAGTTGATGAACGGGTCGATGTATTGTCTGTTGATGACTTGATGATACGTTTTCCGATGGTTCAGAAAGGTGGATGTCAGCTGGTGTATCGTCGTCAGAAAAATCGTCGTGCTGATCAGGTGCCGGTTGTTGATGATGGGTTTGCTGCTGATTAGGATAGGTTTAGGGAACAGTGTATTCCTTTTTTGACGTTTGTAGGTATGTTCGTTTTGCTACTGGAAGTTTTAGAAGAACACTGTTGCATTCTCTGTAAGTGGTTGTTTGAAGTGTCGTTGTTTACACTTAATGGTATATTTTTGATGCACTATTGTGCATGAATGCTTTGGGGGTTTATTAGTTTATGTTTGGATTACAATTTGTTGCATATGTTTAATTGCTTTGTGTAGGTAAAGCGAATGAGAATGGTATTGAACTCATGAGTGAACGTAGGTCTAAAATGTGCGCAGGGTTGGCTTATTTAGACTGTTCATGAGGCATTCAATGTTTACCATATTGTTTTCGCGTAAACCAAAAGAATTATATGCAATTTGTAACAAACAGTAACATGTGTAACGATGATTCTTGTATTAATAGTGCGCAAAGCCAATAATACAAAGTGTAATAGAAAAATACATTGCCTGTATAGTTTCATCTTCGTGTAATGTTTTGGCTTATATATAACACCTGCGCAGCTGTTGCGCATTCCAGGTGCGAGGAACTAGTGTTCCATTAATTCTTTTCAGAGTGTAAGCGCATTTGCCCAGAACCTCATTAATGATGTATGGTCCTTCCCATTTTGGCGCTAGTTTGCCTGGCTTCTCCGTATTGGAGGCTTCATTGTCGCGTAAGACAAAGTCTCCCGGAACGAAAGTACATACGCGTACGCGTGTATTGTAATATTTTTCGAGTTTGGATTTGTACCTTGCTTCTGCGATGGCGGCGTTTTCGCGCCTTTATTCAAGAAGGTCTAAATCCAATCTTCGCTATTGCTCATTGTTTTGCTTCTCCATGGCAATCATATACGGCGATGGGAGGCCAATTTCGGCTGGGATTACCGCCTCAGATCCGTAGACAAGACTGAATGGGGTTTCTCCCGTGCTTGTCTTTGGCATAGTACGATGAGCCCATAAGATGCTGGGGAGTTCGTCAATCCATCCTCTGCGTGCTGTCCCGAGCCGCACCTTAATGCCGTCGACTATCTGTTTGTTAACACTCTCGACTTGGCCGTTTGCTTGTGGGTGTGCCACAGAAGTAAATTTGTGCTCGATCTTCATTTCTTTGAACCATTTCTGAAGTTCTTCTGAGGCAAAGTTACTGCCATTATCGGAGATAATGCGTAATGGTAATCCGAATCTGCAAATAATATGTTCCCATATAAATTTGCGAATTACCATTGCTGTGGTTGAAGCTAATGCCTTAGCTTCGACCCACTTTGTGAAATAGTTGACTGCTACGATGATAAATTTAACGGTGCCTGGCGCGTCAGGGAATGGACCGACGAGATCAATGCCCCATTGCTGGAAGGGCCAAGCGGACGTGACCGGTATGAGCGGATTCTTTGGTCGGAGTGTCTTTGGTGCATGGCGCTGACAAGCTGCGCATTTACGTAGTAATTCTACCGCGTCTACGTGCATTCCCGGCCAATAATAGCCCGCATTCATTAGTTTTGCCACTACCATGCGCGGTCCAGCGTGTATCCCGCATAAACCTTCATGGATTTCGCTGACTAAATATTGCGCGTCTGTTTTGTCAACACAGCGCAGTAGCGGTCCCATGAATGACTTCCGGTACAGAATCCCCTCCGCCATTTCATAGTTTATTGCCTTGTTCTGGATTTTCCTAGCTTCTGCCTTTCCTTCCGGCAGTTTCCCATGTTGTTGATGGAGAGTGTGAAACCCGGGTGTAAAGTGTGTTATATTGATTGCATTTGAAGTAATTATATGGCGTGAATGCGATAACTACGCAGATTTGTGATGTTACAGGTTAATCGGTTTAAACCGGTGAATTTCGTATGCTTGGTGATTGGCAGCCATTGGGAATTATTATTGTAATACAAAAATCAATTTATGTCATTTTTATGGTTAGAGGTGGTCAATGAAAACAACAAACGAAACAGTGGCTTTGACTTGGGGTTTACCGCTTCGACCTGGGACTTACGGCACGGAAGTTGGGCAGCCAACAGTAATTATTTTGGGCTCAAATATCACTTCTTGATCCACGAAAATTAGCAGCCATATATAATAATTTTTGGGCTCCCAACTCACGGCCCAACATCATCAATATTATCGATTTGGAGGCAGCCATTACACAACATCTTTGGCCATAAAAAAATTGCTCAACAACATCATCATCGATCAATCATCATCCGCACAAAACAAGGAATCGATCATGAGTTCAACCTTCGACCAAGCTTTTGATCGGACGGGTATCATGAGCGGCTAAATCATACGTGGCTTCCTCCAGACAGATGGTTCAGTTAGGTTTTATTTAATTTCAGTTTTATTCATGTTTGGAATTACTTTTGGATTGACAAACCTTTATAAGTAATTTGATGTGTTGATTTTGTTTGAACTATTTGCTTGTGTTTTTGAGTTCTTACTTTACAATTTGTTCGGTTGATGACAAAACCTTGTAGCGGATTGGGTGACATAGAGTAGGTTGATTCACGCTAGTGAATAGGGTTAATTGACTTATAAGAGATCTGATGACAAAGACCCGTTTTCAGTAACCAATCAAACTAATCAACTTTCCCACGCTATGTCTATGTGGTGTCAATTATTGAATTAAACTGAGATTTTGTAAACCTAGAACCTGAAGTTTGGAGGAGGTTACCTTTACCACTATTGTTTTCTATATCACGTTAGTTTAGACTTTATTTTCTAAAAAACAACCAAACCAATCAATTAATTATTTTATTTAGTTAATTTAGATAGAAAACCAATTCTGACCACTGATTCCCCGTGGATTCGACACCCTACTTGCCCTTTACTAGTAAAGGTGAATAGGACATTTTCACTCATATTTTTGACCGACCTTACGACATCGATCAAATTTTGGCGCCGTTGCCGGGGAGTGCGTGCGCTTTGTGTTTGGATATTGTTTGAATTTGTGTGATTATCTGTTTAATTTGTTTAGCTTTCTTTTTGTACTTGTCTTTTTCCTTGTTACGCGGGGTGTGTTACTTGTGCAGATTACAGGTAGTGCATGCATACGCGGAACTCCGGGAGGACTTCACCTTTAGTCTACGAACCGGAAATCGAACGAGTTGCAAGAAGAAACCTAGCAAGCCGGTTAGAAGCAACACTTGCTTCTAATCAAACCAACCAAACACCACAACATACACCATCCATTGAAACTGGTTCAATGGCAAACCAAAACTCCAATCACCCAAACCTCAACCAAAACCAATTCCAATCCCGAGGAACCTTTTATCCCGCTCAAAATGTTCACCCCATGCCTCAAGAGCAACCGGGTGGTAACAACAACAATGGACCACCTACACCACCTTTCCAAAACCAAAATCCCAACAACAATCAAAGAACACCTCAACAACAAAATCTTCATAGACACAACTCCCTACCCATTAACCTAGATGACCGGAATGTCAATTCCGACCGTCGGGGAAATCGTGATCGCGGCAATCCCGCAAATGAAGACCCATTCTTCAACATCGATGACTTGAGGAATGCAATCCCCGATGATGAACCGTATAGTGTTCCCGGTTATCAATCACCGGAACATGTGAGTGTTCATACGGAAAATTCGGACGACGGGGGATATTATGATGATAGGGCTAACGATGACGAAGATTGGGGCTATGTGAATAGGGGAAACGTCTACAATGCAAGAAGGTATGATGATGAGGAATTTGGCTATCAAAATGCCAATTACGTTGGGAACGATGAATACGGTTACGGAGGTGGAAGAAATGATGGTTATGGGAACAACCGTCAACCACGAAACAATGACCAATGGAACCGGAATGATGGGTTTTATAATAACAACAACAATGCAAACCCTAACCGGATTCCTCGTTTCGTGGGAGGTGGTAACCCAAGGGATAATAGAAGAGAGGATAGACGAGATGATCGAAGAGGTGAAAGACGGGATAATAGAAGACCGGTCGATCAAGAAGTTAACGGTCCTCATCGTCATCAACGACCTCCACGGGGAGTGAATGATCGTTTTAGGCCGGTTGTCACCGAGAACGACTCACCAATCGTTTGTGAGAGGAGGATGTTTGATTGTAAACCACATTACATCAACATACTTCCTCATTTTAATGGAAGATCTAACGACGAACCATTCCATCTCTAACATCAAGATCATCAACCTACAACCGAATCACCATCATCACAATCAATCCATCATCCACAAACCCTAATCCTTCCACCATCATCATCTTTCACCAAACCTCATCATTCACCATTTTCAAGGCTTCAAGATGACTCCATCCGCATTCCAAACATCCGGTGATCAAGTTGCATCAACCATGAGCGGCTAATCATCTCGGTTTCACCCCGGTGTAGGTAGTTGTTAATTTTAGGGTTTCAATTTGTTCTTGTTTCATCTTAGTGACAATTTGTATTTGGTTTTTGAAACTTTTGACAATAGTATTACATTTGTTACGAATTCGTGAATTGTCGAACGATGTTAAACGTTATGACTTTGCGAAACGGTGATATGTAATTGTACGTTGTCGTTGTTAGGATTTACTTGTGTTGATTACAAAGTGTCTTTTTGTCCGTTCTTCGGGGCGTTGATAGCTAGTAGCACCTAAGTCACGGTACACTAAATCCGTTAATCGAATGCATTTGAGTTGAAACTAAAACTTGTAGAAATCCTAGGTTAACAATTACCGAAACCGGGTGTGATTCCTTTTTATTATTATTGTTCTAGTATCCAAATTTCTTGCAAGCGTTAATTTGTAGTTGTTAATTAATTAATCCAATTCCAGTAGTTCAAATTCACATCTTTCTACTAAACAAAAATACAAAAAAAATATCTGGCAAGCTTCATAATTGTGACAATTCTTTATAATTCAGTCAAATCCATACACAAACCACATACTCTTCGTGGTTCGACCCCTTGCTACCAGTAGCTATTTGTTAAGGGTAATTAGGGCATATAAATATTATCTTTGATCGGAGCGCGACATTCCGATCAAGTACAGGATGAATCAAAACATTCAGTGCAATAATCAACGAGGGGGTTATTCAAACGTCTGCCAGAATCAAATCGGTCGACAAGTGGATCAGTCTGAATTGGATGACATCCGGGTAGCTATCAAGGAGCTAACAAGCATAGTCAAAGAGGTCATGTATCGACAAGAGATCCTAGAGGCTAGGCATCAATTGTTGTTGGAACAAACTGAACAGATAGTTACACATGTACGTGGGGTAGTTGCAGTAATCGCAGATTCAGGTACGTCATCTAATCATAATCAAGTCGACCCAACACATCAGTTTTCCAGTTCCCAAAACACAGACAGTGCACACATTGATACGGTAAGTTTTCAACCATCATCTGAGCTTTATGTGAATGAACAGACTCCATCATCAAGGGTTGAGAAAGTGGTGGAGCGTAGTGAGTATGACATTGATCAGGATTTGATTTCACAAATTAAATTTGAAACTAAAAATGTGGAAAAATCCTTTAACGTTCCATTTCCTTCTGCGTTAATAGCCCCGGTGTCAACTAAACCAAAAGTGGATCCAACACACGATGAAAAATGGGAAAAATTCAAAAAGAGAAATATTAATTTACCCTTTTTGAAAATAATTAAAGAAAATCCCGATAATGTTGAGTGTTTAAAAGAATTAAGTTCCAGAAAACGACGTCACAAAATTCCAAAAGAATTAGATTTAACTAATAATGTTGTTAGGACCGGTTTGACTCCGAAACGATTGCGTAACGAAAGTTCTACGTGCGGAATCCGTGAACTATCGCGACCGTAACACACAAGATGTAATATAATTGTGATTCTATTGATATATCTGAAACGTACAATGAACCTTGAATCACTTGACAACTTTCTCTCTCTAGTTTCTCTCTCTAGAACTAGAGCTCTCCAAAAGTCAAATGTAAAAGTGTTCTTCAAGCTTAATCTTGATTTAGCTTGAACCCTATATATAGTGTTGAGGTTTAGCTTGAAACTGTTCAAGCTAAATCATGATTTCCCTTGAACCAGTTCAAGCTAAATCATGATTTCCCTTGAAATGACATGTGACACTTTCAAGCTAAATCATCAAGCTAACATGTAAAAACTCTAAAACCTCCTATTACATGATACAAGACGAAGTCAATAGACGTAGTGCACTAACAGACTCCCCCTCGGATATTGACGAAGTCTTCAGTGACTAATCTCTGTTATAATCACCTTCTTCAGTCTTGATCATTCTGCCTTTTCTTTCATTCAGATTGTAACATTGTACACATCCATCACTCTCTTTTCTTCTATCAGCTGCAGGCTCCCCCTTTCATCAAGCTTCCGTGCTTTGGGATCGACACCTAGCTTTTCGTATACAAGCTTCCCCTTGCTTTGAGCTCGTCTTCAGACTCCCCCTTAGACTCAACTTCCGGGATCGTAGTCTGGACTATCTGCAATCACTCATACGTTTATAAGTAACAACATTTTAGACTATCCAGGAATCGTAACCTGGCAATTCCAATCAAATTCTCTAATCCACTCCCCCTATCAACAAACTGTATAGATTTAGCAGTATTAAAGAATCCAACTCCCTCACAGTTTATCATCCAAGTCCAAGTTAATGACCTTGGAGATATCACAAACAGTTTTTTTTATTTTTTTATTTTTTTATTTTTATAAAAGGTTTCAAGTTTCAAATTAATGAACTTGTTTTATTTTCAGAAACACAATCAGCTTACTTAGATTTTGAAACTCAGCACTCAGATAACGATTGTCGAAAATAAAGCAGAAATCAAAATCTTTTTGTATTTTCTGAAAATATAAAGCAATAACGAAATATGTACAAACATATTTACAAACCATATTTTTGTTTGAGAATGCGTCAGAGGATCATATCAGTTTTTGACAAGTCACAAGTACCGTTGAGCTTAAAATCACATTATGCATTAAACAATTCACTTAGATTGTCGATATACTTGTCCACTTAAATTTTCATACAAATTTCAACTCATTCAGGATACGAATTAGATATATTAAGAACTTAAACCTATTCATGTGTCCCACCTCTTGAATATACTCCCGTATCCAGAATCCCAATAATCAGTCTTACAGGTGAGTATACTACAATGATATCTGTATATAAATTAGGTATGCGAGGGCCGAGGGATCTCAGATCGATACTTCCGTATACGCAGAGAGATATCAGCTTCGACTTTAAAGGTATGTCCCCTTTAGAGGATCTTTTTGCTTACAACAGCAGCATATATCAATTTTATTGTTTCAGCATGCTGAGGGTGTAATGCTGTGTTTCAAGCATTTAAGCAAGTATTAGCCAGGGACTAGGTCAGAACTACCGTTCAGCAGAAGTACCGGAATAATACCCCAGATATCATAGAGTATAAAGACCTAGTATATCAGATTAAGAGACCTTTCAAACGAGATTTCAGGGGTTACCTATATATCTAAGTAGTGTTCCCCACAAAATAAGCAAGTTTGAATTTAGGTTTATATCCCGAAAAAAATTACTAAATGTATAAAAACCTACCGACACATCCACGGTGAGATCGTTTAACACATTTAAACTTTCCATTTCTTTAGCGTACTGTAACCGTCTACTGATGTACTATCATTTCCTCTTTTTACGCAAAAACTCAATTTTTTAATTTTATCATGTTTTTGACTTTTTCAAATTTTCAAATGTTTTTGTATTTTCTAACAATATTTCTCCCCCTAAAATGCAAAACCATTTTTAAAAAAATTTGACACCCAATACTGATAGCTTTGTCTCGCCATCCATTTTCTGCATCTCATGCTCTGTTTTGCAGAAAAAAATAACATACCCCCATGATATACAACCCATTGATCTTAACAGTTTGAAAACCGTTTTTCAATCTGATGAAAGTAATCATGTTTGTTCAGCCGTGAGGGTTTCGGCATATTCGATCAACACTCCCCCTTACAACAAACTATTTTCCCATAATGATTTCAAAACACTTAAGTTTGTTTTAATCAGAATGGTTTTTCCGGAAAAATTAGTTTGTTTACCCATCACTTGTGAGTTTGGGGTTATCTCATCACCTTGATCTCTTTTAATCATTTTGTACAGATTTTAACAATATAAATCTCTTGTAGAAAATCAAGTACAACTTAATGTCCTTGATTGACCACTTGCAAGACGAAACATCACAGTTACCATCCTGTGAATTTCCCAAGAAATGATGCCGATACCTGCTTCACACTTACCAACCTGGAAGCTCCGGCAAGTCAGATTTTTCTATTTGAAAAGTTTCACCCAAGCCTGACTGTCCTTGGATGTATTTTGAGCTTTTCTCTTTTCTTCATAAAACTCTTTCACTCCTTTTTCCTTACCATCAACCATCTTACTAAAAATATGTTTAACATTGCTACTAAACATTTTTCCAGCAGCAACACCTTTTGATTTTGTGTTTGTGGATTGTAATGGAGGAAATTTTTCATCATTCATCAAAAGAACAGTTTCTTCCTTCTTTACCTCAACTTGTGGCTCCTCTGATTTTGTGGAATCAGATTCATTGCACAAACTTGGCTTATCTGACTTAGATGAGTCAAATTCATCGCCTGATGGTGGCTTGTCTGACTTTGAAATATCAGATTCATCGCCGACCATTTTCTTCTTTTCCTTTTTCTCTTTTGTCCTCAGATTTGTATCTGAAGAATTCGATTTGCTTGACTTTGCTGTCGAGTGAATCGATTCATCAGAACTCTTATTCGAACCAACCGGTGAAATCGAAGACAAAATCTTCTCCAAGTATTCTCTCGCCTTCTTCCTCTTCTTTCTCAGTCTGTCTCTCTGCCCCTGTGAAAGCTTTACTTTCTTATCTTCCACTTTCTGTTCTATGGGCTTGACAATGACTGGTTTCTTTACCGTTCTCTGAGATTCAACCCTCGATCTTCCCATCGATCTCCTTGGGCAATCTCTGGCAATATGTCCTCTGATATGACAATTATAGCATCTTCTTGTCTCATAATACCAATTCTGGCAGTTAACAGCAATGTGTCCTCTAACACCACAGGTGTAGCACACTCTGTTATCGTACCATCCACTTTGATCAGTCCAAACCTTCAAATCATAACATTGTTTGGCTTGGTTATAGTCATTTCTCCTCTTCAATGCTGAATTTGTCTTTTGAGCACTGTGGTCAAACCTGCACCACTTATTACCAACATTTTGTGAGTTTTCATTTTTAACTTTTTGTGTTTTTTGATAATGATTGGATGATTTATCTGATGAGCTTTTAATTTCAATTTTGGAATTTTTCAAATTTCTATCTTTTTGTTTCTGTTCTGCATTCTTCTTAACAGGTTTTTTGTTTAGAACATTCACCTGTTTCAGTAGATCGCAGAACAGTATTTTGAAATTTTTCTTGTAAATCTAAAAATCTTTTCTTCTCTTTTTCATCATCAGATATCTCATCACAATCTTCAACTTTGACATTTTCAATGTTGAAATTGATTGGTTTTGAACAAATATGTGATGTAGAAGTCACAAAACCTTTCAATTTCACCTCAAGCTCTTTGATTTTAGTCTGAGCTTTTTCAGCTTCTTTTTCAAGCTGAATGATTTTAGCAAGATGAGAATTGATATCAATTTGTTTTTCAAGATTATCTTTTCCAAAAACATCTATCTCATCTTCTAAAATCTTTAACTGACTTTTGAAATCATTTTCAAATTTTAATTTTTCATTTTCAAATTCTTTTTCTTTTTCTTTCAAAAACTTGTTTTCTGATGTCAAACTGTTCAAATCACTAAGCAGTTTGACATTTTCAGACTTCAAATTTTCACAAATTCCCTGCAACATAAGAATCTGGTTATCATCAGTTTGCTTTTCATCTCTCAACTTCTTGACTTCTGATGTCAAACTTTCTGCATCTTTCAAAAGTTTGTCATTTTCAGCCTTAAAGTTGTCACATTTAGAGCACACTGATTCTAAACTTGAAGATCCAAGCTTCAAAGATTCTTCGTTCTTTGGAATATCCTTTGCTTCCATCTTATATGTTCCTGCACAAAAGAGTTTAACAAAATCAAAAAGATTTATATTTTCATCAATATAACATTTCCTTTTCATATCATATTTTAGAATACTCTTTGTTGCAAGACACACACGAATTCTATTATCAATTTCAGTAATAACATCCAATTCCAATTTTTGTAAATTCTTTTCCATTTCGGTCAATATTTCCTTCTTTTTCCTATTTTCATTACGAAACTCTCCATTAACCTCATTAAAGAACTGTGTTGGATAAAGTTCTAGAAAAAAATCTTCCCTTTTTAGATCAACCAAGAATTTATCCCATTTAGCAGGTAATGCATTTGCCAATTTCAATATCTGTTCCTCATTTGATATTCTAATATTCTTGTTTCTCAAACTGTCCATTAAATTTTTAAACCGTATTTCCAACTCATCCAACGTTTCATCCTTTCGACACATGAAATGTTCAAATCTTTCAACTAAAACTTCCTTTTTCTCAGAAGAAGAACAACAAGTCCAATTGTTCATTCTTTCAAATTTAATGTTTTCCAGTTCATCAAACATTTTGAATTCTTGGTGTTTGTGCCGTGTAAATCACCTCGAATCACCTTGAATCACCTGCAAACAAACAAACAAACACAATTAGTTCAAACAATATTAAACAACTTGAAATAGACTGACACTTGGTTGCCGTGAAATGTTCTCGACACGAAATTTCACTTTTCAAGCGAAATCAATCAATCAACAACTTTCAAGCGAAATCAGCTAGTCAAGCAGCTTTCAAGCGAAATCAAACAGTTAACTACTTTCAAGCGAAATCAAGTGTTAACTGTTCAAGCGAAATCCCACACTAATGTGTTGAAGCGAAATCAAATGTTCTGTTCAAGCGAAATCCTAGACTGATGTCTTGAAGCGAAATCAATTATAATTCTGTTGAAGCGAAATCACATGTTCTGACTTGAAGCGAAATCACATGTTCTGTTGAAGCGAAATCAAGACCAAAACATCAGATTCAAGCGAAATCATCAACTTTTTCAAGCGAAATAGTGCTGTTTCAAGCGAAATTCTGCTGAATGTTACGAACTTGAACACAAAAACTCAGATTTCTCCTAAACGACAACGAATTACGATCTGAAATTTGGTAGGATTGTTTAACAACTATTTTCGCACATCATACTAAAATATCATCTGATTCGGACCAGTAAAACCCGTTCAATTTGTCAAAAATCCATCAAAAACGTGAAATAAAGAGTAGATGAAGAAGAAAAGTTGCGATTCAGATCTGAAATCGTTGTAATCTGGTACAAATCTTGTTGTTTGATCAACGCAATCGAGCTCCTGCTCTGATACCACTTGTTAGGACCGGTTTGACTCCGAAACGATTGCGTAACGAAAGTTCTACGTGCGGAATCCGTGAACTATCGCGACCGTAACACACAAGATGTAATATAATTGTGATTCTATTGATATATCTGAAACGTACAATGAACCTTGAATCACTTGACAACTTTCTCTCTCTAGTTTCTCTCTCTAGAACTAGAGCTCTCCAAAAGTCAAATGTAAAAGTGTTCTTCAAGCTTAATCTTGATTTAGCTTGAACCCTATATATAGTGTTGAGGTTTAGCTTGAAACTGTTCAAGCTAAATCATGATTTCCCTTGAACCAGTTCAAGCTAAATCATGATTTCCCTTGAAATGACATGTGACACTTTCAAGCTAAATCATCAAGCTAACATGTAAAAACTCTAAAACCTCCTATTACATGATACAAGACGAAGTCAATAGACGTAGTGCACTAACAAATGTGAATGGCGTTTTGTTGGGTACTCTTCCCACGAAACTCCAAGATCCGGGAGCATCTATTATTTCTATACAAGTGGGTAACTTTAAAATAGACCGGGCTTTATTGGATCTTGGAGCGAGTGTTAGTATTTTACCGGGGAGTTTATTTGATCAGTATGATTTTGGTTCATTAGAAAAAGCTGACACAACTGTGGTTTTAGCTGATCAAACTCCTACGAGTCCTAGGGGGATTGTGCGAGATGTGATAATTAAAGTTGGTGATTTTTATTATCCGGTAGATTTTCTTGTTCTTGATTGTGTTAAAAATTATCAACCAACAGTTATTTTGGGAAGACCGTTCTTAGCCACCGCTCATGCTAATATTAATTGTGTTGAAGGAACGGTCAAGTTTAGGTTTGGGTCTCAAAAGATGATAATTAAAATATTTTCCAATTTGACTAAACCTAAAGCTAATGACAAAAGTGGACCTTCTGAAGAGAAGAGTCAGAAAGAGTGTTTTATGGTTAACGGGTTAGACGAAAATAAAAGGAAGAGACAGAGAAAAAGAACAAAGAAGAGGAAAAGGAAAGGATCATACCCGTCGAATGAGGAGGAGGCATACATGTTATTCCTTGACAAATATTGGGGAATGGGTGCTGATGATAGTGATGATACGATGAAGAAGGCGTGCAAGCATCCCACTCAACCACCATGAGGGAACATCAGGTACGGTCTGGCTGAAGACCTATAAACTTAGCGCTCTCGGGAGGCAGCCCGAGGATGTAGAGTAGTGTATAGTTGTTTTGTTTTTGCGTTAGTATTTTTTGCAGGTTATCAGGTTATTTATCTCTACTGATGCAATGGTCCAAGTGTGGGGATGTTTGGTGAAGTCCCAGTACGTTCTAGTTGCAGTTGCGGACAATGCACGGATTAGAGTTCAGTCAGAACCGTCCATACTCAATCTCCATTTGGACGGGGATGATATGAACATTAATTTTAGAGATTGACCTGAGTACTTGTGGACACGGCCGCAAATGAAATGCTATACGGTCGTGGTGGAACATGACACATGAGGATTCTACACTTCAAACCAGGGGAGTCTGTTCCACTTTTATTATCGCACGTTTATTATTGCATTTTTATTCATGTTCTTGGTGGTGTTAAACTTTATGTGTTAGGGAATGTGTTAATTTAATTGTGTTAGGAACGGTCGCTCATGAGGTTTGTTAGTTGGTATTCCCGGGTTTTGTTTTAAAAGCACTATACATTGGGGACAATGTCGCCCAAGTGTGGGGATATGGGAACCCGGGAAGGGAAAGGCTTGGGACAGAGTTTGAAAGAGGTTGAAAGTGATTGAAAACGATGAAAACTGAAAAAAAATTGAAATTTTTGAAAATTTTAAAGAATTTCATCGCCTTAAGTGAACTAAATGGATATGAAAACCGAATGTTTCAATCACTAATGGGTTCCTTGCCGGTAGTAAACTAATGTAGTCCCTTGTCATGGTCGTTCCTTTAAGATTCATGAGAGTAGGTCCGACATGTGTTTTTAGGATAAAAGAATTGAAAAGAGATGTCTATTTAGGGGTAACATGCTTTAGATTGCATATGCTACGTGTCGGCAGCCATTTTACCCTTTCTTGGTGAGAATTTGAGCCTGTAGAATGATAGAATGATTTACATTATGACTTCATTTAATGAGAGCAGGCCGCGTGTAATTCTGTGTTAGAACTTGTATGATTTGATGCATGCTGAGATTGTGGTTGATATGTGCACGTAAATGATAAAGGCATTAGGATATCCTTTACACCAGTTGTTGTTTGTTTCATGTTTATCGAACCATTACCCTTAGTAGCCCTGTTGAGCCTATTTACCGTTCGTTTGTCCACCTAATGTGAATTGTTTGATACCGACCGTGAACGACAGTTATGAATAGTTGAAAAGTGATATAAAAAAAAGAAAAAAAAATAGAAAAAGAAAAAAAAAGAGCAAAAATAGAAGTCTTGTGAATTTTGTTTGTATTCTTGGGTAGAAACCAACCCAAAAGTATGTTATATGTGAAAATAAAGTGTCACGGTGTGGTCGTTTGTTTGTTCGCCACATAAAAAATATATAAATATAAGCAAAAAAAATTCCTACCCTTAGCCTAAGCCTAAAACCGAAAGTCCTTTTGATATGTGTCGTGTTATATGATACAGTTGAGGTGTGATTGTCATACAAGCTTATGATTACAGAATTTCATGTTTGGTTTTGAGTGTTATAATTACTAGTACATTACACGCTAGTTCAGTTTTTAAACCGAGATGAGAGTTGATTGTGAGGGGCGTGTAGCATGTGTTAGAATCCTAAGCATGTTAGTTGTAAATAGACAAGTCTTAAGTTTTATAAATTGCATTAATTGCTTGTCGGACTGTCAATCTTGATTGTGTCAGTCTCTGGAACGGGTATGACTTGGGACTTAAACTGTTGCATCGGTTTAGGGGTTTAGAGGTGTTACTGTGGTGAGTAGTTCCGAATTGATTTGCTTGAGGACAATCAAAGATAAGTGTGGGGATGTGATGGAGAGTGTGAAACCCGGGTGTAAAGTGTGTTATATTGATTGCATTTGAAGTAATTATATGGCGTGAATGCGATAACTACGCAGATTTGTGATGTTACAGGTTAATCGGTTTAAACCGGTGAATTTCGTATGCTTGGTGATGTAGCGGAACCCCCATGGATGTTAACCGGGGCATATAACGTTTCCATACTTGGACTTTTTGAAAACATCATCATCACGTTTAGCAGCTGACATATGCACATGGGGGGTGCCTCTCATAATCACGAAAAATCATCATTCATCTTATCATCTTTCTCGACATATTCAGCAGCCACATTACACAATTTTGGAGCTTAAAACTCATTACTCAATATCACAATATTATCTCTTCATACATCATCACATCACATGCTTGCAAGAACATCATCATAATCATCGATTTTTGAGCAGCCATAAATGCTTTTTGGGAGGATCGATGATTGGCAGCCATTGGGAATTATTATTGTAATACAAAAATCAATTTATGTCATTTTTATGGTTAGAGGTGGTCAATGAAAACAACAAAAGAAACAGTGGCTTTGACTTGGGGTTTACGGCTTCGACCTGGGACTTACGGCACGGAAGTTGGGCAGCCAACAGTAATTATTTTGGGCTCAAATATCACTTCTTGATCCACGAAAATTAGCAGCCATATATAATAATTTTTGGGCTCCCAACTCACGGCCCAACATCATCAATATTATCGATTTGGAGGCAGCCATTACACAACATCTTTGGCCCTAAAAAATTACTCAACAACATCATCATCGATCAATCATCATCCGTACAAAACAAGGAATCGATCATGAGTTCAACTTTCGACCAAGCTTTTGATCGGACGGGTATCATGAGCGGCTAAATCATACGTGGCTTCCTCCAGACAGATGGTTCAGTTAGGTTTTATTTAATTTCAGTTTTATTCATGTTTGGAATTACTTTTGGATTGACAAACCTTTATAAGTAATTTGATGTGTTGATTTTGTTTGAACTATTTGCTTGTGTTTTTGAGTTCTTACTTTACAATTTGTTCGGTTGATGACAAAACCTTGTAGCGGATTGGGTGACATAGAGTAGGTTGATTCACGCTAGTGAATAGGGTTAATTGACTTATAAGAGATCTGATGACAAAGACCCGTTTTCAGTAACCAATCAAACTAATCAACTTTCCCACGCTATGTCTATGTGGTGTCAATTATTGAATTAAACTGAGATTTTGTAAACCTAGAACCTGAAGTTTGGAGGAGGTTACCTTTACCACTATTGTTTTCTATATCACGTTAGTTTAGACTTTATTTTCTAAAAAACAACCAAACCAATCAATTAATTATTTTATTTAGTTAATTTAGATAGAAAACCAATTCTGACCACTGATTCCCCGTGGATTCGACACCCTACTTGCCATTTACTAGTAAAAGGTGAATATGACATTTTCACTCATATTTTTGACCGACCTTACGACATCGATCAGTTGTAGATACATAATGATTGGAGACATCCAAGATGGATTGCCGATCTCTATGACGTTTACTTATTTAAGAGGGACAGAAGGATTGGACAACACTTCGATGCGTACCTCTTTTGCTAGGTGTCTGAAGCTGGTGGCAGCTAACTTGCTTAGTGCATCCGCGTGCTTGTTTTCACTTCTGTTTATGTGATTGACTTTGAACGTTTGGAATTGGCTGATCAACATCCGCGCTTGTTCCAGATATAACGCCATAGCTTCACCTTTTGCATCATAATGCCCATTGACTTGTTCAGCCACTAGTTTTGAATCTATGTTAGTTTCGAGGTTACGCGCTCCCATCTTGAGCGCTAAGCGAAGGCCTGCTAGAAACGCTTCATATGCTGCTTTGTTGTTTGTGCTTCGGAAATCCAGGCGTATCGCATATGTAAGTTCGTGATCATCTGGGCTGACCAATCGGAGGCCCGCGCCTGCTCCATCGTCATTGGAAGCTCCATCTGTGTGCAGAGTCCAGAGCCTATCGTCGAAAACAGGAATAGGGTTCTGGATTGCCTCGCATTCTTGGACCTTGTCGATGGGAACCTCTGTGGCAAAATCCGCTAGAACTTGCCCTTTGATTGCTGGTCGCGGTCGGTACAGGATGTTGTATCCTCCTAGCTCAATAGCCCACTTAGGCAATCCTCCCGCAACATCGGGTTTGGATAGGATTTGTCCTAAGTGGTAATTGGTGAGAACTGTGATGACATGACCAGAGAAATACCGACATAAGCGCCGTGATGCATGTACCAGTGCTAGGACCAGTTTCTCTATCATTGAGTAGCGCGTCTCTGGGCCAGTGAGCATCTTGCTTATATAGTAAATTGGAGTCTGAATGTTTTCTCACTCTACCATTAATATTGCGCCTACCGCTACTTTCGCAGCAGATAAATATAAGATCAGTGGTTCTTTTTCTCGCGGTGCTGTTAGTGTTGGCAACTGAATTAAACATTCCTTCATTTTCTTGAAGGCTGCTTTCGCTTCGGGTGTCCACTGGAAGTGGGTTTTCTTGGCGCAGTTTCGCAGTGTACTGATGAATGGATAAGACTTTGCCACATGATTTGCCAAGAATCTGTTCAAGGCTGCTAGTTGTCCGGCGAGTCTTTGCATTTCTTTTATTGTTGCAGGTGATGGCATTAGCTGGATGGCCTGCACTTTCTCCGGGTTTACTTTAAACCCATCTCTTGTTACTATGAAACCCATAAATTTTCCCTCTTCCATCCCGAAGGAACACTTCGTTGGGTTGAGCTTTAAGTTTACGTTGCGCAAAGAATCGAATGTGCGTTGAATATTTGCCAGCATCGTTTCCTCCTCGTGGCTCATGATGACGAGGTCATCCATGTATACCTCGACTGTTTTACCAATGTCTCCTCTGAAGACTGTAACCATTAGGCGCTGGTAGGTTGCGCCTGCGTTACGTAAGCCGAAGGGCATTTTTGTATAGCAGAAAATGCCCTTATCTGTGCGGAATGCAGTCTTGTCCTCGTCCTCTTCTTTCATCTGGACCTGATGATAACCTTTATAATAGTCAAGAAAGCATTTCCATCGAAACGATGCTAGCGAGTCAACTTTTTTGTCTATTTCAGGAAGTGCATAGCAGTCTTTTGGGCATGATTTATTCAGGTCTTTGAAATCGATGCACATTCTCCATCCGCCACTGTGCTTTTGGACCATCACTGGATTGGCGACCCAGGTATGGTACTGGACTTCGCGCAAGATTCCGGCATTAAGTAATTCTGTTACTTGTTCGTACATAGCTTCTGCTTTCTCGGCGCTGAGACTGCGGCTTCCCTGCGCGACAGGTTCTGCAGAGGGTCGGTTGTTTAGACAATGTTGCGCTATATCTCGTGGAACTCTAGTCATATCCGCCGGACACCAGGCGAATACGTCCTTGTTGTTGGTTAATAATTCTTTCAATTGTATGCGTATCGTTGGTGAAATGGCGTGCCCTAGTAGGATAGTCTGTTCCGGATATTCTTCGTTTAAGACCCATTTCTCCGGCTCATTTGATGGTGAGGGCTTTGCCACTTTTGCTGGTGGTTCGTCGTCGACGTACATAACCTCCTTGCTTGAGTATAAAATTGCGACACCAGTTTCTATTGGAAACCCTCATGCAGCGTGTGGGATAGAAGTGATCATGCTGAATTCTCTTTGTGATCTTCTTCCGAGCAAGACATCGTGGCGTGATGTTGCTGGCATGAGCATAAAGTTTACTGTGACTGTGCGCGAATGCTCGCCATCAGATAGAGTTATAGGGAATGCAATTTTCCCTAATGGGAACACAGCTTCATTGCAAAATCCGGTGAGAGGGAAGTCGACCGGCTCTAGACGAGCTTTGTTATCTGGATCAAGTTGTTTGAAGCACTGCTCGTATATGATATCTATCGAGCTCCCTGGATCTATAAACATATAGTCTGTTCGGTAATGACCGAAGATGCCAATAATAATTACTGGTCGTTCTTCCTGAGGTCCTCCAGGGACAACAGGAAACACAACCTGTTGTTCCCTCCAATGCTGATCATGGTGTCGTTTATTTGGCCTTCGTGAAGGACCTCCTTGTACCATGTATATTTGTTTTGGTTCAGCTTTCTGATAGTTGATTCCTCCTGAATTTAGGAGTATCTCAGCATAACTGTCAGATTGGATGTCCCACTGACCAGGCATCTGTGGGTCCAATACTACAGTATTAATTTTACCACGGCTTTCTTGCGGAGTATCAGATCTGATGTTTAGGGACTCCGATCTATTAATTTGTGTGAAAATTTGGTTTAAAGCAACTTGGAATATGCCAAACCAGTATTCTGGGGCTCTCTCTATGAGTTGTTCTGAAGAGTCCTTTTCTGCTGAATTACCGCTGTTTTTGTTGATTCCCCTGATTTCGTCGATCTGGTTTTCTTGGGTTACAGAACCCTTGAACTCAGATCGAGGACCTGATGGGTGAATTAGTGGATTCTCTGCCATGTGAAAACAGAGAAATGAAGGAAACAAATCGAAACGAGATAAAACTGATAGAACAGAGAAATCGGTGGGCGCCAATGAAGAAACACTAGATAAATGACCGGAATCAAATTATCTAGGGGGTTTGGATCTGCATAAAAAGGGTTGTTTTCTCTCGTTTGATTTGAAGTGACTGATCTTCTTCTCCGGCAAAACTCTGCAAAACAAAACACCGTTAGCCTCGTCAAGGGGAGAAGAGGGGTTCTCTCCTTGACCCGACTTCGGCGTGAGAATAAGTATGTGTTTCGAAGAAGAAGAAGTATTGACGAAGTGTGTGTAACTTGGTTTTCATACCTGAATTGTTCTCATATTTATAGCCGGGAGTTTGGGCGGGAAAACTTGTTCGTGAAATGTTAACGGAAGATGCTAACCCCGTAAGCGGTTACATTTCCTTCCGTTAATCTTCTCAATCCGTCGTGAATGCACACGGATTGTTGTTTAGATCTATGGCTGGGGAATTGCCACGTGGAAAGTGGGTAAGTGGAGGTTTTCCTCCAATTCCATGCCATCATCGTGATTTCAGGGAGGCCTGAGATGATGACACGTGTACCAGACGGTTATAACCGTCTGGTGTTGCACGATTGAGCCTTCTAGAAGGTTATTGCCATAATCCGGTGTGACTCTTTACTGTGTGGTATCAGTTTAGTAAATAATATCCAAGTTTGGGTATTATTTGGGCGGAAGTGTTTTCTGGGGTTTCTATCCCTTTGTTGTAGAGAAATGGCGCAAGGATTTGCGATTCTCCTTTCAGCGCGTAAGTGTTGTCTGCTATATGTCTCTTAAGCCTTCTTTGTAGAACCAGTGCGCGACCGCGCAAGGTTAAAGAGGGCTGAAAGATAAGGTTATGGTATGGTCCCAAGTACTTATTTACGAGGTTTTTGGGACCTTACCCCTTCAGGTTTCAACAACTGCTAGCCAAACAGCTGCCACTACTTCAAAACACACCACAACCACTGCCCTACCACCACCACCTAAAATCATCACTTCAACTACATCACCACCCACCAAATCACCACCTGCTGAAAAGCAGAAGACATTTACCGATACATCAGCAGTTGTAATGACAACAGAGGTTGAAACACCAGTTGGTTCAACTGCTGTTTTCCAGTCATCTACCACTGCCCTCACCATTTCAACAATCACCATACAACCCATTGTCACATCACAACCAAAACCCCCTTCACCCAAAAAGCTTTTCACAAGGAAAAGGAAATTTCAGGAGGATAATGATGATATACCAACACCTATTCCTTTATCCTCCACACCTTACATTGCCATCAAACCACAACAATCCATTCCACCAACTCTTGTCAAACCAATAAACCCTGCTAACCTTGTATCCATTGCTGCAAGTTATCCACTGGAATTGGAAGCTGTAAAGGATGAGATGAGACAATTCTATACAGAAGATGATCCTTCAAAAAGAAGATTTTCTTCTCTCATGGGTTTCAGGAACACTGGATGCGTATCTAAAACTCAAAGCCATGCAAGCAGATATAAGAGCTAGAATTGAATGCAAAGATCAAGGTGACAAACCCATTTCAGAAAGAATGGATTTTTTTTCTCACTAAGGTCAAACAAATGGAAGATTATGCAAAAGACCTAAGCAAAGATATGCCAAATCTGCCACCTGGAGCCGTCCTACAAAAGGAAATGAGAAAGGATTATCTAGCATTTATTATGAGAGAAAAATTTTATCCAGCTAATGAAGAACAATTCAGTGAATGGCCACTCATTGCTTTAAAGCATGAGGTGAACAGAATTGAGAAAATCAAGAACAATCCAGGAATGAAAAGGTCAGCTCCAAACTGGAGCAAATACAAAAAGGTCATTGATAAACTTACCTCAGAATACAAGAGGAAGAAACAAGAGCTGGTGGATGCAAAGATTGGACCTGCCAAAGCCATAGCAAAATGGACAAGGCAATACACAGATGAGGCTTATGAAATGTTAAAGAAAAGAAGGATGACAGATTCTAGTCTACCACAGAAGTCTGAAGATAAAGAGCCAAAACAGATCAACATTTCTGAACCACTGTTCACATCAGCAGATGTATCAGTCACTAAGATAGATCAAAGAAAGAGACAAGAGCAGATTGAAAAAGAAACTGCAGAAGATATAGCTGCAGCAAATGATATCATAAAAATGGTTTTCAAACAAAATACAGCTGAAGATTCTGAACTAGCAAAAGCTCAGAGCACTGCTCAACAAATTATTACAAGGCCAGCATCACCAAATTCATCAGTAAATAAACCTCTCCCAAGAAACCCATTGGGTTCAAAAATACTAAAATGGATGTCTGATCAAAAGACCCATGTATTGACACTGATCAGATCCAATGGAGAAGTAAAGCACATATCAAGGGAACAAGCACTGGGCCTGGGTGTTGAAGATCTACAAGATCTCCTTGAGCTTTTACTATGTAGGGATGAGGATGATACAAGTTCCATGGATTTTGAGTTGCAATTTAAAGGACAAGTTAGGGAACTTCTGATGAGACAATAAAGATCCAAAATAATGAAGAGTTTTGGCATTATCTGTTCCAGGGGGAGATTGTTGGGATTGAACCCTATCATAGGAACAGACAATTAAAGCCAAAACTGGTTCACAACAGTGGATTCATCATAAGCAGTAGTTTACACCAGGCTTTCCCTTTGAAAGTATTTATAACATCTGATGTCCTCTATCCACTGTCCATATACAACAGCTGCTGTCCTTAAAACTGCTGATGAAGCCCTAAAGACTGCTAAAGATTAAACACTGCTGGTTCAATCTGCTGATGCTATCTAAGTACTGCTGTTGATTAAAGAACTGCCCACTCAAGGACTGATCAACCTTGAGGAAAACACTGATATTCCAACATCAGTGCTTGGCATGCAATAATGGAAGGAGAAAAGCATTAGTTTAGTTTTGTCACTTGTATTATACAGAGTCAGTGGTTAAGATAACAATGTTTGTATTAGAACAGTAGTTAAAGGTTGTTAGGTTGTTAGATGTCACTTTTATGGTGACGTCAGCTTAGATGCTTCAGTGGTTTGATTTGCCTATAAATGGAACAGTACCCTGTACTGTTACACTTGATTGACTGAGTGAGTTCTTCTCCTCCAATCCTTTCATCTTGAGCAATCAACCAGTGAGCATCATGCTGAGGGGGAGCTTTAGTATGTAAGCATGTCTGTAATCATTTCTGTATAGTAATCATTCGACTCAATGATAAGGATGTGTTTACTAAAAACTATTTCTCTTTGATTGTGTTTACAAAGTTAGTTTTCAATTCCGATGCATTAGATCTCTGTTTAATATTCTTTTATTGTTCAAATTATACAAACAAACACAATTATGAGGGCCTCCGATCCTAACACCTACTATTTTCTTTTGAACTTAATCCACTCAACGGATTATTTATCTATCAAACCGATTGGTACATATCAGCACGGTAAAAAGAAAATTAGAGATACCCCTGATTTAATGGGTTAGTTCCGCCACTGCCAAAGAGATCATTGGTACGACTGAAACCATCTTAATTCTGTGAAGTGCAGAACATTACAAAACTAGTATAAGTTTGATGTATAAAAATCTTGCCTATGGGTTGTTTCTTAAATTCTTCAATTACTAAAGCCTTTCAAGCCCACGAAAAGCTGTCTGCTTATTTTTTCTTGAAGAACTATGGTATCTTATCTATTTGCCCCATACCGGATGGGCAAAGTGCTTCTAATGAGAGTATGAGATAAACTTTATTCCATCCTCTGTCAATGGTTCTACCCTCTTAGCATAAGCTTTTGGTGTTATTAATTTTTTACAGGTAGTAATAAAAAAAAAAAGATGACTAGTAAATCAACATATTCCATCGACGAGGTATAATATTTATTTTTAGACAAGATGACTAGTAAATCAAGTTTATTCACCAATTGTAATCGTGAGAAAAGTTTTATACACGTTGAGGATAGTTGTTGATTTTTGAAGTTATTGAAGTGTTATGTATAATGTTTTTTTTTTTTTTTTTTTGTTAAACTTAGTGTGCATATATAAACAAATAAAAAAACCCTAATATCATATATATAATAAAAGAAACCAACCATCACTGGATAGCCCAGTGGTGGCCACGGAAAGATAAGGCATGGGGCAACCCAGGTTCGAGTCTTGCCGGGTGAGTTTCCCCCTCTGGGTTTACCTGGGTGATAGGGGTTTCTCATCGAGGGGTTGATGTCGGTTGGTCGGCGTGGGGGCTCTGTAGCGTGAGCCCGGTTAAGACAACATAGTCTACATCTCCCGACATACGCAAGTTCTTGATCCTCACCTTTCAAAAAAAAATATAATAAAAGAAACCATTTATAGGACACCTGTCGTATTTCTATGCATCCTCATAATTATTTTCCTATTTTTTTTCTCTAAAATAGTTTATAACATGATATACTTTAATTATTCATGAATTCAATATTATTTATAGATATCATCATTATGTAACTTCTAATGAATTCAAATATTATTTATATATATCGTCCATAGCATATCTAACTTCTAACCTAAAAGAAATTATTATTTTTTACTTTTTTATCAATAATAAAAAAAATTTAATTAATAAATGATCCCAAATAATTAATTAAATGATATTCAACTTTTGTAAGGCTAAAGGGTGTGGGGATTTTTCAAGAAATCATTTACTTTTTTCATTAGAAAAAGATAAATTAAAATAAAGAGTAAATTGCACAAAACGTCATTTATGTTTCCTCAAATTTGCAGCTTCCAGCCTTATTGTTTAAAACTTGCTGAAAACAACATTTACATTTGCAACAAAGAATTATCGGTTGTCATGAACTCGATCTACAAATCGGGAAAGAATTATCAAGAAAACGCCTGGTAAATACGACACGCATTCTCGGTTGTCAATTCTAGAAAACAAAATTCTTAGCATAATTGTAAGGTTAGAGTAGTGGTTTTGGATGGTGGATTAGAGGTGCGTGACATGACACTGACGTGGAGGGTCATAACCACACCCTATAGCCTAATATACAAGTTTTTAAAGAATGTTACGTATCACTCACTTATATTTAGTAACAAAGTACTAATCCGCTTTGTGTATCAATCTCATAATAATTATAAGCAACCGTTCCAACAAAATATAACTATAAGCAACAAATTAACAATATTATATTTCTTAAAGTTATTTGCTTACAATAGTATTTATTTATTCAACCCTTGTGATACACGGGGTTCTAACCTAGTTAGTAAATAAAAAAATTAACTTGCGTCCACTCAAAAATAGAATTCATCATAAAACCAATATATTGGTTTGGTGTATTTAATAAAGAGTTAAATGTCATTTTAGTCCCTGTGGTTTGGGCCATTTTGCCAGTTTAGTCCAAAGGTTTCATTTTTAACCTGTGGGTCCAAAAATGTTTCACAGTTGCCATTTTAGTCCACTGAGTTAACTTCATCTATTTTTTCGTTTAACGAGAAGGCCAATTCGGTCATTTTATATGGCTGAATTGCCCTTTTAGTTAACAGAATTACATACAAAATGACCGAATTGGTCTTCTCGTTAACAGAAAAAATGGATGAAGTTAACCAAGTGGACTAAAATGGCAACTGTGAAACCTTTTTGGACCCACGGGTTAAAAATGAAACCTTTGGACTAAACTGACAAAATGGCCTAAACCACAGGGACTAAAATGGCATTTAACTCTTTAATAAAAGAGTGTAGGGTACTTAGTCTTATGTTAAAACCAATATACTGATATGGTTATTTAATCAAAGAGTTTAGGGTACTTAGTCTTATGTAATATTAATAAATAATTTTGAGAGGTTATAATTAATGATGGGTAAAGTGTGATCGGATAATGGTTATTTATTGAAAGGTTTTATAGAGTAGGGTGTAGTAAAGTAAGACCACCCATACTGGTGTCTTGAAATGGTGTGAAGGGCAAAAAACAGGCCCAATAATGCCGCTACCACCGACCCTGAGCGCGTTTTACAAAAAAAAAAATTAAAGTCGTGTTATTTAAATGCCGGATTAAAAGTGGATGACCAGTAGAACTTTTTGTGATGTTTTTTGTTTTTTTTTTTCAATTCAATTATAATATCTAATCTTCAAACTCTACTACACCATTTTGTAATTTCAAACCCCTTCAAGCCCTTTTCTTCTAGATGTTATATGTCACTTTATGTTTAAAAAATGGACATTTATTTCACTCACCACTACAATGATCTAAGATCTTAATAGCAACACTTTCTTTAACATTCACTTCAAAAGGCTAACAAGGGTTTAAATTGTACTTCTTACTTTTTATACACCTTTTACTTGTTATGTATTTATTACTTCAATCCAATTTTTAAATTGTTTTAAACTCCTTTTAAAATATTAAACTTTATTTTATTAACATATATTTTAAGTTAACCTAATTTACTTTTACTTTATACTCGTTACTTTTTTTATAATTTGTTCATACTATTATTAATTGTAGTTATTAATAATATAACCATTATTATAAACGCTTAAGATTTTTAATTAGTTCACAATTTTGTACGAATTTTGATGTTATTTAGCTAAGGTATTACAAATCCATATTTAAAACACTAATCTGTTTGGTATGGGGTAATGGAATGGACGAGTTAATGGAATGGACAAAGAAATGAAATGGAGCATTCCATTCCATGGTCATGTTTGGTTACCATGTGGAAACGGAATAAATTATTACCTTGTAGTGTTTGGTGGGCATGAAAAGAAGAAAGAATAAAATCGGTGATGGGTGGCGGTTGTGAGTGGTGGCAGTGGGTGGCGGTGGCGGTCGGAGGCAGCAGCGGTGGTGGGTGGCGATAGTGACGCTGGTGTTCGGTGGCCGAGGTTGGCGATGGTCGGCAGTGGTGCCGATGTTGTGGCAAAGGGTGGTGGCAGCGGGTAGCGCAGGTAGTCGGTGGTAGTGGCTAGTGGTGGTGGCGGTGTTCGGTGGCGGAGGGTGGCTAGTGGTGGAGGTGATGGGGGGTGTTGGTAATGAAGGTGGGAGAGGGAATGGAATGGAAAAAAACAAGGGCTGTGGATGAAATGAATTTGAGGGAATGAAATAGCCGTAATGGGTGATTCTATTACCTTGACCAATCAAACACATTTTTTTTCTTTTACTCATAATAGTCCATTCCATTCCGCTTATGCATACTAAACACTACCTAATATGTTTCATACTATTGAGATGAGATGGCATGCTGGCATGAAACCAAATAAAGTAATAGTCAAAACGTTATTATAAAACTACGAAATAAATTTATTTAGACAACTGAAGTCGTGGAACACTTGGTTAGAAATTTGAATATGAAGAATGTTAGATTTTGAGTTTCCAAAGAAGTATGGTCGGATCCGCCCGACCTGAATAAAAAAAATTAATAAATATACAGGTTAACAGATATCCGATAACTGAAAAGTAGTGGCACGGTGGCACCTATGAAGATAAGTTCTAGATCTCTAATTTAGTTTATTTGGTGTTATTACGAGAATTTGCTTTCACCAACGAAATGTTATATTTTTCTAGTCACTTTTCGAGGACAACATACATGCTTTAACATTAACATAGGTTAATAAGTGTAATGATGTGTAAATTTGTTACATTACGTTGAAAGTTTACATACTTGGATCGTTTTAGTTTTTTTTATCTATTTTCAAATTTAATATTTCAAGATCCCTAATTTTAAAAAAAGAATTATTTGAATCTATATGTACCTTAATTGCTTACATGTCACGAAATGAAAAGTGAAAACAATAAATCTATTTAAATTGTTTGTTGATCATAAATGAAATGAAAGTAACCGAAACTAATAGCCATTTTTGTATAATAGGCAAAAAATAGAAGCAATGCATTTAACTCGTGTTGGAAGTGACAGGGCTTTTACCATGTAGCCATTGTATATTCCGTGTCACACAAACTAACATGTGGTAGCTTAGATGTGATCTTACGGTAGGTATTGTTGAAAACTAAAAATTTACTATATAAACTATTTTTTCTCTTAAAGCGTGTGTAAATATCTCAAGTGTTTATACTTTTTTTCGGTATCATGTGAGGCTACATATTGTCTTTTACTCTTTTGATGCATAGTTTTGTTATGTTGTTAGATGAAGGACTTTTGTGGTCATACGTTATTTATCATTTTCGTTATATATCAGAGTATATAGTATACAGTAAATGATATATAAATATTATACACGTTTTTTCTTTACGATCCATACTCTATTTAAGTGTTGGTTGCTGATAGTAAACAAAGCCTGAATGCGAGGTTAGAAGAGTGGCGAGCAGCTCTAGAGGGCAGAGGTTTACGGATTAGTCGATCTAAGACTGAGTACCTGTATTGTGACTTTAGTGGAGTAGACAACGATGAGGACATTCAGATCACCATTAACGGTCAAGTGGTTCCGCAGGTCAATAAGTTCAAATATCTAGGATCGTTTGTTCAAAGGGATGGGGAGATAGATAGTGACGTTGCCCACCGAATCCAAGTTGGATGGTGTAGGTGGAGAGCTGCCACTGGGGTATTGTGCGATAGGAGGTTCCCAACGAAATTGAAAGGGAAATTTTATAGGATTGCAATTAGACCTGCTATGTTATACGGAACTGACTGTTGGGCTATTAAGGAAGTACAAGCACGCAAGATGGAGGTGGCAGAGATGAGAATGCTAAGATGGATGTGTGGGCACACAAGGTTAGACCGGATAAGAAATGATGTTTTTAGGGAGAGGTTAGAAGTAGCTAGTATATCAGATAAGATAAAGGAGGGAAGATTGAGATGGTTTGGGCATGTGAAGAGGAGGCAGACGATAGAGCCAGTTAGAGTAGTTGAAACTCTCGAAGTGGAGGGGAGGAGGAGTAGAGGCAGACCCAAAATCACTTGGGATGAGCGGATTAGGCAGGATTTGCAAAAATTGCACCTCTCTGAGAACATGGTCCATGATAGGAGCTCGTGGAGACGTAGGATTAAGGTTAAAGATTTATAGGAGAGGGTTCAATTGTGTTTTTTAGGGGTAGTATATGGTCGTAGATATGTATCTATTTGTATACGTTGTTTCTGCTGTTATATTTGTCTTGTTTACCATGCACTCTTTCACCACTCATGTTATTTTGGTAGCTTCATACACACACACATGCACCTCATGTTCTATTTATTTCTTTCCTGGGTGTTTTGGAGCCGAGGGTCTCTCTGGAAGCAGCCTCTCTATCCCTAGGGGTAGGGGTAAGGTGTGCCTACATCCCACCCTCCCCAGACCCTACCAATAGCTTTGCTATTTGTGGGATTTTACTGGGTATGATTGATTGATTGATTGACTCTATTTAAGTAAGATTTATCACATCGATCATAATATCATATGATATTAGATCAACTATCCATACTCTATTTCAATAAGATTTATCACATCGATCATAATATCATATGATATTTAGATCAACACACCAAAATGAAAATCGTGTTTGACGATAATTTAAGTTGTCTTCAAGAGCTATTTTTTAATGTTTGGGTAGTAGTTGTTTTTAAGACTTATTTTTTATGTTGTGTATAGTTTTTTTTTTAAAGTAAACTTCATTAAGCACAAAGCCGTCTCAAACCGAGGCGACCAAAACCAACAACACCCCTACAAATTTACAAAATTACACCAATCGGACCATGACGTATATACATATTTATTCCTAGCTTTGTACCATAAGAACCCCATTCTCTTAACCTCACCAAAAATAAACTCAAGTTTAACCTCTTTATTATTGAACCTAGCTTCATTTCTCGACCTCCAGATCGCCCAACAACCCCCAACAACCAATTCTAATAATGCCTTTCAGAGCTTCTTTCTTATTCCCTTCCATACACGCCTGTTTACAAGCCTAAATGAGATCCTTAAAAGAGAAAATCAGTCAAGGAGGGCACTTGCACCAATTACATATCTTCATCCAGATCAAATTCGCCAAACGACAAGACGTAAAAAGGTGCTCGACACTCTCATCTTCTTAGCTGCATAAATCACATATCGGACTCCCGGCTGCAATATTACGAGCGAGTAAAGCATCAACAGTGGCTATCCGATTCAACTCAGCTCTCCAAATAAAATGTTGCATTTCTTCGGGATCCACTTGCAATGTTCTGGAACATACAAATCCGAATCAATTCTGGCTTTAACAAGAAGATTCCTAACCGAACAGACATGAAAATCCTCTTCTTTCTCATTCTCGGCTCCGGACTAGCACCATTTATCACAAACTTGAGACAAATTAACCTGCAGAAACATTGTACAGAGCTCCACCAACTCGTTAATTTCAATTTCCGATGAAATAGGCCTCTTCCAACACCAATTAAACCGAGATCCATCGATACCATTACCCACCCGAAGACTAACATTACAATCTTTAACCGCCTTGATCTTATATAAGTTAGGAAACACATCTTTAAGCCGCCTGTTTCCTAACCAATTATCAGCCCAAAAAACCGAGCAATTACCGTTACCCACCTTAACCTTGAACATTAGCATAAGAGACACTCCATTCACATATGTGTTGTTGAGCACTTTAACAACGTTAGACCACACACCCCTGAGCGAATTCTTGACCGGAATGAAGTCACTTGGATCTGTTTCCATGTAAAGCCAAAATAGTTCTACACCATAGTTTGTTTCTATAATTAAGAAACCTCCAACCCCACTTAGCCAAAAGGGTCGTATTGACATCTTTTAACTTACTCAACCCAAGACCACCTTCTTTTACCGGCAATGTCACTCTACACCAAGCAGCCCAATCCAATTTCTTTATCATCCCGTCACCACCCCAAAGGAAATTTCTCATTTTGGCTTCGAGATCCTTAATCACTTTCACAGGAGCTTTATACATGAAAAATAGTAATTGGGGAGACAATCCATGACTGCCTTTATGAGCGTTAACGTCCCACCAATAGATAACATACCTGCCTTCCACTTAGCCAGCCTCGCATCGAAAATATCATAGACCGGTTTCCAGTTACTAATGCGATTCATGTTGGCACCCACAGTAAGACCCAGATATCTAAAAGGGATACAACCCATTTGACACCCCACAATATCCGCCATGTTCAATAAAGAAGTCGGGTTCACACTAATAGCATATATATTCGACTTGTTGATGTTAATTTTCAGACCTGAACACATGTAGAAAACCCTCAGAATTCGAACCACGTTTTTTATATTAACAGTCGACCACTCCCCCAAAATAATGGCATCATGCGCATATAACAAGTGTGAGATGCAAGGGCCATTAGGGACCTGAATACCGGTAACAACATTAGAATCTCTAGCTTTCTCAATCATACAGGAGAGCACTTCCATAACCATAAGAAAGAGAAAGGGGGAGATAGGGTCTCCTTGCCGCAATCCTTTATAACACTGGAACTCAAAGGTGGGGGACCCGTTCACCAGCACAGAGGATCTAGCTGACTCCAAAATGCCTTTGATCCAGGTGCACCACAATCCTGGAAATCCCATTTGAACCATAGTGGATAATAAGAAATTCCAGTTAACATTATCGTATGCCTTTTCAAAATCTATCTTCAGTTAACATTATCGTATGCCTTTTCAAAATCTATCTTCAGGAATAAGGCTTTCTTCTTATGCTTCTTACCCCACGTCAATATATCATTAATTAAAAGCAGCCCGTCAAGAATAAAATTACTTTTGATGAATGCCGACTGAGACTCGGAAATAACAGAACTAATGACCTTCTTCAAACGAATAGCCAGGACTTTAGAAACAATCTTACTAATAATACCTATAAGATTTATAGGCCGATAGCAATTAAGCTCCGTAGGGTCTTTGATCTTTGGCACAAGAGTAATAAAGGAACTACCACACCCGATATTAATCCTACCACTGACGAAAAATTCATCCATGATATCTTTATTGTCTATCTCGAATAAGTCCCAAAACGACTTGATAAATTTCAAGTTGAGGCCATCCGGACCCGGAGCTTTATCTTCACCACAATCTTTAACCGCTTCCTTAATTTCCTCCAATGAGAACGGGGTAATCAACGAATCCTTCTCCTCCTGATTCGGCCGCTTGATATTCACACAGACCAGATTCGGTCTAACACTGTGCTCCTCTTTGAACTGGTCCCTAATAAACCTCATAACTTCACTTTTGATTCTGTTCGGTTTCGTCACCCAGTTCCCATTTAACTTCAAATCCGGAATTAGGTTAGAGGCCCTTCTTAAGTTAACATGAGCGTGGAAGAATTTAGTGTTTTCATCGCCGTCCAGCGCCCATTTCGTTCTCGACTTTTGTTTCATATCTTCACACTTCTGTGACTCAAAATTCAACAAAACTTTTTTATTTTCTACAAACTCCCATTCCTCGACTTCGTTAAGCTCTTTAACCTCCATAAGATTAGCTAAAACCTCTAATTCTTCTTCCGCTTTAAGAGCGATCTCCCCTTCCTTTTTAATACTCTCCAGCCTCCAATTTTTTATAGCGGCCCTCACCGCATAGAATTTTTTCATAAGTCTGATATCAGCCGGCCCACTGACATCAACTTGCGAGTTCACCGCCAACTCAACCGTCTCTCTATACCCACTTTTCCCCAACCAAGAATTAAAAACTCTAAATGGTTTTGCCCCAAAATTCTAGTGATTAATCGTGAGAACCAAAGGGCAATGATCCGAATGAGAAAAAGATAAACCCCTCAAGCAAGCATCCGACCATTTATTAAAGAAATTCGAACACAACAGGAAACGGTCAATTTTGCTTAGCTTCCTCCCATTGTCCCTAACACAAGTGTATTTCCTTCCTTTTAGATCGTATTCCAAAAGACCCGTATCATGAATGAAATCATTAAAATTTCTAGCACAAGAATTTTTAAAACAAAAATTTTTCCTATCCTCCTGAAACCGCACCGCATTAAAGTCGCCTGCAATAACCCACATCCCTTCAACCCCGATCATAACATCTCTAATCTTATAACAAAGAGCAAGCTTATCCACTGTTTTTTGAGGGGCATATACATTAATAATGTTGATCTTTTCCTGCGACCCAATAAGCATTCCACTAACTAAGAGGAAGTTCCTGTCTTTCACAGAGCTAGACATCTTGAACGTCCTTTTGTCCAATAGACATAAAAGCCCCCTGAAAGCCCCGATGCCGCCACATCATCAACACCAAAATTCTTATTACCCCATATTTTCTCACAATTGATCCTACCCAGACACTCATGTTTCGTTTCTTGAAGCAGCACAAAATCCACCTTATGACTATTTTTCAACTCCTTAACCCAGCCTTCCTTAATCGGCCCCCCAATCCCTCTCACATTTAAAGACAAGAAATTCATTTAAAGACCGCATTGTTACCTTCTTCAACCAAAGATTTCTGAACCAGGTTGCTATGCTCCTCGAGATACATGCCATACAATCTCCCAATTCGAAAGGTTTCTTCGATCTCATCCGACAAAACCTTGTCATTATGCCTTCTGACCTGAGTATTATCCACCAAAAATTCACCAGATGAGCTCCCACAGTCATCGCTCTTCGGATTAGCATCCACATTAAGATCGATACCTTGGACATTCACTTACACCTACTCCTCCAACTCTGGATTGCAGCACTCTTTATTAATACATGGGGCCAAAGATGGTTGGGCTTGAAATTGAACCGGATCAAACGGTTTGTCAAAGTCCACCCTTGAGCATTTTTGGGCCTATTAGTGGATCTTGGGCTCAGCGGTTTTGGGCCTACTTATGTTTGTCCTTCAAAAGATTGAAAGGCTTTTTCTTCCTCACGTGCGTCTGATTAATTTGGTCCACCCATGACAACTTAACCAACCTTGGGATTGAAGAGCCTTCTTCACCTTCTTTTAAGCTACCACCTTCCTCTCGGGCCCCACCAAACATATTAAAACAACCGCCATCCTTAAAGCATTTATTATTATCATTATTATGGTTAACGTTGGAGGGGATAGGAATGTCAGCATCATTAACAACTTGAATCCTTTCAACTTCTACATCCATCTCTTCGTTTTCCGGCCGAGGGTTGGTCGGTCCAGACTGAAACTTATCTCCATCTTTACCGGCGCTAACCTTATACCTGAAATCACCATTCAGATTCGGCACCGAGGACTCCGCATTGTGACAAGGAACAATCACTTTCCCCACAGAACCAGGAACCCAGTCACTAAATTCCTCCTCTGTCCAAACTCAAAACATTTTATCCTTCCACTTTAAAGTAACCTGCTCGTGAATCCTGTGCCCTTCACCAACCAATAAACCTATGCAGCTTACCGATAAATTCCCGTCCTCCGCTTCCAATTGGGAACCATGAACAATCTTACCAAAGTGCTCCACAATATTATTCAACACGTCATTATCCGCCAAATGCATGGGAACACCTAGAATCCTTACCCACGCTAATATTTCAAACGGGAGCGACTGACCATTCCAGGGGTCTAAGTTCGAAAACCAGGACTTCCAGACTTGATGATCGAGCAAGAAGTTGACACTACTTTCTTCGTCGTCAAACTTGAGAAGCATCGAAAGACCTCCAAAATAACTAAGAGATACCCCTGAGATATTGCATTCCGCCATAACCGTATTTAACTTCCTTAAAACCGCCAAGTCATTACATCTTCCCACTAGGGCTACCCGTAGGCTAACGTATTATCTGAAATTTCAATGACTGTGGCCGTCTCCACTGCCGGGATACTCTTCTTTCCAAGGCTAAGGTTATCGTATTTGAACAATTCACTAAAAAGTTTACCTTTACCTCGATCCACATAAGCGTTATTCTGGACAGAATTATCCAAGGGGGATTACTAGAACCATTACTGTTGCCAGTAACTGTTCCTTTGGTTCCAAAGTTGACTCCAGTGTTTTCTTTGGTGAATCTGGCAAGATTGGCAATTATCTTAGACCCTCCCATCTTTGTTTCGTTAAGGGCACGTTCCATCCCTTTCACATCGACAACGTTTTTGAAACTAATAAACCCAAACTTCCTTCCTTCTTTGTCAGTTTTCCTCGCTACGTAAGCCCCAGTCACTTCTCTAAACACTTTAAAAAAATCCGCTACATCCCATGGCCTGCATCCCGAAGGAAGATTGGTTATATAGAACTTAGTGACATTACCTTTTACATTCCTGTCTTCCTTATTTCCCACTTCTGTATTCCTGTAATTTACATTCTCCTTCTTCCGCAAGTGTCGGGGGAGCTCCCAAGGACCCTCCTCCTCCATAGGATAAAACAGGGGAGAACTAAACCTGGCAAGCGAATGGAACCAATAACACTCAAGATAGAAGCTGAGGTAACGTTGGATCAACAACCAATATGCAATCCGATCAAACCTTAGCGTCTATCCCGGGCACCACGTCGTCGTCGAGCCCCCAACGATTAGTTTCCGGCAAGGAAGAACACGGGAAAGCCACGTCCCAGACGGCGAATGGAAGAGAGGATAAACCACGTTAGAACGAAAGGTCAAGCCGGTGTAAGATTAAATATATTATGTCTTAATATTTAATCTAGTAGCCATTATAATCATGTACATTATATAGATCAAAATATATAACAACCTATTAAATAATTAGTTGGTAATTGTTGATGGACCATATTACCCTTATTAACTAATTAGGTTTTCTCTTGGGTGCTTATATAAGGAGACTTATGTAGAGGTTAAAGGGTTACACAGTTACACACTTAGACATAACCTAATAAGCATAACATCAATCTCGCCTCTCTCTCCATAGCCGATACCCTTTCGGTTTATTCATCACCATCATCAGTCAGCACCCTGAGGAGGAACCAGATCACTTTGACAAAGATGTCGAACTCCATGGCTTCTTCAATCACTGGATTCTCCACTGCACTGTCGACAGTGACAGGTATGTTTTAATGTTTTCCATTATGTTTAGAACAGAACTGATCCAACATGTGGTATCAGAGCATATGTTGATTAGTCAGTTCTGTTTTCGTATCCATTAGTTCTGGGATTGAAATCTGGAAAACGGAATTTTGAAAAATTTAATAAACTTCACGGCTGGTTTCGAGTTTGATGAGCCGAAATCAATTTTTCGGAAAAGCAATGTTATATGAATGACTCGAGATCATAATGGTTAAAATCAAGTCCGAAATCTGTTTATAAAAACCTTAAAAATTCATGTTTCGGGTTCCAAAATTTTGTTCTTATGTTTAGGGTTCATCATATGTTCTTAGGAAAATTCGAAAATTCCTTATGTTTTGGAATATAATTTGAATTGTTGAATGTTTTTCCTAATTTTGATCTGTTTTGTCTAATGAGAATTTTCGAAATCTGTTAAAAGGATAAACAGATTATGATTTTCGAAATATTCTGTTAAAATTAGATCAATGTTAAAACAGGAAACTCTATCACAATTCCTAAGAATTCGAATTTTCAGTTATGTTATCATAATACAGCTGTTAACAGTGGACTCGAGATCATCAGGTTTCGACTCGAGACCAAGATCTCGACTCGAGACCACAAGGTCTCGACTCGAAATCATAAGTTTTCTCAAATCCTTACAACTCGAGACAACGATCTCGACTCGAGACCATAAGGTTTCGACTCGAGGCCACTAAGGTTTCGACTAAGGGCTTCAATCTTCATGACTCGAGACCATGGTTGTGACTCGAGACCTTATCAAGCCGAGATCTCATAAAACATGGAGTCGAGACCATGATTACGACTCGAGACACTGAGGTTGCGACTCGAAACCATTAATGAGTCGAGACCCCATAATGTTACAAGATGAGTCGAGACTGGACTCGAGATCTCACTCGAGACCTCATAACTGAGTCGAGATCTCACTCGAAACCTCATTATTTTAGGCTGTTTAATGTGAACTACTTAGTTAACAGGTGGTTTGCTATTAAATAATTGGTTTTGTAATTACTTAGTTAATTAATCAGAATCACATAATGTTTTACAAAACCAAAATAGCTTAACTTGAATGAGCTTCTGATGTACCATTTCTGGCCAAAGCTGATTTGATACATCTACTTATCGTTTAAGTGTTACGAAAGCTATGTTAAGTGTGCATCATAAACATGAATGTTTTAATATCTGGCCAAAGCTGATTTAATTCCTTCATAGATGGCATACTTAACAAGTGCATAACTAAAGTGATTGTCTCAATTTCTTGCAAAAGCTGATTTGTCACAAACACTTTGCACACATGCTTAAATGATTACGCTTCTGGCCAAAGCTGATTTGTCTTCGTTTAAGTAGAATTTTTAACTAAGTCTATTATTTTGATGTTAGTAATAGACAATATCACAGCTTCATAAGTAAAATGGTCATTATTTATGCCTGCCTTAGTATTACGTGCCCTTAGATCACATTAGGACTTCTTCCTTAGTATCATAACTTGCTCATCTTATTTCCACTATCAACGCCCAATTACGGGATTCCACCTTTGACTGGTGATAACTTTGCTGCATGGAAGGATGCTCTCATGCTTACTCTTGGGCTGCTGGATTTCGATTATGCCTTAAGAGAGAATAAGGCAGCGGACCTTACTGCTCAAAGTATTGCTGCTGAGCAGTTGACTCATGAAAAGTGGACTAGGTGTAACCGCATGTCTCTTATGTCCATGAAGCAGTCCATAAGCAATGCAATCAGAGGAGCCATTCCTGATTCTGAAGATGCTAAAACCTACTTGGCTTCTGTGGAGGCGCAGTTCAAGGGGACGTCTAAAGCACACGCTAGTGCCCTTATCCTCAAGCTGGTGACAACTAAGTATGATGGGAGGAGCGGCATTCGCGAGCACATCATGATGATGAATGACATGGCCAATAAGCTGAAGGGGCTGGAAATGGAAATCAGTGATGGTTTTCTCGTTCATTTCATCATTACTTCGCTTCCTTTGTCCTTTGAAGCATTGAAGATCAATTACAACACTTAGAAGGACAAATGGACGATGAGTGAGCTGGTCGCTATGTGCGTACAGGAGGAAGAGCGTATGAGGATGGATCGCACTACTGATGTTGCCAACTTCACCACCTCCAACTCTAAGAGCGGAAGAACAATCATCAGAGGATGGATGCTTCAAAAGTCCAAAGGCCTAATCTTAATACAAGTGCACCTTCCAGCTCTAAGAACTCCTTAGGCAGAATCCACTACAAGTTCTGTAAAAAGGCAGGACACATGCAGAAGGAATGCCCTGACTTTAAGGAGTGGCTGGCTAAGAATGGTAACGATTATTTTATGATACTTGAGTCCTATAATTTAAGTGTTACTGCTAATTCTTGGTGGTTTGATTCTGGTTCTCTGGTTCATGTTACCAATTCAACTCAGTGATTCCTTACAATCCGAAAGCTGGAAAGAAACCAAAGAACGCTTAAGGTTGGGGATGATCAAGAATTAGAAGTGAAGGCCATTGGAACATTACAATTATTTATGAAAACTGGTTTATGTATTAAACTTTATGATACCTTATATGTTCCTGAGGTAACTCGGAACCTTGTATCAGGACCAAAGTTAGACATGGACGGTTTTATTGTTTTCCATGGTCATCGCAAACTCTCTATCCTCTATGATTCTGTTCTTTATGGTACTGGTATTCTGGATGGTGGTCTCTATAGATTAGAACTAGATGATAATTTTTCCAAATCTTTGTTGTCATATAACATTAATGAATCACTCACAAAGATGAAAGAGAAACGAGACTCAGAGACTTCGTCCATGTTGTGGCATCAACGTTTAGGCCACATCTCAAGAGAACGATTAAATCGTCTCGTAAAGGATGAAGTCTTACCTCCTCTCGATTTCTCTGATTTTGGAGCATGTGTCAAATGTCTTAAAGGTAAAATGAAATTAGCGAATAAGAAAGGTGCCACTAGGAGCTCTAATTTATTAGAACTCATTCATACTGACATTAGTGGTCCCTACCAAATCGCTGGCATAACATGACATACTTCATTTATCACTTTTATTGATGATTATTCTCATTACATGTACTTGTATCTAATTAAGGAAAAGTCTGAATCTCTTACAACTTTTAAAGATTATAAGACTGAAGTTGAAAAGCAATTAGATCGTCAGATTAAAGTTGTGAGATCAGATAGAGGTGGTGAATATTATGGAAGACATACTGATGTGGGTCAAGCTCCTGGTCCATTTTATGAGTTTTATAAGGGACAGGGGATTGTGAACCAATACACCATGCCTGGTACACCTCAGCAGAATGGTGTCGCTGAAAGAAGAAACCGTACCCTTATGAACATGGTGCGCAATATGTTAGCCAACACCAATTTACCATTATTCCTCTGGACTGAAGCATTAAAAGCAGGTGTTCATATACTCAATAGAGTTCCTTTACTTTGGACAGGAAGGAAATCGAGTCTTAAATATAAGAAAGTATGGGGCTGCATTGCTGAAGCAAAACTTTACAATCCTTTCCTAAGGAAACTTGACCCTAAAACAGTTACCTGTTTCTTTATCGGGTATCCTGATAATTCAAAGGGTTATAGTTTCTATTGTCCTTCTCATGTCACCCGTATTGTTGAAACCAAGCGTGCTGTGTGACACCTCGAAGATTCACGTCCTATAATGTGTTGACACGTGTCATAAGTTTTGAACGTGTGAAAGAATGTTTTAGAAGGACTAAAGTTGACAAATAGGGAAAGTATGTGAATGTAAGGGTTCAAAATGTCAACAATGAATATATATACTTTACGATAACCCTACATGATGTTTATACCCTTAAACGAATGAATCATGGATCATACGAAGCTAACGGTGAAAGAAAGTGAGGGGGTCAAATGTGTCAACATGTTTAAGTTATACCTCTGAGTGACCTTTTAGCAAACCCGAAGCTTTGTAATGATTAATTATGCTCACTAGAATGCACGATAAAAATTTCACCAAGTTTCATTATTGTATGAGAAAGTTATGATAGAATTCGCACACGAGGGGTTAAAAGCGTCAACGATAAAGTTTATGACTTTTCGGGTGATAAAAAAGTTAAACAAGGGCTTCACAAGGATTGGTTATAACTTGGAGTCCTTGGAAATCACTTTAGAGGGCTCATAATGCAAGAAATAATTGTCGAAACAACTTTTTATGGGCCAGGGACCAAAACAGCAAAATCTGAAAAATAGATTTGAATCAGAGGGGGCATCGCGCGACGCGAAGGAACCCTAGGGGACCTACGCGTGACGCGAGGGGCCCTCTGATGTCGAAAAACATGGTTGTTGTCTGCTAGGTCATTGTAACCGACTTAGAAAGATATTTTCCACTCCATGGGCGACCCCTACATGCTTTTAGACCTTAGGGACACTTGTGGATGATCCATGATCAGTGGTAGCATGATTTCTCAAGATCACAAGCCCTCAAATTCACTATAAAAAGGCCCTCATGTTGCAACATTTGGATCATGCTTTCCATCTGCATTTGTGGAACTTCCTGGAGCATAAGATCAGTCCCCAAGCATCTCTAATCGTGCATTAGACCTTGGTAAGTACCCTTGACCTTCCTTAATTGAGTTTTGCTTAGTTATTAGCTTAAAAGTCAAACCGTCGTAATTAAGGTTTGACTTGTTGATTAATCACTAATGGTCCAGTGTTTAGTCAAATTAAAGGTAGTTATAAGTTGGTAATTATGTGGGCATTAAACCCTTAAAAGGGCACCCTCTGATTCCCGCTCTAACTAGATCAAATGTCGGGTCAAAGTTGTTTATAAAAAGTCAACAGAACCATAATTTTCGAATTAACGCATAATTAGCAATGCAGAAGGCGTGTAACCTATTTTATCACTCATATAACATGGTAATAAGTGTAAGAACATGTCTAAGCATGTTTGACCAGACAATTTTCTGTTTAGACCCGGTTCGGAACCGAAAGTCGCAAAAATTTGACTTTTGCTTTGACTTCAGTTCTGACCCGATTTAGTATGATTTAGAAATACCTTAGAGCTTCCTTAGGACCAGGCTACATGATGGTATAACCCTCTGTGATTGGTTCATTGATTGTCCGTTTCGTTTACACGTTTCCGTTAATTGCCTAATGTTGACCAATATGCCCTTTTGACCATAGAACGAGAATTTTGGATATGTGAGAGGACAATAATCTTTGTTGCTGAATTATAAACATGTCCCTAAAATTTCATATCAGTTAGAGGTCTAGATTAGGAGTTATGCTCAATAGCGCACTTAAAAAGCTTTTTGTTAATTAAACGGCGCAATTAGCATAAAGCCTATCTAAACCCAATTTTTGACACCAAAACTTTTACCCACTGATGTAATATAATATTTTGGGATTTTTGAAGATTTTTAATTATTTTTAACCTGCTCATAACCTAAGGTTATGGCCTTGATTCAGCAAATACCGATTATACCCTTATTGTGTATAAAATGAGTTTTACATAATATTTTGACACCAATCCAACTGCTACTGATTTTATATAATAAATGAAGTATTTTGAACTTTATAACCTGATCAGAAAACTCAGATTTCCTGTATAACCCGGAAATCGCTTAAAATGGCTTTCTACGCGTATTAAACACCTAGTATGGGTTTAAAACCATTTTGTCATATAAGACTTATCACCAACTGATATAACCTGATAAATTAAGTTATTTTACTGATTTATTCAGACCCGAATCTCAGAATTTCATTTAATCTCTTTTATAATCTTTAAAATGACCAAAATACCCCTACGGGGCCTAAATTGAGATTAAACTCGTTTTGGGCATAATGGAAGGTATCCTACTGATATCACAACCTATTTAAGGAATATTAGCTTAGGAAACCTGTAAATGACTCTCATGGTTACCCGTTACGCCTCTTGCGCGTTCGGTTCGGTTTATGTAACTAGTTTACATAAATTAGCCGAAACGGGTCAAACCTTTTCGTTTTTATCTCAAAATCCAGAATATGTTTAGTTTACCCATATTATACAAGTCTTCAAACTTGTCGGGTCTAAACCACATTCTATTCCGGTCTTCGCTTAATCACGCGTTCGAACCGTATCTTCCTTTAAAACTAACCGGTCTAAGCTTATGCTTAACTAAAGACCGTTAGGATTCTAATAGGTTATTATAAACCTTCGTTCCAGAATAGGAGACCCGGTAAAAGCTACACGCACTTGCTATTTGTGATTGATACTTGCAAAGGTAAATATTTTTAACTTATTTTCCCTTATACGGGCTTGGGGTATGGTATATAAAATACCGCTTGGTCGGGCATTGAATCTTTAATCGAATAGAGGTTAAATCATTGATATGCTCCGTTTTGAAATGTTTTGTTTGCTTAAATCCTTTGGGGGGGTTAATGACCATGTCCCGGATATCTTTGGCATCATCTTACGAGATGGCCACGACCTGAGCACGGGGTGTAGGCGTACACCCGTCAGTGCATAAATGAATAATGTGGTGTGTCTATTGATCTTTAACCTGTTCTACGGATCGGGCTACTGAACGCATAAGGAACATGTAATTCTTTTACAAGATTATATTCAAACAATTATCCCAAGTTATAAAAAGTTTGTGCCACGTGCATTCAAATCAATTTTATTAAACCTTTTCAAAATGAGTCAGTTAATTGTATTTACCAGTGTAAACTGACGTATTTTCCCAAAAGGTTAAGTGCAGGTACTACGCGAACTAGGCTGGCTTTCTCCTAGCGTCCACAATAAGTCTCGCAAGCTTGGATGTCCAAACTATTGAACAATGTTTCCATTTTATTTTGATCCACCTGTGGATTATTTTGAACTATTTGTGATACTTGATATTACAATATTATTTGGTTGAAATATTTCTATCTTTTGCTTCCGCTGTGCATTTAAATATTGTGTTGTTTGACTGTAATGTTACCAACCACGTCACGATACTCCCCACCTGGCCCACCGGTAATACGTGGAAATATCGGGGTGTGACATGCTGCGTTCCTGGAGGATTTCAAGGTCAGTGGGAGCAGTACCAACCCTTACGAAGAATTGCAAGAAGTACAAGACTCGGGGGGGGGGGAGACTCGTCGCTTACCATTACTCCGATTACTCCTCTTGTACCCAATGCAACTACTGCACCTGAAGCTACTGCACTAACTCCAAATTTAACTCCACAATCAGAACCCATTATACCTCATGACGAAGGCACTTCAAACGCTCAAGACCAAGACAACGCTGAACCCGATAATCCACTCAGGAGGTCATCTAGGCAAAGAAGGCCTACTAATTGGGATGATTATGTTACCTACCTGACTGAAATGGATCCCGGAAAGCTCAATGATCCTATCTCTTACAATGAAGCCATTAGCAGTGATCAGTTGATGTGCACAAAATGCAACATATAAATTACATCAATTGTGGCATAAAACAAACTCTTTTTTAGTACTAATGTTGGAAAAAGTGTGTTTTTGTCTTCCTTTTGCACACGGGGTCGTGCCCAGCGGACACGGGGGCGTGGTCAACTAATGCAGACAAACTACAATTAATGAAGACATAGAAGAAGGTGGACACGGGGCAATGGACACGGGGCCGTGCCCGAGCTGCTGTTCAGGCTATAAATAGGGGTGCTTGGCTCATTTACAAACCATCCCTTGGCACACCACCTCTCTCACACTTCACCCACCACCATCACAACACCATCATCCACCACCATCATCCATTGTCCATCATAGAGTGTGTGAGTCGTCTTGGGATCCAAGATTGATCGTAAAAGTTCTTGACAATCAAAGGCCATGTTTTCCTAAGTCTCTTACATCACTTGGTGAAGACAAGTGTCTAGTGTAATACTTTTTATTTTTAATCTTTTCGCACTTTTTACTTGGTTATGTATTAATGACTTTAATAACTAGTTTCTTATGCTGAAGGTGATTCTTCCTTATCGTTTGTCCGTGGTGTATTGACATTATTTTACTGTCTATATAAAATAAAAGATTTTCACCATTCATATCTCCACGGTCTATATGGAGATATGTTGGCTACCTGGTCGGGGGTTAAGGGAATAGTTTGGTAAGAGTCTTGCCTTGTTCAGTGTATAGATCCTGCAAGGACCTGGGTCAAATTTAGTAGGACCTCCTTCAATACCCACCGGTATTGGATGGCAGGGGTCCAAACTCTTTGATCCCCTCATATGTAAGCTACTATTAATACTTTAACCCGGCTATTTAGGACTGTATCCCTGCTGACTCAGACTACTTAGCCGAGGGTAACGTCACCTTCAAAAGAGGGGCCTACCATAATATGCATTAATAACTTAATTAATTATCTTTCAATAATCCGACCCTTTAGGATTGTATCATTGCTGACTCAAACTACTGGGTTGAGGGTAACGTCACCTTCAAAAGAGGGGCCTACTACAATAACTAAGATAATCTCTTAAAAAATGCAAAAGTGCGGAAATAATCAAAGGTTACACTAAACACGAGTCGGAGCCAAGTGATTCATCTTGTCTATCTGTTTTTTTATTTTTATTTTATTTTTCAGCATTTTAGGCAGTTTTATTTTTCTTATTTAAAAAAACTTTTTCTAACTTTTGATTTAATTAGACGTTGAGAATAAACCGGTATTAAAAGCTCTTGTGTCCTTGGACGACCTCGGTATCTTGCCAACACTATACTACGCTCACGATGGGTGCACTTACCCATATGTGTGTTTGGTGTTAGTAAAATATCGTGTTTTATAAATTTAAAACTTGGCTAACGTGTAAAAAGGGGTTAAAATATACTTAAACTTATATAACACACCGCATGCATCATCAGTCTTCTGAATGGAATAAAGCAATGATTGATGAGCTTGAATCCATGAAGAAAAATGACGTTTGGGATTTGGTAAAATTACCCAACGGAGTCAAACCCGTAGGATGCAAATGGGTATTTAAAACAAAACTGGATCCGAATGGGAACGTTGAACGCTACAAAGCGATTGATTGCAAAGGGCTACACTCAGAAAGAGGGAATTGATTATCAAGAGACGTTTTCACCTGTCTCTCGTAAAGATTCATTAAGGATCGTCATGGCCCTAGTAGCTCATTTTGATTTAGAGCTGCATCAGATGGACGTTAAAACCGCTTTCCTTAACGGAAACTTAGATTAATGAAATTTCCTCAGTTTGATTTTGTATGTTCGGAATATGGGATTTAGTAAAGACCTTATTTGAGCATATTGTGCTAGCTTATGTTTTATGATTAATGAAATTTCCTAAGTTTGATTTTGTATGTCTCTTAGAATATGTTCAACCGGTATAATAGCATATGGACAAATAAAGTTACAAATCAAAAAGGGCTTATGCGTATTTTGATCATGACGATTAGGTTTTAAATTAAGGCTATAGTATGACTAATTGGGGTCCTGAGTCGCATAATGATTCAACGGCTGTATTTCTCTGCTATAGTACTTGTTTAAAGCTAAAATGAGTGTTAACTCCTGATCAGGCTTATCTAATACTCATAGTAAATGATTACTCGGCTAAGTGGGAGAATGTAAGATTAAATATATTATGTCTTAATATTTAATCTAGTAGCCATTATAATCATTTACATTATATAGATCAAAATATATAACAACCTTTTAAATAATTAGTTGGTAATTGTTGATGGACTATATTACCCTTATTAACTAATTAGGTTTCCTCTTGGTGCTTATATAAGGAGACTTATGTAGAGGTTAAAGGGTTACACAGTTACACACTTAGACATAACCTAATAAGCATAACATCAATCTCGCCTCTCTCTCCATAGCCGATACCCTTTCGGTTTAATCATCACCATCACCAGTCAGCACCCTAAATAGGAACCAGATCACATTGACAAAGATGTCGAACTCCATGGCTTTTTCAATCACTGGATTCTCCACTGCACTGTCTGCGGTGACATGTATGTTTTAATGTTTTCCATTATGTTTAGAACAGAACTGATCCAACAGACGGCAATAGGGCGACCTCGCACGCTAACCCGAAACACCCTCCTTCGTCGAGCCACCGGCGACCGGCGTGGAAAGGGGAGAGAAGAAGACGAAAGGTTCAGTATTTTTTGTTGTGTATAGTTGTTTTCAAGAGTTATTTTTTATGTCTAAGTAATCATACTTATTAACTAATTATAAATCACTCGTAAAATTCAGCAAATAAATACCGTCAACTTTAAGCATGAAACACGTACTTGAATCAACAGATTAGATGATTTATTTTTATTAATCTTTACAATATTCATATTCACTCAAAATCAAACATACATGGTTAATAACTGACTTAGTTTCTACGTTTTAGAGTTATAAATCAAAGGTTGCATATTAAAACTTACTAGTGGATATTTCCGCGCGTTGCATCGGATATTCGGCCGGTATCAGTTCGGTTCATTATAGTATATGTATGATACCGGCACTCGATAATCGAAAGACATATGTACATGAAGATATCAACACTTGTTTTATGTCAATAAAATAAGCGGAAAAAAAAACAAATGGCGGTACCGGTACCAATGTTATATGCGTATAGTTCCTTACGTAGATAACAAAAAAAAATTGATTATATTTGACAAATAAAATTTTAATCGAAACATCGATAAGAGTAAGAACTTCGCACCGGTAAATTTGAAGTCTTACAAAGCATTATATCATATTAAAATAGCTAAAATGCTAAACAACGTTACTTTATATAGAAAACTAATGCATGAGAGTTGAGACAACTTTGATGACATAACGTTGTTTTGCTCACTTGTAGATTGTTATTCACAACTCAGTTTTGAGTAAAATTTATATCAAGATGCAGATAAAATAAGTACATTACAACGACATATTCGAAAATTTACCGAACAGCGTGCTTTAAAAGCTACAAAAGAAAAATAAAATATATTTAAAATAATATAATAGTAAAAGAAATAAAATAACATAAATTTTAATATATAGATAATTCCTCAACTATAGATAACTAGTGTTTTTAAATGACGCGCGTTGCGCGAAAGGCATTGGTGTTTTCGATCGTGGGGTATGGTGGGGCGGGGGTTTGGGGCATGGGTTGACACGTGCACTTCGAGCCCTCGGCTGGTAACTGTTGATGCACGGAATGTCTGTTGATGCACGGAATGGGTGACGTGTTGGGTCGGTATGGCGGGGCGTGGCTAGCCCGCGTGGGTTGACCAGTTTTATAAAAATTAAAAAAAACAGAAAATTAAAAAATACACACATAATTTAAAAAAAGCCTAAAATTATTATTAAAAGTTCCTAAAAATTACAAAATTCTCCAAAAAAAAAAAGGATTACAAAATAAAAAAAAAGCCTAAAGCATTAGGTAGATTTCGAACAGGGCGAGCTTGTCAAACGGCTTACGCTCCTTGCCCCGGAACTGGATGTTGGCCACCGCCACCCGGTCTTCGTGACTTATATCACCGCCCGGGACGCTATCGTAGTAGGCTTTAAAACGGTCGAGCTTCGGTCGTGGCTCGCGCCACTTGTGTTGGCACGCGTTTAAATTGTGCCGGTCGTTCACCACGTTGTGCTGGTAGCTAGCGAAAGCTCCGGCTAGTAACGGGTCTCACTGGGTTGGCGGCCCTTCATCGCGTTGTGCCGGTATCAAGTATGGGTAGCGGGTTCGGGTAGGTGGAGTGAAGGTTTGGAGTAGCGATGTGGACATGCGGTGGGGTTGGGGGGTTTTATAGTGACTTGGGTGAACCGTTTGGCTTGGCCAAACAGTTATTTTTTAAAATTTAAACTAGCCGCTATGACCTAGCCAACCCAGCCGATGAGAGCCGGCTACGGAGGACCGCTAGGCATGCCCAACGCCCGGACTGAAACTCCCGCCCAAGAGGCAACACCGAAACCCAAGCCCACCCGGGGTGGTGACTTGGGCATTTGTACCCAACCAACGCCCCAACCCTCACCCCATACCCCATAGTATAATAAATGAATATAAGGTATTGTTCAGTATAATAAAAAATCACATAATAAACAATACTGTTCATTCGCTTTTAATTTTATCATATAACTAGTGTTTTTTAATGACGCGCGTTGCGCGAAAGGCATTGGTGTTTTCGACCGACATCATTCTTCAAATGATTCGAGATAAACGATGCGTAACCAGCCATATCCGGCATCGTAGAGTGTATTAAAAAGGGAGCAATTGGACGATTGGATGCTGGGCTAGGTGTTTCTTGGAATGCCCACGGATTGTTCGGGTCAAAACCACGATTATGAAGATTCATTTTTTGTATTGTGGTTGGTTGAGAATTTTTTTTTAAAAATAAGATAAAAATGATTATAGAAGAGGTGGAGTAGTTGAGGTAAAAAATGAATAGAAGTGTGAGTATTTATAGTGAATAAATATTTTTTTAAACACATAGCCGTTGGCCAACGGCTAGCCCAAACGACTACTTGTCTTGGCCAATGAGATCCCGTCATGTCATCTTGATAGCCCCGTCCAACGCCCGGGCTGAAACCCCTGCCCAAGGGGCCACGCCGAAACCCAAGCCCACCCGGGGTGGTGACTTGGGCGTTTGTACCCAACCCACGCCACAACCCCCGCCCCCGGACTGAAACCCCCGCCCAAGGGGCCACCCCGAAACCCTAGCCAACCCGGAGTGATGACTTGGGCGTTTGTACCCAACCCACGCCACAACCCCCGCCCCATACCCGTTGGCCAACTGCTAGCCCAAACGGCTACTTGTCTTGGCAATGAGATCCCGTCATGTCATCTTGATAGCCCCGTCCAACGCCAGGCTGAAACCCCCGCCCAAGGGGCCACACCGAAACCCAAGGCCACCCGTGGTGGTGACTTGGGCGTTTGTACCCAACCCACGCCACAACCCCCGCCCCCGGGATGAAACCCCCGCCCAAGGGGCCATGCCGAAACCCAAGCTCACCCGGAGTGATGACTTGGATGTTTGTACCCAACCCACGCCATATTCTAAAATACCCTAAATATAATATAATAATATATAACAACTGTTCATTCAATTGTTATTTTATCATATATGAACTAGTGTTTTTCAATGACGCACGTTGCGCGAAAGGCATTGGTGTTTTCGACCGACATCATCCTGCAACTCTTCTTTTAACTGTTTCACTTCTTGCAAAGACTGAACGTAGACCCTAACTCTTGTTTCACCACTTAATCACTGTAAAAATTACAGGATTCATGTTTGGGGCATGGGTTGACACGTGGACTTCGAGCCTCCCCGTTGGTGAGTGACGTGTTGTGTCGGTTAAGAAAAAAAAGCCTAAAGCGTTAGTTAGATTTCGAACAGGGCGAGCTTGTCAAACGCCTTCCGCTCCTTGCCCCGGAACTCGATGTTGGCCACCGTCACCCGGTTTTCGTGACTTATATCACCACCCGGGACGCTATCATAGTAGGCTTTAAAAAGGTCGAGCTTCGGTCGTAGCTCGCGCCACTTGTGCTGGCACGCGTTTAAATTGTGCCGGTCGTTCCCCACGTTGTGCCGATAGCTAGCGAAAGCTTCCGGCCAGTAACAGGTCTCACCGGGTTGGCGGCCCTTCATCGCGTTGTGCCGGTATCAAGTGTGGGTAGCGGGTTCGGGTAGGTGGAGTGAAGGGTTGGGGTAGCGATGTGGACAGGCGGTGGGGTTGGGGGGTTTTATAGTGACTTGGGTGAACCGTTTGGCTTGGCCAAACGGTTATTTTTTAAAATTTAAACCTAGCCGCTATGGCCTAGCCAACCAAGCCAATGAGAGCTGACCACGGAGGACCTAGCGCCAAAAGGTTATTTTTTAAAATTTAAACCTAGCCGCTATGGCCTAGCCAACCCAGCCAATGAGAGCCGGCCACGGAGGACTTCTAGGCATGCCCAACGCCCGGGCTGAAACTCCCGCCCAAGGGGCCACGCTGAAACCCAAACTCACCCGGGGTGGTGACTTGGGCATTTGCACCCAAACCACGGCCACCCGGTTTTCGTGACTTATATCACCACCCGGGACGCTATCGTAGTAGGCTTTAAAAAGGTCGAGCTTCGGTCGTAGCTCGCGCCACTTGTGCTGGCACGCGTTTAAATTGTGCCGGTCGTTCCCCACGTTGTGCCGATAGCTAGTGAAAGCTTCCGGCCAGTAACGGGTCTCACCGGGTTGGCGGCCCTTCATCGCGTTGTGCCGGTATCAAGTGTGGGTAGCGGGTTCGGGTAGGTGGAGTGAAGGGTTGGGGTAGCGATGTGGACAGGCGGTGGGGTTGGGGGGTTTTATAGTGACCTGGGTGAACCGTTTGGCTTGGCCAAACGGTTATTTTTTAAAATTTAAACCTAGCCGCTATGGCCTAGCCAACCAAGCCAATGAGAGCCGGCCACGGAGGACCTAGCGCCAAACGGTTATTTTTTAAAATTTAAACCTAGCCGCTATGGCCTAGCCAACCCAGCCAATGAGAGCCGGCCACGGAGGACTGCTAGGCATGCCCAACGCCCGGGCTGAAATTCCCGCCCAATGGGCAACGCCGAAACCTAAACTCACCCGGGGTGGTGACTTGAGCATTTGCACCCAAACCACGACCCAACCCTCATCACATAATAAATAAAGAATAAAAAAATAACTGAATGATATACTGTTCATTCAGTTTTAATTTTATCATATACTAGTGTTTTTCAATGACGCGTGTTGCGCGAAAAGCATTGGTGTTTTCGATCGACATCATCCTGCAACTCTTGTTTTAACTGTTTCACTTCTTGCAAAGACTGAACGTAGACCCTAACTCTTGTTTCACCACTTAATAACCGTAAAAATTACAGGATTCATGTTTGGGGCATGGGTTGACACGTGGCTTCGAGCCTCCCCGCTGGTGAGTGACGTGTTGGGTCGGTTAAGAAAAAAAAGCCTAAAGCGTTAGGTAGATTTCGAACAGGGCGAGCTTGTCAAACGTCTTCCGCTCCTTGCCCCGGAACTCGATGTTGGCCACCGCCACCCGGTTTTCGTGACTTATATCACCACCCGGGACGCTATCGTAGTAGGCTTTAAAATGGGCGAGCTTCGGTCGTTGCTCACGCCACTTGTGTTGGCACGCGTTTAAATTGTGTCGGTCGTTCCCTACGTTGTGCCGGTAGCTAGGGAAAGCTTCCGGCCAGTAACGGGTCTCACCGGGTTGGCGGCCCTTCATCGCGTTGTGCCGGTATTAAGTGTGGGTAGCGGGTTCAGGTAGATGGAGTGAAGGGTTGGGGTGGCGATGTGGACAGGCGGTGGGGTTGGGGGGTTTTATAGTGACTTGGGTGAACCGTTTGGCTTGGCCAAACGGTTATTTTTTAAAATTTAAACCTAGCCGCTATGGCCTAGCCAACCCAGCCAATGAGAGCCGGCCACGGAGGACCGCTAGGCATGCCCAACGTCCGGGCTGAAACTCCCGCCAAGCCAAACGGTTATTTTTTAAAATTTAAACCTAGCCGCAATGGCCTAGTCAACCCAGCCAATGAGAGCCGGCTACGGAGGACCGCTAGGTATGCCCAACGCCCGGGCTGAAACTCCCGCCCAAGGGGTCACGCCGAAACTCAAACCCACCTGGGGTGGTGACTTGGGCATTTGTACCCAAACCACGCCTCAACCCTCGCTCCATACCTCATAGTCTAATAAATGAATATAAGGTAATGCTCAATATAAAAAAATCACATAATAAATAAATAATTAAAAAATCACTAAATGAAATACTGTTCATTCAGTTTGTAAATTATCATATAGTAATAATAATAATAATAATTAATAATTCCTCAACAAATGTCGAGAGATATTATAATAATTTTGAGCCCCACTTACCCAACCCTTTGTTTCTTCACATGGCCATTACAAATTAAAATATATCACATGGCTTTTCTAGGCACGATTTTTTTATTTGTTTCGGTGTGACAAAAGGAACTCGTTATATTTTTTATAATATATACACACACGAGAAACGAGTATGTATTGACAGCTCCAAGTACCGATTTGAACACTTTATTTCTTTAAAATAACATTTTAACCTCCAAAAAGCATTTTAGCATAACTCATTTTTTTTCATTTCCTTTAAAACAATTAATTAGAATTGTTTTTGGCAAACACAATATATAGAATTAAACCATTCTAATTCCACGATATTCTTATTTATTTTAATGAACTAAACGCGCCATTAAAATATGTTACACAAAAATGTATTATTGGATCGTAGGTTAGTCGATGGATGCTCTTACAATAGGATGGGTGCTACTAAATTTTGTTATATATCTTGTGAATTTTTTTATAGGAAAGGTTTTCTATTGTCCAAGTGTGGAGTTTTCTATTGACTTACCACTCGTAAAAATTAGATTATACAATCATCAAAACATGTTATGAAGTTAAAGAGTGGTGTGAAGAGAAGTTAAAAGAGTGGTTTGAGGTGGTTTGGGCATGTGAAGAGCAGACAGACGATGGAGCCTATTAGAGCACCAGAAACACTTACTTTGGACTGTAGTAGCGGAGCTTAGACGAAAACTCAGTGGGGGTCGGACACTCCAAATCCAAATAAGTGGGGCCCGAACTATTAAAAATCCAATATTTTACCCTATAAAATAAATAAATTTTGAAATTTTCGGTAAAATTAATACTACGAGCGAAAAATCGGTGGCCGACCCCAATAGAGCTCGCCCATGCTTTGGAGGGGAGGAGAAATAGAGGTAGACCCAAATTGATGTGAGATGAGTGGATTAGACATGATTTACTAGAGTTGCATGTATCTGAGGACATGGTCTAGGATATGTTCGTGGAGACATTAGTTTATGGTTAGTGACTTTTAGGAGAGAGTATAGATGTGTCTTAACTTTGTCTAAAGTGCTTAGATTTTTCCTACAATTTAGGTGGACTCTACATGTGATTCTCTTCTTATATTTATAACAACGTGTTGTTTTTTGACGTTATATATGTCTATTGTTTACCATGTAGCTCTTTTACCATTTCTTTTCTATTGATACTTTTTACTTATATATATATATATAAGTGTGTGTATGTTTGTGTGTTTATTTGTCCCTTGTTTGTTTTGGAGTCGGGATTGCCTCTAGAGGCAGTCTATATCCCTAAGGATAGACGTAAGGTTTGCTTACATCTCATTCATTCCAGAATCCAGACTGTAAAAACAATGGTATTATAACCGATTTCTACTAACAACGATATAAAATCACAGCAAACACAAAATATAGCGACAAAAACAGATGGCAAAACTCTTATTAACCAACCAAAAATGATTACCCCCAATCTCCCAAAAGATCTTACAAAAGTAAGATCAACAAATACAAAAATACAAGAACCGTTTGATGATCATCAACAGATGATCATCTTCCAGCAGCGACAATAATCTCTCAATCACAAAATGAGAGAGACCAGCTGAACAATAAACGGCTGCAACAAAAAACCTAGAAACCCTAGATCGATACATAAAAAATACAACTAAACCTGACGATCCACAGGATCAAACGGCAAATACTGAAGAACAATAAGATAAGATCTGCAGCAGATCTTCAACCAGTCTTCAAACGAACAATTCAGAGAATAGCTGAGAAAGTATTGCGAACCAATGTGCAAGAGGCTGTGAAGAGGAGTCACAAGAACCCTAGCTCTCAAACAGAGCTTTATATATCAGCTGCACTCAACATTTACACTTTGCCCCTTGATCTTTATTATTTGCACCGACTTTAAAATAAACTTTCATTCTGGCCCCCCCAAGTATTGCATCTGTTATAAAAACCACACTAGACAAAAGACAATGCAAGTACATTAAGTACATCATAAATATTTCATAACATATGAATGAAACCTGCACTTTATATTTTCAACATCCCCCCTTCATTCATATGTGCTCACTGACCAAATTACACTCAAGTTCACATGTATGTTAAGTGATGATCACAGTCCTCCATAAGTTTCATATAGACCCCTCGGACTCCCAGCTGTTGCAACAACTTGCACCAAACATGACATGAGCCCAAAGAGATAACAGGCTAATAACCAGCCTGATAACAACTTATACATGTAACAATCAAGCCTGATAACAACTTATACATGTAACAATCAAGCCCAATGAATAAACATAACTAACAAATGTATAGTATATGAATTAATCTTATATTTTCAACATGCCCCCATCATTCATATACTATGCATGTTAACCATTTCTAACTTATTGCACATAACACCACAGACAATTTTTTTTCAACAAATTCCAGTTTTATTTCAATTGTTTAGTCCCCACATGAAAGAGAAGATTCAAATAAACTCATATGGCACTTTTACTAGATTTTAACAGCCAAACTACGGCTAACACAACATCATAGAGAAACAAATCAAAAATAGGATTTCTATAACCAAACTCCTAACATGACTAACTAAGTATTCAGACAAACTATAAGACGAGGCAGAAGATTCCTTGAAGTAACACAAACACCAACCAACCAAAGAACTCTCTATAACAGATAGTCAACACAGATCCTGGGAAAATACACAACCAGAAACACATCTCTTACACAAGAGAGAAATACCAGGCTAACACAACATACATACAAGAGACAAGCTCGAAAACAGATCACATTAGACCAATTCAAACCAGAAGATATGGCAATTCATACAACATGACATATGGATCACACGTACCAACGTTTTAAAAAGAAAAAAAACAAATAAATTGTCACATAATGCAGAATAAACTCGTCAAGACAAGAATCACCTAAAGATTCAGATAAACAAGAATTAAATCTGACAAACAAAATAGTAAACAACCAGAACAATATTGAAGTATTGAACAAGCTGCACAACTCCCCACCATAGGTTTAACATAACTAGAATAGCAAAGACTCTCATATCAGCATATAAATTCTAATTGAAAAATAGACTTTGAATCTATATTCAAAGGAATCAAATACTAAAAACACCACATAAAGTCACACGTCTGAATAAAAAAAACTGGTCATGAAACCATAAAGACTCATATGGTTTTACAACAAGAACAAAGTCTGAAAAGACAACGATTCAATTACAGTATGCAGATCATATACGATAAAAACCAAGAGTCACACAACTTTAAAGACTCAGAACCATATCTGAATATTTTGAATCACATAATTCAAAAAACATATCTGTAAATACTAGGATTCATGTAAAAAAAACTTTGTAAACAGAATAATACAACATATCCAAATAACAAGGAATCATATGATTGCATAACAGAACCAGATACACATCTGATGACACATAAAGTCACATGACTTTAAAGAATTCAGAACACATCTGAAAAACAACACATGTGAAGATCTTAAGAAGCTAATTTGACTTGATCAAAAACTTTTACAACTTTACAAGAAATATATCATGAGAAAACTTGTAAAGAACATAAAGACTAATTTGAATCAAGCAAATAAAATTTTACAACTTCACAACAAAACTGAATCACACGATTCAAAGAAAAAATCTGATAACAACGCAGACATCAGACTAAACGATACAATCAAACAAGTTCCGACAGAACACAAAATCACACGATTTGCAAACGGAACACACATCTCATACAAGAGAACAAATAGAAGGCTGTACAAACATTCTAGAACAATCTTGACAATACTATTGATCCAGACAACAAGATTCATAATAACACTGATAAAAGAGAAGTACACACTTCTATATCAGACAACAATTCCAACCTAAACAAAAATGAAACACAAAATCACTTGATTTCATCTCTCACATACAAGGCTAAGAATAACGAGACATACACAAGACAATAAGACACAGCCAAACAAAATCACAAAATAACATATTTTGCAACCAAAAACACCTCACAAGAGATAACATACAAGGCTGTCACAAATACAGAATAATCTTGACAAAACCAACGGTTAAACATGAACCACACAGCTCAAACTAACCATACAAACAAGATCATAGACAAACAGACATCAAGACTGCGAATAAAAGACATTTAACAACATACAAGACAAAGATCCTTAACATATAGATCTCATAGCTAGGCAAACACAGACATCAAGAACAAACTTGACAAAACAAGTGGTTAGAAACACTCAAACCACATAGTTTGACTAATCATACAACAAGAGACAACAAGACGTTGTGTGAAAGACAAATGCCAGTTCAAGACAAAATTGAAGTACATGATCCATGATGAAGATTCAGAACATATGAATCAATAACTAGAAACAACATTTCAAACTAAACTACCTTATGACAGCAAATACAAGATCACATAACCACAAAGGTAGCACATTACACGGCAACCAAACATCCAATCATGAATGAAACAACAGGATCATGCAATGAAAAAACTCAGCCACTCACGATTAAAAAAAATGACTATCAATTATCATACAAGATTCAAGAGACATAACAACTCAAAACTATCATGACTTACAAAACCTAACCCTCTAAAACGAACAAAGATGAGAACCAAACAGATAACAACAACATAAACAACAAGAATCTCATATATGACTAGAATCAACACAAAAATGGATCTAAGAGCATGAAGAAATACTTAAATGTGATGAACTAGAGAGAGAGAGTGTATGAAGATAACAGAATGATTTCAACACACTCCCAAACAGACATGTTATCAACCGATAGACATACAAGGACCAAGCAACAACAGATTAACCAACGACAAATATTTTATTACGTGATGAAAACATCAACAACAAGCTCTAGACAAATACACATCAGATCAAGACTTAACAATAGAACAACTTTCAAAACAACAAATGAAGACCAAAACAGCTTATATTTGTTTTAAGAAAAATATTCAACAACTTTAACAATCACCAAGAGACATATTTTAAACTATCTCTTTACCACACACTACATAGACACACAGAACCAAACAATGAATCAGTAAAAAGGTATAATAGAACAACAACAAACCGATAATAGATCACAGAAGTTATCAACAGATAACACAATAGATGAGCCAGACAAAAAATAAAACCTAGGGCGAAGCTGAGTCAGGGACAAGATTCCAGGTTCATCACTCTATGGTGCCTGGACATGCCTTTACTCAGGAGCCACAACCTAACAAACGATAACAACAACAGTAGATACATAAAACAAACAGATATACACCAACAAGAAACCACAGACAAACAAAAACACATAACAGACAAGAAGGTGCCGGTCCTCACTACCCCGACTTCAACTAATCCAATCAACAACAAAAAATAAAACAAGATAAAATTAGAAAGATCTTACAAAGGGCGCGTTTAACTCCTAGAAAGACCAAATTTGTAGTTTCCAAGAACTACACAATTGAATCAAACCTCAATTAAGCACACCTAGTTAGTTTGCCCTGAACCTTCTAGGGTTTCAGAGACTAACATAGGTCTTCAAAAAATGATAGACATCCTCCTTTCAACCGTCACCAGACCCTACTTAGGGTTCGTGACACACCAGAATTGTACCGATCTTACCAGATCTGACCTGCAAACACTTCAAACAAGAATCAAAACAGAACAGACACAAAATAAAGCAAAAACAAAAAACAGATTCAAAACATAAGAAACAGATCTGATCTCCTTCTTGACCTTCAACAAACCATAATAAGGATTTGTATCACACCAGATTCAAACCTGCACATACTCCAAGAAAAGATCAAAAATAGACTAGACAACAAGAATACCAAATAATGAACAAAAAATAAAAACAAAGACAACCACAGCGGAAGAACAACAGAATCGGAGCCATCTGGCTCTGATACCATGTAAAAACAATGGTATTATAACTGATTTCTACTAACAACGATATAAAATCACAGCAAACACAAAATATAGCGACAAAAACAGATGGCAAAACTCTTATTAACCAACCCAAAATGATTACCCCCAATCTCCCAAAAGATCTTACAAAAGTAAGATCAACAAATACAAAAATACAAGAACCGTTTGATGATCATCAACAGATGATCATCTACCAGCAGCGACAATAATCTCTCAATCACAAAATGAGAGAGACCAACTGAACAATAAACGGCTGCAACAAAAAAACCTAGAAACCATAGATCGATACATAAAAAATACAACTAAACCTGACGATCCACAGGATCAAACGGAAAATACTAAAGAACAATAAGATAAGATCTGCAGCAGATCTTCAACCAATCTTCAAACGAACAATTCAGAGAATAGCTGAGAAAGTACTGCGAACCAATGTGCAAGAGGCTGTGAAGAGGAGTCACAAGAACCCTAGCTCTCAAACAGAGCTTTATATATCAGCTGCACTCAACATTTACACTTTGCCCCTTGATCTTTATTATTTGCACCGACTTTAAAATAAACTTTCATTCTGGCCCCCCAAGTATTGCATCTGTTATAAAAACCACACTAGACAAAAGACAATGCAAGTACATTAAGTACATCATAAATATTTCATAACATATGAATGAAACCTGCACTTTATATTTTCAACATCCCCCCTTCATTCATATGTGCTCACTGACCAAATTACACTCAAGTTCACATGTATGTTAAGTGATGATCGCAGTCCTCCATAAGTTTCATATAGACCCCTCGGACTCCCAGCTGTTGCAACAACTTGCACCAAACATGACATGAGCCCAAAGAGATAACAGGCTAATAACCAGCCTGATAACAACTTATACATGTAACAATCAAGCCTGGTAACAACTTATACATGTAACAATCAAGCCCAATGAATAAACATAACTAACAAATGTATAGTATATGAATTAATCTTATATTTTCAACAGAGACCCTACCACTAGTTTTGCTATTGATGAGATTTGTTGGGCATGGTTGTCGTTATGGAGTTAACAGTGGTGTGTTTTGTAGTACGGTCACATGACTCTTGTTAAAGTTATTTCATTATAACCAAACCTAAAGAAAATATTGTCAATGTAACTCATGATTCATAACTCAGTCGTAACATTCTTTGTTATTTTATAACTAGTGCGTTGCGGCTGGATCGTTAAGTCGAACAAAATATAGATGTAAAAACGTTAAACCACGAACGTGCGTTGTGGAGTGCTAATTCGCCAAGTTTAGGCCAAGACGTAAATACTTATCATAGAAAAGAATAACTCAATCGAGACGTAAATACTTTAGGTCGGCGACCGTGTAGGTTTTTTCCGACGGTTTATGGTCACCATAGTCTTGATCTGTCATTGCATGTGCTTTTGTCAACCCAATTGTCGATGACAACACCATTGCCACTGCTGTTGGCTTCCGGCAGCAGAGACATGGCCGGCTATTCCTCATATATCTTGTTCCTCATCACTAACGCCGGGACTCATTTGTTCCGATCGATTGATTGAACAATAAGAAAGAAATAGTCGGCAGTGGAGGAGAGAGCAAAGGACTAAAGGCGAAGAAATTTGACGCACTGAGGTTGTAGGGGTGAAAATGTTGATAGGGTTCCATGTGGACAAAGAGAATTATTAGAAAATTAAACAGTAACAACACCTCACAAACAAAACTTGTTAATTAATAGATAGGGAATAGATAGGGAATAGATAGGGAACTAGCCATTAACAGTTGTCTATATTGGAACCGAAGGTTCAAGATGAATAATAAATAAAATAAAATAAAACAATGTCGTCTAATGTGAAATGTGAACAAATCTAATTATGACACCTGGACCCCTCCACCATTCACAATCAAAATACTACTCCTTTAGAGTGTAGGGTATGGGGCGGGAGTTTGGGCGTGGGTAGGGGGAAAACGCTCAAGCCATCACCCCGGGAGGGCATGGGTTTCGGCGTGGCCCTTGGGGCATGGGTTTCAAGCCGGGCGTGGGGCGGTCTGGCCAAGCTGACATGGCGGGCTCTAATTGGACAAACCAAAGAAGCCGTTGGGCTAGCCGTTGGGATAGCCGTTGGGCTAGCCGTTGGCCAACGGCTATCTTAAAAAAAAAAATTATTTTTCCACTATATAAACCTCACAATTTCTTACATTTTTTTACCACATTCATCTTCAATTCTCCATCTACAAAACGAAAAAATGCATCATCATAACCGTTCTTTTGACCCGAACCACCCGTATGCACTCCAAGAAAATAATCCTAGCCCACAACCCATTCATCCAATGCCTCGTCCATTTATGATACACTCTTCTATGCCCCAAGAAGCGAGTTATGCATCGTATATTGGGAATTGTTTGTTTACTAACTTCCCACACTCCGATGATGCGATACCTACACCGTTTACACAAACGTCCATCAACCTTTCACCAACCTCCATCGACCTTTCACAAAACGAAACCGTCCCCGAAACTCAACCACCCAACGATGGTCCTTCCGCACCCCAACCCATAAAAAAGAGAAGCCATAAGAACAGGACATTCAACTTTAGGTATTCTTAAACTTTGTTTTTATTAATGTTTTTTTATATAAGTTTGTAATATATTAAATTTTGTTTTTATAAAAACAGGAAATTCTCAACATCGAACCTATTTGTGGCAAGGGGTTAGTAGAATATTCCATCAAGAATTGGGAAAAGAGGTTTATCGTGAAAACGATAGCTTATCCTCGAAGTGGACCGAGATAAGCGGCCAACTTACAAAATATAGTGGTTTTTTAAATAAAGCAAAACAAAACCAAAAAAGTGGTGAAACCGAAGCCGACATTGTGACGAATGCATTGGTTCAATTCAAGACAAATGTGGGGACCGACTTCCGTTTCATGCATTGTTGGGAGATTTGTAAGTTTCATCCAAAGTGGGCGAATATCCCCAGTGGTAGCGAAAGCAACACGTCTTCCAAAAGGTCGAGGGCCTCGTCCCAAACCCAATCTGATGCACAAGATCAAGAGATTGAGGACCTTTTTGATGATTCGCCAAGCCCAAACCGGCCTGAGTATAGAAGAGATGCCACAAAAAGGCGTGCTAAAAAATCAAGATCTTCTACGGCATCACCTTCAGCTGGGAGTTCGCTCTTGCATAGAGGAATATACAGCGACCAGTTGGATGACATTTCATCCAAGATGGATACATTCAACGTCTTCCAACAACAAAGGGCCGAAATTCGGAAGAGCAAAGAAGCTAGAGATGCCGCTAGAGAAGCCCAGAGACAAAGACGGGAGGATTTGAAAATTCTATCCCAGCCGATTGATCACCTAAAGGGTGACGAGTTGGAAATAGTCTTGGAGATGAGAGAAGAGATAAAAAACAAATATAAACGTTAGGAATTTTTTTATGTAATTTTCTTTAATTTTTATGTAATTTTCTTTAATTAAAAACAAATACAAAGAGCCCAGCCGGGTCAGCCCAGCGAAGCCCACCAAACCCCCGCCCCACCATACCTTGTTTAAATGTGGGTCGCCCCATGTCTGCCACCTCAAGCCACGTGTCAACAAATGTCCCAACCCAAGCCCAACCCCCGCCCCACCATACCCCGCAGTCTTAGTTCCAAACGAATCTGATTCTTGCACCCCGACCCCTCCAAATATTTTTCCTTTAGCTTCATTTTAAATATATAGATAATAAAATCTTACACTATTGTTAACTAATCAATTCGTATAAGAAGGTTAGAAAACACCATCCAGTTAAAGTTTATGAGCCTAGTAAGAGATTGGTTTCCAGCTCACTAAGATTTACAGGTTGAGGACGTATCGATATGGGCTCAAACCCGAATTAATGGTTTGACTCTTTATGGCTCATTCGTTAAACAACATTGCCCAAAAGTAGTCCCATGTTTTTAACTTTTTATCTTTGGGTTATGTAAATGAAATTTTCTTTAAGTTGTCGTAATACCAATTTTGTCAATATAATTACACTCCCATGCTATATATATATATAGTATAGAGTTAATATTGTCGCTATAATTAATCCCATTGTATAAAAAAACTAGAATTTAGCATAACAAAACATACAGCTACAGACAGGTCAATAAGTAATCAAACAAGGAAATTTATACTTTAGCCTTATTCATAAGTGAAAAAAAATCTGCAAACAACATATTATGTCGACAGAAATTATTAAAAATCAGGATACTTTTTTTTTTCAAAATTAAAAAAAATCATGATACTTGATATGCATATTTGTATAGTTTTGGCACGTGCACGTGAAAGTACAAATAACGTGAGAAGATGGTGGCGGCGTTAATGGGTTAGTAGCAACCAAAAAATGTTGTGTAAAACGTGTTTTTCATATTTTCTTTTAGTTGTTTTCCACACACCGCCACTTTCTATATATATTCTGCGTGCGTTTCGTGTTTTTTACTTATAATATAAATATCGTCTCATCCTTTGCATATTATATCCTCTTGTTTATCACAACCATAACTCTCTCTCTCTCTCTCTCTATCTCTCTAGTTATGAAGAGAAACTGCCGTTTGGAACTCCGACTTGTGCCGCCGTCGCCGCAGTGCCCATTCATATTTTCCGACCACCGTCAACAAGATCCCAGGTACGATGATGTTTGCCAACATCTGTTATGAGCAGTGACGGATCTAGAAAATTCTTAACGTTTAAACGAAAAGGGGTAATGAAATTGAAAAAACGTCAAATTTTTTCAAAATTTACACACGGGGCTACCCCTGTTTACAAGCTATCATGAAATGTTATGTTGCAAGGTAAATATCAAAAACACTAATTTGTAGTATATGTTTTGTTTGGTTTGAACTTTTAGTGACGAAATAAGTACGGTGGATGGAGATTTAAAGGAGAAGGAAAACCAGCAGCTAACTATAATTTATGACGGAAAGGTTAGCATTTGTGACGTTACAGAGCTTCAGGTAACTCTCATAGAATTCATGTATTTAAAGAAACATAATATATATAGTACAACATATTTTTTATTTTTAATTAATACATTGGAATATTAGGGTGGGCTGATTCTAAACACACCCCCTCTTCCTGATTACACCTCCCTTGTAAGAGGAAAACTACCGGTCCCACACGGGCCCCACCAGTAAGTATGTGAGAGGAGAGGGTGTAAAAAGTAATTAGAGGGGTGTAGAAAGTAGCACCCGTTAGGGTGGTGTAGAGGTGGTAATATATAATAAAGTTTAAAAGTAAATAAAAAATGTATACAGTTTAAAATAGGTCAGTTCTTCGTGTAATTTTTACACATAATTTATGGATTTACTGAAAAATATATTTTTTTTAAATCTATTAAATAGCTTTTATGAAATTGTGATAAACTATAAATTTGTATATTTATGAAGTTGGTGATGTTTCTTTTTAAGTTTAGCAAAAATACTGGTATATATTGTAATTTTTCAATATTTTAAAAGACCTCTAAGCAACGCGGCCTATTGCGCTTTCCATCCTAAGTATGGCCTAGGGTCGCCAATTTTTAATAAGTTATAATATATAGTATGTGTATGGTGACCCAAATTAATTGCAAAATATAACCAAATTTCTATTAAAAAAGGCCCAATTTAAAAGGCCTAACTTTTTGAGTTAACAACTCCAGCTGCTAATGTGCATAACTTCATCCATCGACAATTGGTTATTTAGCCTAAAGCCCCTCAATTAGAGCCGCTATCGTTCCCAATTCCTATCGTGTTTGGTGCTAATCTAGGTTTGTATTCTTAGATGAAGGTTTTGTTTTTGTGAAATTATACAAATTCAAATTTAAAGGGCCTCCGCTCTGTATTTCGTTTTGGGCCTTCAAAAACGTTGGGAAGCGGTGTTTATCCACACCAAAGTAGTGTGGGTTCTAGTCTTACAAAATGATCAATAGATAGATATTAAGAATAAATTTTAAGGAGTGTATGTGTTCACCGTTAAAAAAGGACGTTTTAAGTTAAACATGATTAGACTATGTTTCTCAATACAATCATGTATATTGTTTTACCTGAGACACAAAAGCAAAATCAACAAGTAATATGTGGATTCTATTACAGGCAAGGGCAATAATAAAGATAGCAAGTGAAGAGATGGATGGTAAATGGATAAAATCACCAAGTTCACCATTAATGTCCCCTAGCCAAGGTGGTCTTTCAATGAAGAGATCTTTACAACTGTTTCTTCAAAAGAGAAAGCATAGAATTCAATCAACATCTCCTTACAAAACTCAATAACCTTGTACGTGCAACTTCCGATTAATGATCCCCGTGCCCATGTGTCGCTCGCGAGTCATGTGACATATCATGTATTAGTATGTAATAAAGTGTTTTTAGATTTAGAAAATTGAAGAAGATGAAGAGAAATGATGTAGAAATGAGGGCATGAATGATCAAGACACGTAGTAAATAGACCGCAACTAAATTTTCTTTTTATCGACTAATTTAGACACTTTCTAATCCAGGATCGTCCTAGAGAATTCTCAAAAATCCTAAGGTCCAGACGAGTAGAAAATTCAGACCCTTACAATATAAACTTTTCGAAAAAGAATATATAAAACGGGGAATCACCCACCGGTTGCGACAAACCGGTTTAAACTAAAATTTATATGGAAATCTAGATAAAAAAAACATGTCACGTATGTGTTTGCACATTGAAACATAGAAAGGATAAACACTGTAAGGGTTTTTATATGAAAATTACAGAAAAGTGACGTCGTAATTTAAAAAATAAAAATCCTAATTTAAGATCATGTAAAGCCATCGTAACCTATCTAGTTTTTTTAAATAAAAAACATATAGTTGAAAGAAAAATAAAATAAGAATTCTTTTCATTAAAAGTTATATATCTTTGTATGTAAAAGTCATTTAGATTGAATAATAATTCTAGAATGTAAATGATCATTTTTAACTTTTGATTCTCTTAGCAAATTTAGGAAATAAGTTCAAGGAAACACCTACCATAATTTGGCCTTTTACAATGTATTTTGGTAGAGTTTGTTATGCAATGAAATGGTTTATTGTGAGGTAATGAAAAAAATGTATTCGATTGATAATGGTATTACATAAAATATTTCATCCCTTCAAGTTCACCCTGTTCACTATTCTTGTTTTTTTCATTTCAGTCACTATCTCACCTTCATCACCAACACCGACCACTACAACTGCCGCCCACCCACCGTCGCCACCACCACTCGTCATCGCCGCCACCCAACACTTGTTCCACCGACCCCACCACCTGCCACCGTCGCCGACGTCACCCGCCGTCACCCACCGCTAACGCCATTGACCACCACCCACCACCCATCACCATCGACAATCGCCACCACCCACCACTGACAACAACCACCCCTCGTCGTTGTCGTCGTCACCACCCGGTCCCACCCTCCACTACCTACCACCTCGTCGCCGCCACCCTTCACCACCGCGCCACCGCCACTGACCACCCTCCACTACCGCCACCGACCACCACCCATCGTCGTCGACCACCGCCGACGCCACCCATCGCCGACACCCACCACCACCGCCATCACCACCGACCACCATCCATCGTCGCCACCATTCGTCGCTGCTACCTGCCACCGAACACCGGCGCCACCACCACCGACCACCGGCATCGACCACTACCGCCACGCATCACCGATTATTTCTTCGTCTTTTCCTGCTGATGTGCTAAAATTACTTTAATAAAAACAAACTAAATTAACCTAATCTAGACACAAAGTAATACTCTAAACTCGACTAAACTACTAACCGGCAAGTGAACCGATCGACTCTAGTAAAGCTAAGCAAGTCCAGATATCGAATCCACATGACTCAATTTAACTACGTTAACTAACTTATCTATACTGACACTGACTCTGACATGACAGTAGTTGTTTTTATATTGGGGGGGGGGGGGTTCTAAATATCCTAAAATTGCAATTTAAATTTAATTAACTAAATTAACGAAACACGAACTAACTTGGGTTTACTCAGATGATGGAAACAACTACCTAGATTGGAATCCTGGATTGTAATAGTGATGATTTATTATGATTATTAATTATTATGGAACCGAGATCTTTATATTCTAAACCTATTGAAACACCGAATAAGTCTCTCGACCCTTCTCGAGAAGACACTTTTGGAGCTCTAAAGGCTGTTAGGGACACCAGTTAATCTAGACTCCCTCACCGGTTATCTAAGGGGTTTGCAAAAGTAACCTAATACGACCTACTGTGACAACCGGTAATTTACGGCTCTTAATTACGCGATTAACAGGAGATTAACGCAATAATAAATAGTGATTACAACATAAATCAACTTAATTAGGCCTTTGGGGTGCCTAGGAACGCTTATCCGACTCTACAGTACGCGTATGAAGATTCGAGTGGAATCTGCGGAACAACAAATGACAACGGACTGATACCGTACGAATTACTGACGACACCGACAAATATGGATGTTACACGAATATTTTATGCTCATGGAGTTTGGGTCGCGATATCTGGTCTCGTAGAAATTACGGGCCGCTTACACACAAGACGGGAATGTGGGCCCTGGGCCCAAGCCCGAAACCCACAAGCCTAAACCTACACATAATAGGCAAAATCCCTACAAATCCTTGCGAAATCTATACAAGATTTATAAAATCTTATAAAATCCTACCAAAATCTCTAAAGAGATTTTTGTCTCTAATTCAGAAACACAAGATCTCTACAAAAGATCTTTAACTCTTAATATAAAATGTATTACCTGAATGAAATGAAAATACACACAAGACAATAACCTACCATCACTCTATTAATACACACACAAACCTAACTTCACTTTCTCAAACAAACACACAGACTTTAAAGTCTGTCTCTCCTCTCTCTCAATCCTTACATACAAAACACACACATACAACATAAACACCCTCACACAACACTCTCTTTGATCAGTAAACACCGGCAATCGGAGCCGGGTTACGGCGAGTTCCGGCGCCGTTTGAGCACCGATGAACACCTAAATCCCTTACCCCTCTCCCTCTTCCTTCTCGGTGAAGACTTACAGCCGATCGGCGAGACCACCGGCTGGTCAGGCGGTGCAGGTGACCACCCCCTTTTTCTGTTTCGATAACTAAATCGGAGCACCACCACCATTAACCGGTGGTGGTGCGGCGGCGTTAACCAGAGACGAGAGAGAGAGACCGAGAGAGATGGAGAACCGGCGGTCAAAGGTTCGGACCGCCGGTCGGTTCTGTTATCCGATGGTCCTTGACTTTTCCCGGCGGTTGGTGCTTCGGACCGGTGAGTTTCACCGGTGATGTGAAGGTATTGGTGGTTATTCGCGACTCCGGTAAGTGGCTCGGTCTTGTTGATTCAGTTTCGGATTCAAGTTAGTCGGTTCAGGTTTTGTTCTCGGTTCAAGCCTTTTGGTTCAACAGGTTCCAATCTCAGCTTCGGGTGTCTCCGTGCGGCTCAGTCAACAAATCAGCGGGTTCGAGTTGCGGGTCTCGGCTCAGATCGGGTTCGGTTCGGACGGTTTAGTCAACTTCTGAAACGGTTCGGGTTGACTCGGTCAACTCAGCGAGTTGACTCGGTCAACTCAGCAAGTCAAAGCAGGTCAACTGCGGTCAACGTCTTCGGTCAGACGACTCGGTTCGGTCAGACAACTAGGTTCAGTTGACTCGGTCAAACCGAGTCAACTCGGTCAAACCTGGTCAACTCAGTTGACTCGGTCAACAACCCGACGCGAAGACTTGGTAAATATTAGCGGCACATTTATTTTGTTATTTTTCATAATATTAACATTACGTGAAAAACGAGCTCGAATCGATTATATATAGTTCACATCTCAAAATATTCGACAAGATTTACATAAATATTGATTTCGTTGTTTGAATATTGATTGATTTTGAAAAATAATGACAACTTGTGTTGTCGGGGCGTCCAAAAACAGAGGAAACTCTGCCCGTTTTTCGAGAAAACCCGTAAAACAAAACGAGTTTTATTATAAAAAAAACGTGCTTTTCTTGTAAAACGACAACTATTGTTATAAGCGACATTTACGAGATACAAATATAAAGTTTCCTTCGATAACAACTTACAACTTACGAAAACAACGATTCGGAAAAATATTTACAACGACAAACATAGTTGTTTTGAACTTCGGAAATTTGACAAATTCGTTTTTATAAAAATAAATATAGTTTTATATTTATTTCAAATTTCAAACAACTCGATTCCTTTTATAAATAAATATAGTTATATATTTATTTTCCAATACAAGTCGACAATTCTTTTACAAAATAAATATAACTGTTATATTTATTTTATACGCCTAGACGGCACATATGTATATTTTTGGCAAATATAAACAAGACGCAATATATATAATACAAGTTTATTATATATTACTTTCATACGAATATTCCTACATACACAAACGACTTCTCACGGCAGTTTAACTTAGTCATTTTCATTAAGTTAACTATTTACCGCCAAATCGTTCGATCAACGATTCGGTAGAGCTCGGTAACACGTAGATTAGTTACCACATTATTCGAAACTTATTAGATATTCCGTGTTAGGAATATTGTAGAATGCACGATAGCGAGTCACATCCTGGAAACGACATCGCGAAGTCGTATTTAGCTAGCCTTGCACATGAATATTCAGGTGAGTTCATAACCCCACCTTTTATGGTTTTACATTTTTATCAATGTTTTCGGGGTGGAAAGACATGCACATTCTACAAAACATTCAAAGTGTTCAATAAACATGAATTACATATTTCTAAACCATCATACAAACAAGTTTTTAACTGACACAAATGGTTTACGAAAGGTTTATGATAACTATACCGGTTTTTCAAACAAAGCGTATTTCTGTAAAGTGCATACAACGCTTACTTGTTTTCTAAATTGGGGAAATGACGAGTACAAAAACATTCAAGTGAAACATTCAAGATCATGTCTCGAATAGGGTACCATAAGCACCATTAATCAACGTATACATTCAGACCGCGGAACAAAAGGTTAGATCTAATGGGTTTCAGGCAACCCCACTCTTGGCCTACTTCTACCAATGAGTGCTTCTGTGTCTCAGTCAAAGTCGACAAAAATGCCTAGGTTTGGTGGCTTCCTATGTCGTGACACATGTTAGTGGCCTTGCAAACCACTAGCGATCTCACACATTCAAACAGACATAGTACTCAGTTACAGATACGTTTTACGAGTTGCATTCAAACATTCATACATTCTACAAGTTACATACTATGTTTTCATTCAAGTATTTAAACATTAAAGTATTTAAACATTCAACAATACAACAAAAACCGGTTATTCAAAAGATTTATTTCAAATCTTTTGCAAACAAACTATGAACTCGCTCAACTTTATGTTGATTTTTCGCATGTTTCTTTCTCAGGTTACAGTTCTAAGACAAGGCACGGTTGGAATAGGAGAACCATGAAGAGTCGAGTACTTAGTGGGCGTTCATATTCTAAAAGACTTTGATTATTTGCTTCCGCTGTGCAATGAAGATACCAGTCCAGTCACGCCAACGCTCTGATATTTCGGGGTGTGACACCTACTCCCTCACAGGCTATAAATCTAGGATTGACTTGAACCTTGATTTGACTTGTTAGACAACGGTCACTAGGGCAACTAGTTCAGACTCCTCACGAAGACCCTACCTAGAAATTTAATGACTTAGACCTAACAGTAATCTCGCACCTTACAACTATAGAGATTAGTAGAACACTTAAACTTATTTAATTACCGATTACTGCTTCTAAGGTGTATTGGCCAATTAACCTTAAAGATGACAAATAAATTATAATCTAGCATGAACCTATTACGTGAAAGACATCCGCCTAGACTCACACGAAGCAATAAAAGACAATTAAACACTTTTAAGCATGCAAACACATCAAACCAATAAACCAAGTCGACTACTTTCACAAACAAACCATAATAATTAATAAATCATAACAAAGTTCAAAACTCTACGAACCAATCATCTCAGTCTAGGCAGAAAATAAGTTTAGCCAATCAAAGTTTCACACCCCAACCGATGGCGGAAACATCGGGGCGCGGCACTAGGCGAACCAGATTGCTCAAGAGATCCATAACAACTATTTGTTACCAATATTTTTAAAGGTTAATTGTCCTATACCAATCAACAAAATATTCAACAAGTAATTATTACAGATAACTAGTTTCTCTCAAACAAAACAAGTCCGATAACCTAGATTTCTATTAGTGTAGTTTCTAGACTGCCTATCTTGATTTCCAGCAAACATAGCATCATATCAACCTGTCACATAAGTTAAAATAAAGTCAGTACATAAAATGTAAAGGTGAGTACACAAGTTTGAGTAGCATATAGTAGTAAAAGCGTTTACGCATAACCAGCATGTAACACGTAACGGGCGAAGCATGTAACTATCAAACAATGTCTATAACTTAACCACGAGACTGCGTTTTGGAGTATGCGCGACACATGTTCAGCGAACACGTGAAGTAAAGTAATGTGATCCCTAGCAACCCCCGTCCACGACAGGTGCTGAGTCCAAACTATAGTACTATCGTTGCTAGAGGCGGTATAGTGTAACACTGTATAGCATAATACAAGCATTCAAAGTACACGTATAGCATGCGGGAGCGGTTAGCATTATAAAGTGTTGCGTCGTGCGTTGTGTTTTGATATAGAACGTATGTAACACCCAAAAGTGCGTTAAGAGAAAATGGGTTCGAGTATACTCACAGTGCGTGTTTATCAAGTAAACACAGACTTGATTGGATTGAAGGGAGCGCATTGGATTGGCCTGAGCATAGAACAGTAGTGTATGCGTTGAACTGAGCGTAAACAGAATATCGAATGGGTAAGTGGTCGAATGGTGATCCGAACGAATGGGGGTAACCCATCCGAACGGATGGTCATCCGAGCGGATGGCCATTCGGGTGAGTGTGTGGGTGTTTGTAAAATTTGCTAAAATCTGAAGTTCAACCAAATCGTTTTGAGTAAGGAGTAGTATGAGGGACAGGTCACCTAGTCGAATGGTCATTCGATCGGATGGCCACTCGAGTGGGCAATCTGTTGTTTGAAATTTTGTAAAATTTTCTAAGTAAAAGTTTGGAGTTTTAACGGAGACGACGTGACGACGTGTCAAACAACGGAAAAACACACCAAGTCCAGCTTAGTCGGTCGAATGGTCTCAGCCCTTTTGATCAGACTTACTGTTCTTGATGGAATTCATGTTCAACCCGTTAATCGGTCATCTCTTCGGTGGAAATCCGTTTTCAAGCCGGCTCTCAACTAGGAAATGAGTAGAGAGTCTGACTGAGTCCCGGTTCCATCGGTTTGAGTAAAATTTGAAGAAAAGTTTGAAATAGTTGAAAAAGTGTGAAATCTTGCAAAACTTAGTTGAAAAGTTGTGGAAATCTCTTAGATCTGAACCAGTCTTGATGAGTTTGTGCTCCACAACAGCTTGCATAAGCAAGATGAGTGAAGGACACCTTCAAGAGGTCCAAATCAGTGATTTCAGAGGAAAAGTTAGTGTTTGTGTGTGAGTTTGATGAAGATGATGATGTAGAAGTGTTTAGTGATGAAGATTGTACAAGATTTGAGGAGAAATACTTACGAAATAGCCTTGAATCGAGGGTAGAAGTGACTGAGAGCAACTTGAGTGTGTGTGTGGTCAGATGGGAGTGTCAACATCAGAGAATGAGGTGTACGGGTACTATTTATAGGGTGAGATAGGGAGTTAAGGCGGTGCGCGCAAGTTGGCACTGGTCGGATGGCCTTTCGATCTGATGGCCATCCGGTCGGATGGGCATCCGGGTGGATGTCCATTCGATCGGGTGTCCATTCGATCAGCCGAGTTGTGCGAGTTAGCTTTCCCACTTTCGTTTCGTGTGTTAAGCGTTGTGTTGCGTTTAAGCGAGTTACGAATGAGCGTTGAGCGTGTAAGCGTTGCGTTGATAACAACATAACATTTAAACAAATAATCACACAAATAACACACGTACATAAATAAATCCGCGTTTTGAGTTAGCGTTGAGTTTGCGTTGCGATAGCGTTGTGATAGCGTTTAGTCTAAACAAGCGATGTAACATGCGTCATAAATAGCGTTAAGATAACTGCGTTTTGAATAAGCGTTGAAACATGCGTTGTGATAAGTGTTTTAAACGCCTCAAAATATAGTTTAAACCCATTGCTATAATAGAAATCTCGGGAGTACAAGCAATTAAGCAAGAAATTACAGTGATAGTAATGATCCGGAAAGTCAGGTTGTTACACATAGTCATTGAAGAAATCAAAACGAGAGTATTTTTATGAACAAGAAACATGATCTAAAACAAGAAACGAAGAATTAAGAAACCCGGATGGTAAAACACGACCCGGATGCTTTCCTTTGCTTCAAATCTTCAACCGGCCGCTTCAAGCTCTCAAAAAACGCTCCAAAAAGCTCCAAACTTCAGTTGAGAATTTGTCTCGGGTATTGCAGAATCATAATTAGGGTTGAACTTAAGAAAAATGATGTTTATATATGGTTCTCAGCAGCTTCACGCGAAGGGGATTTGTTAATTTGGTCACGTAGCGCGACGTGTTGTTAGGTGAAATCATTATTTAATTGCTTCGCATTACGCCAAAGGGATTCTAGCACTTGGTCGCGTGATGCCACATGTGCTTTTTCCAGAATTTCTCCGTTTTTCGATTCTCGTTCAGCTGCGACACGTCCGGTTTTCGTTGCAAACTCTTTTTAAGCGTATTTTAAGCGTTTTTCTAACTTTTCAGCAACGGATACCTGCAAACAAACAAACTAACAAAAGTAACTATTTCTAACTAAAAACCAAAAAAAGCAAACGAAAACTATACAAATTTTACACGATAAATGTATGTATTTTGTAATACATCAAATATCCCCACACTTACTCTTTTTTTCATCCCCGTAAAAGATCTATGCAAATGGAATCATAGTAAAAACAAAAATCCGGGTTCAAAATTTAAATTACTTATTAAAATCAAAACTCGTATTAACCGCGATTGTAAGTATACTTGTCCACTTAAACACGAACCCGGTTCCAAACCCTTATCATACAATTTATGTTTAAGTTTTACTCAATCTACCTAGGTCTCACACTAAAAGCCGTAGTCTCGCCTAATTCCACCTCAAGCTCATGAAACAAAAGGAACGAATCAATTGAACCTTTCCCAACTATTTTATACCAAACTTAAGAGAATTTATTATCAATTTTTTTCTTTTTGAGCACTAGACTTTGCATACCTAACCCAAAGGCTGTCTCAAATAGAGTCACTATCCCCGAGAGCGACAATGTGAGCTTTGACATTTTTTTCCATTTATTCTCTTTTTAACTCAACCTAGAGGCAATCTGAATCAGAGTCACTATCCCCAATAAAGATTAAAAGGACTCATTTTTATATCTAGCTCAATTATTATATTTTTTTTCCATCAAAAATTCTAATAATTGTAACTTATAATGGCATTCCTTACATTATTATCGGCGGTTTCGGCTTCCTACTTCTCCTAGATGAGCACCCACCAGTAAACTAACAATTAAGTTCTTTTAAAATCAAAGGAACCTAAAAACCGGGGCAGGCCTACTTATACATCCCAAGCTAGACACAAGTTCAACTTATTAAACTCATATTATCATCATTTGAAACCCGAACATACCCGACTTTACTATCATTTTCCGTCTTTATTTGAAAAACTTCTAAAACAGAAAAATGTTCTACTTTTTCAATTTTTTTGGACTTTTCTTTATTTTCTATTTTTTTCCAATTTTTATGAATCCAACGACTCAACCTAACCCTACGACTCTATGTCCCATTCACTACGTCAAATATAGGCTACAGCCACACCAAAAAAGTGTGGCTGTATGCCTTTCGCCACACAAATTTTTTCAGGTCAAGTGTGACCAAAGGTCCAGTCATTATAGGTATCATACGGTCACATGCACTGTCTAGTGGCTAAAGGTATTAAAAATGTGGCTAAAGGGTATCAACATTTTTGTTAGAATCAAGCATGCCCTCCACTAAGTGTGGCTAAATGATAGCAACAGCCACTTGAATTAAGTTTATGTGTGACAGTTTCTGTGATATAGTCACATGAATTTACCAAAGAAACTTGTTTTAGCCACATCGGTTAAATAAAAGTGTGGCTAAAAACTATTGTCCAATGGTTATGTATAGCCTTTGGTCACACATATTTTTTTAATTGCGGCTATTGTCTAACCTTTGGCAACACATATTTTTTTTCTTCAATGACATATGCTATCCTTCCGTCACACAAAAGAAAACAAAGTGACGATTGTTTGGCTAATGGTTATATATAGCCACATGAAATTTTGTAACTTTAAGTGTGGCTATATTCTAACCTTTGGTCACACATATTTTTTTTCTTCTATGACATTTGCTATCATTTCGTCACACAAAATAAAACAATGTAACGATTGTGTGGCTAATGGTTATATATAGCCACTTGAAATTTTGTAACTTTAAGTGTGGCAATACTTTAACCTTTGGTCACACATATTTTTTTCTTCCATTACATATGCTATCATTTTGTCACACAATATAACAAACTGAGGAATATGTGGCTAATGATTATGTATAGCCACATGAACTTGTAATTTTAAGCGTGACTTTTATAGCCACCTGATATTTTGTAATTTTAAGTGTGGCTATTATCTAACTTTCAGCCACACTTATTTTGTTTCCCATGACATCTAGTATCATTCCGTCACACAAAGAAAAATCAAAGTGGAGATGTTGTTACTAATGATTATATAAAGCCACATGAAATTTTAGAATTTTAAGTGCGACTATTTCTTATCTTTGGTCACAGCTATTTTCATGTAATATCCATTTTATTTTCATTTTTTTTTGTTAAATAAAAAGAACATTATACATGAAAAACTTAAAACCCAAATGATATTAACAATAACATACCAAAATTCATACATATGTTCTCAATTAGAGTATTAAAGCTACATAAATTTTGGTTCGTGCAAATGACACATTTGGCATCTGCTCCCATCTTGGTCAACCACTTCCCTACTTGCTGGTGGTGCTCTTAGGGCTGAATCCCCTCTAGGAACTGCATTTAACATGAAATGAAAATATAATTAATTTATAAATATGTTTTAAACTCAATGGCATTCAATTCAAGATATGCAGACTTATGTGTGAAAAAAAATATATGATCTTTAATGATCACCATAGCCATGCTACTACTAAATGATATGCTTAGGCATTGAAGTACACAAATATTTTAAGGGAAATACAAGTACACAAGAAGAAAAACAATATTCAACAAAAAAGTCAACTTGTCATGTATAAAAAGGAAAATAAATATACAAATAAGAAGTTCATATATTAATGATCATCTGATAAGCTTCACTTTTATTAAAACAACTCGTTTTTACACGTACTCATTTTTTTCAATACCCGTTTCGACCCAAACCAAACTGACACCTTTCGAAAACAACCTGTTGGTGGTTTGCATAAGAAAGAATATATGTTGATGAATATACCTGCCAGAATGGAGGGGCCGGGTCGGGCGGCAATGGGTTCGGGTTAGGACGGGTCGTTTTAAAAAGGGGTCAGTTTGGTTCGGGTCAAAATGGGTATTGACAAAAATGAGTATGGGTCACAACAGGTATTGATCCCAGTTGAATGTTGATTTAAGAGTCGATCACCATATGTTAGGGTTGGAAAACCAACTTTGGAGGGGTGCCGAACTGAAGCTGTGGTTGTTCGTCAGCCACCTGCTCATAGGGGAGGAGGTTTCGTTGCCATAGCTTTGGTGGGAGATGAAAATGAAGGGAAAGAGGGGCTTATGCTGATTAGGGTTAGAAAAGAAGGAAGTTTTGGAAGGGATGGAGGGAAAATGAAAATGAAAATGAATGGATGGTTTTTGGCGATTCACAATTTCACACTAAAATCGCCTAAAATATAACGAGTCTCTCAAACAAGTACGTTTTTAGGCGGTGTCCAGTTGTTTTAGGCGGGTTACGATCTAAAAAAAAGTGAAACATCATTTTGGGCTGCTCGATGGTATAAACCACACAAATTTATTTTATTAACCGCACAAAATTCTTATTTTTTTGTTGATGTGGCGAATATTTATGTAAAGCCACATAAAATCTTGTAATTTTGACCGTGACTATTGTGTAAACTTTGGTCACAGAAAATAGTATATGTAGCCATATGTATTACCTTTTAGCCACATTATCACACAAATATTGTGGTCGTAGATTATATTTGGTCACTCTTTTTTTAGTGTAGCTACTAAAGTCTTAGTTTTTTTTTTCCCAAAGATGTCCTTTTAGCCACATCATTAAAAAAATACTATGGTCATAAATAACATTTGGCCACACATTTTCAGTGTGGCTCATAAATGTCACATTTTCAGTGTGGCTCATAAATGTCACATTTTTTTCTTAAATGTGGCTAAATGTTTCAAAAACATGTGTTTTTAGTCACATAAAACAATTAACGTGGTCGTAGATCATACTTGGCCACATTTTTTTAGTGTGACTAGTAAATGTTATAGTTTTTTCTTAAAGTGTGGCTAAAGGTTTTGAGTTGTTATGTAATGGCCACATGAATACGTAAAATGTGTGGCAATAAGTGGGCTAAAAGTTTTACAAATTTTAGAAATGACCTTTAGTCACACATTTAATCAAAAGTGTGGCTGGACAGTACCCGTCTCATTATAATACGAATATAATATTATATACGCATTTTATGTGAAAATGCGGCCTTTCAAAAACTTTTATAAGTTATCATTCAAACATGATTATGACAATCGAATGATAGTAATAATTTGTTTACAAAAGTTGTTTGTAACAAAAGCAAAACAGTTTCATTGCGGAAGCTTCAAAGGCGAGTGTTCGGTTCTTGATGCTTGACTTGATCATCATCCGGACGCTAACTAAGATCACCTAAATTCAAAACCAACATGAAAGTTAGTTTTGATAAGTTAATTACATGTTAAAACAAGTTTCATGAGTCAAAACAACAAAAATTAAACAATTTTCGGAATCAAGGGGCTAGACGCTACGTCTAGGGGCTAGACGCCACACCTAGCCCCCTTTTTGACATCAAGTTGCTTAAATTGTTGCTGCACATACCCAGCTTAATCTTTTATCAAGTCCCAACTTAAAATTGCCATAACTTATGATCCGTAAGTCCATTTTTAGTGATTCTTTTTCCTACACGTCCGTAATTAAATTACCGACGTGCCTACCACAATTATTATACCGAAAACCTGGTTTACGGGCTGAATCACTAAAATATCTATTTAAATATTTGACCCGCTATATTTACACAAATTTTTCTACCATTATAGTAGTAACCTTAAGGCATTTTTACCCAACATCCGTGGCTTAATATCACCGGCATTTCATTACCAATCCTATGGCTTCATGCTCTTGTGATTTATCAATGCCAAAATCTAACTTTCAACATTAACACTACTTACTACACAATTATTCGACCCGTTTGGCTCATTTATGGAATTTTCCATTATAACGACTACCAAACGTTTCTTAGTCGAATCTTGACCTATTAAATCAAATAGTGAACAATATCACATCAACTAATATTAACCTTTATATCAAAACACTATTATGAACGATTAACACATCTGAATTACATGTTGTAACATAACAAGTTACATACCTTCAAAGTACGCCCTTCAAACGCAAGTCGCCACCGGCTTGTCCACTCGACGCTCTGGTGTCATTTCCTATAGAGTTCAATCATGACATGTTTAGACCTCTTTTTAAATCATATGTCGCATAATTTGCCGAAACGTTGTAATTATGCGTTTTAACTTTAAATTTCAGTTTTAAGCCTTCTTTGAGGCATTTATACAAACACTTTAAGGGCAGAATTTTACATGATTTATTAACAAGTTCATAACTTGTCATATAGCCCAAGTTTTCATCAATTAAACTATCTAACATAAATATTAGCCTCTATAATTCTGAAATAACCTCACATATGTCAAATTACACTAGAACAATCCCAAATTTCCTAGTGTTTATCAAGTTCTACATAACTCACTAATCACCTACAATGGTGTCCATGGATTTTACTAGAATTAAGCATGATTTCAACATGTACTTGTCTAGGGTTTACTCCTAGACACTACAATGTTCCTATTTAATCTTTATAACACACATGCATCATCAGATTTCGAATTTCACAAGTGCATCTAAAATTTAAGATGGAACCAAATAGTAAAATTTTGCATACCTCATGATCCCTTCACTGAGGTGATCATAATCTATGCTTGGATTTCGATTTAGGCTTGATTTGCCCCTTCAATTTGGTGAATTTTTGTGTTTTAGGGTTGAAGCTTGAGACCTACTCCTTGGTCTGGTTGAAATCGCAGGACACACCACGTATGTGTGTGTTTTGTGTTTAATATTTGATTTAATTGAAACTTTAATTCATTTGCCCATGTCTAGTCCCTCCACTTTACACAAGTTTTTATAAAGGGTATTTTAACCATGTTTGTTCTATTATTTCAAGCTTTTTAACTAACTAGGTTATTTATTCCTAGTTATTTTATCTTGACTATTACCGTCATTTAATTTATAATATAGAATCTATATTTTTGGGGTGTTACACCCATCCCCACACTTAAACTCTACATTTCCCTCAATGTAAGATGGAAACACACTCAAAAAAACTAAAAATAAATAAAAAACTAAGGGCAAAAATGGAAAGGACTTAGCTAGTTAATTAACGCGTAAGCTCCAGAACTCTCGTCCAATCCAGCTCGGTCGTATAGCATTTCATTCGTGATCGGCTCTAACAACTGATTGATACACTCAGTAAATGCCTTGACATTTGATAAGCAGCTCTGAAATCACCCAAATGGAGATTGCGTACGGGTGGTACGATTCAAACCGGCACAAGCAAAAACCAAAGCAATACCGACTCAACACAAAAGAACGACTCAAAAACCACTAAGTTAGACTCATAATACAAAATAAAAGACTCAAAATACAAGTAAACGCATACCGTAAACGAACTAGATGCGAGAAACTGAGCAAACTGGACAAAGAAACAAAGCTGCCACGAAAACACTCCCATCGCGTGACGCGACGAGATATTGCTCATTGCTTTGTGCGACGCGACGCTATTAAAATACTCATTTTTAATTTCTTCTGATCGCGCGACACGCGCCAATTGCCTTATGCCCTTCACGCGACGCGAAGGGCCCCTTTTCACAGAAAGTTTCGTAGTTTTCTTGCCTCAATGCCTTAGAATTTTCTCCAAACTCTTCCCAACTCGTCCAAAACACTTTCTTAACCAAATTTTGATTAGAAAACACTTCGAGACTTCGTTTCTTCGCTTTCTTAACTCCACCACGGACATGATTACCTGCAAAACAAATCAAAGCACAAAAACGCAAACCAAAAATCTACCAAAACTACAAAAAAGACTCAAAACCACGACTAGTACCCAAACTTTATAGACGAGATATCACCCTAATTACTCAACTTCTTAAAAACTTATGTAGGATCATGTAGACCTAGCTCACCTCCGTATCCTATTCCACAGGTTCTAGCACTATCAGACCAATTCCGACCCAGTTCTCTCCACACTTCCTCATACCTCTCACAAACTTCAAACTCATCCTCGGGCGGTTAGGTTAGTTTAGTTTAGTTTAGGAATTGTTGTATGTTCTGATTTTAAACCTTGTTCTAAAGTATCATAAAATGTAGGGCTGATAATTACAGGAATTGTGGTATGTTCAAATTTTAAACCTCGTTCTTAAGTATCCTAAAATGTATGGCTGCAAACGAATCAAACGTTCGGCGAACAGTTCGTAAGCCGTTCGGCGGGAAGTTCGTTTGTGTTCGTTTATTAAACAAACGAACACGAACAAGAAATTTCATTCGATTAGTTAAATGAACAAACATGAACAGAGGCCGTCTTCGTTCGTTTATGTTCGTGAACGTTCGGTAACGTGTTCGTTTGTGTTCGATAGTTATATTTATTCAAATATTTCAAAATTCCGACAAAATAAATAGAGTAAATTACAAGTTTTGTCCTTTATGTTTACATCAAATTGCAGGCGCTGTCCTTTAGCGTAAAATTTTGCAAGTTTTGTGCTTTATGTTTCAAAATCTTGCACGTTTTAACCTTTAGGCCAAACCCAGTTAGATTTTTTAGTTAATTATGGTCATGTGACATGCACATGAGGGTATTCTTGTCATTTTACCTCCCTATGGACTATTGAGTAAATAACTTAATATTTAAGGGACTAGTTGTGTAAGAAATAAAAAATAAAATATAAATATTAAAAACTATCTCTCTCCGGCTCTCTCTCCCCCTCTCTCTCATTCTCCTCTCCCTCTCTTCACCCAAACAACGAACAACCTGTTTCCATCATAATACGGTACAATTATATGCACATTTTCGTTGGTTTCCATTAGTAGATCAAAAGCCCTAAACCTATTTTAGTTTACAGTATCATTTGCGGGTTCAATTGGATGGGATTAGGATCTAGGGTTCATAAGTTATGTTTGGGAATTAGGTTCGATTTGGGCGTTACGTTGAATAGAAATCCTATTTTGTTTACAAAAACGATCAGAATGCAGCCTAATGTTCATATTCACCTTGTTGGCTTCTGCTGTGGGATCCGGCGATGGGTCGGCGACAGGGACGACGAATTCAGGGCGGAGACGCTTCAGACGCCGGTAGACGAAGTCGTCGTCGTTGATGAGCTCCCAGCCTTGTTCGTTGAATTCAATTGATGGAATTATAGTGTTGTGTAGTTAGGATTGGTGTAGTGTTGGATTTTGGTGACTTGTGGAGACTGTGATTGAAGAAAATGTCAATCTGCAACAAAAAGTTTGAAAACCCCTTTTGGGTATCCAGTTTGGGTTTTTTTTTAAATTAACTTTATTTTATTGTTATACAAAGTAAAATGACAAGTATGCCCTCATGTGCAAGGCACATGACCATATTTAACCAAAAAATTTGACTGAGTTAGGCTTAAAGGACAAACCGTGCAAGATTTTGAAATATAAAGTACAAAACTCGTCAACTTTTGCTCTAAAGGACAGCGCCTGCAATTTGTTGTAAACATAAAGGACAAAACTTGTAATTTACTCAAATAAATATCTAATTAAGCGCCAGATGCAACAAAGGATGAGTCCTTTTTCCTTCTCGCGAACCACGGAAGCGCCTAGCACCCAGAGGAGCAAGCTTATTTGGGAAAACGGCGCATAAAAAAGGGCTGGCCCGTCAAAAGTCCGGTGCTTTCACGAACGAAGTTCAGAATTAACAAGGGTTCATAGAATGAACCGAGTGTACAACTGGGGAGAGATAGAATGGAGTTCTGTTAGACAAATGTTTATAAGCTAGATCATATTATTATTTTTTATTTTATTTATTATCCTATGTTAATATATGGCAGTTACTGCCTATATCATTTATGTATATATACTCGTATGTAATATGACCGAATGATTATCAATTCATTTTATGAACACAAGTTCTTCGTTCCACTAAACCCTAAATCTGGAAATCTAACAAAGTGGTATCAGAGCCACATCGATCAAATCCAGGAAATTACAAATCACTCGAGACATGAATCAGGGACAAGGAATTCAAACTCAAATTCCTAAACTCACTGGGCAGAATTACTACCACTGGCACATTCAAATCAAAGTCCTGCTTGAATCTCAAGAATTATGGAGTGTTGTTGATGAAGGAATTCGAGAACTGGGTACGAATCCGACGGAAGAAGCGACGTCAGCGCACAGGGATGCAGTCAAGAAAGATAAACGTGCACTGCACATCTTGTTTCAATCAGTAAACGAAACCATATTCGAAAGAATTGCTCTTGCAACATCATCGAAAGAAGCATGGAACATTCTGCACAAATCTTATCGCGGAGAAAATCGGGTAAAAACTATTAAACTTCAATCTCTTCGATGTGAATTTGATTCATTAAAAATGAGGGAGGGAGAATCTATTGAAGATTATTTCAATAGAACAATTCTTATTGTTAACCAATTAAGAATGAACGAAGAATCAATTAGTGAACAACGAATCGTAGAAAAAAATCCTACGAAGTCTGACTCGAAATTATGAGTCGGTGGTGATTACTGTGGAAGAAACGAAAAATTTAGAGAGTGTTTCGACTAAGGAATTGATGGGAATTCTACAATCTCACGAACTAAGATTAAAACGTTATGAAGATGTCCCAACCGAACATGCATTTCAAATGCAAAATTCCAATCAAGATCGATTTAACCCAACAAGAAACGAAACAGGGGGTAAGGGATGCGGTAAAAACAAGGGTCGAAACTGGGGTTTGATCAGATGTTACAATTGTCAGAAATTAGGCCACACGGCCAAGTTTTGTCATCGGAAGGATGATAATGAGAAATCTGACAGTGCGTTGATCCATAGAGACGAAGAAATTAATGAACAAGACGATACAATGTTCATGATATTCAATATGGAGGAAACAGTCAAGGATGACTGTTGGTATTTAGATAGTGGTTGTAGTAACCACATGACGGGAAACAGGGAGTTATTCATCAAACTGGATGAATCAGTAAAGAAAGAGGTTAGAACCGGCGATGATAAACGACTGGAAGTGCTAGGCTTCGGTGAAGTGTCCATCACAATTAGAGACAAAACTCGAAGAATACCAAAGGTATTTTATGTAAAGGGTTTGAAACACAACCTTTTAAGCGTAGGGCAACTTATACAGAAAGGGTATGTAGTTTTGTTTAAAAAGGACCAATGTATAATTAAGGATGCAAACAACGAGATCGTTGGAGATATTAAAATGACAAGTAATAAGATGTTTCCACTTCGTCTAAGCAGTGATATAAACCTTGCAATGACCATGACAATAAAGGAGACGTCTGTATTATGGCATAAGAGATATGGTCATGTAAATATGGATACACTAATCAGTATGGAAAACAAAGGATTAGTGCTCGGATTACCCAAAATCATGAAGGACGGGAGTGTATGTGAAGGATGTGTCTCAGGTAAACAGGCAAGGATATCCTTTCAAAAGAAAAATACATGGCAAGCCAACAAACCCTTACAGCTAGTTCACTCCGATATATGTGGTCCCATGAGAACATAATCAATAGGAGGATGCAAGTATTTCATTACCTTTATCGATGATTATTCAAGGAAAACATGGGTGTACTTTCTCAAATGTAAATCAGAGGCATTGAATTTTTTCAAGACTTTCAAAGCCCTGAATGAAAGACAGTCCGAACACTTAATCAAAACTCTAAGAACTGATCGAGGGGGAGAATACTGCAGTAAGGCATTCCAAGATTATCTAAGAACGAACGGTATACGTCATCAACTCACAAATAGCTATACACCCCAGCAGAATGGAGTAGCAGAAAGGAAGAATAGAACGTTGATGGAATTGAGTAGAAGCATGATGAATATTAAGCAATTACCGAACTGTTACTGGGCAGAAGCAATAGCCTGTGCTACTTATATTTTAAACCGGACTAGTACCAAGACCAGGCCCAATATAACTCCCTATGAAGCCTGGTATGGTGTTAAACCAAATGTAGAACATCTAAAGGTTTTCGGCTGCTTAGCTTATGTTCATGTTCCAAAGAAACATTGAGGCAAGCTGAATGAAAAATCCGAAAAGGCGGTATTCGTTGGGTACAGTGAGCACAGCAAAGGTTACAAGTTATACAATCCACAAACGAATAAAATTATTATAAGCCGTGATGTAGTGTTTGATGAAAGCAAACAGTGGGTTATACACTCAGAAAGTTCAGAGACTCCGTTTGTAATATCTGACGGAGATGAATCCTTATCACAAAAACATGCAGAACTAGACAATACACATGAAGAACAGATACCTGCTAACGTACCAGAACAGAATGATTCAGCAATACCAGAAAATGAAGAATCACATCACGAGACTGATTATGATCAGCACAACGAGAACGAATCCCTGGTGGAATCTGCACAGGAGCGTGAAGATAATTCCTCCTCATGATTCGGAGAATGAAGTCCTTCGTACAAAAACCATAAATAATGTATATCGAAGAACTAGAGCGCTTACAGAAGCAGAAGTTAGACAGAAATACCATGAGAATCAAGTCATTAATTTCGTTCTTTTTACTAGTTCTGATCCTACATCATTTGAAGAAGCCAGTCAAGATCCAAAATGGGTAGAAGCAATGAACAAAGAGATAGAGTCGATTCAAAAAAATCAAACATGGGAACTCGTAGATCCTCCTTCACAGCAAAAACCGATTGGAGTTAAATGGATTTACAAAACGAAGTATGATGAGAAAGGTAATGTGGACAAGTACAAAGCCCGGTTGGTTGTAAAAGGATACAAACAGAAGTATGGGATAGACTATCAGGAAGTCTTCGCTCCAGTAATCAGATTCGAAACAGTCCGTTTAGTGCTGGCACTTGCAGCTCAATACGAATGGCATCTCCATCAAATGGATGTAAAAACGGCGTTTTTAAACGGAAAACTAGAAGAACAAGTGTATATCGAGCAACCTCAAGGCTATGTTAAAAAGGGAGAAGAGAAAAAGGTATGTTTTCTCAAACGAGCACTATATGGTTTGAAACAAGCTCCTAGGGCTTGGTATTATCGAATAGATGCATACTTTATTAAAACAAATTCAAAAAATGCATCTATGAACATACATTGTATATCAAAGATACAAATTAGGGGAAGATCATCATTTGTTTGTATGTGGACGACTTAATAATAGCAAGTAGCTCGGAGAAACTAATTTCAGAATTCAAAAAATCGATGAAAGAGGAGTTTGAAATGACGGATATGGGTCGATTACATTACTTTCTCGGCATGGAGGTCACATATGAAAATGGAAATATCACTCTATCACAAAAGAAGTACATGAAAAATCTTTTGGAAAAATACAGGATGACACATTGCAACACGGTATCAACTCCAATGGAATACGGTTTAAAATTATCCAAAGATGATCCAGAAGAGTTTGTAGATGAAGGACTATATCGTAGTCTAATAGGAAGCTTGATGTATTTGACAAACACTAGACCAGACATTATGTTTGCAGTCAGCAAGATAAGTAGATTCATGGAATGTCCAAAGAGAAGCCACTAGGAAGCAGCAAAACGTATACTAAAATATATCAAAGGAACTCGAGAACAAGGAGTTATATATTCAAAAGGGGGAAAAACATCTAATGGGGTTTAGTGACAGTGATTATGCTGGAAATATAGACGACAGCAAGAGTACCTCAGGATATATTTTTCATCTAGGGACTGGACCTATATCTTGGCAATCTAAAAAACAAAAGGTGGTAGCTTTGTCTTCAACGGAAGCAGAATATATGGCTCTTTCTTTAGCAGGATGTCAAGCTTTATGGATCAAAGGAATCCTAGATGATCTACAAGGAAAGGAAGATTACTCAATCCCAATATTTTGTGATAACAAATCAACCATTTGTCTGGCCAGAGATCCTGTATACCATGGAAAAAGTAAGCACATAAGAGTCAAATATCATTTTATTAGAGACCTAATTAAGAAGAGGGAAGTGGAAGTCTTGTTCTGCACAACAAAAGATCAATTGGCAGACATTATGACGAAAGCTCTCCAGCCAAAGGACTTTACTCGGATAAAGGAGTTGCTGCATATGAACCTAAAATGATCAAGCTTACGGGAGGGTGTTAGACAAATGTTTATAAGCTAGATCATATTATTATTTTTTATTTTATTTATTATCCTATGTTAATATATGGCAGTTACTGCCTATATCATTTATGTATATATACTCGTATGTAATATGACCGAATGATTATCAATTCATTTTATGAACACAAGTTCTTCGTTCCACTAAACCCTAAATCTGGAAATCTAACAAGTTCTTCATGAAGTATATATTTTGTTACTGAACGATTGTTTGTGTTCGTTTGTTTCCATTTGTTTTCATTAACATTAGTTTGTGCTCATTTGTGTTTGTCTAACATTCGTTTTTGTTCGTTGCCTAAAATTATCAAACAAACACGAACAAGTCCATTTCCTTTACAAACGAACACGAACATAAAATCTCGTTTGATAAGTGTTCGTGAACGGTTCGCAAACACGTATATTTTTTAACAAACGAACACGAACAAGATCTTGTTCATGTTCGTTCGGTTCGTTTGCAGCCCTAATAAAATGCACCATCTGGTCCGAAAGGCTTGACACTATACTACGAGTTTAGTCATTAACACATACGGAAATTTTCAATGGGACAAAAAAGGTAATAACAATATTGGCCTAAACGATTATATTTCCAGTCTTTAACATTACATGTATCCTCCTCCTCAATCTAACACCTAAAGGACTGAGTTGATATAAAGAGGTTCAGTCCATGATCGGCTTGAGATCTGTTGTATCGAAACCCTCGATGCATGTATTTTACAGAAATCGGTTCGAGTCCACTTGCATTCAAGCTCTATAAGTTATCTTGTAATTCATCTGGTACATGTAATTTCTCAATGGCAACCTGTGAGAATCAAAAAATATAATAAAACCTCCTAAATCACTTCATCTAATGTACAGTTAAATGTTTGAGAGAAGAGAATTTGACCTTGATAGTAGCAACATCGGTTGCAGAAGGCTTCAAATCCAAAGCTAGACCAAAATGAAGCATGGCCATGTCGTACATAAGGCGTTTTTTATATATCTCTCCCATCAATGCATAAACGCTGCTTTCATGAGGAGCGTATTCTTTAAGTTCTTGTAGAACAACCAAAGCACCATCATAATCCTCCATACTCGCAAGAATATTTGTTTTTTGATACATTGGTAGCGGATTCTTCTTATCAGCTATTATAGCCTTCTCCATCATTGCTAATGCTTCTTCAGTTCTCTGACAATTTTGTTTCAATATTATTACTTTCATGTCAAAGAATGAATGAATTATTACTTTCATGTTAAGCCACAATAAGTTAATAGAGATTGCAGAATATCTAAACTCGAGTAAAGTAACATAATTTGGGTCCCATAAGTTGTAGAATGGTATATGAACCTATGAAATCTAATACATCAACAATTAGATGCTGTTCTCAATTTTGAAGCAATACAGCAATAATCCTAAGGATTTCCAGTTTTTATTTTAAAGATTGCTTTGAATCTATCGAATAGTACAATGAAAAAGTTAAATTTACCCTTCATTTTAATTTGTCATAGGCCTATCCGGACTGAGGCATTTGTCCTTCATCAAATTGATGAAACATTCAAACAATTCATCTACACTTATCCCGACTGAGGCATTTGTCCGTCATCCAATGCATGATAATAACTTAACTTTTAAGTCGGATATATAATGATATGGCAATAACAAGATATTACTATAAACATGTAAAAGAAACCAGGTTGGACATACCTTTCAAAATATGGTAGGCTGAGTAAGCTTGATTATTTTGTAAGTAACATGCAGCTAACAATTGCAAGTTTGTCTGCACTTAACAAAATTACCAAGAAACTGAGATACAAGTAATTATTCAGAATCTACTTGTTTTGACAAAGTCTTTGTTTTCACTTATGCAGAAAATATATTTCTACGAAACAAAATTATATAAAAAAAAACAGTTCATGCTAATCTTTAACATTATATGTATCCTCCTCAATCTAACACCTAAAGGACTGTGAGTTGATCTAAAGAGGTTCAGTCCATGATTGGCTTGAGATCTGTTGTATCACCGGATCGGTTTGAAACTGAGACAGAGACAGGTTTATAATAGGTTTCGGTTTATAAAGATGGTCAAAACAGGTTCTTTCCCAAACTGTTAAAAGGATCGGTGCCGTCAGAAACCGGTTTTTTAACCGGCTCGGTTTAACAGAGTTTTTGAATCGGTATCAAACTGGTGGTTTGGTTTGAAACTGGGACCGGTTTTATAGTCGGTTTCGGTTGAGGTTAAAAACTGGTTTCGGACTTCGGTACACAAACCGATTCATATTTTCAACTCAAGTTTCATTTAAGTACTTCATTTAACTATGTCTGGAACACCTGCAGGAATGCACATTGCCATGTTTACTTTGACACTTAATTCTAGTGTAGTATCTGTTCATGTTACTTTTTTTTTTGCTATCATAAATTGATAAGGTAAGCTTCCTTGTAGGGTTTTATAAAGCCATCCTAAGTGGCAGATCCAAGAATTTTTGTCACTGAGAGCAAAATTTAGTTAGCAATTAAAAAAAATAGTAACTAATCACGGGTCGAGTCAAGTATATATGACGTTCAGATAATTAGTAGCCTGAAACCCCCAAATGAATCTACGAAAACAATGTCAATATGTTAATCTAGAAGCATTAAATAAAATGAAATTATGTTATGAAACTAAGATTTAAAATAAAAAGCTATAGATAAGTTAATCTTATAAACTAATCGACTTTACGAAGAACAAACAAGGACAAACTGAAATTAATCTTATGAACTAATCGACTTTACCAAGAACTACAAAAACAATCGAATAAACTAATCGATTTTACGAAGATAGAACTGAAACTAATCAAATAAACTAATCGGTTTATGAAGAACTGAAATGAATCGAATAAACTAACTGATTATACCTGATGAATTTTATTTGGACCCATTCAAACCCATTGAAAATTTGCATGTTACCCGAATTGACCCAACAAGTAAAAAAAGAAAACCCATAAAGACCCAAAAATGGATGTATGGATTTATATTGCCAGTCCTACTAATAATCATCGACTAAGCAACAAAGTTAAAACACCAAAAAGCAACTTCTTAACAATCAAAAACCGCTAAATGAGTTGCATAAATTAATAACATCATAAGAAAAGATCTAGTTTTTCGTTAGTGTACCATAAACATGTTCATAGTCCCTTGGAAATACCATGGTGGAACACTTGGAAACTAGGAGTGTAATCCCACATTCATCAAACACACATCATCCTCAGAGGCGTCCTCTAAACGATGGTATTGAATACCAAAACAGGAACACATTCTACAATAGAATTGTATCTGGTGCGGGATCATTTTTGAAATTGCAGGCGTCTCCCGTGAGTGAATCATACACATAATAGCAATCATGTCTTGTCGCGCGAGAGAGCTATACTCATCACACTCAAGCTCGACATCTTCGCCTCTAAAAGAGTTGATAGGTGTGTAACCGGACATATTATATTTAGTCTCACGATTGGTTTCATAGCTTTCAACTTCTTTGCTGGCATAGTCCCGCTTGCTGCAAAAGAGGGAAAAATGTGCATGAAAACTTAAAATGATAAGGGAAGATTTTTTAGGAAAAAGAAAAGGCATACTATTTCCAGTCAGTTGGCAGATGAGAGAAGAAGTAGTAGCGAAAAAACCGGATTTTTTTCTCAACCGTTGCCAAATCTTTGAGATCATTAGGGTTGGTGCGCCAGCCAGAACGCTTCATGATATCAGCTGCCTCCTTAACCAGCAGATACAAATGATGAGGAATAACAGTAGGTTTAGTCTCAGAAGAATAAGACCCGAATTTGATTGGCCCGTCAACATACGGCATCACCCAGTCATAAATCCAACCATCTTCCTAAGCAATCAGGGCAAATAACAGATTAGAATAATAACATCCGTTAGGTTTGACCAAATCAACTAATAGGTTTATGTGATTATAAATTTTGATATATAACAAGACCGACCCCTTTAGTAGAGGGTTGAGTGGACTCCATATGCTGATCTTCCTCCTAAAGAATCAACAGATTAGAATAATAACATCCGTTAGGTTTGACGAAATCAACTAATAGGTTTATGTGATTATAATACCTCTTCTGAAGAGGGTTCAATGGGCTCCATATTCTGATCCAGGACAATCACACACAGCAAATGAATTAGAATAATATCTGTTCTCATAAACATAAAACCCTCCAAATGGCCTAATAATAAATAGGTTTATAACTTATGATTACCTTTGGTCCCTTCAATGACTCGTAGCTGACAGGTGGTTTGCCCTCACAGGAGGAACGCACTTTAAGATATAAAGCTCTGGTATACACATCCCACTCCCTAAATTCGTTAAGAGTAGGCGACCTCCTTGCTTTAAAAAGAACTGCAACTTGAGAAAAGGACTCCCATGGAAGATGAAAAGCATCATCGATAGAACTAAGCTGACTCATATCCTTTAACTCTTTAGAACTAAGCTTCAACATCTCCTTGAAGTACTCGAACTAAACAACAAGTAAAGCAAATGAATAATAATAATAATTAAGCATTCAAGTCAATAGCCTCCTGCTCTACATACATAACAGAAATATGTATGTATTAATTCAGAAGTCATTCCTAACCTAAAGATCAATTAGAGTAAAAAGGAAGAAATAATAAGGTAGGGATGATTATAATTATTTAAATCAAAAGAATCGTATAACTCTTACATCCTCCTGAGATCTCTTACTCTCCCTCTTCCTCTTCCTCTTAGACGAACTGATGGGTCAACAGTAATAATAATTATATGCAAATCACAATCAGTTCAATCGACAAACACACATATATACAATATATATATATGAATTGAATGAAGGATATATATAAGTACCTCTTCTTCTTCTTATTTTCGGGGAAGGACAACATTGAAGCCAACCACTTGCTGCTATCCATATTCTTGCTCATCGATTAAACCCTTGGCGCTCGTAACAAGATGAAACCCTAGGCGTTCGTAAGAAAAGAGTAAAATATGCACGGATAATGCTATACGTGGTTTGTGAAAATAACACGTTTAGTCCCCAGCTTTTTTGAAAATTACACTCATGCTTTATGTGGTTTGCTCGGTTGTTACTCGGATATGCAATCAATCATCGAATACACATTTTAATATACGAAACCGAGACATGCAAAACCTTGGAAATATCATTTATACATACGTGATACTCATAACATACTTGCATACTCCTTACCTACATTAAAACATGTTCAAATCATAAGTTATAGCCCAAAATCTCAACAAAACCAAGTGCAGGGGCTAAAGATGAACAAAACACACCAAATTTGCGAAACCATGCCCTCGCGTCACGCGAGAGAATAATGCTCCTCTCCTCGCGCGACGTAAGGAGACTAATTTCGTAGCAAGTTGTTTTGAGTTCCAGATTTCACTTGTTTTAATCAACTTCCAACTCCCAACTCCCACACCTCTTAATCCTTTTACCACCTCAAAAACACTCTTAAACCCTCTCAAGACTCTCAAGAATCCAAGTTTGGGCAGAATCATATAAGCACCAACTTGTGAGTTTTTAACTTGTTTTCTTCATTTCTTCTTCTTCTTCTTCTCATTTCTTGCTTTCTTCCTAGTTGGATAACCTTTGGGAATGTAAATCATTTTATACAAACCTTTTAGAAACCTTTATTTGAAATTTATAAATGCCTGGTAATTTAATCTCCTAATTAAAAACCTGCATATATACATACATATAGATATAGAGTAAGGTTATTTATAAATCAGTTTAACATATTAAAACGTGCGAAGTGAAGAACAAACTTTCCCCCCACTTTGTCAAACATGTATTGTAGTCACAAAATGTAAAACAATAATAATATCGTACACTAGTAGATTAATTATGTAATCGCTCTAGTGTAATTGCACATAATTACTCTAGAGTAAATACACGATTAAAATATATATATATATATATATATATATATATATATATATATATATATATTCAACTAAACATCATTTTTAAGTAAATAGAAAAAGGAATTAAAAAAAAATCTTTTTTCGCTTCTCTCGTTTAGTATGTTACGACCATTTTTTGTTTGATCTTTACCTTATACATAAAATACACCTAGTTAGTTGTTTTCTTAGTGAAAGACACCACAACTCATACGTATATGTATAGTGGCGAAGCTTGACAATGAAGACGGGGAGTCGAAAACGTATATACCCAAAAATTTCTATACGATAATTATATATATAACACTACTGAGCAAAAAGTTCGGGGGATCGGGCGCCCTCCCCCAATCCCTCTTAAGTTGCGCCCCTGTATGCATATACGACACATACATACATGACCTTTTGTTGTATTCTGGCCTTATTATTGAAAACTCATTGCACTCCCTCCCATTTTCGGATGGATGACACGTTATATTTAGGGGAAAAACCCATGTTGCATGAGAAGAGAATAAAAAAACAAGACTTTAACTAAATGACAAATGACATATATCGTATTCTCCCCCATCACCTTTAACATATGAGCATTAGCAAGTAATTTAAGGACATTAGGGCTTTAGCACGTATTGGATGATTTATTTGTTGTCTACCAAAGCTTTGTTTATTGACTTACAATATGAGTCCATTATATCCTTCATTAATCAAAACTTGATTGTTTAATACGGGGTACGTGCAATCGTATATTTTCAAAACCATAGAACAATTAAACACCGTTTCGTTTTGCAACGGTTTGCCCAACCCATAGTAACTTACTTGAAGTAATACGTGAAGAAAAAAAATGAAAATTATATCTCATATATATTGTCAAACGAGTAAGATGATTTAAGACATGAGGTATATTTAGTATTATAAGAGATCGTTTAATAAAATTGTAAACCACCTTTGTATTCCGATCGGACATGAGCGAAGTATAGAAGGGGCGAGGACGACCCCCCGAACTTTTCGCTCAGTAGTGTTATATATGTAGTTTCCGTATAGAAATTTTTGGGTATATCCGTTTTCGACCCCCCGGTTCTATAGAAAGTTTTGTGTATATACTTTTTCGACCCCCCGTTATTCGGGTCAAGCTTAGCCACTGCGATCGGAACATTTAATCTTCTTGCAACCTGTTCCAGGGCTGCTTTGCTCAAAATCAAAGGTATAACACCTTTCTTTTGGTGTGATTTTTATGTTTAAACTTATAGTCGTACACCTAAAATCCAAACACCATGATTTGAAGACCTTTAGAACTGTTTTAAACTCCTCTCAGTTGTATGGTAACAAACCATGAGGATTGAATTGGAAAACTTGTTCAAAATATCCAAAAACACAAAGGTTTAACACTAACTAAATCTAAAATACCATCAGTTGTATGTGTAATGCTTATTATATGACTGATCTATGGCATCTTGAATATTCAATCACCCTCATATTATAGTTGAAGTTTATTTATTGCCCACTGCACAACCAGATTATATCCAACCATTATGACACGTGTTATGAATAAATGAAGACACTAAATTATTAAATATGACGTTAATATAAGGTATTTGAAGTGTTGGTAAATCCAAACTTAGTTGAAAATTATGTTGGCAATAATAAGACAAACGCTTATCGCGTAACGAACAAAATGCAAACTTCGGTGACCGCCCGGATAATTTTGCAATACTGCGCGTAACTGCAAAATACAGAAAACGCAGCCAGTCTAGGCAAACAAAATATTGTTTAGCAATATTATGGGGAGTTAATTTTTATAGAACGATAAAAATAATTTTAAATGCCTTAAAACGCAATTAAAACGTGAAAATAAAATATCCTGTAGTCAGTTAAATACATGTTTTTGCATGAATATGTGTATGTATAGGTGCAAGAGAGAGAAAATGTGTATGTGAGAGTAAGGTGGCGACACCATATCTGTCCACCAATTCTTTTTGTTGCCATGTGTTGATTGTATAAAAAACCTAATGATTACTAAACTCTTACACTCAACATAAAACTACTTCCAAAGATCAAACTTTTCATTTCCTTCCCTTCTCTCATCAAACTCGGACAGAACACACACCCACACACCTTTCTTTTCAAATTTCAAGCACTTTCTTTGAAGATTAAAGCCATTTCAAGCTAGTTTCAAGATGTTTTGAAGATCCAAAGGGTGTTACCAAGTGATTTCAAGAAGAAACAAGCAAAACCATCATAATAAATCTCATCAAAACTCGTTTATTTTGAAAGGTATAAACTTATTTTTGGTTCATGATTCTTATTTCTTGATGATGATGATGATGATGATGATGATGATGAAGAAGTAAAGTTTCTCAAACACATGGATTCTTCATAGCACTTGAACTTTAAATGACAAATGATCTTAACTAAAATGAAAGTGGGAACTTATGTGTATATATGTATGTATGTATGACATTTGAATGTTTTTTATTATGTGAATTTAAAAAGGGTGAATGCATGCATGATCAAAAAGGTGTCATATAAAAGTCTTGTGATTTGATGTGATTCTAAGAAAGGTTGAATCTTGGAAGTATGTATATATGCATGTGTATGTGGTTTATATACATACATATATATATATATATATATATATATATATATATATATATATATATATATATATATATATATATATATATATATATATATATATATATATATATATATATATATATAGGGGACCGCTAAAATGAGAACCACCTCGAGTTGTAAGAACCGTGAGAACTACACCGTACGAGGCGAGGTGGACCAAATTTTTTTCATAAACGTAGATGCGTGTATTATAAACACATTTGTAAAAAAAATTCAAAAAAAAAAAATGTCGTGTGTGTGGTTTTGAGCACCACAAGTTTGTGTTTACGGGTACCGTAAATCCTACCGGAAAATTTACGATACCTGTAAACACACACTTGTGGTGCTCAAAAACTTTTTTTTTAATTTTTTTACAGATGTGTTTATAATACACGAATCTACGTTTGTGAAAAAAAATTTGGTCCACCTCGCCCCGTACGGTGTAGTTCTTACCGTTCTTACAACTCGAGGTGTTTTCATTTTAGCGGACCCCTATATATATATATATATATATAGGGTAGGGTTCATGCGAGAACCACCTTTATTGCGAGAACCGCGAGAACCAATGTGAACATGGGGCAATTTTGTAAATACCAAACATCTTTTAAAAACCCGCTTACCTGCGATTCCCTTTACCATCGGACTTCAACATAAATTAAATTACATTTAATCAAAACTTTCACATCCACTATCATCTGAACTGTGATTCAATCCAAATATCTCAACATTTCTCAACCTGATTCTCTCAACAATTCGTCGATTACAATCGTTTACATCATCGTCCCTGATACATCATCACTTCACCATCATCCGTTCACCATATCGAAGCATCTGGATTGAGATTGTATCTCAGATTTGGGATTTTAACAGCAGATATTTCATATTTCTTCATATAATCGAGGTTAGTTCTCAAAATTCGTCCGGTGATTATAAGAATAGATGATTCAATGAGTGTGTTACTACGACAGTATCGTCGGGAATCAATCGCCGTCGGAATCGTCGCCGCCGACGGAATCGTTGACGGATTTGTAAAATAGATATTGTCATATAAATCGAGACACCGTTTGCAAGTTTATACAATTCGTTTATACTGTTATACGATAGATAACGTGTCGTTTGTACTTTTTTATGATAGATAATTTGTAAATTAAAACTTCGTTTTGTACTGCGTGATATATAGTTATGCACATGTGCATATTTTGACATCAAAGGTTTAACAGAATTGGATATTAAGGTAATTTTTGTGTGATATGTAGTTATGCACATGTGCATATTGTGCAATAACATGTGAATAAGGTAGTTAATGTTGATGCACATACCATTGAATAAGGTATTTAGTTGTATTTTGGTGTGATGTATAGTTAAGCACATGTGTATTTAATGTTAGATTATGTTAATAAGGTAGTGTTATGTGATATATATATATGTGCACATGTGCATAGCTTTACAAAATATGTTAATATGCACATGTGCATAATTTGTGATAATAGGTTAGTAAGGTATTTAATGTTTATCCACATGTTCATTGTAGATAATCAATGGAAAAAAATCGAAAAAGTAACATTTGTATTAAAGTCAAGGGATGAAGGGTCATCAAGAATGCCTGACACAACACCCGGACGCAACACGGAAGACGAATATGCGAATGTTAAACAAAAAGGTTAGAAGCTATTTATTTAGTATTAGGTTAACAAGGTCATTTATGATGGTGTACATATGTATAGTTATGTACATGTGCATATTTTACCATAATAGATGTTGGATCGTTGTTTGACCCGATTGAGTCGTTCAGAAGAGTTGTAAGTCCAGTTCAAAGGCGGAATCAGAGAACTAGACACCGAAACAGCTTGATACTTTAAGATCTGTCAATTATATTGCTTTTAACATCTATTACAACCTGACAGAAATTCAGCAGCACCTCGTTACAGATCTGAAGGTCGCGTACCAAATGAAACAACAAAGCACCTATTTATACTAGTGATGATTTCGCTTATGTGTACATGCCATAAAAGCGAAATCACTTGTATCTGATTTCGCTTTTATGGACATTGTTCATATAAGCGAAATCACTTGCTTAATCACTACGTTTCGACTCTCGAACCTCGTGCACTGGATATTCTAACCTATCCTATTATAACACATGATACAAGACGAAGTCAATAGACGTAATGCACTAACAGACTCCCCCTCGGATATTGACGAAGTCTTCAGTGACTATTCTCTATTAAGACACCTTCTTCAGTCTTGATCATTCTGTCTTTTCTTTCAAGATGTAACATTGTAAGCATCCAACAATCTTTCTCTTCTCCTATCAGCTTCAGGCTCCCCCTTTCATCAAGCTTCCGTGCTTTGGGATCGACAACTAGCTTTCCATCTACAAGCTCCTCTTTGTTTCAAACTTGTCTTCAGACTCCCCCTTAGACTCTGCTTTCAGGATCGTAGTCTGGACTATCTGTAACACTCAAACATCTATAAATACAATGTCTTCGTATTATCAATCAAATTCTCTAATCCACTCCCCCTATCAACAAACCGTATAGATTTGGCAGTATTAAAGAATCCAACTCCCTCACAGTTTATCATCCAAGTTCAAGTTAATGACCTTGGAGATATCACAAACTGTTTTTGAAATTTTTGATTTTAAAACTTCAAGTTTCAAATTAATGAACTTGTTTTATTTTCAGAAACACAATCAGCTTACTTAGATTTTGAAACTCAGCAATTCAGATATCGGTTGTCGAAAATAAAGCAAAAATCAAAATCTTTTTGTATTTTCTGAAAATATAAAGCAGTAAAGAAATATGTACAAACATATTTACAGACAATATTTTTGTTTGAGTATGCGACAGAGGATCATATCAGTTTTTGACAAGTCACAAGTACCGTTGAGCTTAGTTACACAGTAAGAATTAAACAATTCACTTAGATTGTCGATATACTGATCCACTTAAATTTTCATACAAACTTCAACTGATTCAGGATACGAATTAGATGTCTTATGAACTTAAACTCATTCATGTGTCCCACCTCTTGAATATACTCCCGTATCCAGAATCCCAATAATCCGTCTTACAGGTGAGTATACTACAATGATATCTGTACATAAATTAGGTATGCGAGGGCCGAGGGATCTCAGGTCGATACTTCCGTATACGCAGAGAGATATCAGCTTCGACTTTACGGAGTGTCCCCTTTAGAGGATCTTTTTGCTTACAACAGCAGCATTTATCAATTTTATTGTTTCAGCATGCTGAGGGTTTAATGCTGTGTTTCAAGCATTGCAGCTAGTATTATCCAGGGACTAGGTCAGAACCACCGTTCAGCAGAAGTCCCGGAATAATATCCCAGACATCATTGAGTATAAAGACCTAGTATATCAGATTATGAGACCTTTCAAACAAGATTTCAAGGGTTACCTATATATCCAAGTAGTGTTCCCCACGAAATAAGCAAGTGTTTGAATTTAAGTTTATATCCCGAAAAAGTTTACTAAATGTATAAAAACCTATCGACACATCCACAGTGAGATCGTTTAACACATTTAAACTTTCCAATTCTTTAGCGTACTGTAACTGTCTACTGATGTACTATCATTTCCTCTTTTTACGCAAAACTCAAATTTTTAAATTTTATCATGTTTTTGGCTTTTTCAAAATTTTCAAATGTTTTTGTATTTTCTAACAACATTACTCCCCCTAAAATGCAAAACCATTTAAAGAAAATTTGACAACCAACACTGATAGCTTTGTCTCGCCATCCATTTTCTGCTTCACATGTTCTGATTTGCAGAAAATATAACGTACCCCCATGATTTACAACCCATTGATTTTTACAGTTTGAAAACCTTTTTTCAATCTGATGAAAGTAATCATGTTTGTTCAGCCGTGAGGGTTTCGGCGTATTCAATCAACATACAATCAAACAAAATTAAAATCAACATATTTTTGGTTTTTCAAATTTTAACAAACTAAAAACATATTTTTGGTTTTTAATTTTTCCAATTTTTAGGATTTTGAAAATATTGTTTATTTATGTACAGAAAACAATCTAACTAAACTCCCTGTTCAACCAAACCAGGGTTCAGCAACCTCTTCCTGTGCCAGGTTGCTCCAACTACCATTCTCACAATCTTCAGCTTCGTTGAGCACCTGCACATTCAAATGTTATCAATCATTTGAACAATTTAGCCCAGGTCTGTTGGACCTTAGGCATTTCAACACAATAATGTTCATTCAATTTTGGAAACTCTTTGTCATTTAAAACATTTTCAATTTTTACTTCAACTTTTTCATCTTTTACCATCGTTACTTGTTTCTTAGCACTCCACATTTGACCTTCCGGAGTACCTCTTTTGTAAAAATTTGTCTCTTTTTGAACCTTTTGATTTTGAACAACATTTTTAGGTTTCCAAAACTCTTGAGGTTTTGTCATATCAACAGATGTTCTCCAACTCTGTGTTGTTCTGAATCTAGGTGTGTGAGAATTCCAGGTCTGTCTTGAATCAAACCTGTTCGGGTTTAATTTCCAATTTTGATTTGAAGCAAACTTGTTTGTATTGTACCTCCAAGTTTGTTTCGAATCAAATCTGGTTAACCTCGATTTCACATCCTCAGATTTCTGTTTTTCAACATCAACAGGCTTTGGATTTGGACACTTTCTTGCAACATGTCCAATTTGATCACACTTAAAACATACTTTCTTTGAAACATCCTTGGCCTGTTGTTGTTTCTTTTTCATAGCATCAAACTCATCATTAGACTGTCGTCCAACTTTGAGTTTTTCCTCTTCTTTCAAGCTTTTTCCTTGAACAAAATTCATCTTTTGTTGCAAATTTGGTTTCTTACTTTGATTCCAATTCCGTTTCTTTTTATAACCCAAACCAGCCTTCATGTTTTTCTTCTTAAAACCAGGTTTGTTATAAAAAGATTTATGACCTTTACCAGCAAACTTTGGAATCTCAGACTTCTCAATCTCAACCATTTTAAAAACTTGATCGACCTTCTCTGAAATCACATTCTGAATCGGGAATACAACATCTAAGAATAATTTGTCTGATCCAATCATGGTATAAACCAATCCTTTTGAATCATCATTCAAATTTTTCTCGGATTTTGTGTTTTTCAGATAACCATCATAAAGATTTCCTTCATCTTCATCCTGTGATTCAGACTTACCTTTTGTAGACTCATCTTTCAAAACGCTTTCAACAACCTTACTTACCACCTCTGAATCATTAGCGTCATCAGATTTGGAGTAAGTCACATCGATACTTTCAGGTAACTGGTCAGCTATATTCAAACCCTTTGCCACCTTTTCCTCATCATAAAAAATATAATTGTTTCTCAATGGTGGTGGTACCTGATGAAATTCTGAACCAATACCCTTTTTGCAATTTTCAGTATCTTTGTCATCTGGTGTGATGTTGAAAATGCGTTCGAGAATGTACCAAGAATTATGATAACTTTGAAGTTTTGTAACAACCTTTTCTTTTTCAGCCAAGACTTGTTTAAGATTTGCAATTTCATCAACACATTTGTTTAATTCAATTTGCTTTTCTTTAAACTGTCTCTCATACATTTCTTTGGTTGTTAAAGTTTCAGACAATCTTTGATCAAAACTTTTGACTTGGCTCTTCAAAGTATCATAAGCTTCTTGTACTCTGTGACTCGACCATTTTAAAGAATCATACTGTTTTTGTAAATCTTGAAATTTCGATTCTTTTTCAACACAATCGACACATTTTGTAGAACACAGTTGTCTATAAACATCATTATCTTTTTCAAGACCTTGACATTTCTGTGTCAAATTTTCAACTTTTAGTTTCAAAATTTCTTCTTTTTCAATCATTTCTTTACATTTTATTTTGAAAACATTTTCAAGTTTATTTGTTTCAATATCTTTTGTTTTTATGATATCATCTTTTTCAGTACAGGCTTTGCACATTTCTATGCAATTCCTGCACTTGTTTTCTTTTTCATCAATCAATTCAACATTCGATAGATCAGAAGATTTTCTAACCTCAGTCTCATTCTGAACCGGTTCTTCTGACTCAACTTTCTGATCTTCCTTCTTTTCTTCTTTCTGAGCTTCTTCATTCTTATGCGTTTCTTCAGCTCTCTGTTCCTTTCCAGCAAGCTTTGCAACAGTCTTCACTTCTTCAATCATCTTCTTCAATTCTTCTTCTTTTCTTTTCTTCAGTTCTACCACCTTCGGTAAACTTGCTTCAAAAACTTCTTTTAACTTGATCATCAAATTTGGAAAATAGCTTTTATCAGAAAGCCTTCTTGTGTTGAAAGTGCCCTCACTTGGAAACACATTGGTTACAGCATCAAAATCCACTTTTGATGGATCAACTACTGGATTACCCTGCGGATCCATGTAACACTCTAATTCTTCATTCCATCTCTTGGCTCTTTGTGCTTCCTTAAATGGTTCAGACAATTTGCCAATCTCCCATCTTGCACTGTCTCTTCTCCACCAATTATCATGATCATCATTTGCAACAAATGCATATCCGACTGCATCTTCTTCAGGACAAACTTGACTCCAGTCGTAACCTTCATCATCATATATAACTGCAAGAGCCCCTGATCTTTCTTCTGGTTGCTTTAATCTTGGTGGCTCAGACTTGTTCTGATGGTAAATCGCCTTCCTGTAGTAATCTTCATTGAACGGATTTTCAGAATCATCAGCAGCATACGCATTTCTGCACTCGCGCTTAAAGTGACCTTTTTGTTTACATTTGAAACATGTCACCTTGGATTTATCAAATCCCAATTTGGTAGATGGTCCACCAATTGACTTTCTCACCGTGATCTCCATGAACCGCTGTGCCCGACGAACCGCACTGGCCATGCACCATCTTATATCCATTAATTCCATCTCCTCGGGGTCTAATTGATCATAATCTTCTTTCGTCAAATTGGTATTGCCAATCTTCCCTGCAACGAGGCTTTCATACGATTCAAGTACAGATGCCAAGAAAACCATCTGTTGTTTTGCCGACTCTTCACTGAAATTCTGCCCATTCTTCAGATCCACTGCAATATTACACTGAAACAAATTCTTGGAAGCAGATTGATCAGAAGTTGTTGAAGAAGATCCACTGTGAAAACCACTGTGAAGACTTTTATTGTTCACTGAACTTGAACTTTCTGCAGAAAATGCTGTTCTTGGAGACCCAGCTTGCGGTACATTTCCTCTGTAGTAAAGCTCTACATTCTGCTGATAAGCTGGATTGTTGACTTTAGATCTCTTTATCTCCAACTCATGGCTTTCAAGTCTTTCAATCAGCAAATCCACTTTCAAATCTTCAGGCTTGATAGTGTTCTTCAACATTAAAGCGAAGTATTGCCACTCTTGATCATTTAGCAATGAATCAAACAATTTATCCACCAGCTCCTCTTCAGAAGGTAAGATTTTGTGTCTGATCAGCTCCATTTTCAGATGTCCGAATCTCTCAATCATTTTACAAACAGACTCATTTTTCATACAATTGAATAAATCAAACTCTTTACGCAACAATTTCTTTTTTTTTTTTTAACAATTTCATTACTTCCAACACATTTTCTCTCTAATGCTTCCCACAAACTCTTTGAAGTCTTTTCTTGTTCGAGCAATGAAATAATATCCTCTTTTACTGACTGTTTGATCAATGTTATCATTCTATGTTCAGCCACAACATTTTTTATATCTTTTTCTGTAAAATCTTTTGCATCTATTAACTCTCCTCCCTCTTTTACTGGTGCAACGTATTCATGTGTCAGTTTTAACCAGCTTTCAGTAGCAAAAGCTTTTACCCAACCTTCAAATCTGTTTTTCCACCAGTGATAATCTTCCACTTTCATTAGCTTTGGTGGCTTCTGTTGGCTTCCGTACATGTTCTCAAACTTCAAATTTTCTGAAATCTCTTTTGAATATTCTTTCATCTCAGATCTTCTATCTGATGATTCGGAATTGAACGCGTTGTAAAAAGTATTGTAGAACTCTTCACCGTTGTTTGACATCTTCAATTACCTGAAAGTCAATGACCTGACAGAAAACGAACAAACAATCTATCAGTTAGAAAAATTTCCGAAATTTTGACCAACCGTGACAAATAAGTGAAATCAGCTTTAATATCCACAAAAGCGAAATCAGTCAAAATCCACAAAAGCGAAATCACTCAATATGGCTGATAAACGAAATCAGTCGATGTGACACAAAAGCGAAATCACTTTTGTCCGTATAAGCGGAATTAGAATTCTGGTGACCTTTGGAGCGAAATCACACTTATCTAGTCCATAAAAGCGAAATCACTTGACTAATAAGCGAAATCAGACCATATATGTCCATAAGAGCGAAATCACTTGTATCAGGTTGACGTTGGAGCGAAATCTCACTGAATGTGTGACACAAAATCGGAATCTGACTGACCCAAAAGCGAAATCATACTTATCATGTGACATAAGAGCGGAATCAACATGACTAATAAGCGGAATCACTGAATGTTCATATGAGCGGAATCAGGTTCCAAGCCATTTTGATCCATTTTTAGTCCGAATTTTTATATGAAACTTTCAAGGATTTATCTTTGTCCAATATTACACACTCTGTGAAATTTTGATCCGGTTTTGACCGATAAATTTTTCTGAAATTATGAAAGAAGGTGTAGAAATCAGAATATAATCGAAATCAAGCTAAACTCTTCATCACTAGCTCTGATACCACTTGTTGGATCGTTGTTTGACCCGATTGAGTCGTTCAGAAGAGTTGTAAGTCCAGTTCAAAGGCGGAATCAGAGAACTAGACACCGAAACAGCTTGATACTTTAAGATCTGTCAATTATATTGCTTTTAACATCTATTACAACCTGACAGAAATTCAGCAGCACCTCGTTACAGATCTGAAGGTCGCGTACCAAATGAAACAACAAAGCACCTATTTATACTAGTGATGATTTCGCTTATGTGTACATGCCATAAAAGCGAAATCACTTGTATCTGATTTCGCTTTTATGGACATTGTTCATATAAGCGAAATCACTTGCTTAATCACTACGTTTCGATTCTCGAACCTCGTGCACTGGATATTCTAACCTATCCTATTATAACACATGATACAAGACGAAGTCAATAGACGTAATGCACTAACAATAGATTTGTTGATGATTAATGTTATATATGGTTAGTGATAATACGAATTTTGATTTGGTACATGATAAGGTTTATTATTGAAGCAAGCCTGTTGATGAGGTCAGTAATGTTGATGCACATGTGCATAGTTATGCACATATGCATGTTTTGATAAAGTAAGTTAATAAGGGCAGGCATATGGATGCAAATATGCATAGTTAAGTACATATGAATACTTTGACAGAATGGGTTAATAAGGTCATTCATGCTAATGTACATGTGCATAATTATGTCAATAAGGTCGTTTATGTTGATGCACATGTGCATAATGTATATGGTGATGATAAAGTTAATGTTAACGCACATATTAATTGATAATTCATGTTTATTGATCCTATTTTTTTTATTTTTATTTTTTTGGTTTGTTTATTATTGTAGATCAACAATGGAAGAACATCGAAGAAAGTAACTTTTTTTTTGAAACCAAGGGATGGAATGGAATATGATTATGCGACGGTTAAACAAAAAGGTAAAAAAAGGTTGATTAATGTTTGATGATCCAGTTGGGAATTTATGCACATGTGCATACCTGTATTAAATTCATGTTAAATGATATCATTTATGTAAACATATTAAATATATCGTGCAGGTGCACAATAAGAAATAAACACAAAAAGGCGGGCAAGTAAGTGAACTCGTGATGAAACATCAAAAAAAAAGAGGAGATGGAGTGCGTGCGGTAAAGAACAAAAAGTTGGCAAGATCAACGATAACGGCGACGGTTGATACTGATGACCATATGGTTGTATTCATATTCAACACATGGTATCCAATATAGCGTGCCATTAGGTGTAGAATGTAAAATAGTTGTAATTGTTCCTGTAGTGTAGAAAGTACAACACTTGTAATTGTTCATATATACATAAAAAGTAAAACATATAACATTCTAATTAATAAGGTATGTGGCGTGTGTACGCACTTGTTCAACATTTATTCGGCGATGATTACGGGGCGTTGGTAATGTGATGCACATGTGCATAACATTATGTACTGATGGTTAACAGTTTATTTTTGATGATCATGGATTGTTAGCAACATAATGCAAATGTGCATGATTATGTAATATATGAAAATAAAAGTAACGACTGTAAAAATAACGGTTATTTGTTTAATGTTTATTAGTGATGAGTACTGGGTGTTAATAATGTGATGCACATTTGCATAATTATGTACTGTTGGTTAACAGTTTATTTTTTTGATGATTACGGATGGTTGGCAACATAATGCACATGTACAGGATTACGTGATGTATGAAAATATAAGTAAATTATGTAATAAACCAATTGTTTGTTTAATGTTCAATGATAAAAAAATAAAATGGTTAATAATTAAACATGGATTATGGGGTATTGGCAAAATAATGCACATGTGCATTATTATGGAATGATTGTAAATAAATGTGATTTACTTGATGAGAGAATAATGGAGCATGTAAGAGTAAACTACGAAACACACTTTAAGGGATATAATAACGAATCATGTGAGTGTAAACTACGAAACACGTATAAATGTATAATGCCTTTAATCTCAAAACGTATGAATTGCAACGGTTGTTAATTTAAATTTGTAGATGTTGTTGCGGTTGATGTTGAGGTGGTATCACAGGAAATTGAGTGTTAAAAAACGATGGCATTGTCTGCTTATATACAAGGGTCAAAAAACTCAAACCAACCATCGATGACTGAGACCACCCATAGGGTGAAAATGACCTACATGTCCATAAGTTATTTTTGCTTCTTTCAAGAAGATATTCAATACATTCAGGTGATGAACACTTTAATGACATTTCCATGAAATATATATAGGCAAATCACAAAGCGATGATTCTTAAACTCAAAAGACATGATCTTCCCAGTCGTTGTAAAATTACAAATTAAAGCCTTGACAAGAAACTTGGAAATCTTAGCTGAAAAAAAAAACAGAAAAAAAAAACGATCGAAAGCAAATTAAAGCAATAGGGGATTATGTATCCCTAGATTCATAACCTGCACTTTGATTCTCGACCATAACTAGATCGTCACCCGTTTCATTGACATGATTTTTCACCTCACTTGTTTGTTCAACCTTAGTTGTGTGTTGCCCTCTTTGTCGGTAACTTGCCTTTGACGCCTTTCCATGCTAACATATTGGCTTTAGGTGTAGCCCAGCCGTTCCAGGTCATTACAAAGCCACTCGACAGGTCCCCACTTGTGATACTCAAATCCTCTCTAACGGTTTTAACATTAAAAGTCGACTTATTTTCCGAGTGCCAACCCCACCCATATTGACCCGTCTTCATTCTGGTGTCTCTCAGCAGCGCCAAAAGCTGCATAAACTCCACCCATGCCTCCTCCGTTGTTGGCTTGTTCTTCCATTGCCAATCCCACACAGTCACCTCCCCTATTTTTTTGTAGTTGTCCGCCACCCAAGACCATTTGTTTGCTGCCATTCTGTACATAATTGGATAGTTATCCATAAGGCACTTGTTCATAATCCATACATCAACGACATAGTCTAATTTCCAACATAATGCACATGTGCATATAATTTAATACAATATCATTTGCAATCAACATAATGCACATGTGCATATAATTTAATACAACATCATGTGCAGTAAATATAATGATTTACAAAGTATATACATCATTTACAGTCAACATAATACCTTTAGTCACAAATCGAATGAATTGCAACTCTTGATGTTCTGTATTTGTAGGTATCTTGTGACTATAAACTGTATTATCAGTAGATGGACCAACAATGTCAGCATCAGATGATGTATGATGAGGATTATCAGAGATTGTATGACGAGGAACATCAGATGTGTGAGGATCGACACGTGATGAATCAGATGATGCCATGTATAGGGTGTAAATGGTGGGTTGTTCATTGTGAATGCCGCCGGAAACGCCGTGCCCAGATGTCGCCGCCGTGAACTCCGGTGAGTTGCGTGAACACCGTCGGCCGTCGTCTTCAATGTATACAACAATCTAATCTGATGAATGAAACCCTAATAATTAAAAGCTATAGATCGTGAACAGAGTGGTGATAAGAGGGGCGCGTGTTTTGTAATGAATATCACATAATTACAATTTTGCCATGTGTTCACACTGGTTCTCGCGGTTCTCGCAATAAGGGGTGGTTCCTAACGGATCTTTGTCCTATATATATATATATATGTGTGTGTGTGTGTGTGTGTGTGCATGAACATAAAATTGTTGGATAGTTCATAAATATAAGAATGTTGCTTGCATTTATGTCAAGATGATTAGTGATGATTTGATGATGATATCTTGGATTAGTTGAATATGAATTAAATATATTATTTTTTACGCATTTAAAGTTCATGGATGATGATATGATAATCATGCATTAGATGTTTGTACATAAGCATGCATGATAGCTACATGATCATAAGATATTGAAATTGTCATGGTATGATAAAAACATATAAAAATCAGAATATAAGCTTGCAAAAATGATGTTATATGATGTGTTTTGATAGTATAAAAGTTATGTCATTGGGTTATTAGCTTTGCATGTTGTACATATAGCTTAAAAAGTAGTAAAATGGGTGAAATTGCATGATTTATGTGTCTTACATGAAACCTGCACTAACATGAGTATAAGTACCATTTTATTCAGTAAATAACATGTGTTATGTTAAGATATGAAGTTATGATGATTTGGGATGATTATGGTAAAGTTCGGTACAAGACTATGCGTTAAAAACGGTAAAAATCGGCTTTATAAGCAAATTTTGTAAAACTGTTTTAAAACATATTGCAAACTGATATTTTTACAATAAATATAAGTATTTTAACCAATATTAAGTAACTTTGGTGTTTGGTTAGTCATATGCGACTTCCGACGCCCGAAAACATTAAAATACGCATATTTCGATGCACGCGAAAATGTGTTATTCACGGCTGAACTTTATGTTTGACAAGGTGAATATATGATTATGAGTATGAATAATGTGATATGTTAATTGTAGACATGATTATAGAACTTAATACTATAGTTATGCGCTTGTGCGATTAAAACGGTAAACTATATTAAAAGTCACATTATGTGTATAATTTATGTGTTGAGCATGAAAGTAATACTTAGGTTAACTTGATGGATTATTTGGTGTTTAAGTGCTTTGAAAATGATAAGTGCATGAATTGATGGAATATGTGAATTATGATATATAACGAACATGTCCATATATATATAAAATATATTACTAAGCGTAAATCGTAGATATATTGTATATAGGTGGATATAATAAGGGTCACCAATAAAATCTTTCAAATCGTGAAAATCTTAATATATATATATATATATATATAGGGTAAGGATAGTGTAAAAAGGGCCTAAAGTGTGAGAAGTGTATTATAACACTATATATAATACTATATAACACCATATAAACACCGTATAACAATATGTAACACCATATCATACCATATAACACTATGTAACACTATATATCATTATATAACAAATATAACAATATACATCTACCATATACATGCTATCAGACAACCTATAGTGTTATATTTGTTATATAATGATATATAGTGTTACATAGTGTTATATGGTATTATATGGTGTTACATATTGTTATACGGTGTTTATATGGTGTTATATAGTATTATATATAGTGTTATAATACACTTCTCACACTTTGAGCACTTTTTACAGGATCCTCTACCTATATATATATATATATATATATAGGATTAGGTTCAAGAGTGAACACTAGTGTAGTTTGCGAACTGAGCGAACTAATCCTGGCCATACATGTGTGTAGATCAATAACCAGGATTTGATGATGAAATACACTAGTGTAATTTATGATTTGATGATGAAATCCTAGCCCTACACGTGTGTAAATCAATGGCCAAGATTTGTTCACTCAGTTCGCAAATACACTAATGTTCACTCTAGAACCCCATATATATATATATATATATATATATATAGGGTTGAGTTCATTTCAGAACTCTAAATAACTACAGAACTTTCAGAACTGCTAATAAACAATCATTTTATATATAATTCTTTGTATTTATAATATTTTTATCATCTATTATATGTATTTCTTTGATTACATACATGTTAAAAATGGTTTACATATGTTTAATTGCCAAAATTATATATATGTGTCATAACTAATTACATATATGTAAAAAAACTAGTTTACATATGTGTAATTATAAAATTATATATAAAAAAATGATAAACTTACTCTTAACATGTATGTAATCGTAAAAATACACATAATAAATGATAAAATTATCCTAAACATAAAATATATAAATAAAAAGATTGTTTATTATGAGTTTTGTGAGTTCTGTAAATATTTATGGTTCTGAAATGATCCTGGCCCTATATACATATATATATATATATATATATATATATATATATAGGGAGCCGCTAGAATAAGAACCACCTCCAGTTATGAGAACCATGAGAACCACTCTCCACCAATCATAATCAGCCAACGAAAAGGGTAGTTTGCTCATTTACCCTAAATGTCTAATCTCACCCCTCTCTCTTCATTTAATTCACATCCTCTCACCTCTCTCCTCTCTCTAAAGATGCAGACTTATTATAATCCTCTCATTTATTTGTCAGCTTCATCTTTGTTTATGTTCCATTTGTCTCTCATTCTCTCTGTCTTGAAACTGGTTTCGATTGATTATGCATTTGGAAAAAGCTAAATCAAAATCAAAACCACCGGCCAAAGCTCCGATTTGGGGGAAACGAGATGTGTGAACAATTCCAAGCTCCGATTTGGGGGGTAGTGAGCTCCGATTTGATGTTGAATCGAAGGTGGTGGGTGCTCGATGACGGTGGTGCAGCGCCGCCGTGAGCGGTGGTGGCGGTTCGATGGCTGGGTGGTGGGCCGGCGGCAGCGCCACCGTGAGCGGCGGAGGTCCCGGTCTCCTCCTGTGTTGTTGATTTCTCTGGTATGTTCTTGATGTTTGTTTTGATTTTGGTATGTTGGGGATTTTCATATTTTGGCCAGTGTTCTTGATGTTTGTTTTGATTTTTGGTATGTTCTTGATATTTTTTTGATTTTGGGTTGAATGATGTTATTGTTCCTTCTGTTGGTTCATGTTTGTTTTCGACTGTTGATTTGTGTGTTGATTTTGTTGGTTTGATTTTTAGGTGTTCTTGAATCTGGGTTTGATTTTGGGTGTTCTTGAATCTAATGGGTGTTCTTGAATCTGATGAGTGTTCTTGAATCTGATGGGTGTTATTGGGGGTTTGACTTTCTGGGTTTGATTCTGTTGAATCTGGGCTTGAATGTTGTTCATGTTGAATCTGGGTTTGAATCTAGGTTTGAATGTTGTTCATGTTGATCTGTGGGTTTTGATTTGTGATATTTAAATCTGTGGGTTTTGATACGATCGACGGGGTGGCGATGATGGAAAAAAAAACCCGTAGATTTTGATGACGATGGCGCGGCAAGGACGGCGGAGGGTAGGGTTTTTGATCCTGCAACCCCACTTTTGCAGCCTCTTGATTATCGGATAATCTGAGCCAAACCCCATTATTTTTTTCGAGATACCCTTTGTTTTTAATGTTTGTTGGGTTTTTATATTTTTTTTGAGGCGTCGATGATGATAACAATATATCTGAGACACCTCCCGAGTTTGCGATTTCTATGTGTGTTCGTTTTTGCGTAAAAAAAAATTTGTAAAAAAAAAAATAACCCGTAAACTTTTTTAACGTAAAACGTAAAAACGTGAAGCGTAAAAAGGTTTACGTAAAATGTTTTACGTAAAACGTAAATCGTAAAAAGTTTTACGTAAAACGTAAAAACGTTTTACGTAAAACGTAAAAAGTAAAAAGTTATACGTAAAATGTAAAACGTAAATTTTTTTTTACTAAAACGAAAAAAACGTTAACGTAAAAAACCGTTAACGTAAAAACCGTCAACGTAAAACGTAAAAGGTTTTACGTAAAATGTAAAAGGTTTTACGTAAAACGTTAAAAGGTTTACGCAACACGTAAAAACTTTTACGTTAGTCGTAAAACGTAAAAAGTTTTACGTAAAACGTAAAAAGTTTTACCTAAAACGTAAAACGTAAAAAGTGTTACGTAAAACGTGAAAAAATCGGCACGTAAAACGTAAAAAGTGTTACGTAAAACGTAAAAAGTAAAAAGTGTTACGTTAAAAAATCGTCGCGTAAAACGTAAAAAGTGTTACGTAAAATGTAAAAAGTGTTACGTAAAAAGTAAAAAGTTTTAACGTAAAACGTAAAAATTTTAACGTAAAACGTAAAAAGTTTTAGGTAAAACGTAAATCGTTAATTTTTTTTTAGTAAAACGTAAAAAGTTTTAGGTAAAACGTAAAAAACTGGCCCGTAAAACGTAAAAAATGTTAACGTAAAAAAGTTTTATGTAAACCGTAAAAAGTTTTATGTAAACCGTAAAAAGTTTTAGGTAAAACGTAAATTTTTTTAGTAAAAAGTTTTAGGTAAAACGTAAATCTTTTTTAGTAAAACGTAAAACGTAATTTTTTTTAGTAAAACATAAAAAACGGCGCGTAAAAACCGACGCGTAAAAAACGGCGTTAAAAAATAGGCGTTGAAAAAACGGCGTTAAAAAATAGGCGTAAAAAACGGCGTTGAAAAAACGGCGTTAAAAAATAGGCGTAAAAAACGGCGTTAAAAAACGGCGTTGAAAAAACGGCGTTAAAAAACGGCGCGTTGAAAAAACGACGCGTGAAAAAGTCGGGCGCAAGACGGGTCGTAAAATGGGTCGTAAAAAATTGGCGCGTAAAAAACGGCGTTAAAAAATTGGCTCGTAAAAAACGGCGCGTTGAAAAACGGCGTTAAAAAACGGTGCGTAAAAAAACGGCGTCGAAAAATTGGCGCGTAAAAAACGGCGCGTAAAAAAATGGGGTGTTAAAATAACGACGCTTGAAAAAACCCGGCGTAAAAACGGCGCGTCAAAAAAACGTAAAACGTAAAAAGTTTAACGTAAAACTTAAATTGTAAAAAGTATAAAAAATGTTTAAAAAAATCTGAATTTTAAAATGTTTTTAATAAAAAATTATGTTTAAAAAAAAGTAATAATATAATAAAACAAAAAACTAATAAAAAAACAATAAAGATAAAAAGACAAAATAGAGTTATTTTACTAAATTACCCTTTTGGATTATAATATTAAAGACATAATAAGACAAAAACCATTTAATATTAATTTTTACTACTTTTAATCTCATCCATTCATCCTAAAGATCTAAAGGCTAGAAAGTGGTTCTCATAACTGGAGGTGGTTCTCATTTTAGCGGTCCCCTATATATATATATATATATATCTATATCTATACTACTTTATAAAGCATATAGGAAGGATAGAAATGGTCATTTGCCACTTTACAAGCCTTTGAAGCCTAATGTACAACCTTTAAAGCATGGATGTGTTGAAAACTTCTTTTGGGCGGCCAATCCTTTTTTTCGAAAATTTTTGAATCCCCGCTCATCCCCACTTCCCAATACTCTTCCTGTCTTTTCAAAATCAAATCTCAGAGCCATTCTCTCTCAAGAAACCCTACAAACTTCACGGTACCAAGAAGACCACAAGGTGAAAAACGATGATCCAAGTTGAATCTCATTTAGGGTTTTTTCAATTGCAAAACATCTGCCCCATCGCTTTCTCTCCAGCGGTTCAGATCTAGGGTTTCCCCATACAATTCAAGATCAAGGCTTTCTCAATGACACTAGATCGTGAATTTCTCTCTATCCGACACCAGATCGTCTGGGTTTGACCTCTTAGTACCGTTTTTTACCTATACCTACTATTTTTGTTTGTTATTTGAGTTAGATCTTTGTAATACTTTCAGATATGTGCTGGGTTCCTCAGATGGTTGACATATTCTTCACAAACAGGTTTTAAGAACAGATCTTCTTGTGAGTGCTCTTTATTTACAGTTTTCCCTCTTTTTTAGGGTTTTTGATTTTGGAGATAAATTATGAATCATTTTGTGTGATGGATAAGTTACAGTGGGGGAAACAGAAAGAGACTGACTGGGATTTATCTACGTGTTGATAGGAGGGTTGTAAACGAACAAGACTCTCATCATCCACTCCTTCCTGATCATGCTTTATCTCCTCAACGTATAAACAAGTAAAAAGTAGTTAATTTTTTTGTTATTTTCTTTCAGTATCCCAGTTGATTTTGTGTTTTTATTTACCTATATTTAGCTAAAAGTGCTCTTAATATCATGTTTTTTTTTATGAAAACCTGAGTAAAGTTATTAATTTGATGTCTTAATGTGTTGTTTTAAACTCTTGTTAAGTTTCGGTCCAGGAATCAGAAGTTTAATTTGACCTCGGTTAATCGGCCGGATTGTGTGATGATTTTTGATACTGAAAGGAAGAGTTCTGTGATTTTGGAAGCTACTAGGTTGTAGATTCCTATTGTAGGTTAGTGTTGTCATTTTGTGTTGTTAATGAATTATGGATTACGAATTATGATGAATGTTTGAATTTAAGTGTAGACTTAAGGATTTGAGTGTTTGATTATAGGCTGGTGGATCCGAGTATGCCGTTGGAGACGTTTAAGAAGATTACGTATTCTGTTCTGGTGAATGATTCGGTGCGTTTTGTGTGTTTGTTTTGTAATTTGATTATGAAAATGATTCAATACGAGCAGAAGAAGCTCGCTGCGGCTAAAGGGAACATGGAGGAAGTCGAGTCGAAAGTTGGCCAGCCCAATAGAAGAAAATGCTGCAAATCTGTTTTTTCGAAGATATTCCTTGTTTTTTAGAAGATATTCTGCCGAACTTTAAGTATCTGTTATGAATAAAAATTTCTTTCTTTCATATTGAAATGGGTTGAATGGCTGAGTGGTGATATATGTGTTATCTCGGTGAGATATCAGTGATTTTAATACAATGTAGAATTTATATATATAGCAATTTAATACTAATAATTCAGTGATATATCGGTGATATATCGATTATATCGGTCAAATATCGGTGATATATCGGTTATATCGGTCAAATCTCGGTGATATATCGGTCAAATATTGGTCACTATCGCCGATAATATCGGTACCGATATTTGAGACCGATATATCACCGAGATTAACTGCATAGGATCCAAGTACCAAGGGCCATCGTGGAAATGGTTTTATAACTTTCGCAAATGCTGGTAATTCACTTGAGACTGAATAATCATTTTGACATCTGGTAATTAATTAACTTGTTGAATCTTTTGTTACAGATTCTGTGGATGATCTCATGTCTGAAACCCAGGAACTTGGGGGTTCAGATGTGGTGGTTGACAGAGCAACGCCAACACCTAAGGTAACATGCAGATGTCGCAAAACTGGCCAAACCTCGGGGACGAAAATGGGGTTTTACTCTTTTACTTATTTATACTTTAATTTAATTGCCTACTGAATGTAGGACCCTAAGAGATCTGGTCACAAGGGGGGTTTTGTGACCTTTGCTGAGGATGGTGTTGCAGATCGTGTTTCATGAAGGTCACACGAGATTTGTAGACAACAGGTACTTGATAGAATATATTGGTTTTGAATTTGTAATATTATGTACACCTATTTAATCAGGCGAGTTGTTTTTTGTGATAAATGCTTGATGGATTACATGTAGCAATAGATTAAGCTACACTTGTTGATGACGGTGGTTCAAGCGGAGGCAGCAGCCACTATTTGGACAACCAACCTGAACCAGCGTACGGAGGCTATGGCCCCATGCGAGCTTATGGCAGAATGTATGGAAGCTTGGATTTTGATGTAAGAATATTTCAAATGATGATGGTATGTTATTAATGAAGAAAATTAGTAATGTCAACAAATGTTTGGCAGTGGGGTTATGGTGGCATGAGCGAAAGCATGGGGCGTGTGGGAGGATTGGGACGGATGGGTGGCGCAGAAGCATGGGGCGTGTTGATGCCGTTTGGTGCACCGTTATCCCCAATGTATTATTCTGATCTCGTGTTGATTGCTAACATAGTGAGCCAAATTGATTACTATTTCAGGTACGTTATCAAATGGAAAACAAATGTTGTTTTTTTATATTACTAGAACCTAGCTGAGGATTTGACGGCTACTGTTTCATTGCAGTAATGAGAACTTGGTTAGAGATACATACTTGAGGCGAAACATGGACGAACAGGGCTGGGTTTCTGCTAGCTTAATAGCTGGCTTCAAAAAGGTGAGTATTGAAGAATAATTTTATTGATCTGTTCACTTAAAATCTTAAATGACTGGTGCTTTCTTCTATTTTAGTGTCCTTGTGGTTGCATTATTATTATTAAACCAGACATTCAGATATTTGTGACTCTCAAGTTCTCAAACAGCCGAACATCATAAGCTTGGTGTTTGAGCAGAATTTGAGTAAAATCTTACTTTGTTTTACTTTTATTTTAGTTGCTATTTGAACCTACCGGTCTTCCATAGATGTGACTTCATCAACTTTTCTCAAAAAACTTCATCAACATGTCAATTAATTCACAGACACTAAATTGTAAAATTGTTTATGTTAACTGGTACATCTGAATGCTTCATGTAACATTATTTCAGAACCTTGGTTTTAAAAAGCGATGGGCTCACAAAAGCGACGAGGTCTAAAACCGAGGTGCAATTCGCAAAAGTGGTGGGCTTTTCGTACCCGAGGCGCAACGTGATTATATAATTTATTAACATATATATTATATGATTTAGCTTCCTTTACCCAAAATATAACTGTAAATAAAGTTTTTATACCATTATACCTCATGTACAAGCCAAAAAATCCAAAGTACAACATTTTTCTGCATAAAAACGCCTCAGGCCAAAAAGGCCCCCAAAAACCCTAAAACCTGTGCCTTTTGATCGCTTCTTGTATTTACTCTAGGCACTGAGCGAAAAAGCCCCAGTGCCTGCACCTCAGTGCTCAGGCGCTTTTTAAAACCAAGTTCAGAATCGTATTCAGCGATTTAGATGTCTTTGAGCTAATGGCTCCTAATGAGTTTCTAGAACCTACTGATTTTCTTCTATAAGTAAACCGGACTATGAACGTATCACATGCCTTTAAATGTTAAAACTGCCTCCTTTTTTTAATCGGCCCATCCTTACCTGAACCAAAAATCATCTTTATAGTCAGCCCATCCATACCCAAACCAAAAATAATCTTTATATAAGTTGGCCCGTCCTTACCCGAATTAATCATTATTTAGATATGCACGTCATGGTCTGAACCAAAATGGTTATTTTTTAAGTTGGCCCATTCTGACTCAAATCCATCCAGACATGAACCTATCCTGACCCAAACCGAAATAATAATTTTTAAATCGGCCTGTTTTTTTTATGAACTCAGCTGATCCGAACCCGTCCTGACCTGTTACCGCTTCTAAACATAATGTGTGAGACTTTTTGACCTAAACATAATTATAATAATAATAATGTTTGTCACTGAATGTGTAAACTATTCTGCAGAAAAGTGCATCTGAGCTGCCATCGATTTGGAACCACTAGACACATTCTTGATTAATAATTGTTATAATAATTTTGGTTTGCTGAATCATAATAATTTTGTTTTATAGGTTATTGTGATGGAACGGGCTGGTCATGCATTTGATGCAATGACTTCTATTACAAACAGGGAGCTTGCTTCATATGATGGGGTTGTTGCTGTTGTAAGTTTTGTGAATCTGAATCTGTTTCTTTTATTACGTTTTAGTTTCCATAATTCCTAGAGGTGGAAAGCTTGACCCGTTTACTTACAAATCGGCCAATCTGGGTTGGGTTTTTTTCTTTATAAGTGAAACGGGTCAAATAAAAATAGCTTAAAGAGGAAACATGTTGAATATGTGACACATGTCTTCTCAAATTTAAAAATTATTGTTGTATTAATATTGTTATTGGATTCACAAGTAACATATCAATTATTAATATGTGGATTAGAAAAAAAAGGTTGATACCCATAATGACATAGTGGACTCTGGTCTGACCGTAACCATGGCTGAACCATTGCCTTCTCGTGAGGATGAGTCACCGCTCCTGAGTTCATCACTTGATGAATCACAGGTCCCAAATATTGGTAAGTTTTTTGAAGCAATTACTTGAACATTTGTTTATTTAGACTTTAGCTAAATTTGTATGCAGGTCCCTGTTATATTTGCATGCTTAATTCCCTTTACTTTAAGAAACTAGAAGCTAATACGTTATTAGATGATGCTGAAAATAATAGATATATAGAACCGCTTAAGAGCGTATCGAATGATGATATAGCGAAGGCGATATTGGCGATTAGAAAAGCGGTGAGGCCATTGATAGTGTTTGGCAAAGGTGCAGCTATAGCCAGGGCTGAAAACGAGATTAAGGATTTGGTCGAAAGGTGCAGCTATAGTTGTTTTTTTTTTGTCGCCACAACAAAGAAATTTGGGGTTACAGAGTTTGTGAACCCAAAAGATTACTAGAAACCAGTGCGAGAAGTCATCTGAATATGTTTTGTTCTCTAATATCTTCCAATAAACCACACATTCTGGTTACTGTTTTGTTCTTGATTATTTTCATCTGAATTTGATTTGTTCTTGAATATCTTGCTGCAAAGGTGTGGATCTCTCTCTCTCTCTCTCAAGATTAAGCTCTCTCTCTCTCTCTAATTTTTATATATATTTTTTATTCTGCCTCGGGCTTACGCCTCAGTTAAAACGCCTCAAAACTCTTTTGCGTTTTTTTTAAACCTTGGTGATAGTCAATCCGTTTCACTTTTAGTTATTCTTTGTTTAGTCGTTTGATCTATAAAAGAATGAATATACCTGAACTGACCCACTGGTTAGTAAATTGTGTTTTATTTAGTTATGATGTAGCGGTAGTGAACCTGATGCCAGAGGAAGCAGTGCAGTTAATATGTGAAACTGGTGGAGTTGTGGTGTTGGCTGATTCATGGGCTTTGAAAAATCCAGTAGTTATTATCAGACGATTAAAAGAAGCCGGCTTGCATGTGTTAGATGTTTACAGAAGTGATGATAAATTAGTAGGTATGCACTTCTTCCGACCCATCAAAATCATTCCAATTTCGTTTTATAACTGCTGATATGTTATGTCAATGATGGTATGTGCAGCATTTAGTGACTTGGCGGACGCATATGATCTTCTGAAGCTATTCAACTGCTGGAGCTGTTGAGGAAGACGAATATGCAGGGTACAAAATTAAAGAAACCAACATGTGAACAGATTATGGGCAATTTCAGTCGGGACAAAGGTTATTCTAAGGCTTTTGAAGCTGGCGGTGAAGGCGATAGTGGTGCCATTGTTGTTATATCCCAGGAGAAGCGTCATAATTAGCTTTGAATTTGTAGATTTGTACTCCAAAATGACGGTAGTGATGGTTTTTTTTGAACAGTGCACCTTGTGCATCGGTGTAAGCCCGTGTAGCGATACCAAGTTACATTTTAAATACTGAACTTGGGGGGCGCTTTTGTGTGTGCGTCCGAAAAACACTATGTGAATCACACGCATGAGAAATGATTATCTGTTGATTTTAACTAGCAGTTGTTGAGATGTCAATGTCATCCTCAAAATTTTACATGCTGATTTGAGTTCTTATCCATGTGAAGCTTATGTGATCAAGAAATGTAGGCACCAACCATACTTACCTTGTTTTATTCTGTGAAGAACAAACAACTAAGTTCCAACTCCAATATTACTTACTGAATACAATGCAAAACCAATTAAAATTTAAATGTCTTTCGTGAAGAAACTGTAATAATTTATTGTTAAAGTCACCATCTTTAATTAAATTTTTTTTCTAAAAGCCAACATATAGCCCTTCCTTAAAAGCCATTCCTTTTTAGAATTATCAACCGAAAAAAAAACCTAAAAGAAAACTTAATTGAAACCGACACTAAACTCACCCATGCTAATTATCTGACCATCAGTTCTGGTTAAGTAAACTTAGCATAGTTAACCCTCAATAACGAACAGACTTTGCAAACCTTTACTTGGTGTTTTGTGTAATTTTGACACGTGGCGCGTCCCGAAGATAAGTTAGGGAGTCACACAACCGATACTCAAAAAGGCGATATTTTAGGCGAAATTAAGGAAAATTTGTGCCCCCACCCCCCAAAACCATCACTGCCGCCACCTATTAAACGAGTATCGCATTGCAAGTTGTCGTTGCCGCAACATCAGCGATTGTTTTCAGCCGTTCATCTCGGAATAGGTGCTGTTTTAATGTTGTTTGATTCTTCAACGCAAAACCGGACAGGATGATGTTATTTGTTATTATTATCTTGTAGACGAGCAACCCAAAGCGTTGGTCTCTTGTCCTATACATTTCTATGCAGAACCGGACATGATGATGTTATTTGTTATTATTATCTTATAGACGAGCAACCCAAAGCGTTGGTATCTTGTCCTATACGTTTCTATGCAGAGCCGGACAGGATGATGTTATAATTATTGTTAGCAAATTTATAAATTTTATTTTTTATCGATTAATGTTTATCGTTGTAATTTTGTTAGCAAATTTATAATGTTCAGCATATTGCATTTCGTATTTGTGTCGATTAATGAATTATGGTTAACACATTATGTACTTATGATTGATTAGATGGAAAGATTGATAAACTAACATCTAAAAACATTAACAAAAGTATATCACCAAGGAATCGACAAACCAACAGAAAAATGAGTGCCAACATGTCACGAATAAGAAATCTAACTTAAGTACTATACAATATATCACGAGACGACTGATAAACTAAGGATAAACGAGTATCCTATTGTAAATCGTCACCCCCGCCGCATCGCGCGGGTAAATGACTAGTAGGTATATATATATATAGGGGAATGTTCAAATGAAAATCACTATTTATTGTGAAAACTCGAAAACTAATTAAAAATGCCAAAAAAACATACCAAAATTTTTTTTTTTGCATAATAATTTTCGCTACTTTTAGTATATAAAAAATTTAAAAAAAAAATTGTAGTGCACATGTGTAGTACACATACACATGTGTAGTATTACACGTGTAATACAAATTTTTTTTTTTTGAAAAAAAGTTTTTTTTATATACAAAAACCTGCGATTTTTTATAAAAAAATTGAAAAAAAAATAATTTTTTTTTTGTGTTTTTTAGGCTTTTTTTAGTTAGTTTTCGAGTTTTCACAATAAAAGTGGTTTTCATTTAAACCATCATATATATATATATATAGGGTAGGGATATGGTACAAAATGTTTAAAATGTGAGAAGGGTAGGAAGTGTTTTAAACCATTGGATATTTGATCTAATGGTTGAGATCAATAGGGTATAAAAATGTAAATTGTGTTTTAATTAGAAGGCTGTTTTGTAAAATTGAAGGGCAATAGTGTCTTTTCCAATGTTTCAAATATGGTAACCGTATCCTACACAACCAAAACCCCAATCATTCTCCTAAAAAACTGCGATCTTCCCGTAAAAATTCAATTCTTCGATTTCCTTGACTATAACCAATAGCGGAAAACCTAGAAGTGTTTTAAGGGTAATCCGAGCACGTTGTTTGTCGGCTAATTCCTTTTGAACTCCAGGGTTTTATATTACATTAATGTGCGTTGATTTTATTTAGGTTAAACAGTAAAATCAAGAATCAAATAGTGTTCTATGGATTCGAAAAAAGGTACGAGCAAGCCATCGGGTTCGAAGAGGAAGCGACAAGCAGTAATATCGAAACCAGGTAGGTGTTTTATTGGGGATTTGATGTTAAGTCAGTGTATGGTGGTCCATGGTGTCTATTGATGTTTGTGTTGTTCTTAACAACCCGGTTATCAACTTTAGGGTTTTATGTTGTGATCTAAAGGGTTTTATAGTGTGATGTAGATGGTGGGATAGTGTTATATAAGTCGAATATAACTGTTTTATACATGTAGTGTTATATGCAATTCTCATGGGTGTTTTAATGGGGGTTTGATTTTAAATCAGTCTGTGGTGGTCCATGGTGTCTATTGGTGCTCCTTTTAGTCTAAATATGTGGGTTATCAGCTTGAGGGTTTCATAAATTTTTTTATGAAGATGGTGTGATAGTGTTATATAAGTGCAACATAAATTTTTTTATATGCAAGTCTACGTGGTGTGATATATCAAGGTTTAGTGTTTAGTGTTTTGTGTTGTAGTGTTTTATTGGGTTTTACATTTAAAAACAAGGTTTACTATTTTAAGAAGATGTGTAGTTTGATACATAGGCAAACTAAGGTTTCAATCATGTGGTGTTATATGTTATTCTGTGTCTTTTGATCAACTTTGTATTGGTTTACAGAGTTTTACAGTGAACATTTATAATGTAGTGTTTTAACCATATTTGAAGTGTTATATGTTGGCAAACTAAAGTTGCTCAACAGTTCCTAACACTTCATCAGCAACATTGTATAAAACATCATGAAATAATTTCCCAATATCTTAACATAGGGTCTAAAGTTGATCAATTGTTTTGAATCAATTATAGTGCTTTATAAACCAATATGTATAGTTATAAGTTGGATTTCACCGTTCGATAACTAATTGTAAGAGCATTTAATTGTCCGGAGAAGCGGTCGAATACCCAGATTGGACAAAGCATCCCGTTGAGCGATTCGGATAATGATAACGTAATGGAAGAAGGTATATATAAAATACAAAACTACACATGTAAAAAATAGCTTGATGGAATATTGTTTTGTTATGCAATGTCACGTTTTGTAGGAATTCTTGCACCATGTATCACCAAATATAGGACACTTTAGTTTTAGTAATTTGTTGGTTTATTATAACAATATCTGTTCGATTTCCAGCTACAACATCACACACTGCGGACAGCGATGACGACTTCGAGTCACCGCTTCCAGTATCATTCGCGGAAGGTAAGAAATTGATTAATTCAAATGAACTGTCGGTGTTTTCATATAATTGGGAACATAGTCTAACATGTATAAATGTTTATTTTAGTTTCAAAAAAACAACCTACAACAACTGATACAACACACTGTGACGCCGCCGACGACTTCGTGACCCAACCACCAATTACAAATCCAGCAGGTAAGCTTGGCAAAAACTTGGAACGAAAGCTATTAGTGTTTTCATTTAGTTGTAAATATAGTCTAACTGACGTGTATATATGAGTTTCAGCTGCCTAATCACAGCTGGTCCGCGACGATGTTGACAAAGAACCCCAAATTGATTAATTCAAATGAACTGTCGGTGTTTTCATATAATTGGGAACATAGTCTAACATGTATAAATGTTTATTTTAGTTTCAAAAAAACAACCTACAGCAATTGATACAACACACTGTGACGCCGCCGCCGCCGACTTCGTGACCCAACCACCAATTACAAATCCAGCAGGTAAGCTTGGCAAAAACTTGGAATGAAAGCTATCAGTGTTTTCATTTAGGTGTAAATATAGTCTAACTGACGTGTATATATGAGTTTCAGCTGCCTAATCACAGCCGGTCCACGACGATGTTGACAAAGAACCCCAACAACCAGACGGAAAAAGACGTAAGTCAACAGCAACTAGGAGGAAGTCGACCAGACCACCGGCGTCTTTTCCATCAAAAAATATGAACCCTTCACCGGGCCAAAAGTTAAACTGAAGATGTCTTCGGCTAACCTTGTTATATTGGTGAACAACCTGAATAAGGCGCAAAAAACGAAGTTCATAGAAATGGGGTTCGGTCCGTTGCTGAAATTCAACATACGACATCTACCGACCCGGCTTGCATATTGGTTGGGAAGCAACTATGACGACAACGTAGGAGTGTTGAACGTTGGCGAAAACCGTGTACGGATCACAGCAGAGTTGGTGCATAAAATATTCGGAATACCAAACGGGGGTATAAAGATTGTTGAAAAAATCAGAGCAAGGGACAACAATCCAGTTGTGAAGGAATGGAGGGACCATTTCAAGGATTATACTAAAGTTTCGCCACTCGGACTGAAGGACATGATGGTTTCCGACACTTCAAGTGACCGGGTGTTTGAATTAAACTGGTTGGTGTTGTTTAATACTGTGCTGGGGGAGATTAGCGCATGCAACACAGTTAATCAACGATTCTTGGGATGCGTGGACCGAAATGTTCATATATCGAGCTTTGATTGGTGCAACTACATGATAACCTGTTTAGAACGCACAACGAATGCATGGAACCGGAAGAGGAATGACCCTTTTAGAGGCCCAATCGTGTTACTAGCGGTATGTGACTCTACTCTATTGTTCCTCATATGAGATTGAAACGCTACATGCATAAAACACCACACCACTTTATATAACACCAAAAAATTAGTTATATCAGCTTCATTGTATACAAAACCAATAAAGTCTTTTATAACCCTATGTCACTATGTAAAACACTATAGTCACATGTAATACATTACAGCAGGTCTGTTTGGAACACTACATTTGCAATATTGTATATAACACCATGTAAAACACTACAGTCACTTGTATAACACTACATTTACAACATGTCACTATGTAGGACACTACAGTCACTTGTATAACACTACAAACAGCATGCATCACCCTTTACATGGCTACATAACCATAAAAATTGAATGCTTATATGCGCAGGCTGCATATGCGTATGACCGTAGGGATGTATTGAACTGTGAGAAGAAAGGATCAAAACCGATTGAGTTGATAGATGACACGATGCTCGACGAACTGCTCGGAAAGCTTGACGACGCACTTTTTGTAGAACACCTAAAGCATAACACCCCAATGATACCTAAACCTCATGTAGATGAAGATGAGTCGAGGAGTGAAAAGGTTAAGAAGAAACCTGATGATAAAAAATCATCATCCACCAACGCTAAAAATGCAGAAAGGGCAGCTGAAAAAGTGCAGGAGACAATGTGGAGGGGGGAAATGAAGACCACAGACCGTACGATGAAGGGGACGACGACCACCTGGGACCATTCAAACATTGCAAAGTTTATATGTTGTCGCAGACAAGTACACAAGAGTGGGGGTTTATGTTGGGGCAGATGGCGAGTTTCAGGTCCCCATGGTATCACAATATGGGACGCCGTTCGTCTCGTCACAGGAAGAAAAAGGAAGTGAAGAGGTACAGGACTTGATTACTGTAACAACCCGACTTTTGAAAGTCAAAGTACAAGTCAAAGTCAAAGTCAAAGGAAGAAAAGATTGCTAATTGCGATCTGTCACTCCTTGCGTAATTATTGATTGTACTTTTCGACTTGTAATCGATACTCTAATTTAAATTGCTTTAGTTGTATTATGTGGAGTACATGTTAATAAATCGCTATTTAATCGTTATTTAATCGCAGTTTAATCGCTAATCGACTCATCGCTAATCGCATCGCTATCGCATCGCAACTCGAATTATAGGATACGGATATTGGTTTTACGTGTGTATGCTATTATGTGTTACTTGTGCATGTTATATTTATGTTGAGGTGATTAATCGCAAACGCAATCGCAACTCTCTCACAACGCAATCTCATCTCAAACTCGAGATTTAAGGATTACTTTTTATGATATTTAGTAGTTAGGTTAATTGTGTAACTAATGGGTAATACTATCGCATCGCTTACTCGCAACGCTCGACGCACGAAACGAAACGTCGAAAATCAACTCACACCGCCATCCGATCGAACCACCTTTCGTCCCACCTCTTTGCACCAACTTTCCTATTTTGGCAATCTATAAATAGCCCTGTCACATCACTGTTCATGATGTGACAGCTCTCTCATCCGACCAGCATGTTCCAGCCCTCTTTTCTCTCGATTCCTCGCGATTCTTGTAAGTTTTCAACCCAAATCTTGTACATCTTTGATCTACACACACTTCTTCATCTTTTTCACCACCAAATATTCACTTTTAACCATGAAATCAGCTGGTTTGAGGTGTTCTAGGATGATGTCATCATGGGGTTCTTATGAACTTCAAGATTTGACCTCATTCCACCAAGAACAACTCAGATCTAAGAGATTTCAACATGTTTTAAGCACTGATTTCGCATAAAGCTAAACATTTTCAAGAGTAAAAGGATTGAAAGATGTTTTCATAACTTTCTTTCAACTCTTTTACACTCATACACGCAAAACCGATAGAATCGGAGCTCATTCAGGCCTTCCACTCATTCTCTAGTGATATGTCAGTCTGAGATCTGATTCCTATCAATGAGATAACCGACTTAGCGGGTTGAACATGAACAACCATCAAGAACAGTTAACTGGTCAGAATGGGGTGATTCCCGTCCGATCGGATAACTTGGACTTGAGGGATTTTCCGTTGTTTAAGACGTTGTCATACCATCTCGATCAAACCGCAAACTTTCAAACTTAACAAATTTCAAAACGAGCAAGTCACCAAACGGACTGCCGTCCAATCGGATTGCCATCCGATCGAACGACAATCCGATCGAATGATATGTGGTCTTCAACACTTGAACTTTTCACAAGTTTCCAAAGATTATCAAAACCAGCTAATGGCCATCCAATCGGATGACCATCCGGTCGATGACCATTCTGATGTGAACTTGTTCTCTAAGAAATGTCTTACTTGGACGGATCGCCATCCAATCGAACGGCCATCCGACCGGACGACCGTTCAATCGAACGACCTGAAGGGTAGAGATACTTCTCTATTTTCAAAATGCTACAATGAAAACTTCAAAGCCATCATACACAAACACATCCATCCCAAACGAATGGCAAACTGATCGAATGGCCATCTGACCGGATGACCATCCGTTCGGATTGCCATCCGATCGGATGACCTTTCGTCACTCCGTCACTCGCACCGTTTAACGCACCGCTCATCGTTTATGCTATCATTCTGTAATCAGGCTAACTCTCCAGTGCTCCCTTCAATCCAAGACGGTGTTTAGTTATTAAGCACTTTCTGTGAGTATGCTCGATCCTTTTTTGCTTTAAGAACATTTGGGTGTTACATACGTTACTTATATCAAATCACATTGATCACACAACGCAAACACTTTTATACGCTAACTGTTACTGCATGTTATACGTGTTACTCGATGAATGCTTGTATGTTATGTTTACACAGTGATTGTTGCCTGACACCTTAGCAACGATAGTACTATAGTTTGGACTCAGCACCTGTCGTGGACAAGGGTTGTTAAGGGCTTTTCTCACATGTCACAGTGGTGATAAGTGTTGCACGTTCTACGACTTGCAGTCACGTCTGTGCATATTTCATTCTCGATAACCTACTTGCTTCACATTATACATGTTACATGCTGGTTATGCGTAAACTCGCTTTCGCTACTATTATACTATTAAACTTGTATGCTCACCTTTACACTATGTGTATTGACCTCTATTTTAACGTATGTGACAGGTGTTTAGGATGCTTTGCTTGTTACTTGCTGGAATCAAGCTAGGATGGAGTCTAGAAACAAACCTAATAAAATATGAGTTGTCGGAATAGTTTGCTTGTTTTTGAGACAATTATCTGTAATAACTATTGTTACTTTATCTGTTATTAGTATGGGATATTAACATTAAAGATTCGGTAATTTAATAGTTGTTGTGGATTCTCTTGAATAATCTGTTTCGCTCAGTGCCGCGCCCCGATGATTCCGCCATCGGTTGGGGTGTGACAATAACCTTTTTAACGTTTAATATGATATCATATTTATTAATAATTATATAAATCTGACAACGGTTTGGATGTCACTATATAATTTGGTTAACAGGATCATGCGCATATTCTGGATGATGCATTTAAGGAATTTGAAGATTGCAAGGAGAAGATAAAAAACACACTATCGGAAGCTTTACAGTTGCACCCAAACAGTGACCTCATATTGAGTAGGAAAGCGTCATGGACTGCGATGGTCTGTAAACATCTCAAGGACATTGCGGATGATGCGGAAGGAGATGTTATGTGATGTAATGCAAAATACATACTTTTATCGTGTATAGTTTGTACGTTCTTTCGTTATTTTTAGTTTAGTTTTATTTAGAATTACGTACTATTGATGGAAGTTCGTTTTTCCAGGTCTTGATACGATAATTGGCTGAAAATTGAGTGGAAACGAGCTTGACGCTGAAATCGTATGCATTGGAATGAGTCACAAAGAGTTAGAATTATTTTTGAGGAGTTTTTGGATGTTAAAGCTGAATTTCGGAGGCAACCTTCTGTGAAAAATGGCCAGTCGCGTAGCGCTAGCATAAGAGGTTGATCAGTCGCGCTACGCTACAACATGAAACGAGAATTGCTGATTTTGGAGGCGCTCGCGTAGCGCGAGCGTGAAAGGCAGACCCGTCGCGCTACGCGACGGGTAGGAATATCGCGAATTATTTGTTAGCTGATAGGGTTTACTATTTAATGAATTTTTAACATTAGAAAAACCCTAGTTACGAATTGGGAGACTTAGAGAGCAAGTTTGGAGCATTCTTTTGGAGCAATCGGAGATTTTGAAGCACGGGAATCATCGGTACGAGTTGAGAGTGAAGAATCGAAGATCAATCAGGTTTTCCAATCCCTTGTTTGTCGATTACTTGTTTGATACTTGTTATGATGAATTCTTTATTCAATTACTTTGATTTGATTTCACCATTTAAGATGCTTGGCTAAATTGTTTTAACTACCTAGACGAGATGAATGTTTGATTTGAGTTTGGATTTTTAATGGTTATTATTGTTCGTTATGGATTGATTTCTGAAAGTAACTTGTTCTAGGATTTCTGATTTGGTGCACATGCATGCTTGACAATTGTTTTATTACTGTTTGTTACTTCATATGATCCTTGGTGACGGTCTTTATCACATAATAGGATTATATTAGGGTTTTTGATTTAGGTGAGTGTCTATATCACGTAATAAATCAGTTATCCTTTAGGGTGAAAACGCGTAAGTAACCTTAGAAGTAATACTTAGTAATTTAATAAAATCAAGTGTTCTGCTTAACTTGTCGCTGAGAGGCTCGAGTTAGTTATTAGGTCGCAGTGTAATATATATCTAAGATAGGTTTTGAGAGAAGTCAATCTTATTTCCCTAATTGCATTTGTGTCTAGTAAACCAAGTTAGAACCTAGAATTGCCTTAGATTATCGCGCTGAGAGGTAGATAGTCGTATTAGGGCACTTTTAGAATCGTTAGAGGACTGAGAGGAAGTCTAACAGTCGGTAATCACAACAGCCTTGTAGGGTTTCCTAGGTTTCTTCCTGAGAAGGGTCGGGAAGTCTTAGCATTGAAATACCTTAAGGTTTAGTATCTTACGATCCCGGCTCCATACAACTTTAATACCATTAGAAGTCCATTCTTAGTTAAACTGGATTCGAGTCTAGGTAGTCTTTAATCTCATCTGAATACAAACCTCAGTTTCCGTTCGTGTCTTAGTCTAAGTCTAGTTAATTAATTTAGTTAATATAGATTTCCTAGATTTTCAGTAACCCCCCCCCCCCCCCCAAAACAATCAAACAAGTTTAAGTCGCGTCAGTCAGTGTCTATTAGAGTCTAGTTTACGTAATACTTAGAGTCTTTGGGTTCGATACTCGGACTTGCTAGGTTATACTACACTGATCGGTACACTTGCCGGTTGTGTGGTTTAGGTTTAGAGAGTCTTAGTTATAAATTTAAAGCTTTTCGTGTCTAGTTTAGAGAGTCTAATTTAGTTTATATTTTATAGTTTGTTTAGCACACATCAAGTTTTTGGCGCCGTTGCCGGGGACTCTTGGCGATTGCGTTTATTAGCTTTGATAGACCTAATTGATATATACGTGCTACGTGTTTTCTTTGTTTTGTTGAGTCTTTGTCTTTTCTTGTGTCTCGGTAACTAGTGTTTGCTTTTCTTGTGTTCAGGTTTTTGCTAGCAGTGGATGCCACATCTGCGCTCGCACGGACCACCACCACCACCACCAGTCAAGCAGTCATCATCCCAATTGGGCGAAGGCCCACAGGTTACTTCTACATCCTCTTTTCGTTTCCCACATTTCGATTCCACCCCATTACCCACCCCACCTCCTACACCACCACCTTCACCAAACCATTCACCTAAGGATTCCCCACCCGTTAGCCCTACTTCTAGTACCTCTAGTAATCTAGAAACTTTAGAAAATATGGCAAACCCTAGGCAAACAGTCCATCAGCAGGCCACTCAGCATTTCACCGGCCTAGCTTCACCCATCACCGTTCCACCCATAGTTAGTGAACATTCATGGCAAATCCCATCGTATGCCATGCAGGCCATCACCAATAGTATCCAATTCCATGGCCGAGACGATGAGGACGCCCCGGCCCACATCAACCGTTTCTCTAGGATGCTAGCCACCTTTAGCCTTAGCGGTGCACCCAACGATGCCACATACTTACAACTGTTCCCATTCTCATTAGCCGGCCGTGCGGCTACTTGGTTGGACTCACAACCAACCGGTACTTTTACCACCTGGGCGGGGCTTCGTCAAGCCTTTCTGAACAAGTATTTCCCGCCCGCCAAGGCTTCACGGCTTAGAGACGAGATTCACTCCTTCCGCATGGGGCCCGACGAGCCTTACTACCTTGCTTGGGAAAGGTTTCAAACCCTTTGTGCTCGTTGCTCCCAGCATGGTCTTTCCGATTGGGCCTTATGTGAGAAATTTTACAATGGACTTACCCAAGAGACTAGAGATAGGTTTGATACAAATGCAGGGGGGCATATGATGGGTATTCTTACTGTTCCTGAGTGTCTAGAGCGATTTGAGGCGTTTGCACAGTCTCAGTCACAATCACGATCCGATCAGAGGTATCAAAGTGGTAATTCTAATACCACTACTAGCACACTCTCTCAAGGGGTGAACCATGTCACTATGGATGCTAGTTTGGCCTCTGTTTTGGAAAATATGGATAGGCAACTTAAGGAAATTCAGGCTAAGATAGATAAGTGCGAGTTGTGTCGAGGCGGTCACGGTACTAGTGCGTGTCCTTTGTTAGTCGGTGAGGAGCAAGTTGGTTTCGTAGGAGGAGGTTTTGGTAGAAATCAGTCTGGTGGGTCTGGTAATAATAATGTAGGTTCGGGTTGGCGGTCTAATAATAATAATAATTTTAATAATAATGGCAATTTTCGCTCAAGTGGACCTCCTAGTTTGCAAATAGCTCAAAATCCAAATAGGGGTCTAGGTTCACTTTTTAATGGAAGTTCGAATGGGCAGGTTCAGAATGGGGGGTCGAGTAGCCAAGGTCAAACAGGTCAGGGTTCGAGTTTTGATTTAGGGGGTAGCATGGAAAGAATGGAGGCTATGATGAGCCAGCTAGTTGCTAGAGATCAAAGCACCCAAAAGAAACTTAGTGAACATGATCTCATGCTTAGGAATCAACAAGCTGCGGTCCAGGACCTTTCTAGGGTTGTAGGTGATATTGCTAAGAAGTTAGAGGAGAGATTACCCGGTAAGTTTGCGGGTAACACCCAACAAAACCCTAATGCCCAAGTAAATGCCATTACTACTCGTAGTGGTAAGACCGTAGGAGACCCGAGAGTTGTAGAGGAGAGAGAGGTTGATGAGGATGGTGATATTATTGATGAGGTGATAGAGATGGAGGCCCCCGGCAAAGTGCAAAAGAGGCTAAGCCCAGCAAGTACCGCACAGTCCGGTGAGTCTCAAGTTGAGAAGAAAGTTGAGAAAGAGCCCGTAGTTGTTAGGCCGTCACCTTATGTGAACCATGCGTATGCTCCGTTTCCTTCACGTCTTAAGAATAAAAAATATTCAAAGGAATACGGGCAGTTCTTAGATATCTTCAAGCAATTGAAGATTAATCTTCCGTTTGTAGAGGCACTCCAGTCCATGCCTAAGTATGCAAAATTTTTGAAGGACCTTCTTAGGAATAAGGAGAAGTTAGGAGAGTTGTCGAATGTTCCGTTGCATGGAGGGTGTTCAGCCGTTGTTTCAAATCAACTTCCCGAAAAGCTTACCGATCCCGGTATTTTCACTATTCCGTGTCTATTCGGTAGTAATACCAACACTCGAGCGTTAGCCGACTTAGGAGCTAGTATCAATTTGATGCCCTTTTCTCTTTATGAGAAGCTAGACCTAGGAGAGCTTGCACCTACCCGAATGACACTATCTTTAGCCGATCGGTCTGTTAAGTACCCTAGGGGTATAGTTGAGAATTTGTTAGTTAAGGTAGACAAGTTTGTTTTTCCGGCCGACTTTGTCGTTCTCGACATGGAAGCCGACGAGAAGGTACCGTTAATTCTAGGACGCCCATTTTTAAACACCGCTAAAGCTTTAATAGATGTCTCTTTAGGCACTATCACACTTAGAGCGGGTGAGGAAGCGGTAGTGTTTAACGTCATGAATTCGAGAGGTTCGAGTGGTAAAGTGGAAGAAATCTCGGTAGTGGGAGAGTGTGAGAATGAAGAGAAGGTGGTGAGTGATCCGAGTCTAGAGAAGGTAATAGGACTCAAGTGTGGGGATCCTCCGGATAGGAAGTTGGTAGAATTAGAAGAGAGGGTGGTGAGTTTAGAGTCTAGGTTTGAGACATTGAGCAAGGCTCAGTGTGGGGATAAGTATAGAGATGATACTTTTAGATTCAAACCACCAGATGATGAGTTGAGAGAATATGAAAAAAATGGGAGTGATGCGGGCAGTTTTAGGAATGATAGTGCTACAGCCCGTAAGGTGAGAGCGATGTTGGAGGGTGAGCTGCGCTTCCATGATCCTCCGTAAGTTTGTGAGAAGTTGATAATAGTTTGTAGAGTTTGTATTTTGAGAGTTTTTTATTTTGTACCATGAGTCTAAGTAGTAGTTTTTGAGTCTTTTCGTTTTTAGAGTCGGTACTGCGTTGGGTTTTGTTTTGTTTTGATTATGCAGGTTTGGATTGTACCACCCGTACTCAATTGCCATTCGGGTGATTTCGGACTTGCTATAGTGATAAACCCAAGCAGACTAGTTAACGATCGCGAATGGAATGCTATACGATCGTTCGGGGGGATTCAAGATTCGTACGGCTGGCACTGACTTTTGTCCTAACCAGCTAAGTCGTTTCCCTTTTTGTTGTTGTTGTATTTTTATTTTCGTCCGCAGTTTCTTTTCGTAGGTAGTTGTTGAGTCGTATTTTCGTTCTTGCATTAGGGACAATGCAATCTCTAAGTGTGGGGATGAGATACTTGTAAATATTTGAGTCTTAAATATAAAAAAAAAAAAAAAAATTTGAAAAATCAGAAAATGTCTTTCGATATGAGAAGTTTGCAAATTAAAACGGAAAATGATAGAAAAGGTGATTTGTTGCTTGGTTTGAATAATAATAATATGAGATGATAATAAATCGAGCTTGCGTCTAGTTAGGGATATGTGGATAGGCCCGGGTTTGGTTTTAAGTCCCTTTGATCTAAAATACCTTAAATTGTCGGTCCGCTAGTGGGTTCTCGCCTGGGAAATACGGGAAATTAAAACTGCCGATAATAGTATAAGGGGCACCGTTATAAGTTAAAACTGTTAGAGTTTGTGATCATGCGAAAGAAAAGAAAAAAAATAGAATAAAAGTGAGCTAGAAACTAAATGAAAGTAACACAGGCCTACGTATTCCGAGTTGGGGATAGCGACTCTACAGCCGGTTTGCCTCTGGGATGTGTGAAATCGATTTGCCGAATAAAAGTACCGAAACCTATGTAATCTGTGATTGGGGATAGCGACTCTACAGTCGGAATACCGCTGGGTTAAGGGAAAGCATCGTCTAGTCTCACAAATGTGAAAAAAAAAAGCAAGAAAAAGAAAAAAAAATGAAAAAAAATTGATTGTTTACTCTCTTGGTTTTGATATAAAACGGTTAGGAATTGGTCAATTGATCGTTCTTTTAGTCCTATAAGCTTGAGGTGGGAGTAGATGGACCGTAGATTCTAGTGTGAGACCCTAGGTGGATTGACCGCACTTAAATTAAATTCACATGATAAGGGCTTAGGATTAGATTCGGGTTTAAGAGGATCAGTATATTCGCAATCGCAGCTAACGCAAGCATTGGTTTTAATAAAATATAAATAATTTTTGATCCAAGTAATGAATTATCTCTGATTCCGTTGCACAATTCTTTTTCGGGGACGAAAAAAGGGTAAGTGTGGGGATATTTGATGTAATGCAAAATACATACTTTTATCGTGTATAGTTTGTACGTTCTTTCGTTATTTTTAGTTTAGTTTTATTTAGAATTACGTACTATTGATGGAAGTTCGTTTTTCCAGGTCTTGATACGATAATTGGCTGAAAATTGAGTGGAAACGAGCTTGACGCTGAAATCGTATGCATTGGAATGAGTCACAAAGAGTTAGAATTATTTTTGAGGAGTTTTTGGATGTTAAAGCTGAATTTCGGAGGCAACCTTCTGTGAAAAACGGCCAGTCGCGTAGCGCTAGCATAAGAGGTTGATCAGTCGCGCTACGCTACAACATGAAACAAGAATTGCTGATTTTGGAGGCGCTCGCGTAGCGCGAGCGTGAAAGGCAGACCCGTCGCGCTACGCGACGGGTAGGAATATCGCGAATTATTTGTTAGCTGATAGGGTTTACTATTTAATGAATTTTTAACATTAGAAAAACCCTAGTTACGAATTGGGAGACTTAGAGAGCAAGTTTGGAGCATTCTTTTGGAGCAATCGGAGATTTTGAAGCACGGGAATCATCGGTACGAGTTGAGAGTGAAGAATCGAAGATCAATCGGGTTTTCCAATCCCTTGTTTGTCGATTACTTGTTTGATACTTGTTATGATGAATTCTTTATTCAATTACTTTGATTTGATTTCACCATTTAAGATGCTTGGCTAAATTGTTTTAACTACCTAGACGAGATGAATGTTTGATTTGAGTTTGGATTTTTAATGGTTATTATTGTTCGTTATGGATTGATTTCTGAAAGTAACTTGTTCTAGGATTTCTGATTTGGTGCACATGCATGCTTGACAATTGTTTTATTACTGTTTGTTACTTCATATGATCCTTGGTGACGGTCTTTATCACATAATAGGATTATATTAGGGTTTTTGATTTAGGTGAGTGTCTATATCACGTAATAAATCAGTTATCCTTTAGGGTGAAAACGCGTAAGTAACCTTAGAAGTAATACTTAGTAATTTAATAAAATCAAGTGTTCTGCTTAACTTGTCGCTGAGAGGCTCGAGTTAGTTATTAGGTCGCAGTGTAATATATATCTAAGATAGGTTTTGAGAGAAGTCAATCTTATTTCCCTAATTTCATTTGTGTCTAGTAAACCAAGTTAGAACCTAGAATTGCCTTAGATTATCGCGCTGAGAGGTAGATAGTCGTATTAGGGCACTTTTAGAATCGTTAGAGGACTGAGAGGAAGTCTAACAGTCGGTAATCACAACAGCCTTGTAGGGTTTCCTAGGTTTCTTCCTGAGAAGGGTCGGGAAGTCTTAGCATTGAAATACCTTAAGGTTTAGTATCTTACGATCCCGGCTCCATACAACTTTAATACCATTAGAAGTCCATTCTTAGTCAAACTGGATTCGAGTCTAGGTAGTCTTTAATCTCATCTGAATACAAACCTCAGTTTCCGTTCGTGTCTTAGTCTAAGTCTAGTTAATTAATTTAGTTAATATAGATTTCCTAGATTTTCAGTAACCCCCCCCAAAACAATCAAACAAGTTTAAGTCGCGTCAGTCAGTGTCTATTAGAGTCTAGTTTACGTAATACTTAGAGTCTTTGGGTTCGATACTCGGACTTGCTAGGTTATACTACACTGATCGGTACACTTGCCGGTTGTGTGGTTTAGGTTTAGAGAGTCTTAGTTATAAATTTAAAGCTTTTCGTGTCTAGTTTAGAGAGTCTAATTTAGTTTATATTTTATAGTTTGTTTAGCACACATCATTATGTCAGAAAAAATCCCCACACCTGTCAAGAACACTGGACTGTTGACTCAAGGTAATCTAACTCCTTTCTCACCCATGACTTCGTCGTTTTGCGCAAAAGTGGATCAACTGATATCAGCAATACAATACAATACAATCCATACGACACCCAGGCACACAATCGAAAGCTGAGGGCATCCAACCAGTAAACTTGCAAAGTGAACTGGACAACGTCGCAACAACGTCAAGTATTCGTGACACCAAAAAGGAAGGAAATGTTTTATTGCAATATGAACTCCGGAGGCCGAAAAGAAACACAAATCTTCCGGATGCGCTGAGGTCGCCGTACGTGCAGCGTGTGGTTTCCTTAACAAATAAACTGGATCATTTGGAAGCTGCATTGGCTAGCTGTATACTCAGCGCAACAGGAAACAAATGGTAAGTATCGACAACACTAAAAAATTAAATAATTAAACAAATCTGCTTGCGAATTATTGATTGTATTTCGTGTTATTACGTAGGGAGCCTATATTCGATTGCCCACCAGGTGTTTCGATTCTGAGAGGCTCGTTTGAGACGATCTACCTGGAATTATGCTTGGATGCAGATATTATAACAGCATGGGCTACCGTCCTTAACTACGAGGAGCGGTTAAGGGCACCGGGTACCCCCGCGAGGCTGTTTTGCAATGCCGGGATATTGGTAATGCACTTATCACACTTTATAACACTATATGAGAATATAGGACAATATATAACACTACAACACTAAAAAAAGTTAGTACACTATGTAACACTGTGTAAAACTACACAGCACTTTAAAACAGGTCCAAAAATCTTTATAACACTATATAACAGTATAAGACATTATATAACATTATAACACTAAAAAGAATTTAGGACAGGTATATAACACTATATAATAATATGGTACATTATATATCACTATATAACAATATAGGAAAGCATATAACACTATAACCATAAAAAGAAGTTAGAAGACTATGTAAGACTGTGTAAAACTACACAACACTTTAAAACAAATCAAAAACTCTTTATAACACTATAGGCTGCATTCAACCATCATATGTATCCTTTGAAACAAATTAATATGCCTTTATAAAACTATACCAACTTATAACACTACAACACCATGTAACAATACAAAACCACCTTTGTGAATATCGTCAAAATATCGACTACCTGCTTAAATATGTGATTTATTATAAAACAGGTGGCAACTGATTTTGAAGGGACCGAGGAACACAGAATCTCGAAGTTCTGTGGCGGAATGGAAGCAATATTAGGCCAGACAGATACCAGGGACATCAGAAACTTCCAAATGGTATTCGTGTTGGTGCTGTTTAATAAACACTACATTCTAGTGTTCTTCCATCTTGCACAATACCAGATATTGGTGATCGACAATATCGAGGGTGATGTCCCTATCAACAGACGATACAACGGCTACGTAGGAAAAGTTGTAAGAACACTAACAGTAAAATAATAGTTGACATACAAGATCAGTAACTTTTAAAAACCCCATTTGACGTCGTAAATTTTACAGATAAATGCATTCTGCTCGTATATCGAAAACCACTCACCTGCTATCGTATAAAAAACTGCGATCAACATCACCGATTAGTCTGAAGTTCCCGTGGCAAACAATGTATAACGGCGTTGATTGTGGTATATTTTTGATGCGTCATATGGAGACTTTTAAATGTATTATTGTAATTATAGTCGTTTAATATTATAGTTGAAACAGGCTTCTACGCTAATTTGATTTGTATTTCTGTTCACTAGGAACAAGTGTGCGCGAATGGGACTGCGGGCTATCGCCAGAGCAAGACATCATGGGGGAGGTGTTGAAAGATCAATCAAAAGAACTATGTGAGTTGCGAATAAAGTACTTATCAAAAATCTTGTTAAGTGACATAAATTCACTCCGATCTATGTTGGAGAAAGAAGTACATGAATACGCAAATTTGAGTGAAGATGAAAGAATGGAAAATGCTAAAACTTCAAAGGAAAGGATCGGCTCCGATTGAATGAAGAATAGCACGTAGTTTTGTTAAAACTGATATGTTTTGATACATGTTTTATTTTAGATATTAGACTGGTTCATTTTGTCATGGAAACCGAACACAATGGAAAAACTTATATTCGTATGTAATTATTTGGTAGGATTATTGTACAAAGTGATGGCAATGGTATATTTTCTATAATATAACACTATAATTCAGTATAAAACACTACAGGTATAATGTGACATGTAAGTGTTTGATCTAACTGTATAGCACAAGATCACCATTCCTAACACTAGATTTAAGACAGTTTGCCAGCTTTGTCACATCTGATTCATGTTATGATATTCGAAACTATAATATAACACTACAAGTCAATATAAAACACTATATTATAACAAACAATGCATTTAAAGTAGTTTAACAAAAATGTCAAAATTTGTTTTCATCTTGACGACCTACAAAACCATAAATATAACACTATAATTCAGTAAAAAAACACTATAAGTAAAATGTGACAACGTGTAAGTCTTTAAACTAACTGTATAGCACAATATCACCATGTCTAATACTGCATTTAATACAGATTACCAGCATTGTCACATTTGATTCATCTTATGAGAATTCGAAACTATAATATAACACTACAAGTCAATATAAAACACTATAATTAGAATGTGATAAATGAATTTAAGAAAAAACAACGTAAAAACCATTGGCCAACATGAAAGAAAAGACAACTTCAAAATATATAAAATCCAACACAAGGAATCCAACAAAACAGTAAACCTCAGTAAACAAACGAAAATAGCTCAAGTACGCATAATTTGGTAATCTACTACTCCTACTCTTAAACTTCTTGCTCCTCTTCGTCATCTCCTTCGCCCGCCCCTTCCTCACCTTCTGAGGAGTTGTCGTTCTTTTCCCTTGCGGGGTACATGCATGTACGTATATTATGCCCCGTCCGTTTGCAATTGCTACATTCACGTCCCTTTTTTCCCCAGATTGGCTAATGGCAATTTCACTCTTACTCTTCATTCTCATAGGCTTGCCCATACCTTTAAATATACTTCCAACCGGCATGAGAACAGTTACAGATGATTCTTGGGTGTTGCCAGTTATTTCAGCAAACCTGTCGCGACAAATCCTTGGGGGTGCGTTTACAACTGCCTGATCAGTTGTCGATTGATACTGGACAACATGATCCCTGAAAGCGCACAACGCTTCAAAGTTATCAACCAACCTGTTAATAAGAGACTCGGCTGACCTTGTTATCTCCAGTACAACACCATTAACTTTCTGGTACCGATCATCACTTTCATTAATACCTAATATCGCTCCTGATGTGGAGAATGTGGTCTATAAAAAACTAACCTAATCTAGACACCCTAGTTTTAAATTTACAAACTAAGACTCTCTAAATGCTAGACCACTGACAGGAAAGTGTACCTATCATACGTAGTAAAGCCTAATGATGTCCGAGTATCGAACCCACGAGACACTAGCGACGCTAACTAGACTCTGACTCAACTAATTATTTAACTGCTTTATTTGATTTGATTGGATTTTTGGGTTTAACTAATTAAACTAATAATCTAATTAAATAAGAAAATGTGGCAAACAAGACAAGCAATGCAAAACAAACACGAACTCGGGAGCTAGGTGTAAATCAAATATGATGAGAAAAGACTACCTAGGTGTCGAATCCCTAGAATCATGCAACGCTATCTTGACTATGGCAATGGTTAAATATCCTACTCCCTCAATTAACAGATGTATCAAACGAAAGATAAGGACGAAATGCGAAGTGCTAGAACGAACCGGCTCGACCTATCGATACCAAATCCCACGAAAATAGAATCCTTTTGACCTCATAGACAATTATGTTAAGAGAAGATCCCAAAAACGCAAAGCAAACCAAACCATGAAGATTGAAATCCTAGGAAACCTTAACCACGATGTAATAAACGAGCCCGAGCTATCGGTCACCCAATCTACCCACCAATGCTTAGCTAATAACCTAGCTCACCCTAATCGTCTTTCGAGTCACAAGATGAGGATGCAAGTTTTAGTTGTTGATTTTAACTATTGATTAACTTGGTTTATTTCTAAACTCAATATTCAAACCGAAAAAACCCTAAGATTAACCGATTCAAATTAAATCCTAAGTCTAGGGGGAATTTCTTCGTGCCTAAACTGTTTTGGTCAAAAATTACCGAAGCAATTTAGTGATCAAATTAGTTAAGTGAGGTAGTGTGCTAAAATTATGTGTGAAAAGTATGTTAACCAAGTTAGTTGTAAAAACAGTTTCAGGATACGGCTCAAAATATAGAGCTGTATCTATGATCAAACAATGAGCAAAAAAGTAAAGGTTGACACGTGATGTACGAGGAAAGCCCTTGATCAATCTAGATCGCCGGCACAAAACCTCAGGAGCTGACAATCGCAGCTGCCTTGTTCTTCTATTTCTTCAAATATCAGGATACAGTGCAGGATGTAGAGCGAATCAACTAGGTGTTACAAAGTGATTTTGTAACGCCCGGCTCTTTTGTACTTTCCATTTATAGAAAGTTTTGCTCGTATTTCTATTTTTGGAAACTTTGTATCCTTATAATCGTTCCTTCTTTGTAATCGTTGTAAAACCGAGGCTTGGATCATTAATGAAACTCGTATTTTGTTGCAAATATGTTATACAAACTTCATATATGCTCGTATGTTCGAATTGGTGAATCAATTGGTGTTTAATTGTTATTCTTGGAAACTATGTGCTAAACTTGTAATTAATCTAAACTTGTGCACGAAACGTATTTTGAACGTGAACGACACTTGATTTGATACTTATACACTTGATTATACTTGGTTTATACTCCTCATACTTAATCATATCTTAAACTATGCTTTTGTGACAAATATGGCCCTTAAATACCCTAAAAACATCAAATACACAACTCTAGGGGCCAAACTGTAATAAATGAAACTTTATTTCGAATAAGCAAGCCCGGGCGGCCCGCGTGGACTTACCCTGATATCTTAGGCGGGCCGCATGGACCTCATGTCTGCAGAAAACATGTGCAGTCGCGACCAGATTCATCTTTGAGCGGGATTTCTTTGTTTAAACCGAGTTTTAGCCTTAATTATCCCCCAAAACAACCCTAATCACTCCCCTATAAGTACCCAAGGTCCTCCAAGCACTTGGACACTTTCAACACTCTCAAATCTCTCCTAAACACTCTCAAGTTCTAGCAAGAATCTGCATTTTCGGACAGATTCATACTCTTGCACTAAAGTAAGCATAACTTGCTCATTTCTTAACGAAATCACTTGATTCTTCTTCCTACTTGCTTGGATATATCATGGAGTTTGATTCCTTGACTTCTCCAGTTCTCCTTGGAGAAATCAGACCTGGAATTGCCCTGAAATGGTCCAAGAACTTTCTGTTTTATTACATACTCTTTCAAACTTGTTTAAACTTCATCCAACTTGTGTCTAACACATCTCACACCAATGTCCTAATGCTTACAACCTCTCTTATGGTTGGTTAAGCTTAAAAACATGGTTGAGACACTTGAAATCAGAGGATTAAACCTCATAGTTTTCTGTTTGTTTAGGGTGTTTTGACCCACAAGTCATGTTCAAGCTAGTTCTTGATGTAGAGTGATTATGGAACAACTTGGGTTGTTCCAAACATACAATCCTCACATGATTTGATGATTTCTCTTAGTTAGATTGTTTATATTATACTAATCCTAGTTCGTGACCCTCGTTGGTTGTTTTTACATCAAGAGAAGTGGTGAACATTCAAGGGGTTCCTAAACGGAAGCTTATTCTTCCTACCCCATACATGACATCCATGAATAACTCGAGGTGCCTAAATGAAGATCTTAATCTTCTACCTGCTACTTGAATTATTGAACTTAATAATATGTAATACTTAACCTAAATATATATATACACTCATTCGAACCTTTAATATTAAACTTGTGTTTATATGTTAAAGTAGTAGAATACCATCTAAGACTTAACACTCCAAGTATGATTCTAATGGGCATATTACCCATGAAATACAATATAACCCTAGTGGTTACGTAGTGTCATATAAGAGTATAAGTTAAAGATGATTATTTTGATATCATACTTTATGTTATGTTAAACTCCAAATTATAATCTTCCGTTGAACGCCAAACTCACACACCTACGTTTCCTCGTGTAGAAGGACTAGGTGCTCCAACTTAATCTACTCCAACAACTCGCTCGCGGGAATTCCAAGTAGGAAATCTTGCAACCACCGTGAGTATACTCGATCCCTTTTTCCCCTTTACACTTTGGGATGCAACATGTATAATTATGCAAACAACTTTTGAACTAAACATACTCAATCTTTGAACGAAGCATGAAACTAATGTGACTTACTTGCTATTCTTGTATGCTCTATGAACGATTTGGAACGTTATATGCTCATTGACTTGCTCGCCCACCTTAACAACTATAGCGCTATAGGATTAATGTCCTGCCTGCTATTCTATTGGGTATTGTTAAGTTACCACCTCGCTGAACGATTGGGATTAGGCTATTTTTATGCGTTGTGTTCTAGGGTTTGATCATATTGTACGCCAAAATTGTATACTAGTAAGCACATATTATGGATCATGTTGGATTTGAGTTTTTATTCTATTATGCTATGTAAACAAACTTGTATACTCGCTCATTGCCTTTGCATTGAAACTTTATTTTAATACATGTTGCAAGTTGATTAATGAAGTATGGATGAGTGATGAAACAAGTGTAGGGTGGACTAGATACACACCTTTAATCTATTTATCTTTGGTTGATTTGAATTTGAACAATGTTGTTATTTCCATTTTAAATGTTGTATGACAATTTAGTCCTTGCATTGAAATTTGAATTCAATTAATTATTGTCACATAGTGTTATGATGTTTTGAGCAATTTGTTCATCTCATCCCGATGTTTCCGCCATCGGTTGGGGTGTGACAGATTGGTATCAGAGCCATAACTATAGGGAATTAGGAAAATTGCCATGCTTTTGCCCTAATCTATAGTTTTAGGAATTTTGCCTCTTATGTGTTGTTTAAAACTTTTGTACTCTACCATGCATACTTCCTAGCTACACTTCTTGTTGATTAAATTTATATGCCTTTCCTAAGGCTAACATGAATACACTTTGTTTATTTGTATACTCTTGTAACACAAACGAGACAGCTTTACCAAAATAGGCGTGAAACCCACAATTTGGTAAACGACTCTCATTCTACCTTAAACTATTTCTTTTTGCACGAAATTTCACCATTAAGCTAGGAGTGAAATCCACAACTTAATGGTAATTTCCATTTCAACTCTAGTGGACCCTTGTCATAGTGTCGAAATTTTATTTTGACCCGACAAGTACCAACCACATTTAGGGTACGAAATCATCAAGCTAGGGGTGAAACCCGCATCTCGTCGATTAAGTCCCATTCCTCGATTTTCAATCTCGCCAAAGTCCCGATTGTTTCAATCAATTAGAGATGTGTAGTAACCGGAAGGGTAAGATACCGTTAATCGCTTCTCGACGAGAGTATCTTACTTATAGGCCAAAGCACGTTTTCTCTAATTCGAAAGAACTTTCGACCCACTTTGGAATAGTCGACGTTTCTCTACCCGAAACAATCCAAGGTCTTATTGAGCCTCTCTTTTATGTATCTCAATTTATATGTGATTTTATACTTGAACGATCGTTCATTTCGAAATTTCGTTTTAATCTTTTCGCACGTTATCGCAATCACAAACAATAATAATCCCTCGTGAACAAACTAAATTTACAATGCTTTCATTTATCCATGTTATGCTATGTTGGACTCATGACTATGCTATATGTGACGTCTAAACTCTTTATGTTATGTGAATCAATTTGAAACTTTTATGCTATATGGCACTTTATGCTATGTGAATCAACTTATGCAAACGATTTTTCTTAAACAAACATTATGATCAAGTCTCACCCATTCGTTCTTTTGAATCTTAGATGTCTTCTCGTCACTCCAACTCGTCTAAGAAGTCTAAGTCCCATGCTACGAAGAAGATGATGGCTTTCATGGCCGATCAATTTGCGCGCGTCATTCCAAAGGTCATTTCCGAGATTCGAGCTTCTGAAACTCCAAACTCTTCCGTCGAATCCAAGGTCGAAATATGCAAGCCCGCTTCGTTCAGCTTCAAGCACTTTTCATCGTGCAATCCCAAACCATTCACCGGTAATAATGGGGTGACTGCCATGCTCGAATGGTTTGATAGTATGGAGGTCACGTTCATCAACAGTGATTGCCCCAAAGAGCTCAGAACGCGCAGTGCGACTGGGGTATTCCAAGCCCGAGCTCTTGAATGGTGGACGAACGAAAGGAACATTCGTTCGAACGAACTGGCATATGCGTTGGAGTGGGAAGAAGTCAAGGCCCTAATGATGGATGAGTTTTGCCCTCCGCACGAGCAACTAAAGCTAGAGGAAGAATTTTGGGCGTTAAAGCAAGTGGGAGATAAGAACCTAGCCTACACCACCCGTTTCAAACAATTTAGCTTCATTGTTCCTCACCTCGTTATAACCACCGACCGTAAGATAAGGAAGTACATCCATGGGTTACCCTCTGCTATGCGCGATACGATCGAGGCTGCCGAACTCGACAATATCGAAGCTGTTTATCGTTTGGCCACTTCCCTGAACAACAACCGTGTACGCGATAAGCAAGCCGCAAACCCCGCTTCTTTCAAGCCAGCTAATCAAATCACCCAACAGTCGAGTGGCAATAGGGGGAAGAAGCGAAAGCAATCGAACCCTGTTTGCAATGAGATTGTGCCACCCGTTAACCCAAACCCTGTTGCTCCTGTTAACACCCAAAAGTCGTACACTGGGATTCACCCCAAGTGTGCCACATGTAACCGTCACCATCCCACCAATGCCAGGTGTCGTCTTTGTGCCAATTGTAACCGTTATGGACATGACACCGCCTTTTGTCGCTATCAACAGCAACAAGCTCCACCAGCTCAGCAAGCACAACAAGCCCCACCAGCTCAAGAAGCGCAACAAGCTCCACCCCCTCCTCAAAACGCGAGACCCGCTAGAGCTTGTTTCAAATGTGGAGACGCCAATCATCTTCGTCCTCAATGCCCACTATGGAATCAAGAGCAACTACAACCTCCTCGTGGACGTTGTTTCAATCTGAACGCGAATCAAGCACGCAACGACAATAATGTCGTTAACGGTACGTTTCTCGTTAACCATCTTTATGCTTCGATACTATTTGATACTGGTGCAGACAAAAGCTTTGTGTCCTTAGAATTCGAATCATTGTTAAAATGCACACGCTCTAAACTACCTAAGTCGTTTTCCGTTGAAGTCGCCAATGGCAAGTCCATCTTAGTCGATTCCGTTCTTCGTGATTGTCGTCTTACTCTCAACGAACACGTCTTCCCTATCGATCTCATACCTATGCAACCGGGTAACTTCGACGTCATCATAGGCATGGATTGGCTCCAAAAGAACCATGCTGAAATCGCTTGTCACGAGAAATACGTTCATTTACCCTTCCTTCTGGTGATGTTTTGCACGTCTATGGAGACCGGCCTTCAAAGGGACTGAAGTTGATGTCCTGCACACAAGCGAACAAATACTTACGCAAACAGTACTTTACCTTTTTAGCCCACGTTGTGGAAGAAAAAGGCAGGGAAAAGAGTTTAAGTGATGTTCCAGTAGTGCGCGACTTCCCTGACGTCTTTCTTGAAGACTTACCTGGTCCTCCTTCACCTCGATCTGTTGACTTTTGTATTGACCTCGTACCAGGTGCGACTCCTGTTGCCAAAGCTCCTTATCGTCTTGCACCTTCTGAGATGCAAGAATTATCTATGCAACTTCAAGAACTCCTCGATAAAGGCTTCATTCGTCCAAGTACCTCACCTTGGGGTGCGCCTGTGCTTTTCGTTAAAAAGAAAGACAGCTCTTTCCGTATGTGTATCGATTATCGCGAACTCAACAAACTCACTGTCAAGAATCGTTACCCTCTTCCGCGTATCGACGATCTCTTTGACCAACTTCAAGGCGCTACTTGTTTCTCCAAAATCGATCTTCGTTCTGGTTATCACCAACTTCGGGTCCTCGAAGAGGACGTACCCAAAACCGCTTTTCGCACTCGCTATGGACATTACGAGTTCGTGGTTATGCCTTTTGGTTTGACCAACGCACCCGCTGTGTTCATGGATCTAATGAATCGTGTTTGTAAACCCTATTTGGATCGTTTCGTGATCGTTTTCATTGATGATATCCTCATTTATTCTAAATCTCGAGCCGATCATGAACGTCATCTTCGTCTTATACTCGAGCTCTTACGTGTTGAACGCCTATACGCTAAGTTCTCTAAATGCGAGTTTTGGATTAAAGAATTCCAATTCCTTGGACACGTTGTTAGTGAAAAAGGAATCCACGTCGTCCCTGCAAAGATCGAGGCTGTAAAGAATTGGACCGCGCCCAAATCTCCTTCTGAAATCCGTTCTTTCCTAGGATTGGCGGGTTATTACCGTCGATTCATCTCGAATTTTTCAAAAATCGCCGTTCCTCTCACTTCATTGACCCAAAAGGAGAAACCTTTTGCTTGGGGTCCTAAGCAAGAGGAATCCTTTCGGACTCTCAAGGACTTGCTTTGCAACGCTCCTATTCTTACTCTTCCGGACGGAAATGATGATTTCGTAGTGTATTGCGATGCATCGAACCGTGGCCTTGGTTGCGTCCTCATGCAACGAGGCAAGGTCATCGCTTATGCATCTCGTCAACTTAAGATACATGAGAAAAACTATACTACCCACGACCTTGAACTTGGCGCAGTTGTTTTTGCGTTGAAAATTTGGCGACACTACCTTTATGGTACTAAGTGTGAGGTTTTCACTGACCACAAGAGCCTTCAACATATCTTCAACCAAAAGGAACTGAACATGCGTCAACGTCGTTGGGTGGAACTGTTAAACGACTACGACTGCGAAATCAAATACCATCCAGGTAAAGCGAATGTAGTAGCTGACGCCCTTAGTCACAAAATACATATGAAGGGTATTCGTTGTCTTCAACTTGTGAACGATCTTCCACGCCGCATTCGCGAAGATCAGTACGCCTTTTTTAACGAAGGTAACTTCCATATGGAGATACGAGGCGCTAAAGAACATGATCTCGTCTCCAAGGCCGATGGTATCCTATACCTCGACAATCGTGCCTGGGTCCCTGATCGCGAAGAACTTCGAGACTTCATCATGAACGAGGCACACAAATCCAAGTACTCAATTCATCCTGGTGCCGACAAGATGTATCATAATCTATGTACATCCTATTGGTGGCTCGGTATGAAGAAGGACATTGCCGTTTACGTCTCTAAGTGTCTTACGTGTTCAAAAGTCAAAGCCGAGCATCAACGACCTTCTGGTCTACTCGAACAACCCAAAATCCCCGTTTGGAAATGGGATAGCATCACGATGGACTTCATCACTAAACTCCCTCGTACATCTTCTGGTCACGATAGCATTTGGGTGATCATCGATCGTTTGACCAAGTCCGCTCAATTCATTCCCATTCGCGAAGATTTCAAGGTTGAACGACTTGCTCGCATCTATACCGATGAAGTCATATGACATCATGGTATTCCTCTCGACATCATTTCTGATCGCGATGGTCGATTTACTTTGCGTATCTGGCAAACCTTTCAGTCCGCTATGGGTACTCATTTGAATCTCAGTACGGCTTTTCATCCTCAAACGGATGGACAGACTGAACGTACTATCCAAACCCTAGAGGACATGCTCCATTCTTGTGTCATCGACTTTGGTGGTAGTTGGGATGTGCACCTACCTTTGATCGAGTTCTCGTACAACAATAGCTACCACTCCAGTATTAAAATGGCTCCATTCGAGGCATTGTATGGTCGCAAATGTCGATCTCCTTTAAGCTGGCACGAGATTGGTGACAAACAATTTACTGGCCCTGAAATCATACGAGAAGCAACGGATAAGATTCACCAAATCCGTGATAACTTACTCAAGGCCCGAAATCGTCAAAAGGTCTATGCTGATAAGGGGCGCAAGCCGATGCAACTCAACGTTGGGGATCATGTTCTACTCAAAGTATCTCCTTGGAAAGGAGTGGTTCGTTTTGGAAAAAAAGGGAAAGCTTGCCCCTCGCTATGTTGGTCCTTTCAAGGTACTCGAAAGGATTGGTGCGGTGGCTTATCGACTCGATTTACCTCAAGAACTCAACAACGTTCATCCAACGTTTCATGTCTCAAATCTAAAGAAGTGTCACGCTGAAGAAGGACCCCAAGTCCCTCTCGAAGATCTCCAAATAAACGACACTCTGCATTTTGTGGAGAAACCCGTCGAAATTTTGGATCAAGGAGTCAAGTTATTGAGGAGCAGTAAAATTCCTATCGTCAAGGTTCGATGGGAAGGTAAACGAGGCGCTGAATTCACTTGGGAACTCAAGAGCGAGATGAAGAAGAAATATCCTCATCTTTTCCCTACGTCTTCCTAAATTTCGGGACAAAATTTCCTAAAGGAGGGGAGACTGTAACGCCCAGCTCTTTTGTACTTTCCATTTATAGAAAGTTTTGCTCGTATTTCTATTTTTGGAAACTTTGTATCCTTGTAATCGTTCCTTCTTTGTAATCGTTGTAAAACCGAGGCTTGGATCATTAATGAAACTCGTATTTTGTTGCAAATATGTTATACAAACTTCATATATGCTCGTATGTTCGAATTGGTGAATCAATTGGTGTTTAATTGTTATTCTTGGAAACTATGTGCTAAACTTGTAATTAATCTAAACTTGTGCACGAAACGTATTTTGAATGTGAACGACACTTGATTCGATACTTATACGCTTGATTATACTTGGTTTATACTCCTCATACTTAATCATATCTTAAACTATGCTTTTGTGACAAATATGGCCCTTAAATACCCTAAAAACATCAAATACACAACTCTAGGGGCCAAACTGTAATAAATGAAACTTTATTTCGAATAAGCAAGCCCGGGCGGCCCGCGTGGACTTACCCTGATATCTTAGGCGGGCCGCATGGACCTCAGGTCTGCAGAAAACATGTGCAGTCGCGACCAGATTCATCTTTGAGCGGGATTTCTTTGTTTAAACCGAGTTTTAGCCTTAATTATCCCCCCAAAACAACCCTAATCACTCCCCTATAAGTACCCAAGGTCCTCCAAGCACTTGGACACTTTCAACACTCTCAAATCTCTCCTAAACACTCTCAAGTTCTAGCAAGAATCTGCATTTTCGGACAGATTCATACTCTTGCACTAAAGTAAGCATAACTTGCTCATTTCTTAACTAAATCACTTGATTCTTCTTCCTACTTGCTTGGATAATCATGGGGTTTGATTCCTTGACTTCTCCTTGGAGAAATTAGACCTGGAATTGCCCTGAAATGGTCCAAGAACTTCCTGTTTTATTACATACTCTTTCAAACTTGTTTAAACTTCATCCAACTTGTGTCTAACACATCTCACACCAATGTCCTAATGCTTACAACCTCTCTTATGGTTGGTTAAGCTTAAAAACATGGTTGAGACACTTGAAATCAGAGGATTAAACCTCATAGTTTTCTGTTTGTTTAGGGTGTTTTGACCCACAAGTCATGTTCAAGCTAGTTCTTGATGTAGAGTGATTATGGAACAACTTCTCGCTTTTAGCTCAATGGAGATCCACAATGCCCCTATATCTTCTCTCTTCTTGTTTGAAAAGCATATATCTCCAACAGAGTCTTTAGGTAATTCCCCATTTCTCATTCACTTTCTGTCAATTTTTCTTGCCTTATTCGTAATGGCTGCCGAGACCTTCACTCATCAGAATCTTCTCAAAAATCCTGAAAAGGAGGTCTGCGCTTTCGACAACGCAGACATCGCGGCTTTGAGAGCTTCCGGTGCTTTCCCTGATAACACAGTTTTTAGATCGTTCGATCGGTCAATTCGATCGGATGTTTCTTCCACAGATTGGGTCTGCTTCCCAGCATACCCTTTTTCGCTGGGTCTTCGATACCCCTTTCCCGAATTCATGATGCAATTCTTCCGAACCACATGCATCTCTTTTGCTCAAACCATGCCCATGGTTTGGAGAGTATTAATCGTACTTAACCAAATCAAAAACCTTCACTGCCCCGACCTCTGCATCGAGGATCTGCCTATTTCTTATCGCCTCTGATCCCACGGCTCTAGCCGGTTTTTGCTTTTCTCGACCTCTAGCAAACCCCTTATTCTTAAAGCCACCAAAAACGAAGATGGATGGCAACGCAAATTTTTCTTTGTCAAACGAGACTCCATTGCTGAGGGTGCCAGCCTTCCGGTGGAGTGGTTAACCACTGGTAGGATCATAAATGTTCTCATGTACCTTTAGATTTTTATCTTTTACTAATATCCTTCTTTTTTATTCTTATGCAGTGAATTTCAAGGAAGTAGATCCCCCTACCGCTGAATCAGAGGGAAGAATCAAAATTGTTTACCAATTACCTGCAATAGACATGAGTTTCACCACACACGTCCCAAGTTCCAGTCAATACTCGTCATCTGAAATGTCTGGTAAGGATTACTTTTAAAATAGTTAGTTAGTATAGCATAATAGAATGAAAAGTAATAATAATGCAAAACTTTTTCCTTTATGCAACATCGGCCAAGATCCCTGAAGTCTTTGACCTCGACGAGTTGGACAGTTATTCTGATCAGGTTCAGGTCAAGAAGGTACCTAGTCCCAGGGCCACAGCCTCATCCAAACCCAGTGGTTCCAAAGCCATTGTCATTGCCAAACCTTCGCCAGCTACCAAGCCCCGGAGTTCAAGCTCCAGTAAAAGGAAAGAGCCCGACTCCCCCGTTATTTCTGACACATTTCCCTATGAGAATCATGGGTTCATCGAAGCAAGCAGGTTTATGACCTCCTTTCTCAACCAGGTTAATATTCTCACACCATTTCCCGCAGCTTATTCCATTTATATGGATTTATCAAAATCAATACCTTTCTTCTTATTTTTGCAGGGTCTTGAACATCTGGTACATCTGTATCAAGAATCCTGCGGGCTCAACAAGACGCTTGAATCCAAATTAAAGAAAGCTGAAGTCATGATCTCCGACCAAGGCATGATTGCAGCTGCTAAATCTCGTCATTACGAGGAGAAGTTCAAGGCTATGACTCAAGAACATCAGACTGCTCTCAACAAAGCTACTCTTCAAGCCCAAGCCGATCTTGAAGCTGCCCATGCGCAACCTGAACGAGATATGATCAGCTACCGGGATAGCCTCAAGAGTTCCGTCGTCACTTCTCTCCTCCAGGCCAGGCTGAAGATGGCCCATGAAGCCAAAACACTAGGTTTCGAATGCCCTTCTTGGGACGTTGGTGGCTGGGAAACGAAGCTAAAGAATCTTGGAGGCATTTCCACCACACCAGCTGCCGAAGGATCTTCCAAAGTAGCTGAAAAAACTAACGATGCTGAGAGGGATACTGAGGTGGACTCTGAGACGGATGCTGCTGAAATTACCGCGAACAAAGAAGGCACTGCCCCCTAAAACTTATTTCCTTTTGTTTGAGCAATTTTTTGTCTTATGAACTGTAGGATCGGATTGCGACCTAAACGAGTCGTTCGGAAGAGTTCTAGTCCGTTTCAGAGGCGGAAACTAAGAAACGAACGTGTAAACAGCTTGATATTCACTTTAATCTCTTATATATTGATATTGACAACCTTTACAATCGAAAGAGAAACCGGCAGCACCTCGGTATCACTTGGCAAAAACTATTACAACTGACAATACACTAGCCCTATTTATAAGCTACATGATTCCGCTTGAACAATCTTGAAGCGAAACCTTCAAGCGAACCTAACATGTTGAAGCGAAATGTTACAATTAAAATTTTTGTCTTCAAGCGAAACTTCACAAACAGCAATCTGATTTGAACTTTCAAGCATTTCACTTTTGTCCTTTTGTGTGGATGATGCATTGATGATGTCATAAATGTGATGTCATCATCCTAGATGATGACATCATGCTTGATAAGATCCACACCGAACCCGCACCGAACCCGCACCGAACCTAAGACTCGATACAAGACGAAGACGACAGATGTATGCACCAACAGACTCCCCCTCAGATGTTGACGAGTCTTAAGTGTCGAGTCTTCTCAATCTTCAGTCTTTATCAGCCTTTGAGCTTTCTTCAGGATCTCTACCTGGCTCTATTCTATCTCCAATTCTCTCTCTCTCTAACAGACTCCCCCTCAAAACATGCTGGGATCGTAGTCTGACTTTTACAGTATCAGAATCCTCAGATATCGAAACCTGGCACTCTATCTGCTATCCTGCACATCCTCTACCCAAAAATAAGATTCACAAGAATAAAATATTTAACAATTTTTCAAATATCATTCACCAACACTGATCCTTCTCCAATCAATATTCAATCTAACATTAATAATGATCATTTAAAAAATTTTCATCTCTGAAAAACTTTTCAATCAAATTCCCCAAACCTGTTCGTCATGTTTAGCACTTGGAATTTTGAAAATCAGCTTTTCAACATCAGGTATCTAAAATCTTTTTTGAATTTTTCAAAATTTATGCTAAAACACACCGAAAATCTTTTTGGATTTTGAAATAACAGAAATAAAATGCAGAAATGAACTATTTACAAACAATATTTTTGTGAGTTTGTGCAAGAGGATCATATCAGTTTTTGAGACAAATCACCAACACCGTTAAGCTTTAATCATTTTAAGTTCTAAACAATTCACCTAGATTGTCAGTATACTTGTCCACTTAAATTTTCACACCAAGTTCAACTGCTTCGAGATACGAATTAGTGTCTTAGGACTTAAACATCTACATGTGTCCCACCTCAGTATATACTCCCGTATCCAGACCCCAATATTCAGTCTTACAGGTGAGTATACCACAGATGATATCTGTAAGGGGAATAAATTATGCAACCGTGATAGCTCAGGTCAGAACTTCCGTTCAGCAGAGAGCCTAGTTGACTTTTAGGTGTGTCCCCTTTAGAGGATCTTTTGAATTACAACAGCCATGATTAGCATCTTTCAATGTTTCATCAATTTTTAGCTGAGGGTGGTGCTATATTTCAAGCAAGCAGAAAGTATTCTCCGGGGACTAGGCCATTGCTTCCGCAAAATCAGAAGTCCCGGGATAATACCCCAGATATCACTGAGCATAAAGACCTAGTATCTCAGAATACGGGACCTTTCAAACAAGATTTCAGGGGTTACCTATATATCCTGGAGGTGTTCCCCACGTAGACGCAAGTAAATTTTATGTTTATATCTCGTCATAATTTACTAAATGTGCAAAAACCTACTGACATATCCACAGTGAGATTGTTTATCACATTTATACCTTCCATTTCTTTAGCATGTTGTGACAGTCCACTGATGTACTATCATTTCCTCTTTTATACAACAAAACTCATTTTTATTTTATCATGTTTTTGGCTTTTTCAAATTTTCTAATGTTTTTGGATTTTCTGAAAATTTTTACTCCCCCTAAAATGCAAACACATTTTAGAAAATTTGAAAATAAACTGTACAAAAAAATGACAACTGATATCGAATCACTTCAGATCGCCATCCACTTGGCATAAACAATCAGAACTCCCCCTCACAACAAACTATTTTCCCATTGTGATTTCAAAACACTTAAGTTTGTTTTAATCAAATGGTTTTTCCGGAAAATAAGTTTGATTTTACCAATTGTAGGTTAGGGGTTTCATCACATTGTTTCTCAATCATTTGTAGAAAATCAGATACAATTTAATGTCCCTGATTTACCACTTGTAAGTCGAAATCACTTTCGTGAATTTCTCAAGAAATGTGCCGATTCCTGCTCCACTTTTACCAACCTGGGAGCTCCGGCAAGTCCGGTTTTTAATCAAACTTTACGTCCACCCAAGCCTCACCAGCCTTGGGTGACTTTGGTGGTAAACATCTGTCCCACCAACATTTTGATTTATAAAATTCTTGAGCACTCTTTACCTTTTTGTCAACCATCTTACCAAAAATATGCTTGACTTTTCCATTGAAAGCCTTCTCAACATCAAATTCTCCCTTATCAGCAAAGAATTGATTTGAGATCTCTACCTTCCCAACTTTTGACTTCCAATTTTCCTTTGACAATGAAGGAAAATTTTCATCGTTCACCTCAGGAACGGAATTCACAATCTTTTTCTCAACAAATGACTCCTCTGATTTTATGGAATCAGATTCATTGTCAGAACTTCTTTCAGATTTTACAATCCATTTTTGTTTGGTTAAATCACCTCTTCTTTTGTAAAATCGTTTTGAACTTTCACCTTTTTCAGAAATAGAATTTTCAAACACTTTTGATTTCTCAGTAGATTGTTTCTTCTCAAAGACAAGTTTTTCTTTCAGTTTTGAGTTAGAAGTAACTTCCTGTTTTGTGTTGTTGGACTGTTGACAATTCCAAGCAATATGCCCAACCTTTTGGCATTTGAAGCAAATTCTTCTATCAACTCTTTGAGCAAACTTCTTCACATTCCTCTTTACCTCAGCAAGAAACTCTTGATTCGACTGCTTCCAGAATGGTTTCTTCTGCTCATCTTCACAACTTCCACCTGCAACAAATTTTGTATTTGGTTTATAAGTTTTCTTATTTTGATAATTTTCAGGAGGAATAAATCCTAAACCTTTCTTTTTGAGATTACCCTTGTAGTTTGGTTTCTTTCGATAACCATAACCATAACCAGAACTATAACTCTTTTTCTTGTTCAATCTCTGTTGAACTCTTGAAGTGTATTTTTTAGGTTTTTCATCAAGATTTAAATCTTTTATATCAGAAAGATTAATTTCTGTTAATTTGAAAACCTGTTTGATCATTTCAGTTTTTACACTTCCGATTGGAAATTCCTCATCAGAATATAATTTGTCTGAATCATTCAAAGTATAAGCTACTTTGATTGATCCGTCATTCAAATTAGATTTTGATAACAGGAATTCTCTATTGTAAACCCTATTAACCGGTGAATTCTGACTCTTTTCTGACGAACTCTGACTTTCAGACTTAGACTCCGGTTTTGACTCCTCATCCGTATCCAACACCTGATCGACAACTTTCTTTAATAACTCAGACTCATGATCAGTGTCAGACGCTGTGAATGTAACATCAATATTGTCTGGTAATTCATCAATGATTTCAGACTTTAACTTGATGTTGACTGCCTTTTTTAAACACTCTTCATTTGGATTCCTGGGAGAATAAGTTTCATGGATCGGGGGCGGACATCTGTTATACTTGACACTTGGTTTCTTACCAGTATCAGTATCTTCAGTCTTTTTGTCCATGAACGCTTCCAGACCTGCAACAGTAGGATAAACACGATCAATCAAATAATCACAAGTAGTATAGCTTAGCAACAATCGTTTAATCCTTTCACTCTCAATCTTCTCAAGTTCCACTTCTTTCTTTAACTGTGCACAATCTTCAATATACTCATTAATGACTTTTTGCTTTGTCATCAATGTTGCACTCATTTTATCCATTGCTTTTTCGGTTTCAGTATTCGTCTTTTTCAGACGATCAACTGTGTTGTTGAGCACATCGTACGACTCCTTAATGTACTTCACATCAGACAGTAAGTCTTCTTTAATCTTCTCCAACTCAGCAATATTCTTATCTTTCTCTTCACAAGCTTTGCAAGATTCTGAACACTTCAAACATGGTTTTTCAACTTCAACCAATTTTTCAACTATCTTTTCAACTTCGACAATTTTTTCAATTTCAACGAGTTTCTCCACCACTTTCTCCACTTCAACAACTTTCTCAGTTGCTGGTTCAACATTCGCTTCTCCAGCTTCTGTCTTCGCCTTTTCATTAGCAAGTAACTTTGCTGCTTCCAATTCCCTCTTTAAGCGGGCAATCTTCTTCTGATTCAGCATTTCAACTTTATCTGCATAAAAAAAATTAAAACTATCAGGCTCAATGCTTTTTCTACATTTGTTAAGATATTCTTCCTCGTCATCGGTATCTACATCGCTTCCAAGATCTGGAAAAATCGGGATTCTTTTCTGATTAACCTCATCTTCACCTAGAATTCGAGCAACAAAGCCTGATTCTGATGGAATGTACTTATCCCAACTAAATCCCTCGGCAACTTTTTCGTCATCTTGATTGATAAGTAAAGCTTTCTTCTTTCCATCATCAGTAGCATGAGCATGTACAATTTGAGGTTGTTGAGTAGTCTGATGGAAGATTGATTTCTGATAATAATTGTTTCTATCTTGATTCCCGGTAGTTTCTTTACTTTTGCACTCTCGTTTAAAATGACCTTTTCCTTTACAACGGAAACAGGTAACCTTTGATTTATCAAATCCCAATGGAGAGGTAGCCATTCCTCGAAATTCATCCCTACCAGTAATCTCTTGAAACTTCTCAGCTCTTCTCCAAGCACTTGCTAAGCACCATTTGATATCCATCACTTCAAGTTCTTCAGCATCAATTTGGTCGTAATCTTCTTTGGTAAGCATCGGATTCCCAATCTTCCCACCGATCAAACTTTCGTAAGATTCTAACATAGTAACCCGTGATGCCATGTGTTGCTTGGCAACTTCCGGAGAAAGATTCTGACCATTTTGAATGTTTAAAGTAACATTGCACTGAAGATTTGTTGAGTTTTGTTGTTGAGGACTTGATGTTGTAAAGTTTGGATCAAAACTTGAGAATGATGAAGATCCACCACTTTGAGTAACATTACTCTTTGTTCCGGATGAACCATCTGCACTGAAACCAGTTTGAATCTTTGGGCTAGGGCTGGGGGTAGTTTCAAACTTGTTCCCTCGGTAATACAAACTGACATCTTGTTTGGCATTTGGATTTATCATGATAGCTGTTTTCTGAATATCTAACTCATGCTCTTCAATCCTCTGAATAAACTGAGCCAAATTCATATTTTCAGACTTTCTTGTATGTTTTAAGATCAGCAAATACGTTCCCCATTTCTGTTGTGGTAATGCTTCAGCAAGTTTATCAACCCACTCATCATCCTCTTTATCAATGTTAAATCTTTTCATTTCCAAGACTAGATGACAATATCTATCAATGGTATGCTTTGTAGTTTCATGATCAAAGGCTGAAAACATATCAAATGATTTTTTCAGTAAAGCCTTTCTGTTCTTGATCATATCTGCGCTTCCTTGGAATTTCTGAATCAATGCTTCCCAGATTGATTTAGCTGTACCATTATGTTGGAGCAAAACAAATATATCTTCTTTTATTGCTTGCTGAAGAATACTGATCATCATTTTCTCACTTGTGAATTTTAATTTGTCAATCTCTGAGTAGTCCTCAATTGCTTTATCCATCCCACGGTCATTCTTTGGTTTCTCATAGTCTTTCAACAATGAACACCATGCATCAAACTTGTAAGCTTGTACCCAGTTCTCAAATCTATTCTGCCATCCTTTAAATTCTTCAATGTACATAAGCTTTGGTGGTTTTTGATGCGTTCCCGTTTCATTTTCACTATATAAATTTTCAGCAGCAGTAACCGGAGCGACTGGTGTGGCAAACGCGTTGTAGAAATCCTCTTCCATGTCTTCGGCAAATACTTCGGAAAACACCTTGCAAGTACCTTTACAATCACAAACAAAAATACAATCAGTTTAAACGCTTATCAATTAACTGAAACAAACTGGTACTCAGACTGGCGATTTTTTTGTGCGAACTGAACGTTGACCAACTGTGCGGACTTCTAGGACCCGAATCGAAATCAAGTGACTTGACCCTTTGAAACCTTTGAATTCCAAACCGTACGAACTGACAAGTATCACGCAACTTGACCACACAAAATGACTTGACTGATCAAACGTACTGATCAAACCGTGCTCCAAACCTTGTGACCTGATTACCGACAACTACGAGACATACTTAATACCCATTAGACCAACAACATTCACTTTGCTGACAATTTTTAAAAAATAAATCACATGAACTGATGGCATTCACATGATCTGACACAATCACTATATCCCACTAATTTTTAAGTGAATCTCACACAATTACAAAGACAACAAACTGACAACTATTTAATTGTTTAACACTTATCACATGTAAATCTTATACACATGCAAACACATGCTTTGGCTGACAACATGGATTATTATATTCAAGAAGTTTAGAATAGACAAACTTAATAGTGATTTAATCGATGAACATCATATGCAATACACATAAATCGATGTAGTTTAACACAAACACGTGATTTTTTTTTTCAATTAACTAACAATCCTCGATCAGAATATGTCACACAATTCAACGTATACAATCAAATGAACTTTATAAACCGATATATTCACACATAAATCGATGGCAGACAAATTTTTTTTAAAATCACATATATCTCGACAATATCAATATTCAAAGCAAATCCAAAAAATCGATGTTTCAGTCTTCACATGCACTATATAAACTGATATATTCACACAACTCAGAACAGTTTCTCAACGTAGCAGTCAAACAGATTTTAATGAATAGCAGGTTTCGATTAACAGCACAATTTAGTTAAAACAGCACTGTAAATTTCAATCAGAAGTCAACGTATTTTCAAGAGAAATGCAAACAGATCAGTTTCGCTTCAACTATTCAAGCGAAATTATCAAACAAATTCTTACTTCAAGCGAAATCTTCAATTTCGCTTCAAACTCTCAAGCGAAATCAGATCTAAAATGTTCATTTCAAGCGAGAGCCATATGACATCAGCAAACACGAACAACTTTCAAGCGAATCCATGACTTTCATCCATTTTTAAATTGATTTTCAATTGGAAATTTTCCAGGATTTGTTAAAACATGATTATGCGTGATATGTGAGAATTTTAGTCGATTTTATCCGTTAAAAGTTTGAAATTTCGAAAAAGAATGATGTAGAAACAGAAATCGTGGTGAAAACCGGCTGTTTTTGGCAAGAACTCCTCGTCCTGAGCTCTGATACCAATTGTAGGATCGGATTGCGACCTAAACGAGTCGTTCGGAAGAGTTCTAGTCCGTTTCAGAGGCGGAAACTAAGAAACGAACGTGTAAACAGCTTGATATTCACTTTAATCTCTTATATATTGATATTGACAACCTTTACAATCGAAAGAGAAACCGGCAGCACCTCGGTATCACTTGGCAAAAACTATTACAACTGACAATACACTAGCCCTATTTATAAGCTACATGATTTCGCTTGAACAATCTTGAAGCGAAACCTTCAAGCGAACCTAACATGTTGAAGCGAAATGTTACAATTAAAATTTTTGTCTTCAAGCGAAACTTCACAAACAGCAATCTGATTTGAACTTTCAAGCATTTCACTTTTGTCCTTTTGTGTGGATGATGCATTGATGATGTCATAAATGTGATGTCATCATCCTAGATGATGACATCATGCTTGATAAGATCCACACCGAACCCGCACCGAACCCGCACCGAACCTAAGACTCGATACAAGACGAAGACGACAGATGTATGCACCAACATGAACAATTTTTATTTCCTGCATTAGAACAATTTGATAACCGAAGGCGGATGGGTCCTGGGTTTCAGGATGAAGCCTTTGGTTATCAGCTAGTACTGTTTATTTCCAGTAATTTCATCTTTCATTTTTCTTGCTATCACCTTCTGTCTTTCTTATTATAGACCTTAGTTTTGCAAAATATAGTAAGTGATATATTACCAAAACTTTCATTAATTCAATCACCTTTAGAGAAAATTAAAAGATAGTTCATTTTAAAACCTATATATTATGGCGATACTAACTTAATTAAAGTTTCAAACTAGTACCAGTTTCATATATCTTAATCAAATATCCTGAAAAGTATTTTGAAAATATATTTTGAGAATATATCTCGAGAATTTATCCTAATCAGGATGTTTAACCTTTTACCAAACATAGTACTGGTAAAAACTTAAACGATGTTTACAAAGAAAAGATCATACCAGGAATAGGGTATAACCCTATTATCAAACCTCAATCCCTTTGCAACCCTTCCAATGAAGATGTCCCCTGTCTGAGACACTTAGTGCATTAGTTCCGAGCCTTATCCTTTGAGCTTTACACCATTTCCTTAGTAGGAATGTCCCATGTGTACAATGTCTTCAAATACTTAGAAATCTACTGGATATCAGTTCCCGTTGTATAGACAATTTTTCATGTTACAGGGGTAAAACCCAAGAATGTACTGGAAATAAATCCCTTGAATTCTGGGGGAAATCCCAAATTTTCATGCGCTACAGGCGGGAGTGTATAAACTCCAAGACTTAGAAAGGTGAAAACCTTTAAACCTTAGAGAGTATGAAAATACCCTTTCGTGAGAGAGGGTGATCAATCCTCATATACCTTTAGGATTCAGGATATAGCCAATAGTAACGAAATTGTCAGCCACTTTTACATGGACTGGTCCCGCCACCTTGAACTATTCCCGAATAACTTGCGCTCCAGGCGGGGTGTTTAAACCCAATTCGGAAGAAAGGTGAATACCTTTAAACCTGTGAAGGGATCAGGATCCCTTATACGTGAGAGAGGGGGCCAATCCTCTAATCTTCTGAAGTATCCTGAGTGAGCATCCTGGAGCTATATCCTGGAGCATATACTGCAAAACATCCTTAAACTAAGGTGGGTGTTAGCTTGGCTAACACCCCTCCGATGCTTAAGTTAGTATTGGGTTCCAAAGAACAAATCAAATCAAACATATTAAAAAGAGATAGAATTCATACCATCTTGAGATAGAAATTACATTCTATTCTTACTTGAAATAGAGATTTAAGTGTATTGCATTCCAGGATCTCGGTAGCATATCCCCTTCCATATTCTTGAGTCTATATGCTCCTTTCCTTGCTTCTGACTCAACTTCATATGGTCCTTCCCATTTTGGAGCTAGCTTGCCATCGGCAGGATTAGTGGTATTTTGAAAAGCCTTTCTTAGCACCCAATCACCAACTCGAAATCTCCTAGTCCTTATATTCTTGTTATATGCTCTGGATATTCTTTGTTGCTATGTTGCCATCCTTAGCCTTGCTGCATCTCTTGTCTCATCAATAGTATCCAGCTCCTGGCATAGGACTTCTGGATTCTGCTCAGGATTCCAGAGGTTGGATCTTGCTGTGGGTATCACCATTTTTGTCGAGATCACTGCTTCTGCTCCAAATACTAAGGAAAACGGGGTTTGACCAGTTGCATTTTTTTACCGTCGTTCTATCAGCCCACAAAACAAAGGGTAATTCTTCTGCCCATCTTCCTTTTTTGGCTCCAAGTCTCTTCTTTAAGTTATTGACAATTATCTTGTTTGAGGATTCTGCTTGTCCATTCGCTTGAGGATGTACCGGAGTAGATGTTATCATTTTGATTCCCCAACTCTTGCAAAAGTCAGTAGTTCTCTTGCTTATAAACTGAGAACCATTGTCACAGATTATCTCGGCTGGTACTCCGAATCTGGTCAGGATATTTCTCTTTATGAAGGATACTACTTCTTGATCCCTGACTTGGACAAATGTCTCGGCTTCAACCCATTTGGAGAAATAATCCGTCATTACCAACATAAAAACCTTCCCTCCTGGAGCCTTTGGAAGCTTTCCCACTATATCCATACCCCACTTCATAAACGGCCAAGGGGAAACAATAGGATACAGCGGTTCAGCAGGCTGATGTAATATGTTACTATGTCTTTGACATGCATCACATCTTCGAGCATATTTTGCGGCATCTTTTCTCATTGTCGGCCAATAATATCCTGTCGTTAATACTTTTGAGAATAATGACCTGCCCCCAGTATGGTTACCACAATCCCCTTCATGTATATCCTAAAGTACTTCTTTGGCTTCAGGATCCTCCAAACACCTCAAATACGGTCCTGCAAGAGATTTCTTGTATAAAACATTATTTATAATAGTGAATCGTGATACCTTCATCCTAAATGCCTTAGGATTTTCATTTCCGGGGATGTGTCCTTCCTTGAGATATCTCACGATTGGAGCCGTCCAGGATTTAGGATCCTTTTCAGGATACTCTGCTCCAGGATCCTGAATACCCGAAACTTCTTTATCCTGATGATACGTTGCAGGATATAGGACATGTAATATTGGTATTTGGGTCCCTTCTGGTATCCTGATCGATGATCCCAAATTTGCTAAGGCATCTGCTTCAGCATTATCCTCCCTTGGTACCTGTTCAAGTGTAAAAACATCGAAATATCCTGCTAATTTTTTGAGAATATCGAGATATTCGATTAATTTCTCACCCTTAAATGCATAGGATCCATTAAAATGGTTAGTAATTAACAAGGAGTCAACATATACTTGCAAATTCTTGATACTCATATTCTTAGCCAACTCTAATCCTGCAATTAAAGCTTCATATTCTGCCTCATTATTAGTAGCATGGAATTCACACCTAATAGCCTGGGGTAATATGTCCCCCTGTGACGATTTTAGTAGTATTCCCAATCCTACTCCTCTTACATTAGATGCACCATCAGTATATAATGTCCAGGATCCTGAGGATTCTCCTAACTGTTGAACTTCTAGGTCTACCTAATCCTGAATGTCACTATTGAAATCAGCCACAAAGTCAGCTAAAGCCTGAGACTTTATGGCATTTCTAGGTTCATATACTAAATCATAAGCACTTAACTTTACTGACCACTTGGCCATCCTGCCTGACATCTCTGGTTTCCTAAGCACATTTTTGACAGGATAATTTGTTTTAACATGGATCCTATGTGTCTCAAAATAATGTCTAAGCTTTGTCGATGCCATAACTAGAGCTAATATCAATTTTTCTAAATGAGAATACCTAGTTTCAGCATCTAATAAACTTTTACTAACATAATAAACAGGATATTGCTGACCTTCATGGTCCTTTATAAGAATGGCACTTACAGCATTCCCTGATACAGCGAGGTATAGGGATAGTGGTTCACCATTTTCAGGTTTCATCAATAGAGTTGCAGTTGAGAGATATCGCTTCAAATCCTGCAAGGCTGCTTCATGCTTTGCTCCCCATTCAAATTTCTTATTCTTCTTGAGGATATCATAGAATTCCTTGCATTTTTTCGAGGATCTTGAAATAAATCTGTTCAAAGTTGCTACTCGGCCTGTTAACCGTTGAACGTCCTTCATATTCGAGGGTGATTTTATATCCAGGATAGCTTTAATCTGCTCCGGGCTTGCCTCTATCCCCCTTTTCGTCACCATATATCCTAGAAACTTTCCTACCCCCACTCCGAAATGGCACTTAGCAGGATTCAGCTTCATGTTATACTGATCCAGAATATCAAATGCTCCCTTGATATCCTGGAGGTGATCCTCGTCCTTTTTAGATTTCACCACCATATCGTCAATATATACCTCCATGGTGTCCCCCAGCTTATCTTTGAACATCATGTTCACTAATCTCTGGTATGTTGCACCTGTATTTTTCAAACCGAAAGGCATAGGAGTATAGCAATATATACATGTTGGTGTCATGAAAGCAGTATCCTCCTGGTCCGAAGGCTCCATTTGAATCTGCTGAAATCCTGAAGATGCATCCATGAACGTTAACATTTCATGCCCAGCAGTAGCATCCACCATTGCATCGATATGAGGAAGGGGGAATGGGTCTTTAGGACAAGCCTTATTCAAGTCTGTGTAATCTACACAGACTCTCCATTTCCCATTTTTCTTCTGCACTACGACCACATTCGCCAACCATCTTGGGAACTTGACTTCTCTGATCATTTTGGACTTTAACAATCTTTCAACTTCCTCTTGGATGATTATATTCCGCTCAGGAGCAAACTTCCTTCTTTTTTGCTGAACAGGCTTGAACGACCTGTCAATTCCAAGCTTGTGAGTAATAATGTCTTTGGATATACCTGTCATATCCTCATGCCTCCACGCAAATGTTGACATCATGCACTTCAAAAAGTCAGTTAATTGTTTTTCAATATCCCGAGGGATATTGGTTCCTACGAGCACCGAGATATCAGCATTATCCTGATCCAGGATAACTTTCTTCACATCCTGCTCCGAAGCTTCCAAGGTATCCCGGGCCCGCATCGTTAATTACTATGTTGGATTAGGCTTGGTCGAGGATTTCATTGAGGATGTGTAGCATTCCTTTGCCTCCTGCTGATCACTATCAACTTTGACGACCCCCCAAGGGGTTGGAATCTTGATGCATTGGTGATAAGTCGAAGGCACAGCCTTCATGTCATGGATCCATGGCCTGCCTAGTATAATGTTATAGCAGGATAAGGAGTCCATCACACAGAAGCGTTGTATCGAGTTGACCCCTTCAACGTATACTGGTAACTTTATCTCTCCTGCAGTATTTCTAGCTTCTCCACTGAAACCAACGAGCACAGTGGACTTCGAAATAATGTCCATCGGAGATACCACCAGAACAATATCGGTACCAGTAACAATATTATATCGGTACCAGTACCAAACCTAACCGATACCGGCCAAACAATATCGTACTCCAGGTACATGTATTCATTTTTATGATTTCCAATTTCGATAACTTATTTTCATTTCTTGTTAAACCCAGCCTTGTCATGGTGTTTGCCATTTATTTTATGCAATGCACAACAGGTACTCGGGTAGCTTACAATTACCAAATCATGGTTATGCATTTTATACAAATTATACAAATTTATGGTTTTCCCTTTTAGCAGTGAGTTAGATGAGGTGTTTGAATTTTGTGCTTGAATATAAATTTAGGGATTTAGTATTGTTAAAACTTGAAGTTTAAGGTTAATGAAACTATTATCGAAAAGAAAGCCATTAACTTTTGAGTGTTTACTAATGTTTATATATATTTATTTTTTATTTGATTTTGTACTTTATGATGTTCCGCACTCGACCATACATAAAATAATTTGAATCCTTTTTCTTTCAAAATAAAACCATTCAGAAAAAGATTAAGGATTTTTATAAGGATGAAATTTGAAAAATTTTAAACTTATTATTAATATGGTGGCACATAAATTATTATTAATATGGTGGATAGTAATGATTGAAAGGGCATTAAGAGATGTATGGTAATAATAAAATATGGTAATAATAAAACTAGTTAAATATTTAAATATGGTAATAAATTTTCTATCACAAATGCGTAGCAAGTTGCTACACATTTCCTAAGCAATAAATTTTCCATCACAAATGCGTAGCAAGTTGCTACACATTTCCTACGCAATATGGTAATAAATTTTCCATCACAAATGCGTAGCAAGTTGCTACACATTTCCTACACAATAAATTTTCCATCACAAATGCGTAACAAGTTGCTACACATTTCCTACGCAATGATTAATAATAATGCTGATTAAACATTAAAATATAATCTAAGTATAATAATAAATAATTCGTCATAAATGCGTAGCAAGTTGCTACGCATTTCTGACGCAACAATTAATATTTACATGAATTTAACATATAAATCTAATTCCAACAAATAAATAATGGTTCCGTCGGAAATGCGTAGCAAGTTGCTACGCATTTCCGAAATGCGTAGCAAGTTGCTACGCATTTCCGACACAATACTTAGAATTAGTATATTTGTCACTATTGTGTCACAAATTGCCCAAAAAAATCAAGGTCTTTTTTCCGTAGGAAATGCGTAGTAAATGTGTCAGAATTTGCGACGCATTTTTTTGCGTAGGAAATTTCCGTAGCAAAATGACCACTTTTCTAGTAGTGTATTATGGCGATACTAACTTAATTAAAGTTTCAAACTAGTACCAGTTTCATATATCTTAATCAAATATCCTGAAAAGTATTTTGAAAATATATTTTGAGAATATATCCCGAGAATTTATCCTAATCAGGATGTTTAACCTTTTACCAAACATAGTACTGGTAAAAACTTAAACGATGTTTACAAAGAAAAGATCATACCAGGAATAGGGTATAACCCTATTATCAAACCTCAATCCCTTTGCAACCCTTCCAATGAAGATGTCCCCTGTCTGAGACACTTAGTGCATTAGTTCCGAGCCTTATCCTTTGAGCTTTACACCATTTCCTTAGTAGGAATGTCCCCTGTGTACAATGTCTTCAAATACTTAGAAATCTACTGGATATCAGTTCCCGTTGTATAGACAATTTTTCATGTTACAGGGGTAAAACTCAAGAATGTACTGGAAATAAATCCCTTGAATTCTGGGGGAAATCCCAAATTTTCATGCGCTACAGGCGGGAGTGTATAAACTCCAAGACTTAGAAAGGTGAAAACCTTTAAACCTTAGAGAGTATGAAAATACCCTTTCATGAGAGAGGGTGATCAATCCTCATATACCTTTAGGATTCAGGATATAGCCAATAGTAACGAAATTGTCAGCTACTTTTACATGGACTGGTCCCGCCACCTTGAACTATTCCCGAATAACTTGCGCTCCAGGCGGGGTGTTTAAACCCAATTCGGAAGAAAGGTGAATACCTTTAAACCTGTGAAGGGATCAGGATCCCTTATACGTGAGAGAGGGGGCCAATCCTCTAATCTTCTGAAGTATCCTGAGTGAGCATCCTGGAGCTATATCCTGGAGCATATACTGCAAAACATCCTTAAACTAAGGTGGGTGTTAGCTTGGCTAACACCCCTCCGATGCTTAAGTTAGTATTGGGTTCCAAAGAACAAATCAAATCAAACATATTAAAAAGAGATAGAATTCATACCATCTTGAGATAGAAATTACATTCTATTCTTACTTGAAATAGAGCTTTAAGTGTATTGCATTCCAGGATCTCGGTAGCATATCCCCTTCCATATTCTTGAGTCTATATGCTCCTTTCCCTGCTTCTGACTCAACTTCATATGGTCCTTCCCATTTTGGAGCTAGCTTGCCATCGGGAGGATTAGTGGTATTTTGAAAAGCCTTTCTTAGCACCCAATCACCAACTCGAAATCTCCTAGTCCTTATATTCTTGTTATATGCTCTGGATATTCTTTGTTGCTATGCTGCCATCCTTAGCCTTGCTGCATCTCTTGTCTCATCAATAGTATCCAGCTCCTGGCATAGGACTTCTGGATTCTGCTCAGGATTCCAGAGGTTGGATCTTGCTGTGGGTATCACCATTTCTGTCGAGATCACTGCTTCTGCTCCAAATACTAAGGAAAACGGGGTTTGACCAGTTGCATTTTTTTACCGTCGTTCTATCAGCCCACAAAACAAAGGGTAATTCTTCTGCCCATCTTCCTTTTTTGGCTCCAAGTCTCTTCTTTAAGTTATTGACAATTATCTTGTTTGAGGATTCTGCTTGTCCATTCGCTTGAGGATGTACCGGAGTAGATGTTATCATTTTGATTCCCCAACTCTTGCAAAAGTCAGTAGTTCTCTTGCTTATAAACTGAGAACCATTGTCACAGATTATCTCGGCTGGTACTCCGAATCTGGTCAGGATATTTCTCTTTATGAAGGATACTACTTCTTGATCCCTGACTTGGACAAATGTCTCGGCTTCAACCCATTTGGAGAAATAATCCGTCATTACCAACATAAAAACCTTCCCTCCTGGAGCCTTTGGAAGCTTTCCCACTATATCCATACCCCACTTCATAAACGGCCAAGGGGAAACAATAGGATACAGCGGTTCAGCAGGCTGATGTAATATGTTACTATGTCTTTGACATGCATCACATCTTCGAGCATATTTTGCGGCATCTTTTCTCATTGTCGGCCAATAATATCCTGTCGTTAATACTTTTGAGAATAATGACCTGCCCCCAGTATGGTTACCACAATCCCCTTCATGTATATCCTAAAGTACTTCTTTGGCTTCAGGATCCTCCAAACACCTCAAATACGGTCCTGCAAGAGATTTCTTGTATAAAACATTATTTATAATAGTGAATCGTGATACCTTCATCCTAAATGCCTTAGGATTTTCATTTCCGGGGATGTGTCCTTCCTTGAGATATCTCACGATTGGAGCCGTCCAGGATTTAGGATCCTTTTCAGGATACTCTGCTCCAGGATCCTGAATACCCGAAACTTCTTTATCCTGATGATACGTTGCAGGATATAGGACATGTAATATTGGTATTTGGGTCCCTTCTGGTATCCTGATCGATGATCCCAAATTTGCTAAGGCATCTGCTTCAGCATTATCCTCCCTTGGTACCTGTTCAAGTGTAAAAACATCGAAATATCCTGCTAATTTTTTGAGAATATCGAGATATTCGATTAATTTCTCACCCTTAAATGCATAGGATCCATTAAAATGGTTAGTAATTAACAAGGAGTCAACATATACTTGCAAATTCTTGATACTCATATTCTTAGCCAACTCTAATCCTGCAATTAAAGCTTCATATTCTGCCTCATTATTAGTAGCATGGAATTCACACCTATTAGCCTGGGGTAATGTGTCCCCCTGTGACGATTTTAGTAGTATTCCCAATCCTACTCCTCTTACATTAGATGCACCATCAGTATATAATGTCCAGGATCCTGAGGATTCTCCTAACTGTTGAACTTCTAGGTCTACCTCATCCTGAATGTCACTATTGAAATCAGCCACAAAGTCAGCTAAAGCCTGAGACTTTATGGCATTTCTAGGTTCATATACTAAATCATAAGCACTTAACTTTACTGACCACTTGGCCATCCTGCCTGACATCTCTGGTTTCCTAAGCACATTTTTGACAGGATAATTTGTTTTAACATGGATCCTATGTGTCTCAAAATAATGTCTAAGCTTTGTCGATGCCATAACTAGAGCTAATATCAATTTTTCTAAATGAGAATACCTAGTTTCAGCATCTAATAAACTTTTACTAACATAATAAACAGGATATTGCTGACCTTCATGGTCCTTTATAAGAATGGCACTTACAGCATTCCCTGATACAGCGAGGTATAGGGATAGTGGTTCACCATTTTCAGGTTTCATCAATAGAGTTGCAGTTGAGAGATATCGCTTCAAATCCTGCAAGGCTGCTTCATGCTTTGCTCCCCATTCAAATTTCTTATTCTTCTTGAGGATATCATAGAATTCCTTGCATTTTTTCGAGGATCTTGAAATAAATCTGTTCAAAGTTGCTACTCGGCCTGTTAACCGTTGAACGTCCTTCATATTAGAGGGTGATTTTATATCCAGGATAGCTTTAATCTGCTCCGGGCTTGCCTCTATCCCCCTTTTCGTCACCATATATCCTAGAAACTTTCCTACCCTCACTCCGAAATGGCACTTAGCAGGATTCAGCTTCATGTTATACTGATCCAGAATATCAAATGCTCCCTTGATATCCTGGAGGTGATCCTCATCCTTTTTAGATTTCACCACCATATCGTCAATATATACCTCCATGGTGTCCCCCAGCTTATCTTTGAACATCATGTTCACTAATCTCTGGTATGTTGCACCTGTATTTTTCAAACCGAAAGGCATAGGAGTATAGCAATATATACATGTTGGTGTCATGAAAGCAGTATCCTCCTGGTCCGAAGGCTCCATTTGAATCTGCTGAAATCCTGAAGATGCATCCATGAACGTTAACATTTCATGCCCAGCAGTAGCATCCACCATTGCATCGATATGAGGAAGGGGGAATGGGTCTTTAGGACAAGCCTTATTCAAGTCTGTGTAATCTACACAGACTCTCCATTTCCCATTTTTCTTCTGCACTACGACCACATTCGCCAACCATCTTGGGAACTTGACTTCTCTGATCATTTTGGACTTTAACAATCTTTCAACTTCCTCTTGGATGATTATATTCCGCTCAGGAGCAAACTTCCTTCTTTTTTGCTGAACAGGCTTGAACGACCTGTCAATTCCAAGCTTGTGAGTAATAATGTCTTTGGATATACCTGTCATATCCTCATGCCTCCACGCAAATGTTGACATCATGCACTTCAAAAAGTCAGTTAATTGTTTTTCAATATCCCGAGGGATATTGGTTCCTACGAGCACCGAGATATCAGCATTATCCTGATCCAGGATAACTTTCTTCACATCCTGCTCCGAAGCTTCCAAGGTATCCCGGGCCCGCATCGTTAATTGCTATGTTGGATTAGGCTTGGTCGAGGATTTCATTGAGGATGTGTAGCATTCCTTTGCCTCCTGCTGATCACTATCAACTTTGACGACCCCCCAAGGGGTTGGAATCTTGATGCATTGGTGATAAGTCGAAGGCACAGCCTTCATGTCATGGATCCATGGCCTGCCTAGTATAATGTTATAGCAGGATAAGGAGTCCATCACACAGAAGCGTTGTATCGAGTTGACCCCTTCAACGTATACTGGTAACTTTATCTCTCCTGCAGTATTTCTAGCTTCTCCACTGAAACCAACGAGCATAGTGGACTTCGAAATAATGTCCATCGGAGATACATTCATCCTTTCCAGCTGAATTATATTGACAGAACTACCGTTGTCCACCAATATCCTGCGTACAAAATGGTTAGCCACATATAAAGTTATTACCAACGCATCATGGTGAGGATCCTGAACAGTATCCCTGTCATCACTATCGAAAGTGATCACTTTATCAGTTGTGAGGGTAGTCATCCTGACTGGTTTGTCTCCCCTTTCACTCTTAGCTTCCTTTGCATGTCTCTTAGCCGCTGAATACGAAGTCCCACAAATGTCGGATCCTCCTGAAATAAAGTTAATTATCTTGGCATCTGCTGGGGGTGATGCTGCTCGTTCAGGATCCTTCTCGGGATCCTGCGCTTTATTCTTATTTCTTCCCAGCAAGTCCTTCAGATACCCTTTGCTTAACAGGTAACTTATTTCTTTCCTTAAAGCAATGCAATCCTCGGTCATATGTCCGAAGTCTTCATGGAAGGCACACCATTTGGATTTATCCTTCCAATCAGCTTTCTGCTGGTTCTTTCGAGGCCACCTAGCTTTGCCCCCTAAACCCTGCATAGCATACATTAACTCAGGTATATTAACAGAAAAGCAGTATTCAGATAAGTCAGGATATTCTTCAGGATCCTCGTCTTCAACAACATTCACTTTCTTGTTATCATTTCTGCCATATGGCTTGGAGCGATATGGCTTATATGAGGATTCTGACTTCCTGTTAGTTGATTCATAGGTTGAGGTAGAATTCATCCTCTCCTGCATCTTCTTGTCATCTTCCAAACGGATATATCTCAAAGCCCTGTTACGAGCTTCGTCGAGATTCCTGCAGGGATTCATTACAAGATCTTGATAAAACTGAGAATCCTTTTGTAACCCCATCTTAAAAGCTTGCACAGCTGTTGCAACATCAAGATGTGGGATATCCAAGGATTCTCTACTGAATTTGTTCACATAATCCCTCAAGGATTCCTGAGGCCCTTGAGTTATCCTGTAAAGATCACTGGTTAGTTTCTCAAAACTCCGGCTGCAAGAAAACTGACTATTAAATAAATTAACCAAATGAGCAAACGAAGTAATTGAGTGAGGAGGAACATTTAATAGCCATTTTAAGGCTAATCCTGTCAGGGTAGATCCAAAACCCTTGCACAAGCATGCTTCCTTGAGCTCCGGAGGGATAGGGTTGATCTCCATTTGTTGGTGCACTTGTGTCTGTATTTAGTCTTCATACAAAACGATGTCTTTGATGTAAGATTGATGTAAGTTTGACCAAGTCAACCATCCTCCGGTTTGACTTGGCCAAACAGTTAGACAATGGTTGAAAGATGTTTGGGTCGAAAGATGGGTCATCGAAGGATAGTTCAGATCCTTCGATGAGCTCGAAAGATAAGCATTCGATAGATGGACCACGAAGGATGTCATCCTTCGAGGTCCATGTTGATCCTTCGAGCTGTTTCAGATCGATAGATGATCTTTCGATCATTCTATCTGATCCTTCGACCAGACATGCTGTGTCGGGTATAAATACCCATGCTAGTGTTCATTTCAGATAGAGCTTCATTTTCAGACACATTGAGAGCATTCTGTTCAGAACACACACACACGAGAGTTAGAGAGAGTTTACAAAATACATTTGTAAACATTGAGCTTGTAACCGGACCTTTCATACGCATTAATACAAGTGGTGTTAATCGGTGAAGTTTGTGTGTTGTGTTTATGCTTGTTCTTTCTCGGTTTGCATGCTAGCTTGGATTCCGCACTCGCTAGTGTGTTAGACATAACAAGGAATAGGTTGAACCTCAACCTCCGAGGGACCTACAAGTGGTATCAGAGCCGTGGCTCTTTTCCTTGTTAAAAACCGAGTTTTTTTTCAAGACTTTGGTGTGTTTGGATAAAACTCACGTTGTTTGGCAGCCGTTTTTACTGTTTTTCTCGCTTTTCTTGACGATAAAACGGTTCTGAACTTACCGGGTGTGTTAAAAGACGGGTTGGGTAACTTGAAAACTTGCTTTTAAGTTGTTTGGTCATTTCCGACAAAATTCCGGCTACTCCGGTGACCGGTTTCTGGGTTGTTACTTTGATTTTCAGCAATATTTTATTGTTCAAAATCTGTTTTTGGCAGAAAATTATGGTCTGACCATACCTCTGCCGAAAGATTTACCAACCCATCACCTTTTTCACCAACCTGTCACTCTTTGTCAACTGTGTCAGAACAGTTCGAAAGATATCCTTCGAAGTCGAAAGATCATCTTTCGATCAGTGGAGGTTCGATATATCATCATCCTTCGAACCAAGGAATCATTTCGAAGCATACATCTTTCGATCTACAGTTCATTTTCGAAAGACAAGGATCCTTCGATTGGAGAGTCTTTCGATTGGAGAGTCTTTCGAAATCGTTGCTCGAAACTCAACAGTGATCTTTCGAACACTGTTGATCCTTCGAACAAGTGTTGATCTTTCGATCCCAGTTTGTTTAAGTCTAACAAGTTTGTGTTTCAGGTCTTTCGATCTCAGATCCTTCGACTGGTGTAACATTTTTTCCTTGATCAAAAATGAATCCAAGATGGAATACTCCGGTAAATACAGACATGTATTTTGGTACTCCGTCTCCCGCACCAGTATCTTCTAATGCAACTTCTACCGGTCAATGGGCATTCGTATCAAATCAAACACCAAGTATTCAAAGCATTCTCTTAAGCGAGAGCGAAACCGGAAGTTTGAATCGGCCTCCAAAGTTGATGCACTTATATGAATATCCAGGATGGATTGATAGATTTCATACATACGTTCTTGGTCAAAATACAGAATTGTGGTTACGGTTCATTACAGATTTCGATCAAACAATAGAGGTTGCCGCATCATCTGCTGCTACATTTGCAGATCTTACTGAAGATCAGAAGAAAGTCTATGATTTGGAAAAGAAGGCATATGCCATTCTTACTCAGGCGTTGAGTAAAGATATTTATCATCAATTTGTCAGTTACAAGACGACAAAGAGGTTGTGGGACGCATTGAAGACAAGGGGCGTAGGAAATGAAGCGACACGTCAATTGAGAAAAGAACTGCTGAAGAAAGAGTTTGATGGTTTTACTTGTATGGAGAATGAGTCGTTAGGTGATTTGACAAGTCGATTTAATCATTTGTTGACTGAATTGGCAAATTTTGGGGTTGTTACAACTTCTGCAGAGATTGTGAAAAGGTTTGCAGATGCGTTGCCACCTCAATGGAATACTTTCTTGGAAATCATGAAGTACAATGGTACTTTAGCTACAACGAGCTTCAACGACTTTGTTCAAATCCTGGAAAACAAGAATCAGGAAGAAACTCTCAAGGCAAAAAGAGTTCCAGTGCCACAAAATCCTGAAATGTATTATGGAACTTCTAGCACTTCTACGAAACCTTCTTCGCATGCTCCAATTCAAACAGCGTTTGTGACTAGCACTGACATGTATGGCAATACTATCCAAGTTCCGGTCCCTCCAAAGACAGACATGTATGGAAATCCGCTTGATCCAGTTCCCCAACCAGCACCACAACAGCAAAGCCAACGACCTATCAGAGCAACTGATATGTTCGGAAATCCATTACCTATTCGATCAACTGGTCCAACAGACATGTATGGGAATCCACTTCCTCCTCAATCTACCGTACCAATAGACATGTATGGGAATCCACTTCCTCCTCAACAGCAAGCGTGTTATGGAAGCACATCATCTGCTGGTCAACAATCAAAGCCAAATACAGTACGGCTCGACACCTCAAGCTTTTCTAAAGTCAGTGTGGAAGTAGCAAAGGAACACATGGAGCTGCTAAACACTTTGGTGAGCGCATACTGTGGATTAGTAGAAGGTCAGATTGGTAATATTAATCTGACACAAGAAGACTATCAGCAGATCGATAAAGAGGAGATGGAGATGATGGACATCAAGTGGGCCTTTGCCAGTGCTGTTAGGCGAGCAAAGGATTTCATGGAAAGAATAGGCAGAACCAGCTTGGAGAGCAAGAAAGACACCAAGTATGGGTTTGATAAGCAGGCTGTTAAGTGTTTCAATTGTGGCGAACGTGGTCATTTCAAGCGTGAATGTACAAGGCCATCTCAACATGGGAACCAGAATCCCTTCAGAAATCAAGGCAACCAGCAGAACCAGAACAGGAACAATGTTCGTACGTTGGTACCTGTCAACAACCAAAGCCAAGCAGGACCATCAAATGCCAACCAGGCACTTGTGGTTCAAGTAGATGAAGGTTGTGATTGGTCAATTCAGTTGGGAAATGATGCTCCAGACGGAACAGCTTGTTTTGCTGAAGTTGTCAAGGATCTTAAACACGCCAGTGGTGGAGAATCTTCCACCAATGGTGGTGAATCTTCTGAAGACGAAGACAGTTCCGGTTATAGTGGAAGCTCAGATGAAGAATCCTCCACTTCAGGCAATGATCAGGTGGATGAGACATCGAGTGCGTCAGTCGATGCGGACATTGATGAGATTTTGGAAGAAGCTGCAGCAGGAATTCAAAGAAGATCTATTTTGGTGGATCAAGCTGCTTATTCTTCGTCTTCTCTCCATTCAGCCTTTATGGCTAATGTCGACAGTTCATCAAGTCAGGTATGTGTCGATGAACCCACTGCTGATATCTGTGATAAGTGTGATAGATTGCATGTTAAATGTGCTGATTTGGATGCAAACATGTCTGAGTTGCAAGGCAAACATGATGCTTTACAAGCAAGTTTGTTTGACTTGCAAGACAAACATGTTTCTTTGAATGATAAGTGGTGTGAATTGCAAAGCAAACACGAGGCTTTGCAAGAGAAATATGATGTGACATTCATCCACAATCAAAAGTTGACCGTTGATCTTTCCAAGTGCACAGAAGCCAACATGTTTTATGAAAACCATGAAAAAGAATTTAAGTCAATGATTGAAACGTTAAAGAAAGATAAAACAGAGCTGATAAAAATGGTTTCCAGAAAACAAACTGACATTAACCTTTATATAACTCGTCTTGAGGTAATGCAAAAGGAAATGGCTTGTGTTAAAACAGAAAGTGAGGCGATCCGACTCAAGTTAGACAGTTATTTGAGCTCTAGCTATGTGTTGGATCACATCATTGATGTTCAGAAAGAGAAACGGGATGTCACATGCATAGGTTACAAGAAATGTCCACCACCCGTGAGAAACAATTTTGATGCACTGCCTGATGAGGAGTATAGGACTCACTTTGAGCCATCTGTTCCTTTGGACGTTGAGGAATTTGCAACAGGGCTTGGATACAAGAAAGAAGTATCATCAGATTCGGATGTGTCAGCAGATACTTTTGTAACTGCTGAACAGAATCAGGATCCTCCAGTTGTGATTAAGGATGCTGATTCTTCTGATGATGAATCCGATGATACTGATTCAGCAAAGTCTGATGCGGTGATAAACGAAGAGGACATACCTCTTGAGAATCATATTCTGTGTGATCCTCCTGCAAAACCCGCTAAGACTGTTGCAATCGAGTCCTTGTCTGAAAAGGAGTCGGAGAGTGTGGATTTGCTGTACACTCTTGTTGGTGATGATAAAATTTATTCTGACAAAGATTTTCCTATTAAGAATGTTAATCAATCATTAATCAGTAAAGTCTTTGAAAATTCAACAAGTAAGTTTTTGGGAAAGACAGGATCATGTGTTACAGTAACACAGTGCCCTCCTATCCCAAAGGCCGAAGTTCGAAAACAATATGGCAATCAGAAATTACCAACAGTGCAAAAACAGCAAAATCATGCCAAATCAAAAGATAAAACACCGACTCAAATTCAAAGGAAGCCGAATAAGAAGAACAAGAACAAGAATGTGAACTTTGTGAAATCTAAGGGAACGGACAAAATTGCAAAGTTTGAAAATCAATCTAACTTAGATTTTGTCAAGAAAGCAACAGTGATAAAAAGGAATGAACCAAATAGTTCAAAACCTAGTACCTCGGGATCACAAAGTTCATCATCATCGGCAAGACGATCACATGATACTTCGGGGTTTGTTGAACGAAGATCGTGTTTCGAATGTGGTACAATTGGACATGTTGTTCGAAATTGTCCGTATCTTCATAAATTAAAAGCCAAAGAAGATGATCCCCGTGAACGCAATCACCAAAAGCGATCTGTTTCTGTAAAACAAGATCCCCGACTTGTAAGAGAAAGGGAAAAGAAACAGAAACGCCAACAAGTCATGGTGGTTGAAAAGGCACTTAAAAATGAAGTGGTTCAAAAACAAACGGTTCCAGTTAAACCAGAAAGGTCAAAATTTTCAAAAACTTCAAACAATCACGAAGTTAAATTTTCAAACAATCAAACTGGTAAATTTCAACAGACATGGAAACCTAAAATAACCACAAATTCAGGGGGACCATCACAATTTTCGAATCATCAAAGAATAGAAGTTATTGTTGTTGATGAAAATGGAGGACCCAAGACCACAATGGCTTGGGTCCCCATCTCCAACTAATTATCTGAGTTCATGTGCAGGGTGTTCCAGGAGGAACTATCAGTAGTCATTGGATTGTTGATAGTGGGGCATCCAGGCACATGACAGGCGACATGAAGCTTCTCTACGACGTCAAATCTATTAGAGGAGGTTATGTTGCTTTTGCTGGAGATAAAGGCGGATATATTACGGGTGAAGGAATGATTTCCAACGGGGTTGTTAGCTTTGATAAGATAAATTTCGTACAACAACTTGATCACAATCTTCTTAGTGTTTCTCAAATTGGTGATAAGCAGTTCTCAGTACACTTTGATGCAAATGGATGTTATGTGCTGAAACCCGGCTTCAAAATTCCGAAAGAATGGATTCTCTTGTCGTCTCCAAGGATAAATGATCTGTATGTCCTTGATATGAGCCAAGCTATCACAACGTCTGCACAAGCAACTTGTTTCGTTTCCAAAGCCACAGAAAAAGACACAATCTCTTGGCACAGACGAATGGGTCACATTCACTTACGCAAAATGAATCATTTGGTGTCAAATGAATTAGTGAATGGTGTTCCTCTAAAACACTTTCATCTTCAAGACGTCTGTGTCTCGTGCCAGAAAGGAAAACAAACGAAGAAGCGACACCCTACAAAGAAAGTCAACACGGTGGTTGTTCCTCTTGAACGTTTGCACATGGATTTGTTCGGTCCTGTCAAGCACAAAAGCATTAGGAATGATCAATATTGCCTCGTGATAACTGATGATTATTCAAGATTTTCTTGGGTGGCGTTCATGGCACATAAGAGTGAAACCTTCGGTATTATCAAAAACTTGATCATTCAGATTGAGAATCTATATAACTTGAAGGTTAGGCGGATACGCAGCGACAATGGTACTGAATTCAAAAATCATGCCATGGCGGAGTTTTGCACTTCAAAAGGTATTCTTCACGAATTTAGTGCAGCTTATACTCCTCAACAGAATGGCGTCGCTGAACGTAAGAACCGCACATTGATCGAGACTGCTAGGACTATGTTGGTAGAGTCACAATTGCCGATTCCATTCTGGACTGAAGCTGTGGCCTCTGCATGTTATATGTTGAACCGAGTCCTTACAGTCAAAAGGCACAACAAGACCTGCTTTGAGCTTATTAACAAACGGAAGCCAGATTTGTCATATCTTGAACCGTTTGGAGCTCCGTGCACAATAATCGATCCTAATGGAAAGTTTGGGGCAAGAGCATTTGATGGATACTTTCTTGGGTATTCCACCCCGAACTTAAGAGTCTGGAATCTAGAGACTAAACGGGTCGAGGAATGGTCTGAAGTCAGAGTACAAAGGCACACTTTACCAGTCAAATGTCCAGGTCAGCCTTGGATGTTTGAGTACGATGACTTTTTCAATTCGATCAATGTTGAAGCAGTTGAAGAAAATGCTGTGGCAAGGATGTTTTTCGAGAGTGATAATGCAACAGATTCACCGTTGGTTCGTCCAATTCTTGTCAATCAAGAACCATCTTCGGTGAACAATAATGCTCTCGACAATGAGGATTTTCACGATGCTGCCGAATTGAACGAATCTTCAGAGGATGATGAATTTCTCGATGCAGATCAAGAAGCTCCAACAACAGCAGTACATGGTACTTCAGAGGGTACTCCTCCAGTGGATGTCCCTAGAACCGCTGAAGCTACTGCATCATCCTCTTCGTCAATTCCGGGCCTTGAATTGATTGTTGATCTCAATCTCAACAATCTGGGTACAAATATTCCAGTTCGCGATAATCCAGAGACAAGGATTCACAATACCCATCCTCAACAAAACATCATCGGAAATGTACAAAGTGGCGTTCAAACAAGAAACATGTTGCGAAACAACAACAATGCAGGCTTGTATGCAGATATTAGAGAATCTGGTCAACAAAATGATTGGTCCTTCGCGTGTTATGTCTCACAAGAAGAGCCAAGAACTTGGAAAGAAGCTTTGAAAGATAACTCATGGGTTGAAGTAATGCAGGAAGAACTGCAACAATTCCAGAAGCTTGGTGTCTAGAAACTCGTAGAGAAACCTGCTGGTTACAAGAAGATTGGTACCCGTTGGGTGTTTAAATGCAAAAAGGATGACCGTGGAGTCGTTATTCGAAACAAAGCAAGGCTAGTCGTTCAAGGTTTTCGTCAGATTGAAGGGATCGACTACAACGAAGTGTATGCACCTGTTGCACGTCTAGAAGCAATTCGGATTTTTCTGGCTTATGCCTCATTCAAAGGTTTCAAGGTATACCAGATGGACGTGAAAAGTGCATTCTTACATGGTGTGGTGGAAGAAGAGGTGTACGTCGAACAGCCTCCAGGTTTTGAAGATCCTATCCATCCCGATCGGGTTTGGTTGCTCAACAAAGCTCTCTATGGTCTACATCAAGCACCGCGAGCTTGGTACGCAACCTTATCTAATTATCTGCTGGAGAATGGATTTCGCAGAGGTCTTATCGATTGTACTCTTTTCATCAAAGAACAAGATGGAGATCTTCTACTGGTACAGGTATACGTTGATGATATTATTTTTGGTTCTACTAATGATGTTTTGTGTAGGGATTTCGAGCGTGTAATGCAGGATAAATTCGAGATGAGTGCTATGGGGGAAATGACTTTCTTTTTGGGCCTACAAGTACAACAAACTGAGTCTGGGATTTTCATCCATCAGACTAAATATGTTGGTGACATCTTGAGCCGGTTCCAGATGTCTGATGCAACGCCCATCAACATGCGAAGCTGAATACATTGCTGCCTCAAGTTGTTGCTCCCAAGTCCTATGGATCCAACAACAAATGCGTGATTACGGTTTTGAATTCCTAACTACTCCTATTTACGTTGATAATTCTGCTGCCTTACAGATCACTAAAAATCCTGTGCAGCATTCAAAGACTAAGCACATCGAAATTAAGTATCACTTCATACGTGATTGCTTTGAGAAAAGGCTAATCGATGTTGCTTACGTCCACACCGATGACCAACGTGCCGACCTTTTTACCAAAGCATTTGACAAATCAAGATTTGACTATTTATTACTGGTAAACGGCGTTAAGGTCAAGCAAGAGTAAAACCAACATCGGAAAATCATTTTTGTACATACCTTTGTGTTTTAAATTTGTCTTAGTTTATTGATTTTAGGGGGAGTAAATCCAAATTTGAAAATCCAAAAACATCGAAAAATTTCAAAAACACAAAAACAATAGAAAAACAAAAATGAGTTTCCTGGCGAGAAAAAGAGAAAATGATAGTACATCAGTGGTCTGTCCAAACCTTTTTAAACCTAAATTGAAAAATGATAAGCAGCTCTATATAAGATGTATCGGTAGGCTCACAATCATTTTAAAGTGTGCAGGGTGATATAAACTTAAATCGACTGAAGACCAGGTGGGAACCATTCATTGGCATATGGTCTTGGTACCGAAATTTCGTTTGAGAGATTGCCGAGGTTCTGAGATATTCGATCTTTATGCTGCTTATCATCTGGGTATCATGGTTGTATCTTTTACCGAAAAATAACGGGGACGCAAGTCTAGATCTTCCATGATACTATACATACGTGTACATACTGCATACGACCTCAATAAGTGATCAACAATCACATGTCCATACAAATAAGTGATAATACATCACAAATTCTTTCCGGGAGTCAAGTTCGTCTCTCTGCTGTACGAAAGTACTGACCTGTTCACGAACTTGCTCCTGTGCCCTCATGCATCGAAAATCAAGTTCCTCATCAATAAGTGATTATATCACATAGGGCTTGTTTTCAAATCAAAATAAGTGAGAATCTCACATCATATACGGTCAAACAGATGATAATCGGTATACTCACCGGTAAGATGAACCCTCGTGCATACCTTGATACGGGAATGTGTCGTGATGTGGATGAACACCGGTCGGTAAGTATAAATCATACCTTAACATATCCCCTCGCCATGATTACATCTGATAAGTTGAGCTTAAGTGGACAACAATACCGATAATTGTTATAGGATGCTTATCTAAATGTTATCTAAATGAACAACAAGAGCGTTTTGGCATGACCGTACACTGATATGATTCTCTTACCCTCGAAACTCGCAAAAAGAATGTCTGTAAATATTTATTTACTGCTTTAAATTTATGCATTTTTGTATATATTTATTTACTGCTTTCAGTCTTTAAATTTGAAATATTCAAAATACCAAAAAGATTTTAGGTGTGTTTTAATATAAACCTTCTAAAAGCCAAAAAGATTTTATTTCTATCTTATTTTCGATCGTACGATGTTGGATCTCGAGTCTTCATTACCTGAAACCTGAATGAAAACCGAAACGACTGAATCTTCATAAACGGTCGAAATTTGCAAGTGTTGAAAGTTAAAATTTGAAATTGATAAAATTTGTTAAAACTTTCAAACTGTCGGACGGTGTTTATTTAAACAATGGTCACACGTGTGTCGTTTGTTTATGTTATGATATTCCAAGCAGTTGTTCTCATTACGCGTTTAGATTTCTTGCATGTGCAGATTCTAAAGGCAAGGAGAACATGGTCGATGACAAGCTTTGGAATGAAGACACGACGTGAAGGAACTCAAATGATGAAGATGATCGAGTTGCCGCTGACCATCATCAACACCACAAGGATCTCAATTCATAAAGAACAAGTATTTCACGAGCATACCTCAAGGGGGAGCTAATGTTAAGGGGGAGTTTGTCAACACACTTCCTACATGAAACGGGGAGTTTGTTGATACACTTTCTGCTTTCAAGACGTGAAGACTTTAAAGATCCTCCGACATTGAAGACTAGAAAAGACGTCAAAGACTTGAAGTCACAAAGATCGAGACAAAGCTACAGCCAGACAAAGCTACAGCCAAGGGGGAGTTTGTTGGTGCACTTGTGTCTGTACTTTGTCTGTATTTAGTCTTGATACAAAACGATGTCTTTGATGTAAGATTGATGTAAGTTTGACCAAGTCAACCATCCTCCGGTTTGACTTGGCCAAACAGTTAGACAATGGTTGAAAGATGTTTGGGTCGAAAGATGGGTCATCGAAGGATAGTTCAGATCCTTCGATGAGCTCGAAAGATAAGCATTCGATAGATGGACCACGAAGGATGTCATCCTTCGAGGTCCATGTTGATCCTTCGAGCTGTTTCAGATCGATAGATGATCTTTCGATCATTCTATCTGATCCTTCGACCAGACATGCTGTGTCGGGTATAAATACCCATGCTAGTGTTCATTTCAGATAGAGCTTCATTTTCAGACACATTGAGAGCATTCTGTTCAGAACACACACACACGAGAGTTAGAGAGAGTTTACAAAATACATTTGTAAACATTGAGCTTGTAACCGGACCTTTCATACGCATTAATACAAGTGGTGTTAATCGGTGAAGTTTGTGTGTTGTGTTTATGCTTGTTCTTTCTCGGTTTGCATGCTAGCTTGGATTCCGCACTCGCTAGTGTGTTAGACATAACAAGGAATAGGTTGAACCTCAACCTCCGAGGGACCTACAAGTGGTATCAGAGTCGTGGCTCTTTTCCTTGTTAAAAACCAAGTTTTTTTTCAAGACTTTGGTGTGTTTGGATAAAACTCACGTTGTTTGGCAGCCGTTTTTACTGTTTTTCTCGCTTTTCTTGACGATAAAACGGTTCTGAACTTACCGGGTGTGTTAAAAGACGGGTTGGGTAACTTGAAAACTTGCTTTTAAGTTGTTTGGTCATTTCCGACAAAATTCCGGCTACTCCGGTGACCGGTTTCTGGGTTGTTACTTTGATTTTCAGCAATATTTTATTGTTCAAAATCTGTTTTTGGCAGAAAATTATGGTCTGACCATACCTCTGCCGAAAGATTTACCAACCCATCACCTTTTTCACCAACCTGTCACTCTTTGTCAACTGTGTCAGAACAGTTCGAAAGATATCCTTCGAAGTCGAAAGATCATCTTTCGATCAGTGGAGGTTCGATAGATCATCATCCTTCGAACCAAGGAATCATTTCGAAGCATACATCTTTTGATCTATAGTTCATTTTCGAAAGACAAGGATCCTTCGATTGGAGAGTCTTTCGATTGGAGAGTCTTTCGAAATCGTTGCTCGAAACTCAACAGTGATCTTTCGAACACTGTTGATCCTTCGAACAAGTGTTGATCTTTCGATCCCAGTTTGTTTAAGTCTAACAAGTTTGTGTTTCAGGTCTTTCGATCTCAGATCCTTCGACTGGTGTAACATTTTTTCCTTGATCAAAAATGAATCCAAGATGGAATACTCCGGTAAATACAGACATGTATTTTGGTACTCCGTCTCCCGCACCGGTATCTTCTAATGCAACTTCTACCGGTCAATGGGCATTCGTATCAAATCAAACACCAAGTATTCAAAGCATTCTTTTAAGCGAGAGCGAAACCGGTCAATATGCTCTTCAGGATCCGTAGTCCCATCATACAGCTTCATGTTGGGAGTCTGAAATCTTTTTGGGATTTCAGCATCACAGATAGGATATGCAAAGCGGGATATCCTGTGGCTGTCTTAGGATACTTCTGGAATTGGCTGGACCACTCCAGGTACACTGGATATCATGTCCTTCAATTTCTGGAGCTCCCTGGTAAATGTTGACATCATACCTGCATCCTGCAAAGAGCCATTGTTGTTAGTAGCAATAACATTATTATTTGACACATTACCGGTCTGAGGATTTTGGCCATATCCTAAACTCCTCATAGTGGACATCCTGACCGAAGAGGGTATCTCAGGGGTATGATTCCGAGAATGGCTTGGGACGATATTCCCCCTGTTATCCTCAATGTAAACTGCGGAACTAAAGTTCAAAGCCCTGGGCTGTATATGAGTGACAGTTTCTTCAACAGGTCTACTCGAGCTAGCTTTTAAGAGTTGTATTTCTCTTAACAGGATTTGGTTAGTTTCCTGTTGCCGCCTCATTTGTTCCTGCACACTTCCAAATAAAGTTAGAATTTCATCATTGGAGGCTAAAACGGGAGCAGATCCCTGAACACTCCGAGTAGGGATAACATCTTAAGGTTGTGAAGAAAATGGCATCCTTGGAGGAGGTGGTGGAAGCACCGAACCGGTAGTAGCGGAGGTTGCAGCAGACATAGTGGAGGAGCTCATGTTTGATCTTGAGGCCATTGTAGACAATGTGGCAAAAAGTTTTGAAAATAGAAAACCGATTAACGATTTCACAAAGATTTTTAGTAAAGAGAGCACCACTTGCCCCACGGTGGGCGCCAAATTGTTTTGGTCAAAAATTACCGAAGCAATTTAGTGATCAAATTAGTTAAGTGAGGTAGTGTGCTAAAATTATGTGTGAAAAGTATGTTAACCAAGTTAGTTGTAAAAACAGTTTCAGGATACGGCTCAAAATATAGAGCTGTATCTATGATCAAACAATGAGCAGAAAAGTAAAGGTTGACACGTGATGTACGAGGAAAGCCCTTGATCAATCTAGATCGCCGGCACAAAACCTCGGGAGCTGACAATCGCAGCTGCCTTGTTCTTCTATTGCTTCAAATATCAGGATACAGTGCAGGATGTAGAGCGAATCAACTAGGTGTTATAAAGTGATTTGAATACAAGTGTTTGTGTGTAGTGACTGCTGAAAGCTAGAAAGCAAAAGTGTTTGAGAGTGTGTGAAAGTTGCGTTGTGCCTTAATCTGATCCGCCCCCATCTATTTATAGTAAAACAAATGTAACAAACTATCCTAAATAACCGGGATCCAGCGAATATTCCTCAGTCGAACGTTGTAGACCAAGTCTTTCGGGTTCAACGTCTCTCCCTTAACAAATACGCCCGAGTCTTGAGGAGATGAAGTCCATTTGACCGTTGGCAAGTCCCAGTCTTTAACCTGCACGTGATTAATTCGATCAACCTCAGGATATCGCCCAAGATGTTAGCAATATCCTCGTCCGGCATCCTGGTCACAAATAAACAATAAAAAACAGGATATTGGTCAAGATATGTATGCTTAGAAAATGACCCATAACATAAACCGCTGAATTTATCAATCAATAATCAATCACAACACTCAAACATGCAATATCAAGATCAATTTCAAAGAAAGATTATGTAAATCGCATAAAATAACCAAAACCGAGTCAAAATAACGCAACAATCAACTAGTTCATCTCAACCTAGGTAGCATGAAAGGTTTAGCCAAGAAACATAACCACTAAAAAGAAACGAGTTTGAACCGAGTAGCAAAACATGTTTATAATTTTGTAAAACACAAAGTCTAACAAAAATAAAAATGAGTTAAATGCCATTTTAGTCCCTTTGGTTTGGGCCATTTTGCCAGTTTAGTCCAAAGGTTTCATTTTTAACCTGTGGGTCCAAAAATGTTTCACAGTTGTCATTTTAGTCCGCTTGTTAACTTCATCCATTTTTTCTGTTAACTAGAAGGCCATTTCGGTCATTTTATATGGCTGAATTGCCCTTTTAGTTAACAGAATTACATACAAAATGACCAAATTGGCTTTCTCGTTAACAGAAAAAATGGATGAAGTTAACCAAGTGGACTAAATGGCAACTGTGAAACCTTTTTGGACCCACAGGTTAAAAATGAAACCTTTGGACTAAACTGGCAAAATGACCCAAACCACAGGGACTAAAATGGCATTTAACTCAATAAAAATAATAAATTGCAAACCCGAACTTGAAACTTGATCGCGGCTTGAACCCTCGAACCAATAGCCTCCTTTTTCTTTTCTCTCCTATCTTGATCGTCGAACTCCTGTCGCCACAAAATTGACGTCCCTCACTTATGCTGCCGTCTGTTGATGTCCCCCTCATAGTATGCACTATTAGATTTTATATATTATATCAAACTTTTTCTCACAAGCACACACAAGCCCATGTTTACGTCAATAGTGCTGGGCTTTTAATGGCCTTTCGCGGTCACGACCCTTTGCTGCCTTCCTCTTTATTTTTTTTTTCGAAAACAATAATTATTAGCCATCCTCCACTCACGTCCGTTATATATTGGATTTGTTTCATTAGGGTTTTACTTCACAACTTGTTTCAAATGCCCAATCAAAATAACATCATTCCATATCCCACTTGTCTCGTGAATCATGCATGTCTGAACATTCTTTTGACTTTGGCGGCCCACTAACTGATAAACTATAGATAGTGGCATTGGCCCACTCACAAAAAAATAGCGTTAATTTCCCTTCTGTGCCTGGCGGTCTACTCCACTTAACTGGCTGATTATTTCTTTATTACTCGTTTTTGCTCCATTTGCACCAGTACCTGCCAAAACACCAAATAAAGTAATCTAATACTAAAAACTAAATAAAACAAATAAAAATTATAGAAAACTATACAATTTACACGGGACAAATATGTGTATTTTACCACACATCAAATATCCCCACACTTAAACCTTTTTCGTCCCTGAAAAAGAATCTATGCATACGGAATCAGAGATGAATAGTCACTCGGGTCAAAAGCATATTTATATTTTATTAAAACCAAAGCTTGCGTTAGCCACGATTGCGAATATGTTTGTCCCTTTAAACCCAAACTCAGTTCTAAGCCCCTTATCATAAAAATTTAGTTCAAGTGCGGTCAATCTACCTAAGGTCTCACGCTAGAAGCTACGGTCCTCCTAATCCCGCCTCAAGCTTACAGAACAAAAGGAACGATCACTGGACCAATTCCCAACCGTCTTATATCAAAACCAAGAGAATTTAAAATCAAATATTTTTTTTTCTTTTTTTCCAACATTATTTTTTTCTTTCTTTTCATTCTTTTTTTTTCTTTTAATGAGCGTAGACGTTGCTTTTCCTAACCCAGAGGCATTCCGGCTGTAGAGTCGCTATCCCCAACTCGGATTACTTAGGCTTCGGTACTTTTTTTTTATTTGCAAGTTCGATTTCACACATCCTAGAGGTATTCCGGTTGTAGAGTCGCTATCCCCAACCAAGATTACATAGGCCTGCGCTACTTTCATTCAGTTTCTAGCTCACTTTTTTCTATTTTTTTTTTCAAGATTACAAATTCTAACGGTTTTAACTTATAACGGTGTCCCTTATACTCTTATTGGCGGTTTCAATTTCCCATATTTCCCAGATGAGTACCCACTAGTAGACCGACAATTACGGTAATATTAACTCAAAGGAACCTAGAACGGAATCGAGCCTATTCACATATCCCTAACTAGACACAAGCTCGACTTAATTAATCTCATATTATTATTATTTGAACCCGAACAAAAACCCATCTTTTCTATCATTTTCTGTATTAATTTTGCAAACTTCTTTATTCAAAAGACATTTTCTTATTTTTTTCATTTTTTTCAAATTTTGTATTTTTTTTTACTTTTCAAATTTTATTGACTCAAGACTCTACTAACTGATGTGCGGTGAAGTGTTATATATATTAGGTGTATATTTTAAGCCCCTTTAACACTTATTTTTAGCCAAGTTTTAAATTTATAAAACACGATATTTTACTAACACTAAACACACATATGGGCAAGTGCACCCATCGTGAGCGTAGTATAGCGTTGGTAAGATACCGAGGTCGTCCAAGGACACAAGAGCTTTTAGTACCGGTTTATCCTCAACGTCTAATCAAAATAAAAAGTTTAGAAAAAGGTTTTAAAATAAAACTAACTAGAATGCTGAAAATAAAAATAAAATAAGAACAGATAGACAAGATGAATCACTTGGTTCCGACTCGTATCTAGTATAACCTTTGATTATTTCCGCACTTTTCCACATAATTAAGAGATTATCTTAGTTATTGTAGTAGGCCCCTCTTTTGAAGGTGACGTTACCCTCACCCCAGTAGTTTGAGTCAGCAAGGATACAATCCTAAAAGGGTGGATTATTGGAAGATAATGAATTAAGTTATTAATGCAGTATTATGGTAGGCCCCGCTTTTGGCGGTGACGTTACCCTCGGCTAAGTAGTCTGAGTCAGCAGGGATACAGTCCTAAATAGCCGGGTTATAGTATTAACAGTAGTTAACTTATGAGGGGATCAAAGAGTTTGGACCCCCGCCATCCAATACCGTGAAGCATTGAAGGAGGTCCTACTAAATTTGACCATGGTCCATTGCAGGACCTCTAAACGCTGAACAATGGCAAGACCTTTACCAAACCGTTCCCTTAACCCCCGACCAGGTAGCCAACATACCTCCATATACACCGTGGAGATATGAATGGTGAAAATCTTTTATTTTATATAGACAGTAAAATAATGCCAAGACACTACGGACAAACGATAAGGAAAGATCACCTTCAACATAAGTAACTAGTTATTAAAGTCATTAATACAAAACCAAATAAAAAGTGCAAAAGATTAGAAATAAAAAGTATTATACTAGACACTTTGTCTTCACCAAGTGATGTAAGAGACTTAGGCAAACATGGCCTTGATTGTCAAGAACTCTTACGATCAATCTTGGATCCCGAGACAACTCACACACTCTACGATGGACAATGGATGATGGTGGTGGATGATGGTGTTATGGTGGTGGTGGGTGGTGGGTGAAGTGTGAGAGAGGTGGTGTGCCAAGGGATGAGTTGAAATGAAACCAAGCACTCCTATTTATAGGCTGAACAGAAGGCTGGGCACGGCCCCGTGTCCGCTGGACACGCCCCCGTGCCCGTCTGACATTCTCTCTCTTCATTAATTGTAATTCGCAATTACAATTAATACGCCTGCTGTACTTTCGCCACGCCCCCGTGTTCACTGGACACAGCCCCGTGGTGGGCAATAGAAGCTTCTATAGGTTTGTCTTTAGTTCCAGGGTTGTCCATCCTGAGCACTGCCCCGTGCTGAGCTGGGCACGCCCCGTGTCGGGCTGGGCACGCCCCGTGCTCAGCTGGGCAGAGCTCCATGCTCAGCTTTCTTCTTGTTTTTGCTTTGGGAGATGCTGTTGAGGGGGGTCGGGCATGCCACGTTTGTTCCTTTTCTTGTATTTATGCTAGATTTAGCTGCCTTTTTGCTTCTTTTGTTAATTTGAGCTCATTTAATCCTGAAAATACAAAAGGAAGACAAAAGCACATTTTTTCCAACATTAGTACTAAAAAAGGGTTAGTTTTATGCTTCATTTGATGAAATTTGTATGTTACATTTTGAACACATCAAATACCCCCACACTTGAATCTTTGCGTGTCCTCAAGCAAAACTCTTTAATGTGTGGCTATTTACACTCCCAAATGGAATGGGTAGAAAAGAAGGTTTTGGTCTTGTCGTAGAGTGTCGGGATTTCCAAGATTCTTTATTTAATTTAATTTTTATTTATTTACAATCCTATTCGTCATGATTTATTTAAAACTTTTCATAAGATAAATTACTTATTAGGGCATAACATGCCTCTTTAAAATTCTATTTATATATGAGTTCACATACCTCACGGGGATCACTCAACACTCGGCCGAAGATGTATTTTAGTGAATCACTCGAGAGCGGCATGGAACTTACTCCTACCATAGGCTTGCCAAGCAATCAATCCTCCTCCTTTTTAACTATATACCTTTGTAAACATCAAGAGGACTTTTTGGGTGAAGGGTTAGGCTTGGGTTAAAGGTAGGTGGTTGGGTTAGTGGTTAGTGGTTAGTAGAAAGGGCGAAAAAGCGTAACAAGCGTCGGTTTTCGAAAGACTTTTTATTTTTGCAATTTTTTTTCTTGATGAAGCCAGTATTCAAAGAAAGTTATTTTTGATGAACTTGCTTCTTTATTTATTTTGCTTCATCATCAACACATTTTTTTTTTGAAAAGTCATACGAAAAACCGAGCTTGTTACTAAAACAAAGGGTGAAAAATAAAAAGGGTTTAGGTGGGTGAAAAGGTGTTTGGTTTGGGTTAAGAAATGAAAAGGTTTAGGCTCAAATGGGCTAACTAGGGGGATTTTTGGGTAGGTGGTAAAAAAAAGAAAAAATAGTGGTGTAGAAATAAAAAGGGTTAGTCTTAATGCCTCCATCATTTACTTACTCAGGTTTAAGTTGGTAAGGACCGGGAATGTATCGTCATGGCAAATTCTAGAGTCGTAAGAACCAAACGGCTATTCACACAAGAAACGAAAAATGAGCATTTAGTCAAATGATATGTAAGTGTATGCTCAATAAAGGCTCAAAACTCACTTTTGTGGGAATGGGTTTTTATGTGATCAAGTATATATAATCAAATTTTAACTAAGCTTGTCATGCCTTTTCATAATTTTCTTATGTTGGTTCTTTTTATCACGACGCTATCGGTTGTAAATTTGTAAAAATATAACTTTTTTAAGAACTTGAATTTCCCGAGTTAAACCTAGACAAGTAAAAAAATGAAAAATTTTTGAAAAAATTCGGGGTGATTAGCGGTTCCAATAGAGTTTTGTGTAAGGCTTGTATTTAGGAGTTGCAAGATTCAAGGTTTTAGCATCCCCCTCACACTTAAATTACACATTGTCCTCAATGTGTCCCAAAAATAAGTTTTTAGGTTGATTGAATGTGTAAAAGTGGGTTAAAAACAAGATTTTATGGTACTGGGTGGCTGAACACGGGGTTGTGTTGGCTGAGCACGGCCGAGTGTCCAGACTGCCAGTACCAAAAGTAAACAGAAGGCTGGGCACGGGGGCGTGTCCAGTGAGCACGGCCCCGTGTCCAGGTACCTAAACTGGGCATTTTCTACAGAACCTTGGGCACGGGGCGTGTTGGGGTGAGCACGACCCCGTGCTGAACTTGCTGTAATGAAGAAAAATTGTCGGGAGGCTCTGTTTTTGTGCATGGGGTGTTGGTTCAAGTTCCCTTAGCATCCTTCACCATCCCAAGTGTGTTTTATTCCTGAAAATTAACAACTAAACTAGAAAACATAAAAGTTAATCTAAACTAAAAAACGGATAGTTCCGCGGAATGTCTCCGTGGTGCGCCACGTTTATAAGGGTCCTTGGCTAGACCCACTTTATCAGGTGGTTCTGGCTCATCTTCAATTAGGGGGTCATCATTGCCGAATGGATATTTCATTGATCGCTCAAGATCGACACTCTTTTTAAATGCCCCTAATTGAAGAGGTAGATTGTTGAACTTCCGGTTTTTCAAAGCTTTGTGAGTTTTTACAAATGGTCGCCCCAACACTAGAGGAGCGTCATCGAGGATGACAAAGTCGGTCAGGATTACCATTTGATTTGTTTGAACCAAGACATCTTCAACTATACCGATTGATTTTATTACTTGCCGATTGGATAGAAAAATGGGTATTTGAAGTGGAGAAAAATCACTAATACTTAATTTTTCGAAAATGTAATTAGGCATTATGTTAACACAAAGATCTTTATCGATTGTAACGTTACTAATAAATGAATTTTGAAAGAAACATGGAACCGGTGTAATGTTAATTTCAAATGGGTCTTCTTTTATTAGCGAAGTTTGATCATTAGTTAACTTAACACTTACCGTTTCGTCAATTTTAGTGTTAGTGTTTAACTCTTTTAAAAACTTAGCATGAGTGGGTACTAAACAATGATTTTCAAAAGAAGGTGACAAGAGATTAATTTCTTCAAAATTAGACCCTTCTTGAATTTTAACGTTGTCGGACTCACCTATTTCGTTGTTTAACTCATGTGTCGGTTTTTCACTTATTTGTTCTTCCATTTTTACATTTTCAGTTATCTCTTCCTTTTTTAATTCTTCTCTTGCGTGGGACTCCTCTTCCCTTGCGCAAGCTTCTTTTATACATCGATCGATAACTCTTATGTGTTCTAATATCCTATCGGTTACTTCGGTTATAGAAAAAGAATCGGTATTTTCTAAGCTTGAATCCGGTTGTTCGACCCTTTGTTCCTCATAATACCCATATGAAGTCGATGGTTCGCACCATTGTTCTTCATTGTAAGCATATGATGGATAAGGTTCGTAATTTTGTTCTTCATAATACTCATATGAGGTGGGTTGTTCACGCCATGGTTCCTCATAATAAGCATACGAAGGTGGTGGCTCATATCTTGGTTCCTCAAAGTATGAGTATGAAGGCTCATACATTGGTTCATCAAAATATGAGTATGAGGGAGGAGGTTCATACCTTTGGTCTTCATAGGATGTGTATGAAGTTGATGGCTCGTACCTGGGCTCCTCATAGTAGGTGTATGAATTGGATGGTTGATATGAGTGATTGTATTGAACCGAGCGTGAGTTACGACAATTAGTGCAATAATTACCCCTATAATCATCCTCATCATAGGTGTAGTTGTAACCTCCTGAGTATTGATCCATAAGAATCACTCAGCAGACCACAACAAAGTCTCGAGATCAGAAAACAAAAAATAAAAACGGAAACAAAAGCTGGACACGGCCCCGTGTTCAGAATCTGTATCTGGGAGTTTTAATTAAATTTACTGATTTCGTTGAGCACGGGGCGTGTTCAGTGAGCACGGCCCGTGTTCAACCTACTGTAAATGCAAAACTAAACTAAAATGCAGAAAAATGTGGGCCCGTTTTGAAAAGGTTTTGGAAAACTGATTAGGCCGTCGATTTTAAGCTTTCCTAAAATCCTTGTGTCCCCGGCAGCGGCGCCAAAAACTTGATGTGCGGTGAAGTGTTATATATATTAGGTGTATATTTTAAGCCCCTTTAACACTTATTTTTAGCCAAGTTTTAAATTTATAAAACACGATATTTTACTAACACTAAACACACATATGTGCAAGTGCACCCATCGTGAGCGTAGTATAGCGTTGGTAAGATACCGAGGTCGTCCAAGGACACAAGAGCTTTTAGTACCGGTTTATCCTCAACGTCTAATCAAAATAAAAAGTTTAGAAAAAGGTTTTAAAATAAAACTAACTAGAATGCTGAAAATAAAAATAAAATAAGAACAGATAGACAAGATGAATCACTTGGTTCCGACTCGTATCTAGTATAACCTTTGATTATTTCCGCACTTTTGCACATCATTAAGAGATTATCTTAGTTATTGTAGTAGGCCCCTCTTTTGAAGGTGACGTTACCCTCACCCCAGTAGTTTGAGTCAGTAAGGATACAATCCTAAAAGGGTGGATTATTGGAAGATAATGAATTAAGTTATTAATGCAGTATTATGGTAGGCCCCGCTTTTGGCGGTGACGTTACCCTCGGCTAAGTAGTCTGAGTCAGCAGGGATACAATCCTAAATAGCCGGGTTATAGTATTAATAGTAGTTAACTTATGAGGGGATCAAAGAGTTTGGACCCCCGCCATCCAATACCGTGAAGCATTGAAGGAGGTCCTACTAAATTTGACCCAGGTCCATTGCAGGACCTCTAAACGCTGAACAATGACAAGACCTTTACCAAACCGTTCCCTTAACCCCCGACCAGGTAGCCAACATACCTCCATATAGACCGTGGAGATATGAATGGTGAAAATCTTTTATTTTATATAGACAGTAAAATAATGCCAAGACACCACGGACAAACGATAAGGAAAGATCACCTTCAACATAAGTAACTAGTTATTAAAGTCATTAATACAAAACCAAATAAAAAGTGCAAAAGATTAGAAATAAAAAGTATTATACTAGACACTTTGTCTTCACCAAGTGATGTAAGAGACTTAGGCAAACATGGCCTTGATTGTCAAGAACTCTTACAATCAATCTTGGATCCCGAGACGACTCACACACTCTACGATGGACAATGGATGATGGTGGTGGATGATGGTGTTATGGTGGTGGTGGGTGGTGGGTGAAGTGTGAGAGAGGTGGTGTGCCAAGGGATGAGTTGAAATGAAACCAAGCACTCCTATTTATAGGCTGAACAGAAGGCTGGGCACGGCCCCGTGTCCGCTGGACACGCCCCCGTGCCTGTCTGACATTCACTCTCTTCATTAATTGTAATTCGCAATTACAATTAATGCGCCTGCTGTATTTTCGCCATGCCCCCGTGTTCACTGGACACAGCCCCGTGGTGGGCAATAGAAGCTTCTACAGGTTTGTCTTTAGTGCCAGGGCTGTCCATCCTGAGCACTGCCCCGTGCTGAGCTGGGCACGCCCAATGTCGGGCTGGGCACGCCCCGTGCTCAGCTGGGCACAACCCCATGCTCAGCTTTCTTCTTGTTTTTGCTTTGGGAGATGCTGTTGAGGGGGGTCGGGCATGCCACGTTTGTTCCTTTTCTTGTATTTATGCTAGATTTAGCTGCCTTTTTGCTTCTTTTGTTAATTTGAGCTCATTTAATCCTGAAAATACAAAAGGAAGACAAAAGCACACTTTTTCCAACATTAGTACTAAAAAAGGGTTAGTTTTATGCCTCATTTGATGAAATTTGTATGTTACATTTTGAACACATCAAATACCCCCACACTTGAATCTTTGCTTGTCCTCAAGCAAAACTCTTTAATATGTGGCTATTTACACTCCCAAATGGAATGGGTAGATGTATTTTCATAAGATAAATTACTTATTAGGGCATAACATGCCTCTTTAAAATTCTATTTATATATGAGTTCACATACCTCACGGGGATCACTCAACACTCGGCCGAAGATGTATTTTAGTGAATCACTCGAGAGCGGAATGGAACTTACTCCTACCATAGGCTTGCCAAGCAATCAATCATCCTCCTTTTTAACTATATACCTTTGTAAACATCAAGAGGACTTTTTGGGTGAAGGGTTAGGCTTGGGTTAAAGGTAGGTGGTTGGGTTAGTGGTTAGTGGTCCTCACAAATAATTAAAACTTCATCGGTGGAATTACAAAATATTTTAAAAATTTTAAACGGTTCAGACCACCAAAATTTGAACTTTCCTGGAAGAAACCTGATACGATGCATGTAACGAGGAAGATGGTTGTCTCTGCACTTTAGTGTTGCCTTGAGCTTCCTTTTGCACCACCTTTGTATCCTCATACTTTGTCGATCCAAGTTCCTTCGTGCTTTCTCCCGTGTTTTTAATTGTGGTGGCGATCCAACTTCTAGCTTTTCCACGGGCCGGCTATCAAACTCTTCAGCCACTTTCTCTTCTATGTTTGGTGTATATTTTATCTCCATGGTCGGCGTCTCTACAAGTAATGTTTCTAGATAGGCGAGATCACCAACCGGGTCAAATTCTTCATCTTCAAGAGTTGGCAAACCTACCAACTCATCACCAAACTCATCCTCCCAAGATGGTACATGCTCCTCAATTTTCGCATCTTCATCTTGTCTAGTGGCTCACTAGCTTCTTCAACTTTAGGGGACGTGGTGTAGTCAGGCACCTCTAACTCTTCCTCTTCTACTATCCCCTCATCATCATCACTCCAAAATCCATCATCAATATCCCATGGCGTGGGACACCAATAGCTGGAATTAATGACTTGTTGAACCGGAGGTGGGACTTCAACGTCCATTTTCGTCTCCGGTTCATGAGTGTGATCCTCATCTTCTTCATACACGGGCTCAAAATGTGAAACCTGCACAACATCATCCTCACAAGACAAGGGTAAATCTGATTCATGAGAATTATAATAATTAAAACTAGAATCGTAATATTTACCTTGCAGTGGACTCTCAATGCATATTTCTCCCCCCAAATCTGGATTTGTGTAGTCCATCTTACCCTCAGCCGTTTGATATCCTAGATAATTTCCATTCACATCATAAGTGTAACGGCTTTGGCTTTTCAAGCTCTGTGAATTTAAAATATCAAATGCGGCTTGAATTGCCCTATCTGTTTCTTCCATAGCAGCCCTAAACCAGTCACAGAAGTCCTCTTTTGTTTGTTTTGGTTGCCAATTCCAAGACTGATATGACTGTGGCTGCACAAGAGGGTTAGCATCGAAATCTATGGGACACCCCGAATCGTTTGGACAATATTTGGTGTAATGGGGCCCTCCACAGATAAAACACATGATAAAAAAATATGTAAAAAAAAATTAACTAATAAAAATATATTTACAAAGACGACTAGACACACTACTACTAGACACAAACCCTAAGACTCAAACTACAAATAAGACCTATTAAACAAATAAGATCAGTCAAAGCTAATAACGCAATCGCCTAAGTATCCCCGGCAAAGGCGCCAAAAACTTGATGTGCAGAATGTGGTCTATAAAAAACTAACCTAATCTAGACACCATAATTTTAAATTTACAAACTAAGACTCTCTAAATGCTAGACCACTGACAGGCAAGTGTACCTATCGTACGTAGTAAAGCCTAATGAAGTCCGAGTATCGAACCCACGAGACACTAGCGACGCTAACTAGACTCTGACTCAACTAATTATTTAACTGTTTATTTGATTTGATTGGATTTTTGGGTTTAACTAATTAAATTAATAATCTAATTAAATAAGAAAATGTGGCAAACAAGACAAGCAACGCAAAACAAACACGAACTCGGGAGCTAGGTGTAAATCAAATATGATGAGAAAAGACTACCTAGGTGTCGAATCCCTAGAATCAAGCTACACTATCTTGACTATGGCAATGGTTAAATATCCTACTCCCTCGATTAACCCCCCCGCTAGAGAAGTATCAAACGAAAGATAAGGACGAAATGCGAAGTGCTAGAATGAACCGGCTCGACCTATCGATACCAAATCACACGAAAATATAATCCTTTTGACCTCAGAGACAATTATGTTAAGAGAAGATCCCAAAAACGCAAAGCAAACCAAACCATGAAGATTGAAATCCTAGGAAACCTTAACCACGATGTAATAAACGAGCCCGAGCTATCGGTCACCCAATCTACCCACCAATGCTTAGCTAATAACCTAGCTCACCCTAATCGTCTTTCGAGTCACAAGATGAGGATGCAAGTTTTAGTTGTTGATTTTAACTATTGATTAACTTGGTTTATTTCTAAACTCAATATTCACACCGAAAAACCCTAAGATTAACCGATTCAAATTAAATCCTAAGTCTAGGGGGAATTTCTTCGTGTCTAAACCGCTGAATTTATCAATCAATAATCAATCACAACACTCAAACATGCAATATCAAGATCAATTTCAAAGCAAGATTATGTAAATCGCATAAAATAACCAAAACCGAGTCAAAATAACGCAACAATCAACTAGTTCATATCAACCTAGGTAGTATGAAAGGTTTAGCCAAGAAACATAACCACTAAAAAGAAACGAGTTTGAACCGAGTAGCAAAACATGTTTATAATTTTGTAAAACACAAAGTCTAACAAAACTAAAACTAATAAATTGCAAACCCGAACTTGAAACTTGATCGCGGCTTGAACCCTCGAACCAATAGCCTCCTTTTTCTTTTCTCTCATGTCTTGATCGTCGAACTCCTGTCTCCACAAAATTGACGTCCCTCACTTATGCTGCCGTCTGTTGATGTCCCCCTCATAGTATGCACTATTAGATTTTATATATTATATCAATCTTTTTCTCACAAGCACACACAAGCCCATGTTTACGTCAATAGTGCTGGGCTTTTAATGGCCTTTCGCGGTCACGACCCTTTGCTGCCTTCCTCTTTATTTTTTTTTTCGAAAACAATAATTATTAGCCATCCTCCACTCACGTCCATTATGTATTGGATTTGTTTCATTAGGGTTTTACTTCACAACTTGTTTCAAATGCCCAATCAAAATAAAATCATTCCATATCCCACTTGTCTCGTGAATCATGCATGGCTGAACATTCTTTTGACTTTGGCGGCCCACTAACTGATAAACTATAGATAGTGGCATTGGCCCACTCACAAAAAAAATAGCGTTAATTTCCCTTCTGTTCTTGGCGGTCTACTCCACTTAACTGGCTGATTATTTCTTTATTACTCGTTTTTGCTCCATTTGCACTAGTACCTACCAAAACACCAAATAAAGTAATCTAATACTAAAAACTAAATAAAACAAATAAAAATTATACAAAACTATACAATTTACACGGGACAAATATGTGTATTTTACCACACATCAAATATCCCCACACTTAAACCTTTTTCGTCCCTGAAAAAGAATCTATGCATACGGAATCAGAGATGAATAGTCACTCGGGTCAAAAGCATATTTATATTTTATTAAAACCAAAGCTTGCGTTAGCCGCGATTGCGAATATGTTTGTCCCTTTAAACCCAAACTCAGTTCTAAGCCCCTTATCATGCAAATTTAGTTCAAGTGCGGTCAATCTACCTAGGGTCTCACGCTAGAAGCTACGGTCCTCCTAATCCCGCCTCAAGCTTACATAACAAAAGGAACGATCACTGGACCAATTCCCAACCGTCTTATATCAAAACCAAGAGAATTTAAAATCAAATATTTTTTTTTCTTTTTTTCCAACATTATTTTTTTCTTTCTTTTCATTCTTTTTTTTTCTTTTAATGAGCGTAGACGTTGCTTTCCCTAACCCAGAGGCAATCCGGCTGTAGAGTCGCTATCCCCAACTCGGATTACTTGGGCTTCGGTACTTTTTTTTTATTTGCAAGTTCGATTTCATACATCCTAGAGGTATTCTGGTTGTAGAGTCGCTATCCCCAACCAAGATTACATAGGCCTGCGCTACTTTCATTCAGTTTCTAGCTCACTTTTTTCTATTTTTTTTCATGATTACAAATTCTAACGGTTTTAACTTATAACGGTGTCCCTTATACTCTTATTGGCCGTTTCAATTTCCCATATTTTCCAGATGAGTACCCACTAGTAGACCGACAATTAAGGTAATATTAACTCAAAGGAACCTAGAACCGAATCGAGCCTATTCACATATCCCAAACTAGACACAAGCTTGACTTAATTAATCTCATATTATTATTATTTGAAACCGAACAAAAACCCATCTTTTCTATCATTTTCCGTATTAATTTTGCAAACTTCTTTATTCAAAAGACATTTTCTGATTTTTTTCATTTTTTTCAAATTTTGTAATTTTTTTTTTACTTTTCAAATTTTATTGACTCAAGACTCTACTAACTAAGACACTAAACAATAGTTTCCCATCCCCACACTTAAACTCTACATTACCCTCAATGTAGGATGAAAAACGACTCAAAAGACTAAAAATAAATAAGAAATAAAAAGACTAAGGGCATAATCAGAAAGGACTTAGCTAGTTTTATAACATGTAAACTCCAAAACTCTCGTCCAATCCAGCTCGATCGTATAGCATTCCATTCGCGATCGGCTCTGACACTGACCGGTACACTTGGAAAATGCTTGAAATTTGCTGAACAGCTCCGAAATCACCCGAATGGAGATTGAGTACGGGTGGTACGATTCAAACCTGCATAAACAAAAACAAGCAAAACCAAAGCAATACCGACTCGACAAATACTTACTCAAAACTACTAAATTAGACTCATGGTACAAAATAAACGAATCAAAATACAAACTCTACAAACCTCCCCACACTTAAATTTAATCAGGAGGTTTTTCTTTGATCTAGACCTTATCTAACCCATTTAATTCCACCCGGTCCTCACAAATAATTAAAACTTCATCGGTGGAATTACAAAATATTTTAAAATTTTTAAACGGGTCAGACCACCAAAATTTGAACTTTCCAGGAAGAAACCTGATACGATGCATGTAACGAGGAAGATGGTTGTCTCTGCACTTTAGTGTTGCCTTGAGCTTCCTTTTGCACCACCTTTGTATCCTCATACTTTGTCGATCCAAGTTCCTTCGTGCCTTCTCCCGTGTTTTTAATTGTGGTGGCGATCCAACTTCTAGCTTTTCCACGGGCCGGCTATCAAACTCTTCAGCCACTTTCTCTTCTATGTTTGGTGTATATTTGATCTCCATGGTCGGCGTCTCTACAAGTAATGTTTCTAGATAGGCAAGATCACCAACCGGGTCAAATTCTTCATCTTCAAGAGTTGGCAAACCTACCAACTCATCACCAAACTCATCCTCCCAAGATGGTACATGCTCCTCAATTTTCGCATCTTCCATCTTGTCTAGTGGCTCACTAGCTTCTTCAACTTTAGGGGACGTGGTGTAGTCAGGCACCTCTAACTCTTCCTCTTCTACTATCCCCTCATCATCATCACTCCAAAATCCATCATCAATATCCCATGGCGTGGGACACCAATAGCTGGAATTAATGACTTGTTGAACCGGAGGTGGGACTTCAACGTCCATTTTCGTCTCCGGTTCATGAGTGTGATCCTCATCTTCTTCATACACGGACTCAAAATGTGAAACCTGCACAACATCATCCTCACAAGACAAGGGTAAATCTGATTCATGAGAATTATAATAATTAAAACTAGAATCGTAATATTTACCTTGCAGTGGGCTCTCAATGCATATTTCTCCCCCCGAATCTGGATTTGTGTAGTCCATCTTACCCTCAGTCGTTCGATATCCTAGATAATTTCCATTCACATCATAAGTGTAACGGCTTTGGCTTTTCAAGCTCTGTGAATTTAAAATATCAAATGCGGCTTGAATTGCCCTATCTGTTTCTTCCTTAGCAGCCCTAAACCAGTCACAGAAGTCCTCTTTTGTTTGTTTTGGTTGCCAATTCCAAGACTGATATGACTGTGGCTGCACAAGTGGGTTAGCATCGAAATCTATGGGACACCCCGAATCGTTTGGACAATATTTGGTGTAATGGGGCCTTCCACAGATAAAACACATGATAAAAAAATATATAAAAAAAAATTAACTAATAAAAATATATTTACAAAGACGACTAGACACACTACTACTAGACACAAACCCTAAGACTCAAACTACAAATAAGACCAATTAAACAAATAAGATCAGTCAAAGCTAATAACACAATCGCCTAAGTGTCCCCGGCAACGACGCCAAAAACTTGATGTGCAGAATGTGGTCTATAAAAAACTAACCTAATCTAGACACCCTAGTTTTAAATTTACAAACTAAGACTCTCTAAATGCTAGACCACTGACAGGCAAGTGTACCTATCGTACGTAGTAAAGCCTAATGAAGTCCGAGTATCGAACCCACGAGACACTAGCGACGCTAACTAGACTCTGACTCAACTAATTATTTAACTGGTTTATTTGATTTGATTGGATTTTTGGGTTTAACTAATTAAATTAATAATCTAATTAAATAAGAAAATGTGGCAAACAAGACAAGCAACGCAAAACAAACACGAACTCGGGAGCTAGGTGTAAATCAAATATGATGAGAAAAGACTACCTAGGTGTCGAATCCCTAGAATCAAGCAACGCTAACTTGACTATGGCAATGGTTAAATATCCTACTCCCTCGATTAACCCCCCCCTAGAGATGTATCAAACGAAAGATAAGGACGAAATGCGAAGTGCTAGAACGAACCGGCTCGACCTATCGATACCAAATCCCATGAAAATGGAATCCTTTTGACCTCAGAGACAATTATGTTAAGAGAAGATCCCAAAAACGCAAAGCAAACCAAACCATGAAGATTGAAATCCTAGGAAACCTTCACCACGATGTAATAAACGAGCCCGAGCTATCGGTCACCCAATCTACCCACCAATGCTTAGCTAATAACCTAGCTCACCCTAATCGTCTTTCGAGTCACAAGATGAGGATGCAAGTTTTAGTTGTTGATTTTAACTATTGATTAACTTGGTTTATTTCTAAACTCAATATTCAAACCGAAAAACCCTAAGATTAACCGATTCAAATTAAATCCTAAGTCTATGGGGAATTTCTTCGTGCCTAAACCGCTGAATTTATCAATCAATAATCAATCACAACACTCAAACATGCAATATCAAGATCAATTTCAAAGCAAGATTATGTAAATCGCATAAAATAACCAAAACCGAGTCAAAATAACGCAACAATCAACTAGTTCATCTCAACCTAGGTAGCATGAAAGGTTTAGCCAAGAAACATAACCACTAAAAAGAAATGAGTTTGAACCGAGTAGCAAAACATGTTTATAATTTTGTAAAACACAAAGTCTAACAAAACTAAAAATAATAAATGGCAAACCCGAACTTGAAACTTGATCGCGGCTTGAACCCTCGAACCAATAGCCTCCTTTTTCTTTTCTCTCCTGTCTTAATCGTCGAACTCCTGTCTCCACAAAATTGGCGTCCCTCACTTATGCTGCCGTCTGTTGATGTCCCCCTCATAGTATGCACTATTAGATTTTATATATTATATCAATCTTTTTCTCACAAACACACACAAGCCCATGTGTACGTCAATAGTGCTGGGCTTTTAATGGCCTTTCGCGGTCACGGCCCTTTGCTGCCTTCCTCTTTATTTTTTTTTCGAAAACAATAATTATTAGCCATCCTCCACTCACGTCCATTATATATTGGATTTGTTTCATTAGGGTTTTACTTCACAACTTGTTTCAAATGCCCAATCAAAATAAAATCATTCCATATCCCACTTGTCTCGTGAATCATGCATGGCTGAACATTCTTTTGACTTTGGCGGCCCACTAACTGATAAACTATAGATAGTGTCATTCGCGCACTCACAAAAAAATAGCGTTAATTTCCCTTCTGTTCCTGGCGGTCTACTCCACTTAACTGGCTGATTATTTATTTATTACTCGTTTTTGCTCCATTTGCACCATTACCTTCCAAAACACCAAATAAAGTAATCTAATACTAAAAACTAAATAAAACAAATAAAAATTATACAAAACTATACAATTTACACGGGACAAATATGTGTATTTTACCACACATCAGCTCCAGGAGCTCTATTAGGAACAACTTCCCTGGTCCACCGTCGGCATATATACCTTTCAGGGAACTGCCTGATATCAAGAAACCGCAAAACGCAAAAAAATGTGCGCGCACAAAAGCCCAAACTGTTCATACCTATTGCATGAACAACTCATAGTCATATATTGCTGCCGCATCATAACCTAATACATAAAAACAAAACAAAAAAATGAGAACAAAAATATATACTCAGTTAAAATTATTAGATACAACATCATGTACAAGAAAGATTATAAATAAACAATTGTTACATTCTCTGGTTACCTGAAAAAATGTAGTACACGGTTGAGAAAAGTCCTTCACAGAGAAGTTCACAAAATTATCCTCTCTTTGATCCCATCTTCCAATACCACACTTGTGAATGGCTGTCTGAATTTCAAGTTGCGCATCGAAGAAAATTGTCCGTGTGTATATGTTTGCCGCGTGTTGTTCAAAGACAAACTCTTTTGCAAAAAATTCGGGGTTCGTGTGCCTAGTATCGTGATCGTTCTTCCTGTGCTCGTGTCTTTGGGCTTCGATTGCAGAGTCAAAATGCCTCAAGAATTCAACAAGCGTACAGTCCGGGTTGCAAAACTGCCCAAAGAAATGGTTCTCACTTTCCAAACGTGATGAAGTACGCATCAGCCCAGATATGTGTTCATCACGATAGTACGCACTACGCAGGGATCCATGTATCCCTAATCTCATAAATTGACTCTAACCATTCATGATTCACCAAATCAAAATATGCGAATATAACACCCCATTCGGTTTCAGACTGTTCAGGGAGTAATGCATCGGTCCAAACAATGCCACACAACCTCTTCTTAAAGTCGGTGCTATTGCATAGGTTGGCGCCAACCTAATAAACAATGAACAACATTAAAAAAAAATTAAATATACAATAAACATGATAAAACATTATATAAAAGTAAAATCGCATCGATAAACAATATTTCATACTTTTATAATATAAAAAACCAATCAGGAATAGATCAAAACACCATAAACCACATAATCAGATATAAAAAACTACAAAAAACCAACAAAAGAATTCCATTAAAACAATAAACGTCGTAAACAATAATTTTGGTATTTAATAAACCTTGGTAGTAAGTTTGTCCATTATATGCCACATGCAAAGCATGTGCCTACTTTCAGGCCAAGTGTCTTGAATAGCTTTCCTCATCGCTGGGTCTTGATCAGTTACAATCACAGGTGGTGCGCGCCAAATGCCTGCCGAAATGCGTTAAGCAACCAGCTATATGTTTCGGTGGTTTCATTACCTATTATAGCAGCACCCAAGGTAACATTACGATAGTGATTGTCAACGCCGGTAAAAGGTACGAACATCATATTGTACCTACAAAAAAAAATAACTGGTGTGATAACTGATTTGATATTGTACAACCATACGATTGTGAAAACATAAAACAACCTACATTAATTAATAACAAACAAATTGAAATTAAAACACTATAAGTGTTTTAACAAAATAACGAGTTACCATATGACACTATTGTACATGCATATAACACTACAGTAGTGATACCAAAAAAAAGATGGATTAAAACACTATCGACCAGATGTAATTAACATTATCATGGGGATAAAACACTAAGATATAAATTTACCGAGTCTATTCATCATATAACACTATTGATCATGCATATGACACTACACAACCAATATCAAAAAAATATATTCATGATATAATGAATCTAAAACTAAAGGTAGGATACGAACTTGTTGCAACGATAAGTAGCATCGAAAGACACAACATCCCCAAACATATGAAAATTTCTCTTTGCATCTCCATCGGCCCAGAACAACGCCCGTAAAACACCATCATCAGTTGTTAGGTATTCCATAGATAAATTGGGCATAAATTCTTTCTTCCTTCTTAGGCGTTTAATAACCATGTCAGCATCATACTCAGCTATATACCTATTTAAGTATCTCTTGAAGTTTTTAAAATCAACTTTCGTGGCACCTACCTTGTTAAACCCTCCATAAAGAATCCTCATAATGTTAAACACTCTAAATGGACAAACGTTTATGGCACTCAAAGCATTTATGGCTTCTTCCTGTACGTAATTGATTCCTCTGTTTTCAGGAAGCAGGTACCTGTCATCTTCAGCAACAAATGCGTGATTATGCGACTCCTCGAAGTAATAAACCTCGTAAAGATTATCCGGGTTTAACTTAACCCGAATACACGCTTCACAGCCGGTCCTTATAGAAGGAACCATGCGCGTAATCTTAGTCTTCGAGTTATCATTAGAACTACCGGCTTCCTGAGTCGAGTCAATCGCCTTAAAGGGTTTAGTACCCTCTTTTGAGAATAGGAAGTATTTATTATGTATGACACCCTTTTGAGGCTCGTATTGAGTACCCTTCCTAGTTGTGAAACCTCCCGCCTTAGCATATCTTTGGTAAAAAAGAAAGGCATTATCGAGCGAATCAAACATCATGTGCATCTTAGGTTAAATGGAATCGTCGACATCTGGTATAAATGTCCTCCTTCCAGAATTTGGGGACACGTGAACATCACCAACTGGCTGGTATGTATGAATATCTACAATAAAAAATCGACACATCAGTCATTTATAAAACCCTATAAACTATAATATAACTAAGAAACTTATGTAAAAAAAACTCAATGAACAAAGTTAACAACAGTGACAACAACTTATTTTTGTATTTAACAAAACACTATATGACCATCTAACACTATTTGTTTATTATAATACACTATAAAGTTTAATTAACAATAAACTGTTGATCTAAAACGCTTAATAGTCATAAAACACTATGAATCAGAATTACTTTATCTACTAAGCTAATAAATAACAATATAGAATTTGATTATGACACTATAAAATGTCATCACCAAAAACAAGTTTAATATAAGACACTATAAAACAGCTTTGCAATATCTACACATCGTATCACACCATTGTAGATGCATATAACACTATAGTTGTAATATCAAAGTATCTGGTGGGTTAAACAATAACGACAAGGTTTAAAATAACATTGTATTGGGGATAAAACACTATGAAAGTAAATTAACATGTCTGTTCAGAATATAACACTATTGATCATGCATATGACACTATACATCCAAATATAAAAAAATAACTATGTTCATGATAAAACACTAAAACAACAACTTACCCTAAACAGTTTTCTGTATAAAACACTACATAAACAAACAATCAAAGTATATTTAAATCTGTAGAACAAAAACCTGTAACACCGCATACTAAAAAAACAAAACCCGTCTGTCGTATGATGATTAACGTAAAAACATATATCCCTACTGATCGCAACAATATAACTCTTAACAGAAACAATTACTATGATACACATGTACCTGCATCAGTGGAATCCATTGAAATTGACATAAAACACCAGAATCACAGAAGGTGAACGACTGTTCGTGTCTCTGCCGATTTCTTGTGACCTAATGTATTTATAATTGATGAATGATGTGTATCGGTGAATGATATACATGAAAATCTTAATGGATCTTGCAAAAAATACAAAATTCGAAACAATCCCTGTAATATCTCATCGACAGTTTTTGTGGCAGTTATCATGAAATCAATTTATTGATAAGAATGGAAAATTACTAATTCACCCTTTTGAATTAATTAAGATAAAGGACACTTGTCATTCCCAAATTATTTCTCACCCTTCTCACAAAAGTTGATTAATGTACAGGATCCTAAACCTATATAAGAACAGGATCAGGAGAGAACGCCTCAAAGTGTGAGAACGGTGAGAACGATTCTCAGCCACAAGATCTTAGTGGTTTGTGGCTTAGATTGATGCGGTGGCATTTTTGTAAATAATAGGGGTCTTGGAACTACCAGCAGGGGTAAAATAGGAAGATCAAAGCAAATGTGCACATGCTAATCACATGCCATTTTCCCCAATCATATTTAAACGACAATAATTTTTTTATACGTGATTATTTTTTGAAAAAAAAATACACCATAAAACTCAGCGTTTTTTATCTTTCCAACGAGTATACTATTGATATACTTTTCAGAAAAAAAAACACTGGGTTTTATGGCGTTTTTCTGAACTGAGTGTTTTGTGGCGTTTTACACTAGATATTTCCATGGCGTTTTTCTGAACTTGCTCCATAATAGCGCATCCCACATAATAACGCATGCCACATATTAGAGCATCTGTTAGAGCATCTAGTACTAGAGCATCTATTAGAGCATCTGATTAGAGCATCTGATTAGAGCATCTATTAGAGCATCTGAACTAGGTGTTTTTATGGCGTTTTAACTAGGTAGAGCATCTGATTAGAGCATCTACTAGAGCATCTGAACTAGGTGTTTTTATGGCGTTTTAACTAGGTAGAGCATTTGATTAGAGCATCTAGTACTAGAGCAGCTACTAGAGCATTTGAACTAGGTGTTTTTATGGCGTTTTAAGTAGGTATTTTCATGGCGTTTTTTCTGAACTGAGGGTTTTATGGCGTTTTCAACTGAGTTTTTTCATGGCGTTTTTCTGAACCGGGTGTTTTATGGCGTTTTTAACTGGGTATTTTTATGGCGTTTTTCTGAATTGGGTGTTTTTATGGCGTTTTATTTGAACACCCAGTTCATGTGAGCGTGTTTTTTGACAATATTACCCTTAGTGTAATTTAGCATCAATGCCACATGTCACCACCAAAATCGTTCTCACCGTTCTCACACTTTTCACCGTTCTCTCTAAATCCTGACCCTATATATATATATATATATATATACAGGGATGGATCATGAGAAAACTAGTTTAAATGAGAAAACCAAAAAAACAAACTAAAAAAGCCTAAAAAACATACCATTTTTTTTTATTTTTATAAAAAAATCGCAGCTTTTTATGCATGGAAAAAAAATTTCAAAAAATAAATAAATAAATAAATAAAAAGTTTTTTGTTGTATTGCACATGTGTAATACTACACATGTGTAGTACACATACACATGTGTATTACTACACATGTGCAGTACAACAAAAAAAAATTGAAATTTTTTTTGTATATAAAAACTAGCGATTTTTTTATAAAAAATTGTAAAAAAAAAATTTGGTATGTTTTTTTAGCTTTTTTTAAGGTTTTTTTAGTTAGTTTTCTAGTTTTCTCATTTATATATAGTTTTCTTATGATCCTCTCCCTATATATACATATATATATATACATATACACACATATATATATACATATGGAGGGGCTCATGCGATAACCACCCTTATTGTGAGAACCTTGAGAACCAATGTGAACACAACCTAAAATAGCTAAAAAAACCTAACCCCCACCCCCCAAAAACCTAAACCCCCCACCCCCCCCCCCCCCAAAAAAAAAACCTAACCCCCCCCCCCCCCAAGCTAAATGCTAAAAAAAAACCTAACCCCACCCCCCCACCCCCCCCCCCCCCAAAAAAAAAAACCTAAACCCCCCTCACCCACCCCCGAAAAACCTAAGCTCCCCCCCCCCCCCCAAGCTAAAATGCTAAAAACTAAATCCCCAAAAAATCTAATAAAAATCTAAAAAACTCAAAAAAAAAAAAAATTTGGGTGATTTTTAGCTATTTTTAGGCATTTTTTGTTGTGTTCACATTGGTTCTCGCGGTTCTCACAATAAGAGGTGGTTCTCGCATGATCTTCTCCCTATATACATATATATATATATGTGTGTATATATATATATAGGGGAGAGTTATCTTGAGAACGCTAAATATTGCGAGAACCGTGAGAACGAATGAAAAAACCAATCAAAACCATTTTTTTTAATACAAACCTCATTTTAATTAAGATACAACATCAAAAAAAGAATTTACAACATCAAATAATTCATTTCTCCTTTCAAAATCACTCTTTTTAGATTTTTTACACATGTGTAAATATAACAGATTTACACATGTGTAAATGGCAAACTTCCACATGTGTAAATTTTCTTTATTTACGAATTCACGTAAATTTAAACGTGTAAATTAAATTTCTAACATTGTATTCGAATAATAATGATAAGTGTAGAATTTTTTTTTGAATTTGATTCGTTTTTGACCAAGTTCTCGCGGTTTTTTCATTTGTTCTCACGGTTCTCACAATATTTAGCGTTCTCATTTAAACCCTCCCATATATATATATATATACATACATATATATATATATATATATGTATATATATGTATGCCAACATAATCAAAAAAAATTGAGAAAATTCTTGAAGTTATGTGAAAAGTCCGAGTATTTGAGAAACGAAATTGTTTGTAGAGTAATTGGTTACTAAATCATTCCTATTTAAATTAGGACATGTAGATTCAATTTGAGGGATTGCGATAAAATAAACGCACCCAAAGGTGAGTGTCTCTAAACCCCTCTTTTACTGTTTTATACAATGTTTTGGGGGAGGAACACGTCTTAAAATGGTAATTATGCGTTTTGTACAAATTATGCCTTGAATTATCTAAAAATATATTTTCGTGGAAAATATGATTTTTGAATGATATGGTATGTTTTATGGAAAAACATGGATTTGGAAATGTATATGATTTAAAATTATTTTCGAGGAAAACGGGATTTGATTGATATAAATATGTTTCGGGGAGAAACGGGAAAGATTACGGTGTTTTGGGTAAAACGATCGTAAGAAATTAAAGATATTTTGAATTTCATTTGGGTCAAATTTACCGGGTCACCAGGATATAAGTAGCAAGTCTAGCTTACATTGCATTGCATTGCATTGCATTGCATTGCATTGCATTGCATTGCATTGCATTGGGGGACGTTGGGATTTGTGCAACGCCAGATATTAAATTGTTATCCACTATGTTATATATATTAATGCAATTGGGGAGGGCATTAAGATGCATCATAGCCATTTTTAATCATTAAGTATTGCACACGTGGAATTATTGATAGATCTATAGGGTTGACACCCCGTCGTGATCGGTAGCTCTGGTCCACATAGCGGCGAATTCATTCTATAATCGTCTAGTATTTGTTAGAACCTCAATCATGGAATATAGCTCGTAACGTCTTGCAAACTTACGAAACTGAACAAATGACAAAAAATTAATATCAAAACCATGGGTAGAAATTCTCCTCGGAGATTTGTTAAATAAACAATTCCGGATGAGCCACCCTCGGATTTGTAGGATCGTTTTCAGACCCCCCCCTTTCAATATGCTGGGATCGCAACCTGGCTTGTTAAAATCACAGAGTCCTCAGGTACCGGAACCTGACTCTCTATCATCTATCCAAGATCACCTAGCTCTTATCCTGCACATTCTCTACCCAAAAATAAATTTTTTGATGATAACTTGTAAAAACAATCTCACCATCAACTGAACCACTTGCAGGAATTATACAATCAAAGAATGATTTTACAACGTTAATCTTTGATGAAATACTTGAAGAAATATCGTTTTTCTTATCAAAACAACACACTCTCCCAAACCATCTGTTCATCATGTCTAGCACTCGGAATTTTGAAAATTAGCTCTCCAACATCAGTTGTCGAAAATCTTTTTGAATTTTTCAAAATTTAAGCTAAAACACACTAAAATCTTTTTGGATTTTTGAATGTAATGAAATATAGAGAAGAAATATTTACAAACAATATTTTTGTGAGTTTGTGTAAGAGGATCATATCAGTTTTGAGACACATCACCAACACCGTTAAGCTTTAGACATTTTAAGTTCTAAACGATTCACTTAGATTGTCAATATCCTAGTCTACTTAAATTCTCACACAAAGTTCAACTGTTTCGAGATACGAAATTAATGTCTTAAGCACTTAAACTCAATCGCGTGTCCCACCTCAGAATATACTCCCGTATCCAGATCCCAATATTCAGTCTTACAGGTGAGTATACTACAGATGATATCTGTAAGGGAATAACTTATGAAACAGTACGAAACCGTGAGAGCTCAGGTCAGAACTTCCGTTCAGCAGAGAGATGACGGTTCGACTTGGGTGTGTCCCCTTTAGAGGATCTTTTTTACAACAACAATGATTATCAATTTTATTGTTTCATCATTTTTGCTGAGGGCGGCGCTATATTTCAAGCAAGCAAAAAGTATTCTCCGGGGACGGGACTAGGCCATTGCTTCCGCAAAATCAGAAGTCCCGGGATAATACCCCAGATATCACTGAGTATAAATACCTAGTATCTCAGAAAGAGGGACCTTTCAAACAAGATTTCGGGGGTTACCCATATATCTGAGAGATGTTTCCCCACGATATAAGCAAGTTTGAATTTAGGTTTATATCTCGTCACAATTTACTAAATGTGCAAAAACCTACTGACACATCATCAGTGAGACCGTTTATCACATTTGACTTTCTAATTCTTTAGCATGCTGTGATAGTCCACTGATGTACTATCATTTCCTCTTCTTTGACACAAAACTCATTTTTCATTTTATCATGTTTTTGGCTTTTTCAAATTTTCAAATGTTTTTGGATTTTCAGAAATTTCTTACCCCCCCTAAAATGCAAACACATTTCAGGAAATTTGAAAACAAATGAGCTCTTGACCCACTTAGTAAGAACAAATTGAAAACACACTTTACAATAAAGTGACAACCGATATCGAATTGCTTCAATTCGCCATCCACTTGGCATAAACAATCAGAACTCCCCCTCACAACAAACTATTTTCCCATTGATTTCAAAACACTTAAGTTTGTTTTAATCAAATGGTTTTTCCGAAAAATAAGTTTGATTTTACCACTTGTAAAGTTAGGGGTTCATCACTTTGTTTCCAAATATCACTTGTATGTATGGTCCAATCAAGTTCAACCTAATGACCTTGATTAACCACTTGTAGGAAAAACAAGTACAACTTAATGTCCTTGATTTACCACTTGTAAGTGTAAACCTTATTCAACCTCTTGTAGGTTCACTCATCAACCATACCACTTGTAGAAATCTAACAATTTAAAGTATCACCTGTACTTTACCATCTTTACCACTTGTATGATTACCAACCAAGAAAGATAGATGCCGATTCATGCTCCACTCTTACAAACCTGGGAGCTCCGGCAAGTCCAGAAACTTTCTGTTCATAGTATGTACCATCCCAGTCACAAACCAAGGATGGTTCAATTTTGTCTTTCTTCGTCTTCTTCTCGTAAAACTCCTTTACTCCTTTGACCTTCTTGTCGATCATTTTTTCAAAAATATGATGAACTTTAGAGTTAAAGACTTTCTCAACTTCAAAAACCTTTTTGTCATCATTTTCAAATGATCTGCCATTTTCTTTGACCAATACTCATGATCATCATCACTATCATCTTCAATCCTAGCAACAAAAGCTGTGTGAGCTGGAGTTTGATCTGGAATATAATCATCCCATGTAAAATTTTCCTAGCTAAACCCTTCAGGCATCTTTTCATCATCTTGATCAATCACACAGGCTTTTGCATCAGATGAAATATACTTATCCCAGTTTAACCCTGATGATGTATTCTTTTCATCTTGATTCACCATACAAGCTCTCCTTGATGAATCTTCAATCACATTTCTTCCATGTGCAGTTTGTGCCTGATGTTGTTGTTGTTGAGCAACTTGATGGTAGATAGCCTTTCGGTAGTAATCATTGTTGTTGTTGAAAGGATTTTGAGCTCCATTTGCTTCACGATTGGTGCACTCCCTTTTGATGTGTCCTTTCTCCCTGCAACGAAAACAAGTGACTTTAGATTTATCAAAACCTAAAGTAGAAATATTAGCTTCTCAAAGATCATTTCTTCCTGTAATTTGCTTAAATTTCTCAGCTCTTCTCAAAACACTGGCCAAACACCACTTAATATCCATAAGCTCCATCTCGTCAGCATCAATCTGATCGTAATCCTCTTTAGTAAGCATAGGATTCCCGATCTTTCCAGCCACAAAACTACTATAAGATTCCAACACCATTCCTAACAAAGACATGTGATTTTTAGCAACTTCCTCGGAGTAATCCTGATCATTCTCAAGATTTAGTACAATGTTACACTGAAGTTTTCTCCCATTCTTTGTTGCTGAGATGTTCGGATCGAATGATGGAAATGATGAGAAACTATTACTGCTGCTTGATCCTTTAGATGAGCTTCCTGATGAATTCTTGGCATTGTAAGCAGTTTCCACTTTTGGCGAAAAATTTGTGTTTTTCTCATTCACCCCTGCTTTGTAATACAACCCAATATCCTGTTCACCATCGAAATCTTTCATCCGAACAATCTTCCTTTGCTCCATCTCTTGAGCTTCCAACTTTTCCATGAACTTACTCAGTGTCAGACTGCTAAAACCTTTCTTGTTTCTGAGCATCATGAGATAAGGGCCCCAAGTCTCGTGTGGCAATGCATCAGCAAGCTTTTCAATTAACTCTTCATTGTCTTTCTCGATGCTCAATCTCTTCATGTTTGCTAGCAGATTGCAGTATCTTTCAATAATTTGCCTTGTGTTTTCATTCTTCAAACCACGAAACAAATCGAACTCTTTCTTCAAAAGCGATTTCTTGTTCTTAACCATCTCTTGACTTCCATGAAACTTCGATCTTAATGCTTTCCAAATTGAGTAGGAAGTTCCATTATGTTGTAATAACACCAAGATGTCTTCTTTCACAGCTTGTTGTAAAAGACTTAGCATCATTTTCTCATCTTTGTACTTCTTTCTAGCATCAGCACTCAGATCTTTTATCGGAACCACTTCTTCATCATCATTCGTCGGTCGAATGTATTTCATCTCGACACATTCCCAAGCATCCAGATAATTTGCTTGTACCCCGTTCTCAAACCGACCTTCCCAACCCTTATACTCTTCGATGTTCATGAGTTTAAGTGGCTTTTGCATCGTGCCCGTTTCATTTTCCAACATTGTGTTCTGTGCAAGAGAAATCGGGGTAACCGGAGTAGCGAATGCGTTGTAGAATTCCTCGTCCATGTTTCGGATTTTCAAAGTTCACAAAACACAAACTTTCTTGTTTCAAAAATACTTGTCTCAAATGAGCTGTATCACCTTGTAAAAAAAACCTGACAAACAAACAAACAATCAGTTTAAACGGACAAAATACGTAAAAATGTGTGACGATTGAATCGATCTAGGACTCGTTTCGAAGATTTGTGGACCATTTAATGATTTCCGCAAACTGAATGAATGAACTAGATCAAATGGGCCACGAAATATGGGCTTCCAATAGACCGCAAAGAATGAAGTTCACTTGATAACCTGATATATTCAAAATCCGATTGGGCTGATACAATGTAGTGTGCTAACACTATGTCTGACAATTTAGAATCACAAGACACTTTGATTGGACCGATTTCTAATATTGATCAGACCAAAAGACACACTGGAAAGATCCGACAACTTTGATACATATCATTTGCTGATTGGACCTAGAAGTATACATGTACCAGATTAATTATTGCTGACACAATTCACATGCATAACTGAATGGTGTCCGACAAGACTTGAATGAGCTATGATAATTTACGAAAATCACATGCAAGCTGACACAAACATGTGGTTTCTTTTTCAAATTACTGACATCCTCGAAATCTATTGGGCCGCAAGTCTGGATCAATACACATGGGCTGATGACAATTTATCAGATCAAGACAAGTATCACGTGAACAACTGAACCACTTTCAAACGGAAATGATGTTTCAAACAGTACTCTCAAACGGGATACATTCCCCAAACGGAATTAACCCACTGTTTCAAACGGAACACATGTTTCAAACATAATAACCATGCATTTTCAAACGGAATGCCGAATTCAAACGGGATAACCCATGATTTTCAAATGATATGTCAATTTTCAAACGGAAATGCCAGGTTTTGTTCAAACGGAACTATGTTTTCAGGCCATTTTTACTACTTTTACTTCGAATTTTGAACTGATATTCTCAAGGGTTTGTTAAAACACAATTACGCACACATTGTGAAAGTTTTAGCCGATTTTAACCGTGAAAACTTGTTTAATTTTGAAAAGAAGGTGTAGAAGTAAGAAAAAGCAACTGAATTGGTATGAACTCTTCCTCCTGAGCTCTGATACCACTTGTAGGATCGTTTTTAGACCCGAACGAGTCGATCAGAAGAGTTTATCTCAACACAAAAGGCGGAAACAGACGTGTAGAGTTCAATTCAGCAAGATTTACACTTTAAACTGTTGTATGATTGATTTGATAACATTTTACAACCTGACAACACTTCGGCAGCACTTCGTTGCACAAACCGGAAAGTTACAAATGAACTAGACATGTGGGTATATATAGGGTGTACCATTTCGTTTGAAGGTGTCATGACACCCTTCAAACGAAACCCCTTCAAACGAACTGTTCAAACGAAAGTCAACAATATCTACATTCTGTTTTGTCTTCTTGTGTAATAAACTTCCATGATGCAATAGATGATGTCACATATATGATGTCATCATCAAGAATGATGACATCACTCTTGTTCAGATCTGCAACGAACCCGAGACTCGATATAAGACGAAGACGACAGATGTATGCACCATCAGGATTTTATAAAGGAAACAAAACTTATTTTCTTAATTTTTACATGGATGCTTATTCCCATTAAAGATTTTATGTAAGAAAGATTTTCCTTGAACAAAATGTTACAAACTAGAATATGTGAACTCACCCTCCATTGTGTTGCCACTTGATTTTTACGTGTTCTTCAGGTACATGAGTTCCGCTTTGGGGATTTTGGCTTGTGTTGTCATGTGGTTGTGTGATGCGATTGTAATTAAATAATGTTTGGACACTTTTAAACTACTTTTGGGACCGTGTGTAATAAGACCCCTAAGGGTCAAATAACTATGATGTGGTTGTGATGTACGTGGAAACTTAAAACTTATGTTTAAAATAAACCAATTGTCCAACATAAATATTGCATCGACCACTAAGACATTTATGGGTTCCAACCTCCGTCACCACCACGTTTGTATTTCCGCTGCGAGGTTTTTGGGGTGTGAGATACTCCAGCTAAAGTCTTAGATTCAGGGGCTCTACCGAAAGCTATTGTTAGTAATGGTAAAAAAGAATCTGCTATTCGGGTGAAAGTTCCCATCTTTTGATGTCAAGGTAATACATACATACATAGGCTAAATGTTGAACAGGTCAGGACGAATCATGCTATGAATCCACACAGGTTAATAATACATTGGGGAAATTAATAAATAAAAAGTAAGGTAAAACCTTGGCTAAAACTTTCCATAACCACCACTAACTCGACTTACTTACTGACTACCACAACCACCTACGCCTGCCACCGTCGCTGATATACCATCATCGTCGCCCTCTTTGCAACTGTCACAGATAATCTATACCGCTGTCACAAAGACCAACCATTGTTACTCGGCAACCATCACCGCTGATGTTGTTCTGAATATTGTCGGGTAGATTAAAGTGTGAGCCTAGGATCTGATACTAGACGATAGTACACATGGGTGGTAATAGGTAGAATGTGCAACAATGGCTAGACCTTATAAAATAACAGTGCTAATAACTCAATAAGACAACCACCACCAACAAAACAACCTGATCAACAATGAGTAATAATCATCGACTCAACAACAAAATTAAACTCCAAAAAGCAAACTCTTAACAATCAAAATCCGAAAATGAATCGCAAGAAACTGTACCAACCGAAAAGATAAGATCTAGTTTTTCATTAGTACCAATCAAATTATTCACATTATTCACATCTCTGGTACACCGATTTCTAGGAAAAAATCGGGTGTTACCCAACTTAGTCCTTCTTTTCCTCAATACTTGCCATAAGCGGATTTAATTTGAACACTGATTTTATTATCGCGTTTGAGATAAATTCCCATAATAAGCACGGCATGAGGAGCTCGCATTCTCTCTTCTAGCATCAGCTCACCTTTTCTTACATAATGATCTTGTGGATTTGTTATAAACGCCTGGACAACCTTTAAACTCAGCCATGTAGCACGCCCCAATTAGTGGATATTTGGGCACATCGACATGAAAGTTGTCCAATATAGCTTTTCGGATTTCGTTAACGTTTAACCCTTTAATTATCTCTTTTGTTCGTTCAATTTTGCTGGAATTCTCGGGCGGACATGAAGGACTTGTTGGTTCAGGCCAAGAACACAGATTAAACACACACTTCACGTATGTACAATATATGACTGCTTAATTGTCTTTTATATATTCAAGAAGGGTACCTACGAAAATAGCTAACACACCTATTTATAATAAGCACACATAAAAAAACACATGCTAAATAACACCACGGTCTCCTTCCTTTTCACAACCTAACTTTATCGTTTACATCCATAAAACTCAGTCAACTTTAGACTATTTCTTCTGACCCATTCTATCTCTATCCCGTAACCAAATTTGTACATACTCGACCCGAACCGACCCGAAACATCAAGATTATCCAACAGGACTTGTTGTTTTGTTATTTTGTAGAGTCCTTTAGGTGCCTTTAGATGGCGTCCAAGAGTTCTTAAGTTGCGACAACGTACATTTATCAATGATTGCGGGGACAAAGCCAAACATTCATGATGTTTTTTTTGCTTTTCGATTCTATAAAGCATCGTAACACACTGGGCTGTTGCATATGCCAGGCAAAACGAATTTTTCCCTTGATCCCAAGCCTCTGGGAAAAGATCACCAATTTCTATAAGTCCCCTGTAAAATGAAATATGTCAAATTAACCTTTTAATTCTTTGACCCAAAACCACATACCCGTTTACCCGAACTATATACCCGACATTTTTTATTTATATTTTTATTTTTCCCTTAACACTTATCAATTAGTGACAAATACCCGACGGATAATGGGTCGGGTATGGGACATGAGTTTACAAGTGGTATGGGTATGAAAAAAAACGTTGAACCCTACATGCACGTTGTGGCGTGTTGACTCGAAAAATTTATAACGTAACTTAAAACAAAAAAAACTTGCGAAAGATGAAAGTATGGGGGGACCAAAGTTAAAAATAAAAAAAGTGTTGGGTTAAAATACAAAGGATAAAAACCTTTGGGTTAAAAGTGAAAATGCATTTTTTTCCAAATACTTACTCAAGCGGTTGATCTTCTCCCTGAAACGGCGGATCTTCTCCCTGAAACGGCTGATCTTCCTCCATAAGTAGCAAACCCTTACAAAACAAATGCTATCGGTTAGCAGTTAAAGACAATGAACTGCATTTAATAGCGAAACTATAACCTAGGGGTGTTCACGGTCCGGTTTAGTCGGTTTTTAAGTCAAACAATGAACCAAACCGTTAGTTAGGGGTGTACACGGTTCGGTTTGGTTATTGAAAATGGTTATCTGAAAAGCGAACCGAAATTTTCGGTTATTAAAAATCAGAAAACCGAAGCGCCGGTTTTTGTTTCGGTTCGATTATTTCAGTTCAGATTTTTTGGTTATTTCGGTTACGGTTCGGTTATTTTGGTTTTCTTCTCACGCCTATCGTTGGTAACGGTTTTTTATTATAAAAAACCGGAACCAAACCGCTGGAAAAAAACCGAACCAAACCAAATTCTTACAAGCGGTTTGGTTTTCCAGTTTGAGACTTTTTTTAGAACAGAACCCTTAAAATGCAGAAATGTTTCATTGAAGGCCTTGCCATTTGTTATACTTTTACAATCGCAAAGGCAACGTATACATTTATATGGTCTTTAACTACTCTTTATGACTGGATACACCTTTGTGTACAAAAAACTGGTTTTAGAACCGTAACCGAAAAAACCGAAACCGGTTTTTTTAACCTTTTTTTGTTTAAAACCAGTTTTAGGACTGAATCGAACGGGCAGTTTGTGACCGGTTACTATTCTTGATTTTTGCAATAAACCGGTTAAAAACCGATCCAAACCGGTTAGACCGGTTACTGTTTTGGGTTTGAAAAACCGGTTAATAACCGAAACCGGTTATAAAAAAACATATTTTGTTTTGTATAAAAAACCGGTTCAATTAAAAATCAGACAGATTAAAAAAACGATTTGTACACCTCTAGATACACCTTTGTATGCTCAATATTCAATATATATATATATTCCCAGATAAAAACCCACATAATGTGTGAAGTTTACTTCAAATATTAGGATAAAAACTATACACTATAGCAGATGTAAAAAGGATTAAAAAACCTATAAAAAAACTAAAATTTCTTCTTCGGATGTAAAAAAAAATTTACAAAGCCTATATAAAAACTAAAACCATAACTATCAAAGTGAGTTTTCACTAAAATTTCGTGTTTAGCAGAGGTTAAACAAAAAAAATACACCAAAACACACTTTAGGGGGGGGGGGGGGGTTCACGTTTAAAAACCAAATACATACAAAAAAAATTTGAGCATGAATACCTAATGAATGATGAATGCAAGTAAAGAAGCCCAAATCACCTTGAAATCAAGCTCCTGTATCCATTTTGTGGGGTTTTCACGTTTAAAAAAAAGATGAATCTTTTACTGTGATGCTATATAGAGGAGAGTGGTACCAGGGTTAAGGTTATGTACGAAGACAATATTTTCTTCACAAAATCAGCCTCATTTTGAATAAATTACAATTATTCACTTCCATAAAACCACGATCATCTTCCTGTTCGCAACCATAAAACTCGGTCAACTTTAGACTTTTTCTTCTAACCCATTCTATCTCTATCCCGTAACCAGCTTTGTACATACTCGACCTGAAACATCAAGATTATCCAACAGGACTTGTTGTTTTGTTATTTTGTAGAGTCCTTTAGGCGCCTTTAGATGGCGTCCAAGAGTTCTTAAGCTGCGACAACGTACATTTATCAGTGATTGCAGAGACAAAGCCAAACATTCATGATGTTTTTGTCGCATTTCAATTCTATAAAGCATCGTAACACACTGGGCTACTCCATATTCCAATCAAAACAAACTTTTCCCTTGATCCTAAGCCTCTGGGAAAATATCACCAATTTCTATAAGTGCCCTGTAAAATGAAATATGTCAAATTAACCTTTTAATTCTTTGACCTGGAACCACATCAATGAATACCTAATGAATGATAATGCAAGAAAAGAAGCCCACATCACCTTGAAATCAAGCTCTTGTACCCATTTTAGGGGGTTTCACGTTTAAAAAAGATGAATCTTTTACTGTGATGCTATACAGAGGAGTGTGGTGTCAGGTTTAAGGTTATGTACGAAGACAATATTTTCATCACAAAATCAGCCTCATCCCAAAAACCGCAGTGGAAGACAAGCATGGTGGTGACAGAGGTTGGCACCAAAAATTATAGGGCAAACATAGATAATTATAAAAATAGACAGAATAGTTTAAAGTTGTTACAAATCATCCCAAATTGTATAGTTTAAAGTGTTTATGTTCAAAAAGTTCCATCTCGTGTACCACGACACAAACTTTATTATTGTCCATTTTTAAGAGTTGCCCAAAACCCACATCAAACTCCGAAGCCACTTATGTACCTGAAAAACACGTTTTAAAATGTCAATACAAATTGGTGAATTCACGGGTTTTACTTATTTATAAATATCAAATATTTATACTTGTTTCCATTTTGAACTACATGATAATGTTAGACCGACATGTAATGTGACAACTCGTAATTTAGAACCCTTTATTGTATTTTGATGTAACATGCTTGAACGTTATGTGACTATTTGACATGTTGGTTTAATGAATGTTATAAGTGTAAGTTATGATATTGTGATATGTGAATGTATGTGATTCGAACCACACAACTCTAATCCGATTACACAAGCCCATTCGGGCCACACTTTGGGTTCGGCCCACTCCCATCACATGCATAACCTCATGAGGAGGTCAACACTTCTCATTTGTTGCAAATCTCATATCACACACAAGCCCTACTCTCTTTCTCTCCTCTCAAACTCGACGGCAGCCACATCCCATCTCTCTCGAAGCTTTCTAGTTCGGATTCCTTTTCATTCTACCTTCTAACCGGTTAGTGTGTTGTTATTGATTGCTTGTTGAATGATGTGATGATTTATATGATTCTATACATTGATTTGTAAATGGTACATGATTAGTTATGAATGATTAGATTTGTGTTCATAAAATCGGCCCACATGTGTACTCGATAATGTTCATATGATTTGGAAGTGCATGATATTAATCAAGAACCGAATGTATATTTTCTCGGCTGTGATGAATTTATGTTTAGATTGACTTAGAGTTGATGATTAGAACCGAATAGATGTTAATCGGCTGTTATGTTTCTGCCTTTCGGATTGGTTTGATGATGATAGTTTGAAGGTTTTAAGATGTTGTTATGATTGAAACATGATTAGGGTTCATAGAGATTTAATGTTAAAACCCTTGTTTGATCGATTTATTTGTATGAATGGAAACTGTTAGTTGTTGATTGATATCTACATAAATGGAAACAATATAACTGATTTCCATGATTTTGGATATTAAACAACCAATCGCACAAGATAGGAACAATCACTTAGAGCATAGTGTACAAACGGGTTATGCATGATCGCACAAGGGTTGAGGATCGCACAAGACAAGTGTCGATCGCACAAGTCTTGGGCCTTACACAATATTTGGACTTAACATATTATTGGACCGAATGGCCCAAAACCCAGTCGCACAAGATTAATAGGATCGCACAAGTCGTCCGGATCGCACAGGTCATCCGGACCGCACAAGATCAACCTGCATTAATATTGGGCCGTGTATATATGTTGGGCCGTGTATATATGTTGGGCCGGGCTTATATTGGATAGCACAACATGCTGTGGATCGCAAAAGGTTGTGCTGATCGCACAACATGTTGGGCCGAGTTATGTTTGGGCTTCATTTGTATGCTAAACCGTTATCGTTTAAAATGTTCTATGTGTATGCCATGATCGTTACGTGTTCTTGATTTGTTAAACATATGTGCCTTACTTGAACCTAGACCTGACTTGTCTGGTAACCATGTTAGGACGTGGTTGACCACTTATAGCTCAAGTAACCTTTTCGTTTATCTGTCGAGCTAACCTAAGGTGAGTTCACACATTCTACAAAGCATGGGATTCCCAGGGGTTGGGAATAGGTTAAGGAATATTGGTTCCTCGTCCTTTCTTGGGTAGGACAATACGAGTTAAGGAATATAATTCCTCGTCCTCTTGGACAGTTTACATTTCACTAGACCAAAACTCTATCACGAAGTCCCTCCTTTTTATATCGACTAAATCGTCGGGCCAATGGCGAGCGGGTCATTACTTAGATAGCGCTATTTAGGTCTGACAAGCCTCACAACGTACTGCAGAGGACGGGCGTGAACTAATGGATCTGGGCACGTCAATGATGATAGACATTGACAGTTCAGGGCACATAAACATGACTACAGTCAGCAGTCGATATGGTAACGAGTCTAGTAGTATATACATGGGGTAGCCCCCACGACCGTAGAGCTAGATAATAAAACATGGGGTAGCCCCCACGGCTGGATTGCTAGAGTAAATGGGATAAATAAATCACGTTTTCAACTATGGGGTAACCCCCACGGCAGGATGCCAGTTAAAGGAAACTGTTTTCGAAACAACTTAAAACAAACACCCAACTGTGAACTCGCTCAACATTGTTGTTGACTCGTTACTACATGCTTTGCAGGTCAATAGGTTTAGCAGGAGCTTGCATGGGGAAGAGTCGTTGTGGAGCATGGACATTGAGTGTTCATGATGAACTTAAACAATATTAACTTATGCTTTGGTTTTTGACATTATGCTTCCGCTTGCTACTTAAACTATGTTTTTGATTTGGACACCAATTATATTGTGTTGGATTCTATGTTTACTTATGCTTGTTCAATATGATTGGTGGCTTGATCCTGGTCAGTCACGCCTCCAAGCGGTGATACTCCGCATGTGGATTTTGGGGGTGTGACAGATTGGTATCAGAGCCATTGGTTATAGTGAACTTGGTTTTAATAAGGGAAAACATTTTTGCTAAAACCAGACTATAACCTGTACAGTGCTCAACGATCCACAACGACGCTTCACTCCACGTGCAAGACTCGACAATCTAGGTGATATGGTTTATGTTTTATTGCCTACATGCTAGATTACATAGAACTTTGCTTATGGTATGCTTAGATAAACGTAGCAACGATAGTTGAAAACACATGTGTGCTTACTCTCTTCTGTCATCGCACTTTCGCGAACCACTCTCACTCATGTTTCCCTTGATATGAAGATCATGGCTGGACGCGTTAACATGACTCAAGCCCAGTTGACGGCTCTGATTAACCAACAAGTTGTTGCGGCACTTGCAGCCGCACAAGCAGGAGGTATATCCTGCAGTCGAAACTCACTCTAGGATCCTTAGATCCTACTCTCGTGAACCAACCTTTGTGTTAAACCTTGTCCTTTCTTACTCTCACGACAGGTCAACCTGCACAGCCTCCTGTGTGCACTTTCCAGACCTTTATGGACTGTCGACCTAGTACCTTCAGTGGTACCGAAGGAGCTGTAGGTCTCCTCCACTGGTTTGAAAAGCTCGAATATGTTTTCGAGATGTGTGAATGCCCTGAGGCTCGCAGGGTGAAGTATGCTACCGGTACTCTCTAGGGTATAGCGCTCACGTGGTGGAACGCTCAGGTCCAAATGCTAGGGTTGGTTGCTGCCAATGCCACCCCATGGAACAATTTTAAGGAAATGATTAAGGAAGAGTACTACAATCGTGACGACATTCACAAGTTGGAGGTAGAGTTCTTCAACCTAAAGATGACGGGGTCAGAAATTGAAGCTTATACAAAAAGATCGAACGAGCTGGCAATTTTGTGTCCTACTATGGTGGATCCTCCCATCAAACGCATCGAACTATAACTCAAGGGTTTAGTGCCAGATATTCAAAGTCATGTGACCTCAGCTAACCTCGCCACCATCCAGCAAGTTGTTCAATTGGCGCATCGTCTCACCGATCAGGCGGTGGATCATAACAGGTTACCCAAACGTATTAGTGCTACAGCTACTTCAGATGTCCCTAGTGACAACAAGCGAAAATGGGATGGAGCTTCAAGCAAAGGTTCAACTTCTGTTCAATCTCAGTCTCAGCAGAGAAGGACTGACGACTACAAGAGCCCTGGTCAGCAAGCATCTGGTAGTCAAAGTCAGAGCAGGTACAGGGGAGTTCACCCCAAATGCAATCGTTGTAACCCACACCATAGCGGGTCATGCACCAGGAGTAACTGTCATCGGTGCAACAAGCCATGTTACGCTGCAAAGCATTGTAGAAGTTTATACCCCGCGAATCAGAATCGTCAACAACAACAAGCCCCACAAAATCAACGCCAGCAGCAGCATCAGCAAGGTATTAACAAAGGGTGCTTTCAGTGTGGAGCTGAAGGCCACTTCAAGAGAGATTGTCCCCAACTGAACCAGAACCAGAACAACAAAAACAATAATAACAACCAGGGGAATGGAAACAATGGGGGTAACAATGGCAATGGTGCAAGGGGTCGTGTGTTCGTTATTGGCCAAGGTGAAGCAAGGAATGATCCCAATGTTGTGACGGGTAAGTTCCTTCTCAACGACTTTTATGTTACAGTTTTATTTGATTCGGGTGCCGATACTAGCTACGTGTCCTAAAAAGTTAGCCAAATGCTTAAATGTACCCCAACACTATTGAACACCAAGCACACTGTAGAGCTAGCTAATGGTAAAAGTTTAGAGGTCACCCACATAGTCAAGGGTTGTAATCTTGTTCTTGCTGGTCACACCTTCTCTATCGACCTCATTCCTATCGTTCTGGGTAGTTTCGACGTTGTCATTGGGATGGATTGGTTATCCCAACACCGAGCAGAGATTCTTTGCAACAAGAAGATTATCCGTATTCCCCGTTCAGGTGATGAGCCTCTCATGATTCGTGGTGACAAGAGTGGTGTTGTTGTGAGCAGCATCTCTTTCCTTAAGGCCCAGAAGTGTTTGAGAAAGGGCCACACTGCTATTTTGGCTCTCGTTACTGACACCTCGAAGAAAGAGAAGAAGATAGAAGATTTTCTGATCGTACGCGACTATCCTGAGGTATTTCCTGAGGAACTACCTGGCCTTCCGCCTCATCGCCAGGTCGAATTCCAAATCGAGCTAGCTCCTGGAGCAGCGCCCATAGCTCGAGCACCCTATCGTCTAGCTCCATCTGAATTGGAAGAACTATCCACGCAACTACAAGAGCTTCTGAATAAGGGTTTTATTCATCCTAGCTCTTCGCCATGGGGAGCTCCAGTGCTGTTTGTGAAGAAGAAAGACGGTACCTTCAGAATGTGCATCGATTACCGTGAACTCAACAAAGTGACGGTGAAGAATCGCTATCCTATTCCACGCATTGATGACCTATTCGACCAGTTGCAAGGGTCGAGCTTTTACTCGAAGATTGATTTGAGATCGGGATATCACCAGCTGAGAGTCTGAGAATAGGATGTCTCCAAAACAGCCTTTAGAACTCGATATGGACACTACGAGTTTTTGGTCATGCCTTTTGGGCTGACAAACGCACCTGCGGTTTTCATGGATCTTATGAATCGAGTGTGCAAACCTTAGTTGGATAAGTTCGTTATAGTATTCATCGACGACATCCTGATCTACTCTAAGAGTCAGGAGGAACACGAACAACATCTACGACTTATTTTGGAACTCCTTCGAACAGAACAGCTTTATGCAAAGTTCTCGAAATGCGACTTCTGGCTTCATGAAGTCCATTTCCTAGGCCACGTAGTAAACAAGGATGGGATTCATGTTGACCCATCCAAGGTAGATTCGATTAAGAATTGGCCTGCACCTCGCACACCAACAGAAATTCACCAATTCTTGGGTTTGGCAGGTTACTATAGGAGGTTCATTAAGGATTTTTCCAAGATTGCACAACCTCTCACCTCACTAACGCAGAAGGGCGTTACTTATCGATGGGGTAATGCACAAGAATCGGCATTTCAGCACCTAAAGGATAGACTTTGCAGCGCACCTATTCTTTCATTGCCAGAGGGCACAGACGACTTTGTGGTTTACTGCGACGCATCAATTTAGGGTCTTGGTTGTGTATTGATGCAACGGGATAAAGTTATTGCGTACGCCTCACGCCAACTTAAAGTTCATGAAAGGAACTACACTACACACGATCTGGAGCTGGGAGCTGTTATTTTCGCACTTAAGATATGGAGACATTACCTGTACGGTACCAAGTGCGCCATTTACACCGATCACAGGAGTCTCAAACATATCTTCAAACAGAAAGAGCTGAACATGCGACAACGTCGATGGGTCGAGCTACTGAATGATTACGAATGCTCGATCAGATACCATCCGGGCAAAGCCAATGTGGTGGCCGATGCCCTCAGTCGAAAGGACACTACACCTAAACGCGTACGAGCTTTACAACTCATTATCCAATCTAGTCTTCCTGCACAGATACGAGATGCTCAAGTAGAACCATTGAAACCAGAAAACGTCAGGGCTGAAGCCCTACGTGGTTCAAGATAGCGGTTAGAACAAAAGGAAGACGGTGCATACTACGTAACAGGACGCATCTGGGTCCCACTCTATGACAACCTACGAGAGCTTGTGATGGATGAGGCACATAAGTCTCGTTACTCAGTACATCCTGGTTCAGATAAGATGTACCACGACTTAAGAACTACGTACTGGTGGCCTAGCATGAAAGCTCACATAGCAACCTACGTTAGTAAATGTTTGACTTGTGCGAGAGTCAAAGTCGAATACCAGAAACCCTTAGGCCTAGTCCAACAACCAGAGATACCACAATGGAAATGGGAGCAGATTTCCATGGATTTCGTTACTGGCCTACCTAGATCTCAGCGCGAAAATGACACTATTTGGGTGATCATGGATCGACTCACAAAGTCTGCACACTTCTTGGCTATCAAGGAAACGGATAAGTTCTCCACTCTAGCAGACATATATCTTAAGGAAGTTGTCTCGAGGCACGGGGTGCCCACCTCTATTATCTCTGATCGTGATGCACGTTTTACTTCTGAACTGTGGCAAGCAATGCACAAGCCCTTTGGCTCACGTTTGGATATGAGCACAGCTTATCACCCGCAAATGGATGGGCAGTCTGAACGTACCATCCAGACCTTTGAAGACATGCTTAAGGCATGTGTGATTGACTTTGGCAATGGTTGGGAAAAACATCTGCCACTAGTGGAATTCTCGTATAATAACAGTTACCACACCAGCATTCGAGCCGCTCCATTTGAGGCATTGTACGTGCATAAATGTTGATCACCTCTTTGTTGGGCAGAGGTGGTGGATAGTCAGATCACTAGCCCAGAACTTGTGGTAGACACAACAGAAAGGATTGCTCAGATATGACAACGAATGGCGGCAGCTTGTGACCGTCAGTAAAGTTACGCCGATAAGGGCAGGAAACCACTCGAGTTCCAAGTTGGGGATCGAGTGCTACTCAAAGTTTCACCCTGGAAGGGTGTTGTTCGTTTTGGCAAACGAGGCAAACCTAACCCACGATATGTCGGACCTTTCAAAATCATAGAGAAAATAGGAAAAGTGGCCTACAGACTAAACCTACCCGCAGAACTCAGTGCAGTTCATGACGTTTTCCACGTGTCGAATCTGAAGAAGTGTCTGTCAGATGAGACTCTCCTAGTTCCTTTGAAGGAGCTCACTATCGACGAGCAGTTACGATTCGTCGAGGAACCAGTTGAAATCACGGACCGGGATGTTAAGGTCCTCAAGCGCACTAGAATACCTCTCGTTCGAGTTCGTTGGAACTCCCGTCGTGGCCTAGAGTTCACCTGGGAATGCGAAGATCAAATGAAACAAAAGTATCCCCAACTGTTCGCAAACAGTACAACCACTACTGAGGCTGAAGCTACCACGGAATTTCGGGACGAAATTCCAGATCAACGGGGGGAGGATGTGACACCCCAGGAAAACCAGGAAAACCATGCAACTTAACTAGCTTCCTCAGTGAGTACGTACCAAATTTCGGGATGAAATTTCTTTCAACTTGGGGATAATGTGACAACTCGTAATTTAGAACCCTTCATTGTATTTTGATGTAAAATGCTTGAACGTTATGTGACTATTTGACATGTTGGTTTAATGAATGTTATAAGTGTAAGTTAAGATATTGTGATATGTGAATGTATGTGATTCGAACCACACAACTCTAATCCGATTACACAAGCCCATTCGGGCCACACTTTGGGTTCGACCCACTCCCTTCACACGCATAACCTCATGAGGAGGTCAACACTTCTAATTTGTTGCAAATCTCATATCACACATAAACCCTACTCTCTTTCTCTCCTCTCAAACTCGACGGCAGCCACATCCCATCTCTCTCGACGCTTTCTAGTTCGGATTCCTCTTCATTCTACCTTCTAACCGGTTAGTGTATTGTTATTGATTGCTTGTTGAATGATGTGATGATTTATATGATTCTATACATTGATTTGTAAATGGTACATGATTAGTTATGAATGATGAGATTTGTGTTCATAAAATTGGCCCACATGTGTACTCGATAATGTTCATATGATTTGGAAGTGCATGATATTAATCAAGAACCGAATGTATATTTTCTCGGCTGTGATGAATTTATGTTTAGATTGACTTTGAGTTGATGATTAGAACCGAATAAATGTTAATCGGCTATTATGTTTCTGCCTTTCGGATTGGTTTAATGATGATAGTTTGAAGGTTTTAAGATGTTGTTATGATTGAAACATGATTAGGGTTCATAGAGATTTAATGTTAAAACCCTTGTTTGATCGATTTATTTGTATGAATGGAAACTATTAGTTGTTGATTGATATCTACATAAATGGAAACAATATAACTGATTTCCATGATTTTGGATATTAAACAACCAATCGCACAAGATAGGAACAATCACTTAGAGCATAGTGTACAAACGGGTTATGCATGATCGCACAAGGGTTGAGGATCGCACAAGACAAGTGTCGATCGCACAAGTCTTGGGCCTTACACAATATTTGGACTTAACATATTATTGGACCGAATGGCCCAAAACCCAGTCGCATAAGATTAATAGGATCGCACAAGTCGTCCGGATCGCACAAGTCATCCGGACCGCACAAGATCAACCTGCATTAATATTGGGCCGTGTATATATGTTGGGCCGGGCTTATATTGGATCGCACAACATGCTGTGGATCGCACAAGGTTGTGCTGATCGCACAACATGTTGGGCCGAGTTATGTTTGGGCTTCATTTGTATGCTAAACCGTTATCGTTTAAAATGTTCTATGTGTATGCCATGATCGTTACGTGTTCTTGATTTGTTAAACATATGTGCCTTACTTGAACCTAGACCTGACTTGTCTGGTAACCATGTTAGGACGTGGTTGACCACTTATAGCTCAAGTAACCTTTTCGTTTATCTGTCGAGCTAACCTAAGGTGAGTTCACACATTCTACAAAGCATGGGATTCCCAGGGGTTGGGAATGGGTTAAGGAATATGGATTCCTCGTCCTCTCTTGGGTAGGACAGTACGGGTTAAGGAATATAATTCCTCGTCCTCTTGGACAGTTTACATTTCACTAGACCAAAACTCTATCACGAAGTCCCTCCTTTTTATATCGACTAAATCGACGGCCAATGGCGAGCGGGTCATTAGTTAGATAGCGCTATTTAGGTCTGACAAGCCTCACACCGTACCGCAGAGGACGGGCATGAACTAATGGATCTGGGCACGTCAATGATGATAGACATTGACAGTTCAGGGCACATAAACATGACTACAGTCAGCAGTCGATATGGTAACGAGTCTAGTAGTATATACATGGGGTAGCCCCCACGGCCGTAGAGCCAGATAATAAAACATGGGGTAGCCCCCACGGCTGGATTGCTAGAGTAAATGGGATAAACAAATCACGTTTTCAACTATGGGGTAACCCCCACGGCAGGATGCCAGTTAAAGGAAACTGTTTTCGAAACAACTTAAAACAAACACCCAACTGTGAACTCGCTCAACATTGTTGTTGACTCGTTACTATATGCTTTGCAGGTCAATAGGTTTAGCAGGAGCTTGCATGGGGAAGAGTCGTTGTGGAGCATGGACATTAAGTGTTCATGATGAACTTAAACAATATTAACTTATGCTTTGGTTTTTAACATTATGCTTCCGCTTGCTACTTAAACTATGTTTTTGATTTGGACACCAATTATATTGTGTTGGATTCTATGTTTACTTATGCTTGTTCAATATGATTGGTGGCTTGATCCTGGTTAGTCACGCCTCCAAGCGGTGATACTCCGCATGTGGATTTTGGGGGTGTGACATGTAACATCGTAAACTAGCTAGGAATACCAAATATTGTTCACAACCAAGAGCCCATAATCAAAATGAAACCTTAATCGCTTCCCTTATTCTTATTTTCAACATATATTTCTTGCCTTTTAGGATCGGGGCGACCGATCGATAAGCTTGGGGTTTGTCAAAACCCGATAGATCTACCAATATAACATGTGCCCTCCCTCCAAGATGTTAATGATTACAGCGGTGGGAAAATGTCCATAGATAAACCCTTGTTAGGGTAACTTGAGGCCCTTACTCAAGGCCAACATAGGTTACATTTCCTTTGTCGTCTATTAATCATATTAACTCAAAATACTTTATGTGTTTCTCCCCCAAAATGTAAAAACATAATTTAAAAAAGTGGTCGTGAACTCCCCTTTGGGTGCGTTATAAGTTTGCTACCAAAAGCCCAACTTAAATAGGTATTCACCTTTTAGTGCCCTATATAAAAGGTACACTTTCAAATTAATTCCAATTCTATTAACGAATTTGTTCACTCAACCCTTTAGACTTATAAAATATTTTTGTGTATTTGACCCGTTACTTGGACGACCCGTTGATGACTACCACCCTTATGGTTATGTTTTCCTACTCTCTTAGTATTCAATCATCCCAACGTGAAATATCCTTTCTCCTACAGTTTTCGCTCAACGGCGCATGCCAATACATACTTATTTACACCAAGTTTTATTATTACGATTTCACATGACTCAAACCATACTTAAGAATTCTCATGTTATATATCACACAACATTTCTTCTAATCACATAAGTCATATAATTCATCCAACGATTCATGCATTCATATTTATGTACACATATATTATATAAAATGTTTTAAGACTTGCTTTCTTTACGTATATTAAAGCGTTGCAACATCGATAAAATCCTTACTTATTGTAGCTAAGTGTAACTTGAAAAAGTCTACGCTTTTTATGTAAAATATCAAGTCTTGGGTCTTTAATATATCCAAATAATCATTTTTTATACTAATAACATCACATAATCATATTTCAAAGAAATCACATAGTTTCACCACAGTAAACACAACATGCATCATGCGTTTTTATTAGTTACTTTTCTTGCATCAATCACTCCATATTCATCATGCAATACCAAAATACAACTTAGATCATCATAAAACTCATGTTATAACATATCTTATTATTCAACACAAGTTCATGTCACCTAGTTCACAAATCCATAGTTATGTCCATTTTCAAGCATATAGTTAGCGTTTTTTGATTCATATCTTCACATAGAACATACCAAACATGGAAATTTCTTAACATACACTTTAAGACATATTATAATATCATATTATATGCCTAAATTATCTATTTTAATTCAGATTTATTTCATGCTTTGATCATATACTCAAAATTGTCATTTTTACGCCTTTTTAAGCCTATAATGGCAACATACGTAATCCAACTCATTTTGATCATATCCCACACATATCATCTGACTTTTATTGATAAAATAACTTGTTTTTTATCACTATACTTTCAGTTCCACATAAATCATTCATTTACCATAGTTATCATCATTTTTTTACCTCATTTTAAGCATGATTTACTAAACTACAAGCTTCCAACTCATGAATATCTTCAAGTTTAGCTAAGACCTGATTATTATGATCAAAATACTAACATAATATCACCATATTTTCAGACCATCAATAATCCTTACATGCATGTTACAATCTAACGTTTATCTTACATTTTTTGCATTTATCAAGCACCTTATATGTTCCAAACTTAGGGTTTTTCACCCATAATCATCATCTATCATTTTTATACAAAAATACTATAAATAAAACCATAAACTCATATTAGACATAACCCCAAATTAGATCATGTTGCATGTCACTTTTATCACCTTTCAAGTACCATTTTTAACAACATCAACACCCACAAACATCCCTTAAACCTATGGCCACACACACTTTTGTCACCAAAATCTCTTGTTTAATCTAAGTATTTTCTTATTTCATTTGTGTTTAAAGAAAACCTCATTAGTTTTGTGAACAACTTTTCTTAAAAACAAGATTTAGAAGCAAAAACAAAACCAATCTTAACCAAGGATCTTACCGAAATTTCGCCGGAAAATAGATTGACCCAAAAACTTGTGTGGAGTCTCCTAAAGGCAAGATCTTGACATGCATTAAGAGGAAACGTGAAAACAAACTCGTCGGAATTCTCTCCGTATTTCTATAAGGCTCAAATTGTTCCGAATTAGACAAAACGGACCTCACCATGGTGTCAGGAACGTCGAAATTAGTAGGAAAGTGTACCTTTGGCCGGAAAACGGTCGCCGGAAAGTTCACTGCCGGACCTCCGTCGGAGGCTGGTCGGAACTCGGATCTTCATCAAGAGAGTGAGAGTAGAGAGAATTTTGAGAAAGAAGTGAGTGTAGAAAGAGAAAGTGAAATGGAAGAATGAAGATAAATGAGGAGGAGGATGAGGAGGAGGCTATTTATAATTGGTTTATGGGCTGATGGGCTTGGGCTTGGGCTGGAGTGAGCCTCAAGTCCATCAGTCAAAGTCCATCCTTCTTAGGTCCACTATCATGCGCACACAGCTCCGTTTCAGCCCATTCTTGTGTCAAAATTTCGTTTTCTCGCGTAGGTTTCAATGAAAATTATTTTAAAAATCAAAATAATTATTTTATATTCAAAATATTGATATTTTGCTATATGGCATTAAATGTCACACGCACTCGCGCTGCGTGTTTAAATCGCGTAAGTTGATCTCCTTACTGATTTCTTGCCGTTTCAATTACCCCAAAGTTACTGTAACTAATAAAAATACTTTTCTAGTAACAAATAAGTATTATAAACATATTTGTTATGATTAACTCGTGAATTCTTGCTATACTACGCGCAGTGTTGATTACATAAACCTCTACAACACTTTGTGTCACTTGCGCTTGCTTAAATCTCACTTGATTAAACTAATAATAATATTGGACTATTATTCACTCAATAATTCCATCAAAATAATACTAGTTAGAATAATTCATGATGTTTAGTGGTGTCTGTGATTGCTTAAGACCGTTAAAAGTCTACAACACAAGCAATTTCCGGACAATTTAGACAGAAACCACCAATTAAGGTGTATGCGCCTTTCTTCTAAAGTCATATTAAAGTTAAGTATTATTGCACCATTCATTATAACACGCTTGCTTAAATCTCACTTGATTAAACTAATAATAATATTGGACTATTATTCACCCAATAATTCCATCAAAATAATACTAGTTAGAATAATTCATGATGTTTAGTGGTGTCTGTGATTCAGGGCCGGCCCTGAGAATTCATGTACCCTGTTCGAGTTCGAAAAAACATGCTTTTAGGCCTTAACGAAATTGGGTATTGAGCTCACTAAAGGTCTAAGCCTAATGTCAATGGGCTAATAACTAATCTAAACCATAAAAATAGTTTTGTAATTGGGCCTATGTTGGTGTTTGAATGGGTATACCCTATTAATTTATTTATTTTACATATACATATCCGAGTTTTTAAAAAATAACATGCCCTTCGAAATATCGGGCCCTGGCCGGTGGTCCTCCCCGCCCACCTTCAGGGCCGGCCATGCTGTGATTGCTTAAGACCGTTAAAAGTCTACAACACAGGCAATTTCCGGACAATTTAGATAGAAACCACCAATTAAGGTGTATGCGCCTTTCTTCTAAATTTCCCCCAATGACTTATAATTCCACCTTAAAATAACATGTCAGGCACATTGATGAGCTTTTAAACACTAACCAGGTCATCACCAACATTCGTTACGGGTATGTCATCACTTTAAGACACGAAAATTCTTTAATTTCATCTTTTGCAAATTCCATTGCAACTTAGGGCTTTATTAACTTTAATATGACTTTAATCACACATAAAGTAAGTATTATTACACCATTCATTATAACACGTTTATAATTACAGTACTGATAGTGGTTGGAAAACACGGGGTGTCATAATTAACCCCCTTACACTTTACCATTATTTATATATTTACGAGTAAACAAGAAGTTCTGTTTTATTCCTTCTATATTTAGTTGAAATTAATAATTATTATTTTTTTCGTATCATTTTTGTGTAACATTTATTTTTTTAGTCGTACTTGGTCATTAAGGAGGGTGATTGGTTTGACTGAATCATTATTTTTTTTAAATAATTATTATGTTAAAAATATATCATCATATCTAAATCTAACATGCTTATATGTATGTTTTATATTGAAGGCCTTAAAATGCAGAAATGTTTCATTGAAGGTCTTGCCTTTTGTTATACTTTTACAATCGCAAAGCAACGTATACATTTATATGGTCTTTAACTGCTCTCTATGACTGGATTCACCTTTGTATGCTCAAAATTCAAAATATACATATATATGCCCGGATCAAAACCCACATAATGTGTGAAGTTTACGTCAAATATTAGGATAAAAACTGAACACTACAGCAAGTGTAAAAAAAGGTTACAAAACCTATATGAAAACTAAAAGTTTTTAACTGAGGTTGTCTTAATACCAACATTGTTACAAAAATGAAACCGTAGAACTCAATGTTGCAACAAAAAAAGCTAGTACTCAATGTTTTAATAAAATTAATATTATTAGTTGTTTGCCTTTTTCCGTTGCGATGGGCCTGTTTTTATCAACGTTCCAACATGGATTATTTAAACGGTTTTATTTTTAATATAAAGTTCCAAATATTACTAATGGGCTCTCCAAAATACATGGGTATGTGATGGTTTGATTTTTTTATAAAGTTTCGAATGTTATTAGCGGCGTCCAAATTTCATTTTCTTACATTCAATGCACAGGTTCGCGAAAACGTTTTGACGTTGATTTTTTCACGGTTTCACGTCCACGTCGCAATGCAAGAGTCGTAATACTGGTTTAATAACCCTATTTAACATGAATTAAAGCATGCACAAAATGCACCGTTCAACAAAACAAAACCAACAGCTTTCTCATATGATCCTCATTACAAAAAAAGATTTGATAACATGACAGACAAGTTAAAGCAGTTTAACGAGCTAGTAACATAAAAGCTCAAGTTTATATGTCGGTGGATTTGAGAACTTTGAGTGCTAACTATGACCCTCTATATAAGCATGCCAGAGCTGAATTCGCTAAGAGAGTGAAACACAAAATTCGTGAGAAATACAATCATAAATATTAAAACAACACCGTGGCACACCTTAAAACTGAACCTTGTAGGTTCATAGTCATCTGTCAAACCCAAAAAAACAACAACAATTAATTACAACTCAAACACACTTTGTTCCTGGTAGACATTTTTAACCTTCAATTTCATGCACAATTCAACATCAAACTTCAAAAACAGAGACAAAATAACTTACCATAATAATCTTTAGGGTCGATGTAGATGTCATCGGGTCTCACCCTCCAAAAACCCCCTGCCATTTTCGTTTTGAACCTTCAATTCCACCAGCAACTAGCTTTGCCTTCCTGGAGAAGATGGAAGGATGTAAATGTGCAAATGAGGGCTTTAACAGGGATGGTATTTGTTATAAGGGTTTCTAAATTGCGAAATTACCATATTGCCCTTCGTTTTGGAAGTAAAAAGACATTAATGCCCAAGTCAACTACTGGTTGACTAGCAGCAGTTTGTCCAAGGGGGCTTGATTAAATGAAATTGACAATCACAGGGACTAGACAATTGATTTTTTTTTTCAATGAGGGTTGAACCTGCGATTGGGTGTAAACCCAAGGGAATGAAACTGTACTTTACTCTATCCTTTTACATCTTGTTTACGATAGACGTGTCATAACGTAGACTAACTTCATTAGTAAAGGCATTGTTCTCCGCCCTATCCTAGGTCTGCTTCCACATCACCCTGCCAAACCATATCTCTTTCTCTCATCTTTACTACAAATAAACACTTTCTTTCCTCCCCTCTCATAAAAGCATACAGATTTTACTCTTGTATAAGAGCATTTCACCCAAGTACACTCCACTCTTTTGATGTACTTGTATTAGGGGTAGCAAAAGTGGTGGGTTTGGCAGGTTTGGGTCATGGGTTAGGATGAGTTTGGATTAGAATGAGTTTATTAAGAAAAAGGTTAGGATGAGTTTGAGTTAAGATGAGTTTATTAAGAAAAAGGTTAGGAGGTTTGGGTCAGTATTGGTTTCGCTCATGATAGGCTAAATATTAAATATATATATATATATAGGGGAGGGTTTAAATGAGAACGCTAAATATTGTGAGAACCGTGAGAACAAATGAAAAAATCGCTAGAACTTGGTCAAAAACAATTCAAATTCAAAATTTTTTTCTACACTCATCATTATTATTCGAATACAATGTTATAAATTTAATTTACACGTTTAAATTTACGTGAATTCGTAAAAAAAGAAAATTTACACATGTGTAAGTTTGCCATTTACACATGTGTAAATCTGTTATATTTACACATGTGTAAAAAATCTAAAAAGAGTGATTTTGAAAGTAGAAATGAATTATTTGATGTTATAAATTCTTTTTTTGATGTTGTATTTTAATTACAATGAGGTTTGTATTAAAAAAATGGTTTTGATTGGTTTTTTCGTTCGTTCTCACGGTTCTCGCAATATTTAGCGTTCTCAAGATAACCCTCCCATATATATATATATATATATATATATATATATATAATAAGGGTGGGGTTCTAGAGTGAACACTAGTGTATTTGCGAACCGAGTGAACAAATCCTGGCCATTGATCTACACACGTGTATGGCCAGGATCTCATCATCAAATCGTAAAATACACTAGTGTATTTCAACATAAAATCCTGGCCATTGATCTACACACGTGTATGGCCAGGATTAGTTCACTCAGTTCGCAAGCTACACTAGTGTTCACTCTTGAACCTAATCCTATATAATAAAATAAAATCAAGGATTTTTAAAAAAAATCAAAAAATAAAAAGTTTAAGAATAAAAAAATCAAAAAAATTAAAAAAATTAAAAACTTTAAAAAAAATCAAAGAAAGTTTAAAATTTAAAAAAATAAAAATTTAAAAAATAAAAATAAAAAATATCAAAAAAAATTAAGAAAAAAATAAGAAAATTGGAAATATGGCCTTGAAATTATTGTTGTTGACTTTTCATATAAGATTTAGCTAACTATATGTTTATTTTATAATATAAACTTTTAGTTTTAAATCCACAAATAATATTCAATATCATCAAATAAAGAATATGAAATTAATCTTTTCCATTTCTAAATATCAAGTGTAAATCATACAACAAAGTAATCACAAACATAGATTATTGTCAACCCTTTATCAATGACAATAGTTAAAGTACACTTCAAAAAATTTATACGTTATGTGATTAAACTATTTATTCAAAGAAGGAAAGAGAAATGAGGTTCAAGAGTGACCAGTGTTAAAAGATATGTGTTCAAATGTTTTTTTTTTACATTTTTTATTTTTTATTTTCGATTTTTTTAATCTCTTTTATTTTTAAATTTTTATTTTTTATTTTTTTGATTTTACAAAGTTTATTGTTTTTTTAAGAATTTTTTTTATTTTTTAATTTTTTTTATTTTTTCCTAATTTTTGAAAATTTTCTAGTTTTTAAAATTTTTGGCTTTTTTTTTCATTATTGATTTTTGGCTTTTTTTTATTTTTTCTAGATTTTTTTATTTTTATTTTTTGTACACAAAGTATGAAGTATATGACTCTATGTGACGCTCTTTTAGGGTTACTTAGATATGTTTGGTTAAAACTTAAAACCCATCATGGCCGATGACTAATTTTAAATGGAAATTTTAAAACTCATTTTGACCCGTGACTAATTTTAAATGGAAATTTTAAAACTCATCCCGACTCATCCTTACTTATTTCCTATGCCCATTATGACTTGTTTCATTTATAAGATACCCAAAATAACCCAAGTAGGTTTTTGTTGCCAGACTTAACTTGTTTACATAGGCCAAGGGAAGACGGTGAAGGATAACAATGAAGATATTCTTACACTATACTTTATTTATTCATGATGTGACATTTTTCAATTTTCTAGTTACTATCACAACACACGGGGCCGCAACTTCTAGTGGGCGGGAGGGGGCGGCCGACCCTACGAACTTTTCGCTCAGTTGTGAAGAGTATGTAGTTTTCATATAGAAATTTTTGGGTATATACGTTTTCGACCCCAGATCGAAAATCTCATGCTTCGCCACTGACTTTACATATGGTGGAAATCAATTTATGTCCTCTTGGAATTGACATACCCAAAAAGTTTAGTGCTTTTCAACAAGAATATATAAATTTCAGGAGCTTATATGGATATATTAAGTTATTTTGAGTTCTTTTACCGTATTTTAATTCTCTCTAAAAAGGGTTGGTGTCAACATCAAGACTCAAGAGTTACGCACGTGAAAGAAAAGAAAGGAATTAATGAAGGATGGTGATAGTTGTTTTCTGCTTGACATATAAGATAATGTATTACACGAGTTTTTTTCTTCACAATAGTAATCATTTTTTTCTTGAAAATGCAAAGAAACTTAATCTAAAGCTCCGGCTAGTGTCGCCCTGTTACCACCACCACCGTCTAGAAGAACCCTTGTCTCTAGAAACAGACTTATAGCTTCTATCAAACTTATCAAAATTTCATGTTTTCGTAGTACAAGCTAGTTTTGAATCGAATGATTTACCGACAAAGTTGATGCGTTGGTTTTGTAGGTCCGTTTTTCCGGTGGATCGATAACGTAAACCTATTCCCTGTTTACGGTAACGGGTGCGGAATCCCCGTGACGGTGCAAACCAAACAAAATGTAATAAAGTACACGGATTAACCAATGAAACACACTCTATTGATTAACGGGATGAGAACCGATTACAAACTGATACACAGTTTTGACGGAATTTTGACAGAGTTTCTTTACAAGTATTTTCTTATCTCTCTGCACTCATCTCTGTGTTCAAATGAAACAGAGATGTGTATTTATACTAAGACACAGACTGAACATGACGAAACACATAAAGCACTCGACGAAACACCCTAGTCGACGAAACACACTATGTTTCGTCGTTTACAATTTAATACCTATCTGTTTCGTCGATGTGTTATAAGCCCACATAGAAGTCAAAGTCCAAACCAAATCTTCAGCCCAATGTGCAAAGGTTACGGCCCAGAACATGATTCTGTTTACATATTTCACTAAGTTCATATATGAGACAAAAACTAACATCATCATGACATCACATTGATGATGTCATGGTGATGTTTAGGCGGGAATGGCTTGCGGCGTTCCGTGCCTCGCGTGTCGAACTTTGGGGCGCATGACAGAGGAATGTCGTGACTTCGGGCTTGAGCAGGACCTAACCGAGTCGAAACCAAGTCGAACTGAGCCGAGTCGAACCGAGCCGAGTCGCGTCCACATAAAGTGTACCAACAATCTCCCCCTTGGACGCTACTCGTGAGGTTCGTCTTCTGTGATAGTTCGTCTTCTGTGATAGTTCGTCTTCTGTGTCTTTCATGTCGGAGGATCTTCAAAGTCTTCACGCGTCGTAAGAAGAAAGTGTATCAACAAACTCCCTTTTTCATTCAGGTAGTGTGTTAACAAACTCCCCCTTAAAATAAACTCTCCATTGAGTTATGCTCGTGAATCTTTTGACTTGTCAATTCTTTAGATCCTTGTGGTGTTGATGAAGGGTCAACGGCAACTCGATCATTTTATCCTTTGAGTGCCTCCACTTCGTGTCTTCATTCCAAAGCTTGTCATCGAACATGTTCTCCTCGCATTTAGCATCTGCACATGCAAGAAAGCTAAACGCATAATGAGAATAACCGCTTGGAATATAGTTAACATTTAAACAGACGACACATATGAGATCAAATCTCAATCAAATACCAACCGACAATAGTTTGAAAGTTTAGAAAATGTTCAGATTTAAACTTTTAACTTTCAAAACTTGTTAACTTCGACTGTTTATGAAGGTGCAATTGTTTTCCGGCTTACGATCAGGACTTTGGGTAGGATAGACTCGAGATCCAACATCAGTCAATCAAAAATAAACTAGAAGCAAAATCTTTTTGGAATTTTTCATTTTTCAAATGTAAAGACGGAAAGCAATAAATAAATATATACAAAGATGCATAAACTGAAAGCAGTAAACAAATATTTACAAACATTATTTTTGCGAGTTTCGAGGGTAAGAGAATCATATCAGTGTACGGTCACGCCAAAACGCTCTTGTTGTTCAATTAGTTAACATTTAGATAAGCATCCTATAACAATTATCGGTATTGTTGTCCACATAAGCTCAACTTATCAGATGTAATCATGTTTAAGGGATACGTTAAGGTATGAATTATACTTACAGACCGGTGTTCATCCACACACGACACATTCCCGTATCAAGGTATGCACGAGAATTCATCTTACCGGTGAGTATACCGATTATCATCTGTTTGACCGTATAAAAATGTGAGAAACTCACTTATTTTGATTGAAAACAAGCCCTATGTGATAGAATCACTTATTGATGAGGAACTTGATTTTCAGATGCATGAGGGCACAGGAGCAAGTCCGTGAACAGGTCAGTACTTTCGTACAGCAGAGAGACGAACTTGACTCCCGCAAAGAATCTGTGATATATAATCACTTATTTTGTTTGGACATGTGATTGTTGATCACTTATTGAGGTCGAATGCAGTATGTACACGTATGTATAGTATCATGGAAGATCTTAGACTTCGTCTCCGTTATGATTCCGGTTTGATACAACCATGATACCCAGATGATAAACAGCATAAAGACCGAATATCTCAGAACCTCGGCAATCTCTCAAACGAAATTTCGGTACTAAGACCATATGCCAATGTGCGGTTCCCACCTGGTCTTCAGTCGATTAAGGTTTATATCACCCTGCACACTTTAATATGATTGTGAGCCTACCAATACATCTTATATAGAGCTGCTTATCGCATTTCATTTTGCATTTCAGTTCGAAGAGGTTTAGACAGACCACTGATCTACTATCATTTTCTCTTTTTCTCGCCAGGAAACTCATTTTTGTTTTTCCAATGTTTTTGAGTTTTGAAATTTTTCACTGTTTTTGAATTTTCAAATTTTGGATTTACTCCCCCTAAAATCAACAAACTATGATAAATTTAAAAGACACAAAGATATTTACAAAAACGATTTCCCGATGTTGGTTAACTCATGTTTTACCTCAATGCCGTTTACCAAAATTAATTTTAATCAGAAATGATTTCTCGAATTTTGGAAAAATGAGTTGGCATGTCGGTAAGCGGTGCGGACCATGACAACATTTTCTGGCCAAAGAGTGCTACGAGATGATAACAATTTATAAAGCAGCTAAAATATCGACAAGTATAGGAGAGATTAGAAATTTAAAACCGTATCCTGCAACTGCTTCGTGCATTGCAAGGAATCTGAGCGCTCTCCCAAACTGGATATCCACCCGGTGTGGATTTCAAAGTCGATTTTGTAGCTACTGAGAAATCTCTTCACAGCAACAAGATCATAAACCTTTGGGTCCGGCTGGTCTTCCACATTGCACCAGCGAAGGTCTTTGTCTTTCTCTTTGAGAAGTAGTGTGCGGTTGTTCAATCCATGCCAAGGCATCCGCACACCCGGTTGATTTGTTCAACAAACACATTTTCTTCAATCACAATTTTGATTTGAATCTACCCTGGGGACCCGATTAAAGCCTTGAACAACCAAACTCTTGGAATGATTTTCATTTTGTCGAAGCTTTTCAAATTCTTTCGACAGACAATTCTGTCTTCTTTTCTTTTTCTCTCCATCAAAGGCAACAATTTATTCTATCGCCTTGTGCAAGAACATTCCACTATCAACAATCCAATGACTATCGATAGTTCCTCCTGGAACATCCTACACACTCACTCAGAGATTAGTTGGAGAGGGGGACCCAAGCCTTCACAGACTTGGGTCGTCCGTCATCATCGAGGATTGTGACATCCATTTCCCGATGATTCGTAATAGAATGAGCTCCCCCTGAAACATTTACCGATTTTGGTATCCAAATCTGTTTTTGTTTTTCATATTTAACATTTGATTCAACAGATTTTGTTAGGACAACCTCCGGTTTTAACGCCTTTTCAACCTTTTTGACGTTTTGACGTCGTTGTTTTGTTTCTTGTTCTTTAACAGTTCTTTTATCATGTTTTGGTGAAACAGGACGACGCTGTGGGTGAACCTTTTCAGGTGGTGCTCTTTCTACAAAATTTGGTTTGGGCGAGTTTGTGCAGTCTTTAATGATATGCCCAAACTTCCCACATTTGAAACAAGTTCTCCTTTCAACAAACTTAGGAGAATTTGATCGACGATCAGATGTCGAACTTGTGTAACCCGAGGTACTAGCTTTTTCATCACACCCGTTTGAATGTTGAGTGTAATTGTTTTGACTATCACGTTTTAAAATTTTGACTTGTACAAAATCAGTGTTTGACTTGTTAGCAAAAGTCTCAATTTTATCTGTACCCCTCGATTCCACAAATTTAACATTGCTGTTTTTCTTCTGATAACGAGCCCCTTTTGTTTCAAATTTTGATTTAGAAACATTTGACAATTTAGCTCGTTGATCTTGTTTACCCTTAAAAGTGATAGGTTGTTGCTTTGAAGGTGATTTCTGATTTCCAAATTTCTTTTTAATTTCAGTCTTAGGAATTGGATTACATTGAGTCACATTAACTCCCTGAATCGACTTTCCCACAAACTTACTTGTGTTATTTTCAAAAACATTATCAATCAATGAAGGATTGACATTTTTAATTGGAAAATCATTATCTGAATAGATTTTAGAGTCACCAACCAAAGTGTACAACACAATATTACTTTTAACAGTAGACACAGGATTTATCACTTGTTGAACAACAGATTTAACAGCAGGGGTAGGAGGATCACACAGTATATGATTCTCAATTGGAACTTCTACTCCTTTAAGTTTGTCAAGTGATTTATCCTGATTACTCACATCTGATTCAGATTCATCATCCGACGACTCATAGTCCTCAATGATTGGAGGACCTTGTTTCGTAGATGTTGACTCTTTTTGCTCAGAATTTGTACTTGGAGAATTGTCCGATTTGAACCCTAGGCCAGTAGTAACTTCCTCATAATCAAGAGGCACACTGGATTCAAACCGTGGCATTTCTTCTTCATCAGGCATATAAGTATAATCATGTCTCAAAGGGGGCGGACACTTCTTATACCCAACACCTTTCTTGTTTCCCTTTAGTTGTTGAACATTAATAATGTGATCGAGCACAAATCGGGAGTTAGAGTAACTCTCCAATTTTTGCTTGATTGCATCATGCTCACATTTGGCAATGGCTAGTTCTTTTTTAGTTTCTTCAACAATGTTAATGTATTCATTTATACTAACTTGTTTATGATAAACAGTTTTTGTCACTTCGGAAACATTTTTCTTTAGAGTTTCAATCATAGATTTAAATTCTTTCTCGTTTCGAACTAAAGCCATATTCGATTCTTTGCATTTAGCCATTTCAACAACTAAACTCTGATTGTGAATATGAATCGAATCACAGTGAAGCTTTATTCTATCAAATTCATTTTTCATATACTCACAATCTCTACAGTTGATAAGAATTTCAGATTTTACCTGACTTGTAGAAGCTGAGACATTTGCCATAAAGACAGTCTGAGAAGAGAAAGATCCATCTTCAGTGAGAATCTTCTCCATTTCTTTTGATGTCGCATCAGCTTTCTTGATCAAGTCAGATTTCTCGTTAGCATCATTCGACAAATTATCAGCTTCAGAATCCATTCCCTCCTTGACGTCTGATTCTGAACTGTAATAGCTTCCTGAAGATTCACCATCACTGACATTCTTGACAACTTCAGCATAAAGTGCAGTTCTTGTTTGATCACTGTTTCCTAACGGTATGACCGGACCACAATCGACAGTAGGTTTAGGAAAATAGGCACTTGGATCGAAAACCGGTGGTGGAGCTGATTGAGGAAACGGAGAAGAGTTTGTATTTGATACAAACGCCGTTTGTAACTTTGGTTGTCGCAAATAAGCTGACGGGTCAAAACCTCCTCCAGAATAAGCCTGAGGTTGAGTAGTAGAAACTGGACGTATAAAAGGAATAAAACCTCCTCCAGAATAAGCCTGAGCTGAACTGGAACTTGCTAACGGGATAAAACCTCCTCCAGAATACATTTCACAAAAAAAAAAAAAAAAAGAAACTGGTCACACACTTGAAAACAGACTGCTATGACACTATTGCAAGTCTTCTGTTTAAAATAATACAAGTATCGACGAAACAGTTGTGATGTTGACCACTCGACGAAACCGAATTATGTTCAGGTTGACGAAACTGATTATGCTTTGATGTGTCGACGAAACAGAAATGAAAACTTGTTGACGAAACAGAACTGTAAACTGGTCAACGAAACAGAAGTGTAACCTTGTCGACGAAACAGAAATGATTCTTGTTGTCGACGAAACAGTTGTTGTATGTTGATATTGGCGAAACTGATCTTTATAACCTTCGACGAAACAGAATCCTAATAATGACAATTACGAAACAGGTTTTGATAATAAGCCCACGAAACAAAATTTTTGTTTGGGCTTTAAGTTAGACGAACTGGCCCAATTTTTGTTTTAAAAACTTGACGAAACAAAAGCCTATATTGGGCTGTCAAGGTCGACGAAGTGAAACAAGTTATTATGGGCTTTTATTTAAATTGACTAAACAGGATAGAATGTATTCTGGGCCCAAGATATCGATGAAACAAAATTACTTTTGGGCTTTCAATTTCGGCGAAACAGGAGGCCCACGAAACTGGTTTAGTGGATGACGAAATTGATTATTTTTTTTTTAATTTGTGCCGAAATGTTTGACTGTTGAATTTTGAAGTTGACTGATCTTTGATAATAGATAACCGACAAAACAAGAAGAGATATTATCTTGAAACTTATCTCCTGACAAGAGCCACAATTTTCAACTCAACATGCTTTTTCAGAAAATAATGATCACAAATTTACACTAAAGTCAATTTAATGTATAATATGTTATAACACTTTAATCAATTTCCAAACAAAGATCAAACACTAGAAATTTTCAAGAATAGTTTGAAGATCAGTTGTAGATATGAAGAACACTTGAATATTCCGGTAAACTTATGAGTTTTCCGGTGAACCGACAAATTTCCGAAACACAATTTTGCTTAAAACTTTCAACGAAAACCAAACACAAATATGTAGAAATGCAAAATAATAAGGTTTTCACTAAAACTTATAGCAAAACAACACTTCAAACACTGATTTTCAGCAAAAATTTCCAGAAAATGTGAAATTTTTTTAAGAACGAAATCTGAAAAATTACACACAAACTTGTTTGGTTTTAAACAAGGATTAGAGCCAAAGCTCTGATACCAATTGTAGGTCCGTTTTTCCGGTGGATCGATAACGTAAACCTATTCCCTGTTTATCACGAACACGGTAACGGGTGCGGAATCCCCGTGACGGTGCAAACCAAACAAAATGTAATAAAGTACACGGATTAACCAATGAAACACACTCTATTGATTAACGGGATGAGAACCGATTACAAACTGATACAAACACAGTTTTGACGGAATTTTGACAGAGTTTCTTTACAAGTATTTTCTTATCTCTCTGCACTCATCTCTGTGTTCAAATGAAACAGAGATGTGTATTTATACTAAGACACAGACTGAACATGACGAAACACATAAAGCACTCGACGAAACACCCTAGTCGACGAAACACACTATGTTTCGTCGTTTACAATTTAATACCTATCTGTTTCGTCGATGTGTTATAAGCCCACATAGAAGTCAAAGTCCAAACCAAATCTTCAGCCCAATGTGCAAAGGTTACGGCCCAGAACATGATTCTGTTTACATATTTCACTAAGTTCATATATGAGACAAAAACTAACATCATCATGACATCACATTGATGATGTCATGGTGATGTTTAGGCGGGAATGGCTTGCGGCGTTCCGTGCCTCGCGTGTCGAACTCTGGGGCGCACGACAGAGGAATGTCGTGACTTCGGGCTTGAGCCGGACCTAACCGAGTCGAAACCAAGTCGAACTGAGCCGAGTCGAACCGAGCCGAGTCGCGTCCACATAAAGTGTACCAACAGGTTTTGATTCATAATCAATAGATAAGTGTTTGTGATGTTACAGACTTTTTAGTTAACACTTTTGAATTCGATCTTATATTTTAAACTAAAGTAGGAATTTCCCACCGCGCGTTGCGGCGCGGAATTCGCGTACAAACCAAATGGTAAAGACCAGTATAAAGCTACAAAATATAAATGTGTAAAACAACCAAACACTAAATAAAATGTAACAAATAGAATGTAGATAAAATATCCCGCACATTGCAACGTTATGTCACTTTGTGTATTAAACTCGAGGAAAACTATATAAGTGTAGATAAAAAAACATGTGTCGAAATGTAGATAAAAAACATGTGACGGTATATTCGCAAATAATGAAAAGTTCCGTCCTAAATTAAACTGGAGTAAAACCGTGGCATATCCAAATTTATTACAATTAATAAATAAATTTAATAAAAAATAAGATAAAACTATAATTATTCTAAAAATAATATATATAGAGAGAGGCCGATTATTGTACAATTGGCCTTAACTTACGATGCACACGCTGTGAAAATATAACATGTGGCTTCACAAACCCTGACAGCCTATAAAATGCGGCTTCACTAAACCCTAACAGCCTATAACATTCGGATTCATAAACCCTGACAGCCTATAACATGCGGATTCACTAACCCCTGACAGCCTATAACATGCGGATTCACTACCCCGGACACTATATAACATGCGTACTTTACAAACTCGGACACTACTTCACAAACCCGGACACCTATAACGTGCAGCTTAACAAACTCGGAAACATATAACATGCGGAATACTCATCGCGTACGCTCGTACGTTAAGGTCAATTGTATTTTACACTTTCTCTCTCTATGTATACATACATATACATATATGTATGTATAAATATAATTTGTTTAACATATTTAATTTATAGTATTTGAATATAAAGTTATGAATTATTGATATTTTCTATTTGATTTATAAAAGTAAAGTAAAATAAAAAAAAAAGCCTAGATTTCATGTGGCTAAAATTCAAAGAGAAGAAGTTTTGATGACCAAAATACAAAAGAAAAAAAAACCTAATTGTAGCTAATGATTCAGTTTAATCTTCCTATACTAAAAAATGAAAATCTCTTTTTGGACACGTGTCGTTTTCTAGTGTTTTCTCACCTTATTTACCTATTTATCTATCATATTAAATAATAATAATTTTAAACAAAATATTAGATAAGAATAAATATTTAGATTAGGATAAAATTTTGTTTTTATTATGAACATATATTAAATAATAATAATAATAATAATAATTTTAAATATAAAATTAGATAAGAATATAAATGTTTGTTTTTATTATCATCACAGTAAATAATAACAATAATTTTAAACAAAAAATTAGAAAAGAATAAATATTTGTTTTTCTATAACTAATTCAAAACAAAATTTATTTTACTTATATTCAAATCTTTTTAAAGAGCATATCCTTGCATGTAACGCCCAGAGTCCCTAAACTTTAGGATCTTGTCAAGATTAGTCCCTGAAGTTTAAGTTTTTGGTTATTTTAGCCCTAATCTATGTTGGATTATCTGTTTTCTTGGAATGTCTAAGTCTACGTTGGAAATGCCTAATTCTATATGATTTGAATGTCTAAATCTATGCTTGTCTATCTGAAATGCCTAATGCTGGAATGCCTAAATGTGGGAATGTTTACATGCGGGGTTGCCTAATTCTATAGGATTGGAATGCCTAAATATCCATATACTTGGAATGTCTAAATCATTATGCCTGGAATGTCTATATATTTGGAATGTCTAAATCTATGTGCTTGGAATGTCTAATTCTAGATACTTTGGTGCTTGACTCTTTAGACTCGTGAGACTTGATTCTTGGTTAAACGAGAGACTAGAGTCCTGTGACTGGCGGAAACTATGAAAAACTTGTGAGAATGCTATAATCTAGTTATTCTATTACTCAACTATACGCAACGCATAATCGAACTCGCAAAACGAATCAAGGACGGGAACGCGGGAAGGTTGGAGTGGCCAGAGTGGCAATCCGACCGGATTGCCACCCGATCGCACAGTCACCCTATCGGATGACCACCCGATCGGATGGCCATCCGATCGGACTGCCACCCGACCCATGTGCACCTTATCCTCTTTTCACACTCTCACACTATAAATAGACCTGTCACATCACCATTTTCAGTGATGTGACAGCTCTGCTCGACCAGACCCTCTATCTCCTCATTTCTTCAATCTCTTGCTGATTTCGGTGCGTTTCAAGCTAGATCTTTGTACTTTCTCGCTCTACGCATCATTCTCTACGTGATTCTCACTTGAAATCACACTTTTCACCATGAAATCTATCGGATCTGAGTTCTTGAGGGTGATTTCATCATGGGGGTTTGTACAAACTGCCATGTGATGTCATCTGAGCAAGATCTAGCCAGATCTAAGATATTTCAGGCGTTTTCACACTAAATCTAAGCTAAATCTAGACTTTTTCGTATAAAACTTGGGTACCTTCACCTTTTCTTCAAACTTTTACTTTCAATCAGTGGAAACCGAGTCTAAACAGACTATAGACTTGATCAATAGTCTAGAGTCGGCTTAGATCTGAGTTATTTCCAGTAAAGACGAGCATGGAACGAATTCTGACATTAACTCGTTACGAACAGACGACTGATCGGACAGGGGTGGTTCCCACCCGATCAGAACGGCGGTGTGGTAATGAGTTTACTGTTGTCACAATACGTGCCGTACCGTCACCGTTAAACTAGAAACTTAGAAAATTTTACAAAATGACAAACAAGAACCAGGGTCGCCCGATAGAGCGGCAACCCGATCGGACAGCCACCCTATCAGGTGACACTTGCCTTGAAAATTTTCCACACTTGGTAACTTTTCAAAAATTTGGAAGTCTTGATCGAATGGCAACCCGATCGGACAGCCTTCCGATCGAGCAGCCATCCAATTGAGATGACCCAGAGTACTAATCATTCGGATCGAGTGGCAACCCAATCGAACAGTCGTCCGATCGGGCAGCCACTCTATTTTCCAAATTACAAGTTAAGTGGCAACCCGATCGGATGGCCATCCGATCGGGCAGCCATCCTATTCTTCCATCACCAAGTGGCAACCCGATCGAATGGTCATCCGATCGGGCAGCCATCTATCCCCTCACACATATATGTCACCCGACCGATTGGCAGTCCGATCGGACAGCCATTCGATCCAGTGACTGTTCCAACACTTGTGTAATCTCATTATTCTACCCGGCTCTTATCCTATTGTAATCTAATCAGGCTAATCCTAAAAGAGCTCCCTTTGATCCAATAACAGTTGCGACTGTTAAGCAATCACTGTGAGTATACTCGATCCCCTTTTTACCTTAAACTTTTGGGGTGTAACATGTATCCTATTAAACTATATACTTTTGTCAATCTAAACTCTATCCTATGTGTTTGTGAAAACTTGTGCATTCTAGTATTCTATTTGTGCTATGTGACGTTTAATCCAGGGTGTTTAGGAGGATTCTAGTTTACCTTGAGTATTGGGTAAACACTAAAGCATCGGGATACTTGGGCTATCACTGCATGGACTGCGACACTAGCACGGCTGAAACTATTTTATTTGCTTACACTGTGGATATGAGTTGTTTTAATCTATTATACTATTATCAAACTTGTATACTCGCCAATACTTTTGTATTGATATTTTAATACATGTTGCAGGTTGATAGGTAGAGATGGAACATGGAAATCAAGCTAGGAGAATGCCTAGAAACGTCACTCTAGCTAATTTAGTCTTTTGAACAATTTGAACAATTATGATATGGGTTTTGTAATGTGATAATTGGTGATGTTTGAATTCTAGACAATTATGCATGAAATCTACTTAATCTATATTGTAACAATAGTGTTATGGAATTCTCATGAGCAATCTAAACGCCTAGTGCTCACACCCCAATGTTTCCACCATCGGTTGGGTGTGACATTGCAAGCAACAAATGTTCTGACTACTAGTGAGTAATGCTGAGTAGTAAAAAACAAATTACTAATTCTCACATAGTTGCAATTCCTCCAATTGAGTTAATGTATTTATTTTTTAATTTATTAACTTATTTAATTGTATTTAGCATTAAATTAGGTTTATTTCTTTTATTTTTTTCGCTTATTAATAATCATCTAATATTTCATTGGTTCTACCACGTGTAATACACATGTTTCTAACCTAATATTAAATAGAAAAAACAAATTAAAATTTTCATAAGTAAAAAGTACATCGAATTTGTCATTTAAATACATAATTTGACGACCGTATGTGTTAATTGATTACATTATTTTTTTTACTCGTGCTATACAAGGTATTTTAAAGATATAACTATATTGCTTATTATATAAAATTAAATTTATGTAACCGTGTAAAACACGGGGTTCTAAGCCAGTATATATATTATACTATAATATAATTACACGAATTGTGGTATTTTCAGATTTTAAACCTCGTTCTTAAGTATCATAAAATGAACCATCTGGTCCGAAAGGCTTGACACTATACTACGAGTTTAGTCATTAACACATACGGAAATTATCAATGGGACAAAAAAGGTAATAACAATATTGGCCTAAACGATTATATTATCAGTCTTTAACATTACATGTATCCTCCTCCTCAATCTAACAAGTTATCTGTTGTATCGAAACCCTTGATGCATGTATTTTACAGAAATCAGTTCGAGTCCACTTGCATTCCAGCTCTACAAGTTATCTTCTAATTCATCGGGTACATGTAATTTCTCAATGGCAGCCTGAAAGCAGAGTCAAAGAAGGTGGAAAAGCATGCGAAAGCTTGTGAGGATAATCAACATGCCTTTGTCCCCCTGGCGTTTGACACGTTCGGCTCCTTGGCGCCGGAGGCAGTTCGGTTCTTGTCTAGAGTTCAGCGTGTGGTCCACAACAACTTTTCGACCCCTCAGGGGCGAGACTTTGTTTTTAGTAGATTAGGGTTTTCTATTCAGAAAGGGATGGCGGCGCAGTTTGTTGCTCGTCTACCTGCTATCCTTATGTAATTTGCCCTGATGATTAGAATGAAATAAAATTGCAAGATTATAAAACCTCCTAAATCACTGATAAAGTTCCATTAAAAGTATATTCTAGAAAAAAGAATAAAAATGCAGCTGCTAATTTGGAGGAGTTCAATTATATTTTTGGTAGTTGGTTTAACCCATTCGGTCAAATCAATCAGTGATTTTATTCAATAAATTTAGTTAATGATTCTCCTGGAAATTAGGAGTGATTACAGTCCTTAATTCCAGGAATTGTTAGCATAAATAATTGGCTAGCCTTGCATTTTCAGTATTGAAGTTGTTATTGATTTTCTAGTAATTGTAATTGGAGACCTTGCCCCTCTCGAATCGGGCCACTATCCCTTTGTTCTTATAATAAAACTAGCCTATTCTTGTCTTTGTCAATTCTGTTACTATCATTTGGTTCCATTTCAGGGAAACGAATATGGTGCAGACCCGGAATAGCACAGGTGACGGCAGTAACTCTACTAACGCCATCATCGTTCAGTTAGCAGCCATAGCAGCAAAATTGGAATCCATCGACACGATGAAGGAAGATATAGCAGCGCTGAAAGCAGGAGAACACTCTCGTGGAAGCAAGAATGACGAAGGTGAAAGTTCATGGAGGGGTAGACAGCACGGTAGACCCTATAACAAAATTGATTTCCCAACTTTCAGTGGCGGAGTTCCTCGCGGGTGGCAGCTAAAAGCTGAAAAATATTTCAGATATTATCACATACCTGATGAGGAGTGTGACAACCGGTGATTTACGGCTCCTAACTGTTGATGCATTTATAGTGTCTGTAACTAGTCTTGTACTTAATGATGTATTTTGTACGGTCTTTAACGTTTATCGAGTATGTATTTGATGTCTACCAAGTCGGATATCCTCCTATCTACTTGTGTACGACTTGTTTGTCTCCATTTGATATGTAATGTTTAATGAACAATGCATGTTGCATGTCAAGGGTATAATGGTCATTATGTGTTTATATGTTCTATATGTTTGCTGTCATAGTACGATCGAGCCGCTCTCCCTCATTCCACTCGTCCAGCCCTCTTCAAGAACTTGTACAATCGATGCCACAGAGATAGCCAACTCTATTATCGAAAAAATAAGGAAAGGGGCGACGATTTGGCACCAAATATACGGAGGTGTGGAAAGAGCAGCTGTGAGAAGCGGAAAAACCATCAAAAACGACGATTGTTCGTGGAGGTTTCCACAGAAAGACCCCTTGGTTCTGGCAAACGGATCACAATTACAGGTACCTGGGAGCATACCGATGGAATGAACGAAATACGAACAGTTAACATAATATGGTCATAGATCTTAGGTTGTAACTTGATCATGAGCGAATTTGTTGATGTTGCACCCATCAAGTATGGAAAGTGCCAAACATTGGGAACTACCCGGGGAGGGGTTAGGAACAGGAACAAGGAGAAGCGAGAACCACTTAAATGGAGGAATCGATTGTATTTCGTCCTTTGTTCCCCATAGCAACTGGGGATCAAAAAGCACTAAATTTGATGACTTATTAAGGGAAAGACGAAGTAAGAGCATGCTATTGAAGACGTTGCAAGATATGTCGGGGAGGCCTCCGTTGATTGTGTACGAACAAAATACGAGTCCAAAGGCAAGGTAAGAATAAGAAAGGGTTTAGCTAATGGAGATATTAACTCTTCCGGGAACCAGTAACGCGTAAACCATGTCAAACCAAGACCGATCAATATCCGAACGGAACGGATTCGAACTTCTCCTAGAATAGTTTCCGGTGCGAAATGAAATTCATAGGATATATGAGTAATTCAAAGGATAAATAGAAAGATTTTATAGGATTCTTTAGTAATGAAAAAAAATAGGATTATTATGTATCACAATTTCATCACTACGTCGAAGACTTTTTTGTAAATATATTGATAAGATAGCTTGGTATCCAAACTGTATCAATGATTGTGATCCTCATTGTGTAGTGTACATAATTCGTGTTAGGATCTACCAAAGAGGGTGGGTATAGGGCATCTAATAAAAAGTTTCCATTTCTATCGGTCATAAAATCAATCAAAAAAGAAAAAGCAGACAGGAACAGTTTTATTCTCTAAACAAGCAGGTTTGGGGTTCTTTTTTTAACACCCTAATTCTCTTGTTTGTTGGCTTTAATACCATGAAATAAAATAGAGAAAAAGACCTTCAAGATAATAACCATTTTCGAGAGACAAACTCCAGTGAACCACTTTCCTCCTCTCTTCTTTTCTTCATTCCATTCATTCCCCCTTTGAAAAAAGAAAAAAAATCTAATGCTCTAGTCTAATTGAAGACTTTCAACGCTCATGCTATTTGAAAGAGCTTTCAACATGGAGTGGAGACTCCATAACGTACACAAAGAGTAACCGCTCTATGAATATCATCCTAATTCAGGTCTTGTTCCGCACTTAAATGGATAACTCAAAGCCTTACCTTGACCAGGAAAACCTCGATGACATAATCATTTATAGTCACTCACTGGAGGTTTGGAACCCTGAGTACAGTGTTCCGGGTGTAGCAGGAAAAGAGGTTGTACGTGAAATGGTACTCAGACTAAAGTGCTATTTCTTGGCCATTGGATCAGCAAGGCTATGATTCAGATGGATCAAGAGGTCTGTTTTGGACTGGGAAGTGCCGAAGAAGGAGAGAGCAGGCAGCAGTGGTGAAGCGGGATGCTCGAATCAATTTTATTTGTAGGAAGGAGGCGCCTCCCTCCTATGTTGTAAAAGGGAAGTGCAGATCTTTCTGCAACACTCTTCCGGCTTGATTACCCCCTAAGATAAGGGGAGGATATAGAAGCAGATTGAGTTGCAGGTAGGAGTGAGTCTACCCTGCAAAGCGGCTTCTCGCTTATCCCCATTTGGGAATGAGGAGATCCGACGTCAAGTGCAGGAATTGCTGTCGAGGGGGCGGGAGAGTCTCAGTCCGTGTTCAACGCCTGCTTGACTAGCTCAAAAGGAGGCAGCTGGAGTGTGTAGATGGACTTTGAAGCAGGGCCACAGATATTTCAAACGGAGACGGGATGGAAAGACTTTCGTGAGAAGAGATGGTAGGCTTGATACGGATACAGCTGCTTATCACCCACCTTAGATACAACCAGTTCGACTATACCCGCCTGAATTCCCTCATTCAGGACAGATGGAACCAGGTTATGGATCTGTTCAAGTTGGTCGATCAATCCCTCCTTTGTTTCCCCTGCCTCCGGGCACCTTAGAATAGATTTGATTGGAAGGAGGGTGAGGAACGAAGACAGTGGTTTGACTGCTGGGATCCCAATCGGCCTGCATCAGCGAAAAATGGAACTATCGAATCACGGGTGACTCCCTTTATCGGGATGAGAGGAATTGCTTAATCGGCATTTCTGTCAATCAGCGGAAGACTCATGCATCCTGGGAGGGTACGACTTCAAGGGATGGACTCGATCGAACGGCCAACCACTTTCCATTTTTGTAGGATATTAAATCCAAAAGACCATTATTAGCGTGGAGTAGATTGGCCCGAGTGCGCAATACACCAGTCGAGAAGAAATCCCATCAATGGATACGGTAGAGCAACGAAAGTGGCCGGCGGCGGTGTAGAGCTATAGCTATAAGGAACGAAGCTCACACACACCGGCTGATGTAGGGTGGGATAAAGTTGCCACTGCGAGTCACGCGCAAAGTTGGACACTTTTTTCAGCGTGATGCTGATAAGTCCACTCAATAAGATATAACTTCCGGGGCCTTATGGGGGCCTTGGTTTTAGCTACTGATGACGGGGCTGCATCGGGGACCGGAACAGGGACACGAAGCTGCTCCGTGATATTCCAGATGAGTTGAAAGACTATGATCCCCTCCCTTGACATCCACTCGCCCTAATGAATAAGCAGGAGAAAATCCACAAGCTTTTACCCGCACCATGGCCTACCAAAAGTAGAATCGGGGGAGGCTTTGGAAGAAAGGTTCTGAACTAGAGAGGGACCTCCCTACCCCGCGACAGATTCACTAGAGGAATGTCAGGTTCTTTTTCAAGGAGGCGGTTGAAAGACCGGCCTTGAGAGGACATTCTCTTTCTTGAGCTTTCGTGGGTTACAAGATCGACTAGCACATCCAGCTTACTCTATCGACAGCCCAGCCAGATGAAGGATCAAGGAAATCGGGATCAGTTGCCATTACTTTATTTAAGGGGGGTCTTGAATCTCATGTCATCAAAAGTAGGCAGGCTTTGAACAACTAGATAAGAATCAGTTCCACAAGGGCTTTCGTCCATCTTTCGCCCATCTATCTCCGGATGCAAGCATTTATCTTGAATGGTGCAGTTATCATATCTCTTAGGAGGCACTACCTCCAGACCTGCCCGACTTCCTCAACCTATCAGTCGAGTCACTTCCTTCCACTCGCCTTAAGACCGGTGCTCCCATTTAATCAATCGAGTGTGTTTCATTAATTAATACTTTGTCGTTTTTGCTTTATATGTTTGATTTGGCATAGTTACGTGGATTCCGCACACGTGACCGTGTTTGCTATAAACAAGTGATTAACAGGTGATTAACGCGTTAATAAATAGTGCTTACAGCACAAATTAACTTAATTAGGCCTTTAGGGTGCCCAGGAACGTTTATCCAACCTTACAGTGCGCGAACGGTGGTTTACGGAGAAACATGTTAAACGTAAAACGACAACGAAATGAAACCGAACAAAACACTGACAACTATAACACCTCGAAAATTCACGTCCTATAATGAGTTGACATGTGTCATATGATTGAACGTGTGAAAGAATGTTATTGAAGGACTTAAGTTGACAATCATGGAAAGTATGTGAATATACGAGTTCTAAATGTCAACAGTGAATAAATATATTGTATATTAACCCTAGACGATGATCAAACCTTCAAACGAATAAATCACGGATCATACGAAACTAAATATGAAAGAAAGTAAGAGATTACAAACTACAGGGGTTAGATGTGTCAACATGTTTAAGTTATACCTCTGAGTGACCTTTTGACAAACCCGAAGCTTTGTAACGGTTAATTATGCTCACTAGAATGCACGATATAAATTTCATAAAGTTTCGTTATCGTATGAGCAAGTTGTGATCAAATTCGTATGTGAGGGGTTAAAGCGTCAACGTTGAAAGTTAGGACTTTTCGGGTAACAACAAAGTTAACCGGGGACTTAACAAAATGGGTATATGTCTTGAAGCCCCTAAACATCAATAAGAAGGGGTCAAAGTGCAAAATATAAGCTAGTTGACCTTTCGAAAAGCCAAGGGACAATATGCTGAAACTTGAAAATGAAAATTCTGATTAACGAGGCTGAGGCGGGCCGCGTAAGAGTTGTTATAATCTTACGCGGGCTGCGTCAGACCATCAGATGCAGAAAAAGAAGACAGCAGCATGTAAACGCGCATAATCGACCCAAAACAGATATTTTCTCATCATGGGCGCCCCCTAAGTGACTCCTAGAACACTAGGGACATGTGTTGATGATTCATGGTCCATGATAGCTTGAGTTGTCAACAATCTATGGTGATTAAGGCACTATAAAAGGCCATGAGTTGCAACCAAGTTCTTCACACCTTCATCTGCACTTTGGAGCATTTCTGGAGCACAAGATCTCTCCCAAGTGATCTCTGGTCGTTCATAGGACTCTTGTAAGTTTGCCCAACCTTTCTTAGTTAAGTTTTAGCTTAAAAGTCAAACCGTCGTAATTAACGGTTGACTTTAAGATTAATCACTAATGGTCCAGTGATTAGTCGAATCAAAAGTAGTTATAAGTTGGTAATTATGTGGGTAATAAACCCTTAAGAGGGTTCCCCCTGATTCCCATTCTAACTAGGTCAAATGTCGGGCCAAACTTACTATTAAAAAGTTAACAGAATGTGTATTTTCTAATTTATGCATAATTAGCAATGAAGAACACATACAACATGTTTGATCATTAATATAACTTTCTAATTAGTGTAAGAACATGTCTAAACATGTTCAACCCGACAATTTTATGTTTAGACCCGGTTCGGAACCGAAAGTCGCAAAGCTTTGACTTCAGTTCTGACCCGTTATGGTATGTTTTAGAAATACCTTAGAGCTTCATTTGGACCAGGTTACATGCTAGTATAACCCTCTATGATTATACACCATGGTTCATTAGTTAACCAATTAATATGCATGATTCCGTTAATTGCCTATATGTTGACCATTATGCCCTTTTCACCTTAAAACGTGATTTTTGAAAATGTAAAAGTGTAGAAACCTTAGTTACTGATATATAAACTTGTATGCAAAGTTTGACATCAGTTTGAGGTGTAGATTGAGAGTTATGCTCATTAGCGTAATTAAGAAGCCTTATGTTAATTAAACGGCGTAATTAGCATATAGCCTAATTAAGCCTACTTTTTGATATAAAACTTATTACCCACTGATGTAATATATTATTTTGGGATTTTTGAAGATTTTTTAATTTTAGGCTGAGCATAACTAATAGTCGTAGGCTTAATCAGGTAATTGTCGGTTTTGCCCTTACGGGCCATAAAATGAGTTTTACATATCTAATCGACTTCAAACCTTTTGCTACTGATCTTAAATGATAAATAAATTATTTTAATCCTTCTGGAATAATAAAAATATCAGCTTTATGTATCGAACCCGGAAATGGCTTTTAACCGCCTTATTAAGCGTTTTTAACGCATAGTATGTACTAAAACTATTTTAAACATACAAGGGTTGATACCTACTGATATTTTGGGCAAGTAATAATATTTTAATAGTAAGCAAAATTTGTTTAACTCAGACTTCAGTTTTGAGCTTTACGGCTTATGTGAAATTACCAAAATGCCCCTACGGTGCATAGTTTGGTTATAATTGATAAATTTCACATATATACTTTACCCTACTGTTATAACTTAGTAAACTAAGTATTTTTGCTGATTATATCAGACCTATAACTCAGGTTAATACTTAGACTCTTTTATAACCTTGAAAATGACCAAACTACCCCTACGAGGCATAGTTTGTGTTTAAATTCGTTTCGGGCATAATAAAAGACATCTTACTGGGGTCACAACATATTTGAGGCATATTAACTTAGGAAACCTGTATATGGCTCTCATGAATACCCGTTACGCTTATTGCGCGTACGGTTCGGCTTATGTGACTAGATTACATAAATTAGCCAAAACGGGTCAAACCTTATCGGTTTTACCCCAAAATTCAGAATGTGCCTAGGTTACCCATATAAGGCAAGTCTTCAGTCTTGTCGGGTCTAAATCACATTCTAAAACGGTCTTCGCCCTATCGTGCGTTTGAACCGTATCTTTTTTCAAAACTAACCGGTCTAAGCTTAGGCTTAATTAAAGACCCGTTAGCATTCTAATTGGTTATTTATACCATCATTCCAGACTAGAGCCTTCCGGTAAATTGTACCTACGCTTACTTAAGTGAATACGGCTGAGTTATTATAATTCTTGCTATTTAAGACAGGAGCTAGCTCAGGTAAATACTCTTAACTTATTTTTCCTATTACGGGCTTGGGATACGGTACTATAAAAGTACCGCTTGGTCAGGTGTATGTAGTCATTTAAATCGGATTGTGATTGATGTATTTACATAACCTGTTTAATATGTATTATTTGGTGTATGGCTTTTGGGGGTTAAATGACCATGTCCCGGATATCCTTGGCATCATTTTAAGAAATGGCCACGACCTAAGCACGGGGTGTAGGCATACACCTGACAGATGCATTATATAAAAACTGGTAATCCACTTAGAGGTATCATCCTTGTGGGCATTATACCGGAACTGGTAATCCACTTAGAGGATGATAGCCTGTGGGCATTATACTTGTGGCGTGTCAGTTAATCTGTCCGGCTCTTCTAACCGGCCCTAATGGACGACAAATAAGTAAAATTGTATACAAGATTATATACAAATAATTTTCCCAAGTATAAAAGATTAATCTTGCCTCTGTGCATTTTAATCAAATTATAAAAGATATTTTGTGCCAAGTGCATTCAAATCAATTTTATTAAACCTTTTCAAAATGAGTCGGTTGAGTGTATTTACCAGTGAAAACTGACGTATTTTCAAAAGTCTAAGTGACAGGTACAAGTACGTAATAGGCTGGAAGCCGCTCAGGACGTTAATAAGGAATCTTGCAAGTTCTAGGCGTCTAAAGTTTGTTGAATAATGTTTATGTTTTAAGATCCGCCTGTGGATCCCTTACTTTCCGTTGTAATACTTGATATTACTTTATATTCGGATTGTAATATATTTATCTTTTGCTTCCGCTGTGCATTTACATATTGTGTTGTTTGACTATGATGATATCAACTACGTCACGATACTCCCCTACCGGGCCCACCGGTCAAACGTGGAAATATCGGGGTGTGACAACAACGCCGACTAATATTAATTTTTTTTACGATATATTTTTTATTCGTAATTAAATTTTTATACCCGTAGCCGAAACCGAATCGAAAAACGTATTAAAACGAACAAACGACGCGTTTTGCGCACTTGTTATGCAAACGACACTCAGACGCGACGACAACGACTACCGACGCTATTTTAATTATTTTGAATCTAAAACTTTATTTTACGACACGTATGAGTTCGGGTTTGGAAACGGGTCTCGTAGGAATTACGGGCCACTTAATCACGAGAATGGGCTTGTGGGAGTGAATAACCCTAATACTCCTCATTTCACTACAGCCGCATATGGAGTTTTGTCCTCCTGATCCTTTTGTGTTTTCTGCTAATCAAAGAACACCCACACATACAACACATTCTTATCTTCACAAATTACTTATACACAACACACACTCAAGTGAAGATCAGAGCTTCTATCACCACAACACCTTCATCTTCACTTACACCTCCCTCTCGATCTACTGGGCACGAGAACCGGAGCCGGAGCTGGCACTGATGCCGGTGGCTTTTCAGGCGAGATACCCCCCCTATTCTTCGATCAGCAACGGACCACCACCACCAACGTCGGGTGGTGGTGAGCGACGGTCAGACGGCAAGGAGAGAGAGAGAGAGACGGAGAGGAGATAGAGAGGACCGGTGGTGGTGAGCGGCGGTTGTGTCTCGGACCGGTGGTCCCTGTCTCGGACCGGTGGTTCTTGCCTCGGACCGTCGGGTTTCGTCGGTAACCCCCCCTGCTCATCTCTTTCATTTTTGTTTTGATATATCTATTTATTTTCCGTGGAAACGAGCTCTTGGATCGCACACATAAGTGAAACCGTTTGAAATTTAGTTGGATTAGTTTATTATCTTGTTCGTCTAACTCGAGTTTACACATATATTATCGTATAAATTGTTGAATTTTGATAATATAACGACAACTTGTGTTGTCGGGGCGTCCAAAAACAGAGGAAACTCTGTCCGTTTTTCGAGAAAAACCGTAAATACAAATGTGTTTTATTGAAAAATGACAACTAGCGACTTTCATGACAATCAATATAAATGCATGTATTTCTTCAACGACACTTTATAACGTACAAGGAACAACGATAACACAGATTCTTTTTATAAAAAGAATAAATATAGTTATATATTTATTTCAAACGACAACACTTTACAACTTTCGAAAGCAACGATTCGGAAAATTATTTATGACAATAAATATAGTTATTATATTTATTCTAAACTTTGAAATTTCGACAATTCTTTTATAAAAATAAATATAGTTTATATATTTATTTTCGAATAACGAACAACATGACTTCTTTTTATAAAAATAAATATAGTTTATATATTTATTTCGAATATCAAACAACACGATTTCGTCTTATAAAATAAATGTAGTCTATATATTTATTTCAGATATCGTACGACGCGAATTCTTTTATAAAAATAAATATAGTTATATATTTATTTTCAAACATAACAACTCGATGATTCTTTTATAAACCAAATATAACTTTGATATTTATTCCAAACGCCGAAACGGCATATACATTATACTTTGATAAATATCATACGAGACGTAATATATGATGCGAGATTGTTATATATATATATATTCATGTAAATATTCTTTACATCCCGTATGATTTCTCGAGTTGACTAATGAGATTTAATCGTTATATTTATATAATTTTATATAAGTATTTATATATTTTAAATCTCGGGAAAACTAAGTCTTTTCAAAGACTTGTTAATCCTTAACGACGTTAAGCAAGCTAACAACTATAATTTCTTCGCTTCTTTTAAGTTAACAACTTATCGTCGAATCGTTCGGTTAACGATTCGGTAGAGCTCGATGACACGTAGTTTAGTTACTGCGATTTATTAGAAACTTATAAGATATTCCGTGTTAGGAATATTGTAGAATGCACGCTAGCGAGTCTCATCTTGGAAACGACATCACGAAGTCGTAATTAGCTAGCTTTGCACAAGACAATTCAGGTGAGTTCATAACCCCCACTTTTTACGGCTTTACATTTTTATAAATGTTTTCGGGGTGGAAAGACATGCACGCTTTGCAGAAAACACACAAAGTTCTCGATGAACAAAGACTGCATATTTTAGACAAAGCACGTTTTGCAAGAACATACAAAGCTTTTGAACGAGCGAAAACTCATATTTCTAAATCATATTACGAATGGATTTTGAGGAACTCAAATGGTTTACGAATGGATTATACTAAATATACCGGTTTTTGCAAAACAAATGCGTATTATCGAAATGTGAATGATTTTCATGACTAGGGATGGATCCTCTGGTGATAATATAGAGAGACTGGGGAGTTAGCCTTAGAGGCTGGGGAGGTTCAGCCTTAGAGGCTGGGGTAAAATACATGTTACGAATGTTTAAACGGTATGAAATGAACTATTAAATCATGTGAGCATAGATTAAATTTGAAATGCCATAAATTCTTAATTAGGGACGAAGGTTAGATCTAACGGGTACGGCCGAACCCCACTCATGGTACTTGTGACCACTTGTGTGCTTCGGTGTCCCAGTCGAGGTGAATCGACACAGTCGAGGTGAATCGACACAGTCGAGGGTAATCGACAGAGTCAAGGTAAATTGACACAGTCGAGGTTAATCGACACAGTCGAGGAAAATCGACAAGGGTATAAGCCTACTCATTCGAGTGCTCCCTATGCTTTCACATGTTTTAATCTCCTTGCAAAACCTTAATTTAATTTGTTCATAAATGCTTTTCATACCGGGGTTTTACAAATTACATACCATGTTTTATACAAATTCAAAGCATAGGATTATGCGGGCATGGAGTCAAAGTCAGGGTGGGCATTGACGGTTATACGAACATTACAAATACAAGAGTTTACAAATACATGGTTTTACAAACATAAGGCGTTACAAGTACAAAGTTTACTTGACAAGAAAATGATTTTAAATTCGTTTTCTCAATAATACTTCAAAAACCGGTTATTCAAAAAGATTTATTTTAAATCTTTTACAAACAAACTATGAACTCGCTCAACTTTATGTTGATTTTCCGCATGTTTCTTTCTCAGGTTACAGTTCTAATACAAGGCACGATTGGAATACGAGAACCATTGGAGATTCGAGTACTTAGTGGGCGTTCAAATTTCCAGAAGACTTAGCTTATTTGCTTCCGCTGTGTAATGAAGACACCAGTCCAGTCACGCCAGCTCTGATAAAATTCGGGGTGTGACAAGGAGAGGTTCGAAGTTGCCTCCATGCACCTTGAGGGTGATGCCTTAGACCTCTATTCGTGGCTCTCTAATGACCAACCCATCACTTTCTGGGAGGAGTTGGTTCAATTATTCACCAAAAATTTTGGACCAACAGAATTCCAAAATCCGGATGAATTCCTTTGTAGCATCAAGCAAACAGGAACGGTTCAAGAATACCAACAGGAGTTTGCTAAGAGGTCATCTCGAGTCTTAAATTGGCCTGATCATTGTCTCTTAGGGGTATTCTTGAATGGTCTTAAAGATGAACTGAAGTCCGATGTCAGAATTCACAAACCTCGAACGGTATATAATGCCATGAGCCTGGCTTTGGAGTTTGAATCTAAATTATCCTTGCACCGACCAGGAAAAAGTACCCTTTGAACCTCGAAAACACCTCCATCGGACCCCAAACAAACAGCCTTCACCCTGACCCCAACATCAGCCCAGCCAAAAATTACCCCTCGGATATCCGAGGCAGAAAAACAAAACCGGTTTTTGAAAGGAGAATGTTTCAGATGCGGCTACAAATACAGCCCAGGAGGTCACCGATGTAAAACTGGCACCCTTAATGTGATAGAAGTGGAGGAGGATATGCAGGATTCGACCAAAACAGATCTGCCAAATTCTGATGGAGAACAAGAGGAAACTGCTGAAATTAGTTTGCATGCTATTTTAGGGAAACCTTATCCCACTACAATGAAGGTCCACGGTATGCTTCATTCTACTTAAGTTTTAATTTTAATTGATGGGGGTTCTACACATAATTTTATCTCTGATGTCTTGGTAAATGAACTTAAGTTAGCATCACACCCGGTAGCACCATTTGGTGTCTAAATCGCTAACGGGGACGTGATTCGGTGCAGCCATATTTGCAAAAATCTGCCTATACAGGTGAATGATCTCAAGATCACTCAAGATTTCCATCCCTTCTCTCTTGGTGGAGCTGATTTAGTCTTGGGAATTCAATGGTTAGCCACCTTGAATACGGTTCAAGCTAACTGGAAGGAGATGTTTATGATTTTTTCAATAGACGGGAAGCAATATAAATTACAAGGTGTGTCATCCGGACCCCAAAAATCATCTAGTTTTCAACACCTTGCCATTGACCAAGAAATCACACCCCACATACCAACCCCACTACATCCTATTGTTAATCAATATAACACTGTTTTTGAGGAACCTCAACACTTACCCCCGGTTAGATCACGAACCCATTCAATCCCTCTTGTTCCCAACTCAACCCCACCTAATATACGGCCTTACTGTTACCCCATTCCCAAAAAACTGAAATCGAAAAGCAAGTAGAACAATTATTGACCGCCGATTTTACACAACCAAGTACCAGCCCCTTCTCAAGTCCTGTGTTACTCGTGAGAAAAAAAGGACAATGCATGGAGAATGTGTGTCCATTATCGGGCCCTTAACAAGATAACTGTAGCCGATAAATATCCTATTCCTAATATTGATGAGTTGCTTGATGAATTGTATGGTGCCACAGTATTTTCAAAACTCGATTTGCGATCAGGTTATTACCAGATCAGAATGGCAGACCATGATGTCGAAAAAACAGCTTTCCGTACTCATTCGGGTTATTATGAATTCAAGGTCATGCCTTTTGGCCTGACGAATGCTCCCTCCACATTTCAGGCTATCATGAATGATCTATTTCGTCCTTATTTACGACGTTTTATACTCGTATTTTTTGACGATATTTTAATTTACAGTCCGTCCAAGCCCATCAGTCCCATCTGGAACAGGCCCTAAAATTACTTCATGACAATCGATTTTTTGCGAAGTTATCGAAATGTTGTTTTGGCCAAGAACAAGTTGTGTTCCTTGGTCATTTGATCAATGCGAAGGGAGTTAGTATGGAGGAAGAGAAAATAACAGCAATTAAGACATGGCCCATACCATCAACAGTGAAGGAGGTGAGAGGATTCCTCGGGTTAACTGGTTATTATAGGCGTTTTGTGTGTAATTACGGTCTCATAGCCCGACCCCTCACCGCATTGACGAAGAAAGATGGGTTTATTTGGTCAGAAACAGCCCTTAAAGCCTTTAATGATCTGAAACAAGCTCTGCTCTCTACGCCCGTTTTAAGGTTACCCGACTTCTCAAAGCCCTTTGTTATAGAGTGTGATGCTTCGTCGGATGGTGTGGGTGCAATTTTATCACAGGAAGACCATCCAGTGGCTTATTTCAGCAAAGGGTTTTCCCCGTCTAACCGACTTAAATCGGCTTATGATAGAGAGTTGTTGGCGTTAGTTATGGCTGTGCAAAAATGGAGTCATTATTTGCTCGGCCGACATTTTCTCATTCGCACAGACCATTATACTCTGAAGTTTTTACTTGAGCAACGCATTACAACTGCAGATCAACAACGGTTGCTACTTAAGCTCTTGCCTTATGACTTTTCGATTGTTCATAAGGCTGGAAAAGAAAAGTGCGGATGCTTTGTCTCGTCGACCTCATTCAGGAGAATTATTGACACTCATGGTTGTTGGTACACTTTATGTGGACGCGACTCGACTCGGTTCGATTCAGTTCGGTTCGACTTGGTTTGGTTCGGCTCAAGCCCGACGTAGCGACATTCCTCCGTCGTGCGCCCCAGAGTTCGACACGCGAAGCACGGAGAGCCGCGAACTAATTCCCGCCTACACATCATCATGACATCATCATGATGATGTCATGATAATGTCACAAGTTGACTAATCTTACAATCTGCATATGTTGTTGAATTCATTTACGTGCATGCATATTATGGCCAATCAACTTCTTTGGGCCAGAAAACTCACATGCGCCGAAACTACCCTCACATTGGGCCGAATCCTTTGTGTATGAAAGTATGTCGACGAAACATCAAGGGTTTCGTCGACTTGAAGTTTCGCCATGTTTTGTCGACTCCCTGCTTCAGTTTCGTCGTACCTGGACCTATATAAACAAGACAGAAGACAAACTAGAGAACACAGTGAGAGAGAGAGAACCGAGAGTTTAGTGTGTTTCATTGTAATATCTTTCTGTAACGCAACTCGGTCGATATCAATATACAATCGTTAAACGTTATATCTCTGTGTTGTGTCTATCTCTCGCTCGGTTTGTATCGTAACGTGGATTCCGCGGCGATCCGAAAAACGGACCTACAAGTGGTATCAGAGCGTAAGGCTCGATTTCTTGTTGAAAACTGAGTTACCGGTGCGATTTTCGAGTGGGTTTTAAGTTTTTCTTGGACAAAAATCATAAACCCAGTTTCTTTTTTCTGAAAATACGAATTAAAACTCGAAAATCGGTGTTGTTTGGTGTCGTTTCTATTCAAAACTTGTTGAAAAGTGTTGGAGATTATCGAAGGTACAAGTCGTGTCGAGTTTCTACGTCAAAATTTGTTGTTCGGAAATTCGTCAGTGACCGGAAAGTTCTTATTTTCTGGGCTTGGTCTTCATACCTTCAAGTTTCATTCAAAGACTTTCTTGATTGTTTTTAAAATTAAAATAGAAAAGGATAAAATAATCGGAACTGTGCAAGTTGTTGGTGTTTAAAAAAAATATATTATTATATCTTGTTTGAAAATTGTATTTTCAAGGTATGGTGGGCTGCTGTTTGGTGAGTTAGACATGCTTTGAGTTGAAAAACTGGGTCTTGTGTTAGAAGAGATAAGGTCTACTTTTGAATAGATCTCACCAACTAAATTTGATATTATCTTGACTGAAGACACAATCCACAAAACCCTCCTGAGTTTCGTCATTCAATTAAAAGGTTTCGTCAAAAAGGAATTCATGAAAGATTACTTAAGTTTCGTCGCATCAGTGGTTTCACACTATAGTTTCGTCGTTCCTGGAGTTTCATCTCATATTGGTTTCGTCGAGCATAGTGTTTCTCCTTGGGTTTCGTCGATCAGCAATCATCACTCAGGTTTCGTCATAGAGTTTAGCCAGGTTTTGTCATAGACCTATCATTCATAGGTTTCGTCGTCGAAGTGATTCATCATTAGGTTTCGTCGCACAGATCTTCAAAGAACATAACAGGTCCAATAAAAATTCATTGGTTTGTGAGTGGGAATCAGTTTGGTGGCCCAAGTTTATACTGATCAGATTGCATGTGCTATATCGGTCCATTCAAGTAAAAGTATATCACATAGGGGGTGGGGTTTCATCTAGCAAAGAAGTTTGGTGGTTCATTTAATTAACAAAAGTTACGTCACACACATAGATTTCATCAACATTAAGTTTCGTCATCAACATAATTCATTTGGGCCTATTTCTATTATTCGTAAACAACAATTCAATGTCGAGTTCGTTTCCGTTTTCACAATCAGCTCCTCCTCGGGTTTTCGATCCAAATGACTATATTCCAAAACTATCACAAGTTTCCACTACTAAACCTCAATTTGGTAGTGCTTGTATTCCTATTCCAACACCCCAACCTCCACCTCAAGTTACCACTACTCAACATCAGTTCGATCCGAGTGCTTATATTCCTGTTTCATCACAACCACAAGTCCAACCACAACCTCAACCCATATTCACTATAAGTGACTATTTCCGTATTAAATCAAAGGCTACTTCACTTCAACCTCTATTTGTTACACCTCAAGCCCAACCTTAAGAGGGCAACCAAAATCCTTTCGGAAATCAAACAAGTACATCCACGTCCAACTCAAATCAAACTGATAAAGGGTGTGACTGGTCTGTACAATGTGGAGGTGGAGATCAAGGAGGAACTGTGTTTTATGTTGAAATTGTCAAGAATGTCAATGATGGTGAATCTTCAGGAAATGATGATAGTTCGGGATATAGTGGCAGTACTGATGAAGATGGCTCAGGTGTGAGTGATTACAATTCAGAATCGGGCGTGAAGGAGGGAGTGGATTCTGAAGCTGATAATTTGTCGAATGATGCTAACGAGAAATCAGACTTGATCAAGAAAGCTGATGCTACATCAGAAGAAATGGAGAAGATTCTCACTGAAGATGGATCTTTCTCTTCTCAGACTGCCTTTATGGCTAATGTCACAGCTTCTACAAGTCAGGTAAAATCTGAAACTCCTAGCATATGTAGTGTTTGTGCTGATATGAAACATGAATGTGCTGAATTGAAACATGAATCTGAAACGGTTCATAGTCACAATCAGAGTTTGGTTATTGAACTGTCAAAGTGCAAAGAGGCAAATATGGCTTTAGCTAGAAACGAAAAGGATTTTAAATCTGTAATTGAAACCTTAAAGAAAAATGTTTCCGAATTGACCAAAATTGTTTACCATAAACAAATTAGTATTAACGATTACATTAACATCGTTGAGGAAACCAAAAAGGAGCTAGCCATTGCCAAATGCGAGCATGATGCAATCAAGCTCAAATTGGAGAATTATTCTAACTCCCGATTTGTGCTCGATCACATCATAGACGTTCAAAAGATGAAAGGGAACGTGAAAGGCGTTGGGTATAAGTCGTGTCCGCCTCCTTTGAGACACAACTATACTCGAATGTCCGATGAAGAGGATATGCCTCGTTTTGAACCTAGTGTGCCTCTTGATTATGAGGAAGTTACTACTGGATTAGGGTTCAAACCGGACAATTCCTCGGAGGGCTCATCTGAGTTCAAACCGGACAATTCCTCGGAGGGCTCATCTGATAGGAAAGAAAAGCCATCAGTTATGGAACAACGTCCTCCAACCATTGAGGACTATGATTCGTCTGATGATGAATCAGATGTGAGTGATCAGGATGAATCACTTGATAAGATGAAGGGAGTAGAAATTCCGATTGAGAATCATATTCTTTGTGATCCTCCTACTCCTATTGTGCAACCTGTTGCCAAACAAGTGATTAATCCTGTCAAGGAAGTGAAGGAATCTGGGTCTGCCGTTAAAAGTAATAATGTTTTGTATACTTTGGTCGGTGATGCTAAAATTTATTCAGACAAGGATTTTCCAATTAAAAATGTCAATCCATCTTTGATTGATAAAGTTTTCGAGGATTCTACAAGTAAGTTTTTGGGAAAAGCGATCCCTAGAGTTTCTGTAACTTAGTGTGATCCTATTCCAAAAGCTGAAGTTAGAAGAAAATTTGAAAATCAAAAATCACCGACAAAGCAACAACCTATTGCTGCTAAGGGTAAACAACCAGAAAGGCGAGCTCAAAAGCCTAACGTTTCTAAATCAAAATTTGAAACAAAGGGAGCTCGTTACAAGAAAAAGGTTCAGAAGATGAACTTTGTGAAATCAAGAGGGACTGATAAAATTGAAACTTTCGAAAACAATTCCAACACGGATTTTGTTAAACAAGTTAAAATTTTGAAAAGAAACAGTCAAAACAATTACACACAACACACAAACGGTTGTGATGTAGGACCAAGTACCTCAAGATCACGAAGTTCACGGCTAAGGGAGTAGCATCGGTATTCTGCAAAGAAATAATAAGACTTCATGGGTTTCCTCGCTCGATTGTTTCTGATCGAGATGTCGTTTTCCTTAGCAACTTTTGGCAAGAATTGTTCCGGTTGAGCCAAACTAAGCTAAAACTAAGCACGAGTTACCACCCTCAAACGGATGGACAAACTGAAGTTCTAAATCGTTGTCTGGAAGCTTACTTGCATTGCTTTGCGAGTGAACAACCAACTAAATGGAGTACTTACTTACCATGGGCAGAATATTCTTATAATACCGGGTACCACACGTCCACAGGTACCACTCCATTTTCTATTGTTTATGGCAGGGAACCGCCTTCGTTGGTACCTTACGTGGCAGGGGAGACTAAAAATGCAGAGCTAGAACAACAGTTAATTGATTGGGATGATATGCTGAAACTCCTTCGACAAAACCTCCAAAAAGCTCAAGATCGAATGAGAAATCAAGCAAACTTGAAGCGACGGGAACTCACGTTTCAGATTGGTGATTATGTTTTTCTGAAAATTCAGCCTTATCGTCAAAAAAGTCTCGCCAAACGTCGATACGAGAAGCTTTCACCAAGATTTTTTGGTCCATATGGTGTTAAAAAAACAGTTGGGTCAGTTTCTTATGAGCTGGAATTACCACCCGAAGCTAAAATCCATCCTGTCTTCCATATATCAATGCTTAAACCGGCTCATGGCTCCTTTTCTTCAGGTCCGGCTGTTCCATTACCCATCACCAAAGACTGGGAAGTTGACTTGCAACCAAGCTCTATTATCACTCATCGCTGGGTTCAGGAAACTGGTCAGCCTATCCTTGAACTGTTGGTGTTGTGGCGTGATCGCCCAGTTGAGGAATCAACTTGGGAAACTTATGATCTAAGGGCCGAACAATTCCCAGACTTTCGCCTTGAGGACAAGGCGTTTTACCGGGAGGGAAGTAATGATAAAGTTCCATTAAAAGTATATTCTAGAAAAAAGAATAAAACTGCAGCTGCTAATTTGGAGGAGTTCAATTATTATTTTGGAAGTTAGTTTAATCCATTCGGTCAAATCAATCAGTGATTTTATTCAATAAATTTAGTTCATGATTCTCCTGGAAATTAGGAGTGATTACAGTCCTTAATTCCAGGAATTGTTAGCATAAATAATAGGCTAGCCTTGCATTTTCAGTATTGAAGTTGTTATTGATTTTCTAGTAACTGTAATTGGAGACCTTGCCCCTCTCGAATCGGGCCACTATCCCTTTGTTCTTATAATAAAACTAGCCTATTCTTGTCCTTGTCAATTCTGTTACTATCAATCACTTTATCTAATGTACAGTTACATGTTTGAGGGAAGAGAATTTGACCTTGATAGTAGCAACATCGGTTGCAGAAGGCTTCAAATCCAAAGCTAGACCAAAATGAAGCATGGCCATGTCGTACATAAGGCGTTTTTTATATATATTTCCCATCAATGCATAAACACTGCTTTCATGAGGAGCGTATTCTTTAAGTTCTTGTAGAACAACCAAAGCACCATCATAATCCTCCATACTCGCAAGAAAATTTGCTTTTTGATACATTGGTAGCGGATTCTCCTTATCTGCTACTATAGCCTTCTCCATCATTGCTAATGCTTCTTCAGTTCTCTGACAATTTTGTTTCAATATTATTACTTTCATGTCAAAGAATGAATGAATTATTACTTTCATGTTAAACCACAATAAGTTAATAGAGATTGCAGAATATCTAAATTCGAGTAAAGTAACATAATTTGGGTCCCATAAGTTGTAGAATGGTATATGAACCTATGAAATCTAATACATCAACAATTAGATGTTCTCAATTTTGAAGCAATACAGCAATAATCCTAAGGATTTCCAGTTTTTATTTGAAAGATTGCTTTGAATCTATCGAATAATACAATGAAAAAGTTAAATTTACCCTTCCTTTTAATTTGTCATAGGCCTATCCGGACTGAGGCATTTGTCCTTCATCAAATTGATGAAACCTTCAAACAATTCATCTACACTTATCCCGACTGAGGCATTTGTCCGTCATCCAATGCATGATAATAACTTAACTTTTAAGTCGGATATATAATGATATGGCAATAACAAGATATTACTATAAACATGTAAAAGAAACCAGGTTGCACATACCTTTCAAAATATGGTAGGCTGAGTAAGCTTGATTACTTTGTAAGTAACATGCAGCTAACAATTGCAAGTTTGTCTGCATTTAACAAAATTACCAAGAAACTGAGATACAAGTAATTATTCAGAATCTACTTGTTTTGACAAAGTCTTTGTTTTCACTTATACAAAAAATATATTTCTACGAAACAAAATTATTAAAAAAAACAGTTCATGCTACTCTTTAACATTACATGTATCATCCTCCTCAATCTAACACCTAAAGGACTGTGAGTTGATCTAAAGAGGTTCAGTCCATGATTGGCTTGAGATCTGTTGTATCACCAGATCGGTTTGAAACTGAGACAGAGACAGGTTTATAATAGGTTTCGGTTTAGGTTAAATAGGTTTCTAATCGATTCGGTTTCGGTCAAAGATGGTCAAAACAGGTTCTTTCCCAAACTGTTAAAAGGATCGGTGCTGTTTGAAACCGGTTTTTTAACCGGCTCGGTTTAACAGAGTTTTTGAACCGGTATCAAACTGGCGGTTTGGCTTGAAACTGGGACCGGTTTTATAGTCGGTTGAGGTTAAAAACTGGTTTCGGTACACAAACTGATTCATATGTTCAACTCAAGTTTCATTTAAGTACTTCATTTAAATATGTCTGGAACACCTGCAGGAATGCACATTATGTCATCTGAACACCTGCAGTTATGAAACTAAGATTTAAAATAAAAAGCTATAGAGAAGTTAATCTTATAAACTAATCGACTTTACGAAGAACAAACAAGAACAAACTGAAATTAATCTTATGAACTAATCGATTTTACCAAGAACTACAAAAACAATCGAACAAACTAATCGATTTTATGAAGATAGAACTGAAACTAATCAAATAAACTAATCGGTTTATGAAGAACTTAAATGAATCGAATAAACTAACTGATTATACCTGATGAATTTTATTTGGACCCATTGAAAATTTGCATGTTACTCGAATTGACCCAACAAGTAAAAAAAGAAAACCCATAAAGACCCAAAAATGGATGTATGGATTTATATTGCCAGGCTTACTAATAATCATCTACTCAAGCAACAAAGTTAAAACTCCAAAAAGCAACTTCTTAACAAAAAGTAAATGCACCATTTTGTTTGGAACCAGTGGCGGACCCAGGATTTTTTTCATGGGGGTGCGAAATTTTTTTTTAAAATCTTAGGCGTCTAGATATATACATAAAAAACCGGTTCGGGTCGGGTCGGGTCATGTAAAAAACCAATTTCATCCGCTTTCCTCTTGTTGAGAAATCGCGCCATAACATCTTTACTCATTGTGCCTATCATATACAAAATAAACAATTGGGCTTGATGTTGGGTTATGTTTTGTTAATTGATTTAGTTATTTGGGTTGGGTTTTACCATAAACTTATTCAATTGGGCTTGATGTTGGGTTAGAGGAATACAAGTTTTATTGTGGGCTAACTTGTTTACAATTTTTTTTTATATAAATTCTAACATTTTTTTCTAAGGGGTGCGGTCAGAATTTTCCAAGGGGTGCGGTCGAAATTTTTCAAGGGGTGCGGTCGGGATTTTTCGCGAAAAATAACACTAAATTTTTTTTTTTCAAGGGGTGCGGCCGCCCACCCACGGGCATATGTAGGTCCGCCAATGTTTGGAACACATACCCCTTTGTTTACACTCACCCACCCTTTGCTTAAAACACATACCCTTTTGTTTACACCCATTTATTTAATAGACATACCCCTTTGTTTAAGATACACATACCTCTTTGTTTACACCCATTTATCTAACATACATACCCCTTTATTTAAGATACAAACAACACATAACCTTTTGAAATGGATGAAACAGCAGATGCCAATATACATAACCATTTCGCCAAATTTTCTAGCCTACGTCATCTTAATTCTTTTTTTTCGATACAACATTGTTGGTTTAGTAAATTATTAAAGTAAAGGATATCCTCTTCAAATGAACCAACACATTCGTTCATTAATAGATGTGCCGTTTTGTATCATGCTCCGCATGAACCAACATACCACCTCAACAATCAAAGAGTCACACCTTTTCGAAGAGGTTTTACGTTGCCTACTCGCTTCTATATACCAACCCTTTTCATTCAGGGAAAATCAACTCGAAAAGTACGCGAACCCGCAAAGGATTGTCGGAAATCAGAAAACGAAACAATGACAACGATTGACGCGATTAGGAATTGTTAATGGCGATACCGTTAAGAACGAGGGCTGTATTATCAAGGTTTGATCGGAATGGCCTGGTTGAATGTGAATAGTTAGTCCATGAAGAAACCGTCCAGTTATGGCGATCTAGCGATTGGCCGGTTCATCTCTGCAAAGATTTACTTTCTTGGCGATGGGGTGAGCTGAGATCGTTGGTAACATGAAGCTCTTTCAACTTTTGTAGCAGGGGTAGAAGGGCGATTGAACATCTTTTGGTGAGATATATGTAGGAAGGGTTTGAACCTTTAAGATTTTCGAGAGTAGGGGGTCTCGCGAAAGGGTTGCCACTGATGATAGAGGTTTTATCAAGTTCTTTTGATGCCCGGGCATGATAATTGACAACATACTGTGGAAGCTCTCGTCTTGGTTTCTTGAATCGATTCGGTTTCGGTCAAAGATGGTCAAAACAGCTTCTTTCCCAAACTGTTAAAAGGATCGGTGCGGTTTGAAAACGGTTTTTTAACTGGCTTGGTTTAACAGAGTTTTTGAACCGGTATCAAACTGGCGGTTTGGTTTGAAACTGGGACCGGCTTTATAGTCGGTTTCGGTAAACAAACCGATTCATATGTTCAACTCAAGTTTCATTTAAGTACTTCATTTAACTATGTCTGGAACACCTGCAGGAATGCACATTATGTCATCTGAACACCTGCAGGAATGCACATTGGCATGTTTACTTTGACACTTAATTCTAGTGTAGTATCTGTTCATGTTACTTTTTTTGCTATCATAAATTGATAAGGTAAGCTTCCTTGTAGGGTTTTATAAAGCCATTCTAAGTGGCAGACCCAAGAATTTTTGTCACTAGGAGCCAAATTTAGTTTATAGCAATTAAGAAATAAATAGCAACTAATCACGGGTCAAAACGGGTTGACTCAAACATATATGATGTTCAGATAATTAGTAGCCTGAAACCCCCAAATAAACCACAAATCAACAAAAACAATGTCAATATGTTAATCCAGAAGCATTAAATAAAATGAAATTATGTTATGAAACTAAGATTTAAAATAAAAAGCTATAGAGAAGTTAATCTTATAAACTAATCGACTTTACAAAGAACAAACAAGAACAAACTGAAATTAATCTTATGAACTAATCGACTTTACCAAGAACTACAAAAACAATCGAATAAACTAATCGATTTTATGAAGATAGAACGGAAACTAATCAAATAAACTAATCGGTTTATGAAGAACTGAAATGAATGGAATAAACTGATAGGAATCATATTCTAGTTCTAGTCTAAATTGTCATTGTCTATTGTTAGAGGGGGTCAAGTGCAATTTACTCTTATATAAATAAGTGTCAATAACTATAGTGAGGTAGGGAGAATATTAGTCAGATCATTTGGCTCCTTGCTAGGGAGAAGGGCATGGCCCTGGGCCACTTCGGTGGTTAGTTATAGAGTCTGTATCATCTTCTTCAATATATTGTGTTTTTCTCAGTTTCATTTGAATTGTTCGTAATCAGAATCAAAACCCTATCATAAACTAACTGATTATACCTGATGAATTTTATTTGGACCCATTCAAACCCACTGAAAATTTGCATGTTACCCAAATTGACCCAACAAGTAAAAAAAGAAAACCCATAAAGACCCAAAAATGGATGTATGGATTTATATTGCCAGTCCTACTAATAATCATCGACTCAGCAACAAAGTTAAAACTCCAAAAGGCAACTTTTTAACAATCAAAAACCGCTAAATGAGTTGCATAAAATATACCATCGATTATAACATCATAAGAAAAGATCTAGTTTTTCGTTAGTGTACCATAAACATGTTCATAGTCCCTTGGAAATATCATTAGAGTACCATGGTGGAACACTTGGAAACTAGGAGTGTAATCCCACATTCATCAAACACACATCATCCTCAGAGGCATCCTCTAAACGATGGTATTGAATACCAAAACAGGAACACATTCTACAATAGAATTTTATCTGCCCCGGGACCATTTTTGAAATTGCAGGCGTCTCCCGTGAGTGAATCATACACATAATAGCAATCATGTCTTGTCGCGAGAGAGAGGTATACTCATCAAACTCAATATCGACATCTTCGCCTCTAAAAGAGTTGATAGGTGTGTAACCGGACATATTATATTTAGTCTCACTGTTGGTTTCATAGCTTTCAACTTCTTTGCTGGCATAGTCCCGTTTGCTGCAAAAGAGGGAAAAATGTGCATAAAAACTTAAAATGATAAGGGAAGATTTTTTAGGAAAAAGAAAAGGCATACTATTCCCAGTCAGTTGGCAGATGAGAGAAGAAGTAGTAGCAAAAAAACCGAATTTTCGTCTCAACCGTTGCCAAATCTTTGAGATCATTAGGGTTGCTGTGCCAGTCAGAACGCTTCATGATATCAGCTGCTTCCTTAACCAGCAGATACAAATGATGAGGAATAACAGTAGGTTTAGTCTCAGAAGAATAAGAACCGAATTTGATTGGCCCGTCAACATACGGCATCACCCAGTCAAAAATCAAACCACCTTCCTAAGCAATCAGAGCAAATAACAATAACATCCGTTAGGTTTGACCAAATCAACTAATAGGTTTATGTGATTATAAATTTCGATATATAACAAGACCGACCTCTTTAGTAGAGGGTTGAGTGGACTCCATATGCTGATCTTCCTCCTAAAGAATCAACAGATTAGAATAATAACATCCGTTAGGTTTGACGAAATCAACTAATAGGTTTATGTGATTATAATACCTCTTCTGAAGAGGGTTCAATGGGCTCCATATTCTGATCCAGGACAATCACACACAGCAAATGAATTAGAATAATATCTTGGGGTTGTCATAAACATAAAACCTTCCAAATGGCCTAATAAATAGGTTTATAACTTATTACCTTTGGTCCCTTCAATGACTCGTAGGTGACAGGTGGTTTGCCCTCACGGGAGGAACGCGCTTTAAGATATAAAGCTCTGGTATACACATCCCACTCCATAAATTCGTTAAGAGTAGGCGACCTCCTTGATTTAATAAAAAGAACTGCAACTTGAGAAAAGGACTCCCATGAAAGATGAAAAGCATCATCGATAGAACTAAGCTGACTCATATCCTTTAACTCTTTAGAACTAAGCTTCAAAATCTCCTTGAAGTGCTCGAACTAAACAAGCAAATGAATAATAATAGTAATTATTATTATTAAGCAATAGCCTCCTGCTCTACATACATAACAGAAATATGTATGTATTCATTCAGAAGTCATTTCCTAACCTAAAGATCAATTAGAGTAAAAAGGAAGAAATAAGCTAGGGATGATTATTGTTTAAATCAAAAGAATCGTATAACTCTTACATCCTCCTGAGATCTCTTACTCTCCCTCTTCCTCTTCCTCTTAGACGAACTGATGGGTCAACAGTAATAATAATAATTATAAGCAAATCACAATCGGTTCAATCGACAAACACGCATATATATATATAATATATATGAATTGAACGAAGGATATATATAAGTACCTCTTCTTCTTCTTATTATTTTCGGGGAAGGACAACATTGAAGCCAACCACTTGCTGCTATCCATATTCTTGCTCATCGATCAAACCCTTGGCGCTCTTGAAACCCTAGGCGTTCGTAAGAAAAGAGTAAAATATGCACGGATAATGCTTTACGTGGTTTGTGAAAATAGCAAATTTAGTCCCCAGCTTTTTTTAAAATTACACTCATGCTTCCTTCCTGTGGTTTGCTCGGATGTTACTCAGATATGCAATCAATCATCGAATACACATTTTAATATACGAAACCGAGACATGCAAAACATTGGAAATATCATTTATACATACGTGATACTCATAACATACTTGCATACTCCTTACCTACATTAAAACTGTCACAACCCCTACCCCTGCCCGGGAGCGGGCGGCCGCGAGCTACTCAGAGCGGGTGGTATCGGTGTTTAATAATTTGGTAGCGGAATACATCAGCACCGTAGTTAGGAAATATTTTTATCAGAGTAAAACACCAAACTTTTATAATAATAATTCATGGGAATAAAACCCAAGTTCATTTGATAATACATTGATAGGGATAAACCCTAATTATTGAAAACAAAATGTCTTGTTTATTTTAGGTAACTTTTATAGCCACTATCCCAAGCCTTCAATGCTCTCCAGCTGGCTTCTATTGGGCTTTCATATTATGTTACCTGAAACGCGTTTTAAAACATTTTGTCAGCAAGAAATAATAGTGAGTGAATCCCAATTTAATCAAAACAAGTTTTATCATTTTACAGCATTGAGGTCAATCTCGCAATTACATTTGTTTATATTTCTACTTTAATTACTGTCACAACCCCCGATCCCTGTTCCCCGGGAACGGGCGGACGTGAGCTCAAAGTTTGGTGGTATCATATTATTATTTCTCGCAGCGGAATTTACATCAGGACCGTAGTTAGGAAATGTTTATCAGAGTAAAACCACCATATTTTATATTAATAATCACATGGGTAAAACCCAAGTTTCTTATTACAATACATTTATAGGGACAAACCCTATTTTATTGAATTTAAAACATCGTTTATTAGGTAACTTTTATAGCCACATTTTCCCAAGCCTTCAGTGCTCTCCAGCTGGCTTTTCACTTAATTGGCTGTTCACATTGTGTTACCTGTAACGTGTTTTAAAAAATATTTGTCAGTCGGAAATACTGGTGAGTGAATCCCAGTTTAATCACGAAACATTTTATCAATTAAAACAGTATTGAGAGCGATCACATTGTTTATTTCTACACAATTACTCATTCAGTATTTGCCACTCGACCGGATCTATGGCTATGGTCAAATTACCCATTGGCTAACTCGTCGTCCAATGGTAATGCACTGTCATTCCTGACTTACTACTACTCGTAGTAATAAATTTTGTATATAAAACCCCATAATACAGGCAGTAATTGAAGAATTACAAAGACTCAATCACCGCTTACTCACATTGTAAAACTTTTAAGGTTCTGTAAAACATTCCAAAAACATTAACAAAAAGAGGATAAACTCACATTGCTGTCATAGGCTTTTCGTAAGGATTTCCTTGATATAATCTATAATTTATACAAATGTACATTGATTAGTACCATAACCCTTTGAAAATATTAATAATACCCTCCCCGAGATGGCATTCCAACAACTACGTCGGGCAGAACCACGACAGTTGTTACGGAACCCTAAATCAATCGGGCAGCGTAACTATTTCAAAACTAGGGTTCTAATACTTACAACAGAGCAGAACCTTTCTAATTAGGGGTATACTACCCAAATATTATGCTTAATACTTCAGAATTCGAGAATGAGATTTGAGAATGAGCGACGGAAACTGAAAACTGATGCCTGCTATTTATAGTTGTGATATTGAGTTCTGTCGCGGCCCGCGTAAAAGATAAGGGACCCTTACGCGGCCCGCGTCAACATCGGTCAACTCAGTAGCTTAGCTGGGTCAGCTAGTAGACTCGACACGATGTCGACACGTGTCGTCCTCTGGTGTAATCGCGTGTGATGCTATGTCGCGGCCCGCGTAATGTTGAGGTGAGGTCTTTCGCGGCCCGCCTCAACTTACAATTTCAGAATTTTATTTTCTTTTATATGTTATAATCTATTTTGGGTTCGGTTTTCACATACGGGACATAATATAAGATATATGGGGACATTTTACAATATAATGGAGTGTCGAAATATTATGAGGGTGTTGGTTTTACCGAGGGTTGTTACATTCTCCCCACCTTGTTTAGAGCTCGTCCTCGAGATCTGTTGGAATAAATGCGGATATTTCCTCTTCATTTCTGACTCGAGTTCCCATGTGTACTCAGGTCCTCCTTTGGAGTCCCACTTCACTTTAACTAGAACTAGTCTCTTGTGTTTGAGATTCTTGACTTTCCTATCTTCAATCTGTAGAGGTCTTTCTACAAATTTAAGTTGTTCATTTACCTCTATATCCTTAAGAGGTACTATCAGTGATTCATCAGCTAAACACTTTTTAAGATTAGATACATGAAACACATCATGTATTCCTGCCATTTCCTCTGGCAATTGTAGCTGATAGGCTACATGTCCTATTCTTCTAATAATTTCAAAAGGTCCAATATACCTGGGACTTAGTTTTCCCCGTTTTATGAATCTTACTACTCCTTTCCAAGGAGAGACTTTCAATAATACTTTATCTCCTACCTGAAATTCCAATGGCTTGCATCGGTTACTAGCATAACTCTTTTGTCGATTACGTGAGGCTTTCAGTCGTTCCTTGACTTGAATAATCTTGTCAGTTGTTTCTTGTACTATCTCAGGTCCAGATAGTTGTTTTTCTCCAATTTCTGCCCAACAGACTGGGGTTCGACATTTTCTTCCATAAAGTGCTTCAAATGGTGCAGCGTTGATACTTGTGTGATAACTATTATTATAAGAAAATTCTATTAAAGGTAAGTGATCGTCCCAATTACCTCCGAAATCAATTACACAAGCTCTAAGCATGTCTTCCATTGTCTGAATTATCCTTTCGCTTTGTCCATCCATTTGAGGATGATAAGCTGTGCTTAATTTTAACTTGGTTCCCATAGCCTTTTGGAAAGTTGACCAAAAATGAGATGTAAAGCGACTATCTCTATCAGAAACAATTGATAAAGGAATGCCATGTAAAGAAACAATTTCATTTACATACAATTTAGATAATTGTTCCATACTAATTGTTTCATTCATTGGTAGAAAATGAGCTGACTTAGTTAATCTGTCTACAATTACCCAGATTGTATCATTTCCTTTCCTAGTTTTGGGTAATTTAGTAACAAAATCCATTGTTATTAATTTCCATTTCCAAACTGGCATTTCTAATTGCTGTAACAAACCTGAGGGTTTCTGATGTTCAGCTTTGACTTGTGAACAAGTTAAACATTTAGAAACATAGACTGCTATGTCCTTTTTCATTCCTATCCACCAGAAATTTTTCCTTAAATCCTGGTACATTTTATCACTTCCTGGATGCATCGTATACTTAGATTTATGGGCTTCTTCTAATATGCGATGACGTAGATTTCCTAATTTAGGTATCCACATTCTCTTTTCATGAAATCTCCAAATTCCATTTGTTCCTTGTTTTAATTCTTTTAGCATACCTTTTAATTTTTCAGAATCATCCTTGATTACTGCTTCTTGTGCTTCTCTTATTTGATCATTTAAATCTACTTGCAGATTTAATTTAAGAGAACGTACCATTTTTGGCTTTTCATGATATTTTCGACTTAAAGCATCTGCCACTACATTTGCTTTTCCTTCATGATACTGGATATCACAATCATAATCACTAAGAAATTCCATCCAGCGTCTTTGTCTCATATTCAATTCTTTCTGCCCGAAAACATATCTTAAACTCTTATGATCAGTAAATATGATAAACTTACTACCATAAAGGTAATGTCTCCAAATCTTAAGAGAAAAAATTATAGCTCCTAATTCTAGATCATGGGTTGAATAGTTTTCTTCATGATTCTTAAGTTGTCTAGATGCGTACGCTATAACCTTTTAGCGTTGCATTAATACACATCCATAACCTAATCTAGAAGCATCACAATATACTACAAAATCTTCAGTTCCTTCTGGTAATGCTAATATTGGTGTATGGGTTAATCTTTGCTTAAGGATTCTAAAGGCTTCTTCTTGTTTTAATCCCCATTCAAACTTAACAGATTTACAAGTTAACTTAGTTAAAGGAATAGCTATTCTAGAGAAATCTTTAATAAATCTTCTATAATAACCGGCCAATCCTAAGAAACTTCTAACTTCGGTTGGTAACTCAGGGGTTTTCCATTTCATAATTGCCTCAATTTTTGTTGGATCTACATGAATTCCTTCATGATTGACTAGGTGTCCAAGAAATTGTACTTGTTTCAACCAAAATTCGCACTTAGAAAATTTAGCATAAAGCTTTTCCTTTCTTAACAGACTTAGAAGTGCGTGCAAATGTCTTGCGTGATCCTCTTTATTCTTAGAGTAAATTAGAATATCATCTATGAATACAATTATGAATTTATCCAAATATGGCTTACATATTCGGTTCATCATGTCCATAAATGCAGCTGGGGCATTGGTTAAACCAAATGGCATGACAGTAAATTCATAATGACCATACCTTGTTCTAAATGCAGTTTTAGGAATGTCCTCTTCCTGTACCTTTAATTGATGATATCCTGACCTTAAATCGATCTTAGAGAAAAATCGAGCTCCTTGCAGTTGATCAAATAAATCATCGATTCTCGGTAATGGGTACCGATTCTTAATTGTGACTTTGTTTAATTCACGGTAATCAATGCACATACGCATTGATCCATCCTTCTTTTAACAAATAGTATCGGCGCTCCCCATGGCGACGAACTTGGTTGTATAAATCCTTTCTCTAACAATTCATCTAATTGTTTCTTCAATTCTTGCATTTCGGCAGGTGCCAAACGGTAAGGTGCTTTGGCAATTGGTGACGTTCCTGGTATTAAATGGATTCTGAATTCAACTTCTCTATCCGGAGGTTGCCCTGGTAATTCTTCTGGAAAGACATCTGAAAACTGAGATACTACTGGAATGTCTTTTAAATCTTTTCCTTTAGTGTTAGTGATTATAGAAATCAAATACACTATAGAACCTTTTCTTATACAACTTGCAGTTTTCATCACTGAGATAAACTTAGTGGACTTAGAAGATTTATTTCCTTTAATTGTGATCGTTTTACCTTTTGGTGAATTTACTTGGATTAACTTTTGATCACATAAAATACTGGCTTTATTGGCTATTAACCAATCCATTCCTAAAACAACATCAAATCCTGCTAGATTCATGGGATATAGATTTGCAATAAACTTCTGATTTAAAATTTCTATTCTTGCTCCCTACAAGATTTCAGAAATTCTAACAGTTTCTCCATTAGCTGTCTCTACTATGCATTCATGTGGTAGTTTAGTTAATGACTGATTTAGAAATTTGCAAAACGATGTATTAATAAAACTTTGGTTTGCATCAGAGTCAAATAATACTTTAGCAAAAACATCATTAACTAAAAACGTACCAGCAATGACATCTGGAATCATCTTGGCTTCTTCTGCAGTCAGAACAAATGCTCTAGCATTTTTAGTATTCTTGTTATCTGTAGCTGGAGCTAATTTTGGACAATTTAGCTTGATATGACCTTGTTCTCCGCAATTGTAACACACCTTGCTGTTAGCTTTCTTCCTGCAGTTTTCTTCTTTGTGTCCCGATATTTTGCAAAAGTTACAATATATGGGGCATCTCCCTGAATGCTTTCTTTTGCAATACCTACAGTAGGGTGCAGAGGTAGCTCCTACATTTTTCCCACGGTTAGAATTTCCAGAACGAAATTCTTGAATTAATTTCTGGGTTAGGTTTCTCCTTTGATCCTCTTCTCGGGTACGGACTAATTCATCAGTCAAGGTATTAGCTAGTTCTACAGCTTCTTCTATAGTTTGTGGTCTAGCTGCCTTGACTACATGTCTTATTTCTCCGATTAATCCCCAGATATAACGGGAAATTAACACTGGTTCTGGTGAAGCAAGAGTTGGTACTATTCTAGCATATTTAAAGAATAATTTAGTGTACCCCTTACTATCTACACCAGTCATCCTAAGATTTAGGAATTTGTTTGCTATCTGTTCTTTTTCATTGGGTGGGCAGAATTTTCTTTCTACCTTGTCCTTAAATTCTTCCCATTCCATATTATAAGTTCTATCACTTCCTCTTGTCTGGAGGATAGTGTTCCACCATTCTAGTGCTGCATTCTTAAACAGATTAGAAGCAAACAATATCTTATCTTCTTCGGCACACTTACTTATCCTTAAGACTGCCTCAGTCTTTTCTATCCAGCGTAAAGTTGCAATGGCCCCTTCATTGCCTGAGAATTCCATTGGTTTACAAGACCAGAATTCTTTATAAGAACAACCGTTAGGCACAGTTCTTCTTCTTTTGGGAATAGGCATTTGAAGTACCGGTCCATTGTTCACGCTGTTTTCTGGTTCAATTGGTCGCTTACTGCTATGTTTACTTTTATTATTCGCTTCTTGAATAGTTTGAATAATAAATGGCATGGCATCTATGATTCCTTGTGCCACTATATGTTGAACGGCACTATTATCCATTTGATTTTCGTTGTTATGGATGCTCGGATTATCATTAACCACGTTAATGTTACTCTGGTTATCATTATTCAGATTTCCTTGATTTCCTTCGTCGGCCATCTGAATTTTAAACATTTATCCCATATTAATATCACAAGATAATAAGTAATATCACAATTCACATGACACGCAATCTAACAAAAAACGTAGATCATTGCTACTTACTCTTTTCATATACTTATGCGTCTATTACACACTAGTACAGAAATAAAGTTTTACAATACCAACAGAAATAAAATAGTAATTGTTAGGGGTCATTTTCTTAACATATATATCCTGACCAATATCCTGCCTTTGTTTGGTTATTTGTAATCAGGATGCTGGAAGAGGATATTGCTGACATCTTGGGCGATATCCTGAAGCTTATTGAATTAATCACGTGCAGATTAAGGGCAGAGGCTTGCTAACGGTCACAAGGACTTCTTCTCCTCAAGACTCGGACGAATTTGTTGAGAAAGAGACGTTGAGCCCGAAAGACCAGGTCTGCAACGTTCCAAGAGGGAATATTCGGTGAATCCCGCGAGTTTAGGGTAGTTAGTTGTTTTATCTTTACTATAAATAGATGAGGTCGGATCAACTTAGAACACACATCATTTCACACTTACACTCTCGAACACAATCACTCTCTAGCTGATAGCAAACATCACACTTGTATTTCATTTCCGTTGTAACACTTAGTCGATCCGTACCACATCCTGCACTGTATCCTGATTTTTGAAGCAATTGAAGAACAAGGCAGCTGCGATTGTCAGCTCCCGAGGTTTTATGCCGGCGATCTAGATTGATCAAGGGCTTTCCTCGTACATCTCGTGTCATTTACTTTACTTTTGCTCATTGTTTGATCATAGATACAGCTCTGTATCCTGAGCCGTATCCTGAAACTGTTTTCATATCTAATTTTGTTAACACATTTTTCATACATATTTCTAGCACACTACCTCACTTAACTAATTTGATCACTTAATTGCTTCGGTAATTTTTGACCAAAACAATTTGGCGCCCACCGTGGGGCAAGTGGTGCTCTCTTTACTAAAAATTTTTGTTAAATCGCTAATCGGTTTTTTATTTTCAAAACTTTTTGCTACATTGTCCACAATGGCCTCACGATCAAACATGAGTTCCTCTACTATGTCTGCTATGACTTCTGCTACTACCGGTTCGGTGCTTCCACCACCTCCTCCAAGGATGCCAGCCTCTACACAATCTCAAGATGTTATCCCTACTCGGAGTGTCCAAGGATCTGCTCCCGTTTTAGCTTCTAATGATGAAATTTTAACTTTATTTGGAAGTGTGCAGGAACAAATGAGGCAGCAACAGGAAACAAACCAAATGCTTTTAAGGGAAATACAACTCCTGAAGTCTGGCTCGAGCAGATCTGCTGAGGACAATGTCACTCCATTACACCCCAGAGCGTTAAACTTTAGTTCAGCTGTGTATACCGAGGATAACAGGGGGAATATCGTGCCCAGTCTTCCTCAGAATCATACTCCTGAAATACCCTCCTCGATCAGGATGTCAACCATGAGGAGCTCAGGATATGCTTCAGGATATGGGCAAAACCCTCCAACGGGTAACGTGTCAAATAATAATAATACTCATGCTACTAACAATAATGGATCTTTGCAGGATACAGGTGTAACATCAGCACTTACTAGGGAACTTCAAAAGTTGAAGGACATGATATCTAGTGTACCTGGGGTGGTCCAGCCGATCCCAGAAGTGTCCCAGGATAGCCACAAGATATCTCGTTTTGCATATCCTATCTGTGATGCTGAAATTCCAAAGAGGTTCCAAACCCCCAACATGAAGCTTTACGACGGAACGACGGATCCTGAGGAGCATATTGCTCAGTATAGGGAAAGAATGGAGATCAACCCTATCCCTCCGGATCTCAAAGAAGCATGCTTGTGCAAGGGTTTTGGTTCAACCTTGACAGGATCAGCTTTGAAGTGGCTCTTGAATGTTCCTCCACATTCAATTACATCTTTTGCTCATTTAGTAAATTTATTTAATAGTCAGTTTTCTTGTAGTAGGAGCTTTGAAAAATTAACAAGTGATCTCTACAGGATAACACAAGGGCCTCAGGAACCCCTTAGGGATTATGTGAACAAGTTTAGCCGAGAATCACTAGACATTCCTCATCTTGATGTTGCAACAGCTGTGCAAGCTTTCAAGATGGGGTTGCAAAAAGATTCTCAATTTTACCAAGACCTTGTAGTGAACCCATGCAGGAACCTGGATGAAGCTCGGAACAGAGCCCTAAGATACATTCGGTTGGAAGATGACAGAAAGATGCAAGAAAGGATGAACTCATCCAACACTTATGAGTCAACTAACAGGAAGTCAGAATCCTCATTCAAGTCGTATCGGCCTAAGCCATATGGCAGAAATGAGAATAAGAGAGTGAATGCTGTCGAAGATGAGGATCCTGAAGAGTATCCTGAATTATCAGAATATTGCTTTTCTGTTAACATTCCTGAATTGATGTATGCCATGCAGGGTCTAGGGGACAAGGCAAGATGGCCTCGAAAGAATCAACAAAAAGCGGACTGGAAACACAAATCAAAATGGTGTGCTTTCCACGAAGATTTCGGACATATGACCGAGGACTGCATTGCTTTGAGGAAAGAGATAAGCTATCTTCTAAGCAAGGGATATCTGAAAGATCTCTTAGGAAAAAAGAAGAATAAAGGTCAGGATACGGAGAAGGATCCTGAGCGAGCTGCATCACCTCCCGCGGATGCCAAGATAATCAACTTCATCTCGGGGGGATCCGACATTTGTGGAACTTCGTATTCGGCAGCAAAGAGACATGCAAAAGAAGCTAAAGCCGAAAGGGGAGACAAACCTGTCAGGATGACTACACTCACAACTGACAAAGTGATCACATTTGATGCTGATGACATGGATACTGTCCAGGATCCTCACCATGATGCTCTGGTAATAACGTTATATGTGGCTAACCATTTTGTACGCAGGATATTGGTTGATAATGGCAGCTCCGTCAACATAATCCAACTAGAGACACTTAAAAGGATGAATGTATCTCCAATGGATATCACTTCGAAGTCCACCGTGCTTGTTGGGTTCAGTGGAGAGGCCAGAAACACAGTGGGAGAGATAAAGTTGCCGGTGTACGTTGAAGGAGTCAACTCGATACAACGTTTCTGTGTGATGGACTCCCTATCCTGCTATAACATTATACTGGGAAGACCATGGATTCACGATATGAAGGCCGTGCCGTCAACATATCACCAATGCATCAAGATACCTACCCCTTGGGGAGTTGTTAAAGTTGATAGCGATCAGCAGGAGGCGAAAGAATGCTACTCCTCCTCGATGAAATCCTCAGCCAAAACTAGTGCAGCATAGCAATTAAAGACGCGGGCCCAGGATATCGTGGAGGATCCTGAGCAGGATGTGAAGAAAGTTATCCTGGATCAGGATAACCCCGATATTTCGGTGCTCGTAGGGACCAATATCCCTCAGGATATCGAGGAACAATTAATTAACTTTTTGAAATACAGGATGTCTACGTTTGCATGGAAGCATGAGGATATGACAGGCATATCCAAAGATATTATCACTCACAAGCTTGGAATTGATAAATCATTCAAGCCAGTGCAACAAAAGAGAAGGAAGTTTGCTCCTGAACGCAATACAATTATTCAAGAAGAAGTTGAAAGATTGTTGAAGTCCAAAATGATTAGAGAAGTCAAATTCCCAAGGTGGCTAGCAAACGTGGTAGTGGTACAGAAGAAGAACGGAAAATGGAGAGTCTGTGTGGATTACACAGACTTGAATAAAGCTTGTCCTAAAGACCCATTTCCTCTCCCCCATATTGATGCAATGGTAGATGCTACTGCTGGGCATGAAATGTTGACTTTCATGGACGCATCCTCAGGATTTCAACAGATACAAATGGAGCCTTCTGATCAGGAGGATACCGCCTTCATGACGCCAACAGGTATTTATTGTTATACAGCTATGCCTTTTGGTTTGAAAAACGCAGGTGCAACATACCAAAGATTGGTAAACATGATGTTCAAAGACAAACTGGGGGACACCATGGAAGTGTACATTGACGATATGGTAGTAAAATCAAAGAAAGCTCAGGATCACCTCCAGGATATTAAAGGAGCATTTGATATCCTGGATCAGTATAATATGAAGCTGAATCCTGCTAAGTGCCATTTCGGAGTGGGGGCAGGAAAGTTTCTTGGGTATATGGTGACGAAAAGGGGGATAGAGGCAAGCCCGGAGCAGATTAAAGCTATCCTGGATATAAAATCACCCTCGAATATGAAAGATGTTCAACGATTAACAGGCCGGGTAGCAGCTCTAAACAGATTTATCTCAAGATCCTCGGAGAAATGCAAAGACTTCTATGATATCCTAAAGAAGAACAAAAGATTCGAATGGGGGGAAAAGCATGAAGCAGCCCTACAAGATTTGAAACGGTATCTCTCAACCGCACCTCTGTTGATGAAGCCGGAAAATGGTGAACCACTATCCCTATACCTTGCTGTATCAGGGAATGCTGTAAGTGCCGTTCTTATAAAAGACCATGAAGGTCAGCAGTATCCTGTTTATTATGTTAGTAAAAGTTTGTTAGATGCTGAAACTAGGTATTCCCATTTAGAAAAATTGATATTAGCATTAATTATGGCATCAACGAAACTTAGGCATTATTTCGAGACACATAGGATTCATGTTAAAACAAACTATCCTATTAAAAATGTGCTTAGGAAACCAGAGATGTCAGGCAGGATGGCCAAGTGGTCAGTAAAGTTGAGTGCTTATGATTTAGTATATGAACCTAGGAATGCCATAAAGTCTCAGGCTTTAGCTGACTTTGTGGCTGACTTTAGTAGTGACATTCAGGATGAGGTAGACCTAGAAGTTCAACAACTAGGAGAATCCTCAGGATCCTGGACATTATATACTGATGGTGCATCTAATGTAAGAGGAGTAGGATTAGGAATACTACTAAAATCGCCACAGGGGGACATATTACCCCAGGCTATTAGGTGTGAGTTTCCTGCTACCAATAATGAGGCAGAGTATGAGGCCTTAATTGCAGGATTAGAATTGGCTAAGAGCATGAGTATAAAAAATTTGCAAGTATATGTTGACTCTCTGTTAATTACTAACCATTTTAATGGATCATATGCAGTTAAGGGAGAGAAATTAATCGAATATCTCGATATTCTCAAAAAATTAGCAGGATATTTCGATGTTTTTATACTTAAACAGGTACCAAGGGAAGATAATGCTGAAGCAGACGCCTTAGCAAATCTGGGATCGTCGGTCAGGATACCTGAAGGGACACAAATACCAATAGTACATGTCTTATATCCTGCAACGAATCCTCGGGATAAAGAAGTAGCTGGTATTCAGGATCCTGGGGCGGAATATCCTGAAGAGGATCCTAGAACCTGGACGGCCCCAATCATGAAATATCTCAAAGAAGGACACATTCCTGGAAATGAAAATCCTAAGGCATTTAGGATGAAGGTATCACGGTTCACTATTATAGATAATATTTTATACAAGAAATCTCTTGCAGGACCATATTTAAGGTGCTTGGAGGATCATGAAGCTAAAGAAGTACTTCAAGATATACATAAAGGGGACTGTGGTAATCATACTGGGGGTAGATCATTATTCTCGAAAGTATTGAGGACAGGATACTTTTGGCCAACAATGAGGAAAGATGCTACAGAATATGCTCGAAGATGTGATGCATGTCAAAGGCATAGTAACATACTACACCAACCAGCCGAACCACTATATCCTGTAATTTCCCCTTGGCCATTCATGAAGTGGGGGATGGATATAGTAGGAAAGTTACCGAAAGCTCCGGGAGGAAAAGTCTTTATGCTAGCAATGACGGATTACTTCTCTAAGTGGGTTGAAGCTGAAGCATTTGTTCAAGTAAGAGACCAAGAAGTAGTATCCTTCATCAAGAGAAATATCCTGACCAGATTCGGAGTACCGGCTGAGATAATCTGTGACAATGGCTCTCAATTCATAAGTAAGAGGACTACTGACTTTTGCAAGAGTTGGGGAATCAAAATGATCACATCAACTCCGGTACATCCTCAAGCAAATGGACAAGCAGAATCCTCTAACAAGATAATTGTCAACAACTTAAAGAAAAGGCTTGGAGCCAAAAAAGGAAGATGGGCAGAAGAATTACCCTTTGTTTTATGGGCTGATAGGACAACGATAAAGAATGCAACAGGTCAAACCCCATTTTCGTTGGTGTTTGGAGCAGAAGCAGTGATTCCAACGGAGATGACAATACCTACTGCAAGATCTATCTTAAGTGATCCTGAGAAGAATCCTGAGGCCTTGAGTCAGGATCTAGACACTATAGATGAAAAGAGAGATGCAGCAAGGCTAAGGATGACAGCATATCAACAGAGAATATCTAGGGCATACAATAAGAATATTAGAACCAGAAGATTTAAGGTTGGAGATTGGGTATTAAGAAAGGCTTTCCAAAATACAACTAATCCTGCCGATGGCAAGTTAGCTCCAAAATGGGAAGGGCCATATGAAGTTGAATCAGAAGCAGGGAAAGGAGCGTATAGACTCAAGAATATGGAGGGAGATATGATACCAAGATCTTGGAATGCTATACACCTTAAGCTCTATTTCAAGTGAGTCTAGAATTTAATTTCTAACTCAAGATGGTATGAATCCTTATTTCTTTTTAATGTATTTTTATATTATTAATTCTTTTGAACCCAATACTGACTTAAGCATCGGAGGGGTGTTAGCCAAGCTAACACCCACCTTAGTTTACATTTGTTTTACAAGATATGTTCCAGGATATAGCTCCAGAATATGCACTCGGGATAACTCAGAAGATTAGAGGATTGGCCCCCTCTCTCACGTTTAAGGGATACCGATCCCTTCACAGGTTTAAAGGTATTCACCTTTCTTCCGAATTGGGTTTAAACACCCCGCCTGGAGCGCAAGTTATTCAGGGATAGTTCAAGGTGGCGGGACCAGTCCATGTAAAAGTGGCTGACAATTTCGTTACCATTGGCTATATCCTGAATCCTAACGGTATATGAGGATTGATCACCCTCTCTCACGAAAGGGTATTTTCATACTCTCTAAGGTTTAAAGGTTTTCACCTTTCTAAGTCTTGGAGTTTATACACTCCCGCCTGTAGCGCATGAAAAATTGGGATTTTCCCCAGGATACAAAGGATTTATCTCCAGTACATCCTTGGGTTATACCCTCGGAACGAGAAAAATTGCTTATGCAATGCAAACTGACATTAAATAGATTTCTAAGATACTTGAAGACATTGTACACAGGGGACATCCCTGCCAAGATGGTGGTGTAAGGCTAAAAGAATGAAGTTTGCGACTAATGCATTAAGTACCTTGCACTGGGGACATCTTCATTGGAAGAGTTGCAAAGGGATTGAAGTTCGGTAATAGGTTTATATCCTATGTCTGGTATGGTCTTTCCTTTGCAAGTCTCATTTAAATTTTTAGTAACATCATGTTAAATATCTTGACACATATCCTCAAAGTCCTTTTAAGGATATTTGGCTGGGATGTTTGAAACTAGTATTGGTTGGGAATTTTGATCATCATCAAAACTTGGTTTCGAAGAGATAAACTATTTTTTACTTTTTAGAAAACTTTTTATAAAGATAAAAGAATGTCTGGAAGATCTATTTAATAAAAGGCTTTTGCAGTATGTTTCTGAGCATACCAATCAGGATATTTTGTAAAATAACAGTATGAAATTTTTACAAAAATAAGATTCATACTAAACAATGCAAATTAATAGAAAGAGAAATCAAAAGATGAAATTATTCTTAAAAACGATCAATACTGGTTGATAACCGAAGGTTTCATCCTGAAACCCAGGACCCATCCGCCTTCGGTTATCAAATTGTTTAGAAATGGAAATGAAAATTGTTCATAAAGACATGAAATTGTTCGAATAAAAATAAGCACTAGGGGGTAGTGCCTTCTTGCTCCATAGCGGTTTCAGCGACATTCATTTTGGGATCCGCCTCAGCATCCTTGTCAGCATCGGTTGCCTTTTCAACTGCTTTAGAAGGATCATCGACAGTTGATTTGGAAGAGGTACCGCCAAGGTTCTTCAGCTTGGTCTCCCAGGCTCCAACGTCCCAGGAAGGGCACTCGAAGCCCAATGCTTTGGCTTCGTGAGCCATCTTCAACCTAGCCTGGAGGAGAGAAATGACGACGGAACTCTTGAGGCTTTCTCGGTAACTGACCATATCCTGTTCGTACTGCACATGGGCAGCTTCCAGATCAGCTTGGGCTTGAAGAGTAGCCTTGTTGAGAGCAACTTGGTGTTCCCGGGTCATAGCTTTGTATTTCTCCTCATAATGACGAGACTTGGCGGCCGCGATCATACCTTGGTCTGAAATCGTGATTTCTGCTTCTTTTAGCTTGGATTCAAGTGTTTTGTTAAGCTTGCAGGATTCTTGGTATAGGTGAACCAAACGCTCGAGACCCTGCAAAGGTAAAAGGACAGGGATCAATATTATTATTAAGTCTATGGAAACAGTCTAAATTGCAGGATATGATATAAAGATACTAACTTGGTTAAGAAAAGAAGTCATAAAACCGCTGGCTTCGATGAATCCATGTTTTTCATAAGGAAATGTGTCAGAAACGACAGGAGAATCGGGTTCTTTCCTCTTGCGGGAACTCGAACTCCGAGGTTTGGTAGCCGGTGAAGGTTTAGGAATGATGATAGCTTTGGAACTGCTGGGTTTGGATGTAGCAGTGGTCTTGGAGCCGGGTTCTTTCTTGACTTGCATCTGGTCGGAGTAGCTATCCAGTTCGTCAAGATCAAAGACTTCAGGGATCTTAGCTGGAGCTATGTAAAGGAAAAAGTTTTATTCTTTATCGTTATATTATTTTGACTAATTATTCTGAAAGGGATTCTTACCAGACATCTCGGATGACGAGTACTGACTTGAACTCGGAACGTGTGTGGTAAAAGTCCTGTCTATTGCAGGTAACCGGTAAACGGTGTTGATTCTCTCTTCTGACTCAGCGGTAGGAGGAGCAACTTCCTTAAAGTTCACTGCATAAAGAAGAATATTAGTAGGGGATAACAATTAAATCGTCTGTAAGGATATTTATGATCCTACCGGTGGTTAACCACTCCACCGGAAGGTTGGCACCCTCAGCAATGGAATCTCGTCTGACAGAAGAATTTGCGTTGCCATCCGTCTTCGTTTTTGGTGGCTTTGAGAATCAAGGGTTTGCTGGAGGTTGAAAAAAGCAAGAACCGGCTAGAGCCGCGGGACCGGAGGCGATAAGCAATAGGTAGATCCTCGATGCAGAGGTCAGAACAATGGAGGTTTTTGATTTGGTTGAGTACAATTAGTACTCTCCAGACCATGGGCATGATTTGAGCAAAAGAGATGCCAGTAATACGAAAGAATTGCATCATGAATTCTGGAAAGGGATATCGAAGGCCTAGTGAAAAAGGATATGCTGGGAAACAGATCCATTCGGTGGAAGAAACATCTGATCGGATTGACCGATCAAATGGCCTAAAGACTGTGCTGTCAGGGAAAGCGCCGGAGGCTCTTAAAGCTGCAATATCTGCGTTGTCAAAGGCGAAGACCTCCTTCTCGGGATTTTTGAGAAGATTTTGCTGGTTGAAGGTTTCGGCGGCCATTGCTAGAAAAAAAAATGAAGTAAATCGACAGGAAGAAAGTCAAAAAATGGAGAATTACCTGAAGGGTCTGTTGAAGATATCTGCTTTTCAAACAAGAAAAGAGAAGATATAGGGGCATCGTGGATCTCCATGGAGTAAAAAACGCGTTGGAAGTTATGATGTGATCTTGACCGTCGCTTCATTTTAAATGCCTTGAGTTGTGGGATAAGGTTTTTGAAATATATCCGTTGGATTGGTATCCCAACTGATATATTTGGGGACAATTGTTAGGGGTCATTTTCTTAACATATATATCCTGACCAATATCCTGCCTTTGTTTGGTTATTTGTAATCAGGATGCTGGAAGAGGATATTGCTGACATCTTGGGCGATATCCTGAAGCTTATTGAATTAATCACGTGCAGATTAAGGGCAGAGGCTTGCTAACGGTCACAAGGACTTCTTCTCCTCAAGACTCGGACGAATTTGTTGAGAAAGAGACGTTGAGCCCGAAAGACCAGGTCTGCAACGTTCCAAGAGGGAATATTCGGTGAATCCCGCGAGTTTAGGGTAGTTAGTTGTTTTATCTTTACTATAAATAGATGAGGTCGGATCAACTTAGAACACACATCATTTCACACTTACACTCTCGAACACAATCACTCTCTAGCTGATAGCAAACATCACACTTGTATTTCATTTCCGTTGTAACACTTAGTCGATCCGTACCACATCCTGCACTGTATCCTGATTTTTGAAGCAATTGAAGAACAAGGCAGCTGCGATTGTCAGCTCCCGAGGTTTTATGCCGGCGATCTAGATTGATCAAGGGCTTTCCTCGTACATCTCGTGTCATTTACTTTACTTTTGCTCATTGTTTGATCATAGATACAGCTCTGTATCCTGAGCCGTATCCTGAAACTGTTTTCATATCTAATTTTGTTAACACATTTTTCATACATATTTCTAGCACACTACCTCACTTAACTAATTTGATCACTTAATTGCTTCGGTAATTTTTGACCAAAACAGTAATATGCATCCGTACACACATATTTTTATTTTATTTTTATTATATTATTATTACTACCACTTTCTCCATTCTAACATTCACGGATATGGATTCATCCAAAAATCCATATTGCGCTCATCGTATTTCCATACGAGACGCTCTCCCACCTGACGCATTATCTCACTGTTTTCTAAAATTTCCTCCCCGAAAGTCCTAAGTTCTTGAACGTTTTCTACACTCATTGGGGGTGCAGGTTCTCGTACTGGGTTTGGAATCTGGGGTGCATTTTCCTGATATGGGGGTGACAGTTCATGAAATTGGTAAGGATCCTCTAATATCTCCCTAATATAATCATCTTGATAATAGGGATCTAAAGGGTCCATACCTGGGTAGGCTTCTATGTTCTGTATGGGTGGATAATCCTGAATAGGGTAACGTTGCACAAAGTCCCTATTATTGTCCCACCAGGGGTCATAGTTCGGGTCTAGGGGATTTGGAGCAGGTACCCTTGGGATTTCTTCTGGGTTAAAATCGTGCATCTCTACTTGGTTTTCCGGGTTTTCTATGTCCATGGGTTGTTCTGGGTTTTGTGGTTGTGGGGCTACTAATTGTTCCAGACTCGGGTCGGCAGCAGTTGTAGCTAAGATATGGAAATTAGCTAAGCTTCTATTTAGCATATCTTGAGTATGGGCATCTGTCTCTCGTTTAATAGCTGCTAGAGCCCTTTGCTGTTGCAATTTTCGCATTCTCTTCCTACGAGCAAAAGCTTCTTTACTGAACCATCCTCGTTTCTTACTAGGAAATGGTTCTTCAGATTGAGCTCTAAAGGTAAATATTCCCTCCTCCTGATCAGCAGAATACCCTGAAAGGGCAGGCTGTGATGATGTAACTTCACTCCTAGGTGAATCATATAACTGACGATTCACGTCTGATGGACCTTGATCACTCATACTGAAAACTAACAAATAGTCAAATAACACATAACAAATAATTACAGTTATGCACATATTTCCGTAATTTATTTCCTAACACAAAATTTTAAAATTTTAAGTGTCAGCAGAACACTTCTTTGGCTCAGACCAGTGGCTAGCTCTGATACCACCTTCTGTCACAACCCCCGATCCCTGTTCCCCGGGAACGGGCGGACGTGAGCTCAGAGTTTGGTGGTATCATATTATTATTTCTCGCAGCGGAATTTACATCAGGTCCGTAGTTAGGAAATGTTTATCAGAGTAAAACCACCATATTTTATATTAATAATCACATGGGTAAAACCCAAGTTTCTTATTACAATACATTTATAGGGACAAACCCTATTTTATTGAATTTAAAACATCGTTTATTAGGTAACTTTTATAGCCACATTTTCCCAAGCCTTCAGTGCTCTCCAGCTGGCTTTTCACTTAATTGGCTGTTCACATTGTGTTACCTGTAACGTGTTTTAAAAAACATTTGTGTTGGTACACTTTATGTGGATGCGACTCGACTCGGTTCGATTCGGTTCGGGTCGACTCGGTTAGGTCCGGCTCAAGCCCGACGTCACGACATTCCTCCGTCGTGCGCCCCAGAATTCGACACGCGAAGCACGGAGCGCCGCAAGCCCATTCCCATTTACACATCACCATGACATCATCATTGTGATGTCATGGTGATGTCACAACATTTGTCTTATGTTGAAATTGGTGAAAGTTTGTCAACAGAAATGAACTGGGCCGATTCCTTTGCACATTTGGGCCGAAGACTTGTTTGTGGACTTTGTCAAATACTTGGGCTGATACATCAATTGGACGAAGACCAAGCCCAACATCAAAGTGACGAAATCACTTTGATTTCGTCAAAATATTATGGCAAAAACACACATGTGACGAAATCCAAGGGATTTCGTCGCAATCTTGATTTCGTTGATGTGTTTCAGTATATATTCACAGACACAGAACAGAAACAGAGAGAGAAGTTTGAATAGATTTCACTGAGCGAACACATTGTAACACACACTGAGAGTTTACAGAGACCATTTGTAAACACCGCATTGTAACCGTTTTCTAGCATTAATACATTGAGTGTTAATCGTTGAATATTGTGTCTTACGTGTTCGTAACTTGGTTTAACTTACCCGTTTGGATTCCGCACTTTCGGGTTTGTCGGAAAACAGGGAATAGAGGTTACTCGATCCTCCGGGTGGACCTACAATTGGTATCAGAGCTTTGGCTCGATTCCTTGTTTAAACTAAGTGTTTTTATTGTGATTTGAAAGATTTTAAAGTGTTTTTCTTGTATTTTGGAGTTTAAAATCATATATTTTCTGGAAAAACGTTTCTAAAATCGTGTAAATCATGATGTTTTGCTTCTTGTTTTAGTGGAAACCTTGTTATATTACATGCTTGTATGTTATTGTGGGTTTTTATTGAAAGTTTTAGCAAAAATTGTTGTTCGGAAAATTTATCGGTCACTGAAAACTCATAAAGTTCATAATATATTCAATTGTTCTTGAGTTGTTCTTGATCCATATCTGAGTTTGATCCATTTGTTACTCAATTATTGTGTTGTTGTTGATTAAAATATTGTTACTTGACTTTTGTGTACATTTGGAATGATGAGTAGTTGAATTTAGTAGTCTGAAACGTGAAGTTTGAAAAAGAAGTCTCATTGTGTAAGGATAAGAGTTTGACAAAATTGGCCATTGGAAGTCTTTGTGTCAGAAGATAAACAACAAGATTTGAAAGGATAAAGTATTATTTGTTTGATAAATATCTTCTTGTCTATCATTTGTCTACGAAATCAGGTTGTAAAAAGTTCTGGACGAAATCCCTATACAAACAACTGGTCAACGCAAACCCATTAGTCAACATAATTGTTGGTGCATGTTTGTGACAATAGCTTAGATTTGGTCTTTGGATATCTTGTAATTAGTTAAACGATAAACAGTTAGCGGGTTTAGCTTTGTAATAGTTAGTTGTAATGTTTGGGCTAACCAAAACCCATATTGGGTGATGGGGGGCGAATTGGGCCTGTCCAATTCGCAGTCCATGATGTTTAACCTTGGCCCAAGTAGTAACCTTGTGTTATATAAACAAGGTTAGGCTTTAGGGTTTAGGTTAATCAGCCAGAACAGTTTTAGAGAGAGAATTCGTGAGAGCTTTAGGGTTTGGACGAATTTGATAGTTGGTTAGGGTTTGATTGATTGTAAAACGTTTGTTTGGATAATCAATAGAAACCCGGTTTGAAAGTGTCTTGCCGTTTCTACACGTTTTCTGCTTATTCTGATCAAGAGGATTCCGCACTCTTGATTGGAAAGACAATTCTGTGAAAGATCCATACGAATAGGGGACCTACAATTGGTATCAGAGCATTAGGCTCTTGAAGGCTCGGTTCAGAATTGGTTGCTGCAGAAACAGGGAGTTTTTCGAATTTTTGAAAACTAGGGTTTTGAAATTTTCGAAATTCTTGGCTGTTTTGATAAAAATTTTCGAGATTTATTGGCTGTTTTGATATTCTGCTTTGTTTGTTTGCTGATTTGCAGGTTTGCTGATTTGCAGTTTTGGCTGATTGTTCTTGGTTTTGGCTGAAATTCGAAGATTGTTCTTGGTTTCTTCATCAAGTTCATCGAATTTGGGTGAAAAGGTTGCTGATTTTGCTGTTTCGATTCTGCAGAAGGTGTTAGGAGATCTGGAAAATCATCAAAATTTTCGAAAAGATTGATTTTCCATATTTACTGGTTGGCGAAATTGATTGAACTGGCGAAATTGATTGAACTGGCGAAATAGACTGATCAGCGAAATTAGCGAAATTGTTTGATCCGGCGAACCTAAAATCCAAAGGCGACTTTGGTAACCGTATAATCTTCCACAGCGAAATTATTACGGTTTTCGGCGACGTTACAGGTCGTCGTAATCGCGAACTTTGACCAGCGAATTTGAACAAGTAACTGACCAGCGAATTTGGCAGATAACCAGCGAAATTGATTAAGCATAACAGACCAGCGAAATTAAGTGGTTAACCAGCGAATTTAAGAGAGGAATTAAGTGGTGGAATTTTGTTTGGCAAGCGTCGATAAAATTTCAGTGTTTTGCAAATAGAAATTGATCCGTAGCTCGTTAGACAGAACTGTTTGGACCGTTGAATTCCTTGGATTTTTAGGGTAAAAAAAAGACTCTGGAAAATCCCGATTTCGGTTTTCGACATTAGATATCATTGGATTCGTCTTTTCGAGACGATTCTAATGGTGTAATTTGGTAACCACTGTTTTCGGAAAAATATTGTACGGTTTTATCAGTCTATTACGTTAAAAATGTCGAACATGTCTAGTTTGAATGAGCTGTTGAGAATGGAGCATGAGGTTGGCACTACCAACAAACCACCTAAGATGATGAAGGTGGAGAACTATTTGACATGGAAGGATCGTTTTCAATCGTTCATTGAATATCAGGATACTCGCATGTGGATATGCATTGAAGAAGGGTACATAGACCCAACACATGATTTTGAAGGCAGACCTCGTAAAACTGCTTATGTGAACATGGACGATGCTGAGAAAAAGATGTATGAGGCTGAAAAGAGAGCCTTGGCTGCAATTAAAATGTCCTTACCTGATAGCATCAAGCATACTTTCAAGAGGTACACAAATTCCAAGGATATGTGGGATGCATTGGAAAAGAGATATGCGGGAAATGCAGATGTCAAGAAAAACAAAGTTGATCTACTGAAGAAGCAGTTTGCTGTTTTCAAGTTCATGAAACATGAGTCACTTGAGGACATCATCACTCGCTACTATCATCTGATGTCAGAAATGGAAAATTATGACATCGATTGCTATACTGACGTAGAGAAGAATGACAAGCTGCTCGATGCCTTACCTACGAAGTGGGATATCTACACTCTCATGATTAAGGGAGAGGCAGATTATGAGACAAAGGAGCTGGAAGAAGTAGTTGGCAAGCTAAGAGCTTATGAGCTTAGTATGAAGAAAAAAGACACTGGATATGATCAGGTTCAAGATCCAACGATTTACAATGGGCTTGCATCTTCTTCATCTCACAACGCTTCTAGCGACTCTGCTACTGCGTTTCTTTCGTATGAGAATGAGCAGGTCACAGTAAATGAAGATGGTGATGTGTGTTTTGTAGCTGCTTCAGGAGGATCAACAGGAGCCAAAAGAACACCAGCTTCGAAGCAGAGTAGTGGTGTTAAGTCAATGCCAATGAGTGTGAAGTCTGCTGAAGAGCATCTTGCTCTACTTGCTTCATTTGTTGCTTCTTACGAGAACTACATTCAGGGGAAGATATCTGATCCTGCCACTTTGGATGAAGATTATGATCAGATTGACCCTGATGATCTTGAAGATATGGATTTGCAGTGGCAAATGGCCATGATTACTAGAAGAGTGAAGAGATTTATGAACCGAACAGGCAGGAAGTTTATAGGAAAGACGGTTGGTTTCGACAAGACCAAAGTGAGATGCTTCAACTGTCAAAGTTATGGGCATTTTGCTAGGGAATGTCAAAAACAAAAGCAGGAGACTTCGAGTCAGAGTTCAAACAATAGGAATGCAACAAACAACTCTAACTCAAGAGCGCTGATCTCTACTGCTAGAGAAGGTTCATATGACTGGAGTATTCACTTGGAAAAAGATGACAATGTCACACAGGCATTCATGGCAGAGATAACTCCAATTGATGATGGTGAAGATACTGTGGGAGATGCTGAAGCAAAAATGGATGATGAGGCTGAGGTGAAGGCAGAGAGTAAAGCTGAAGAAAAGAAGGCTGATCAGACATCAGATGCTGAGGAGAAAAAGCAAAAGTCTGACCAGGAACGGGAAGCTGAAGAAAAGGAAGCTGAATACAAAAGAGTGAAAGATCAGCTTGCAGCTCTCATGGCCAACCTTGATAAACAAACAGGAGAGGTAAAGTCTAATTCTGTGTGTTTAAAATGTCGTGAATTACAGGGTGAAGTTGATAGGTTGTCCACACAAAACCAAAGTCTGGTGGGCGAGATGTCTACCATAAAAGAAGCAAATTTTTTTGCTAAAAGAAACGAATCGTCATACTTGAAGAAAATAAAAGGTTATGAAACTAAAATTGAAGCTGTAACCTGTAAATTAAATGAAAAACTTCAAGTCATAGACTTAGCTCATGAAATGATGGCTGAGAAAACAAAAGAGGTTTCTGATAAATGCAAAGAGTTGTCAGATGCACAACTCAAAATTGTTGAACTTGAAAGGAAATTAGGTCAGTTCAGGGACTCTACTTTTGTTATGAAACACATGATGGGTGGCTTGAAGAAAAGTAATGACAAAACCAGTGTGGGATTTCATGGTTTCAATGAAGTTCCACCTCCTGTTAGTCATGACTATTCTTTCTTGCCCAATGAAGATGAGCTTATGGACTTTGGGTCAACATCACCAAGTAGTTCCACATCACGTCAAGGAAATGTTTTTGAGAATGCTGATGCTAAGAAGGATAATAACAGCAAACCTGTTTTGAAAAAGAATACATCACATCCTAAAAATAACAATCCAACTTTTGTTAAAAAGGTTAATTTTGTTCAAGGAAGTGACATGAAAAACGAAACAGCTGTTATTGAAAATGAATCTAATATAGAGTTTGCTAAAAACAAGAACATAGAAAATTCTGAAACTAAGCAAACTGCACCAAATCCTTCTAAGGCATCATCAGAAGAAAAACCCGAATCTAGTTCAAAGGCTTCAGAAAAGAAGTCTTCGAAAAAGAAATCGTGCTTCAAATGTCACACCAAGGGACATGTAGCTAGTTGCTGTCCTAACAAAAAGGGTGAAGCACAAGTGAGTGAGGAGAAGAGAGAGAAGTCACCAGAGAATAGTGGTGATAAACAGGAGAAAGTTGCAAATTCTCCAAAGAAATCTGCTGCTAAGCAACCAGAGAATGTTGCTGTTGGTGAAGATAAGGCTGAAAAAGGAACTCCACAAGTTCCTCGTTTTCAAAGAAATCAACCAAGATTTCAGCCTAGATCTCCACCAGGCAGATTTGAGAGACCTAGAAGCAGTTCACCTAGAATGAACAATTTTAATGGAAATTCAAATAATTTCAGAAGTCAAGGTCAATATCAAAATCGATACCAAAATAATGGTGGTCGAACTTTTTATAACAATGGCTTTTGAAATTACAACAATAGTGCTTCTTGGAATCAAAATTCAAGATACCCAAATCAAAATTTCCAAAGGTCAAATAGTCCAAATACATATAGGAACCCTCAGGACCAAAGACCTAGTGGAAATACAAATCAAATTCCATCAACAGGTCTGAGATCCAAGACTCCAGTTAGGAGTAATGGATATTGGATGGATGTTCCAGTAGTTGGTGAATTTGGACGACCCAAGACCATTAAGGCTTGGGTCCCCCAATCTAACTAATTTCTTGGTTGGTGTGTGCAGGAGCTGCTAAGGAGGATTATCAACTTGTGGTATGTTGATAGTGGCTGCTCCAGGCACATGACGGGGGATGCGAGATTGTTAACTGAATTTGAAGATTATGATGGTGGAAAAGTGAATTTTGCGGGTGCTAAAGGTGGTAGAATTACAGGAAGAGGAAAGGTGACCAATGGGAAGATCACACTGGACAAAGTGAACTATGTGGAGCAGCTTAAACACAATCTGATGAGCGTGTCACAAGTCTGCGACAAGGGTCACTCGGTCCATTTTTCCAAGAATGAAGCATTAGTGTTGAAACCAGGTTTGAAGATTCCAGACGATTGGATAGTGATGCGAGCGCCAAGGAGAAATGACACTTATGTCATGGACATGGGTGCTAAGGATACGACTGCTGTAGTGGCTTGTTTACTATCAAAAGCATCTGAAGCTGAATCGATGTTGTGGCATAGACGCATGGCCCATATTCACTATCGAAAAATGAATTACCTTGTTAAAAATGAGCTAGTGAAAGGGGTTCCAATGCAGAGGTTTCATGTGGAAGATAAATGTCTTCCATGTCAAAAGGGAAAACAACATAAGAAACCTCATAAGTCTAAAACAGTAAATTCCATAGATGCCCCTTATGAATTACTTCACATGGATTTATTCGGTCCAGTGAACGTGAGGAGCATAGGTGGAAAGTACTATTGTTTAGTTGTCACTGATGATTACTCACGTTATTCATGGGTTTTCTTTTTAGGTTCAAAAGATGAGACGGCGGAGATGCTGATAGATCTTTTTACGAAATTGGAAAACGTCCATGATGCAAGGATAAAGAGGATAAGGAGTGATAATGGCACGGAGTTCAAGAATCGAATTCTGGATCTCTACTGTCTTCGAAAGGGAATTGAACATCAATATTCTGCTCCTTATACACCTCAACAAAATGGAGTTGCTGAGAGGAAAAACAGGACGTTGATTGAAGCCGCTAGGACAATGCTTTCAGATTCAAAGCTACCAGTTCTTTTCTGGGGAGAGGCTGTGAATACAGCTTGCTATGTCCTAAACAAAGTTTTGACTGTTAAACGTTTTAACAAAACTTGTCATGAATTAATGTTTAACAAGAAACCAAACTTGGAAGGCTTTGAACCATTTGGATTACCCTGCACCATTGTGCGTAATAAAGATAAACAAAAATTCGGTGAGGTGGCTGACGAAGGCTACTTTCTAGGTTATGTACCTGGCGCACCGAATAAAAGGGTTTTTAATCTAAAAACTGGTAAAATTGAGGTTGTGTTTAATGTGGAAATTACTTCATACAAACCTCAACAATCAACGAGTGGTCCTGCTATATTATATGATTATGAAAGTACTTTTAAATCATTTAATATTCCTGAGTTTCCAAATGCAGATGATTCTCAGTTGATTCAGACAATGATTGGTGGAGACGATGAAGGCGAGTTCATGCCTAGATCGAATGTTGATATGACAGATGCTGCGGAAACTAACAAAGGTGCTGCTGATCCTGATTCAAGCGATAGTGACTCTGAACCCATTGAGGGGGAGGATTTCATTAATCCATTTGCGGATCAGAACATTCAAGGGGAGGTTGGATCAAACCTGGGTGATAATTTAGAAGTGGATACCGTTGCTACTACACGAGCAAATAGAGATCATCCAGTTGACATGATACTTGGAGATCCTACTGCAGGTGTTCAGACGAGAAGAAGCATAGCAGCGAATTCTGGTTTATTTGTGTCGATTGAGAAGACTGGGATTGTGAACGAGTGCTTGTATAGCTGTTTTATTTCCCAAGAGGAGCCGAAGAACATTCATATGGCTCTTAAAGACAATTCATGGGTTGAAGCTATGCAAGAGGAATTGGCCCAGTTTGCAAAGTTGAAGGTTTGGGAGTTGGTTGACCTTCCTAAAGGTGAAAGAGAGATTGGCACCAAATGGGTAATTAAGTGCAAGAAGGATGACAGAGGGATAGTGACGCGAAACAAGGCTCGATTGGTGGTAAAAGGTTTCAATCAGCAAGAAGGGATAGATTACAATGAAGTGTTTGCACCAGTGGCAAGGTTGGAGGCAATTCGTTTGTTTCTAGCTTTCGCAACATTCAAGCGCTTCAAAGTTTACCAACTAGACGTGAAGAGTGCATTTCTTTACGGGCAAGTCCAAGAAGTGGTGTATGTCTCACAACCAGATGGGTTCGTTGATCCAGATTATCCAGATCGAGTGTACAAACTTGATAAGGCTTTGTATGGGTTACATCAAGCTCCCAGGGCGTGGTACGAGACACTGTCTACACATCTGATAAAGAATGGTTTTGAAAGAGGTCAGATTGACAGTACACTATTCATCAAGAGGAAGAAGGAAGATTTTCTGCTGGTACAGGTGTACGTGGATGACATCATCTTTGGGTCATCAGATGAGAGTATGTGTAAAGAGTTTGAGCAGGTGATGAAGAGCAAGTTCGAAATGAGTGCTATGGGTGAGCTGTCTTACTTTCTGGGATTACAAGTTGAACAGAAGGAGGATGGGATGTTTATTCATCAAACAAAGTATGTGTATGACATTTTGAGTCGGTTCAAAATGAATGATTGCTCTACTTTCAACACACCCATATGTGAAAATCACAATCTTGGCCCAGATCATGAAAGTACTGAAGACGTTGATCCTACTCAATACAGGGCGATGATTGGTTCTCTAATGTACTTGACTGCTTCAAGACCTGACATTATGTTTGCAGTATGCTTGTGTGCCAGATATCAGGCTAATCCAAAAGAGTCACACATGAAAGCAGTGAAGCGGATTCTTCGTTACTTGAAGGGGAAACCTAAACTTGGGTTGTGGTATCCAGCTGATAGTGATCTGAATTTTGTCGCTTACACTGACTCGGACTTTGGGGGATGCAAATCGAACAGAAAGTCTACAACAGGTGGTTGTCAGTTCTTAGGAGGCAGGATCGTGTCTTGGCAATGCAAGAAGCAATCCTGTGTGTCTACATCTACGTGTGAAGCTGAATATATTGCTGCGGGTAGCTGCTGCTCTCAGGTTCTCTGGATACAACAGCAGATGCGCGATTATGGTTTGGATTTCACTCGTACTCCTATTATGATAGACAATAATGCCACAATTTCAATAACTAATAATCCCGTGAAACACAGTCGCACAAAACATATTGACATACGTCATCATTTTATACGGGATTGTGCTGAAAAACGACTAATTGAATTACATCGAGTCGACACCGAAGATAACCTAGCAGATCTTTATACTAAAGCTTTTGACAGGGCTCGCTTTGAACACTTAGTCGAACTCAACGGGATGAGGAATCCTGAATAACTGGTTTTTCATAAGAATTTTTGTAAATAGTTTAATGCTTTTCTTAAAAATCAAAAATAAAAAAAAATTGAAAAATCAAAAACATAAAAAAATAGAAAATCAAAAATGAGTTATCACTGTGTGAAAAAGGAGAAATGATAGTACATCAGCAAGTTAGACTGTCACACTGAATCTGAAATTAAAATGCTTAAGTGTGATAGCAGCTTCATTATATGATGTACCAGTAGGCAAAAGCATGAAATAATCAACTTACCAATGTGATATAAACTTAAATACAACTGTGTATGAGTGGGGAACACATCAGTGGTGTATGGTTTAATGACCTTAAATCTTGCGTTGATAGATTGCCAAAATCTGAAGTTTTGGGTCTTTATACTGTTATTTCGTCTGGGGATATCTTGACTGTCTTTCTGTTCAGAACTAAAATTGTACATGACCCCAGGAAAGAAAGTCACTTGGAATTAGCACATTTCTATTTGAATGTCTGTATGTTGTCCCGATACACACAATTTTGATCTGATTCTGAAATCTTCTCTGAAAAAAATCGTGTACCTCCTCTGCTGCATCCAGATATATGCTGACCTGGAGGTGCTAGGCAACGACAGCTTCTGCTGCATCCAGATACATGCTGACCTAGCTGTACGTTGTCGCGCTATAGATCTAATACACCCGAAAGAGGCCCTCAAGTGCCCAAAAGAAACCCAATAAACCTATATCAAATTGAGAAAACTCATTTGATCTGTATATTATACCATCTCTGCTAAAGATCTATTCTGTTCTCTTCTCAACCTATTCCCAGTTAAGATTTCAGAAATCTGGATTGGACTTGTGAAATATGTGGTAGGGAAGATACTTGCATGATAGAGTGTGTTGTTTATATTTCCAGGATTTGATTAGTATTTATTTGGGTGTTCATTGTTAAGCAATCAAAACATGATAAAACAGATTATATGCAGACCTAGATATTGTCAGGATATCTTAAAGGATGAATTCAGTATACTCACCTACTACGATGAATCTTTGTGCATACCTTGATCGTGGGGGTATATCCTGAAGTGGGACACACTAGTATATCAGTAATAAAATTACCTTAACGTATCATACGGTAATGGTACTTGAAATGTTCATGCATTTTGTTTAAGAGGACAAACATACTGGTAATCGTCTTGGACTGCTTTTCACGAAAAATTAAATAAAGAATTATCTAATAGTGTGAAACAGTTTGATTGTGCTGATATGATCTTCTTACCAGTGATTCTCACAAAAATAGAGTGTTTATTGCTTTTGTTATTTACTTGCTTTCAGAAAAATATAAAAAATCCAAAAATAGTGTCTTTTTCTGTTTAAAATTCTTAACGTATGGAAAACTGTTATTCTTGGAGGAATTGTTACTGATAGGGGGAGACGGTGTTGGAAAGTGAGTTCAAAAATTTTAAATCATGCGGGTTATAGGGTGTGTGATTAAAAAGTTTTGCGTGTTGGTGATAAATTGGAAAATGCTTAATCTGTTATGCAGTTTAACAAATCTCTTGAAAAATAATAATTTATTTATCTTATGTTGAAAAATTCTTATGGTTTCTCGAGATGTTTGTTTTATAGTAAACAGATTGAAGTAGTGTGTTGCTGAGAAGTTGCTGTGTTGCTGAGCTGCTGTGAAGATGAGAGTTTGATTGGATGCATGGTAGAACCTCCTTTCTATATTGCAGACAAAGTTGAAGAGTTTGAAGATTGCTATTCAAATGCTGAACTGGAGTTTACTCAAACGCTAAAGTTTTGAAGATTTGGTGATTGGATGCATCAGCTTAGGGGGAGTCTGTTGCTGATAGAAGCTATTGAAGCTGAAGCTATCCAAAGACCAAAGACAGTGCAAGACTACATGAAGATTGCAAGATGACTGAAGACAAAGTTATTTTATGAAGCTATTGTCAAGGGGGAGTTTGTTGGTGCATGTTTGTGACAACAGCTTAGATTTGGTCTTTGGATATCTTGTAATTAGTTAAACGATAAACAGTTAGCGGGTTTAGCTTTGTAATAGTTAGTTGTAATGTTTGGGCTAACCAAAACCCATATTGGGTGATGGGGGTCGAATTGGGCCTGTCCAATTCGCAGTCCATGATGTTTAACCTTGGCCCAAGTAGTAACCTTGTGTTATATAAACAAGGTTAGGCTTTAGGGTTTAGGTTAATCAGCCAAAACAGTTTTAGAGAGAGAATTCGTGAGAGCTTTAGGGTTTGGACGAATTTGATAGTTGGTTAGGGTTTGATTGATTGTAAAACGTTTGTTTGGATAATCAATAGAAACCCGGTTTGAAAGTGTCTTGCTGTTTCTACACGTTTTCTGCTTATTCTGATCAAGAGGATTCCGCACTCTTGATTGGAAAGACAATTCTGTGAAAGATCCATACGAATAGGGGACCTACAATAATCAAGCTGGTAAACTGATCTTGGCGAAATCACTCACCTTCACATCTGGGCCTAATTCACATCTGGGCCGAAATCCTTGTCTTGGCCGAAATCCTCTAGTTGTTAACTGGACGAAATCACCAACATCAACTTATTACTCAACGAAAACACATCCAAGTTTGTCAAAATATATGCTGGACGAAATCAGTTGGTGTATCCAGTCAACGAAAACACTTATAAATATCTTGCAAGTTGTTTTTCAATTGCCGAAATCACTTCAAGTCCATTCATCAGCGAAATCACCTATTCCCACCTATTCCCACGAAATCACTTCAAGTCCCTTCATCAGCGAAATCACCAACAGCACCCTTAGCCGAAATCACTCACCTCTCATCCAGCCGAAATCATCTCTTCACTCCAGCCGAAATCACCCACTATTTTCGTCACACACTTCTGTTATTTTTAAACAGAGGACTTGCAAAAGGCATCTAACTTTGTGTTTTCAAGTTTTTAAGCAGGTGTTATCGTTCTAATATCAACTATGAGTTATACAAGTCCTTGGGATTGGAGTACGGATCCACAACCATCTCAAAAACATATGTCGTTGGCCGAATATATGACGAGTACCATACCTAAACAACAACAGTCAATAAGTTCAAGTCAATGGGCAATGGTGTCGAATCAAAATCAGAGCATTCAAAATATTTTGCTTAGTGAGAATGAGACGGGTAGCAACAATCGCCCGCTAAAGCTGAATCACATGAACGACTATCCATCATGGAAGGGTCGTTTCCATAATTACGTTCAAGGGCAAAACACAGAATTATGGACGTGCTTCACCTCTGCATTTAGTGAAGCTCTTGAAGAAGCAGGATCAAATGCGACAACTTTCAATAATATGCAAGAAGCCGACAAAAATGCATATGATCTGGAGAAGAAGGCGTATGCTATCCTCACTCAAGCACTTCACAGAGACATCTTTCATCAATTCTCTTATTGTAAGAACACGAAAGGTTTATGGGATGCATTGGTAGCGAGAGAAGAAGGAAATGCGGCCACACTAAAGAAGGAGTTTGAAGGGTTTATGTTTTTGCATACTGAAACATTGAATGAGATGACAACTCGTTTTTATCATTTAATTAGTGAACTGATTTCTTACAAGGTTGTTGTATCTTCACAGGAAATAGTCGCACGGTTTGCTGATGCTCTACCACCAAAGTGGAGCCCATTCATTGAGTTGTTAAAGCATACAGGTGTATTGGATACTGTCAGTATCTATGAGTTTGTTCAAAAGTTGGAGAACAAGGATGCAGAAGAAAGCAGAAAAGCTAAACTAATTCCTATCCCTCAAAATCCAAAGATGTACTTTGGAGGGATTGCTCCTGCTGCTAGTACAAGCCAGCAACCAAAGATACAAACAGCTTATGTGTCAAATGCTTTCGACCCAAGATCCTATTTTGGAGGAGTAGCCACACCTCAACCCCAATTTGACATAAATGCCTATCTTCCGAAACCTCAAGTTGCACCACCCCAACCCCAATTTGATCCAACTGCCTATTTTTCTAAACCTCAAGTTGCCACACCTCAACCCCAATTTGATATAAATGCCTATCTTCCGAAACCTCAAATTGCCACACCTCAACCCCAATTTGATATAAATGCCTATCTTCCGAAACCTCAAATTGCCACACCTCAACCCCAATTTGATCCAACTGCCTATTTTTCTAAACCACCTCAAGCCCAACCTCAACAAGGCAACCAAAATCCTTTCATAACTCAAACAATTACATCCACGTCCAACTCAAATCAAACTGATGAAAGGTGTGACTGGTCTGTACAATGTGGAGGTGGAGATCAAGGAGGAACTGTGTTTTATGCTGAAATTGTCAAGAATGTCAGCGATGGTGAATCTTCTGGAAATGATGACAATTCAGGATATAGTGGCAGTACTGATGAAGATGGATCAGGTGTGAGTGATTACAGCTCAGAATCGGACGTCAAGGAGGGAATGGATTCTGAAGCTGATAGTTTATCGAATGGTGCCAAGGAGATGAAATGTCAAAATTCTGACTTGGTCAAGAAAGCTGATGCTACATCAGAAGAAATGGAGAAGATTCTCACTGAAGATGGATCTTTCTCTTCTCAGACTGCCTTTATGGCTAATGTCACAGCTTCTACAAGTCAGGTAAAATCTGAAACTCCTAGCATATGTAGTGATTGTGCTGATTTGAAACATGAATGTGCTAATGCTAAACATGCTTTTGAAGAATTAAAACATGAATGTGCTAATGCTAAACATGCTTTTGAAGAATTAAAACATGAATGTGCTAATCTTAAACATGAATCTGAAACAGTTCATGGTCACAATCAGAGTTTGGTTATTGAACTGTCTAAATGCAAAGAGGCAAACATGGCCTTAGCTCGCAATGAAAAGGAGTTTAAAACAGTTATTGAAACCCAAAAGAAAGTGTTTCCGAATTAACAAAAACTGTTTTCAACAAACAAATTGGTATTAATAACTACATTAATATCATTGAGGAAACCAAGAAAGAGCTAGCCGTGGCCAAGTGTGAATATGAAGCGATCAAGCTCAAATTGGAGAGTTATTCTAACTCCCGATATGTGCTTGATCACATCATTGACGTTCAGAAACTAAAGGGAAACGTTAAAGGCGTTGGTTATAGGAAGTGTCCACCCCCTTTGAGACACGACTATACCAAGCTGCCCGATGAGGAAGAAATGCCGCGTTTTGAGCCAACTGTACCTCTTGATTATGAGGAAGTTACAACTGGCTTAGGGTTCAAACCGGACAATTCATCGGAGGGCTCATCTGATCGGAAAGAAAAGTCATCATGTGCTTCAAATCAAAGTTCTCCAACTATTGAGGACTATGATTCTTCAGATGATGAATCAGATGTGAATGACCAAGATGAATCACTTGATGAGACGAAAGGAGTAGAAATTCCAATTGAGAATCATATTCTTTGTGATCCTCCTACTCCTGCCGTGCAACCTGTTGCCAAGCAAGTGATAGATCCTGTCAAGGATGTCAAAGATGACAATGAATGTGTGTCTGCTGTTAAGAGCAATAACTTGTTGTGTACTTTAGTCGGTGATAGTAAAATTTATTCAGACATAGATTTTCCAATCAAAAACGTCAATCAATCTTTGATTGACAAAGTGTTTGAAGATAATACAAGAAAATTTTTGGGAAAGACAATCCCTGGAAAACAGAAATCACCGACAAAGCAACAACCTGTTGCTTCTAAGGGTAAACAACAGCAACAACGAGCTCCAAAGCCAAAGGCTAAGGTTGAATCAAAAGGAGCTCGTTACAAGAAGAAAGCAAAAGATGTCAAGTTTGTAGCATCAAAGGGTACTGATAAAATTGAGACTTTTGAAAACAAATCAAACACCGATTTTATCCAACAAGTCAAGATTTTAAAACGTAACAGCCAAAACAATTACACCCAGCACACAAATGGGTGTGAAGCTAGTACCTCTGGGTCTACAACTTCTACGTCAGGTCGTCGATCAAATTCTCCTAATTTTGTTGAAAGGAGAACTTGTTTCAAATGTGGGAAGTTTGGGCACATCATTAAAGAGTGCACAAACTCGCCCAAACCAAATTTTGTTGAAAGAGCCCCCTCTGAACAAGGTCACTCACAACGTCGTCCTGTTTCTCCAAAACATGATAAACGCACTGTTAAAGAACAAGAAACAAAACAACGACGTAAAAACGTCAAAGAAATTGAAAAGGCGTTAAAACCGGAGGTTGTCCAAACAAAGTCTGTTAAGTTAGAAATTAAAAATGAAAAACAAAAACAGATTTGGAAACCAAAATCGGTAACTGTTTCAGGGGAAGCTCAATCCATTCCGAATCATCAGGAAATCGAAGTCACAATCCTCGATGATGAAGGACGACCCAAGTCTATTAAGGCTTGGGTCCCCCTCTCCAACTAATCTCTGAGTGAGTGTGCAGGATGTTCCAGGAGGAACTTTCGATAGTCATAGGATTATTGATAGTGGAATGTTCATGCACAAGATCGGCGACAAAAGAAATTGTTGCCTTTGATGGAGAGAAAAAGAAAAGAAGACAGAATTGTCTGTTGAAAGAAATTGGAAGCTTCGACAAATTGAAAATCATTCCAAAGTTTGATTGTTCAAGGCTTTGATCGGGTCCCCAGGATAGATTCAATCAAAATGTACGCACCTGCAGCACGTCTGAAGATCAAAATCAACAAGATGAACGTGCAGTGTACATTTCTTCGCGGTGGAATTGAAGAAAATGTGTTTGTTGAACAAACCAACCGGGTGTGTGGATGCCTTGGCGTGGATTGCTCAACCGCACACTACTTCTGAAAGAGAAAGACAAAGACCTTCGCTGGTGCAATGTGGAAGACCAGCCGGACCCAAAGGTTTATGATCTTGTTGCTGTCAAGAGATTTCTCAGTAGCTACAAAAATCGACTTTGAAATCCACACCGGGTGGATATCCAGTTTCGGAGAGCGCTCAGATTCCTTGCAATGCACGAATCAGTTGCAGGATACGGTTTTAAATTTCTAATCTCTCCTATACTTGTCGATATTTAAGCTACTTTTTGAATTATTATCTCGTACAACACTCTTTGGCCTGACACATTGAACTCGAATATCACCTCACACGTGATTGTTTCAAAATGAAACTCGTTAGTGTTGTCATGGTCCACACCGCTTACCGACGTGCCAACTGATTTTTCCAAAATTCGATAAATCATTTCTGATTAACTTAATTTTGGTAAACGACATTAAGGTAAAACATGAGTTAACCGACATCGGGAAATCGTTTTTGTAAATATCTTTGTGTCTTTTAAATTTATCTTAGTTTGTTGATTTTAGGGGGAGTAAATCCAAAGTTGGAAAATTCAAAAACATCGACAAATTTCAAAACCCAAAAACATTGGAAAAACAAAAATGAGTTTTCTGGCGAGAAAAAGAGAAAATGATAGTAAATCAGTGGTCTGTCGAAACCTCTTCGAACTGAAATGCAAAATGAAAAACGATAAGCAGCTCTATATAAGATGTATCGGTAGGCTCACAATCATCTTAAAGTGTGCAGGGTGATATAAACTTAAATCGACTGAAGACCAGGTGGGAACCGCACATTGGCATATGGTCTTAGTACCGAAATTTTGTTTGAGAGATTGCCGAGGTTCTGAGATATTCGGTCTTTATGCTGTCTTATCATCTAGGTATCATGGTTGTATCAAACCGTAAAAATAACGGAGACGAAGTCTAGGTCTTCCATGATACCATACATACGTGTACATACTGCATAAGACCTCAATAAGTGATCAACAATCACATGTCCAATCAAAATAAGTGATAAAATATCACAGATTCTTTGCGGGAGTCAAGTTCGTCTCTTTGCTGTACGAAAGTACTGACCTGTTCACGGACTTGCTCCTGTGCCCTTCATGCATATGAAAATCAAGTTCCTCATCAATAAGTGATTCTATCACATAGGGCTTGTTTTCAATCAAAATAAGTGAGTTTCTCACATCTTTTATACGGTCAAACGGATGATAAACGGTATACTCACCGGTAAGATGAACTCTCGCGCATGCCTTGATACGGGAATATGTCGTGTGTGGATGAACACCGGTCGGTAAGTATAAATCATACCTTAACGTATCCCCTAAACATGATTACATATGATAAGTTGAGCTTACGTGGACAACAATACCGATAATTGTTATAGGATGCTTATCTAAATGTTAACTAATTGAACAAAAAGAGCGTTTTGGCATGACCGTACACTGATATGATTCTCTTACCCTCGAAACTTGCAAAAAGAATGTTTGTAAATATTTGTTTACTGCTTTCGTTTCTGCATCTTTGTATATATTTATTTATTGCTTTCCGTCTTTACATTTGAAAAATGAAAAATTTCAAAAAGATTTTAGGTGTGTTTTAATATAAACTTTATAAAAGCCAAAAATATTTTGCTTCTAGTTTATTTTTGATTGACCGATGTTGGAACTCGAGTCTATCCTACCCAAAATCCTGATTGTAAGCCGGAAAACAATTGCACCTTCATAAACAGTCGAAGTTAACAAGTTTTGAAAGTTAAAGGATTAAAATTGATCATTTTCTAAACTTTCAAACTGTTGTCGGTCGGTGTTTGATTGAGATTTGGTCTCATATGTGTCATTTGTTTAATTTGTCTAAATTCCAAACGGTTGTTCTCATTACGTGTTTAGCTTTCTTGTATGTGCAGATGCGACATCAGAGTCAGCTAAAGGCGAAGAGAACGTGTCAGATGACAAGCCGTAAAGTGAAGACACGGCGTTGATGCAATCAGAAGATCAAGATGATCGGATTGCAGTTGATCACTCATCAACACCACAAGGATCTAAATAATTGAAGATCAAAAGATTCACGGGCATAACTCAATGGAGAGTTAATTCTAAGGAAGAGTTTGTTAACACACTACCTAAATGAAAAGGGAGTTTGTTGATACACTTTCTACTTACGACGCGTGAAGACTTTGAAGATCCTCCGACATGAAAGACACGGAAGACGAACCATCACGAGTAGTGATGGGTGTCAAGTGTTATATATATTAGGTGTATATTTTAAGCCCCTTTAACCCTTCTTAGTCAAGTTTTAAATTTATAAAACACGATATTTACTAACACTAGACACTCATATGGGCAAGTGCACCCATCGTGAGCGTAGTATAGTGTTGGTAAGATACCAAGGTCGTCCAAGGACACAAGAGCTTTTAGTACCGGTTTATCCTCAACGTCTAATCAAATCAAAAAGTTTAGAAAAATGTTTTAAACTAACTAAACTGCTGAAAATAAAAATAAAAGAAAAACAGATAGGCAAGATGAATCACTTGGTTCCGACTCGTATCTAGTGTAACCTTTGATTATTTCCGCACTTTTGCACTATTTTAAGAGATTATCTTAGTTATTGTAGTAGGCCCTCTTTTGAAGGTGACGTTACCCTCACCCCAGTAGTTTGAGTCAGCAAGGATACAATCCTAAAAGGGTGGATTATTGGAAGATAATGAATTAAGTTATTAATGCAAATTATGGTAGGCCCCTCTTTTGGAGGTGACGTCACCCTTGACTAAGTAGTCTGAGTCAGCAGGGATACAGTCCTAAATAGCCGGGTTATAGTATTAATAGTAGTTAACTTATGAGGGGATCAAAGAGTTTGGACCCCCGCCATCCAATACCGTTAAGTATTGAAGGAGGTCCTACTAAATTTGACCCAGGTCCATTGCAGGACCTCTAAACGCTGAACAATGGCAAGACCTTTACCAAACCGTTCCCTTAACCCCCGACCAGGTAGCCAACATACCTCCATATAGACCGTGGAGATATGAATGGTGAAAATCTTTTATTTTATATAGACAGTAAAATAATGCCAAGACACCACGGACAAACGATAAGGAAAGATCACCTTCAATATAAGCAACTAGTTATTAAAGTCATTAATACAAAACCAAGTAAAAAGTGCAAAAGATTAGAAATAAAAAGTATTACACTAGACACTTTGTCTTCACCAAGTGATGTAAGAGACTTAGGCAAACACGGCCTTGATTGTCAAGAACTCTTACGATCAATCTTGGATCCCGAGACGACTCACACACTCTATGATGGAAAATGGATGATAGTCGTGGATGATGGTGTTATGGTGGTGGTGGGTGAAGTGTGAGAGAGGTGGTGTGCCAAGGGATGGTTTGAGCTTGAGCCAAGCACTTCTATTTATAGGCTGAACAGAAGCTCGGGCACGGCCCCGTGTCCAGTGGGCACGGCCCCGTGTCCACATCCTCTCTTTCTTCATTAATTGCAGCTTTGTCTTATTAGTTGACCACGCCCCCGTGTCCGCTGAGCACGACCCCGTGTGCAGAAGAATCTTTGTACTATGGAGATTTGCCTGGATTGCGCGAATCTTATAGTTGACCACGGCCCCGTGTCCGCTGAGCACGGCCCCGTGGTGGGCAATAGAAGCTTCTACCACTTTATCTTTTCTGCTGACACTTGGGCACGCCCCCGTGCTGGCTAAGCACGGGGCGTGTTCAGGCTTCTGATCTCTTGTTTTGCTTGGGAAGATGTTGTTGTGGGGTCGGGCATGCCACGTCTTGTTCCTTTTCTTGTATTTATGTTAGATTTTGATGTCTTTTTGCTTCTTTTGTTAATTTGAGCTCATTTAATCCTGAAAATACAAAAGGAAGACAAAAGCACACTTTTTCCAACATTAGTACTAAAAAAGGGTTAGTTTTATGCCTCAATTGATGAAATTTATATGTTACATTTTGAACACATCAAATACCCCCACACTTGAATCTTTGCTTGTCCTCAAGCAAAACTCTTTAATATGTGGCTATTTACACTCCCAAATGGAATGGGTAGAAAAGAAGGTTTTGGGCTTGTCATAGAGTGTCGGGATTTCCAAGATTCTTTATTTAGTTTTATTTTTATTTATTTACAATCCTATTCGTCATGATTTATTTAAAACTTTTCATAAGATAAATTACTTATTAGGGCATAACATGCCTCTTTAAAATTCTATTTATACACAAGTTCACATACCTCACGGGGATCACTCACCACTCGGCTGAAAATGTATTTTTGTGGATCACTCGAGAGCGACATGGAACTTACTCCTACCATAGGCTTGCCAAGCAATCAATCCTCCTCCTTTTTAACTTATATACCTTTGTAAATATCAAGAGGACTTTGTGGGTTAAGGGTTAGGCTTGGGTTAAAGGTAGGTGGTTGGGTTGGTGGTTAGTGGTTAGTAGAAAAAGGGCGAAAAGCGTAACAAGTGTCGGTTTTCGTATGACTTTCTATTTTTGTAACTTTTATTCTTGATGAAGCTATTTATTCAAACAAAGTTATTTTTGATGAACTTGTTTGTTTATTTTCTTTTGCTTCATCATCAACAAATAATTTTTTTTTTAATTCATACGAAAAATCGAACTTGTTACTAAAACAAAGGGGTAAAAATGAAAAAGGTTTTGGTTGGTAAAAAGGGTGTTTGGTTTGGGTTATGAAATGAAAAGGTTTAGGCTCAAAGGGGCTAACTAGGGGGATTTTGGGTAGGTGGTAAAAAAAAAGAAAAATAATGGTGTAGAAATAAAAAGGGTTAGTCCTAATGCCTCCATCATTTACTTACTCGGGTTTAAGTTGGTAAGGACCGGGAATGTATCGTCATGGCAAGTTCTAGAGTCGTAAGAACCAAGCGGCTATTCACACAAGAAACGAAAATGAGCATTTAGTTCTAATGATATGTAATTGTATGCTCAATAAAGGCTCAAAACTCACTTTTGTGGGAATGGGTTTTTATGTGATCAAGTATATATAATTAAATTTTAACTAAGCTTGTCATGCCTTTTCATAATTTTCTTATGTTGGTTCTTTTTATCACGACGCTATCGGTTGTAAATTTGTAAAAATATAACCTTTTTAGAACTTGAATTTCCCGAGTTAAACCTAGACAAGTAAAAAAATGAAATTTTTTTTGAAAATTTTTTTGGGGTGATTAGCAATTCCAATAGAGTTTTGTGTAAGGCTTGTATTTAGGACTTGCAAGATTCAAGGTTTTAGCATCCCCCCCCCCCCCACACTTAAATTACACATTGTCCTCAATGTGTCCCAAAAATAAGTTTTCAGGTTTATTGAATGTGTAAAAAGGTGTGAAAAAGCAAAAATTTTGTGTTACTGGTTACCTGGGCACGACCTCGTGTTGGGTGGACACGACCCCGTGCTCAGGTGCCAGTAACGAAAACTTACAGAAGGTGAACACGGGGGCGTGTCGGCTGAACACGACCCCGTGTCTATCAAGGTCTGCAGAATGAATACAAACAGCTGGTTCAGGGGTGTGGGCACGGGGGCGTGTCGGATGGACACGGCCCCGTGTGGACAGTCTGCAAAGTTGAAAAAAACAGGTTTCTTTCGTCTGTTTTCCTGTCCCGGCTTTAGTAGTACTAATGTTTAGCACTCTAAGCCTCGTTTGTACCTGTTTAATCGATGAACACTCCACCAAAACATAGCAAACATCCTACTTTTACCAAAGTTAACATCCATGTCAAAGTTAAAAGAAAAATAAATGCAGAAAATAAAAGTTAGGGAAAGTAAATTGTTCAACACTTGGCACGCAGGCCATCAATTGTTCAAGAGTGAAAAGGGTTAACCTGGGGAACCATCAAACAACTCCTCTTCCTCCGCTCCTCCCGCTTATTCCATGGCATCATCATCATCGTCATCATCATCATCATCCCCTCCATGGCGTGCAATGTGGTCTCGTATATATCCAACATCATCTTGGATGTCGAATATGTTTCTTTCGATAGCTCCGATCCGGTGGTATGTGTTGCTCGCCATGTTATAAGTGTTCCTGGTGCACATAAGGTTTTCCTGCAACAAATCATGCAAACTTTGGAAATTAGGAAAACCGCCTCCTGAGGAGGATTGGCCCGGATCACCTTGGGGTTGGTATTGATACTGATGATGTTGCGGAGCTTGGAGGACAAGTGCTTCTTGCGGGTTCCATGCATGACCTTGCATCCTTTGAAAGCTCACCGTCCCGTCCTCCGCCTCATAAATCAGGTTCATTGAGCGGCATATGTGTATATCTACCATACCCGACCATGGGCTCCTCTCAAATGACCTAGGTATGTGGGCGAAGTGCCTAAAGAGACGGTACACCCATCCCCCAAAGAAGATAGGAGTCGGTGCACTAGCAAGGCGGTTATGATGCATGTTTCGGAGCAAGAGGAACGGAACATCGAGCGGCCTGCGGTTGTGGATGCAGTGGAGGACAACCAAATCTCTTAACCCAACGACGCCACTACTATCATGCCTTTGGCTAAGAGAGTAGCCGAGGAGCCTATGGATGTATCTGTAGAGCGGATCCCTCAGCTTTGTACTCTTAGTGCTGCTCGGATTGTAGTACCCTTCTCCAATCTGAGCCCAAATAGCTTGGCGTTCGTTTTCACCAATCTCTCTCATTCCTCCAGTATTTTCTTCGTTTCCCGCATCCTCTTCCGCATACAACCCGACAATTGACCCAAATTGTGCCATAGAGATCGAGTACCTCGTTCCGCCACATCGAAATGACACCCCGTCATTGTCGAACGGGTCGCACCTTGAGTTGAATGCGAAGGTGCTATAGAATTCCAAAGTGCATTCATGGATGGAACGGAGTCGAGTTGTTAGGGCGACTCTGAGTGGTCCCGTGACAATGTTGTTGAAGCGGTCGATTTGATTCACCAGGGTTAGCAAGTCTGTGCATGCTTGCCTCGGGTATCCCTCTGGCCTTGTTTGAAGTATCTCGTATCGAGCTCTAGCATCGAGCTCATTGGCGTTGAATCTTGTGAACTTCCTAGCCATCTGAAAGAATACACCAAAAGTTAGCATGAAACAGAAATATTTTCGGACAAAACTGCAAACAGTGGGCTGGACACAACCCCGTGTTCAGCGGACACGACCCCGTGTTCAGCAGACACGGCCCCGTGTTCAGCGGACACGGCCCCGTGTCCAGGCGTCTGTTACTCAAAAATTTCATTTTTCGTCCCGGTTTCGAAAACTTGAAAATTTTTGGTCCAATAGGTGTGGTTTCCCCCGAAAATGAAACCCTAAGTGCCGTTTTTCCCAAAATAACCCGTTTACCCTATCAATTTTATCTTTTTCGGTTCAAGAACAAGGGTTTGGGGTTTTTATGAGAAATCGGGTGAATCTATGAACAATACAAGTGTATTTACTTCCCATAACACTAATCTAACTAAATGCAAACAGATCTAAACAAAAATTTGAGGTTCGATCCAGATGAACTTCAAGAACCCTAGATTTTTCCCCAAATTTTTGGTGTTTTAACTACATGCAAGTAACTAATCTAACTACTAAAAGTGATAGAATCATACCTTGATGTTGTTAGAGCAATAGGAGACATTGAAATTCTGCGAAAAATCGCATGGAACCAGAGCTTTTTCGGGGAAACGGGGCGTGTGGAATGAAGTAACTGTTTTGAAAAAGGGGATTTATCCCGACTGCAGCGCGGACACGGCCCCGTGTCCAGCGGACACGGCCTCGTGCCGAGCAAAGTTTTTTTTTTTTTAGTGCTCGTGTGAGTGCCCTTGTTTCCCATAAGCTTTGGTTAGAAAACTTACCGCTTTTGTTGTCTCAATCGTTCGTAACTTACAAGGTATGATGTTTTATTCTTCCACCGTTTGAAACGAAATCTCTTCCTCTTCATCCTCAATGAATCCTTGATAAAGTTTCAGCCGTTGGCCATTGACTTTGAATGGAGGCCCATTTCGAGATTTAATTTCTACTGCACCGTGTGGGAAAATATGGGTGACGGAAAAAGGTCCTGACCACCTAGACTTTAATTTACTAGGAAACAATCGAAGTCGTGAATTAAACAAAAGAACTAGATCCCCTACCCGAAATTCATTAGGTTTAATATGTTTGTCATGCAAATTTTTCATTCTTTCCTTATAAATTTCAGAGTTTGAGTATGCATAATTCCTAAGTTCGTCTAATTCATTTAATTGACAAAATCGATTTTTACCAGCAAATTCTAAATCTAAGTTTACATTTTTGATTGCCCAGTAGGCTTTGTGTGCAATTTCTACTGGCAAGTGACAACTTTTTCCATAGACTAGCTTATATGGGGTTGTTCCTATTGTTGTTTTATAAGCAGTTCGAAAAGCCCATAAAGCATCATCTAATTTATCTGCCCATTCCTTTTTATTTAACCCAACGGTTTTTTCGAGTATTCGTTTTAAACCTCTATTAGTCACTTCGGCTTGTCCGTTTGTTTGAGGGTGATATGCTGTTGAGACCCGGTGATAGACCCCGTATCTTGTTAAAAGAAATTTCAAGTTGATGGTTGCAAAAATGGGTACCTCTATCACTTATTAAGGCTTTAGGTGTGCCAAAACGAGAGAATAATTTTTTCAGAAATCTTACCACGACTCTTCCATCATTTGTTGGAAGTGCCTCGGCCTCGGCCCATTTAGATAAGTAGTCTACTGCCACAAGTATATATTTGTTTCCTTTCGATGGTGGGAAAGGTCCCATAAAGTCGAGTCCCCACACATCAAAAATTTCACAAACAAGAATGCCATTTTGTGGCATCTCGTTTTTGGAAGAAATATTACCTGTTCTTTGGCAAGCATCACATGTTTTGACAAGACTTTGGGCATCTTTGTAAATGGTTGGCCAATAAAATCCTGAATCGAATACCTTTCGTGCGGTACTAGCGGCACCATGATGCCCTCCGTATGGACCTTCATGACAATGGCGGAGAATTCTTCGTGATTCGCTACCATGTACGCATCGTCGGACGAGTTGGTCGGCATACATTTTGAAAAGATATGGATCTTCCCAAAAATAGTGTTTCACATTGGCAAAGAACTTTTTTCTTTGATAATGTGACCATCCTTTTGTGACTATACCGCTAGCTAGGTAGTTAGCGTAGTCGGCGTACCATGGCTCTTCCTTATATTCCACCATTTCCAGGGACTCTGTTGGAAATTTTTCGTTGATTTGCTCGTCCCTGGTCGCCTCCAAAGCTGGGTCTTCTAAGCGCGAAAGATGATCTGCTGCGGTATTTCCTGCTCCTCTTTTGTCTCTAATTTCAATGTCAAATTCTTGGAGGAGTAGAATCCACCTAATCAAACGTGGTTTTGCGTCCTGCTTCTTGAAGAGATATCGAATGGCTGCATGATCTGTATAGACTATAGTTTTAGAAAGAACAAGATAAGAACGAAATTTATCAAAAGCAAATACCACAGCTAGCAATTCTTTTTCAGTTGTTGTGTAATTTTCTTGTGCATCATTAAGTGTTTTACTAGCATAATAAATTGGGTGGAAATGCTTTTCTTTTCTTTGTCCCAAGACAGCTCCAACTGCAAAGTCACTAGCATCACACATGATTTCGAAAGGAAATTTCCAATCAGGCGCTATCATGATAGGTGCATTAACTAACATTTCTTTTAAGGTTAGAAATGCTTGGTTGCAATCCTTGTCAAAGATGAAAGGGGCATCTTTTTCAAGTAATTTCGTTAGAGGCCTTGAGATTTTTGAAAAGTCTTTGATAAACCGTCTATAAAATCCGGCATGCCCTAGGAAACTTCTGATAGCTCTTACGGAGGATGGAGGTGGTAATCTAGAAATGGCATCTATTTTGGCTCGATCCACCTCCATTCCTTCGCTTGAGATCTTGTGACCGAGTACTATTCCCTCCGTTACCATGAAATGGCACTTTTCCCAATTAAGGGCGAGGTTAGTTTCCTCACATCGGGATAGCATTCGTTCAAGGTTATCGAGGCATTGGTCGTATGAATCCCCAAAGATAGACAAGTCGTCCATGAAGACTTCCATTGTCTTTTCTATCATGTCATGGAAGATAGCTACCATGCAACGTTGGAATGTTGCGGGGGCATTACATAGACCAAACGGCATGCGCCGATAAGCAAAAGTTCCATAGGGACATGTGAAAGTGGTCTTTTCTTGGTCTTCGGGTGCTATCGGGATTTGAAAGTAACCTGAAAAACCATCCAAGAAACAATAAAATTTATGACCGGATAATCTTTCTAGCATTTGATCAATGAAGGGCAAAGGAAAGTGATATTTTCTCGTTGCTTCATTTAATCGTCTATAATCTATACATACTCTCCATCCTGTGACGGTCCTCGTTGGTATTAATTCATTTTTTTCGTTAGTTATTACCGTCATACCTCCTTTCTTTGGAACTACTTGGACGGGACTCACCCAAGGACTATCGGAGATAGGATAGATAAGTCCGGTGTCAAGTAGTTTGATGACTTCGTTTTTAACCACTTCTTGAACATTTGGATTCACTCGACGTTGTGGTTGTATGACCGATTTGTAGTCATCATTCATCAAAATTTTGTGTGTGCACATAGAAGGACTAATTCCTTTAATGTCTACAAGTTTCCAAGCTATTGCATTTTTATGTTTTTTCAAAGGACTAATTAATTTTTCTTTTTCTACGCTATCTAATTTAGACGAAATAATTACAGGTAAATTACCCTCTTTGTCTAGAAAAGCATATTCCAAACCTTTTGGAAGTTCTTTGAGCTCAAGTGGTGGGTCTTTAGGAGACTCCTTATTTGGTTACTCATTTCGATCAAGAACTTTAAAAGTTTGTTCTATGGCGACCTCTTCTTCAACAAAGTGGTCAATCTCTTCACTTGTATCGGGTGGTTCATCTTCATCTTCAATTAGGGGGTCATTATTGCCGAATGGATATTTCATTGATCGTTCGAGATCGACACTTCTTTTAAATGCCCCTAATTGAAGAGGTAGATTGTTGAACTTCCGGTTTTTCAAAGTTTCGTGTGTTTTTACAAATGGTCGTCCCAACATTAGAGGAGCGTCATCGAGGATGACAAAGTCGGTTGGTATTACCATTTGATTTGTTTGAACCAAAACATCCTCAACTATACCGATTGATTTTATTACTTTCCGATTGGATAGAAAAATGGGTATTTGAAGTGGAGAAAAATCACTAATACTTAATTTTTCGAAAATGTAGTTAGGCATTATGTTAACACAAAGATCTTTATCGATTGTGACATTACTAATAAACGAATTTTGAAAGAAACATGGAACCGGTGTAATGTTAATTTCAAATAGGTCTTCTTTTATTAGCGAAGTTTGATCATTAGTTAACTTAACACTTACCATTTCGTCAATTTTTGTGTTAGTGTTTAACTCTTTTAAAAACTTAGCATGAGTGGGTACTAAACAATGATTTTCGAAAGAAGGTGACAAGAGATTAATTTCTTCAAAAATAGACTCTTCTTGGATTTTAACGTTTTCGGACTCACCTTTTTCGTTGTTTAACTCATGTGTCGGTTTTTCACTTATTTGTTCTTCCATTTTTACACTTTCAGTTATCTCTTCCTTTTTTAATTCTTCTCTTGCGCGGGACTCCTCTTCCCTTGCACGAGATTCTTTTATACAACGATCGATAACTCTAATGTGTTCTAATATCCTATCGGTCACTTCGGTTATAGAAAAAGAATCGGAATTTTCTAAGCTTGAAACCGGTTGTTCGACCCTTTGTTCCTCATAATACCCATATGAAGTCGATGGTTCGCACCATTGTTCTTCATTGTAAGCATATGATGGATAAGGTTCATAATTTTGTTCTTCATAATACTCATATGAGGTGGGTTGTTCACGGCATGGTTCCTCATAATAAGCATACGAAGGTGGTGGCTCATATCTTGGTTCCTCAAAGTATGAGTATGAAGGCTCATACCTTGGTTCGTCAAAATATGAGTATGAGGGAGGAGGTTCATACCTTTGGTCTTCATAGGATGTGTATGAAGTTGATGGCTCGTACCTGGGTTCCTCATAGTAGGTGTATGAATTGGATGGTTGATATGGTGATTATATTGAACCGAGCGTGAGTTACGACAATTAGTGCAATAATTACCCCTATAATCATCCTCCTCATAGGTGTAGTTGTAACCTCCTGAGTATTGATCCATAAGAATCACTCAGCAGACCACAACCAAGTCTCGAGATCAGAAAACAGAAAAAAAAACGGAAACAGAGGCTGGAGACGGCCCCGTGTTCAGGAACTGTATCTGGGCGTTTTAATTAAATCTACTGATCTAGTTGAGCACGGGGCGTGTTCAGTGAGCACGGCCCGTGTTCAAGCTACTGTTACTGGGTGTTTTTGTGAAAATGTGCAGCACGGCCCCGTGTTCAGCGAACACGGCCCCGTGTACAGCGAACACGGCCCCGTGTACAGGCTACTGTAAATGCAAATTTAAACTAAAATGCAGAAAAATGTGCGCGCGTTTTAAAAAGGTTTTGAAAAACTGATTAGGCCGTCGATTTTAAGCTTTCTTAAAATCCTTGTGTCCCCAGCAACGGCGCCAAAAACTTGATGGGTGTCAAGTGTTATATATATTAGGTGTATATTTTAAGCCCCTTTAACACTTTTTAGTCAAGTTTTAAATTTATAAAACACGATATTTACTAACACTAGACACTCATATGGGCAAGTGCACCCATCGTGAGCGTAGTATAGTGTTGGTAAGATACCGAGGTCGTCCAAGGACACAAGATCTTTTAGTACCGGTTTATCCTCAACGTCTAATCAAATCAAAAAGTTTAGAAAAATGTTTTAAACTAAGAAAAATAAAAACTAACTAAACTGCTGAAAATAAAAATAAAAGAAAACAGATAGACAAGATGAATCACTTGGTTCTGACTCGTATCTAGTGTAACCTTTGATTATTTCCACACTTTTGCACTATTTTAAGAGATTATCTTAGTTATTGTAGTAGGCCCCTCTTTTGAAGGTGACGTTACCCTCACCCCAGTAGTTTGAGTCAGCAAGGACACAATCCTAAAAGGGTGGATTATTGGAAGATAATGAATTAAGTTATTAATGCAAATTATGGTAGGCCCCTCTTTTGGAGGTGTCGTTACCCTCGACTAAGTAGTCTGAGTCAGCAGGGATACAGTCCTAAATAGCCGGGTTATAATATTAATAGTAGTTAACTTATGAGGGGATCAAAGAGTTTGGACCCCCGCCATCCAATACCGTTAAGTATTGAAGGAGGTCCTACTAAATTTGACCCAGGTCCATTGCAGGACCTCTAAATGCTGAACAATGGCAAGACCTTTACCAAACCGTTCCCTTAACCCCCGACCAGGTAGCCAACATACCTCCATATAGACCGTGGAGATATGAATGGTGAAAATCTTTTATTTTATATAGACAGTAAAATAATGCCAAGACACCACGGACAAACGATAAGGAAAGATCACCTTCAACATAAGCAACTAGTTATTAAAGTCATTAATACAAAACCAAGTAAATAGTGCAAAAGATTAGAAATAAAAAGTATTACGCTAGACACTTTGTCTTCACCAAGTGATGTAAGAGACTTAGGCAAACATGGCCTTGATTGTCAAGAACTCTTACGATCAATCTTGGATCCCGAGATGACTCACACACTCTATGATGGACAATGGATGATGGTGGTGGATGATGGTGTTATGGTGGTGGTGGGTGGTGGGTGAAGTGTGAGAGAGGTGGTGTGCCAAGGGATGGTTTGAGCTTGAGCCAAGCACTTCTATTTATAGGCTGAACAGAAGCTCGGGCACGGCCCCGTGTCCAGTGGGCACGGCCCCGTGTCCATATCCTCTCTTTCTTCATTAATTGCAGCTTTGTCTTATTAGTTGACCACGCCCCCGTGTCCGCTGAGCACGACCCCGTGTGCAGAAGAATCTTTGTACTATGGAGATTTTCCTGGATTACGCGAATCTTATAGTTGACCACGGCCCCGTGTCCGCTGAGCACGGCCCCGTGGTGGGCAATAGAAGCTTATACCACTTTGTCTTTTCTGCTGACACTTGGGCACGCCCCCGTGCTGGCTGAGCACGGTGCGTGTTCAGGCTTCTGATCTCTTGTTTTGCTTGCGAAGATGCTGTTGTGGGGTCGGGCATGCCACGTCTTGTTCCTTTTCTTGTATTTATGTTAGATTTTGATGTCTTTTTGCTTCTTTTGTTAATTTGAGCTCATTTAATCCTGAAAATACAAAAGGAAGACAAAAGCACACTTTTTCCAACATTAGTACTAAAAAAGGGTTAGTTTTATGCCTCAATTGATGAAATTTATATGTTACATTTTGAACACATCAGTAGCGTCCAAGGGGGAGTTTGTTGGTACACTTTATGTGGACGCGACTCGACTCGGTTCGATTCGGTTCGGGTCGACTCGGTTAGGTCCGGCTCAAGCCCGACGTCACGACATTCCTCCGTCGTGCGCCCCAGAGTTCGACACGCGAAGCACGGAGTGCCGCAAGCGCATTCCCGTTTACACATCACCATGACATCATCATTGTGATGTCATGGTGATGTCACAACATTTGTCTTATGTTGAAATTGGTGAAAGTTTGTCAACAGAAATGAACTGGGCCGATTCCTTTGCACATTTGGGCCGAAGACTTGTTTGTGGACTTTGTCAAATACTTGGGCTGATACATCAATTGGACGAAGACCAAGCCCAACATCAAAGTGACGAAATCACTTTGATTTCGTCAAAATATTATGGCAAAAACACACATCTGACGAAATCCAAGAGATTTCGTCGCAATCTTGATTTCGTTGATGTGTTTCAGTATATATTCACAAACACAGAACAGAAACAGAGAGAGAAGTCTGAATAGATTTCACTGAGCGAACACATTGTAACACACACTGAGAGTTTACAGAGACCATTTGTAAACACCGCATTGTAACCGTTTTCTAGCATTAATACATTGAGTGTTAATCGTTGAATATTGTGTCTTACGTGTTCGTAACTTGGTTTAACTTACCCGTTTGGATTCCGCACTTTCGGGTTTGTCGGAAAACAGGGAATAGAGGTTACTCGATCCTCTGGGTGGACCTACAATTTGTCAGTCGGAAATACTGGTGAGTGAATCCCAGTTTAATCACGAAACATTTTATCAATTAAAACAGTATTGAGAGCGATCACATTGTTTATTTCTACACAATTACTCATTCAGTATTTGCCACTCGACCGGATCTATGGCTATGGTCAAATTACCCATTGGCTAACTCGTCGTCCAATGGTAATGCACTGTCATTCCTGACTTACTACTACTCGTAGTAATAAATTTTGTATACAAAACCCCGTAATACCGGCAGTAATTGAAGAATTACAAAGACTCAATCACCGCTTAATCACATTGTAAAACTTTTAAGGTTCTGTAAAACATTCCAAAAACATTAACAAAAAGAGGATAAACTCACATTGCTGTCTTAGGCTTTTCGTAAGGATTTCCTGGATATAATCTATAATTTATACAAATGTACATTGATTAGTACCATAACCCTTTGAAAATATTAATAATACCCTCCCCGAGACGGCATTCCAACAACTACGTCGGGCAGAACCACGATAGTTGTTACGGAACCCTAAATCAATCGGGCAGCGTAACTATTTCAAAACTAGGGTTCTAATACTTACAACAGAGCAGAACCTTGCTAATTAGGGGTATACTACCCAAATATTATGCTTAATACTTCAGAATTCGAGAATGAGATTTGAGAATGAGCGACGGAAACTGAAAACTGATGCCTGCTATTTATAGTTGTGATATTGAGTTCTGTCGCGGCCCGCGTAAAAGATAAGGGACCCTTACGCGGCCCGCGTCAACATCGGTCAACTCAGTAGCTTAGCTGGGTCAGCTAGTAGACTCGACACGATGTCGACACGTGTCGTCCTCTGGTGTAATCGCGTGTGATGCTATGTCGCGGCCCGCGTAATGTTGAGGTGAGGTCTTTCTCGGCCCGCCTCAACTTACAATTTCAGAATTTTATTTTCTTTTATATGTTATAATCTATTTTGGGCTCGGTTTTCACATACGGGACATAATATAAGATATATGGGGACATTTTACAATATAATGGAGTGTCGAAATATTATGAGGGTGTTGGTTTTACCGAGGGTTGTTACAATTACCACCCACGGTACTGTCAATCCATGAATGGTGGAAATGTTACTACTCATAGTGTAGTAACAAATTTTGTATATAAAACCCCAACATACCGACGATAATTGTAGAATACAAATACTCAATCACTGTTGAATATAATTTAAAATAATTGAGGTTTTGTAAAAACAATTTACAAAAAGAAAGATTACTCACATTGCAAGTTTAGATAATACTAAGGCTTCCTGAAAATCTCCTAATTATTATCTATTAAATCAAATAATGCACACGTGTTAGTAAAATAACCCAATTTAAGTTGACCGTACAACCCGAGATAGAATTCCAATGACTGAGTCGGGCAGAGCCGACATGCATTACGGAAGTTCTAAATCGATCGGATGTACACACGAGACAGAATTCCAATGACTGAGTCGGGCGGAGCCGACATGCATTACGGAATCCTAAATCGATCGTGTAGGGTAATAGCAGGGTTATAGTACTTACAACGAGGCAAAGCTTCGCTATATAGTGGGTATTAAACTCGAGTAGAATTTTTACTATCAGAGGATTTGAGAGAGAAAAGAAAACTGAACGGATTGAAATGAGCCCTGACCCCCCTTTATATAGGCTGGCCGAGGGTCTGTCGCGCCCCGCGACAGCCAAGGCCTAAGCCTTCGCGGCCCGCGAGAGCCCCTAGGGCGGTTATAGGCTTGCCGAGTCAGCTCGTAGCCTTGCTGAGTCAGGTGCCATGTGGCACGCCACGTGTCTGGATCAGAACAAGGACGTCGCGCCCCGCGACAGACCATTAGGTCTCCGTCGCGCGCGTCGCGCCCCATGAGCGACTACTGGATTTCGTTTTTGTTGATTTTTACAAGTATAGGGCTAAAACGGGTCCGCTTTTCACGTGCGGGGTATATTTATGGACATTTAGGGTGTCCAAAAAAATTTTTAGGAGGGTTGTTATATCCTCCCCACCTTGTTTTGGATCTCGTCCTCGAGATCTACTGGAACAGGTGTGGGTATTTACTTTGCATCTCTGATTCGAATTCCCAAGTGTATTCTGGTCCTCTTTTAGAATCCCATTTCACCTTGACCAGAACTAATCTCTTGTGTTTGAGATTTTTTTATCTTTCTATTTTCAATCTGAATAGGTTTCTCGATAAACTTAAGTTTCTCATTTACCTTTATGTCCTTAAGAGGCATTACTAGAGATTCGTCTGCTAAACACTTTTTGAGATTACTTACATGAAATACATCATGTATTCCTGCCATTTCCTCTGGCAGTTGTAGCTGATAAGCTACAGGTCCTATTCTGCTAATAATCTCAAAAGGTCCAACATACCTAGGGCTTAACTTCCATCTTTTAACGAATCTGACTACTCCTTTCCATGGAGAAACTTTTAACAATACTTTATCTCCTACTTGAAATTCCAATGGCTTTCGTCTATTATCAGCATAACTCTTTTGACGATCTCGTGCTGCTTTTAGTCTTTTCTTGACTTGAATTATCTTATCTTTCGTTTCCTGCACTATTTCTGGTCCAGATAATTGTTTTTCTCCAATCTCTGCCCAGCAGACTAGAGTTCTGCACTTTCGTCCATAAAGTGCCTCAAATGGTGCAACATTTATGCTAGTATGATAGTTATTATTGTAGGAAAATTCTATTAGTAGTAAATGATCGTCCCAATTTCCTCCGAAATCAATTACACAAGCTCTAAGCATATCTTCCATAGTTTGGATTGTCTTTTCGCTTTGTCCGTCCGTCTGTGGATGGTAAGTTGTGCTTAGATTCAACTTAGTTCCCATTGCTTTTTGGAAACTTGTCCAAAAATGAGAAGTAAAACGGCTATGTCTATCGGATATGATAGATAAAGGAATTCCATGTAATGAAACTATTTCATTTACATATAGCTTGGCTAACTGTTCTATACTGAAAGTTTCCTTCATCGGTAAGAAATGAGCAGATTTAGTCAATCTGTCTACAATCACCCATTTGCGGTGAATCCCATTCGGTACAACATTGTTACCTTTTCAAACCATCAACCACATACACCACGCCGAGTTCTTCATACACCACTTATGAAGAACCAAGGTTTGAGCTTCCAAAGTCAAACTTTGACTGTGATTGATGCGTGTCGAGTGTGATATATTTTTATATATATTTTTAGCCCTTTTTAACACTTTAAACAAGTTTTAAATTTATAAAACATGATATTCTAATAACACTAAACACACATATGGGCAAGTGCACCCATCGTGAGCGTAGTATAGCGTTGGTAAGATACCGAGGTCGTCCAAGGACACAAGAGCTTTTAATACCGGTTTATCCTCAACGTCTAATAAAATCATAAGTTTAGAAAAAGGTTTAAACATGAAAATTAAAAACTAAAAATGCTGAAAATAAAAATAAAATAAAAAACAGATAGACAAGATGAATCACTTGGATCCGACTCGCCTTTAGTGTAACCTTTGATTATTTCCGCACTTTTGCACTTCTTAAGAGATTATCTTAGTTATAGTAGTAGGCCCCTCTTTTGAAGGTGACGTTACCCTCAACCCAGTAGTTTGAGTCAGCAAGGATACAATCCTAAAGGGTGGGAATATTGAAAGATAATTAATTAAGTTATTAATGCGTAATGTGGTAGGCCCCTCTTTTGAAGGTGACGTTACCCTCGGCTAAGTGATTTGAGTCAGCAGGGATACAATCCTAAGTAGTCGGGTTAATGTATTAATAGTAGTCTACATATGAGGGAATCAAGCCATTCGCACCCCCGCCATCCAATACCAGTGGGTATTGAAGGAGGTCCTAGTAAGCTTGACCCAGGTCCTTGCAGGATCTATACACGGAACAAGGCAAGAACCTTACCAAACCATTACCTTAACCCCCGAACAGGTAGCCAACATATCTCTATATAGACCATAGAGATATGAATGGTGTAAATCTTTTATTTTATATAGACAGTAAAATAATGCCAAGACACCACGAACAAATGATAAGGAAGTTTCACCTTCAACATATGAAACTAGTTATTAAATTCATTAATACAAAACCAATTAAAAAGTGCGAAAAGATTAAAAGTAAAAAGTATTACACCAAATGCTTGTCTTCACCAAGTGATGTAAGAGACTTAGCAAAACATGGCCTTTGATTGTCAAGAACTCTTACTATCAATCTTGGATCCCGAGACTACTACACACACTCTATGATGGATGATGGATGATGGATGATGGTGGTGGATGAGGGTGTTGTGATGGTGGTGGAGTGTGGGTGAAGTGAGAGAGAGGTGGTTTGCCAAGGGATGCTTTTGAAGTGAACCAAGCACCTCTATTTGTAGCCTGCACAGAAGCCCGGACACGGCTGTTGGAACTTTTGAGATCGTTCATACTTGTGCTGGATTAGTTTTATAGTGGTTTGTAGCTAATTTAATAGTATAGGGGCTTATTTTGTAATTCTATAGAAGTTGTAAACCTGACTTGGTGTAGTTAAGATTCCAGCAAATTTATAAATTTGATGGCAAGTCGGGAACACTATATATAGCCCTTGTATTGTAACCACTTGAAGCTTTTGGCTCCCTTAATGAATATTGGTGTTGTTTACATTCAATCATTGTTCTTGTGCTCTAATCTGATATCCAAGGTGCTCTATTGATTTACTCTATTGTTTGGATTCAATACAACACTTGTTGTATTCATTAATCCATTAGCTTCACCTTTATCTTTGATTATTCTTAACTTTTTCATAGTTCAAACACTTAATCAATAGGTGTTTTGGACTAAAACAACCAACCACTGTGATCCGGATTGATATTGGGATTTACAATTTGGTATCAGAGCCTTAGTGCTCTTGGTTGTTGTGTTCTTGTTGAGATTTTTCATAGTTTTTAAGGTTTTCAAAAGTTTCAAGGTTTTCAAATTTTTGGACTTAAAATGGATTGATTTGGTGTGTTTAATCGATAGGTTGTTGTTAATATACGATTAGGGAGTCATTTTGGACATTTTGTTGCATCAAAACATGGTTTTTGAGCTGTTTTTGAGTGATTAGAGGGTTTTAGTTCGTGTTAAACCCTCTGTCCAGCGAAATTAATATGAATACAGCGAACAATATTTGAAGATAGCGAAATTAAACTTTGAATATAGCGAATATATTGTTGAACATAGCGAACATAGCGAAATCTTTTCGAAGCTCATCGCATGATCACTAATTTCGACGATCATCAGTCGAGCGAAATTACTGATTATCAGCGAAATAGTGTCAAGTGACCCTGTAGCGAAATTATCGAAGGCGACTTCGAGAACTGTGATATTGAACCACAGCATTCTTATCACGGTAATTGGCGAAATTAGTCAAACTAACGTTTGTGTTGCTTGTATCAGCAGAATTAGCTTGTTCGCTCGTGCAGGACATCATCGTGTACCAGCGAAGATAGGAGATCGGTGAAGATTTTCAGCGAAATTGTTCGTGCTTCTCAAATCATCGGCGAAATTGCTTCTGTTACCGGCCTAAGTGATCTGTCAGCGAATTTAGCCTCTGATCAGCTCTCTTTTGTCAAAATCGAGCCAAGATGTCGTTGAATCAACTAAGTCCAATTGCTCAAGCAGAACTTGAGACCAGAACCACTACTAGGCCACCAAAGTTGAAAGGGGCTGAAGACTTCAGCACTTGGAAGACTCGCATTCAGTCGTTCTTCGAGTACACGGACTACAATCTGTGGCTCTCAGTCACCGCTGGACCCCACATTCCAACGGTGGTTCGAAACGATGCGATTGTTCCTAAAAATGACCCCACAACCTTCACTGACGAAGACAAGGCCCTTGTCCAACGTGATCGTCGTGCACATGCCGCATTAACCATGGCTCTGTCAACGGATGACTGTAACATGTTTGAAGAACACCGAACCGCAAATGCACTCTGGAATGCATTGATTGAGTATTATGACGGGAATGAAGAGCTGATCGAAAGCAAGAGAGACATGGTGCAGAAACAATATGACATGTTTTGTGGAGTTCGTGGAGAAAGTCTTTCCGATCACATCAGTCGCTTTCTGAATACGATGACCAAAATGAAGAAGGCGGGAAATCCTGTCACAAACCGTGCTGCAATAAAGAAGCTGCTGGATTCACTTCCCAAAGAATGGAGTCTTCAATGCATGATGATCAAGAAGGATTTCCTCAACAATCCAAATCCTGTCACTCTGTCCGACTTGATCAACACCCTAAGAGCTTTCGAAATGGATGTCAACAAACGAGAGATGAACACTGCTGGTTACCCACCAAACTCAACTCAAACCTCTGCTGGATTGAAGAATGTGGCATTTCTTGCTTCAGGTGGCATCAGTCCACAAGCTTCCGACTTAATTTATGCCAATGCTTCCGCAAGCGCTTCAAAAGCTCCACAACCTAGTGAGAAGACTGTCACAGTTCGTGATACACAAGCGTTGAAAGTGTCTACTGAAAACGTGGCACTTTTTAACATGTTTCTGAGTAGCTATGAAGCCTTAATGTCAGGATAGCTCAAGAAGGAGATGTTCACTGCTGAAGACATGTATCAGGTTGATCCAGATGACATGGAGGAAATGGATCTGAAATGGCAGATGGCCATGATCACTCTAAGGTTGAAGAAATTTCAGGATAAGACCGGGAAGCGTTTGGGTCTTGGAAAGGCTGGCTTTGACAAATCCAAACTAAGATGTTACAACTGCAAGAATGTGGGCCATTTCAAGCGTAACTGCCCCTTGTTGAAAGAAGGAAACATTGAAGCTACTCCTGCCGTAAAACAAATTACTATCGAAGAAAACAAAAATAACGCGTCTCCCAGCACACCAAAAGCCTTAGTCGTTGAAGATTATGATTGGAGTGAAGAAATTTCTGAAGCCAAGGAACAAGTCAACAAAGCTCTCATGGCAAAAATCTCAAGTGGGTCCTCATCAAAGCAGTCTGAGAAACCGAGAGCTGGAATTCCAAAAGGCGACAACATTGATGACAAGGGTTTGAAAAGCATTCTCACCTCCCAGGAGCCAGAGAAAGAAAAGAAGTCTGAAGAACCTAAGGAACATGCTCCTAAGGAGGCGCCTGACCAGAAGAAAGACAAAGAAAAAGTCTCAGCCGCAGCAATGAAAACAGAATCCTCGAAAGAAAAAGCTGATAAAGACTTGGTAAATAGTATTCCACATAGCTTTAAAGTAAAGTTATGCACACCAGCATGCGTTGATGTCGTGGCACATTACAAGTCTCTAAATCTGGAATTTGAGAGACAAAAAGACAATGCCTTAACATTTAACAAAGAGCTTAAACAGAACGAGGCAGCATATCAGAGAAAGTTGAATTCAACTTTAGCTGAAATGCAAATTCTAAAAGAATTTGTGTTTAGAAAAGATTTTATCATTAACGATCTCACAGAAAGACTAGAAAAGGCATTGAATGAAAAGAATAGATTGCAAATTATTATAGACAAATGGAATGTCAGTCAAAAGGCCTTTACTGACATCAAAAACTGCCAACGACCAACGTATGTGAAATACGGGATCGGGTATAAGGATAGGCAAGGAAATGAAAGAAAACTCTTCTTTCCACCACATAGTAAAAACTATGTGCCCATGCCAACTCCACATCCCGAAAATGATCTCATTGATGAAAAGGCCTCTGTAGAACAAAACGACTTTTGTGAAAACGAAACAACCGCTAACTTTTCTAAAAGTAATGCAGATCCAATTGTGTGTAAAGAAGATGTGTGCGATGAGGATGGAGACTGCGGCGGTTCAAAAATAGGAATAGGTTATTCAGGCGACAGTTATTCCACTGTTAACTGGTTCGCCTGGAACTATTCTAAGGAAAACAATATTCGGGATGAATGTAATAATTTAATTAGGAAGGATGACTGTAATGGCCATGTGCCTAAATTTAAACCTTCGGATGACTGTAAGGGCCATGTGCCTACATTTGAGACCCGTGATCGTGAACATGTTCTGTCTGAATGTCATGATTTAAATTCTGCATTTTGTGATGATAAAATTGTTTGTGAATCTCCTATATTTGTGCCAGAATTGAAAAAGAATAGATTTGGAAAATTCCTCACAAAGGAAATTCCAGAATTTGTTCCATCTAGAACAGGTATGACATAATCAGAAAAGAAAATCACTGAAGATCACTGCAATGAAGACTCAAGCAGTGCTGCATCAGAAGAAGAAAAGAAGATTTCGAGTTCTGAGGATGAGCAAAAATCAGAAACCTCAAGTGAAGATCAAACAACAGACGGTGAAAGCCTTGAATTCTCAAGTGAAGAAATACCGAAAATCTCAAGTGAAGATCAAACAATAAATGATGAAAGCGGGTTCAAGCACTGAGAAAATTGAAGACCAAGATTCAGAAAGTTCAAGCGAAGATCAAAGCTGCAATGATTCAAGCTACGAAGCAAGTGAAGAGCAAAACTCAAGTGAATACCAAGCGTCTGAAAGTTCATCCGACTCCGATAGTGATGAAGATTGCTCAGAAGATGAAATCAGAATTGACAACAAAATGAAGAAAGCAGAAAGCTCAAGACACTCATCACATACATCATCTTCTAACACCAACAGACCCAGACGTAAAATGGATTCGGTCCAGCAGAATCGGTTAAAGCACAACCAAAGTATCAATTTCGAGCAAATACCGCAGGATTTTCAGGATGCAGCAAGATGGATTCGGTCCAGCAGAATCGGTTATGCAGTTGAAACAGTAGTCCCCGTTTATCGCATTCACATTCAAGAGTTCTGGGAAAATGCGAAGCCTGAAACTATTAACAACAAGAGAGGAATTTCTTCAACTGTTCGTAACAAACGCATAGAAGTGACTGAAGAAAGGATTCGAAAGGTTTTGAAGCTAAAAGATGATGCACAAGATCCAATCTCCTTGAGCAAGGATGATGTGTTGGACGGATTTCGTGGAATGGGATACGTAGGAGACTTTCGTCTAAACAAGGAGATTAAGAGAAGTGGGCTCACAAGGGACTGGAGATTTATAGTTCACGTCATCGCTATGTCACTAGCTCATAGAAAGGGTGGATTTGACGGACTGAACCTAGAGTGGTCGGCAGCCATGTTAAATCTGTGTTTGAATCATAAATTCAACATCTCTGGTCTAATTTTCAACTATTTGCTAGAAAATGTGAGTGGGCGAACTTGGGCAATGTATCCTCGCTTCATCCAGATGCTGATCAATGATCAGTATGAAAATGCTTCGCATGATGGAAATCTCTACAAGTTTCATGTACCAACGAGTCGTCAATTCACATAGATTAAAACAAATGAGTGGGTAATGCTGCATGACTGGATGTACGCAGCAGAGAGACTACCGCTGGTCAGGGAAGCCTACAGAAAATACAGAGAGGCAGTTCAAGAAAAGCAACAGAGAACGGCACAGGCTGAAGCAGAGGCTGCAGCAAAAGAAGAAAGATCAAAAGGAAAGAGAAAAGGGAAGGAAGCAGCTGAAGATGAGCCTCACAAGAAAAAGAAAAAGGCAGTTGAAAACCCAGAGAGACTCATGGGTGCAAGATTTCGAGCAGCTGAATTTGAAGAACAGCGTCAACACATCAAAGATATGAAAGAAATCCACGCGTTGCAAGAAAAAGAAAAGTGAGAGAAGAGACTCAAGAGACAAGTGATGTCAGCATCCGAAAGACCAGAAGTTGTCACAGAAGAAGTATAGTCTCTAAATGACTTCGTTAATACTTTGATAGTAGATCCTGATGAAGTCTCAGCAAGCAAGAAAACGACAGATGAAATATCTTCCAAAGTATCTCCTGTAAAGCTGACAAGGTTTTCAAAGCCACCAGTCCCACCACAAAGGGTTCGTCCCTTTCAAGAGCTTTACGATAAACTCATTAAAAACACCAGTCCATCTGTGGCCAAGGAAATATGTCTTCTCAAAAACCAAGTAAACGACACAAACATTCTTAGAGAGAAGATTAAGGATCAGCGCAAGAAGAACAAAGAGATGAACGCCTACATGGCCAAGCAATCAAAGTTTATCAGATTCCAGCAGATGGGGTTAGAGAAATTGTACAGAATGATGAGAAATATGTGCGAGCAGATGAAAATAAAGCCCATGTTCTCTTTTGATGAAATCTTCGACTTTGAAACTTTCATAGAAGAAGAAACTGCCAGAAAGGAAAAAGAAGCTGAAGCTAAGAAAAGACGCCTGGAATCGGTTGAGAAGGTAACTGAAGGAGATGAAAGTGATGAAGAAGAAGTTGACACAGATGATATGCCAGCTAGATTCATCGAATGGGGTCTGGAAGAGGAAGTACTGTATGAGCAAAAAGATGGAAAAACTTTCTCACCTCAGCATCCAGAATGGTTCAAGAAAGAAAGAGAAAGACTCCCTGATTTCTATCAGGTGATAACTGTGGAAAAGAGCAAAGCCACCGACAGAATCATTAGCTGGATGTACAACAACCTGAGAGGAATGTTTGTAGTTAAAAGACGAGGTGGCGTGATTCAGTACTTTCAGACCGGATTTGATCTCTTTACACTTCCCAGGTGGGATTTACGTGAGCTGGGCCGTCTGGACATTCTAAATCCAGAAGAAAGAAGTATTGGAGGAGACTTTGAGCGTTTGATCGCTAAAGAATGCAACAAGGGTTTCCCTAATCACAGGCCTCAGCGACCAAGACGAAGAGTTTCGAAAACAACCATAGATCCAGTGACAGGGAAAGGAAAGGTGACGTGGGTGATCAACCCAGCTAAAGTTGTCACGAGAATCAAGCTCCCAGAAGAAATTCCTGTTGCCCTCAAAGATTTCAAGAAATGGTTCTATGATAGCAAAACTGGCGAAGCTGTGATCAGATCCAACGAAAACATAGATATTCGAATCTTGGATCCTATGGACATTTTTATGTTTGGGCTCTCCGATCTAACAGTGTTGAATGCAAGCCGCATAAACGTGGGAGCTGGAAATGCAAATCTTGAGGAGGCTATGCTGTTTTAGAGAGCGGTAGAAAGAGCCTGGAAGTTAAAGAGGGAAATGCTGGATCTGGTAGACAAGATTGAGAAAAGAAAAGAAACAGAAGAAAAGAAAAGGGAAGCAAGGAAGAAAAAGAAGCATGAACATAAGAAAGAAAAGACCCCTGCTTCATCAACTGAACCCACCACAACATCATCACCTCCGGCCTCATCCACATATGAGGCCACTATGGAGGATCAACCTATTAGTGAAGCTGTTACTACTCAAGCAACTCCGGATGCACCAATCGAAACTCAAGCACCACCCGAAACGACGACGAGCAAAGACAATCCCAAAGAGCCTGAAAAGCCAGCTAATGAGAATCCAGCGGAAACCAATGAAGAATGAAAAGACAAGTATGCAAAGATCTAGGGGGGATATTGTTGGAACTTTTGAGATCGTTCATACTTGTGCTGGATTAGTTTTATAGTGGTTTGTAGCTAATTTAATAGTATAGGGGCTTATTTTGTAATTCTATAGAAGTTGTAAACCTGACTTGGTGTAGTTAAGATTCCAGCAAATTTATAAATTTGCTGGCAAGTCAGGAACACTATATATAGCCCTTGTATTGTAACCACTTGAAGCTTTTGGCTCCCTTAATGAATATTGGTGTTGTTTACATTCAATCATTGTTCTTGTGCTCTAATCTGATATCCAAGGTGCTCTATTGATTTACTCTATTGTTTGGATTCAATACAACACTTGTTGTATTCATTAATCCATTAGCTTCACCTTTATCTTTGATTATTCTTAACTTTTTCACAGTTCAAACACTTAATCAATAGGTGTTTTGGACTAAAACAACCAACCACTGTGATCCGGATTGATATTGGGATTTACAACGGCCCCGTGTCCATCCACTTTCTCTTTCTTCATTAAATGCAGTTTGTCCGCATTAGTTGACCACGCCCCCGTATCCGCTGGGCATGGCCCCGTGTGCAAAAGCGTATCTGTACTATCAAGATTTGCTTGGATTCTGCGAATCTTAGCGTTGACCATGGCCCCGTGTCCGCTGGGCACACCCTCGTGGTGGGAAATAGAAGCTTCTATAACTTTGTCTTTTCTGCAGACACTTGGGCACGTCCCCGTGTCCTCTGGGCACGGGGCGTGTTCAGCCTTCTGATTTCTTGTTTTTGCTTAGGAAGATGCTGCTGACGGGTCGGGCATGCCACGTTTATTCCTTTTCTTGTAATTATGTTAGATTTTGCTGCATATTTGCTCATTTTGTTCATTTACGGTCATTTAATCCTGAAAATACAAAAGGAAGACAAAAACACACTTTTTCCAACATTAGTACTAAAAAAGGGTTAGTTTTATGCCTCCTTTGATGTAATTTATATGTTGCATTTTACACACATCAAATACCCCCACACTTGAATCTTTGCGTGTCCTCAAGCAAAACTCTTTATAATGTGGCGTACACACCCAAATGGAATGGGTAGAAGAGAAGTTTTTGGGCTTGTCTTGAGTGTCGGGATTCCAAGATCTTTATTAGGTTTTATTTTTATGTTATTTACAATCCTATTCGTTATGATTTATTTAGAACATTTCATAAGATAAATTACTTATTTGGGCATAACATGCCTCTTTAAAATTCCCTTTATATACAAGTTCACAAACCTCACGGGAGATCACTCAACACTCGGCCGAAGATGTATTTTTGTGAAACACTCGAGACCGGCATGGAACTTACTTCTACCATATGCTTGCCAAGCAATCAATCCTCCTCCTTTTTAACTATACACCTTTGTAAATATCAAGAGGACTTTGGGCAAGGGTTAGGCTTGGGTTAAAGGTAGGTGGTTTTGGGTTAGTGGTTAGTAGAAAAGGGCGAAAGGCGTAAAAAGCGTCGGTCGTCGTAAAACTTTTTGTTTTTGTGACTTTTATTCAAACAAAGCACTTTTCAAACAAAGTTTCTTTTGAGGAACTTGTTTGTTTATTGCTAGACTTCATCATTCATTTTTTTATAAGGAATGTCACATGAAGACCGAGCTTTTTACTAAAATAAAAGGTTAAAAATAAAAAAGGTTTTGGCGGGTAAAGGGTGTTTGTTTTATGGGTTTAGAAACGAAAGAGTTTAGGCTCAAAGGGGTTAACTAGGGAAATTTTGGGTAGGTGATAAAAAAAATGAAAAATAATGGTGTAGAAAAGAAAAAGGGTTAGTCCTAATGCCTCCATCATTTACTTACTTGGGTTTAAGTTGGTAAGGACCGGGAATGTTTCGTCATGGCAAGTTCTAGAGTCGTAACAAACCAAGCGGCTGTTCACACAAGAAACGAAAGATGAGCAATTAATCTAAAGATGTGTATTTGTTTGCTCAATAAAGGCTCAAAACTCACTTTTTGTGGGAATGGGTTTTTAATGTGATCAAGTATATATAATCAAATTTTAACTAGATTTGTCATGCCGTTTCATAATTTTCTTAAGTTGGTTCTTTTTATCACGACGCTATCGGTTGTAAATTTGTAAAAATATAACCTTTTTAGAACTTGTTATGTAACACCTCGTAAAATCACGTCCAATGATGTATTGACAGGTGTAATAAACCCTAATGAAGTCAAATACTGAAATTTAGGGACTAATTTTTCGAAAAATCGAAAACCTTGATTATGAAAGGACTGGAAGTGTTAGCATACCTAAAATAAGTTTCTAAATAACCTCTCATGATGATTATATTCACAAATGAGCCACTTGTCGATCGAGTGTAGCCGTTTGCATAATTAATTGAAAGTTTGCGCAATGAAGGGTTAAAAGCGTCAACATGTTAATTCTTACCTCTGAGTGACCTTTTAACAAACCGGGAGCTTCATGATATTTGATTATACTCTCGGGAATGCCAACTATTGGCCGTCTAAGGTTTTTATGCCTATAAGTAAAGTTACGCGCAACTTTGCAAGTTAGAGGGACTAAAAGTGTCAATATGTTTAATTATACCTCTGAATGACCTTTTAGCGAACCCGAAGCATCGTAATGTTTAATAATACTTTCAAGAATGCCTAATATGGATTAGATGAGGCTTCAATGCTATTAAATGATGATATGCGCAAGTTTGCGCATTAGAGGGACCTAAAGCGTCAACTTTTGAATCTACGCCTTTCGGTGACCATTTATGCAATCGAGAGCGTAGTAATATTTAATTATATGCTTAGGAATGCCCATTATGGGCCATGGAAGGTTTGGATATCATTAAACGACATTTCGCACTACTTTGTGCGATTAAAGGACTATTTGCGTCAAACTGCAAAAGTATGTCAATTCGTATATTATCGGACCTTCCAGAATATGACCATGAGTTAATCATACCCTAATTATCCTTTATATAGCTTAGATATAGGCTTAGAGGTGTTCGGTGCGCAAAAATAAACTTTTAAGCCATGCAGGGACTAAAAGTGTCAAAAGTGCACAAGTTTGCACTTTCGCGCATATCTTGCGTTCTGGATATATCCGGACCTCCAAAAATTTATGTAAGCACTAAAATATTTTATTTTAGTGATTGGCTTGATAAAATTCCATTCGTCGCGTAATTTGGTTCGTTTTTCGCGTCCGTCCGTGTTTCGTCGTAATTAACCGAACAACGTGACCGTACGACCAAACGAACCGACATCCGGCATATTTTTGAGCATATTTCATGTTCCCCATACTTAGGCATCATTGTAGAGCCTTAAAAATGGTTTAATGTGCCTTAGATGTGTCGGAAATGGCATTTGGAAGTGCAGGGGCTAAATCTGTCAACAAGTGAAAGTTGCTGTTTGCTGACCAGGACCATACAGACCGTATGCCAGGACTTATATGGTCCGTAAGCATAGCCCAGTAATAGTAAAACAAAAACCAGCTTTGGTTTTGCTTCTTTGTCTCACACACTTGATTCTAGGGGCCTTTGATAGTTTCTAAAAATGGTATTACACCTGCCATGATCTTGTTAACCCTCGCTAACACTTGTCATCATCCTATGATCATCCAAAAACTATAAATAGGAGGTGGGTTTCATTGTTAAACTTGCTCATTCCTTTCATTTCTTGCTACCTTCTCATTCTGGAGGAAACCTGAGTTTGTGGAACTTCTTTGGAGTTCATTTCAGTACCAAGGACCATTTGTAAGTGTCCTTAACCTCCTAATCTTAGTTTTGATTAGTTTAATGACCTAAAGTCAACCTTATCGTAATTAAGGATTGACTTAGTGATTAATCACTAATGGTCCAGTAGTTAGTCTAATTAGAAGTATCTATAAGTTGGTAAATATGTAGGTAATAAACCCCTTAGAGGGCATCTACTGATTAGCAACCTAACTTAGTTAAATTATCGGGTCAAATGAAAGTCAAACGGGTTAGTTTTAAATAAATTCATAACTATTAATATAAGAAACCATAAAATCAGTTTTCTCACTTTAATAACTTGGTAAATATTAGTTGAACACGTCTAAGCATGTTCAACCCGACAATTCTAAGTTTGTGTTCGGTTCTTCAAAGGCTTGCTTGACCGTCATCCGTAATCCTTGAATACCTAGAAACTGAAATGTTTACATTAAACATTAGTATTAGAGTTCATGGAATTATGGTTTAATCGAAACTACATTAGAAACGGATTCGATTTGCTATGATATACAAAACTTAGCCCACATTTCCAGACTCTACCGTAACTTACGGTATCTACCGTAAGTTACGGTAGTCATTTTATCATTCTGGTCCACCGTAAGACAGGGGTAAACCACCGTAAACAATTTATCTCTACCGTAAATTACGGTGGGTACCGTAATTTACGGTAGCCACTGCAATTCAATGTTTTGTTTGGTTTGGTTATTTTGCCCAAACCCAATTCTATGATTTCTCATTCAAACCACCAACACACTGATTTCTAATATCTAATATGTCTTTTATGAACAATAACAAAGACCAAGTAATTATACTACAATGCATTAACCACGCATCATTTGATAATTTGACCCGTTTGGCTCATCTATGGAATCTTCCATTTGTGATGACTACCAATGTGATTCAACCAATTCTTTACCTATTATTCAATATAGCGAGCATTATCGCTTTAATTCAACTTGAATTCTATTCTACAATTCGACTACACATATACTAGTTATCAAATTACCCAACGTAACAAGTTAAGTTACATACCTTTAGTGCACGCTCTTTAACCGCAATTCACCACCGGTTTGTCCACTCGACATTCCGATATCCTTTCCTATAGAGTTCAATTTTATCACGTTTAGAACTCTTAGGTGTTTTAACTTCAAAATTCCAATTTCTAGCCTTCTTTGAGGCATTTCAACAAACACTTTAAAGGCTGAATTTTACATGATTATATAACAAATCCCTAGCTTATCATCTAACCCGAATTTCACATCAAGCAACCCATTATACCCAATTGTTAGCTTCTAAAATTCTGAAGTCACTTCACAATTGTCAATTTACACTAGAACAACACCCAATTTCCTAGTGTTTATCAAGTTCTACATAACCCACTAATCACCTACAATGGTATTCATGGATTTTACTAAAATTTCACATGATCTCAACTTGTATTTGTCTAGGGTTTGTCCCTAGACACTACATTGTTCCTAGTTCATCACAAAACAAACATGCAACCATAAATTTCAGATTTTCCCAATTTCATGAGAATTTCGAGTTGAGAGTTTTCATCAAATTTTACATACCTTGTAATCCTCTTGTGATGAGGATCAGTAATCTATGCTTGATTTCTGTTTTTGATCAGATTTGGACCTTCAATTTGGTTGTTTTGTGAATGTTTAGGGTTTAGATGGAGCCTGGGGGTCGCCCCTGATGTTGGTCGATTTCAGCAAAACACAAACAATTGTGTTTTGTGTTTTATTTTGTTATTTCTATAAAAATAGTTTTCATTTAGACACATATGGTCCCTCATTTTTCACTCTTAATTCTTTTGAACTCCTAACTACTCATAAGTGACTAACTAACTTAGTTAGTGTCATTCCTAGTTAGTTTATTTTTACTAGTTTATTTGCAACCTAATTGCAAATTTATGAACTTGCATTTTCGGGATGTTACATTATAGTTCATATAAAACCTTGTTATAACTCTTGTATACATGTTAGTATTGGGTTTTTGTTGAACTTTATTTGCAAATTTGTGTTCGGATATTTTTTTCAGGTAACCGGAATCTTCAAATCTTCATCAAGTTCTTCAGCATATTCAAAGTGTTCTTCAAATATTACTTGGGTTTGATCCTTGTTGAAGTATTATCATTGTGTTGTTATTATTATAATTGTTATTTGACTATTGTGTACACAAGTATGATGATGAGTTGTTAGACTGTATGAAAAGGTAAGGTGGTGTCTTTGACAATAGAGACTAAGTGTCAGGAGGATAAGGTTGATTATAATATGTGCATCTCACCAACCCTTCACAATTTCCAACTCCAGTGAAAAACCAATTCAAATATAGAGTCAACCAAAAACTTTTTCTAGTCAACGAAAAATAGCATGTTATTCATGGGCCAATTTTTTTTAAATCATTTAAGTAATTAGTGGGTTTATAATTGAAAGTTATTCGTTGGGGGTCTTATTCAAACAACTTTAAGTGGACTTGTTGTTCTAGTGGGCCTGTCCATATCATTCACAAAAAGCAAGTGGGTCTTGACACTAAATTGGGCCATTCACTTTTCGTGTGCTTGTGGGTATATCTTTCTAATTTGAGATTTTCGTGGGTCTATTTTTTTTTTTATTATTGAACACAAGAAATCCACGAATCATAACTTTCGTGGTTTGTGTTTGAGCGGTTTCTTTTCAATCCATCATGAGTACACACCTTTGGGGGTCAAGCATTTTAGGATCTCAATCATCAAATGATCCTTCTCATCAAAGTACACCGAAAATGACAACAGATATGTATGGTCGTTGGATACCGGATCCTAATGCGAGCAAGTATACGAGCAAGGGTTTATCGCCTTCATGGGCCGAACCTCCCACACCACCTCGAATTACGGAAGAACAATGGGCATCAGTTACTAATCAAAAGCAAAGTGAACCAGAAAGAACAACAGACTTGTATGGAAATCCACTACCACCAGTTCCCCAACAGCAAAGCTATCGGTCTACTGTAACACCATCATTTCTAGATACAAACTGCAATGGTCAGACAGGAATTGCGTTTTATGCCGAAATTGTCAAAGATGCCAGCAATGGTGAATCCTCGGGAAATGATGACAGTTCTGAACATGACGGTAGCTCAGTTGAAGATGGTACAAGTTCAAGTTCAAGTTCAAGCGAGAATGGATCAGAATATGAATCAACAAGGGTGGTTGTTGTTTCTAAGGCAAGTAAGTCAATATCTGAGAGTGAATCCAGTCAGGTATGTGTCGATGAACCAAGTGTCGTTAATTGTGACAATTGCGTTAAATGTGCTGATTTGGATGCTAATATGTCTGAGTTGCAAAGCAAACATGATGCTTTAAATGCTAAATTGTTTGACTTGCAAAACAAACATGTTTCTTTAGATGCTAAGTGGTGTGATTTGCAAAGCAAACATGAGGCTTTGCAAAACAACTATGATGTGACATTTATCCACAACCAAAAGTTGATCGTGGATCTTTCGAAATGCAAAGAGGCCAACATGTTTTATGAAAACCATGAAAAAGAGTTTAAAACGGTGATTGAAAATTTAAGAAAAGATAAAACCGAACTGACAAAAATGGTTTCAAGAAAACAAACAGACATAAACTGTTATATTAATCATCTTGAGATCATGCAAAAAGAGTTGGCCTGTACAAAGTGTGAAAGTGAGGCGATCCGGCTTAAGCTAGACAGTTATTCTAACTCTAGATACGTGCTGGATCACATCATTGGCACACAAAAAGAGAAAAAGGATGTCACGTGCATTAGATATAAGAAATGTCCACCACCTGTTAGACACAATTATGATGCACTGCCTGATGAGGAGTATAGAACTCATTATGAAGAATCTGTTCCTTTAGACATTGAGGAATTTGCAACGGGACTTGGATACAAACCGGAAGTATCATCAGATTCGGATGTGTCAGCAGATACATTTGTAACTGCTGAACAAAATCAGGATCCTCCAGTCATTATTGAGGATGCTGATTCTTCAGATGATGAATCCGATGATACTGACTCTCCACAATCTGATGCGGTTATCAAAGAAGAGGACATACCTCTCGAGAATCACATTCTATGTGATCCTCCCACAAAACCAGCTAAGACTGTTCAGGTCAAGTCCACGTCTGCAAAAGAGTCTGAGAGTGTGAATTTGCTGTACACTCTTGTTGGAGATGATAAAATCTATTCTGACAAAGATTTTCCCATTAAGAATGTTAATCAATCTTTAATAAATAAAGTTTTTGAAGATTCGACAAGTAGGTTTTTGGGAAAGTCGGCTTCACACATTGTGGTAACACAGTGTCCTTTGATTCCAAAAGCCGAAATTCGAAAACAAAATGGCAATCAGAAATTACCAACAGTGAAAAAGCAGCAAAATCATACCAAACCAAAAGGCAAATCAACGACCCAAGGTCGTAAGGAACCGAATCAAAAGAAGAACAAGAAGATGAACTTTGTGAAATCCCGAGGGATGGATAAAATTGAAACTTTTGAAAACAAATCCAACACGGATTTTGTTAAACAAAGTAAAATTTTGAAAAGAAACAGTCAAAACAATTACACACAACATACAAACGGTTGTGATGTAGGAGCAAGTACCTCAAGATCACGAAGTTCATCATCAAGATCCTACAGTTATGATACTCCGAGGTTTGTTGAGCGGAGATCATGTTTTGAATGCGGTGAGTACGGGCACATTGTCAGAAACTGTCCATATCTCACGAAAGGGAAGGCAAAAGTTGATTCCCCCCATGGTAACAGTTACCATAAAAGATCTGTTTCACCAAGACAGGACCCTCGTCTTGTTAAACAACGGGAAATGAAACAGAAAAAGAAACAAAGAAAAGAAATTGAAAAGGTTTTAAAACCAGAGGTTATCCAAACACAGTCTGTTAAGTTAGAAGTTAAAAATGAAAAACAAAAACAGATTTAGAAACCAAAATCGGAAACTGTTTCAGGGGGAGCTACATCAATTCCGAATCATCGGGAAATGGATGTTACAATTCTCGATGATGACGGACGACCCAAGTCTGTGAAGGCTTGGGTCCCCCTCTCCAACTAATCTCTGAATGAGTGTGCAGGATGTTCCAGGAGGAACTATTAATAGTCTTAGGATTGTTGATAGTGGAACGTCCATGCACAAGATCGGCGACATAAGGATCCGAAATATTGTTACATCTAGGAGAATATTGTTGCCATTGATGGAGAGAAAGGAAAAAAGAAAAGAAGACAAAAATTCCGATGAAGGAATGACGGTGAAAGAATGTGGTTGAATGAAGTTGAAAAATTCGACAAGATAAAAATGTGCCAAAATTTGGTTGTTATGGTTTTTGATCGGGTCAACAGAAAAGATTCCAATGAAAAGTACGCGCCTGCAGCACGTCTGAAGCTTTTTGAAGATTCATGGATTTTTCTTCCACAAGAAGTTCAAAGTCCACAAGATGAACGTGTAGGGTACTTTTCTCTACGATGTGATTGAAGAAAATGTGTTTGTTGATCAAACCAACCGGGTGTGCGGATGCCTTGGCGTGGATTGAACAACCGCACACTACTTCTGAAAGAGAAAGACAAAGACCTTCGCTGGTGCAATGTGAAAGACTAGTCGGACCCAGAGGTTTATGATCTTGTTGCTGTGAAGAGATTTCTCAGTAGCTACAAAATCGACTTTGAAATCCACAACGGGTGGATATCTAGTTCGGGAGAGCACTCAGATTCCTTGCAATGCATGAAGCAGTTGCAGGATACGGTTTTAAATTTCTAATCTCTCCTATTCTTGTCGATATTTAAGCTGCTTTATGATTTAGTAACATCTCATATAAGCACTCTTTGATCTGACACGTTGAACTCGAATATCACTTCACACGTGATTGTTTCACTATGAAACTCGTCAATGTTGTCATGGTCCATACCGATGACCAGCGTGCCAACCTTTTTTTTACCAAAGCATTTGATAAATCCAGATTTGACTTTTTATTATTGGTAAACGGCATTAAGGTCAAGCAAGAGTAATCCGCATCGGAAAATCATTTTTGTAAATATCTTTGTGTTTTTAAATTATTGTAAGTTTGTTGATTTTAGGGGGAGTAAATCCAAATTTGAAAAATTCAAAAACATAGAAAATTTTCAAAACTCAAAAACAATAGAAAAACAAAAATGAGTTTCCTGGCGAGCAAAAGAGAATATGATAGTACATCAGTGGTCTGTCTAAACCTCTTTAAACTGATATGCAAAATGAAAAATTTTAAGCAGCTCTATATAAGATGTATCGGTAGGCTCACAATCATTTTAAAGTGTGCAGGGTGATATAAACTTAAATTGACTGAAGACCAGGTGGGAACCACTCATTGGCATATGGTCTTAGTACCGAAATTTCGTTTGAGAGATTGCCGAGGTTCTGAGATATGTGGTCTTTATGCTGTTTATCATTTGGGTATCATGGTTGTTTCTTTTACCGAAACAAACGAAGACGAAGTCTAGATCTTCCATGATACCATACATATGTGTACATACTGCATACGACCTTAATAAGTGATCAACAATCACATGTCCACAAAACAAGTGATAATATATCACATTTATCCGGGAGTCAAGTTCGTCTCTTTGCTATACGAAAGTACTGACCTGTTCACGGACTTGCTCTTGTGCCCTCATGCATCTGAAAATCAAGTTCCTCATCAATAAGTGATTCTATCACATAGGGCTTGTTTTCAATCAAAATAAGTGAGTTTCTCACATTTTCATATACGGCAAAACAGATGATAAATGGTATACTCACCAGTAAGATGAATCCTCATGCATACCTTGATACGGGAATGTGTCGTGATGTGGATGAACACCGGTCGGTAAGTATAAATCATACCTTAACGTATCCCCTAAACATGATTACATCTAATAAGTTGAGCTTATGTGGACAACAATACCAATAATCGTTATAGGATCTTTATCTAATTGTTAACAAAAAGAACAACAAGAGTGTTTTAGCGTGACCGTACACTGATATGATTCTCTTACCCTCGAAACTCGCAAAAAGAATGTTTGTATATATTTATTTTTCTTAGTTTCTGCAACTCTGTATATATTTATTTACTGCTTTCAGTATTTAAGTTTGAAATATTCAAAATTTCAAAAAGATTTTAGGTGTGTTTTAATATAAACTTTATAAATGTCAAAAAGATTTTATTTCTGCTTTAGTTTTGATTAACCGATGTTGGAACTCAAGCTTCGTTGCCTGAAATCTGATGAAAACCAAAACGACTGAATCTTCATAAACGGACAGATTTTGCAAGTTTGAAAGTTAATAATCAAAATTGAAAAATCTGTTAACTTTTCAAACTAAATTGTCGGACGGTAGTTGAATGAGAATTGGTCTAATATGTGTCGTTTGTTTATGTTAACTATATTCCAAGCAGTTGTTCTCATTACGCGTTTAGATTTCTTGCATGTGCAGATGCTAAAGGAGAGGATAACCTGTTCGATGACAAGCTTCGGAATGAAGACATGATGTGAAGGCACTCAAATGATAAAGATGATCGAGTTGCCGCTGACCAATCACCAACACCACAAGGATTTCAAGCATTGAAGATCAAAAGATTCACGAGCATAATCATAGGGGGAGTTTATTGATACACTTCCTAAATGAAAGCGGGAGTTTGTTAATACACTTTCTACTTACAACACGTGAAGACTTTGAAGATCCTCCAACATGAAAGACATGGAAGACGAACCATCACGAGTAACGTCCAAGGGGGAGTTTGTTGGTACACTTTATGTGGACGCGACTCGGTTTGATTCGGTTCGGTTCGACCCGGTTAGGTCCGGTTCAAGCCCGACGTCACGACATTCCTCCGTCGTGCGCCCCAGAGATCGACACGCGAAGCACGAAGAGCCGCAAACCTTTCCCGTCGCCACATCACCATGACATCACCATGTTGATGTCATGATGATGTCATTGTTATAAGATAACATATGTGTGCATGGATTGAACGTGTATCACACATGCTTTCATCCATTTATCAGTTTGCATTTTTAGTTTAAGTTAATGTGTGTCTGTTTCGTGCTTGGACCAATGAAGAAGCCCAACAACTAGAAGCCCAAGTGACAAAATACAAGGCCCAATGTGACAAAGACATCAAGTGACGAAATCACTTGATTTCGTCAAAGTCCCATGTGCCGAACACCCTATATGGGACGAAATCCAAGGGATTTCGTGGAGGTCTTGGATTTCGCCGAGGGTTTTCGTCCGGTTCTTGATTTCGTCGGGGCTTCACTATATAAACACAGCAAACAGATAGAGCACACATAGAGAAGTCTGAATAGATTTCGGAGTGAACACACTGTAAAACACACACACACACTGAGAGTTTACAGAGACCATTTGTAAACATTGCATTGTAACCGTTTCATAGCATTAATACATTGAGTGTTAATCGTTGAATCTTGTGTCTTACGTGTTCGTAACTTGGTTTAACTTACCCGTTTGGATTCCGCACTCTCGGGTTTGTCGGAAAACAGGAATAGAGATTACTCGATCCTCCGGGTGGACCTACAATAATTAATACGGTATAACCGCCGGTTACGAGAATAACTCGCCGCGGGACTATACCATGTGGTGTGTCTATTAATCTTTAACCCGGCATGAACCGGGCAACTGAACGCATAACAAACATGTAATTCTTTTACAAGTATTATATACAAATAATTATCCCAAGTTATAAAAAGTTTTGTGCCACGTGCATTCAAATCAATTTTCTTAAACGTTTTCAAAATGAGTCAGTTAAATTGTATTTACCAGTGTAAACTGACGTATTTTCCCAAAAAGGCTAAGTGCAGGTACTAATCGGAATAGGCTGGCCACTCCTAGCATCAATAAAGAGTCTCGCAAGCTTAGATGTTAAGATCTGTTGAACAATTATCTTTTATTTGATCCGCCTGTGGATCCTTTACATTCCGTTTGTAATACTTTGATATTACTTTATATCGGTTTGTAATATTTTATCTTTTGCTTCCGCTGTGCATTTAAATTGTGTTGTTTGACTATGATGATATCAACTACGTCACGATACTCCCCACCGGGCCCACCGGTAATACGTGAAAATATCGGGGTGTGACATGTTATTCCCAAATTAAACCAAGACAAGTAAAAACAATGAAAAGTTTTTTGAAAAAATTTGGGGTGATTAGCGGTTCCAATAGAGTTTTGTGTAAGGCTTGTTATTAGGACTTGCAAAATTCAAGGTTTTAGCATCCCCCCCCCCCCCTCCCCACACTTAAATTACACATTGTCCTCAATGTGTCCCAAAAATAAGTTTTTCGGTTGATTAAAATGTGTAAAAGTTGGTTAAAAACAAGATTTTATGTTACTGGGTAGCTGAACACGGGGTGTGTTGGGCTGAGCACGGCCTCGTGGTCAGACTGGCAGTACCAAAAGTAAACAGAAGTTTGGGCACGGGGGCGTGTTCAGTGAGCACGACCCCGTATCCAGTTACCTGAACTGGGCATTTTCTGCAGATCCTCGGGCATGGGGGCGTGTTGGGTTGAGCACGGCCCCGTGCTGAACTTTCTGTAATGAAGAAAAATTTTCGGGAGGCTCTGTTTTTGTGCATAGGGTGTGGGTTCAAGTTTCCCTTAGTAACCTTCACTATTTCGAGTGTGCTTTATTCCTGAAAATTAAAACTAAACTAGGAAACATAAAAAGTTAAACTAATCTAAAACAAAGGATAGTTCCGCGGAATGCCTCCGTGATGCGCCACGTTTATAAGGGTCCTTGGCTAGACCCTCCTTATCGGGTGGTTCTGGCTCATCTTCAATTAGGGGGTCATCATTGCCGATTGGATATTTCATTGATCGTTCAAGATCGACACACCTTTTGAAGGCCCCTAATTGAATGGGTAAGTTGTTTTTCTTCCGATTAATCAACGCTTTGTGGGTTTTCAGAAAAGGTTGTCCCAACAGAAGTGGAGCGTCATCAAGGATGACAAAGTCGGTTGGAACCACCGTGTGATTTGTTTGGACTAACACATCTTCAACTATCCCCATTGATTTTATTGTTTTCCGATTAGATAGAAAAATGGGTATTTGAAGTGGAGAGAAATCACCAATACTTAATTTTTTAAAAATGTAGTTTGGCATTATATTAACAAATAGATCTTTATCAATTGTGATATTACTAATAAAGGAATTTTGAAAAAAACATGGTACCGGTGTAATGTTAATTTCAAATGGGTCTTCTTTTATTAGCGTAGTTAGATCATTTGTTAAATTAATGCTTACCGTTTCGTCAATTTTGGTGTTAGTGTTTAACTCTTTTAAAAACTTAGCATGAGTAGGTACTAGACAATGATTTTCGAAAGAAGGTGACAAGAGATTAATTTCTTTAAAATTAGACTCTTTTTTAATTTTAACGTTGTCGGACTAACCTTTTCCGTTGTTTAACTCATGTGTCGGTTTTTCACCTACTTGTTCTTCCATTTTTACCTTTTCAACTATCTCTTCTTTATTACAAGTTAATTCTTCCCTTGCGCGGGACTCCTCTTCCCTTGCGCGGGCTTCTTTTATATAGCGCTCGATAGTTTTAAGGTGTTCTATTATCTTTTCGGCTACAGGTGAAATAGTTGGTGGTTCGTCAAATTGAGTTGAATAAGTATCATCAAAGCTTGAAGTCGGAAGTTCGATCCTTGGTTCCTCATAATACTCATATGAGGTAGATAGTTCACACCATTGTTCCTCATTGTAAGTATATGATGGATAAGAGTCGTAACTTTGTTCTTCATAATACTCATATGAGGTGGGCTGTTCACGCCATGGTTCCTCATAATAAGCATATGAAGGTGGAGACTCATATCTTGGTTCCTCAAATATGAGTATGAAGGTTCATACCTTGGTTCATCAAAATATGAGTATGAGGGAGAAGGTTCATGTCTTGGGTCTTCATAGGGTGTGTATGAAGTTGACGGTTCGTACATGGGCTCCTCATAGTGGTTGTATGAAGTGGATGGTGCAAAGATGTCACAATATTGTACCGAGTAAGGGTTACCACAAATGGTGCAATAGTCTACCCTATAATCATCCTACTCATAGTTGTAGTTGTAATCTCCTGAGTATTGATCCATAAGAATCACTCAGCGGACCACAAAAGAGTCTCGGGACCAGAAAACAAAAATAAAAACGGAAACAGAGGTTGGACACGGCCCCGTGTTCAATGAGCACGGCCCGTGTTCAGGTTCTGTATCTGGGCGTTTTAATAAAAGTGACTGGTGTTGTGCAGCACGGGGGCGTGTTCAGCGAGCACAACCTCGTGTTCAGACTCTGTATCTGGGAGTTTTGAAAAAAATGTGCAGCACGGCCCCGTGTTCAGTTTACCAGTAAATGCAAAAACTAACTAAAATGCAGAAAATAAGACGCGTTTATTGATTTTAGTTTTTTATTGTACATAAGACCCAAGATATAAAAAAAGGCCTCACTTTTAGAGTTTGCTTTACGCCTTCAAAAACATTGAGTCGCCCTGCGTAAGAACAATTGCTTTTTCATTCCTATATGCATAATTATATTATATGGGTCAAGTTATTCTACAAAGACTTCTAATTGTAAGAAGTGTAAGAAGGATTTATAGAGTGACAAGTGTTCAATAACCTAAAACTAAACCCACTACATCACCACCAAAAACCTAAACACCCACCCACCCCCACCCCACCCCACCACCACCCAAAAACCTAAACCCCCCCCCCCCCCCCCACCCCCCGCAAAAAAAAAAAACTATACCTTACCAAAAAAAACCCCAAAAAACCTAACCCCCACCTCCACCCTCCAAAAACCTAAAAAAACCTAACCCCCACCCCCCACCCCCCCCCCCCCCCCCCCCCAAAAAAAACCTAAAAAAATATATAAAAAAAACTAAACACCCACCCCCACCACCACCCAAAAACCTAAACCCCCACCCCCTCGGCAAAAAAAAAAAAAAAAAATTGTTTTTTTTTTTTTTTGGTGGGGGGGTTGGTGGTGGTGGATGTTTAAGGTTTTTTTTTTTTTTTAGTGGGTTTTTTTGTGTAGTGGGTTTTTTAGGTTATTGGACACTTGTCACTCTATAAATCCTTCTTACACTTCTTACAATTAGGATCCTTTGTATTTGATCCTAATCCTATATTATATATCTATACAAAAAGTAAATGCACCATTTTGTTTGGAACACATACCCCTTTGTTTACACTCACCCACCCTTTGCTTAAAACACATACCCTTTTGTTTACACCCATTTATTTAACAGACATACCCCTTTGTTTAAGATACACATACCTCTTTGTTTACACCCATTTATCTAACATACATACCCCTTTATTTAATATACAAACAACACATAACCTTTTAAAATGGATGAAACAGCAGATGCTAATATACATAACCATTTCGCCAAATTTTCTCGCCTACGTCATCTTAATTCTTTTTTTTCGATATAACATTGTTGGTTTAGTAAATTATTAAAGTAAAGGATATCCTCTTCAAATGAACCAACACATTCGTTCATTAATAGATGTGCCGTTTTGTATCATGCTCCGCATGAACCAACATACCAACTCAACAATCAAAGAGTCACACCGTTTCGAAGAGGTTTTACGTTGCCTACTCGCTTATATATACCAACCCTTTTCATTCAGGGAAAATCAACTCGAAAAGTACGCGAACCCGCAAAGGATTGTCGGAAATCAGAAAACGAAACAATGACAACGATTGACGCGATTAGGAATTGTTAATGGCGATACCGTTAAGGACAAGGGCGGTATTATCAAGGTTTGATCGGAATGGCCTGGTTGAATGTGAATAGTTAGTCCATGAAGAAACCGTCCAGTTATGGCGATCTAGCGATTGGCCGGTTCATCTCTGCAAAGATTTACTTTCTTGGCGATGGGGTGAGCTGAGATCGTTGGTAACATGAAGCTCTTTCAACTTTTGTAGCAGGGGTAGAAGGGCGATTGAACATCTTTTGGTGAGATATGTAGGAAGGGTTTGAACCTTTAAGATTTTCGAGAGTAGGGGGTCTCGCGAAAGGGTTGCCACTGATGATACAGGTTTTATCAAGTTCTTTTGATGCCCGGGCATGATAATTGACAACATACTGTGGAAGCTCTCGTCTTGGTTTCTTGAATCGATTCGGTTTCGGTCAAAGATGGTCAAAACAGGTTCTTTCCCAAACTGTTAAAAGGATCGGTGCGGTTTGAAAACGGTTTTTTAACTGGCTTGGTTTAACAGAGTTTTTGAACCGGTATCAAACTGGCGGTTTGGTTTGAAACTGGGACCGGCTTTATAGTCGGTTTCGGTAAACAAACCGATTCATATGTTCAACTCAAGTTTCATTTAAGTACTTCATTTAACTATGTCTGGAACACCTGCAGGAATGCACATTATGTCATCTGAACACCTGCAGGAATGCACATTGGCATGTTTACTTTGACACTTAATTCTAGTGTAGTATCTGTTCATGTTACTTTTTTTGCTATCATAAATTGACAAGGTAAGCTTCCTTGTAGGGTTTTATAAAGCCATCCTAAGTGGCAGATCCAAGAATTTTTGTCACTAGGAGCCAAATTTAGTTTATAGCAATTAAGAAATAAATAGCAACTAATCACGGGTCAAAACGGGTCGACTCAAACATATATGATGTTCAGATAATTAGTAGCCTGAAACCCCCAAATAAACCACAAATCAACAAAAACAATGTCAATATGTTAATCCAGAAGCATTAAATAAAATGAAATTATGTTATGAAACTAAGATTTAAAATAAAAAGCTATAGAGAAGTTAATCTTATAAACTAATCGACTTTACAAAGAACAAACAAGAACAAACTGAAATTAATCTTATGAACTAATCGACTTTACCAAGAACTACAAAAACAATCGAATAAACTAATCGATTTTATGAAGATAGAACGGAAACTAATCAAATAAACTAATCGGTTTATGAAGAACTGAAATGAATGGAATAAACTAACTGATTATACCTGATGAATTTTATTTGGACCCATTCAAACCCACTGAAAATTTGCATGTTACCCAAATTGACCCAACAAGTAAAAAAAGAAAACCCATAAAGACCCAAAAAAGGATGTATGGATTTATATTGCCAGTCCTACTAATAATCATCGACTCAGCAACAAAGTTAAAACTCCAAAAAGCAACTTCTTAACAATCAAAAACCGCTAAATGAGTTGCATAAAATATACCATCGATTATAACATCATAAGAAAAGATCTAGTTTTTCGTTAGTGTACCATAAACATGTTCATAGTCCCTTGGAAATATCATTAGAGTACCATGGTGGAACACTTGGAAACTAGGAGTGTAATCCCACATTCATCAAACACACATCATCCTCAGAGGCATCCTCTAAACGATGGTATTGAATACCAAAACAGGAACACATTCTACAATAGAATTTTATCTGCCCCGGGACCATTTTTGAAATTGCAGGCGTCTCCCGTGAGTGAATCATACACATAATAGCAATCATGTCTTGTCGCGAGAGAGAGGTATACTCATCAAACTCAATATCGACATCTTCGCCTCTAAAAGAGTTGATAGGTGTGTAACCGGACATATTATATTTAGTCTCACTGTTGGTTTCATAGCTTTCAACTTCTTTGCTGGCATAGTCCCGTTTGCTGCAAAAGAGGGAAAAATGTGCATAAAAACTTAAAATGATAAGGGAAGATTTTTTAGGAAAAAGAAAAGGCATACTATTCCCAGTCAGTTGGCAGATGAGAGAAGAAGTAGTAGCAAAAAAACCGAATTTTCGTCTCAACCGTTGCCAAATCTTTGAGATCATTAGGGTTGCTGTGCCAGTCAGAACGCTTCATGATATCAGCTGCTTCCTTAACCAGCAGATACAAATGATGAGGAATAACAGTAGGTTTAGTCTCAGAAGAATAAGAACCGAATTTGATTGGCCCGTCAACATACGGCATCACCCAGTCAAAATTCAAACCACCTTCCTAAGCAATCAGAGCAAATAACAATAACATCCGTTAGGTTTGACCAAATCAACTAATAGGTTTATGTGATTATAAATTTCGATATATAACAAGACCGACCTCTTTAGTAGAGGGTTGAGTGGACTCCATATGCTGATCTTCCTCCTAAAGAATCAACAGATTAGAATAATAACATCCGTTAGGTTTGACGAAATCAACTAATAGGTGTATGTGATTATAATACCTCTTCTGAAGAGGGTTCAATGGGCTCCATATTCTGATCCAGGACAATCACACACAGCAAATGAATTAGAATAATATCTGTTCTCATAAACATAAAACCTTCCAAATGGCCTAATAAATAGGTTTATAACTTATTACCTTTGGTCCCTTCAATGACTCGTAGCTGACAGGTGGTTTGCCCTCACGGGAGGAACGCGCTTTAAGATATAAAGCTCTGGTATACACATCCCACTCCATAAATTCGTTAAGAGTAGGCGACCTCCTTGATTTAATAAAAAGAACTGCAACTTGAGAAAAGGACTCCCATGAAAGATGAAAAGCATCATCGATAGAACTAAGCTGACTCATATCCTTTAACTCTTTAGAACTAAGCTTCAAAATCTCCTTGAAGTGCTCGAACTAAACAAGCAAATGAATAATAATAATAATAATTAAGCATTCAAGTCAATAGCCTCCTGCTCTACATACATAACAGAAATATGTATGTATTCATTCAGAAGTCATTCCTAACCTAAAGATCAATTAGAGTAAAAAGGAAGAAATAAGCTAGGGATGATTATTGTTTAAATCAAAAGAATCGTATAACTCTTACATCCTCCTGAGATCTCTTACTCTCCCTCTTCCTCTTCCTCTTAGACGAACTGATGGGTCAACAGTAATAATAATAATTATAAGCAAATCACAATCAGTTCAATCAACGACAAACACGCATATATATAATATATATATGAATTGAATGAAGAATATATAAGTAAGTACCTCCTCTTCTTCTTCTTCTTATTTTCGGGGAAGGACAACATTGAAGCCAACCACTTGCTGCTATCCATATTCTTGCTCATCGATCAAACCCTTGGCGCTCTTGAAACCCTAGGCGTTCGTAAGAAAAATAGAGTAAAATATGCACGGATAATGCTTTACGTGGTTTGTGAAAATAACACGTTTAGTCCCCAGCTTTTTTTGAAAATTACACTCATGCTTTATGTGGTTTGCTCGGTTGTTACTCGGATATGCAATCAATCATCGAATACACATTTTAATATACGAAACCGAGACATGCAAAACCTTGGAAATATCGCATACTCCTTACCTACATTAAAACATGTTCAAATCATAAGTTATTGCCCAAAATCTCAACAAAACCAAGTGCAGGGGCTAAAGATGAACAAAACACAACAAATTTGAGAAACCATGCCCTCGCATCATGCGAGAGCATAATGCTCATCTCCTCGCGCGACGTAAGGAGACCAATTTCGCAGCAAGCTGTTTTGACCACTTCATTTAAGACACTAACCCTAATTCCTCATTATAAAACCAAGCCTCCCACACCTCCTAATCCTTTTACCACCTCCAAAACACTCTCAAACTCTCTCAAGACTCTCAAGAATCCAAATTTGGGCATAATCATATAAGCTCCAACTTGTGAGTTTTTAACTTGTTTTCTTCATTTCTTCTTCTTCTTGTTTCTTGCTTTCTTCCTAGTTGGATAACCTCTAGGAATGTAAATCATTTTATACAAACCTTTTAGAAACCTTTATTTGAAATTTATAAATGCCGAGTAATTTAATCTCCTAATAAAAAACCTGCATATATACATACATATAGATATAGAGTAAAGGTTATTTATAAATCGGTTTAACATACTAAACGTGCGAAGTGAATAACAAACTTTTCCCCCCACTTTGTCAAACATGAATTTTAGTCACAAAATGTAAAAAAAAATAATAATATCGTGTATTTACACTAGTAGAGTAATTATGTAATCGCTCTAGTGTAATTGCACATAAATACTCTAGAGTAAATACACGATTTTTAAAAAAAAAATTATTTTTCAACAAAACGTCATTTTTAAGTAAATAGAAAAAGGAATTAAAAAAAATCTTTTTTCGCTTCTCACGTTTAGTATGTTACGACCATTTTTGTTTGATCTTTACCTTATACATAAAATACACCTAGTTAGTTGTTTTCTTAGTGAAAGACACCACAACTCATACGTATATGTACAGTTGCGAAGCTTGACAATGAAGACGGGGATCGAAAACGTATATACCCAAAAAATTCTATAGAACCGGGGAGTCGAAAACGTATACCCAAAATTTTTTATACAAAAACTACATATATAACACTACTGAGCGAAAAGTTCGGGAGGTCGGACGCCCTCCCCGGCCCCTCTTAAGTTGTGCCCTTAAGCTACGCCCCTATATATGTATACGACACACACATACATGACCTTTTGTTGTATTTTGGCCTTATTATTGAAAACCCATTGCACTCCCTCCCATTTTCGGATGGATGACACTTTATATTTAGGGGAAAAAGCCATGTTGCATTAGAAGAGAATAAAAAACAAGACTTTAATTAAATGACAAATGACATATATCGTATTCTCCCCATCACCTTTAACATATGAGCATTAGCAAGTAATTTAAGGACATTAGGGCTTTAGCACGTATTGGATGATTTGTTTGTCGTTTGCCTAATTAGCTTTGTTTATTGACTTACGATCTGAGTCCATTATATCCTTAATTAACCAAAACTTGATGGTTTAATACGGGGTACGTACGAACGTATAATTTCAAAACCATAGAACAATTAAAAACCGTCTCGTTTTGCAACGGTTTGCCGTTTGCCAAACCGTGGGTGCGTTTGACCTCACCATACCTAAAATATCATCTTAAGGCCTTAAAAGTAAGGGGCTGTTTGGTAGCCTCTGAATGGTCATTAAGAGGCTACTTCTTAATAGAACCATTAAGAATTTTACCAATGAGATGGTAGAAGAATATGACATGTGATGATTTACCATTCAGATGTTACCTCTTAACCATTCAGACTTGAGGTTACCTCTTATTCATTCAGAGGTTTTAAACCATTAAGATGTAGCATCTGAATGGTCATTAAGAGACTACCAAACAGCCCCTAAGTGTTTTTCCCAACCCCTAGTAACTTACTTGATGTAATACGTGAAGAAAAAAAAATGAAAATTATATCTCATATATATTGTCAAACGAGTAAGATGACGATTTGAGACATGAGCTATATTTAGTATTATAAGAGGGGTCTACATATTTACACACCTTATTGTCTATTTGGACACCTTTCAAGACGCCTCGTATAGAGCTATACGAGGCGTATAGGGTTGCTTTTCCGACCAGCTTCTGCACCAAGCACAATGTCACATCAGTCACATCAGACGGGGAGTCTAAGTCTATACGAGGGAAGGATACGAGGCACTAAGACGCTTCGTGTAGGCCTATACGAGGCGTCTTTAGTGACTGATTTGACTATACGTTTGACAAGTGACTTAAAGTTATACGGGTAGTATAGAGCTATACGAGGCGTCTATGTCTCACATAAAGTGCAAGATGCAGTGCATTCTTTGTCATTCATTCTGCTTCTTCTTGTTCCGTTTTTTCATTTCAAACATTTCATTTCATTCATTCTGCTTCTTCGAACGAATTGGCATTTGTGTTCTTATCATCCCGAAGTGTTGAAATGTCATCATACTGGGACGGCAACTATGTCTTCGGGCAGTATTCTAGCGACAACTGGGTGGCCAAAAGCGTTCCGGTAAGAGTTATTAGCTTAAATATTTTAATTAGTTGTTGTTTTAGTTTATTATTTACTAATGATGATACGGTTGTTTATTTTGGAGGAGTCTGGCGTTCCCGATTCTAATGAGCAAGAGGAGGTTGTGTCTAGTATACAAGGAGAACAAAACAGACCGTTTCTAGATTTGAACAAGCATCCCCCTGTTGCTGAAACAGCCCCTGTAGATGACTCATACCATGCTTGTCAACCAAGTTATCCGACGCAACAAGGGTATCCGGATTATAGATACGGGTGTGGATACGGAGGAGACGGTGGATACAGTGGATACGGAGGATATGGTGGATATGGTGGTGAGACACCTCCCATCCAGGACAGTCCGTACTTAAAAAAGCAGGTATTAATTACTATTTTTTATTATTATTTAATTATTTTTATTATTTATTATTTATTTATTTATTATTATTATTTTTTATTATTAATATTATTATTATTATTATTATTAATATTATTATTATTATTATTATTATTATTTATTTATTTATTTATTATTATTATTATTATTAATTATTTATTTATTTATTAAAATTATTTATTATTATTGTCGATGTTACAGGTTTTCAACTCTTTAGATGAACTAAAGAATCAGATACAAGAAATAGCAAACGCGGATGGTTTCGTTATTGTCACCCGTCGATCAAAGAAAACCGGGGGAAGAACCGGGAGGGTATGGCTTGAATGTGATCGTGGTGGTGAGCACCAGACTACATTAACACTTAGAAAAGCCGGAAGCAAAAAAACCGGTTGCTCGTTTTACCTGCTGGCTGTGCGAAACCACCCGTATGAAACCTGGGAGATTAAAGACGGAAAAATTGAACATAACCACGAACTTTGTGAGGACCTGTCGGCCCACGCGTTTGTGCGAAGGTTTACTCCAAGCGAAATGAAACTGATCGAGCAGCTGACAGCTCAAAACATGGAGTCGCGCAAAATATTTCAAACGATAAGGAAGCAGGACCCCGACAGGTTTCATGTTCAGAAAGACGTTCAAAACGTTGTGGCGAAGATTAGAGCCGAACAAAGACAAGTATTGACTCCCATGCAGTCACTAGAAAACATACTGATAAACAACGACTTTATTTACGAGACACGGGAGGAACCCGGAACAGAGATCGTAACAGAGATCTTCTTTCTTCATCGGGACTTGAGATGCATGTGGCGTGCATTCCCCCACGTCATGCTGATCGATGCGACGTACAAGACAAACATATACAATATGCCCTTTATCCAGATTGTTGGTATGACGCCTACCAACAAATCGTTTATTATCGCGCATGCCGTTGTTAGTAAAGAACGGGGTGATAACTTTGTGTGGGTGCTTGAGAGGGTCAAGTCAATGTTGGATGAATGTATGGAGCCACGTGTGATTTTAACGGATAGAGACCTAGCCCTTATGGGTGCGTGTGCTAAAGTATTTCCAGACGCCTCCAGGCTTCTTTGCAGGTGGCACATACAACAGAATGTTATGAAGCACTGCAAGGGTGCCTTCACAGACAAAGACTGGAAGAAATTTTTGTCATTCTGGGGGACATTGATTGAGTCTCCATCCATACTCATCTACGAGTGCCACTTGCGCAACATGCGAAAGCGACTTGTGGAGTGCAAACGTTCTAGTAAGTTTTTATAATAACATACGACTCACCTATGCAAATTTTATTAAATTATTTTTACTTTTTAGGAGTCTTCAAATACGTGTACGATAACTGGCTAAAAGACTATAAGGAGATGTTCGTCTTTGCGTGGACTGATAAGAGGCGCAACTTTGGTAATCGTACCACAAACAGAGTTGAGAGCCAACACGCCAACTTAAAGAGATACGTCCTAGATAGGAGCTCGCTGGACCGTGTAGTTGGTTGTGTCCGGGATATAGTTGAGACACAGTTCGGTGAAATAAGGAAGACTTTTCGAGAAAGCATCGAAAAAAGAATGACCCACCACAAACACCCGTTGTTTCAATACCTACTTGGAAAAGTATCCCATACAGCCCTTGACTTGTTGAGGGGAGAGGCAATTAGGAAGCTAGATGTCTTGGAGCGCTTTCATTCATCATGTGGTTGCCAAATATGGCACAACTGTGGGTTGCCATATGCTTGTAGGATAGAAAAGTACATGCTTGAAGGTAATAATTGTTAAACGTACAACACTTATGTGATATATTTCCGTTAATCATGTGACTTAAACAATGTTGTTTTTAACTGTGCAGAGCGTCCGATTCAACTCGAAGACATAGACGTCTTCTGGCGGAAACTTAACTTCCAAAAAAGCCTGATGTCAAAGAGCTAAATATTGTTAGACAACAATTAGAGTCGCACCCCCCAGCTCAGCAAAAAAGCCTGATGTCAAAGATTAAAGCGGTGTTGACTCCAAAGAAATCTACCAAGAAACCACCGGTTGTCCAACAAAATACTCGTGGCCGACCAACAACAAAGCAGGTACAACAAAGGTTGGACGAGGCCTCTCGTATAGATGAAGAATTGAGGTGAAGCTCCTTCGGTGATGCAAACACGTGCTTTTAAGGTTCCCGACAAAGTAAGTACGATAAACCTCGCCACAGCTCGTACGTTCCGTCACAGGCCTCTCAACAGTCGGTTATAAGGTCCCAAAAACCCAAAGCGAGCCTAAGCCGTTCAAAGAGTTCTAAGAAAAAAGAGACACGAGATGCTCACGGTTTTCCTTTAATCATTGGGGACGAGTACGTGGGAATCATCAAACAGTTTAAGTATGCCATTCCGCCAGTGTTCCATCCGTACGTCTCGTGCATACGAGATGTGATGCCGGACGGTCATTGTGGGTTTCGGTCTGTGGCTGTGGGCTTAGGAATGGATCAGAGTTCATGGGGGCTCATTCGAAGGGACCTTGTCCAAGAAATGGATCAGAACGAATCGATCTGGTTCCGAATATTTGATGCATGGGATAAAGGTTGTTTTTACACGCATCGTCAGGGCCTAATTTGGGATTCAGTGTCCGGTTGTGGGGAGGATCACTGGATGGACTTCCCCTTAGCAGGACTTCTTATTGCACAAACGTACGGTATCGGTGTGCACCTGTTAACGACAACCATGGGTGCGAGTTCCACTTTCTTCCCGATAATAAGTCCTTCGGCTAATCAACAACCATTATTCATAACGCTTACACATGTTAACGAGAACCACTTCATACATGTTAAGCTGGAAGGGGATTATCCAATGCCACCAGCACACGGGCTATGGTTGACCCACCGAAGACCCCATACGGAACAATGGGAAGATATGTACTTGCCACGTCTAGAATGGTATACATCGATAATGAATCATCCGCCAAGATCAAACCCCAGTCTTAATTACACCGACAGTGATACGGAAGAATGATTTTTGTAATTAATAGTATTTTTTGTATTAATTCCTATAATTTTCTACAATTTCTATAATTTTTATTATAATTTCTATCATTTTTCTATAATTAGAATTGATTAAAACAGGTTAATAACATTTTTATAAAAAATTACAAATATACGACTCGTATAGAGCTAGACGTGTCGTATATGATTGATCAAAAGACCATTTTGCCCCTGATATGCCCCCAATCTAGGTTTATTTCAGGGGCTAAAAGGTCATTCTATCTTTACCAGACGCCTCGTATAGATCTATATGGGTCGTCTATTTAAGCGGGTTTTTGAAAATTTGAACTTTGAATATTTGAAAATCAAAATTCGAATTTTTTAAAAAAAGGACGCCTCGTATAGATCTATATGGGTCGTCTATAGGGGCGGCAACAATTCTTTTTTTTTAAATTTGAATTTTGAAAATATTTTATGTTAATTACTAATATACCCCTGAAGGTCCCCAGTATAGGCCTTTAACAGGGGCTTAAAGGTAATTTAAAAGCATGGACGACGCGTATAGAACTATACGACCCATACAACTAAGGCGGCAACTTTTAGACTTTTTCTTTTTTAATTATTAAAAAAATGTTTATTAAATGACCATTTTGCCCCTGTAAAGCCCCCAGTATAGGCCTTAGTCAGGGGCAAAATGGTAAATAACCATTCCAGAAATATCTTTTTGGGTTGGTTAATTACCATTTTGCCCCTGAATAATGCCTATACTGTGGGCTATACAGTGGCAAAATAGACATTTAATAAAAAGGGAAGACGACGCGTATAGGTCTATACGAGGCGTCTATGCCTCGTATAAGGCTGGGGGCCTAGACGAGGCTGGTTATCACCCTAAACAAAAAAACAAAAATATATACGGAGCACACACCTCTATACGCCTCGGATTCGTATTTCGACCGTATTTTCGAAGATTTGAAGCATCACTGGTACGTATTTCATCCCGTAGTTTAGTATTTTTGCCTCGTTTTTGCCTTTAGACCGTAGGTTTGCCCTGAAATTTGGTTTTTGTTGGGTTTGGGGGTTTGAATCTAAGGTTGAAGATGAAGCAGGTAGAACAAGACGCCGAGTATAGCCCTATACGAGGGCTATACGAGGCTCTGAATTTTTTTTTTTTTGTTATTAATGTTATTATTATTGTTATTATTATTGTTTTTATTTTTATTATTATTATTATTATTAGTATTATTATTATTATCATCAATGTTATTATTATTATCATTTATTATTGTTATTAATATTATTATTATTATTAATATTATTAATATTATTTATTATTATTATTGTTATTATTATTATTTTTATTGTTATTGTTATTATTATTTATTATTATTATTGTTAATAATATTATTATTATTTATTAATTATTATTATTATTTATTAATTATTATTATTATTATTATTTATTAATTATTATTATTATTAATATTATTATTATTATTAATATTATGTATTATTATTATTATTATTTTTATTATTATTATTATTATTTATTTATTTATTATTGTTTTTATACGTATACGGTATTTATTTGCAGATTGATTATGGAGGACGGTCTGATTCAGGGCGATGACATTCAGGTAGAGCTTCATGGGGCACACCCGGGGGGTCAGCCGGTTCAGCCGGTTCAGCAGGGTCCACGACGGAGACGGCGGCCGCCTCTGGATACGCTGCAGGGTTGTCCGTATCTTGAGTTTCCCGACGGCACCGATGCCGCCCGTCATTGCTGAGACGGGATGCGATGGATGGGATTGCTGAGACGGCTAGAGTGCGTCGGTTTATACCTGTCGATTCGCCGTGGCATCGTCTTTTTGATTTGGCGCACACGCCGACCTACAGGGAGCTACTGGTCGAGTTCCTTTCGTCATTCACATTTCACCCTCATGGGGTCCCAGTGCCGCTTCCGCACCCAGATGCTCCCCCTCCGCCTGAGGTTTCTTTCAGGCTCGCTAGCGTTTTGCGTTTGATGACGCTAGCAGAGTTTGCGGTGCATTGTGGTTTATACATGCAGCGGGAGATCGAGACTGAGGTTTACACAGCGGGGCTAGTGGTGGTTGACAAACCCACTCTTGTAGGGTTTTGGCAGGTGATTGCGGGGGGAAATCATTGGGAGCACGACAAGTCCAAGGGGAGGGTGTCGTTTGTTAGTGACCCACTGTACAGGTACGTACGTTTATTACGGCAATTATTTTTGTTATGTGCATTGTTTATTAATCTCTGTTTCTGTATTTCACTAACACTATATGTAGGTATCTGCACCATTTGCTCGCTACTTCTATTTCAGCGCGCGGCTACAGCCGTGAGTGGTGTACGACCACAGATCTTTTTTTCCTTTATTGTTTGTTGTATAGGAGGCCGTGCGCGCTAGCACACGGTCTAGCCCAGTACTACGCCTCCGCCCATCACCGGCAGGAGCGCGGATTTTTGTATGGCGGGGCGTATGTGACCGTCATTGCCCGTTCACTGGGCCTCGTACTGCACCAGGACCCACATCTACGGAAGCCGCCAGTCATGCCGACGCGGATGGGCATGCAGTCGCTGTGGGGGATGAAGGTAATCAAGAGGTTCCCCGTTGGCCCGCGGTTTAAAAACCGAAACGGGGGCATATGGACAGAGGAGCCCCTACCAGAGCATTTCGAGCCCGTTTATCCTCCTGCAGATCCTGCTGATGTAGTGCCCGTGGAGGAGCCTCCGGAGGATGTAGACGGTGCAGCGGTGCCACAGCCATCGCCACCTGCCGGGGCGCCTCAGTTTCCACGTCACGTTATTCCAGGCCATGCCCCAAGAGCTGCGCTACATCCGGATGTACGAGCCGAGCTTGACAGGCTCAACGATTTGGTAGGTTGGCTGGTACGGGCCGAGCAGGATAGACGAGAGAGAGAGGGATTACCCCCGATACCGCTTCCACTGGCTCGAGCACCACATCATCAGCAGCAGCAGCCGCAGCAGCCAGATTCGGATTCGGATTTGGATGCATAAACCTGTTGTTGTTTTTATTTTTATTATGGATGTACAAACTTATCTTATATATTTTTGTTATGGATGTACAAAGTTATCTTATATATGTCATATTTATGTTTGTTTTCAGTTATTCGATTACCTAATGATTGTTGTCTTAAATTGAGATAATACGGAAACAAAATATGTTTTGAATATAATACGGAAACAATATATCCCGTGAATATAATACGGAAACAATATTTGAACGAGATAAAATTTTAATCGGAAGAATAAAAAGGTAAAATGTTAAAAACATTATAATATTTAATCGATATAATATATTTAAAGAGCCGATTTTTAAAATAGTTGATTTTTAAAAAACAAAAACTTTTTATAGTGTAAAAAACAAAAAAAAAAAACAAAACTTTTTTTAAAACCAAAAAAATTTTCAACCAAAAAACACATCTTCAAAAACTATCCAAAAAACCATACCAAAACCCACCAAAACACCCCTCATTTCAGCCAAAAAAAAAAACCCAAGATTAGACGCCTCGTATAGGTCTGTACCCTTCGTATAGTGTCACACCCCCAAAATCCACCATGTGGAGTACCACCGCTTGGAGGCGTGACGTGACCAGGATCGAGCCACCAATCATATTGAACATCGTAATTAAGTAAATAAGACCAACCACAATACGATTTGTGACCAAAGCTAGTTAACCATGTTTAGTTTAAACAGCGGAAGCATAAAAGTAAATCCAAAAGCATAAGTCCATAGGTTATATTTTAAGGTTCAAAACACAAGTTTAATAAGTTCATAAGGATTTAAACAATGAGCACGGAACGTAACAGTCCGTACACCACAACGACTTCTTCCTCGTGCAAGCTCCAAGCATTTAGCGACCTGTAAGGCATGTAACAACTAGTCAACAACAAAGTTGAGTGAGTTCACGTTTGGTTGTTTGGTTTTAAGTTGTTTCTGAAAAACGTGGTTTGACTTTCGTTGGCTTATATGCCGTGGGGGTTACCCCGAAGTTGAAAGTATGTTTAACCATTTCCTTTTTCTTTACCCAAACCGTATCCATAATTAGTGGGGGCTTTCCCCGTGTGAACAACTAGACGGTATGATATCGACTACTACGAACAATAGTTGTGCCCTACATCAGTGTCTATCATCACTGACAGTTTGCCATAGTCCATTAGTACACGCCCGTCCGAACGGCACGGTGTGAGGTTTGTTAAACCTAATAGCGCTATTAACTAATGACCCGCTCGCCATTGGCCTCGGCGATTAAGTAGATATGAAGAGGGACTTATTGATAGAGTTTTTGTCTAGCTAGTTTTAAGGTTGTTGTCCTGCACCAGGAGGACGAACGTACGTATTCTGCACCAGGAGAATTCGTAGGTTTAATAATGGCATCCACTCTATGGAGGATGGCCGTACATATCCTACCCAAGGAGGATGTGTAGATTTTGTTTTAATTCTTCAACCCATTCCCAAACCACCGGGAATCCCATGCCTTAGAAAGTGTGTGAACTCACCTCGGTTTGCTCGGTTAGATTCTCAATATAGCTAACAGTCAAGGTCGGTCAATCACGTCCTAGTATGATTTACCAGTTAGTCATTTAGTGGCTTTCAAATAGAACACAAAGTTCCTACACGTATCTATCACACAACATGCATCATTTTAACGGTTTATGCCCATCTAAGTTTCCCATCCATTCTCCACTCAAAATCAAACATACGATAATACACATAGCATATATAACATGTTATATCATTCACAGATAGCATACTCGACATTTAGACACGCGAGTCACAACTTATGTTATTTCAGCATTTATATTCAAAACCGGCTGTTTTCGGATATTTTAATAAAATAGTTAAATTATTCCAAAAATTTCCAAATTTTTACAGGATGTCTTAAACGTTCCATATTTTATTGTGTAAAAATATCGGGGTCCGGTTCATTACCAATATTTTATAAAAATTCATATTCCGGACTGAACTCAGATTTATGTATTTCTGACCACAGTCCACGGAACAATTTATTAAAAATTCATCGAGTGTCCGATTTACGAAATTCCAGTGGGGTAATTACAAATGCATCGGTTGTCATCTACTGTACAAATTTCATGGTCCGATTCATCACAAAACTCAGGTTATAACTGAAAGCATGACACCCATTTATTGCTGTCAAAATTCAGCTTAAGTTGCTGTTACAAATTAACACTTTAAAAATAGTAAACGGAGTCCAAAAATTACGATTCTGGTGCCATTAGAACCATATTTTATAATAACATATTTTAGATTCAAAATATCGGTTTTTCGTTGAATTTACGACCTGTTTACAGCCTGATGAAGTCGGCTGGAAATCATTACTCAGCTTGCTGTTTTGTGGTTTAAATGTTACTAAAACGTATTAACAAGTGTCCGAACAACGAGTTTATCAAAATTTTGACGATCAAACATCATATATGCATTAACTAACCTTAAACCAACAAGTTTTCATCTTTATGTATCAATCATAAGTAAACTTTTTATATTTATCTATTTGTTCTTGACACTTTAGTGATTTTAAACATACTACACCCTTTGATCATAGAAACGAGATGAAACAAAATTAACAAGAGGGTAACAAAGGACTTACTACTACCTTATAGCTAGGGATGAATCTAGTGCAAAGTTGGTAAGAAAAAGATGGTGAAAAGTCTTGAAACAAGCTCCTTTGAAATCCCTTCAAGTTGCAACCTCCATGGATTCTTTGAAGCTTTGAATGGCACTAGATGTTAGAGAAGATGAATGTTGGAGATGGTGGGGTGTGGTTTCGGTTGTGGTGGAACCGAAATGAGAGAGAGAGAGAGAGAGAGAGAGAGTGAGGTGAGGGTTGAGTGTTGTAAGAGGTGAAATGAATGATCTTGTAAATATAATCTTCCTTCAAATAATATGCCTAGTTCAACAAGTAACCAATCCCACAATATCTATCCAAAATATATGAAGTATGGAGAGAATGATATGTGGGGTCCCATGGGGACTAAAATCGTTGGGGGGGGGGGGGGGGGGCTTTGATGTAAATATTTCCCAACTAGAAAGTAAGTATTAGAATGATATGTTTAGTTAGTAACTTTTTAGCGGGTGTTATGGCATACGGGGATCATGACTAGCCCAAAAATAGTAAAATAATGTACTGGGCAAAAATGTGGTGTCCCGGGTAATGTCCGGTTGTTCGGTCGGATACTGTTCCGTTAAGTGTTTAATTATTCCGTAAGGCGTCTTATACATATATTTTTGTAACACAATTAATTCCTAACACATAGGAAAATATTCAGGACCATTTAGTCAAGTTTTCTGCATACTACTAGTATGCTACTACGCACATGTAAGTATAACACAGTAATCAGAGAGCAGTCAAATAATTCCACACAGTCATCAAGTACTTTAATTATCATTTAATAAATTGTACGGAATACATGTAATTTTTGAGGGTTGTCACATTCTCCCCCTGTTAAGAGAATTTCGTCCCGAAATTTAGCGCGTGGTTACTGAGGAAGCTAGTTAAGTTGCGTTGTTTTCCTGATTTTCCTGGGGTGTCACATATAGGGTTCCTTAAACTTTGTGCCTGACACCCTCTGAGACCCCCTTGAATTCAGTGCTTAGACGCCTCGTATAGGCCTATACGAGGCGTCTAGGGCACAAAAAGTGTGAAAATAGGCGCAGAGGGTGTCCAAATATCTCCACCCTATAAGAGACCGTTTAATAAAATTGTAAACCTCCTTTGTATTCCTATCGAAACATTTAATCTTCTCGCAACCTGTTCTAGGGCTGCTTTGCTCAAAATCAAAGGTATAACACCTTTCTTTTGGTGTGATTTTTATGTTTAAACTTTTAGTCGTACACCTAAAATCCAAAGACCATGATTTGAAGACCTTTAGAACTGTTTTAAACTCCTCTAAGTTGTATGGTAACAAACCATGAGGATTGAATTGGAAAACTTGTTCAAAAGATCCAAAAACACAAAGGTTTAACACTAAACTTAATCTATAATACCATCAGTTTTTTTAACTGTATGTGTAATGCTTATTATATGACTGATCTATGGCATCTTGAATATTCAATCACCCTTAGATAATTGTTGAAGTTTATTTACTGCCCACTGCACAACCAGATTACATCCAACCATTATGACACGTGTTATGAATAAATAAAGACACTAAATTATTAAATATGACATTAATATAAGGTATTTGAAGTGTTGGTAAATCCAAACTTAGTTGAAAATTATGTTGACAATAATAAGACAAATGCTTATCGCGTAACGAACAAAATGCGAACGTCGGTGACTGCCCGGATAATGTTGAAAACCCTAAAAATATTCCGTTATGATTAAAATTATATTTTTAATCATATTCGTGAAGAAAAATTAATTAAAATGCTTAAGATCCTTATTTTGCGAATTTAAGCGTGTACTGCGCAATACCGCGCGTAACTGCAAAATATAGAAAACGCAGCCAGTCTAGGCAAACAAAATATTGTTTAGCAATATTGTGGCGAGTTAATTTTTATAGAACGATAAAAATAATTTTAAACGCCTTAAAACGCGAAAATAAAATACCCGGTAGTCAGTTAAATACATGTTTTTGCATGAATATGTGTATGTATAGGTGCAAGAGAGAGAAAATGTGTGTGTGAGAATAAGGTGGCGACACCATATGTTGATTGTATAAGAAACCTAATGATTACTAAACTCTTACACTCAACATAAAACTAATTCCAAAGATCAAACTTTTCATTTCCTTCCCTTCTCTCATCAAACTCGGACCGAACACACACCCACACACCTTCCTTTTCAAATTTAATTTAAACACTTTCTTTGAATATTAAAGCCATTTCAAGCTAGTTTCAAGATGTTTTGAAGATCCAAAGGTGTTACCAAGTGATTTCAAGAAGGAACAAGCAAAACCATCATCATAAATCTCATCAAAACTCATTTATTTTGAAAGGTATAAACTTATTTTTGGTTCATGGTTCTTATTTCTTGATGATGATGATGATGAAGTAAAGTTTCTCAAACACATGGATTCTTCATAACACTTGAACTTTAAATGACAAACGATCTTAAATAAAATGAAAGTTGGAACTTATGTGTATATATATATATGGTCGAATGTATGTATGTATGTTAGAGATGATGTTTGACATTTGAATGTTTTTGATTATGTGAAATTAAAAAGGGTGAATGCATGCATGATCAAAAAGGTGTCATATAAAAGTCTTGTGATTTGAAGTGATTCTGAGAAAAGTTGAATCGTGGACGTATGTATATATGCACGTGTATGTCGTTTATACATACATACATATATATATATATATGTGTGTGTGTGTGTGTGTGCGCGCGCGCGTGTGTGCATGAACATAAAATTGTTGGATAGTTCATAAATGTAAGAATGTTGCTTGCATTTATGTCAAGATGATTAGGTGATGATTTGATAATGATATCTTGGATTATTTGAATATGAATTAAATATATTATTTTTTTATGCATTTAAAGTTCTAAGGATGATGATATGATAATCATGCATTAGATATTTGTACATAAGCATGCATGATAGCTACATGATCATAAGATGTTGAAATTGTCATGCTATGATAAAAATACATAAAAATCAGAATATAAGCTTGCAAAAATGATGTTATATGATGTGTTTTGATAAAAGTTATGTCACTGGGTTATTAGCTTTGCATGTTTTGCATATAGTTTAAAAAAGTAGTAAAATGGGTGAAATTGCATGATTTATGTCTCTTATATGAAACCTACACTAACATGAGTATAAGTACCATTTTATTCAGTAAATAACATGTCTTATTTTAAAATATGAAGTTATGATGATTTGGGATGATTACTGTAAAGTTCGGTACAAGACTATGCGTTAAAAACGGTAAAAATCGGCTTTTTAAGCAAATTTTGTAGAACTATTTTAAAACATATTGCAAACTGATATTTTTACAATAAATATAAGTATTTTAACCAATATTAAGTAACTTTGGTGTTTGGTTAGTCATATGTGACTTCCGACGCCCGAAAACATTACAATACGCATATTTCGACGTACGCGAAAATGGGTTATTCACGGGTGAACTTTATGTTTGACAAGGTGAATATATGATTATGAGTATGAATAATGTGATATGTTAATCGTAGACATGATTATAGAAATTAATACTATGCTTATGCACTTGTGCGATTAAAACGGTAAACTATATTAAAAGTCACATTATGTGTATAATTTATGTGTTGAGCATGAAAGTAATGCTTAGGTTAACTTGATGAATTATTTGGTGTTTAAGTGCTTTGAGAATGATAAGTGCATGAATTGATGGAATACGTGAATTATAATATTTAACGTACATGTCCATATACATATAAAAATATATTACGAAGCGCAAATCGTAAATATATTGTATATAGGTGGACATAATAAGGGTCACCAATAAAATCGTTCAAATCCCGAAAATCTTAATATGTATATATATATATATATGCCAACATAATCAAAACAAAAACTTTTCGAGAAAATTCTCGAAGTTATATGAAAATTCCGAGTATTTGATAAACGAAATTGTTTGTAGAATAATTGGTTACTAAATCATTCCGCTTTTAATTAGGACATGTAGATTCAATTTGAGGGATTGCGATAAAATAAACGCACCCAAAGGTGAGTGTCACTAAACCCTTCTTTTACTGTTTTATACACTGTTTTAGGGGAAGAACACGTCTTAAAATGGCAATTATGCGTTTTGTACAAATTATGCCTTGAATTATCTAAAAGTATATTTTCGTGGAAAATATGATTTTTGAATGATATGGTATGTTTTATGGAAAAACATGGATTTGGAAATGTATATGATTTAAAATTGTTTTTGAGGAAAACGGGATTTGATTGATATAAATATGTTTCAGGGAGAAACGGGGAAGATTACGGTGTCTTGTGTAAAATGTTCGTAAGAAATTAATCTCATTTGGGTTAAATTACCGGGTCACCAAGATATAAGTAGCAAGTCTAGCTTACATTGCATTGCATTGGGGGACATTGGGATTTGTGCAACGCCAGATATTAAATTGTTATCCAGTAGGTTATATATATTAATGCAATTGGGGAGGGCATTAAGATGCATGATAGCCATTTTTAATGATTAATTATTGCACACGTGGAATTCTTGATAGATCTATAGGGTTGACACCCCGTCGTGATCGGTAGCTCCGGTCCACATAGCGGCGAATTCATTCTATAATCGTCTAGTATTGGTTAGAAACTCAATCATGGAATATAGCTCGTAACGTCTTACAAACTTACGAAACTGAACAAATGACAAAAATTAAATTTCAAAACCATGGGTAGAAATTCTCCTCGGAGATTTGTTAAATAAACAATTCTGGATGAGTCACCCTCGGATTTTATAAAGGAAACAAAACTTACTTTCTTAATTTGTACATAGATGTTTATTCCCATTAAAGATTTAATGTAAGAAAGATTTTCCTTGAATAAAGTGTTACAAACTAAAATATGTGAACTCACCCTCCATTGTGTTGACACTTGATTTTTACATGTTCTTCAGGTACATAAGTTCGGCTTTGGGGATTTTGGCTTGTGTTGTCATGTGGTTGTGTGATGCGATTGTAATTAAATAATGTTTGGACACTTTAAACTACTTTTGGGACCGTGTATAATAAGATTCCTAAGGGTCAAACAACTATGATGTGGTTGTGATGTACGTGGAAAATTAAAACTTATGTTTAAAATAAACCAATTGTCCAACATAAATATTGCATCGACCACTAAGACATTTATGGTTACCAACCTCCGTCACCGCCACGATTGTATTTCCGCTGCAATGTTTTTGGGGTGTGACATACTCTAGCTAAAGTCTTAGATTCGGGGACTCTACCGAAAGCTATTGTTAGTAATGGTAAAAAAAGAATCTGCTATTCGGGTGAAAGTTCCCATCTTTTGATGTCAAGGTAATACATACACACATAGGCTAAATGTCGAACGGGTCAGGACGGATCGTGCTATGAATCCACACTGGTTAATAATACATTGTGGAAATTAATAAATAAAAAGTAAAGTAAAACCTTGGCTAAAACTTTCCATAACCACCACCAACTCGACTTACTTACTGACCACCACAACCACCTACGCCTGTCACCGTCGCTGATATACCATCATCGTCGCCCTCTTTGCAACTGTCACAGATAATCTATACCGCTGTGACAAACACCAACCATTGTTACTCGGCAACCATCGCCACTGATGTTGTTCTGAATATTGTCGAGTAGATGAAAGCGTGAGCCTAGGATCTGATACTAGACGATAGTACACCTGGGTGGTAACAGATAGAATGTGCAACAATGGCTAGACCTTATAAAATAACAGTGGTAATAACTCAATAAGATAGCCACCACCAACAAAACAACCTGATCAACAATGAGTAATAATCATCGACTCAACAACAAAATTAAACTCCAAAAAGCAAACTCTTAACAATCAAAATCCGTAAATGAATCGCAAGAAACTGTACCAACCGAAAAGATAAGATCTAGTTTTTCATTAGTACCAATCAAATTCTTCACATCTCTGGTACACCGATTTCTAGGAAAAAATCGGGTGTTACCCAAGTTAGTCCTTCTTTTCCCCAATACTTGCTGTAAGCAGATTTAATTTGAACACTGATTTTATTATCGGGTTTGAGATACAATCCCGTAATAAGCATGGCATGAGGAGCTCGCATTCTCTCTTCTAGCATCAGCTCACCTTTTCTTACATAATGATCTTAAGGATTTGTTATAAATGCCTGGACAACCTTTAAACTCAGCCATGTAGCACGCCCCAATTAGTGGATATTTGGGTCCATCGGCATGAAAGTTGTCCAATATAGCTTTTCGGATTTCGTTAGCGTTTAACCCTTTAATAGGGTATCTCTTTTGTTCGTTCAATTTTGCCGGAATTTTCGGGCGGACACGAAGGACTTGTTGGTTCAGGGCAAGAACACAGACTAAACACACATTTCATGTATAAGTCCCCTGGGAAAACATCACCAATTTCTATAAGTCCCCTGTAAAATGAAATATGTCAAATTAACCTTTTAATTCTTTGACCCGAAACCACATACCCGTTTACCCGAACTATATACCTGACATTTTTTTTATATTTTTATTTTTCCCTTAACACTTATCAATTAGTGACAAATACCCGACGGATAATGGGCCGGGTATGGAACATGATTTTACAAGTGGTATGGGTATGAAAAAACGTTGAACCCTACATGCACGTTGTGGCGTGTTGACTCGAAAAATTTATAACGAAACTTAAAACAAAAAACATACAAAAGATGAAAAGTATGGGGGGACCAAAGTTGAAAATAAAAAAGTGTTGGGGTTAAAATGAAAAGGATAAAAACCTTTGGGTTAAAAGTGAAAAATGCATTTTTTTTAAATACTTACTCAAGCGGTTGATCTTCTCCCTCAATCGGCTGATCTTCCTCCATAAGTAGCAAACCCTTACAAAACAAATGCTATCGGTTAGCGGTTAAAGACAATGAACTGCATTTAATAGCGAAACTATAACCTAGGGGTGTTCACGGTCCGGTTTAGTCGGTTTTTAGGTCAAACAGTGAGCCAAACCATTGGTTAGGGGTGTACACGGTTCGGTTCGGTTACTGAAAATGGTTATCCGAAAAGCGAACCGAAATTTTCGGTTATTAAAAACCAGAAAACCGATGCGCCGGTTTTTGTTTCGGTTCGGTCATTTCAGTTCAGATTTCTTCGGTTATTTCGGTTACGGTTCAGTTATTTTGGTTTTCTTCTCACGCCTATCGTTGGTAACGGTTTTTTATTATCAAAAACCGGAACCGAGCCGTTGGAAAATAAAACCAAACCAAACCAAACTGAATCGTTACAAGCGGTCTGGTTTTCCAGTTTGAGACTTTTTAGAACAGAACCCTTAAAATGCAGAAGGTTTTATTGAAGGCGTTATACTTATACAATCTCAAAGGCAACGTATACATTTATATGGTCTTTAACTACTCCTTATGACTTGATACACCTAGAGGTGTACAAAAAAACCGGTTTTAGAACCGTAACCGGAAAAAAATGAAACAGGTTTTTTTAACCGGTTTTAGGACCGAAACGAACCGGCGGTTTGTGACCGGTTACTATTCTTGATCTTTGCAACTGGTTAATGTTTTGAGTTTGAAAACCCGGTTATTAAAAAAAACGATTTTTGTTTTGGATAAAAAAACAGGTTCGATTAAAAACCGGACCGGTTTAAAAAAAACGATTTGTACAACTCTAGATACACCTTTATATGCTCAATATTCAAAATATACATATATATGCTCGGATAAAAACCCACATAACGTGTGAAGTTTACTTCAAATATTAGGATAAAAACTAAACACTACAGGAGATGATGTAAAAAGGATTACATAACCTATATAAAAACTAAAATTTCTTCTTTAGATGTAAAAAAATCACAAAACCTATATTAAAACTAAAAACCACAACTATCAAAATGAGTTTTTCACTAAAATTTCGTGTTTAGCAGTTAAACAAAAAAACACACCAAAACACACTTTGGGGAGTTTTCATGTTTAAAAACAAAATACATTCAAAAAAAATAAAATAAAAAATGAGCATGAATACCTTATGAATGATGAATGCAAGAAAAGAAGCCCAAATCACCTTGAAATCAAGCTCCTGTATCCATTTTGTGGGGTTTTCACGTTTAAAAAAGATGAATCTTTTAATGTGAGGCTATATAGAGGAGAGCGGTGTGACGGTTAAGGTTATGTACGAAGACAGTATTTTCTTCACAAAATTAGCCTCATTTTGAATAAATTACTATTATTCACTTCCATAACACCATGATCGCCTTCCTTTTCGCCACCTAATTCTATCGTTCACATCCATAAAACTCGGTCAACTTTAGACTTTTTCTTCTAACCATTCTATCTCTATCCCGTAACCAACTTTGTACATATTCGACCCGAAACATCAATATTATCCAACTGGACTTGTTGTTTTGTTATTTTGTGGAGTCCTTTAGGCGCCTTTAGATGGCGTCCAAGAGTTCTTAAGCTGCGACAACGTACATTTATCGGTGATTGTGGAGACAAAGCCAAACATTCATGATGTTTTTTTTTGCATTTCGATTCTATAAAGCATCGTAACACACTGGGCTACTGCATATGCCAGTCGAAACAAATTTTTCCGTTGATCCCAAGCCTCTGGGAAAATATCACCAATTTTTATAAGTCCCCTGTAAAATGAAATATGTCGAATTAATCTTTTAATTCTTTGACCTGAAACCACATACCCGTTTACCCGAACGATATACCCGACATTTTTATTTATATTTTTATTTTTCCCTTAACACTTATCAATTAGTGACAAATTCACGACGTATAATGGGCCGGGTATGGGACACGAGTTTACAAATGGTATAGGTATGAAAAAAACGTTGAACTCTACATGCACGTTGTGGCGTGTTGACTCGAAAAATTTATAACGAAACTTAAAACAAAAACCTTGCGAAAGATGAAAAGTATGGGGGGACCAAAGTTGAAAATAAAAAAGTGTTGGGTTAGAATGCAAAGGATAAAAACCTTTGGGTTAAAAGTGAAAAATGCATTTTTTTTAAATACTTACTCAAGTGGTTGATCTTCTCCCTCAATCGGCTGATCTTCCTCCATAAGTAGCAAACCCTTACAAAACAAATGCTATCGGTTAGTGGTTAAAGACAATGAACTGCATTTAATAGCGAAACTATAACCTAGGGGTGTTCACGGTCCGGTTTAGTCAGTTTTTAAGTCAAACAATGAGCTAAATCGTTAGTTAGGGGTGTACACGATTTCGGTTCGGTTATTGAAAATGGTTATCCGAAAAGTGAACCGAAATTTTCGGTTATTAAAAATCAGAAAACCGAAGCGCCGGTTTTTGTTTCGGTTCGATTATTTCAGTTCAGACTTTTCGGTTATTTCGGTTACAGTTCGGTTATTTCGGTTTTCTTCTCACGCCTATCGTTGGTAACGGTTTTTTATTATCAAAAACCGGAACCGAACCGTTGGAAAATAAAGCCGAAGCAAACCGAATTCTTACAAGCTGTTTGGCTTTCCTGTTTGAGACTTTTTACTTTTTTAACAGAACCCTTAAAATGCAGAATGGTTTCATTGAAGGCCTTGCCTTTTGTTATACTTTTACAATCGCAAAGGCAACGTATACATTTATATGGTCTTTAACTACTCTTTATGACTGGATACACCTAGAGGTGTATAAAAAAACCGGTTTTAGAACCGTAACCGAAAAAACCGAAACCGGTTTTTTTAACCGGTTCTTTTAAACCGGTTTTTTTAACCGGTTCTTTTAAACCGGTTTTAGGACCGAACCGAACCGAACCGGCGGTTTGTGACTGGTTACTATTTTTGATCTTTGCAATCGGTTTTAAAAAACCGGTTAAAAACCGATCCAAACCGATTAGACCGGTTACTGTTTTGGGATTGAAAAACAGGTTAATAACCGAAACCGGTTATAAAAAAACAGATTTTTGTTTTGGGTAAAAAACCGGTTCGATTAAAAACAGGACCGATTTAAAAAAAACGATTTGTACATAAATATATATATATATATATATATATATATATTCCGAGATAAAAAACCCACATAATGTGTGAAGTTTACTTCAAATATTAGGATAAAAACTAAACACTACAGCAGATGTAAAAAATGATTACAAAACCTATAAAAAACTAAAATTTCTTCTTCGGATGTAAAAAAATTACAAAACCTATATAAAAACTAAAACCACAACTATCAAAGTGCGTTTTCACTAAAATTTCGTGTTTAGCAGAGGTTAAACAAAAAAACACACCAAAACATATTTTGGGGCGTTTTCACGTTTAAAAACTAAATACATACAAAAAAATAAAATAAAAATGAGCATGAATACCTAATGAATGATGAATGCAAGAAAAGAAGCTCAAATCACCTTGAAATCAAACTCCTGTATCCATTTTGTGGGGTTTTCACGTTTAAAAAAGATTAATCTTTTACTGTGATGCTGTATAGAGGAGAGTGGTGCAAGGGTTAAGGTTATGTACCAAGACAATATTTTCTTCACAAAATCAGCCTCATTTTGAATAATTACAATTATTCACTTCCATAACACCACGATCGTCTTCCTATTCGCAACCTAATTCTATCGTTCACATCCATAAAACTCGGTCAACTTTAGACTTTTTCTTCTAACCCATTATATCTCTATCTCGTAACCAACTTTGTACATACTCGGCCCAAAACATCAAGATTATCCAACAGGACTTGTTGTTTTGTTATTTTGTAGAGTCCTTTAGGCGCCTTTAGATGGCGTCCAAGAGTTCTTAAGCTGCGACAACGTACATTTATCAGTGATTGCGGAGACAAAGCCAAACATTCATGATGTTTTTTTCGCATTTCGATTCTATTAAGCATCGTAACACACTGGGCTACTGCATATACCAGGCAAAACGGATTTTCCCTTGATCCCAAGCCTCTGGGAAAATATCACCAATTTCTATAAGTCCCCTGTAAAATGAAATATGTCAAATTGACCTTTTAATTCTTTGACCTGAAACCACATCAATGATACCTAATGAATGATGAATGCAAGAAAAGAAGCCCAAATCACCTTGAAATCAAGCTCCTGTATCCATTTTGGGGGGTTTCACGTTTGAAAAAGATGAATCTTTTACTGTGATGCTATACAGAGGAGAGTGGTGTCAGGTTTAAGGTTATGTACGGAGACAGTATTTTCTTCACAAAATTAGCCTCATCCCAAAAACCGCAGTGGAAGACAAGCATGGTGGTCACAGAGGTTGGCAACCAACAATTGTAGGGCAAACATAGATAATTATAAAAATAGACAAAATAGTTTAAAGTTATTACAAATAATCCCAAATTGTGTAGTTTAAAGTGCTTATGTTCAGAAAGTTCCATCTCGTGTACCATGACACAGACTTTATTATTGTCCGTTTTTAAGAGTTGCCCTAAACCCACATCAAACTCCAAAGCCACTTATGTACCTGAAAAACACGTTTTAATATGTCAACACAAAGTTGGTGAATTCACGGATTTTACTTATTTATAAATATAAAATATTTATACTTGTTTCCATTTTGAAAAACATGATAACGTTAGACCGACATGTAACATCGTAAACTAGCTAGGAATGTGAAATAGTGTTCACAACCAAGAGCCCATAATCAAAACGAAACCTTTATCGTTTCCCTTATTCTTGTTTTCAACATATATTCCTTGCCTTTTAGGATCGGGGCGACCGATCGATAAGCTTGGGGTTTGTCAAAACCAAATAGATCTACCAATATAACATGTGCCCTCCCTCCAAGAGGTTAATGATTACAGTGGTGGGAAAATGTCCATGGATAAACCCTCGTTAGGGTAACTTGAGGCCCTTACTCAAGGCCAACATAGGTTACATTTCCTTTGTCGTCTATTAATCATATTAATTCAAAATACTTTACGTTTTTCTCCCCCAAAATGTAAAAACATAATTTAAAAAAGTGGCCGTGAACTCACCTTTGGGTGCGTTATAAGTTTGCTACCAAAAGCCAACTTAAATAGGTATTCACCTATTAGTGCCCTATATAAAAGGTACATTTTCAAATTAATTCCAATTCTATTAACGAAGTTGTTCACTCAACCCTTTATACTTATAAAATATTGAGTATTTGACCTGTTACTTGGACGACCCGTTGGTGACTATGACCCTTATGGTTATGTTTTCCTAGTCTCTTAGTATTCAATCATCACAACGTGAAATATCCTTTCTCCTACAGTTTTCGCTCAACAACGCACGCCAATACATACTTATTTACACCAAGTTTTATTGTTACGATTTCACATCTGAAACCATACTTAAGCATTCTCATGCTATATATCACACAACATTTCTTTTTATCACATAAGTCATATAATTCATCCAATCCAACGATTCATGCATTCATATTTATGTACACACATATTATATAAAATGTTTTAAGACTTGCTTTCTTTACTTAAAGCGTTGCAACATTGATAAAATCCTTACTTATCGTAGCTAAGTGTAACTTGAAAAAGTCTATGCTTTTTATGTAAAATATCAAGTCTTGGGTCTTTAATATATCCAAATAATCATTTTTTATACTAATAACATCACTTAATCATATTTCAAAGAAATCACATAGTTTCTCCACACTAAACACAACATGCATCATGCGTTTTTATTGGTTACTTTTCTTGCATCAATCACTCCATATTCATCATGCAATACCAAAATACATCTTAGGTCATCATAAAACTCATGTTATAACATATCTTATTATTCAACACAAGTTCATGTCATCTAGTTCACAAATGCATAGTTATGTCCATTTTCAAGCATATAATTAGCGTTTTTTATTCATATCTTCACATAGAACATACCAGACGTGGAAATTTCATAACATATACTTTAAGATATATTCTAATATCATATTATATGCCTAAATTCTCTGTTTTAATTCAGATTCATGTCATACTTCGATCATACTCAAAATTGTCATTTTTACACCTTTTTAAGCCTATAATGACCACATACGTAATCCAACTCATTTTGATCATATCCCACACATATCATCTGACTTTTATAGATAAAATAACATGTTTTTATCACTATACTTTCAGTTCCACATAAATCATTCATTTACCATAGTTATCATCACTTTTTACCTCATTTTAAGCATGATTTACAAAACTACAAGCTTCCAACTCATGAATATTTTCAAGTTTAGTTAAGACCTGATTATTATGATCAAATTACTAACATAATATCACCATATTTTCAGACCATCAATAATCCTTACATGCATTACAATCTAACATTTATCTTACATTTTTTCGCATTTATCAAGCACCTTATACGTTCCTAACTTAGGGTTTTTCACCCACAATCATCATCTACCATTTATATAAAAAAAACTATAAATAAAACCATAAACTCATATTAGACATAACCCCAAATTAGATCATGTTGCATGTCACTCTTATCACCTTTCAAGTACAATTTTTAACAACATAAACACCCACAAACATCCCTTAAACCTATGGCCACACACACTTTTGGCACCAAAATCTCTTGTTTAATCTAAGTATTTCTGATTTCATTTGTCTTTAAAGAAAACCTCATTATTTTTGTGAACAACTTTTTTAAAAACAAGATTTAGAAGCAAAAACAAGACGAATCTTAACTAAGGATCTTACCGGAATTTCGCCGGAAAATAGATTGACCCAAAAACTTGTGTGGAGTCCCCTAAAGGCAAGATCTTGACATGCATGAAGAGAAAACTTGAAAACAAACTTGCCGGAATTCTCTCTGGATTTCTATAAGGCTCAAATCGTTCCGAATTAGATAAAACGGACCTCACCATGGTGTAAGGAACGTCGAAATTAGTAGGAAAAATGTACCTTTGGCCGGAAAACGGTCGCCGGAAAGTTCGCCGTCGGACCTCCGCCGGAGGTTGGTCGGATCATCATCTAGAGAGAGAGTAGAGAGAATTTTGAGAGAGAAGTGAGTGTAGAAAGAGAAAGTGAAGTGGAAGAATGAAGAGAAATGAGGAGGAGGAGGCTATTTATAATTGGTTTATGGGCTAATGGGCTTGGGTTTGGGCTGTAGTGGGCCTCAAGTCCATCAGTCAAAGTCCATCCTTCTTCAATCCACTATCATGCACACACAGCTCCGTTTCAGCCCGTTCTTGTGTCAAAATTTTCGTTTTCTCATGTAGGTTTCAATGAAAATTATTTTAAAAATCAAAATAATTATTTTATATTCAAAATATTAATATTTTGCTAATATGGCATTAAATGTCGCACGCACTCGCGTTGCGCGTTTAAATTGCATAAGTTGATCTCCTTACCGATTTCTTGTCGTTTCAATTACCCCAAAGTTACTGTAACTAATAAAAATACTTTTCTCGTAACAAATAAGTATTATAAACATATTTGTTATGATTAACTCGCGAATTCTTGCTATACTACATGTAGTGTTGATTACATAAACCTCTACAACACTCTGTATCGCTTGCGCTTGCTTAAATTTCACTTGCTTAAACTAATAATAATATTGGAATATTATTCACCCAATAATTCCATCAAAATAATACTAGTTAGAATAATTCCTGATGTTTTAGTGGTGTCTGGGATTGCTTAAGATCGTTAAAAGTCTACAACACAAGCAACTTCCGGACAATTTAGATAAAAACCACTAATTAAGGCATATGCGCCTTTCTTCTAAATTTCCCCCAATGACTTATAATTCCACCTTAAAATAACATGTCAGGCGCATTCATGGGCTTCTAAACACTAACCAGGTCGTCACAACATTCGTTACGGGTATTTCATCACTTTAAGACACGGAAATTCTTTAATTTCATCTTTTGCAAATTCCATTGCATCTTAGGGCTTTATTAACTTTAATTTGACTTTAATCACACATAAAGTAAGTATTATTGCACCAATTCATTATAACACGTTTATAATTACAGTACGGATAGGGATTGGAAAACACAGGGTGTCAAAATTAACCCTTTACACTTTACCATTATTTATATATTTACGAGTAAACAAGAAGTTCAGTTTTATTCCTTCATATTTAATTGAAATTAATAATTATTAACATTTATTTTTTGGATTCGTACTTGGTCATTAATGAGGGTGATTTGTTTGTTTGAATCATTATTTTTTTAAATAATTATTATGTTAAAAATTTATCATCATATGTAAATTTAACATGCTTATATATATGTTCTATATTGGAGGCCTTAAAATGCAAAAAGGTTTCATTGAAGGCTTTGCCTTTTTGTTATACTTTTACAATCGCAAAGGCAACGTATACATTTATATGGTCTTTAACTACTCTCTATGACTGGATACACCTTTTTATGCTCAAAATTCAAAATATACATATATATGCCTGGATAAAAACCCACATAATGTGTGAAGTTTACTTTAAATATTAGGATAAAAACTAAACACGACAACAGATGTAAAAAAAGGTTACAAAACCTATATAAAAACTAAAAATTTCTTCTTTATATGTAAAAATAAATTACAAAACCTAGGTCTGCTTCCACATCACCCTGCCAAACCATATCTCTTTCTCTCATCTTTACTACAAATAAACACTTTCTTTCCTTCCCTCTCATAAAACCATACGGATTTTACTCTTGTATAAGGGCATTTCACCCAAGTACACTCCACTCTTTTAGGGGTGGCAAAAATGGTGGGTTGGGCAGGTTTGAGTGATGGGTTAGGATGGATTTAGATTAGAATGAGTTTATTAAGAAAAGATTAGGATGAGTTTGAGTTAAGATGGGTTTATTAAGAAAAAAGTTAGGAGGTTTGGGTCAGTATTGGTTTCGCTCATGATAGGCGAAAAATTAAGAATATATATATATATATATATATATATATATATATATAATAAAATAAAATCAAGGACTTTTTAAACAATTTAAAAAAAATCAAAAAATATAAAATTTAAGAAAAAAAATTTTAAAAATCAAAACAAAAATTAAAACTTTTAAAAAAAATCAAAGAAATTTTAAATTTTTTAAAAATAAAATTTTTAAAAAATAAAAATTTAAAAAAATAAAAATAAAAAATTAAGAAAAAATAAGAAAATTGGAAATCTGGCTCTGAAATTATTGTTGTTGACTTTTCATATAAAATTTAGTTAACAATATGTTTATTTTAGAATATAAACTTTTAGTTTTAAATCCACAAATAATATTCAATATCATCAAATAAAGAATAAGAAATTAATCTTTTCCATTTCTAAATATCAAGTATAAATCATACAACAAAGTAACCACAAACATAGATTATTGTCAACCATTTATCAATAACAATAGTTAAAGTACACTTGAAAAATTTATACGTTATGTGATTAAACTATTTATTCAAAGAAGGAAAGAGAAATGAGGTTCAAGAGTGACCAGTGTTAAGTATATGTGTTTAAATGTATTTTTTTTAATATTTTACATTTTTAATTTTTTTAATCTTATTTATTTGTTTAAATTTTTTTATTTTTTTTAATTTTATAAAATTTATTGTTTTTTTTATTTAAAAGATTTTTTTAATTTTTTAATTTTAATTTTTTTTCCTAATTTTTGAATTTTTTCTAGTTTTTTAATTTTTTTGGCTTTTTTCATTATTGATATTTTAAGTTTTTTTATTTTTTCTAGATATTTTTATTTTTACTTTTTGTACATGAAGTATGAAGTATGAAGTATATGACTCTATGTGGTGCTCTTTTAGGGTTACTTAGATATGTTTGGTTAAAATTTAAAACCCATCATGGCTGTTGACTAATTTTAAATGGAAATTTTAAAACTCATTTTGACCCATGATTAATTTTAAATAGAAATTTTAAAACTCGTCCTGACTCATCCTTACTTATTTCCTATGCCCATTATGACTTGTTTCATTTATAAAATTACCCAAAATAACCCAAATGGGTTTTTGTTACCAAACTTAACTTGTATACATTGGCCGAGGGAAGACGGTGGAGGATAACAATGAAGATATTCTTACACTATACTTTATTTATTCATGATGTGACATTTTCCAATTTTCTAGTTACTATCACACCATACTATACACAGGGCCACATCTTCTAGTGGGCGGGAGGGGGCGGCCGACCCCACGAACTTTTCGCTCAATAGTGGAGAGTATGTAGTTTTCATATAGAAATTTTTGGGTATATACATTTTCGACCCCGATCAGAAATCTCAAGCTTTGCCACTGACTATACATATGGTGGAAATCGATTTATATCCTTTTGGAATTGACATACCCAAAAACTTTAGTGCTTTTCAATAAGAATATATAAATTTCAAGAACTTATATGGATATATAAAGTTATTTTGAGTTCTTTTACCGTATTTTAATTCTCTCTAAAAAGGGTTGGTGTCAACATCAAGACTCAAGAGTTACGCACGTGAAAGAAAAACGAAATAGAAAGGAATTAATGAAGGATGGTGATAGTTGTTTTCTGTTTTACATATAAGATAACGTGTTACACGAGTTTTTTTCTTCACAATAGTTATCATTTTTTTTCTTGAAAATGCGAAGAAATTTAGGTGCTGTTTGTTTTTTGGCCAGAAGCACTTCTGGCCACTTATGTCTGCGTCGCGCAGACACGCGCAGACCTTTGGGTCCTGCAGCTTGTTTGTTTTCCGGAAGCACTTCTCACCTTTTACCTCTTCCCCACCTCTTCCCCAAACAGACATAACCCCACATCTTCTCACCTCCTCTCTTTCAAAACACAGACACCACCTCCACCACCACATCTCCGCCACCACCTCCACCCCCACATCTCCGCCACCAAGCCACTGCTGACGTCACCTCGAACGACCGTCACCGTCACCAGAACCATGTCATCGCCGGCGTCCTCTGTTTCTCTCTCTTCCTCTGTCGTCTCTCTCTTTCTCTCTTCAATGTCTGCCGCCGTGTGCTGCCGCCATGGCGGTTGCTGGCCATTATTTAGCGAGGGATCAGGTGGGTGTGGGTGTGATAGGTGTTTGATGAAGTTCTGAGTGTGTGTTACAGGGACAAGGGGTTAGTTGTAGGGGGTATACGAGGATGGGGTGGGTGTGCGGCCGGAGTATAGTGGCCGGAGTTTGAAGGCGGTGGTGGTGGTGGTGGGTTCTTCAGTGGGGGCTAGGGTTTGCAGAGAGAGAGAGAGAGAGAGGAGTGTGTTGTGTGGGTTGTGAAGGGTTTTTGTAGAAGTAAAAAAACAAACCCTCTTCTCCTTGCAGACTGCAGACATTTGGTCCACATCTTCTCCTGCAGATGTGGTCCGCAGATTGCAGACCTTTTGGGTCTGAAAAAACAAACACCACCTTAATCTAAAGCTCCGGCTAGTGCCGCCCGTTACCACCACCACCACCGTCTAGAAGAACCCTTGTCTCTAGAAATAGACTCATAGCTTCTATCAAACTTATCAAAAATTCATGTTTTCTTAGTACAAGCTAGTTTTGAATCGAATGATTTACCGACAAAGTTGATGCGTTAGTTTTGACTCATAATCAAAACCGATACAAGAACCAAAAGTGATGCTAAAGATCTTTTAGTTAACACTTTTGAATTTGATCTTATATTTTAAACTAAACTAGGAATTTCCCACCACGCGTTGCAGCGGGGAATTCGCGTACAAACCAAATGGTAAAGACCAGTATAAAGCTACAAAATATAAATGTGTAAAACAACCAAACACTAAATAAAATTGTTAGTACATTTATGTCTATCGCCTCCGTCAATCCGAGCCGTAGCAGAAACCGAAGAAGTCTAAGCTTTTATTGTAATATCTAGTTAAAAGGGCAAGGTGGCAAACTTGTAAATAAGGAGAAATCCTTATATTCCTTGTGCCTATAAATAGGGAGTTATAGTGTTAGGATTAAGACTTTTGCCATTTTAGAGAGTTTGGAGATTGGTGCTTAGAGAGAGAAAGTAGAGAGAGAAAGTGCTCTAGGTGATTCACGGTTCTTGTACGATTTCAGATTTATCAAAGAATCACATTTATATTACGTCACATGTGTTAGGTCGCGTTCGTGTACGGTTTCCGCACGTTTCACGTTCGTTTCGCAATCGTTTCGGAGTCAAAACCGGTCCTACAAGTGGTATCAGAGCAGGAGCTCGATTGCACTGATCTATCACACGATTTCGCACAGGATTACATCGATTTCAGATCTGGATATCATCTATTTCTTCTTATTCTACTCATTTTCACGTTTTCTACAGTTTTTCGACAAATTGAACGGGATTTTATGGTCCGAATCGGCTGATTTTTTAGTATATTGTGCGAAAACAGTTGATCTACAATCCTACCAAATTTCAGATTCAAACTCGTAGTCGTTTAGGAGAAATTCGATTTTTTGTGTCCGATTTCGTTGGATCAGCAAGATTTCGCTTGAATCAGTTGAATTTCGCTTGAAAATTCAAGCGAAATCCTTATATGTGAGATTTCGCTTGAGATATTCTGAAGATTTCGCTTGAAAAGGCACATATAATCAGTTTCCGCTTGAAAATCACTTGGAACTCAGAGATTTCGCTTGAAACTCATCATTGATCCCGCTTGAAAATGATAAACCAATGATTTCGCTTGAAATGTTATATTGATTCTGCTTGAAGACAAAATTTGACATTTCGCTTGAAAATTTCATGTGATATCTCGATTAAAAAATTGTTTGTTTACATTTGAGTGGGGTGTCAGTTTGCTTGTCGGATATATAGGTGCTGGTCCTATCAATTTTTAGGTTGCATGTGATTTCAAGTCACGAGAATATAAAAGTCATAGTCAACTAGTTTTATAGTCGGTCAAATCAGATTTTAGCTATAATTTGATGTCGGTTTGCTATATCATTCGACCCAAGTATTATGTGATCAGTATTTGTTATATGAGGTCCAATCATATTGGTTTTATGTGATAATATCTAGAGTTTATTGAGTTTGTGTGTTGTAGTCATAAAAAGTATCATATATAGTGGAAGTTTATCATTGCGATTTTGGTTCAAAGTGTTTGATTTGTCAGATCGTTTTTTATAGTCAAGTCGCGTGATATTGTCTAGTTCGTACAGTTCGGAGTTCAAAGGTTTCAAAAAGTCAAGTTACTTGAATTCGATTCGGGTTCTAGAAGTCCGTACTGTTGGTCAACATTCAGTTCGCACAGAAAATCATCAGTTCGAGTACCAGTCTTGTTCTGTTAATTAATAAGTGTTTTAAACTGATTGTGTTTTGTTTGATTATTTTTTACTAGGTAATTGAAGATGTCAAACAACGGTGAAGAGTTCTACAATACTTTCTACAACGCGTTCACTTCCGAATCATCAGATAGAAGATCTAAGATGAAAGAATATTCAAGAGAAATTTCGGAGAATTTGAAGTTTGAGAATATGTACGGAAGCCAACAGAAGCCACCAAAGTTAATGAAAGTTGAAGACTATCACTGGTGGAAAAACAGATTTGAGGGTTGGGTAAAAGCTTTCGCTCCTGAAAGTTGGATAAAAATGACAGATGGATACACTGAACCAGTAAAAGAGGGAGGAGAGTTAATAGATCCAAAAGATTTCTCAGACATAGATGTAAAAAATGTTGTGGCTGAATCTAAAATGATCACATTAATCAAACAGTCAGTGAGAGAGGATATTATTTCGTTACTTGAACAAGAGAAAACTTCAAAGAGTTTGTGGGAAGCGTTAGGGAAAAAGTGTGTAGGAAGTAATGAAATTGTCAAAAACAAAAAGAAATTGTCGCGTAAAGAGTTTGATTTATTCAGTTGTATGAAAAATGAATCTGTTTGTAGAATGATCGAAAGATTTGGGCATCTGAAAATGGAGTTAGCCAGACATGAAATCACATATTCTGAAGAGGATTTGGTGGATAAATTGTTTGATTCATTGCCAACTGATCAAGAGTGGCAATACTTCGCTTTAATGTTGAAAAATACAATTAAGCCTGAAGATTTAAAAGTGGATTTGCTGATTGAAAGGCTTGAAAGTCATGAGTTGGAGATAAAAAGATCTAAAGTCAACAATCCAGCTTGTCAGCAGAATGTAAAGCTTTACTACAGAGGAAATGTACCGCAGGCTGGGTCTCCAAGAATAGCATTTTCTGCAGAAAGTTCAAATTCAGTGAACAATGAAAGTCTTCACAGTGGTTTTCACAGTGGATCTTCTTTAAACACTTCAAGTCAATCTGCTTCAAAGAATTTATTCCAGTGTAATATCGCAGTGGATTTGAAGAATGGGCAGAATTTCAGCGAAGAGTCGGCAAAACAACAGATGGTTTTCTGGGCATCTGTACTTGAATCGTATGAAAGCCTCGTTGCAGGGAAGATTGGCAATACCAACTTGACGAAAGAAGATTATGATCAATTAGACCCCGAGGAGATGGAACTAATGGATATAAGATGGTGCATAGCCAGTGCTGTTCGTCGGGCACAGCGGTTCATGGAGATCACAGGGAGAAAGTCAATTGGTGGACCATCTACCAAACTGGGATTTGATAAATCAAAGGTGACATGTTTCAAATGTAAACAAAAAGGTCACTTTAAGCGCGAGTGCAGAAATGCGTATGCTGCTGATGATTCTGAAAATCCATTCAATGAAGATTACTACAGGAAAGCGATTTACCATCAGAATAAGTCTGAGCCTCCAAGATTGAAAAAGTCTGAAGAAAAATCAAGGGCTCTTGCAGTTATATATGATGATGAAGGTTACGACTGGAGTCAAGTATGCCCTAAAGAAGATGCAGTTGGATATGCATTTGTGGCTAATGCTGATCCTGATAGATATTGGAAAGCAGACTATGCAAGATGGGAAATTGGAAAATTAAACGAACCATTCAAAGAAGCCCAGAGAGCAAAAAGATGGAATGAAGAGTTGGAATGTTACATGGATCCACGGGGTAATCCAATTGTTGACCCATCAAAAGTGGATTTCGAAGCTGTAACAAATTTGGTTCCAAGGTAGGCTACTTTCAACACACGAAGGTTATCTGATAAAGCATATTTGCCTGATTTGGAGAAGAAGATAAGAGAGGTTTGTGAAGCAAGTCTACCGAAGGTGGTAGAGATGAAAAAGAGAAAAGAATTGAAGAATTGAAGAAGATGATTGAAGAAGTAAAGAATGTTGTGAAGATTGCTGCTGAAGAGGAACAGAAAGCTGAAGAAGAACAGAAGAATGCAGAAGCTCAGAAAGTGGAGAACAAAGAGGAAGATCAGAAAGTTGAATCAGAAGAACCGGTGCTGAATGAGACTGAGGTTAGAAAATCTTCTGATTTACCGAATGTTGAATTGGTTGATGAAAATGAAAACAAGTGCAGGAATTGCATAGAAATGTGCAAAGCCTGTACTCAAAAAGATGACATCATAAAAGTTAAAGAAATTGAAGCAACCAAATTTGAAAATGTTTTCAAAATAAAATGTAAAGAAATGGTTGAAACAGAAGAAATGTTGAAATTAAAAGTCGAAAAGCTAACACAGAAGTGTCAAGATCTTGAAAAAGATAATGATGTTTATAGACAACTGTGTTCAGCAAAATGTGTCGATTGTGTTGAAAAAGAATCTAAATTTCAAGATTTACAAAAACAGTATGATTCTTTAAAGTGGTCGAGTCAGAGAGTACAAGAAGCTTATGATACTTTGAAGAGCCAAGTCAAAAGTTTTGATCAAAGATTGTCAGAAACTTTAGTCACTAAAGAAATGTATGAAAGAAAGTTTAAAGAAAAGCAAATTGAATTAAACAAATGTGTTGATGAAATGGCAAATCTTAAACAAGTCTTGGCTGAAAAAGAAAAGGTTGTTACCAAACTTCAAAGTTATCATAACTCTTCGTACATTCTTGAACGCATTTTCAACATCACACCAGATGACAAAGATACTGAAAATTGCAAAAAGGGTATTGGTTCAGAATTTCATCAGGTACCACCACCATTGAGAAACAATTATACTTTTTATGATGAGGAAAAGGTGGCAAAGGGTTTGAACATAGCTGACCAGTTACCTGATAGTATCGATGTGACTTACTCCAAATCTGATGATGCTAATGATTCAGAGGTGGTAAGTAAGGTTGTTGAAAGCGTTTTGATAGATGAGTCTACAAAAGGTAAGTCTGAATCACAGGATGAAGATGAAGGAAATCTTTATGATGGTTATCTGAAAAACACAAAATCCGAGAAAATTTTGAATGATGATTCAAAAGGATTGGTTTATACCATGATTGGATCGGACAAATTATTCTTAGATGTTGTATTCCCGATTCAGAATGTGATTTCAGAAAAGGTCGATAAAGTTTTCAAAATGGTTGAGATTGAGAAGTCTGAGATTCCAAAGTTTGCTGGTAAAGGTCATAAATCTTTTTATAACAAACCTGGTTTTAAGAAGAAAAACATGAAGGCTGGTTTGGGTTATAAAAAGAAACAGAATTGGAATCAAAGTAAAAAACCAAATTTGCAACAAAAGATGAATTTTGTTCAAGGGAAAAGCTTGAAAGAAGAGGAAAAACTCAAATTTGGACAACAGTCTAATGAGGAGTTTGATGCTATGAAAAAGAAACAACAACAGGCCAAGGACGTTTCAAAGAAAGTGTGTTTTAAATGTGATCAGATTGGACATGTTGTACGAAAGTGTCCAAATCCAAAGCCTGTTGATGTTGAAAAACAGAAATCTGAGGATGTGAAACCAAGGTTGACCAGATTTGATTCGAAACAAACTTGGAGGTACAATACAAACAAGTTTGCTTCAAATCAAAATTGGAAATCAAACCCGAACAGGTTCGATTCAAGACAGACCTGGAATTTTCACACACCCAAATTGAGAACAACACAGAGTTGGAGAACATCTGTTGATATGACAAAACCTCAAGAGTTTTGGAAACCTAAAAATGTTGTTCAAGATCAAAAGGTTCAAAAAGAGACAATTTTTTACAAAAGAGGTACTCCGAAAGGTCAAATGTGGAGTGCTAAGAAACAAGTAACGATGGTAAAAGATGAAAAAGTTGAAATCAAACTTGAAAACGTTTTAAGTGACAAAGAGTTTCCGAAATTAAATGAACATTATTGTATTGAAATGCCTAAGGTCCAACAGACCTGGGCTAAGTTGTTCAAATGATTGATAAAGTTTGAATGTGCAGGTGCTCAACGAAGCTGAAGATTATGAGAATGGTAGTTGGAGCAACCTGACACAGGAAGAGGTTGCAGGACCCTGGTTTGGTTGAACAGGGAGTTTAGTTTGAGTGATTTCTGTACATAAATAAACAATATTTTCAAAATCCTAAAAATTGAAAAATTAAAAACCAAAAATATGTTTTTAGTTTGTTAAAATTTGAAAAACCAAAAATATGTTGTTTTTAATTTTGTTTGAATGTATGTTGATTGAATACGCCGAAACCCTCACGGCTGAACAAACATGATTACTTTCATCAGATTGAAAAACGGTTTTCAAACTGTTAAGATCAATGGGTTGTAAATCATGGGGGTATGTTATATTTTCTGCAAATCAGTGCATGTGAAGCAGAACATGGATGGCGAGACAAAGCTATCAGTGTTGGGTGTCAAATTTTCTTTATATGTTTTTGCATTTTAGGGGGAGATATATTGTTGTTAGAAAATCCAAAAACATTTGAAAATTTTGAAAAAGTCAAAAACATGATAAAATTTGAAAAATTGAGTTTTTTGCGTAAAAAGAGAAAATGCTAGTACATCAGTAGACAGTTACAGTACGCTAAAGAATTGGAAAGTTTAAATGTGTTAAACGATCTCACCGTGGATGTGTCGGTAGGTTTTTATACACTTAGTAAACTTTTTCGGGATATAAACCTAAATTCAAACACTTGCTTATTTCGTGGGGAACACTACTTGGATATATAGGTAACCCCTGAAATCTCGTTTGAAAGGTTTCGTATTCTGATATACAGGTTTTATACTCAATGATATCTGGGGCATTATTCCGGGACTTCTGCTGAATGGAAATTCTGACCTAGTCCTCGAATAATACTTTCCGCAAATGCTTGAAACATAGCATCACCCTCAGCATCAATGATAAGACAATAAAATTGCTTAGCAATGCTGTTGTAAAAAAGATCCTCTAAAGGGGACACACCCACAAGTTGAGTCATGATCTCTCTGCTGAACGGTAGTTCTGACCTGAGCTCTCATGATTCTTCATAAATTATTAACCCCTTACAGATATCATTTGTGTTATAATTGCCTGTAAGACTGAATTTTGGGATCTGGATACGGGAGTATATTCAAGAGGTGGGACACATGAATAGGTTTAAGTTCTTAATACACCTAATTCGTATCCTGAATCAGTTGAAATTTGTATGAAAATTTAAGTGGACAAGTATATCGACAATCTAAGTGAATTGTTTAATTCTTAAAGTGAAATTAAGCTCAACGGTACTTGTGACTTGTCAAAAACTGATATGATCCTCTGACGCATACTCAAACAAAAATATTGTCTGTAAATATGTTTGTACATATTTCTTTACTGCTTTATGTTTTCAGAAAATTCAAAAAGATTTTGATTTCTGCTTTATTTTCGACAACTGATGTCTGAGTGCTGAGTTTCAAAATCTAAGTAAGCTGATCGTGTTTCTAAAAAATAAAACAAGTTCATTAATTTGAAACTTGAAGTTTTAAAATAAAAAATTCAAAAACAGTTTGTGATATCTTCAAGGTCATTAATTTGGACTTGGATGATTAACTGTGGGGGATTTGGATGCTTATATTATTATAAGTGTTAGTTTCCGATACGATTCGATGAAACTGCCAAATTCATGAGAAGTGGTTTTGAGGAGATTGAATTGTCAATATCTGGAAGATTAAAATGTTGTTACCTATAGTTGTATGAGTGATTGCAGGAAAAGTCCAGACTACGATCCCGAGAGCAGAGTCTAAGGGGGAGTCTGAAGACAAGCTGAAAGTTAGAAGGAGCTTGTAGCTGGAAAGAAAGGTGTCGATCCCTAAAAGCACGGGAGCTTGAAGAAAGGGGGAGCCTAAAGAAAAAGAGTCTGAAGGAAAGAAGAGAGCAACGGAAGCTCGTAGACAGATCCAAGGGGGATTCTGTTCAAGATAGAGAAAGACAAGATGCTACGAGATTGACTGCGGCAATATCCAAGGGGGAGTCTGTTAGTACATTTCTATCGCCTCCGTCAATCCGAGCCGTAGCAGAAACCGAAGAAGTCTAAGCTTTTATTGTAATATCTAGTTAAAAGGGCAAGGTGGCAAACTTGTAAATAAGGAGAAATCCTTATATTCCTTGTGCCTATAAATAGGGAGTTATAGTGTTAGGATTAAGACTTTTGCCATTTTAGAGAGTTTGGAGATTGGTGCTTAGAGAGAGAAAGTAGAGAGAGAAAGTGCTCTAGGTGATTCACGGTTCTTGTACGATTTCAGATTTATCAAAGAATCACGTTTATATTACGTCACATGTGTTAGGTCGCGTTCGTGTACGGTTTCCGCACGTTTCACGTTCGTTTTGCAATTGTTTCGGAGTCAAAACCGTTCCTACAAAAATGTAACAAATAGAATGTAGATAAAATATCTCGCACATTGCAACGTTACGTCACTTTGCGTATTAAACTCGACGAAAACCATATAAGTGTAGATAAAAAAAACATTTGTGTCGAAATGTAGATAAAAAAACATGTGACGGTATATTCGCAAATAATGAAAAGTTCCGTCCTAAATTAAACTCGAGTAAAATCGTGACATATCCAAATTTATTACAATTAATAAATAAATTTAATAAAAAAATAAGATAAAACTATAATTATTCTAGAAATAATATATATATATATATAGAGGCCTGATTATTGTACAATTGGCCTTAACGTACGATGTGTACGTTGTGAAAATATAACATGTGGCTTCACAAACCCTGACAGCCTATAACATGCGGCTTCACTACCTGACAGCCTATACATGCGGATTCATAAACCCTGACAGCCTATAACATGCGGATTCACTAAATCCTGACAACCTCTAACATGCGGATTCACTACCCCGGACACTATATAACATGCGTACTTACTGTCACACCCCAACCGATGGCGGAAACATCGGGATGAGACGAAGTGTGTATAGATTGCAAGAGACTTCATAACACTATGTGACAATATTTAATTAAATTCAAATTTCATTGCAAGTACTAAATTGTCATACAACATTCAAAATGGAAATAACATCGTTCAAATTTCAACATAACAACAAAAGATAAATAGATTTAAGGTGTGTATCTAGTCCACCCTAAACTTGTTTCATCATTCATCCATACTTCAATAATCAACCTGCAACATGTATTAAAATAGAGTTTCAATGCAAAAGCATGAGCGAGTATACAAGTTTGTTTACATAGCATAATAGAATAAAAACTCCAGTCCAACATGATTCATAATATGTGATTACTAGTATGCAATTTTGGCGCACAATATGATCAAACCCTAGAATACAACGCATAAAATAGCCTAATCCCAATAGTTTAGCGGGGTGGTAACTTAACAATACCCAATAGAATAGCGGGCGGGGCGTTAATCCTATAGCGCTATAATTGTTAAGGTGGGCGAGCAAAGTTAATGAGCATATAACGTTCCAAATCGTTCATAGAGCATACAAGAATAACAAGTAATTCACATTAGTTTCATGCTTGATCAAGGATTGAGTATGTTTAATTTAGTCTAAAAGTTGTTTGCATAGTTATACATGTTGCATCCCAAAGTGTAAAGGGGAAAAAGGGATCGAGTATACTCACGGTGGTTGCAAGCTTTCCTACTTGAAATCCCGCGAGCGAGTTTGGTGGATGGATTAATTGGGAGCACCTAGTCCTTCTACACGAGGAAACATAGGTGTGTGAGTTTGGCGTTCAACGGAAGATTTATAAATTTGGAGTTTAACATAACATAAAGTAGGATATTGAAAATAATCATCTTTAACTTTATAACCCTTGTATGACACTAGATAACCAATATGGTTAGAAGGTTTTCATGGGTAATACGCCCATTAGAATCATACTTGGAGTTTTAGGTCTTAGGTGATATTCTACCACTTTAACATATAAACACAAGTTTAACATTAAAGGTTCGAATGAGTGTATGTATATTTAGGTAAGTATTACGTATTATTTAGTCCAATAATTCATGTAGGAGGTAGAAGATTAAAATCCTCATTTAGGCACCTCGAGTTATCATGGATGTCATGTATGGGGTAGGAAGAATAAGCTTCCGTTTAGGAACCCCTTGAATGTTCACCACTTCACTTGATGTAAAAACAACCAAGGAGGGTCACGAACTATGATTAGTACAATATAAACAACCTAACTAAAGAGAAATCATCAAATCATGTGAGGATTGTATGTTTGGACAACCCAAGTTGTTCCATAATCACTCTACATCAAGAACTAAGCTTGAACATGACTTGTGGGTGAAATACCCTAAACAAAACAGAAAATTATGAGGTTTAATCCTCTGAATTCAAGTGTCTCAACCTTGTTTTTAAGCTTAACCAACCATAAGAGAGGTTGTAAGCATTGGGACATAGGCATGAGATGTGTTAGACACAAGTTGGATAAGTTTAAACAAGCTTTTGAAGAACTTAAAACAAAACAGAAAGTTTATGGACCATTTCAGGGCAATTCCAGGTCTGATTTCTCCAAGGAGAAGTCAAGGAATCGAACCCCATGATTATCCAAGCAAGTAGGAAGAAGAATCAAGTAATTTCGTTGAGAAATGAGCAAGTTATACTCACTTTAGTGCAAGAGTATGAATCTGTCCGAAAATGCAGATTTGCAACTGATTTAAGAGTGAATTTGTGAGTTGTAAAGAGTTGTGAAAGTGTAAAAATGCTTGGAAGAGGTGTGTATTTATAGGGGAAGAGGTTGAGTATGATTGGAGGTGTTTAGAGGTGGATTAGAGGTGATTGGGTGAGGTTAGAAGTTGGGATTTCGTGCAAAACGCGGGCTGCTGTGTTTTTTGTCCGCCCAGACACCCTTGCGCACCGTAAGGGTTTCTTGTTGCGATGCGCAAGCCATGGTCAGAAACCCAAAATCTTTATTTTTTTGTTATTTCACTTTGTAACTTGTTCCAATGTCACCTAATACGGGTTTTATGATTATTTTAAGGTTCTAAGGTATAAGTAACATGTTCCAAAGTCATGTAAGTGTCCAATTGAATATGATTAAGTATAAGTTTCGTATAAAACATAAATGTCTCGAGTTTATTTGTTTAACATAAGTTCGCGAACATCCCGAATAAATACCAAATTGTTTCTCAATTCAAGCGCTCAACATGAATGGAATATATATATATCACGAGTTTAAATAAATTGCAAGTCTAGCACTTAGTTTCCATGATTAACGTTCAAACATCAATCGATTTACAAAGTCGAACATACGAGCATATATAGAGCGTGTATAACATATTTGTAACAAAACACGAGTTTCATTAATGATCCAAGTCTCGGTTTTACAATGATTACAAAGAAAGAACGATTACAAGAATACAAGGTTTCCAAAAATAGAAATACGAGCAAAACTTTCTATAAATGGAAAGTACAAAAGAGTCGGGCGTTACACTTACAAACCCGAACACCTATAACGTGCGGCTTAACAAACTCGGGAACATATAACATGCGGAATACTCATCGTGTACGCTCGTACGTTAAGGTCAATTGTATTTTACACTTTCTATCTATCTTTCTCTCTCTCTCTCTCTCTATATATATATATATATACGAATAAATATTTAGATTAGGATAAAAGTTTCTTTTTATTATGATCATATTAAATAATAATAATAATAATAATTTTAAAAAAAATGGATAAGAATATAAACGTTTGTTTTTATTATCATCATAGTAAATAATAACAATAATTTTAAACAAAAAATTAGATAAGAATAAATATTTGTTTTTCTATAAATAATTCTAAACAAAAATTTATTTTACTTATATTCAAATCTTTTTGAGAGAGCATATCGCATAATAGTTTATTTTACTTATATTCAAATCTTTTTAAAGAGCATATCCTTGCAAGCAACAAATGTTCTGACTACTATTGAGTAGTGCTGAGTAGTAAAATACAAATTACTAATTCTCACATACATAGTTGCAATTACTCCAATTGAGTTAATGTATTTATTTTTTAATTTATTAACTTATTTAATTGTATTTAGCATTAAATTGGGTTTATTTCTTTTATTTTATTTTTTCGCTTATTAATAATCATCTAATATTTCATTGGTTCTACCACGTGTAATACACATGTTTCTAACCTAATATTAATAAAAAACAAATTAAAATTTTGATAAATAAAATGTACATCGAATTTGTCATTTAAATACATATCTTAACGACCGTATGTGTTAATTGATTACATTATTTTTTTTACTCGTGCTATACAAGGTATTTTAAAGATATAACTATATTGCTTATTATATAAAATTAATTTTATGTAATCGTGTAAAACACAGGTTCTAAGCCAGTATATATTATAATATAATATAATTCCACGAATTGTGGTATGTTCAGATTTTAAACCTCGTTCTTAAGTATCATAAAATGCACCATCTGGTCTGAAAGGCTTGACGCTATACTACGAGTTTAGTCATTAACACAGACGGAAATTATCAATGGGACAAAAAAGGTAATAACAATATTGGCCTAAACGATTATATTATCAATCTTTAACATTACATGTATCATCCTCCTCAATCTAACACCTAAAGGACTCTGAGTTGATATAAAGAGGTTCAGTCCATGATCGGCTTGAGATCTGTTGTATCGAAACCCTTGATGCATGTATTTTACAGAAATCGGTTCGAGTCCACTTGCATTCGAGCTCTACAAGTTATCTTCTAATTCATCTGGTACATGTAATTTCTCAATGGCAGCCTGTGAGAAACAAAAAATATAATAAAACCTCCTAAATCACTTTATCTAATGTACAGTTAAATGTTTGAGAGAAGAGAATTTGACCTTGATAGTAGCAACATCGGTTGCAGAAGGCTTCAAATCCAAAGCTAGACCAAAATGAAGCATGGCCATGTCGTACATAAGGCGTTTTTTATATATCTTTCCCATCAATGCATAAACGCTGCTTTCATGAGGAGCGTATTCTTTAAGTTCTTGTAGAACAACCAAAGCACCATCATAATCCTCCATACTCGCAAGAATATTTGCTTTTTGATACATTGGTAGCGGATTCTTCTTATCTGCTATTATTGCCTTCTCCATCATTGCTAATGCTTCTTCATTTCTCTGATAAATTTGTTCCAATATTTTAATATTATTTCTTTCATGTCAACAACAACAACAACAACCATACCCAGTAAATCCCACAAATAGCAAAGCTACTTATAGGGTCTGGGGAGGGTGGGATGTAGGCAGACCTTGCCTCTATCCATAGGGATAGAGAGGCTGCTTCCAGAGAGACCCTCGGCTCGAAAACGAACAACAAACCAACACACCATGTCAAAGAATATAGAAATAAGAAGTCCCTCGTGAGAAAACTTTCTCAAAAAAATGAGAACTTTTCTTCGTGAGAAAACTAAAACTCCCAAAAAAAACATAGAAAAACACAAATTTTTTATTTATTTATTTTTGAACATTTTTGGCTGCAAATATAGCATTTTTATAATTACAAAAAAACCATGTGCAACACTACAAAAAACCTAACCCCCCCCCCAAAAAAAAAAAAAAATCCTAACAGATAAACTTAACTGAACCCAAAACCTAAACCAAGACTAAATTGCATGTGGTGTAATACCAAATTTTTTTTATCTTAAAAATGCTAGATTTAAAGCCCAAAAAATAGAATTGGTCTGTTTTTTAAGTTTTTTGTTTTCTCACGAAGAAGTAGTTTTCTCGTGATCCTCTCCCTATATATATATATAATATCAAACCTTTAATGCATGCAATGATGTCCCCAGGTAAGACATTATAACAGAAGAACAAGGGTTTATATTTAAGGCCCTTCGAAAATGATGCTCTGAAAATTCGTATTTCTCCTGCCGAAGATATATCATTGCAAGACCATACCAAGCATTATAATGTCTTGCATCGATCTTAAGGGCATTTTGGTAACTTTTGATTCCATTTTCAAAATCCTCCAATGCCACATATCTGTAATAAAACATAAAATCCATACGCAGATTACCAAATGAGAAATTTTATACTCAAGTATAAAGAATTGTGATGAAAGTCATACTCGTGACCACAAAGCGTGTGAGCATAGGTGAATCTTGAATTTAGTTGTACTGCCCGTTGGAAGTTTTTTAGCGCAGTTTCATGGTCTTTCTGCATGCTATAGCAATTTCCCATTGCACACCTGTCACATTTGTGTTTAAAAAAATAAATAAATTGCAGCAAAAAATACATATACAGAGCAGCCTTCGGTCCTTCCTATTTTTTGAGATTTAAAAACTTAAAAGTACTTAGTACTTACCATGACTGCGGGGCTAAGCGGTCTGTTGATATTAGCTCCTGTGCCAAATAACTCAGCCTCATATCCTCCTTTAGGTGCTACAACATATAAGACAAAAGATAATAAAAAACTAACTCAACATGAACAGTAGTCTCAATCGTTGATTGAATAAGAAATGCAAAATTAACTTATAAAACGTACATATAAAACAGTAGAATAGACATCCATTCCTTCTAAGGTATAAGGAGAAGCCAAACGAGCATTGCTAAAGGCACGCTCGGCTTCTATATAATCAACCAGTTCAAAATGAGCTTTTCCAACCTGCACTCAAAATTACCATATTGCCAGTTCAAGAAAATGAAAACCAGATCTTCGCTAAACAAGAATTTGAAAACAAATGTATACCTGAGAGAGCACCCAGGCTGTGTTATAATGCTTAAGAGGAAGTTGCTGAAATACATCAAGAGCATCCTGTTTTTTAAAAAAGGCGATAATCAGCAAAGTGAATAACCAGAAAACTAACAAAAGTTCAATAATAGTATAATACTTCAACAGTCAGTTTTTTACAACACCTGACACCGGTACAGGCAAGAAAGCCTGTAACCTTCACCAATGATTTTCAAAAGGGACAATACTTCTAAAGCGCCAGTACCAACTTTTGACACACTCGTGGAACTCTGGCCCATTGAACCATCATGCTCACAAGATCTAGTAGTATCAAGCGACGGGGATGAACCAGAGGTGGTTGCTATAGTATTTAAGCGTGAGTCATCAATCTCGGACCGAGCCCCTGAGAAACCAAGATTGCGGTTTAGCTATGTGAATAAATGAATATGGTACATAAAAAAAGGAAAAAAAGGTTTGGACCTTCATTGGAAGTTTCGGTAGCCCAAGATTGTCCTTTTCTAACTGTAACAGAACGAAATGCTGCAGAGCCCAACTTAGAAGAAGTAGGATATTTAGAAGAGTGAGATGTTCCGTTTCCGGCAGCTACAGCGACCCCACTTGTACTTGCTGTGGGTCCACCTTCTCCAGCAAGTCGTGTGCTTCTTCTAGGGCCGGAATCCGAGAATAACCTTCCGGATATCTGGACAAAAACACAAAACATGTTAACGGGATAGCATAAAAAAATATCTTAAAGCTAAAAATAGAGTACATAATTTCACAACCTTTCTTAGCTTGCCCTCATCAACAAACTTTCTTCTAGGAGCTTGAATGGTAGATTTGACAGTTGATCTTGGGGATACATCAGCACCGACAGAACTTGAGGTTGGACCACTTGGGAGCACGTTTCGACATATTGGTGGTGGGGCCACACCTGACAACTACAAAAACAAAACACAACATTGAACGATGATATAGTAGCCTCTGTTGGGAAAAAAAAAACGGAAAAGAAAAATGCAAAATAAATTAGTAAGAAAAAGGTGAATTCAGTAGGTATACCTGGGTGGCCATAGGGGAAGGAGTATTATAATATGATATACTAGTATGAACGCCATTATTGGATTGGCTAGCAGCAGCAGCAACAGTATTGCCGGAAAAAACTGCTCCATTATGATTTAAGGAATTATTATCCTTAATGTTACTGCCATTCGAATGTCTTAATTGCCTTGCACTAACGTTTTCGGCCACTTGTTGTCTACCAGAAACTACATTATGATCATCACTGGATGCTTGTTGCAGCTGTGGGCCCACGTCATGACTCATGTACTGTTTTTGTATGCATTCAGAAGCGGATTCCCCAAACACTGTTGTTGCTTCCCCAGCAGCTCCTGAAACATAAACACAAAAGATTAAATTTTATACCGTAACAAAAGCACTTTAAAGCCATTTGATTTAGAAAAATGTGGAATACCTAATTTGCACAACTCCTCATATGCAACCCATAACAGAGGATCTATTGATAAAGCTTGGTTAAATTGATGAGCAGCACTTTTCAATCTATCTGTGTATCTGAAAGACATTATGGGACCAATAGTTTGGAAATCTTAATAAGCAATACACATAAAACATGACAAAAGAAAAACTGCTAGACATCCTTAAATAACTATGCTATTGTAAGGGGAAAACCGAAAATAAAAGGACAATTTATAGAAATTTGTTGTCACGTGCCTGTATATAAGCCCAAGAAGATAATGACCAGCTGCACCATTTGGGACCTGGAAAGAATAAGAATATACGATAAGCAAGGCCAAGTGCTACTTTTATCTACGATTACTTGTGTTTTCATTTAACATAATCATCTTTATAAATCTTAGTGAAAAACTGCAAATCACTGCATTACCTCTGCACTAGGCTCATTAGAAGGGCACAATGCCATTTCGGCTTCATTGAGAAGATCCATCTGATAGCATGATATTGCGAACAAGTATCTGGACTGAGGCATTTGTGTTCCTTCATATTAAAATTGAGACAACACATGTTAAACCACAATAAGTTAATAGAGATTGAATATCTAAATTCGAGTAAAGTAACATAATTTGGGTCCCATAAGTTGTAGAATGGTATATGAACCTATGAAATCTAATACATCAACAATTAGATGTTGTTCTAAATTTTGAAGCAAAACAGCAATAATCCTAAGGATTTCCAGTTTTTATTTGAAAGATTGCTTTGAATCTACCGAATAGTACAGTGAAAAAGTTAAATTTACCCTTCGTTTTTTATGCACAGGTGTGCACCCAATTGCTTTCTAAAATTATAATAGGGTTTTTCATAGTGAGTATCAAATAGCTCTGTTCAATTATCAATGCGTTAAAATGAAAAGGTCACAAACACAAAGGGGCTAAATCAAATTGATGCAGGCCTGTAGTTAGCATTTTAATTTGTCATAGGCCAATCCGGACTGAGGCATTTGTCCTTCATCAAATTAATGAAACCTTCAAACAATTCATCTACACTTATCCCGACTGAGGCATTTGTCCTTCATCCAATGCATGATAATAACTTAACTTTTAAGTCGGATTTATAATAATATGGCAATGACAAGATATTACTACAAACATGTAAAAGAAACCAGGTTGCACATACCTTTCAAAATATGGTAGGCTGAGTAAGCTTGATTACTTTGTAAGTAACATGCAGCTAACAATTGCAAGTTTGTCTGCATTTTACAAAATCACCAAGAAACTGAGATGCTATGATTGGTGCATTGACTATCCAGATACAAGTAATTATTCAGAATCTACTTGTTTTGACGAAGTCTTTGTTTTCCCTTATGCAAAAAATATATTTCCACAAAACAAAATTATTTAAAAAAAAACACTGCATGCTAATCATGCCTAGCAATTATTCTCCATTTACCGTCCCATAGTTACCTAATTCGCGGTTCGCTCCGGTACGGGTACACGGTTCGGGTACGCGATTCGCTAGAGGTGACGTTTTCGGTACGGAGGGGGGTAGGTTCATTTCGGTACGAACCGGTATGGTGTACCATGGAGTCCGGTTCAGTGTACACAAATTAAAACATAAATTATCAAATTCCAAAATTCAAATTACCAAACATAAACATTGAAGGTTGAAGATAAAAATTGATGTTGAATAGGAGTAGAAACTGATGTAATTTGGTTAAATGTTATATATTTATAATCTTAATTTATACTTTTTATGTATAAATTTATTAGTTTAAGGACCAAATGTAAACTAGTAAGGATAGAGAGGGTTAAATGTTTAAATACACAAACTAATTTCACACTTTTTATGTAAAAAAACTATAAGTTTTAGGGTTTAAATGTAAACTAGTAAAAATAGAGGGGTTAAATGTTGTAATGCTAAACTTATTTAAACCCTAAAAACCTAAAACATACACAACAGCTGTTTCTTCTTCTTCCCCTTCGTTTCTTCTTCTTCCCCTTCTTACTGGTTTCTGGCTGAAAACAAGATTGACGTTTGAATTCAGCTAAGAATCGTTGTACCCAATCGATTTGGAACGTCCACCTTGTCTATTTGGTTCGCTGAACCGGATCAGTTTGGATCGTCGTACCTCCGCAATCAGGAACACCGTACCGAAGCAACTCGGTTCACCGGACCATGGCGTTCCGGTACGCTTACGATTTCTGATTGGGTACACCACGATCCAATACGTGGATCGTGGCTACCCTAGCGATTTAGGTAACTATGGACCGTCCTAAAACGATATAAAAAACAATGCCTACTTACAAAAGTTTAAGGGCGACATAAGCACACAAAAATCAACACTAACTTTCAAACATGGACATTGATGAGTTTAGAGAAAAAAAAACAAACCTCAGAGGGGAACTCAGAACAGAGCCGCTCGCACATGAAAATAGCATTGCGGTATAGTAGATGCCGCAAACTGTTCTGTACACACTCAATCAACACACCCTCCATAGTATACTTACAAAGGCAGATGCGAAACTCGCCACTGAATTTCTGTAAGAATCATATATATATACACACATCATTCACAAAACCATTTAGCATAAGAAGACTCAAAACTGTTCACATGTAACAAACAAACACAATCTCATATCTAACATAAATCAAAGAAACTATCACTTAAACACACAGCTACAAATTTTTCCAAGATACATACAATACAACTCTCTTCTAGTCAGATTATCAAATTAAAACAACCAAGTGCTGATAAATTACTAACCCTAAATCATCTAAACATAGTGTTGATTCATCTTCCTAACCCCAAATCACCAACATCAGGCACGCTACACTCACGTGATCAACCGAAAACCTCTAAATACAATTCAAACATGTAATTAGGAACAAAAAGCACAACGGAATACCTGTAGCGACCTCTGAAACGCGGATTTGGTGATGAAGTTGAGATTAAACAGGTTGTTTATATCACACGAATCGAATGCATTCAAAGTATGAAGTAACGAAGGGGCTGAAGAAGAAATTGTTTTTCAGAGTGGGTGTGAAAGCGAGGAGGAGGATTCAAATTTGCGATTGAATCAACGAGAGAGAGAGAGAGAGAGAGAGGGGTTTTGGGGGATTTTTGAATTACGAGTAAATATTTGACCTAACGGTAATTAGTTGATGATACAAGGGTTTCTAGCAGCATATATGGAAAAGGAAGGGTGCTTATGTATTTATATATATGTAAGAGGGTTAACAAAAAGAATTGGTAACTTAAGTATTTAGTAGTATATTTATGATAATTGATATAATTTTAAATTTAAATTCATACTTAAATTATCTTCAAACAAATTTTCGTTAATTTTTAGACTAAATATTTTCCTATATGATTTTCTTTTAATAATAAGTTTATTATTAAATTTGGAGTGAATTACAAGTTTTGTCTTTTATATTTATATCGAATTTCAGGTTATTTCCTTTGCCTTTAAAATTGACGAGTGTTATACTTAATGTTTTAACATCTTACAGGTTACGTCCTTTAGCTCTAACTCTGTTATTTTATACGTTAAGTGAAGAGTGATTTAGTCTTTTTACCTAATTATTTAAAAACCCTTTTAATAATTAACACAAAAAAATATATAAATATATCACACACACTCCCTCTAGGGCAAACATCACCCCACCTGTCCACACCAGCACCACCACCATACAGTCACCTGCCACCACTCACATCATCACCATCACCACACCACCACCACCACCACAGCACAACCCATGCCTCACTTCACAACCACCACCTCTGCCTCACCCTGCAACCACCACCATTTATCATTGATAGGTACCTTATAATTTCGAGTTTTAAATGCCCTCTCAACCTCCTATCAAGTCTTTCTTTGGCTTTTCTAGCTTCACTACCTAACTTCTCAATTTCATTTGATTGATTCACTATTTCTCTGTTGAAAAAAAAAAGTCGAAATTGCTCACACATCCACACCAATTTGACCCCAAATTCAGAAACCTTATGAGTCTTACTAACAACGAAGTGGGTGTGGGATGAGTATCATGAGAAAGTCTAATTCTGGCAGATCCCAAACCAGAACTGACGACAGATAGCACCACCCATTACTCCCACATAATCTCCTCTGCCTAGAACTCTCAACTCCGGGTAGAATGCCAGCCATTCGATCAAATGCCCCAAAATATATTGTAATTAAAAGAATCTATTCACGCTTGATGCAATCTTGATCTGATTTGAGATGACTATAAGAGCACCCACAATAAGCCATATTTAGAGGGTGTTTTGGGGGTGCCACATATCACTTGCCCAAAACTTTCTCTCTTTTGCCCTCTCACAAACAAACACCCACCAAAAACTTATATTCCCTCTCCTCTCTCCTAATCACACTAATGTAACTTTCTTCCTTCCATTTTTTTCTCAAATTTTCTAACATACATCACCACTTTCTCTCCTCCACCGCACACCCTCTCTCATCCACATCACTTTCTCTCATTTTAAAAAACACCCAAATGACCTATAATCATGCTCTAAGAAATCAAAAGTAAGTAGTAAACTGAATTTAATAGGAAGGTGATAAAGGTTTGTTTATTGGATGTGAAATTATGGTTCCAAGTGAAGCGATTATTGTAAGGTGGTAAAGGTTTGATTACTTTAAGGTGGTTGTGAAATTAGGGTTCCAAGTGAAGCGATTGAGATCGAATTGGGGGAAGAGAGAGAAATGTTTGATTAGTGGATGAAAGCATAGACTCATTTAGCGGATTAATGGAGGATTTTAAGCGATTTTTGTGGGGTTTTGTTAGAGATGTTTGGGATTTTTTTTGGTTATGGTGTTCTTGAAGCAAGTTTGATGTTTGAGGGTTTGTATATTTGTGAATTAACAAAGGATAAAAAAATAAAGGAATTATATATATATATATATATATATAAACAGGTTCTGGAGAAACGTCCTAAAGTATGAAAACAGTGAGAACGATTTTCAGCCACAAGATCTTTGTGATTTGTGGCTGAGATTGATGCGGTGGCGTTTTTGTAAATACTGGAACCTTAGAACTACCAGGAGGGGTAAATTGAGTAGATCAAAACAAGGGTGCACATGTTATCACATGTCATTTCCCCGTCATATTTAAACGTCCATAACTTTTCTTATACATTATTTTTTTAATTACACACCATAAAATCCACTGTTTTATATCTTTCCAAACAGTATACTATTGATATACTTTCGGAAAAATGAACTGGATTTTTATGACGTTTTCAACTTTGTGTCTTAAGGCGTTTTCAACTGAGTTTTTTTATGGTGGTTTTATGAACTAAGTGTTTTTATGGCGTTTTTTCTGAACTGAGTGTTTTTATGGAGTTTTCAACTGGGTTTTCACAGTATTTTTCTAAGCTGCGTGTTTTATGGCGTTTTCAACTGGTTATTTCATGACTTTTTTTTTAACTGGGTGTTTTTATTGCGTTTTTTTTTTTTTTTTGTGAACCGTGTGTTTTTATGGCGTTTTTATTTGGACACCAAGTTAATGACATTTTTTTAATTTCAAAACTATAGCAATAGTATACTCGTTGGAAAGATAATAAAACACTCGATTTTATGGTGTAATTTAAAAAAAATATTCACGTATAAAAAAGTTACAGAGTTTAAAAAAGATGGTGGAATATGCATGTGACTTCCATGTGCATGGTATTTGGCATGTGAGTGGCATGTGCATGAGCTTTTTAACAATATTACCCTTAGTGTAAGTTAGCACCAACGTCACATGTTAACACCAAAATCGTTCTCACCGTTTTCACACTTTTAGACGTTTTCTCCAAATCATGCCCCTATATACAGAGAGATCAAATTCGAGTTAAATTAATGATCACTATACCTAGGAGATCACAAGGTATGTTTAATTTTGATCTTTGATAAAGTTTTGATTCTTCTTGAATAGTCATAACTGAATTTATGGAAGAATTAATTGATGTTATGGTAATTTTAGGATGATTAAAGGTCTAGGACACAAGTCTTAGATAAGAAATTTATGAATTCATGTCACAACCTAATAACTTCAATGTTTATCATATATGGGTTATATGGATTGATAATAACTACATGATTCATTGTGATAATTGATGTTATTTGAGTGATATGATGCAAGTTCAAGTGTCGATTATGGTGTTCTAGTCATATTAGTATGCAAATGATGTTTTGATATGGTTAACTAGTTAATCATGAACATGAAAATGGTATTATAATGATTATGCCCTTAAGATGTTCGATAAAATGTCTAAGTGATCTTGAGATATTGAAAAATATGAAATAATCGCTTAATTGATTAACCATGAGTTCTAATCGATATATTCAAATTAAATTCTATAGGTAATTTGGGTGGATCGTCGAGTGTGCAAGGCGGGACGGATAACCGCTTAAAAGGAAAGCTTTGAAAGGTACGTGGCTATACGCTTCGTAGAAATTGTTAGTTATTTACTTCAATTGTTAGTGAACAATATATGTCTTATGATAAATTTCAGAACTTGTCAAAACGGTGGATTCCGTATAGACAAACCGAATTATTTAACTCGGAAATTAGAGTTATGATTCTATAATGAAAGTGATGGAATTCACTAGAATAGTCGATTGGGTCAATCAGACTTAATCGGCGAATGTTGGTACCTAAAACGACGGATGTCGTTAATGAAATCAAACGGGTCAAACAACCAAAGAAACGAAACTTTGGTAAAATAAAGTGATGAACGCCACAAATAAAGCTAAATGGGCCAATATGATGTTTTAATGTAATCTTTAAGGATTACATGTATATCGGTGTCGAAATGATATCAAATTTAACCATACCTATATCGTTAAGGTTACCTAAATTGCATATATAATGCACCGTTATGTTATACGTGTTATATATGTTAGTAGGGTAGAACTTTGAATGGTAGAAACTAAATTATGGTTCATGTTAATGAACGGGTCAAATAATTATGAAAAACTTTTATAAGTCGAGAGCGTAAACTCAAGAAAATTGTTAATGAGTATGTTGGATTCTTATTCCAGGTTATAGATGATCTGATTACGGTCATGTAGAAAGAAACGTGACCCAATTCGGATCAATAAGAAGAAGTTATGATTGTTTTCGTAAGTTTAGTTGAGCTGGGAAAAATGCAGGTCTGGGAACTGATCTTGCTGTCGAAAGTAGGGTGTCGCGCTACGCGACGGCAAAGCCCTAGGCCTGTTGCGCAACGCGACGTTGCTCGCGGCCCACGAGGGCTATACCCTATTTTTGTCGCGCCCCGCGACAACCCAAATGTTCAGAAATTGTTGTTTTTGAATGTTTGTTTCAGCTTAGGGACTTGTAAATGCATATTATAACATCTCATAACTAATATTTGATGATTTTGGTTATAGGAAATGGGTACGAACTTGCGGATGACGATCAAGCATTACTAGAAAACCGAACACACACGAAATGAAGCTTCCGCAAATGCAACAACTATAACTTTTGTCACACAACACTTTGGTGTTGTGTTATCATATTTTTGTACATTTGGTTTGTATTGTTTGAAAGTTAAGTATGTTGTGTTTTAACAATATATTTTGAAACATTAGTGAACCTATTTTGAAGGTTTTGAAACTTATATAAAAGTAGTTTATTTGATGATTAATAATAAATGAAATATGTATTGTATAAACTATAAAGTAAATGTAAGGGTCTTACAAGTTGGTAATCAGAGTCTTATTAAGACAAAGTGTGTTCGGTTCAAAGCTTGATCAAGACATCCGGTAAGAGTTACTTATAAATGAGTCTAGATTTATAGATTTAGATGATGAAAAATATTTGAAAAAGTGTATGGGAGGAGTGTATTATTACGCTCGAACCCGGGAAATACACTAAGTAAGAAAGGCAAGGCAAGTTATATGCTTGACCAAACTGTCACGGCCCCCGTCCCGGTTTTACCCGATCCAAGAGCCGCGGGACAGAAATCTGTGGTAATTATTATGTTGGCAGCGGAATTTTAACAGGATCTTTTAAAACTTTAAAATGCCCAATTTATTTCATTTCACAATTTGGGGATAACACCCATATTTTACAATAAAAGAAATTTCTCACGGAAATCCCCTGTTTTACAAAAACATGTTTCTTTATTTTATTGAGCCACTTCTTCAAGCTTATAGTGCTACGCGGCACTTTTTCCTTGATCACAGCAGATCACCTGAAACATGTTTTAAAAAGATTTTATCAGCAGGGAAATACTGGCGAGTCACTCAAGTTGTACAAAATGACAACTTGTTATAATATACAATATTAAGGGTGATTACATTGTTCTATCAACCAATTACCCCAAATCGGTATTTGTCACTTGATTGTATCGGTGACTATGGTCAGATCACCCATTGGCTAACTCGTTGTCCAATGGTGACGGGAATAAAGTAATGTATACAAAACCCCACATACCGGCAGTAATTGAAGATTACAAAGACTTAATCCCTGTAATTATAACTTTGAAACAAATAGAGTTTGGAAAACAATTTGATAAAAAGAGAATGACTCACTTTGCAGATTTAGACAGACAGAGTTTAGCCTACTGATTTAGCCTTGTAACCTAATTTAAATGACAATGCATACGAAACTAGGTTAGTAACTTCATACAACATTTACGATAAGCTCACGAAATCAAAACCCTCACGACGAATGACAAAGTGTGCAGTACTTAAACATCCATCGGATTCACAACGAATGACAAAGTATAGCCCGAGTTCGGGCAGCACTTAAACATCCATCGGATTCACAACGAATGACAAAGTATAGCCCGAGTTTAGGCAGCACTTAAACATCCATCGGATTGGTTTCAATCGATCGGACATTGTATCGTAGCAGTGATTGAGTTATTACCCTGTTATCGTGGCAGAATTTCGTGATGTGTGTGTTTTTGGAGTAAACAGACGATATCTCAATGTACGAAACGAGTTTTTACGTCGAACCAACGCCAAATTTCAATTGCCAAACCCTACTATTTATACTGGAAAAACGGCTCCCTCGCGTGGCGTGAGGGCCTGGCGCGTGGCGCGAGGGCACCCCCTCTAGCATAGGGTAGCCTCGTGTCCTGGTAGCTTAGGTGAGTCGAGGGTTTGTTAAATTTCGAATTCGACAACAAACTGTTTAGATAATATCAATTAGGGAATACCCCCCTGAGCTTTAGGGGCCCTGATCCTAGTTCCGATTATTCTGAGCTTCAGTTAATTCCAACATAGTTATCCATTGACATACCCAACCGAGTTAACAGGTTTATTAGAGTAGCATAACTTAACAGAATTAATACAGTTAACAGAGTTAATAAACTTGACTCAGTTAACAGACTAAACATAGTTGATAGTTAACAGTATTAACAAACTAACAGATTTAACTAATTAACAGAGTTAACTAGCTAACAAAGTTAACTGTGCAGAACACTTCAACGAAATCCCATAGTGGCGAAATCCCCTAGGCGACGAAATCCCAAGGGATTTCGTTGGGTTTGTGTTTTCGTCGGCACCATCATCATCAACAACCGTTACGTATCAAAACCCTAATGATCATCTAATAATACGCCGACTACAACAATCAAACGCTAAACCATATCATCAAACGATCACCCACACATACACAACAATAATACATAGTCATTCAACATCGGATTTATATGAACATCAAACATTACAGTGAACATGCATCGAGATCTAAACAATTATCATAACATATGTAATGTATAGCATGTGTATAGAAAACAGATGTCGGCCACTATTATTGATCGAAACAAGTATTTGTCATCACATGAAACTCAATTCAGCAACAATACTTAGTAACATTTATGTTCTTGACTCCCCAAACATTAATATATAGAAATTATTTATAATCCATATAGTGGATGGCATGTGCATACACAACATAAGTCATTCTGACAATTCACATGTAGGCAGCCCCAAGGCATTCAGAAAACATCAAGCCTATCCTAGATGACTTATGCAATTTATTAACATACACCCTAGTCTATGTTTCCATCTCGTGTAACCCACACAATCAACAAAACAAGCACAATTAATCATGTTAAACACATAACAATACACTAGACATGCATGACACGAGAAGTTAATTCAAAACATAAACTATTACACTAACCGAAGCCTGGTTGCTGCTTCGAAGGGGGTCTTGAGGGTTGTTGCCGTCACACAATTGGTAGGGGAATAGGGTTTTACCATAACTGTTTCATAACCTTAACGTTTTAAAGTAAACAAATCAGGCCATTGGGCCGCGTTTGATATTTGGGCCCAACATGTCCGCTGAACTCCAAAGAGATTTCGTTAGCCTACTAGTTGGCAAAAACCCCTTATTTTTATTAGGGGTGTTTTCGTATGGAGGGTGTTATCGGCTAAGGGGTGTTTTCGGCTAAAGCTCCACTATATCTATTAATATATAAACACGAATATATGATGCACACCAAGAATATATAAACAACACATATATTAAACATCAAATAAATATAAGGACACACTTGCAAATAAGTACCAAGTTAAGTCGAATAGAGACCTTGAAAACTCGGGTTGTCACAAAAATAAAATAAGAAATAATACTTTTAATGAGAGTTGTTACATCCTCCCAACCTTAATAAAAATCTCGTCCTCGAGATTTATTGGAACAAGTAGGGATATTTTCGCTTCATCTCCGATTCCAGCTCCCAAGTGTACTCAGGTCCTCTCTTAGAATCCCACTTGACTTTAACCAGTACTAGTCTTTTGTGCTTGAGAAACTTGACCTTTCTGTCTTCTATCTGCAGTGGCTTCTCAAGAAATTTTAACTTTTCATTTACCTCTACATCTTGAAGAGGTACTACCAGGGATTCATTAGATAGACATTTCTTGAGATTGGATACATGAAATACGTCATGTACCCCAACTAGCTCTTCTGGTAGTTGTAATCGATAGGCAACTGGTCCTATTCGCTAGATTACGGGGAATGGTCCTACGTACCTTGGACTTAGCTTTCCCTTCTTTCCGAATCGGACTACTCCTTTCCAAGGAGAAACTTTCAAGAGTACCTTATCTCCGACTTGAAATTCCAGTGGCTTGCGTCGATTGTCTGCATAACTCTTCTGGCGATCTCGAGTCGTTTTCAGTCTTTCCTTGATTTGAGTGATCTTGTCGGTAGTTTCTTGTACGATTTTGGGACCTGATAATTGGCTTTCTCCTATTTCTGCCCAACAAATTGGAGTTCTGCACTTTCGTCCATACAGTGCTTCGAATGGGGCAGCTTCGATACTTGAATGGTAACTATTATTATAGGAGAATTCAATCAAGGGTAGGTGGTCATCCCAATCTATTACACATGCCCTGAGCATGTCTTCTAGGGTTTGGATCGTCCTTTCACTTTGTCCATCTGTTTGAGGATGGTATGCTGTACTTAAATTTAATCGTGTCCCCATTGCTTCCTGGAAATGGGAAGTGAAACGATTATCCCTATCCGATACAATGGAGAGTGGAACTCCATGTAAGGATACTACCTCGTCTATGTATAATTTGGCTAACCTTTCCATGCTAAAGGTTTCCTTCATAGGTAGAAAATGAGCTGATTTGGTTAATCGATCCACAATTACCCAAATCACGTCATTACCCTTTCTGGTTTTGGGTAACTTAGTAACAAAATCCATTGTTATGAGCACCCATTTCCATACAGGTATTTCTAATTGTTGTAGTAGACCTGAGGGTTTCTGGTGTTCTGCCTTAACTTGTGAACAAGTTAGACATTTAGATACATATTTAGCTATATCCTTTTTCATTCCTATCCACCAGAAGTTATTTCTTAAATCTTGGTACATTTTATTATTTCCCGGGTGCATGGTATACCTAGATTTATGGGCTTCTTCTAAAATCTTATTTCTTAAATTTCCTTGCTTAGGTACCCAAATCCTTTTCTTGTGGAATCTCCAAATTCCATCAGTTCCTTGCTCTAATTCCTTTATTCTTCCTTTCATTCCTTCAGCATCATCATTGATTGCTGTGGCTTGAACATTTTTCAATTGTTCCATTAAGTCTAATTGTAAACTTAATCCAAGAGCACGAACTGGCTTTTGATTTTCGTGATACTTACGACTTAGAGCATCTGCGACTACATTTGCTTTTCCTTCGTGATATTGGATATCACAGTCGTAGTCACTTAGGATTTCCATCCATCTCCTTTGCCTCATATTCAATTCTTTTTGCCCAAATATATACTTTAAGCTTTTATGATCTGTATAAACAGTAAACTTACTTCCATACAGATAGTGTCTCCAAATCTTAAGGGCAAAAATTATCGACCCTAATTCTAAGTCATGTGTCGTATAGTTTTCCTCGTGCTTTTTCAATTGCCTTGAAGCATACGCAATTACCTTCTTGCGTTGCATTAGCACACATCCTAATCCTAGTTTAGAAGCATCACAGTATACTTCAAAACCTTATGTTCCATCTGGTAAGGCAAGAATTGGGGTGTTGGTTAACCTTTGTTTTAAAATCCTAAAAGCCTCTTCTTGCTTAGGTCCCCATTCAAACTTAACTGTTTTACAGGTTAGCTTAGTTAATGGCACAGCTATCTTAGAGAAATCCTTAATAAAGCGCCTATAGTACCCAGCTAATCCTAGAAAACTTCTAACTTCTGTAGCTGATTGCGGGACCTTCCATTTGGTGATCGCTTCTATTTTGGAGGGATCTACGTGAATACCGTCGTGATTCACCATGTGACCTAAAAATTGCACCTCCTGTAGCCAAAACTCACACTTCGAAAATTTGGCGTAAAGCTTTTCCTTTCTTAACAAAGTTAAGAGTGCATGCAGGTGCTCACAATGCTCGTCCTGACTTTTGGAATAAATAAGTATATCGTCGATGAAGACAATTACGAATTTATCCAAATATGGTTTACAGATCCTATTCATCATGTCCATAAATGCTGCAGGAACATTTGTTAACCCAAAGGGCATGACTGTAAACTCATAATGACCATACCTAGTTCTGAAAGAGGTTTTAGGTATGTCTTCTTCTTATACCTTCAACTGATGATATCCTGAGCGCAAATCTATCTTAGAAAAATATCTAGCCCCGTGAAGTTGATCAAAAAGATCATCAATCCTAGGTAATGGGTATCGATTCTTGATTGTAACCTTATTTAATTCCCTATAATCGATACACATTCGCATCGAGCCATCTTTCTTCTTAACGAACAATATTGGTGCTCCCCAAGGGGATGAACTAGGTTGTATAAATCCTTTACTAATCAATTCATCTAATTGCTTTTTCAGTTCTAACATTTCAGTGGGTGCTAATCGGTAGGGTGCCTTTGCTACGGGTGTATTTCCAGTAATCAAATGAATTCTAAATTCTACTTCCCTATCTGGTGGTAATCCTGGTAGTTCTTCTGGGAATACATCCGAGTATTCTGATACTACTGGAATTTCCTTAAGTTCCTTACCCTTAGTGCTAATGATTACCGAAATCATATACACTATTCCTTGCTTTCGTTCATAACTAGCTACTTTCATTACTGAAATGAACTTCATGGGTTTACGCGGCTTATCCCCTGTAATCATAATTACTTCTCCCGTGGGTGCACGAATTTCTATGGAATTCTTATCACAAAGGATTCGAGCATGGTTGGCTACTAACCAATCCATTCCTAACACGATATCGAATCCTTCTAAATTCATAGGTAATAGGTTTGCAGAAAATTTATGACCTGAAAGTTCTATATTTTCTTTTTGCAAAACCGTATTTATGTTAACAGAGTTCTCGTCTGCCGTTTCTACTGTAAAAACTTGCCTAAGTTTGGTTAAGGTGTAACACCTCGTAAAAAATAACGTCCAATGATGTATCGACACGTGTCATGAGCTTTAAACGTGTAAAAGATTACTTATGAAGGACTAAAGTTGACAAACAAAGAAAGTATGTGAATAAAAGGATTCAAAATGTCAAAAACGGATAAATATGCCTTACAATAACCCTACACGATGTTTATACCCTTAAACGAATAAATTATGGATCATACGAAGCTAATTGTGGAAGAGAGTGAGAGGTTGCAAACTACAGGGGTTAAACGTGTCAACATGTTTAAAGTATACCTCTGAATGACCTTTTAGCAAACCCGAAGCTTTGTAACGATTAATTATGCTTACAAGAATAAGTGATGAAAATTTCACAAGGTTTCGATAAAGTATGAGAAAGTTATGATAATATTCGTGTACGAGGGGATAAAAGCGTCAACGAGGCAAAACTTGTGTTTTCGGTTATCGTTTAACGAAATCGGACCTATTGATGATTGGTTTTATCTCATGAATCATAGAAATATAAATTTCAAGGGTTAAAAGTGCCTAAAATGGAAGAAATTACGCATTTGAAGGTCCAGGGGGTGAAAGTGTCACATTTTAAAACATGTTGGCTGATATGTAGGGTGCTGGCGTAGCGCCACCACCTGGCCACTCGTCCACGGCACCACGCGACGGACTGCCAGTGACATCAAACATCTTTGAACGTGGCAGCTTGCATGTTTACACGATTCAGCGAGTTTGCCACCCTCTTGCTGCATGATACACGTCCCTAGGCACTTGTCATCATCCCTGGAAGTTCCCTTAAAACCTGGATCAATCTCCATGACTTCCCATGGCTATATATAGGACCAATTGTTACAACTTATGAACTCACACTTTGAGAAATTCACTTGGAAAGCTTCCAAACCTTTGTTCTGAAGATTTCTGGAGCTCAAGGGCACTTCCCAAGCATTCTTAGTCGTGCATAGGACTTCAGTAAGTGTCCTTAACCTTCATTAAGTCAGTTTTACTTAGTTTATTAGCCTAAAGTCAAACAGTCGTAATTAAGGTTTGACTTCGTGATTAGTTAATATTTGTCCAGTCAAATCACGAATTGAAAGTACCTATGAGTTGGTAATTATGTGGGCAATAAACCCTTAAAAGGGCACCCTTTGATTCCCACTCTAACTAGGTCAATTGTCGGGTCAAAGTTAATCTTAAAAAGTCAACAGAAAGCTAATTTTCAAATAAATGCATAACTAGCAATGTAGTAGCTATGCAACCTGTTTTGTCATTAATATAACTTGGTAATTAATGTAAGAACATGTCTAGGCATGTTCAACCCGATAATTTTCTGTTTAAGCTCGGTTCGGAACCGAAGGTCGCAAAAGTAGACTTTTGCTTTGACTTTCAGTTCTGACCCATTAGAGCATGTTTTAGAATTGCCTTAGAGCCCTATTAGGACCAGGTTATTGATTAGTGTAACCCTCTGAGGTTATACAACTTGGTTCATTAGTTATTCGATTCATATGCAAGTTTCCGTTATATGCCTAAATGTTGACCAATATGCCCTTTTGACCTTAAAACAAGAATTTTGAAAATGTGAGAGGACAATAATCTTTATTACTGATTTATAAACATGTCCCTAAATTTTCACATCAGTTGGAGGTCTAGATTAAGAGTTATGCTCAATAGCGTAATTAGAAAGCTTTTTATTAATTAAACGGCGTAATTAGCATATAGCCTATCTAAACCTAATTTTTATACCAAACTTTTTACCTACTGATATAAAATAATATTTTGGGATTTTTGAAGATTCTTATTTAATTTTAGGCTGAGCATAACATAGAGTTCTAAGCTTGATTCGGTAATTGTCGGTTTTGCCCTTTTGGCCTATAAAATGAGTTTTACAAATCTTTTTGATATCAAACCTTTTTCTACTGATCTAATATGATAAATAAAATATTTTAAGCCTTCTGAAATAATAAAAATATCAGCTTTTCTTATAAAACCCGGAAATCGCTTAAAACTACATTTTTTCCCCGTTTTAAGCGCATAGTGTGTATTAAAACCATTTTAGATATATAAGACTTGGTACCTACTAATGTTTTAAGTAAATTTTTATACTTTAGTAGTAAACAAAAGTTTTAAACTCAGATTTCCAAATTTGACCTTTAAACCTAAGGTGAAATTACCAAAATGCCCCTTCGGTGCATCATATGGTTAGAAATGATAAATTTCACATATAGGTTATACCCTACTGATATAACTTAGAAAATTAAGTATTTTTACTGATTACATCAGACCCGAAACTCAGATTTATATTTAAACTCTTTTATAACCTTTTAAATGATCAAAATGCCCTTACGGGGCATAATTTGAGTTTAAATTCATTTAGGGCATAATAGAAGATATCTTACTGATGTCACAACATATTTAAGGCATATTAACTTAGGAAACTTGTATATGACTCATATGGTTACCCGTTACGCACTTTTCGCGTTCGGATCGGCTTATGTAACTAGTTTGCATAATTTAGCCGAAACGGGTCAAACCATATCGTTTTCATCTCAAAATCTAGAATGTGTTTAAGTTACCCATATTAAACAAGCATACAAGCTTTCCGGGTTAAAACCACATTCTAAACCGGTCTTCGCCTTATCATGCGTTTGAACCGTATCTTCCTTTTGAAAACTAACCGGTCTAAGTTTAGGCTTAATTAAGACCCGTTAGGATTCTAATAGGTTATTAAAAACCTTCGTTCCAGATTTAGGAGCCCAGTAAAAGCTATCTGTACTTGCTGAATTGATATACGGCTGGGATTGAATTTATATTTAGCTCAGATAAATACTTTTTACTTATTTTCCCTTATACGGGCTTGGGGTACGGTATATAAAATACCGCTTGGTCGGGCATTCGACTTTAATCGTTTGGTGGTTAAATATTATCGACATGACCCATTTAAAAATTTGGTTTTGTTTGCTTAACGCCTTTGGGGGGGTTAATGACCATGTCCCGGATATCCTTGGCATCATTCATTGAATGGCCACGACCTTAGCACACGGGTGTAGGCGTACACCCGTCAGTGCATTTAAAATTAATAAGGTATAACCGCCGGTTACGAGAATAACTCGCTACGGGACTATACCCTGTGGTGTGTCTATTAATCTTTAACCCGACATGAATCGGGCAACTGAACGCATAACAAACATGTAATTCTTTTACAAGTTTATATATAAATAATTATCCCAAGTTATAAAAAGTTTTGTGCCACGTGCATTCAAATGAATTTTCTTAAAACATTTTCAAAATGAGTCAGTTAAATTGCATTTACCAGTGTAAACTGACGTATTTTCCAAAAAGGCTAAGTGCAGGTACTAATCGGAATAGGCTGGCTACTCCTAGCATCAATAAAGAGTCTCGCAAGCTTAGATGTTAAGATCTGTTGAACAATTATCTTCTTTTTGATCCGCCTGTGGATCCTTTACATTACGTTTATAATACTTTGATGTTACTTTATATCGGTTTGTAATATATTCATTTTTGCTTCCGCTGTGAAATTAAATTGTGTTGTTTGACTATGATGATATCAACTACGTCATGATACTCCCCACCGGGCCCACCGGTAATACGTGGAAATATCGGGGTGTGACAGGTTGGTATCAGAGCCAACATTGAGTGAATTAAACACTAGCCTTTTGTGTTTAATCTCAATGACACAGTAGCACATTCCTTGACCTTCAAAGTCTAGACTTAACATAGGAATGCTCTCGTCTCTATTCGGAGAATTTTTTTTCTATATATTTTAATATGTCGCCAAGCAAAGAAGCCATAATGGAAATTCTCCCCATTTGAAGCCTAGGGAAGGCCGAGCTTCGTACTGCGACTAGGATTAACGTGCAACCCAGGAGAAAGCATTCAGAAAGAAAATGAAGAAGACACTCCTTTTGCTGGAGATCATTTCCTTAGTAGTCCTTATAAGGACATATTTATCTTTCAGTCCCTTCATGGACAAGATCATTTCTTCCAAGTCCCGTTTAGGGCAATTCTGTACCTCTTTTAAAAATCATTGGAATGTTTCATCTAAATTTATTTATCATTCCATATGAACATAAAATATGAAATAATAACATTCCTTTTATAAGATCTACCATTATAATAAGATGGCAAAATCTAAAAAGGACAAGACCTAGCCCATGTGTCATATTAAGAACAGGGCCAGGATGGCAGTTCCTCAATTAGATTCAGATCCCTATTAACATCTTAATTTAGGATTGCTCTGCGTTAAATATTAAAAGAATCTTAAAGGTAAACCTAGCCTATATGTCATTTCAGACAAGGCCAAGATGGTAGAACCTATTCAAAAGATTCAAATCCCTGTTAACATCTGTAAACATGTTAACATTCCTGGCAAATGTGATTCAACAGAATCGCATAAATCATCCTTATACTGGATTCTCCCGAAATCCTTTCTTATTTTGTGAATTAAGCATCCATCAGGGATATAATGCTTACGGGCAATATTCATTGTCATATAAGACAAAAGACAGTCGTAGCCTACAACTCCCTGTCAAGAAAAGGCATGAACAACTTCAAGCCTAAATACCTTGATTCTACAAAATCATGGTTTATAATTTAAAGTTGCCCTTGTGATTTGACCTTTTGTGCCATAGTTATATTTTAATTAAGTTTAGGATAATTATAATGAAAATCCTGAATAAAATAAATATCATTCCTTTTCTGCCAGTATATATATTAAAAAGAATCTTAAAAGGTGCAACCTAGCTTGAATGTCATTAAGGACCTAGCTAAGATGGTAAAACCTGTTTAAAAAGAGATTCAGATCATTGTTAACATCTGAAAACATGTTAACACTCCCGACAATAATGATGCGATAAAATCACACTTGTCATCTTCATATTAGGAATTTTCCAAACCCCTATTTAGCATAAATGATCAAGAGGAATCATGGCTAATAAACGTCGAACATGATGAACACATGAAAACATCCATTGAGATGAATGCCTTCGGGAAAAGATGTATACATGAAAAAGATAGTTTTAATTTCATAACTTCTTGTCAAGACAATGAACTATGAAATTTTCCGATCCAAAGGAATCATCGATTATGTTTTAAAATTCCCCTAGTGACAAGGCATCTATGCCATCAAAAAGTCCTTTGGAACAAGCCTTTGTGCTATATATAAAATGTCAGTACGACATTGACAGTCGTGACTTATATCCCCTGTCTAATAAATATGAAGGATTATATTTCATTTAAACGCCAAAGATGGATTATTTAAAAACCTAGGCAAAACATAATCAAATAAATTTAATACTATATATTCGCCTATATGGTTTATTTGTACCATGGCTATTTAATCATCAAAATTCGACAATTCACCATATAATTAAACCAATTATTACTACTTGGTTTGTAGCCTTCAAAGCTTCACCATGACTGACTCATCTGAAGCTCACAATCATCCAGTTGATCAGAATAATATTGCAAGACTGAACTTAACGGGAACCGAGTTACAGGCTATGTTGGATACAGCCGTAAACAAAGCCGTGGACCGTGTATTAAAAGGATCATAAGCGAAAGTGCGATAATACCCCAAATAAAGGTTACAAAAGGGGTAAGACCGGTTCAAACTATGACCAGTCCAAGCCAAAGGAGGCAAAACCCAAATGTAAAACCTGCGGGAAGAAGCACTTCGGAAAATGTTTCTATGAGCAGACCAGGGGATGTGTCATCTGTAAAGAGATGGATCACAAGACCCATGAATGCAAGGACTTGAAGGACGCCACATGCTATGGTTGTGGCGAGAAGGGGCACATAAAGACCCGCTGCCCAAAGAAGGCAACTAAAGGGAAATGCACTTTGGAGTCACAAGCTAGGCCTTGTGGGATTTGTAATAAGGAAGGGCACAAGACCTTGGAGTGCCAAGACATAAAGGACGCAACCTGCTATGGTTGCAATGAAATAGGGCATATCAAGACAAATTGCCCAAATAAAAGCAAGAAGCCTGGGGAGGCTAAGAAGACCAAAGCTGGAAGCTCTCAAATGGATGCTCAAGAGGCTATTCAGGATGACAATGTCACAACAGGTACTTTCTTTATCAATAACGCTCATGCTAGAGTATTATTTGATTCAGGTTCAGATAAGTCTTTCGTAGACAATAGATTTTGTAAATCATTAAATCTGCCTGTTAAAACTCTAAGCGTTAAGTATAAAGTAGAATTGGCTGATAGTACCTCAGAGACTGCTTCAGCAATATTAGATGGATGTTTTATATCCATTAAGAATCATTCTTTCCGCTGTCCTTGTTTCCATTAAAATAAGAGGGACTTGATATAGTGATAGGAATGGATTGGTCGTCTTAAAACCAAGCCCATATTGTGTGTGATAAGAAGCAAGTAATTATCAAGACTCCTTATGGTGAGTCTTTGACAATTCAAGGAGACACTAGGTATGGATTACCTAAGCACTTGTTGAATATGGTATTCAATACCAAATATTCTAGTAGGGAAAACTCAGAAGAGACAAACAATAGTCGCGATGCTGGAGATGCGACAAATGTTAACGATGCATCAAATGTGAACCTCAATATTAATGGAGTTAAACTCTAAAACTGTAATTAACGCAGCTGTTAGGAAGGCTATGAGAAAAGTCATGAAAAGGTTCAAGGATCCAAATGCTGCTCGCTCTAAAACACATGTCGCTGCTAATGAGAAGAGCTTTATTCATACTTCAAATGCGAAGAATAACCCAAACAAAATCATATATGGCAAGGAGCCCATTCCTTTTGTGATGTACTTAAAAGTACTTCGTCTCTTGGAAGTCAAGAGACTTCAATAGTAAAAAGGGGCCAACAATTGCAGGAAATTGTTGGATGAAGTAGAAACCACTAGGTGTATCAGCAGTTATGCTGGAAAGGACACGGTGAGGTATGCATCACAGTCGCTCGATGGCAATACCCTTAATTAGTGAGGACATTAATGAAGTCCCCAAGAAAGATCCTCTTATACAATATGGGATGGTCCAAGTTTTAAGGACCCTATTAGAAAAACCTATTATCCGCATCACGAAATGGAAAAAGATGGAATAAGAATTTTTTGACTCTCACCATAAAAGTTATAGATTGTCGTCAATATGTTACAAATTTTAAATTCATTGGTTGAGATAGTACCCTATTCCATTTACCCAAAATCTAAGCTCAATGCAAATAATTATTGGTGGTTAGCAACGGCAATAAGAGGGCACATTAAAGTTTCAAAGCCTGCTCATTATAAATCCATTATGGATCTACCTCAGCTACTCACGTTATATAGATCAGGAATAACCAGTCAAAGTTGAGACTGCCCTAAAATTTGTCAAAGATGCTGCAACTAAGTTTAAAAGGATTAAAAATGGAGGCGTTTAACCCTCCTGATGAATGATTAGAGGCAGTTCACATTAATAATAACACCAGATAAATCCCTTATTGTGATTTTATTACTAGGAGTTACGTCTGGTCTCTCATAAGACCATGAGTTTAGCAAACTCTTAGAAATTCTCCCGTAAGAACCCCAGATATTAAGTGTAAGGAAAAAAAACTTACAGGCAAAATCATAGGAACCATTTCTTCTGTTCCTGTCAGAAGCCTTCAGTCGTAGAATTTTTGAAGTATCCTCTCTAGAGGAAGTGCGTCAGCATATATAGTTGATATCTCTTTGATCTCTATCGATTACGAATACCAGACGGTATGATAAAAAGCGCCATATGAGGATTGGTGTATCTTAATATGTTCCATAGATTGCTTCCATGCCGGATCAGTATGGAGGTTTAATGCATGGGACCACAAAGATATTCCGATGGTCATATGGTATTAAAGTCAGCCAATGGTATTCAAAGAAGATATCCATAATGGAATTGTCCAAGTAAATGCCTCCGATTAAGGAATTCATGGACTCGTAACGTAAATGTGTCACTCATTTGACACAAGCAAAGATGGATGAACTGGAGCCTGAGATTTGGAAAATCTCTGTAACCTCCTTGTATCTTGATTATCTTCTCCTAAGATTACCCTGTTTACCTCCTGAGAGGGAAATAGAGTTAAGATTTATATCCCATTTAGGGTTGTATTATTATGAAATCTCCAAGACGGCTAATACCATCATTGGAAGAATCGAAACCCTGATTAAGTTAGTTTTAAAATAGAGGTTCATATAGCCTAACTCAATATTCTAAGAATTCGGTATAGTTAATTAAGAAAGACGGTTCATTATTGCTTATGCATTGATTACCGCAACCCTAATTAGGCAACAATTAAGAATTGCCATCAGCTGCCCAGGATCGTCGATTTGTTCGACTAACGGCAATGATTAGCTATTCCTTAAGATTAGTTTTAAGCAGTGGTTGGAATAACCATCTCACCTTAAAAATAAGCTTTTTTGTAATAGTTGTTAGATAAGTATCAAGGTTGCTCCTTTGGAGACCTTGTATAGATGAAATATCAAAACATCCGTTTGATGGACGAGACTTTGGGAAGTCCAATTACCAGGATCTGAAAGTTGCCTTAGAAACAACGAATAAGACCATACAAATCCATAATCATCTGTAAGTTGCCAGTATTCGGCAGAAAATCAAGGATTAATGAAAGTAGCAACCCTCCTAAATTCTTGTTAAGGAATAAGGTTCAACAAAAGATATTACCCAGGAAGGGTGTGCCAATTTGTTAAATTATCAGGTTAGTTAAGCTCTGAATATATAGAATCATTCGAAGGAAATCGAATGTATCAAGATCACATAGCTTATAAACTAAAACCTATTTAAGGAGCTTAGCGGAGCTCGCAATGCATTACACACTAATGATTTAAGGATGTGTTTCGCCAATCAGTCGAGAAGCATTATCACATAATGATATGCAGATCTATAATATGATGAGAAACCTATACCAATTAAAGAACGGCAGGTTAAGAAGCTCCAAAAGGATACATGTACCTAATATAAAGGTCACTATGGGAGCTTGGAAAGACTCCAGATAGGCTATAGAAGTTAAGTCCATTATGCGACAAAAAGAACTTCCAGCATTTTAGCAAATCTCGAGGTCGAGATTTCTTTTAAGGGGGTGAGGATGTAACACCTCGTAAAAATCACGTCCAATGATGTATCGACACGTGTCATGAGCTTTAAACGTGTAAAAGATTACTTATGAAGGACTAAAGTTGACAAACAATGAAAGTATGTGAATAAAAGGATTCAAAATGTCAACAACGGATAAATATGCCTTACAATAACCCTACACGATTTTTATACCCTTAAACGAATAAATTATGGATCATACGAAGCTAATTGTGGAAGAGAGTGAGAGGTTGCAAACTAGAGGGGTTAAACGTGTCAACATGTTTAAAGTATACCTCTGAGTGACCTTTTAGCAAACTCAAAACTTTGTAACGATTAATTATGCTCACGAGAATAAGTGATAAAAATTTCACAAGGTTTTGATAAAGTATGAGAAAGTTATGATAATATTCGTGTACGAGGGGTTAAAAGCGTCAACGAGGCAAAACTTGTGTTTTCGGTTATCGTTTAACGAAACCGGACCTATTGATGATTTGTTTTATCTCATGGATCATAGAAATATAAATTTCAAGGGTTAAGAGTGCCTAAAATGGAAGAAATTATGCATTTGAAGGTCCAGGGGTGAAAGTGTCACATTTTAAAACATGTTGGCTGATATGTGGGGTGCTGGCGTAGCGCCACCACCTGGGCACCCGTCCACGGCACCACGCGACGGACTGCCAGTGACAGAAAACATCTTTGAACATGGCAGCTTGCATGTTTACGTGATTCAGTGAGTTTGCCACCCTCTTGCTGCATGATACACGTCCCTAGGCACTTGTCATCATCCCTGGAAGTTCCCTTAACACCTGGATCAATCTCCATGACTTCCCATGGCTATATATAGGACCAATTGTTGCAACTTATGAACTCACACTTTGAGCAATTCACTTGGATAGCTTCCAAACCTTTGTTCTGAAGATTTCTGAAGCTTAAGGGCACTTCCCAAGCATTCTTAGTCGTGCATAGGACTTCAGTAAGTGTCCTTAACCTTCATTAAGTCAGTTTTACTTAGTTTATTAGCCTAAAGTCAAACCATCGTAATTAAGGTTTGACTTCGTGATTAGTTAATATTTGTCCAGTCAAATCACGAATTGAAAGTACCTATGAGTTGGTAATTATGTGGGCAATAAACCCTTAAAAGGGCACCCTCTGATTCCCACTCTAACTAGGTCAATTGTCGGGTCAAAGTTAATCTTAAAAAGTCAACAGAAAGCTAATTTTCAAATAAATGCATAATTAGCAATGTAGAAGCTATGCAACATGTTTTGTCATTAATATAACTTGGTAATTAATGTAAGAACATGTCTAGGCATGTTCAACCCGACAATTTTCTGTTTAAGCTCGGTTCGGAACCGAAGGTCGCAAAAGTAGACTTTTGCTTTGACTTTCAGTTCTGACCCATTAGAGCATGTTTTAGAATTGCCTTAGAGCCCTATTAGGACCAGGTTATTGATTAGTGTAACCCTCTGAGGTTATACAACTTGGTTCATTAGTTATTCGATTCATATGCAAGTTTCCGTTATATGCCTAAATGTTGACCAATATGCCCTTTTGACCTTAAAACAAGAATTTTGAAAATGTGAGAGGACAATAATCTTTATTACTGATTTATAAACATGTCCCTAAATGTTTACATCAGTTGGAGGTCTAGATTAAGAGTTATACTCAATAGCGTAATTAGAAAGCTTTTTATTAATTAAACGGCGTAATTAGCATATAGCCTATCTAAACCTAATTTTTATACCAAACTTTTTACCTACTGATATAAAATAATATTTTGGGATTTCTGAAGATTTTTATTTAATTTTAGGCTGAGCATAACATAGAGTTCTAAGCTTGATTCGGTAATTGTCGGTTTTGCCTTTTGGCCTATAAAATGAGTTTTACAAATCTTTTTGATATCAAACCTTTTTCTACTGATCTAATATGATAAATAAAATATTTTAAGCCTTCTGGAATAATAAAAGAGTAAATTACGTTTTTGGCCCCTGTGGTTATATCAGTTTTACTATATTGGCCCAAAATAAGAATTTTTAACATATCTGCCCCCATGGTCCCTATAACTAACCGTTTTGGCCCCTAAATCTAACCAAACCCTAACTCAGGTTAATTATTAGGCACATGACTTGCACATGATGGGTAATATGGTAATTTCACCTCCCCTTTTAATTACTTTATAAAGAAAAAAACCCTAACTAATTAATCACTCCTTCTTCTTTGTTTTTTCAATTTTCTCTACAACACCTGGTTCAACATCCACCGGATCACCACCTGCAATCTCCGGCCACTACTAAATCTGTCGATGAACGAGAAAAGACAGGGCCACCGTAAGAGCGCCGTACCAGTCTTCGGGCGGTTCATCCTCTGGGAACGAAGAACATAGAGGATGAGAAATTACCAGGTGTTAAGAGAAAATTGGCAGATGTTCCTGTTGCTATTAGTCGAACATAACTTCAAGTTCAAATCTGAATCGGTTAAAATCTGAGATTTATTCAGATCTGTTTGAGATTTGAATCGAAATACCAGATATGTTTTAAGTCGTGGTTGTTGTTCAGATCTAGAAAACATTTTTGTGTACTTGATTGTTGATTGTTAGTTGAAGGTTTTAGAAGAAGATAACAGGTGTATATTTGCGATGAGTCTTGGAATCCAGAATTGAATCGAAACTGAAAGCAGTATAGATCAGTATTGTTGTTTGGTTCGTCAAGTATTGTTGTTTGGTTCGTCGAGTTAAAATTCTTCATATCATATTCAAAGCTGAGTTGAATGGTTTTCGTAGAGTTAAAATTCTACATATCATATTCAAAGCTGAGTTGATTGGTTGTTATTCGAAATCATAAAACGGAAGTTGCTGTGATTTAGGATCATAAATTCGAAGTTGCTTTTTTTAATTTTAATGTGGCTGGAAGTGTAAACGACATTTTGAATGTGTCATCAATAAAAAAAAAGGATAGTTAGTTGCAGGTGGATTAGGCAAGTGGATTGTTAAAAAGAAATCAAGAAGGAGAAGTGATAAATTACCATATTACCCATCATGTGCAAGTCATGTGCCTAATAATTAACCTGAGTTAGGGTTTGGTTAGATTTAGGGGCCAAAACGGTTAGTTATAGGGACCATGAGGGCAGATATGTTAAAAATTCTTATTTTGGGCCAATATAGTAAAACTGATATAACCACAGGGGCCAAAAACGTAATTTACTCATAATAAAAATATCAGCTTTTGTTATAAAACCCGGAAATCGCTTAAAACTACATTTTTCCCCCGTTTTAAGCGCATAGTATGTATTAAAACCATTTTAGATATATAAGACTTGGCACCTACTAATGTTTTAAGTAAATTTTTACACTTTAGCAGTAAACAAAAGTTTTAAACTCAGATTTCCAATTTTGACCTTTAAACCTAAAGTGAAATTACCAAAATGCCCCTTCGGTGCATCATATGGTTAGAAATGATAAATTTCACATATAGGTTATACCCTACTGATATAACTTAGAAAATTAAGTATTTTTACTGATTACATCAGACCCAAAACTTAGATTTATATTTAAACTCTTTTATAACCTTTTAAATGACCAAAATGCCCTTACGGGGCATAATTTGAGTTTAAATTCATTTGGGGCATAATAGAAGATATCTTAGTGATGTCACAACATATTTAAGGCATATTAACTTAGGAAACTTGTATATGACTCATATGGTTACCCGTTACGCACTTTTCGCGTTCGGATCGGCTTATGTAACTAGTTTGCATAATTTAGCCGAAACGGGTCAAACCATATCGTTTTCATCTCAAAATCTAGAATGTGTTTAAGTTACCCATATTAAACATGCATACAAGCTTACCGGGTCAAAACCACATTCTAAACCGGTCTTCGCCTTATCATGTGTTTGAACCGTATCTTCCTTTTGAAAACTAACCGGTCTAAGTTTAGGCTTAATTAAGACCCGTTAGGATTCTAATAGGTTATCAAAAACCTTCGTTCCAGATTTAGGAGCCCAGTAAAAGCTATCTGTACTTGCTGAAATGATATACGACTGGGATTGAATTTATATTTAGCTCAGGTAAATACTTTTAACTTATTTTCCCTAATACGGGCTTGGGGTACGGTATATAAAATACCGCTTGGTCGGGCATTCGACTTTAATCGTTTGGTGGTTAAATATTATCGAGATGACCCGTTTAAAAATTTGGTTTTGTTTGCTTAACGCCTTTGGGGGGTTAATGACCATGTCCCGGATATCCTTGGCATCATTCATAGAATGGCCACGACCTTAGCACACGGGTGTAGGCGTACACCCGTCAGTGCATTTAAAATTAATAAGGTATAACCGCCGGTTACGAGAATAACTCGTCGCGGGACTATACCCTGTGGTGTGTCTATTAATCTTTAACCCGGCATGAACCGGGCAATTGAACGCATAACAAACATGTAATTCTTTTACAAGTTTATATATAAATAATTATCCCAAGTTATAAAAAGTTTTGTGCCACGTGCATTCAAATCAATTTTCTTAAAACATTTTCAAAATGAGTCAGTTAAATTGTATTTACCTGTGTAAACTGACGTATTTTCCAAAAAGGCTAAGTGCAGGTACTAATCAGAATAGGTTGGCTACTCCTAGCATCAATAAAGAGTCTCGCAAGCTTAGATGTTAAGATCTGTTGAACAATTATCTTCTTTTTGATCCGCCTGTGGATCCTTTACATTCCGTTTGTAATACTTTGGTATTACTTTATGATACTCCCCACTGGGACCACCGGTAATACGTGAAAATATCAGGGTGTGACATAAGGGTAGCTTAAGAGCTTGGCAGAATGAAGTATTTATAAAACTTTGGTTTGCACCAGAGTCAAATAATACTTTCGCTTAAACGTTGTGAACTAAGAACGTACCAGCTATTACGTCGGGAATCAGTTCAGCTTCCTGTGTAGTCAATTGGAAGGCTCTTGTGTTCTTCTTGTTAGTCCCTTCAGCAGGTTTGGCCTTGTTATCTGCTGGTTTGACCAATTTAGGGCATTCTGGTCTAAAATGGCCAGCTTCTCCGCAGTTAAAGCAGATCTTTGTTTTCCTTCTGCAATCTTCTTCACGATGTCCTATAGCTTTGCATAAGTTGCAGGTTTCATTACATTTTCCAAAATGTTTCTTTTTACAGTTCCTGCAGAACGGCGGAGTGGAAGATTGCCCAGTTCCTCATTTCTTGAAGTTGCTACTATTACCCACACGGAATCCTTGGGTAATTTTCTGAGCCAATTCCTTCTTCCTATTTTCTTCTCGCGTACGCACCAGTCCGTCAGTCAAAGTGTTAGCTAATTCCACCGCATTATCGATCGTGCGGGGTCTTGCAGCTTTGACAATATCACGGATTTCGCTAATTAAACACCAAATGTAGCGAGAAATAAGTACCGGTTCTGGTGAAGCCAGAGTAGGCACAATTCGAGCATATTCGAAAAAATTCGAATTATACCCTCGACAATCAACATCTACCATTCGGTGGCTCAGGAATTTGTTCACCATTTGTTCCTTTTCATATTCAGGGCAGAATTTGCTTTCCACCAGACGCTTAAATTCTTCCCAACTCATGGCATAGGCCATGTCGCTTCCGTTGGCTTGCAACACTGTGTTCCACCATTCTAATGCTTCTTCCTTGAAAAGATGTGAAGCATACATAACTTTATCCTCCTCGGCACATTTACTTATTTTAATTACTACCTCGGTTTTCTCCAACCAACGTAGTGCAGCAGTCGCCCCGTCATTGCCTGCAAATTCAACAGGTTTACAGGCAAGAAATTCCTTGTAAGTGCAACCAGGCGTTGCAGCTTTCATTCTCTTAAGAATTGGGGCCTGTATTACATCATTATCATTATTATTAATGTTGCCGCCTCCATCTATACTATTACTGAAGTTGTCTTCATGAGTACGCTTGCTAGGAATAATTGGTTGAGGTTCAACTGGATTTCGAGCAGCAGCAAGAATTGCTGGAATAGCATTGGCTATTCCCTGAGCAACGATGATTTCTATATCTTGTCTATTCAGAAAATGCTCCTCATTGTTTTGCTCAGATTGGTTTACTTCGTTACCTGGCTCATTGACGGCGTGTTTCATCTGGTAATTAATATATATATAAGTTATTACCATAAAATAAATAACAATCACACAATAAAATAATTGCACGTAATCATGTCAACATGTGTTGCCAAAATTGTCGATTTTTCGACTTCCATATTTTATATATTACTATGCGTCCATACATACCAGTTATCTTACAAGAGTTTTATTTTTAAGTTATTTTACAGGATTATATTTTTATTATTATTATTATTATTATTATTATTATTATTATTATTATTATTATTATTATTATTGTGTTATTATACAACCACAACCACATAGTCACACCATCCCCGTCAGCTGGCATCTCAGAAACGACGTTCCCTCTCGTCGTACTTCCATGATATCCTCTCCCCCACATCTCGGATTCTATTCCCTGCGTCCATCAGCTCCTCGCCGTAGTGGCGAAGTTCAGCCAAGTTCTCATTGCTCATAGGTGGGTGTAGTGGAGGCTCAGGGTCAAATTGGGGGAAAAAGGTATTAGGGTTATTCAAGAGATTCTGGAATTGTCAGTCAGTGGTCCACCATTCTTCCAGTTCTTCTGGTAGAGGTCGCGGGTGGATAATAGGATCTGGGATAGCAGGTTCCAGATTAACTGGAAGTTGTAGTTCAGCTGGGTAATTGAAGAGGTTTTCATCGGCAGGTCCGATAAGGTCACTAAGTGCCAGTTTATGATCCAGCTCCTCCCATGATGGCATTTCCTGGTCTTGCCTGGAACTTTCTTCGATCTCTATTCCTTTGCCTTTATCCTTCGGATCCTCAGCCTTTACAACTTTCCGTACCGCTGGTTTCTTCCTACGCACACGCCTCCAGCCTACGAATCTTCTTCTCTTTTTCGGCTTTGGTTTCTCCTGAGGTTGGGCTTGGAATACCATTGGTTCCTCAGTGTCGGCCCAATAACCGGAAAAGCCCTCAGAAACTTCCATGTTAGCAGAATGGATAGTGATATTCTAAAGAGCTTCAGACAACTCATTCATGCTGTTTAGCATATATAAAGAAACATACAAAATTCTAAATTAAAATTTGTAAATTGGATTTTCACATAATCACAGAATGGCAATCAGAAAAATTAAGTATTTCTAAATACTTAATTGGCTTAAATCAGTGGCTCTGATACCACCTTTTTCTGTCACGACCCCCGTCCCGGTTTTACCCGGTCCAAGAGCCGCGGGACAGAAATCCGTGGTAATTATTATGTTGGCAGCGGAATTTTAACAGGATCTTTTAAAACTTTAAAATGCCCAATTTATTTCATTTCACAATTTGGGGATAACACCCATATTTTACAATAAAGGAAATTTCTCACGGAAATCCCCTGTTTTACAAAAACATGTTTCTTTATTTTATTGAGCCACTTCTTCAAGCTTGTAGTGCTACGCGGCACTTTTTCCTTGATCACAGCAGATCACCTGAAACATGTTTTAAAAAGATTTTATCAGCAGGGAAATACTGGCGAGTCACTCAAGTTGTACAAAATGACAACTTGTTATAATATACAGTATTAAGGGTGATTACATTGTTTCTATCAACCAATTACCCCAAATCGGTATTTGTCACTTGATTATATCGGTGACTATGGTCATATCACCCATTGGCTAACTCGTTGTCCAATGGTGACGGGAATAAAGTAATGTATACAAAACCCCACATACCGGCAGTAATTGAAGATTACAAAGACTTAATCCCTGTAATTATAACTTTGAAACAAATAGAGTTTGGAAAACAATTTGATAAAAAGAGAATGACTCACTTTGCAGATTTAGACAGACAGAGTTTAGCCTACTGATTTAGCCTTGTAACGTAATTTAAATGACAATGCATACGAAACTAGGTTAGTAACTTCATACAACATTTACGATAAGCTCACGAAATCAAAACCCTCACGACGAATGACAAAGTGTGCAGTACTTAAACATCCATCGGATTCACAACGAATGACAAAGTATAGCCCGAGTTCGGGCAGCACTTAAACATCCATCGGATTCACAACGAATGACAAAGTATAGCCCGAGTTTAGGCAGCACTTAAACATCCATCGGATTGGTTTCAATCGATCGGACATTGTATCGTAGCAGTGATCGAGTTATTACCCTGTTATCGTGGCAGAATTTCGTGATGTGTGTGTTTTTGGAGTAAACAGACGATATTTCAATGTACGAAACGAGTTTTTACGTCGAACCAACGCCAAATTTCAAGTGCCAAACCCTACTATTTATACTGGAAAAACGGCTCCCTCGCGTGGCGTGAGGGCCTGGCGCGTGGCGCGAGGGCACCCCCTCTAGCATAGGGTAGCCTCGTGTCCTGGTAGCTTAGGTGAGTCGAGGGTTTGTTAAATTTCGAATTCGACAACAAACTGTTTAGATAATATCAATTAGGGAATACCCCCCTGAGCTTTAGGGGCCCTGATCCTAGTTCCGATTATTCTGAAAATTTTAGGGTTTGTGCAATATCACTTGGGGGTCTTAATTAGGGTTTCCTAATGAACAAAATAAAATAAGAAATAATACTTTTAATGAGAGTTGTTACACAAACCGAAAAAGAATGACACATTACTTATGACTAAGTATATGTGATATAAATTTCCATATAACAAGATGGAAATGAATTAAATAGCTATTGATTAACTATTGTGAACATTTCAGTTAAAGAAATGGCCGGTGAAACCGAAGGTGAATCAACATCTCGTTTAACTGAAAAGACGAAAGCTACAATTTCAGAGGAAGTCGGAAAGGCTTTAGAAGCTAGTCTATCGCAGTTTATCGATAGACTACAAACAGCGCTCTTATAGGTAATAGATGATAAGATGAACGAAAAGAGAGATACGGGTAAATCGAAAGCGTGTCTATATAATAAATTTATGGCATGCAAACCCCCGCTCTATAATGGTGAAGTTGATCCGATCGTTTGTCAACAATGGATTAGCGAAATTGAAGGGGTGTTCGAAAGAACCCATTATGATGAGACTAATTTCATGGCATACGGGACCGGTCAGTTAAGAGGCCAAGCTAAGGATTGGTGGGATAATCTGAAGAAGGAACAGCGAATTGAGGCCAAGAGAACTATGATATGGGAAGAATTCAAAACACCATTTCTTAGACACCATAGCTCGAAAGCTGTAATCGATAGGATTAAAGAAGAGTTTATTCCGCTAAGGCATAGTGGTGAGTTGATAGAGAAGATTATGGGAATCTTTCTTGATAACTCAGGTTTTGTGATGAGCTAGTTCAGACGGAAGAACAGAAAATATACTATTACTATAACATGCTAAGTGCGGAGTATCAGGAGTTTATGTCTCCTTCAAAATACGAGCATCTTAAAGAGATAGTGAATGCCGCACGTGAAAGGGAAATCGAGCTGAAAAAACAGATTGAAAGGGGTGAAAGGAGGGTGTTTGATAAAAACCCAATCCCTGCAAAGAAAACAAAGCTGAATGAAGCCCCTAAGAAAGGAGTTGAAAAAGGGGGATCACCTCAATGTAAAATATGTGGAAAGAACCATAAGGGCGAATGTTATTTCAAAAACAAACCATGTCCTACTTGCGGCAAAGTGGGACACATGGTTTCAAATTGCCCAGGAAAGGTGTCGGTGTGTTATAAATGTTATAAGCTGGGACATAAAAAGTCAGAATGTCTGGAACTGGTTGGAACCAAAGACACAGCTGATACAAAATCTGATGCCCAGAAAACGAGGGCAAGATCTTTTCACATAACAACCGCAGAGGCTAAAGTTGAATCTAATGTTGTTTCAGGTATATTTCTTGTAAATTCAATTCTGGCACGGATTTTATTTGATACGGGTGAAAATAGATCTTTTGTGTCACATCAATTTATTCAACACCATATATTTACGTTAACGAAATTGCCTATGCCATTAGAAGTAGAAATAGGTGATAATAAAAGTTTTATTGTTTGTGATATGTGCTGGAATTGCAAACTGAGTATTGACGATGAAGAATATTTCGTCGATTTAATTCCCATGTCAATGGGAGAATTTCAAGTGGTAATCGGGATGGATTGGCTAGCTCGATATCACGCGAAAGTAATATGCAACCGTAAGAAGATACAACTAATGTCTCCAAGCGGAAAACATGTTACTATTTATGGGGAGAAAAACTGCAGCCCCATAATCTTCTCTTTCCTTAAAGCTTGCAAGCTGGTTCGACATGGATGTAAGGCGTATATGGCTTACATACATGATTCGACTAATGAGGCTCCAGAAATCAAAGACGTACCAGTTGTACGAGAATTTGAAGATGTTTTTTCGGAAGATCTACCAGGGTTACCACCGGAACGTGAGGTGGAGTTTGGCATTGAATTAGTTCCGGACGCGAAACCGGTAGCCAAAGCTTCTTATCGATTAGCGCCATCGGAACTACAAGAATTGCTGTCACAATTACAAGATCTTCTAGACAAGGGATTTATTCGACCGAGCGTTTCTCCGTGGGGGGGGGGGGTTGCGCCGGTACTATTTGTGAAGAAGAAAGACGGAAGCATGAGGATGTGTATTGATTACCGGGAATTAAACAATCTCACGGTAAAGAATCGATACCGGCTTCCTAGGATCGATGACTTGTTCGATCAGTTGCAAGGCGCGAGTTGGTTTTCAAAGATCGACTTAAGGTCGGGTAATCACCAGTTGAAAGTAAAAGAAGAAGATATACCGAAAACATCATTCCAAACTCGTTATGGACATTACGAATTCTTAGTAATGTCTTTCGGATTAACTAATGCACATGCGGCTTTCATGGATCTCATGAACCGCCTCTGCAAACCGATGCTAGACAAGTCGGTGATAGTCTTCATCGATGATATTCTTGTGTATTCAAAGAATGGAGCAGATCACAAGTGTCATTTGCATGAAGTACTTGAAACGCTTAGGCGTGAGAGACTTTACGCGAAGTTTTCAAAATGTGCCTTTTGGCTACGTGAGGTACAGTTTCTAGGACATGTTATTAGTGCCGATGGAGTGTCGGTAGATCCGTCCAAAATAGAAGCTGTGTCTAAATGGAAACCTCCAAAGAATCCATCAGAGATTAGGAGTTTTCTATTTCTTGCGGGTTATTACCGGAGATTTATACAAGATTTCTCTAAAATCGCAACTCCATTAACCAAGTTAACCCGTAAAGACGAGAAATTTGTATGGGGAAGCGCACAAGAAAATGCCTTTCGTATACTTAAAGAAAAATTGACCAGTGCTCTGGTATTAACATTACCCGATGGCATTGAAGACATGATTATTTATTCTAACGCATCCCAGATTGGTCTCGGGTGTGTACTTATGCAGCGAGGAAAGGTGATCGCGTATGCTTCAAGACAACTAAAAACTCATGAAAGGAAGTATCCGACACATGATCTGGAATTGGCGGCAGTAGTTTTTGCCTTAAAAATATGGAGGCATTACTTGTATGGTGTGAAATGTACTATTTTCATTGACCATAAAAGTCTCAAGTACTTCTTTGATCAAAAGGAGTTGAATATGAGACAAAGGCGTTGGTTAGAGACGGTGAAGGATTATGATTGTGAAATTCATTATCATCCCGGGAAAGCTAACATAGTTGCCGATGCACTGAGCAGAAAAGAAGAATATTCACCTATTCGGGTGCAGTCGATGCAGTTAGTTGTGACCTCGGGCTTACTTGAGCGAATTAAAGAGACACAAACTGAAGCTGTAAAAGAAGAAAATCTGGAAAAGGAAAGAATAGTGGGTCAGCTCAAAGACTTGAAGGATAGTAATAATGGATTGAAAACCCGTTTCGATCGAATCTGGGTTCCAAACACTTGCAACGTTAAAACTCTTCTTCTTGATGAAGCCCACAAGTCCCACTATTCTATTCATCCGGGAGCTACCAAGATGTACCAAAACTTGAAACAAAATTATTGGTGGCTCGGAATGAAGCGAGACATCACTAAGTATGTGGAAAAATGCTTAACTTGTTTAAAAGTAAAAGCAGAACACCAGAAGCCTTACGGTAAACTTCAGCCGTTAGACGTTCCGGTGTGGAAATGAGAGCACATCACTATTGATCTGTTAACTAAACTACCAAGAACATCACGTGGATTTGATGCTATATGGGTAGTAGTTGAGAGATTGACCAAGAGTGCTCATTTTATTCCAATTCGGGAAACATACACTTCCGAGAAGATTTCGGAAGTACACACGAACGAAATTATATCTCACCACAGAGTACCGGTGTCTATCGTATCGGATAGAGATACACGGTTTACTTCAAACTTTTGGCATGATTTCCAAGAGCAGATGGGTACTAAGTTGTTCATTAGTACCGTATATCATCCGCAGACCAATGGGCAGAGAGAAAGAACTATTCAAACGCTTGAAGATATGCTACGAGCATGTATTATTGATTTTGGTGGTAGCTGGGATATCTATCTACGACTAGCTAAATTTTCATATAACAACAGCTACCATTCCAGTATTGGAATGGCCTCGTATGAAATGCCTTACGGCAGAAAGTGTCGAACCCCGGTGTGTTGGGGTGAAGTGGGTCCGCGAGAATTAGCTCACAAAGATGTAGTCAGGATCACGAATGAACAGATTGAAAGGATCCGAGCTCATTTAAAAGCTTCTCAAGATTGACAAAAGTCTTCCGCAGATAAAAGGCGAAAACCAATCGAGTTTCAGGTTGGTGATATGGTTATGCTTAAAGTATCTCCATGGAAAGGGGTTATCAGATTCCGAAAACGGAGAAAACTGAGTCCGAGATTTATTGGGCCATTCAAAATCATAGAACATGTGGGTAAGGTAGCTTACCGACTCGAATTGCCAGAAGAGTTAAGCAGTATACATTGCACTTTCCATGTGTCACATCTACGAAAGTGCTTAGCTGACGAAACAACCTATATAAGCTATGACGACATTGAAGTTGATGATAAACTGAATTATGTAGTAAAGCCTATCGCAATTCTTGATCAAAAGGTTAAAAGCTTAAGAAACAAAGAGATTAATCAAGTTAAAGTTAAATGGGAACACCGGAAGGGATCGGACACCACTTGGGAGTCCGAAGAAGAGATGAGATGCTTATACCCTTCTTTATTCGGTACGTATTGCGATTTCGAGGACGAAATCCTCTTTAAGGGGGTAGACTTGTAACATCCCTAATTTATTAAACTATATATGTTTGTGTACATGTGTAAGTTATAATATTAATAATAAAATGGTGAGAATAAAACTAGAAATAAAAATCTTGTCATAAAAGAAGGGAAATCAAAGCATTTTAACCCTTTTATAAAATTTAGAGACTTGAGGTTCCAATTGTGTCATAATTGAAAGTTGTTTTACTACACAGGATAAGTATTCAAAACACACTATGTGCGTGTTATACCCTGTTCGACCAAACCCCAGGAGACAGAGAACTCCTTCTATACAAACCCTAACCCACGAAATTTTACCAAATCCAAGGAAGGAAAATTAATTAGAGATCAAATTCGAGTTAAATTAGTGATCACTATACCTAGGAGATCACAAGGTATGTTTAATTTTGATCTTTGATAAAGTTTTGATTCTTCTTGAATAGTCATAACTGAAATTATGGAAGAATTAATTGATGTTATGGTAATTTTAGGATGATTAAAGGTCTAGGACACAAGTCTTAGATAAGAAATTTATGAATTCATGTCGTAACCTAATAATTTCAATGTTTATCATATATGGGTTATATGTATTGGTAATAACTACTTGATTCATTGTGATAATTGATGTTATTTGAGTGATATGATGCAAGTTCAAGTGTCGATTATGGTGTTCTAGTCATATTAGTATGCAAATGATGTTTTGATACGATTAACCAGTTAATCATGAACATGAAAATGGTATTATAATGATTATGCCCTTAAGATGTTCGATAAAATGTTTAAGTGATCTTGAGATATTGAAAAATATGAAATGATCGCTTAATTGATTAACCATGAGTTCTAAGCGATATATTCAAATTAAATTCTATAGGTAATTTGGGTGGATCATCGAGTGTGCAAGGCGGGACGGATAATCGCTTAAAAGGAAAGCTTTGAAAGGTACGTGGCTATACGCTTCGTAGAAATTGTTAGTTATTTACTTCAATTGTTAGTGAATAATATATGTCTTGTGATAAATTTCGGAACTTGTCAAAATGGTGGATTCCGTATAGACAAACCGAATAATTTAACTAAGAAATTAGAGTTATGATTCTATAATGAAAGTGATGGAATTCATTGGAATAGTCGAATGGGTCAATCAGACTTAATCGTCGAATGTTGGTACCTAAAACGACGGATGTCGTTAATGAAATCAAACGGGTCAAACAACCAAAGAAACGAAACTTTGGTAAAATAAAGTGATGAACATCACTAATAAAGCTAAATGGGTCAATATGATGTTTTAATGTAATCTTTAAGGATTACAGGTATATCGGCGTCGAAATGATATCAAATTTAACCATACCTATATCGTTAAGGTTACCTAAATTGCATATATAATGCACCGTTATGTTATACGTGTTATATATGTTAGTAGGGTAGAACTTTGAATGGTAGAAACTAAATTATGGTTCATGTTAATGAACGAGTCAAATAATTATGAAAAACTTTTATAAGCCGAGAGCGTAAAATCAAGAAAATTGTTAATGAGTATGTTGGATTCTTATTCCAGGTTATAGATGATCTGATTACGGTCAAGTGGAAAGAAACGTGACCCAATTCGGATCAATAACGAAGAAGTTATGATTGTTTTCGTAAGTTTAGTTGAGCTCGGAAAAATGCAGGTCTGGGAACTGATCTTGCTGTCGAAAGTAGGGTGTCGCGCTACGCGACGGCGAATCCCTAGGCCTGTCGCGCAACGCGACATTGCTCGAGGCCCGCGAGGGCTATGTCCTACTTTTGTCGCGCCCCGCGACAACCCAAATGTTCAGAAATTGTTGTTTTTGAATGTTTGTTTCAGCTTAGGGGCTTGTAAATGCATATTATAACATCTCATAACTAATATTTGATGATTTTGGTTATAGGTAATGGGTATGAACTTGTGGATGACGATCAAGCATTTCTAGAAATCCGAACACACACGAAATGAAGCTTCCGCAAATGCAACAACTCTAACTTTTGTCACACAACACTTTGGTGTTGTGTTATCATATTTTTGTACATATGGTTTGTATGGTTTGAAAGTTAAGTATGTTGTGTTTTAACAATATGTTATGAAACGTTAGTGAACGTATTTTGAAGGTTTTGAAACTTATATAAAAGTAGTTTATTCGATGATTAATAATAAATGAAATATGTATTGTATAAACTATAAAGTAAATTTAAGGGTCTTACATCATGTTCGTTTGTTAAGGTAATTAACATGTTCGCGAACTGTTCACGAACGAATATCGAACATAAGTCTATGTTCATGTTTGTTCGTTAACAAATTCAGTTGTTCACAAACAGTTTGTGAACGCTGGTCTCGAATACAAACGAATGCACATGAATAAAAACGAATGTAAATGAACATTAAACTTGAAAATAAAAAATAAAAAACATTATTAACCTTAAACTTTCAACATAACCATCAAATGATAAAAACAAAACACAAGAAATCTAGCACAACCACCAAAGGATGAATCAAGTTTAACTAACTTATACATAATTATCCAAAATTACTTAGACATAATTATTCAAAGTTTAAAAAACTTAGACATGACTTTCCCAAAAAATGACTAAAACGTCCAAATTTTAACTAACTTAGAAAAAATAAGGTTTTAAGTTTTCTGTATGTTTTGATAAGAGGATTATTATATATTACGTTTTTAATATAATTAAATGAGCATGAACGAAGGTAACCAAACATGTTAACTAACCTTCACGAACGCAGTCGAACGAACAAGACAGTTTTTCGTGTTCGTTCGCTAACCTAACCGAATAAATATTTTTTTGTTCCTGTTTGTTCGTTAAGCTAATCGAACGAACATGAACGAACTTCCCGCCAAACGATTCACGAACTGTTTGCTGAACGTTCGGTTTGTTTTTAGCCCTATCTGTGCATTAATAGAGGGTTTGTATTAATGTGCATCAACAAAGGATCCGAGAGGGGTTTATATACTTGTGGGTATTTTAATAACTATGTTGAAGTAAATAAAGTTGATAAAGAAATAAAGATGTTTCATTTTTTTTAAGTTTAAGCACAATAATACAACGATATATTAGTTATTTCACCGGTTAACTAACATTTAACCAACCAATTATGTTAGGATGGACCTTATTGATTTAAATCGACAACCATAGGGACTTGATTGTTCAATTTTGCTAAATAGAGACAAATAATGCCATTCGTTGTTAACCACAGGGACTCAAATTGTAGTTTACTCAATTTGTTGTCATAAATTATCGATTTGGTATGGTGTATTAACCAGGTATCCACATCGTATAAAACGGGTTGAGTTATAATACAAAGCATTTAAAAATAAGAAGGGTAAAAAGCAATCATAGAGTGACAAGTGTCCAAAGAGAAATCAAGTGGGAAAGAAGAGAAATCAAGTGGGAAAGGGTAATTTTGTCCAAGAGAACAAAAATAATATGCACATGCAACTCACATGTTATTTCATCCCTCACTTTTTAAACGTCCGTAACTTTTTTATACATCATTTGTTTTTTTTAAATATATACCATAAAATCGAACGTCTTTTTATCTTTAATATGAGTACCATCTTTTTATAGTTTAAAAAAATTGAAAACTCAGTTGCGTATTACACAATGGACATAACGTAAAATACAATGAACACTAAACTAAAAACACGATGGAAAATAAACCAAAAAACACAATTAATGATAACAGATAAAAGACATAATGGACAACAGACTAAAACACAATGGACATAAGGTAAAACACAATGAGTATCAAACTAAAAAAACAATGGAAATTAGACTAAAAACACAATTGATAATAATAGATAAAAGACACAATGGATAACAAATAAAATACACAATTGACATCAGACTAAAACACAATGGACAACAACCAAAAAACACAATAAATAACAGATTACAACACAATGAACATCAGAGTAAAAACACAATTACAACCTAATAAAACACAATGAACAAAAAAACAAAAAAACAAAAAAAAACAAAACAAAAACACAATGGACAACATATTAAAACACAATAATCATAGCCAATAACACAATGTATATAAAACTAAAATAGAGAAAGGTTCATTTGAGAAGAAAAAGAAAAAAGAATAATTTTGTAAAACATTAAATAGTTTTTCACTTATCTCATTTATTATCATTTTTGACTAATTAATTAGTCATAAAGACTATTATCATCCACACTAACTTTTTTTGCCTACACACATCAAAAGTTATCCTACATATTTCGAAATTCATCCTACATGATGAAATTTATCCTATACAACTCATAATTTATTATACACAACTCGTAATTTATGATACACTTGAAATTATTTTAATTTTGAAAAAATATATTTTTTGAGGATAAGTTACAAATTATTTAATGTAGTTAGCTATTAAAGAGGAATACTAAAAATTAATGGCTTATGTAGATTTACCAATGTACACTTATAGTAACATTAATGCTTATATTAAATGAAGTAAAAATAAAACATTTTTATTGGTTGGAATTTCTTCTTTTTTATTCTTACAAAAAAATTTATTCTCATTTGAACTCTCTACAACTAAAATATAACATCATCTTTATTGTGTCATAAATTATGTTATAAGTTTTGATAAAAACCCAGTGGCCTAAACCCAAATTAACATTGTGTTATAAGTTTTGATAATAACACAATGTAAAGAAGCCCTAGAAAAACGTAATGGCCAAAACCCAGTCAAAAGACACCTAGTAAAAACGTAATGGCCAAAACCCGATCAAAAGACACAATAATCTGAACCTTTAACACAATTCAAAAAAAAACCACAGTAAAAATGATTTTTTTATTTTATTTTTATATAGCAATATAGTGTACTCATATTAAAGATAAAAAACGGTTGTTATTATAGTGATTTTTTTTTAAAAAATCGTATAAAAAGTTATGGCCATTTTAAATTGACGGGGAAATTGGCATGTGCCTTGCATGTGGAGAGAGAAAATAATTAATGTAAGATTCTTTTTATACCCTTTCTATATCTTTTTTTCTTTAAAACTAATTTCAACCCTCCAAATCTTAGATCAATGAAAAAAAATTCTTCTTATCCTTTTTATTTATTTTTTCCTATGTTTTTTATCATAATCCCATAGAAAACAAATTAATAGAAAATGCACCATGGGCCATAACTATTTAATTTGAACATCCTGGAATATTTAGGCTACAGATACGGCCCGAAAAGAGCAGCCCATAGCCCTATACCGGTCCAACATTCATGAACGAAGGCCCGAGCCATTCAGCTACCTTAGGTCCTTAGCGACTAGCATGCGTGGTTAGCATCCATTTCTTTTCTTTTTTTGTCTTATTTGTTTTGTATAAAGTCTTTTAAAAACACTTTTTAAATTCTATTTGTTTTTAGTTAATCTTTATAATTTTTTTAAACGGCTAATTTTTTTAATCCTCATCATCTGTGGGACTTGAAACCAAACTCAGGTGTTTAAAGACTTTGCTTTGCCAATGGACCACCACCCCATTAGTAGTTAGTATTAATAATTAATAATCGTTTTACTATACTACGCTTTCAAAATGTTAAAGGAAGGAGTGTGGCTCGTCTCAAAATCTTCCATCGAGCAAAAAAACTTTAGTTTGAACTCAGTTTGTTTATATACCGTGCTAGCCCTTGGCTTAATAAGCCGCTTGAGAAAGAAAAAAAAGTTCATGGTTGTCGGAAATCGTGGCTCAAAAGTCGATTGTGGCTACCGATAATCGCTCCGGGGGGGGGGGGGGGGATATAGAGATTGACTGATCTAGACTCTGATGGTTACGATAAAGGAATAACTACACTATAACCTCCGTTATACATGATTCAAACTCCCAACTTTTTAATTGTGAAATACACTAGTTAATCATCGATATCAGATTGGTATAAAATTAATTTGATGCATGCACTGAAAAAGGTCTTAAGTAACCAACGAATCGACGAGATCAAAACTATAGTTATAGTCAAATCTTATAAAATGAAAAACCAGACAACCAAAATCAATTTGGTATTCAAGTATTCATTAATTCCAATAAACACGGCAAATTACATAAGAATAGCAGGTAGACGGGCAACAAAATCAATTTGGTATTGTTTTTATGTCACTTTAAAACTGAATTTACTCAAACAATGTGTCAATGTGTAATAAACTATAAATTACATGTTGTTTCATATAACATCAATTCGAACCAGCACTGTTTCAATTAAGCATGAAAAAACCAAAAACTAAAACAAAACATAAAAAGACTAGTTTTAAAAAGAATATAGAACCATTAACAAAATCAAATATATTAAAATTCAAAATAAAACAAATTTTTGAAAAATAACTTATATATATCAACAAAATTACTTGATACATACATACCAAATATGTTATAATGGTTTTATTCTATATACAGTTTAAACTACACACCAATAATTTTGTAGTGTAAATATTCACACATTCCACTGTTATTATTCTGTTATAGTACTTTGTAGTTTGTACCATTAGCTGCAACTGTTGTACCTTCTGCATGGCATGCCCTTTGTGTCTCCCATAACCTTATCATTAATCAATCCATTTAATATCATGCAATTCTCACCTCCCTCACTAAATTAAAAATATATTTTTTACTTAAACTTTCATAAGGAAATCGAAATATTCTATTAATTATCACCAAAATATACATTAATAATTAACGTCTATTAAACTTGTAATCGAAATCTACGTTAATAACACGATTAAGAACAAAGAAATTACACCTTTAATGCCAACATACTATCATTAGCTAAATATTCTATGTTATTGATGATAATAACATTACTAATAATAATAATAATAATAATAATAATAGGTCAACTAGAGCCAAAGAGCACCCGCGTCCTTAAGAAGAGGGACGAGGGTGCCGTTGATATGACACGCGATAAGCGTCTCAATCCCACCGAGAAACTTCCCGCCAATAAAGATCGCGGGGACAGGCTGTTGCTGCTCTTTCCCCGCCGCGAGGCGGTAAAGTAAAGCATGAATCTCCATTCCCGCAGCCTCTCGGTCCAATTCGACCACCGTGGGGCCCACACCCAAGCCGACAAGAAGCTGCTTGGCCACGTGGCCCATACAACAACCACTAATGGAGAACACCACCACCGCGTTACCGTTCGCCAGGTGGTGCACCCGCTCGTAAACCGTCTCCATCTTTGTCGCCATCGTTGCGGCTGCGGTTGCGACTCCGGTGGTTCGATCCATGACCACACTTGAGGATTGTTCGTTAGTCACCACCTTCATAACTTGTGTTAATTACAAGAAACTGTAAAGAAAGTATTTATATAGTAAGAAAGAGTGAGTTGTAGGTTACAACATAAAGTGTTTGATGTATTTATAGGGTTTTTTATAGAAGTGAGATAAAGGAGATTGTGACCGTTGGAAGATGATATTTATTTACAGCTTTAAAAGCATGCTTATTACAGAATAACCTGTACACATCATCACCCTAACTAACTAATTTTGTAACAGTAAGTAAGGTGGTGTGTGTGTCATTGATTTACTATTACTATCATGAGAGACTTGAGAGGTTTTGGACGTACAACTTCTCATGCAGATTGTACAAGTACACATTATCATGCAGACAGTACATCTAACAGTTTGGTCAAGAAAAGTACTTTGTGTGTCACCACAATAAACTTGTGGGGATAATATATAGGAGTCTCCTAATTTGTATTTGTGACAATGTTACAGGAATTAATGGTGAATAGAGTTAACAAGAATGCCTAATTATAAAACTACACTACAAGAAAACGGGGTAATAGCTGTGACATATGTCACCGCTAAAGACACTGATCTGCGCCGTTATTGTGTTAAATAAACCCTAGCTATCCGATCATGATAAAGAATGAGTGGCTGGGGTTTATTGTGGGACAGTACCGGGTTCCGAATCGACCAATAGCGACGACATATAGGCTGCCGCCGGCCGCCGCTATTTGTGTCACCTCAACTTTCTTGTAGTGCTAGTGTGGTATTACATGATAAGAAGTAGAAGTTTGGTAGTATATATAAGATGTAATTAACAAATCCCATTAAATTTAGTTTTACATTACTTTGTCCCTAGATAGTTGTCTACTCTTGATAATAGATGGTTATTATTTACTTGTGTTCCTAGTTTACCCTAAATTATACATTTCCTATAAATACTTTAGGTCAATTATTTCTTAATCGCGATGATTAAATTGACATTCTATTAAATAGAAGTATAATTTATGATATCTTAACTAATATTTTCTAAACATTAAAACTAGGTCCCGTGAAATTACAAAAAAACATATTAGGTATTTAATCAGTGATAAAATAAATAAATAATACGATAAGACATTTATGGTAAAAAAATACTTTTTATAGAATAAGAAGAATTAACGACGGACTCATATATTCTCATCGTTTATTGTCTTGAGCGGGATATAAAATAGTGAAGACGAAGTTGATGATGTTGGTAACCCGTAGTGTGGGCGGTAATTGTGATGAGTGGTAAGTGGTAACAATGAAGTTTGTCGTTAACCGCAGAATATATGAATATTCGTACAAATATACATATCATGTTGGTTATGTGACGAGTTTATTTTTTGGGTTTTCTAGTACGTTTGCTATATCATGTGCTGGTATCGTAACAAATGGAACAAATACCGATCGAATTTCGCTTCCATTACTGCGGCAATACACGAGCTAAATCATCTAGTATTTAAAATAAAAGAAGTGTTTGGTGTTTCATTATAACTAGAAATTCCACATCACACGTGTCACAAACCCCGTGCGCTATGTATAGTGGCAAAACTTGGAAATTTATTCACTGGGTCGTTTTCTATTGCTATTGCTATATATATTTTTCGGTCCGATCGTGTCGGATTGGATCGTGTCATCTTAAAAAATATAATCAAGCTAAATTTTATATAATCACCAAAAGTACATCAAATGTCATTAGAAACAATACTTTTAAATTTTTTTAAACCCTAGTTCCTTTTCCGAATCAAATAAATCAAACAAACCATCAAAGTATACCCAAGTCCTAACTAGTAACCAAGTTCGTCGATCGGAATTCTAGTTGTCTAATAATCGGTAGTCTCAAAGGCAATGGGTACGACGATCAGTATCTGTATTCTGTTATGAGTTTACCGCTTGCCCGCTTCTTTCCTAAAATATGGGCTAAAGTCTAATTATTTGGATATTGGGGCTAGAGTTGTCTAGTTGAGTCCTTCAATTTTAAAAAAATAAAATATGGGCTTAATCCTTGACTCAACATGTGGTATATAAAATTGGGCTTAGTTATATAAATTATATTAATGTTTAGTTAAAAATTATTATTTATATTAAAAAATTATAATTCATAAATTGTATTAATTCATGGGTGCAAAAAGAATCAAAGTTGAGTCAATTTCTAGCTTGCCTATTTACTACTTTTCAATTTTATTTCTTTTGTCTATTTAACGATAAAACATAAGCGATATAGCATTTAAAAGAAAGAAAAGTTGGTAAATTGTCACCTAGCTTGTAGAAATATGAAATGAAATTAACTACACTACAAAATATAGGGTTTTCATCCACGAAATAACTTATGTAGTCTCCCAATGAAAGGGTACGTAGCGTTAGCAATTCATTGGTGAAACTTGGTCGAAAAACATAGTGTGAAGAAAGAATTTATCGAAAGGTTACTAACACATTTTACCTAGTGATTTCCAACATGTTTTATTGGCAATTAACATAATAACATGATCCGTATCACCGACGGATTATCGATGAATAATTCGCCCATGGATCAACGATGAGTTTCCCAACATATCAACAATGGTTACTTCCGTCATTGATGTCTATTTCTTTAAGAAAGATGAATAAAAATTGATGCCAATTGAATTCAATGTAACCTATACAAGCATTACGATTGAATTAAAACGTAAAGTAAATCAAATTTATATTGTACAATCATAATATATCATAAGTGACTCGACTCATACATAGAAAACATAACGGGTATAAAGGAAAACATATACGTATAATCAAAAGGGATTAATTATATTTTTTAAGGGAAAAAATGAAAAGACAATTTGACTACACTCGGTTCAGGACAAAATTTACGAAGCGAACATAAATAAGCACAAAAACTTGACGTATTATATTTGACCTGACTCGACGTCAAATTGTAAACAACTTGAATTTATACTAACATGTACGTATAAATGGTTTTCTAAACGAAAACACATTATATTTGACCTAACGTGTTTCCAAACAAGTATACGTCGAAACGTAGACCAACTCTAATTTATACCGACGCGTACAAACAAATATGAATGTAGAAAATAGTTTTTTAAAGTAAATGAACGATAAGGGTAAACTCGAAACTTTAGAAATTCGAGGGGTTCAAGATGACATTCTACAAAGTTTTTAAAGACAACGACAAATTAGCTTTTAAAAAATAGCGAATGATGTTAGTTTTTGACACATTATATTATTTATTTGTCACGCTCATACTCATCATTAAACATGTTACCGAAAACCCGTTTAAAACCCAACAACTCGCTTATAAATCGTAAACTTGTATTACTCATTTACAAATACGGTTTATAATGCGTGTGTAGCGTTATATATTTTTATTACTATTTTAAGCCCATTTTTAACACATTAGTCAAGTTTTAAATTTATAAAACACGATATTCTACTAACACTAAACACACATATGGGCAAGTGCACCCATCGTGAGCGTAGTATAGCGTTGGTAAGATACCGAGTTCGTCCAAGGACACAAGAGCTTTTAGTACCGGTTTATCCTCAACGTCTAATCAAATAAAAAATTTTAGAAAACGGTTTTAAACATGAAAATAAAAACTAAAAAATGCTAAAAAAATAAAAATAAAACAAATAGACAAGATGAATCACTTGGATCCGACTCGCCTTTAATGTAACCTTTGATGATTTCCGCACTTTTGCACTTTTTAAGAGATTATCTTAGTTAAAGTAGTAGGCCCCTCTTTTGAAAGTGACGTTACCCTCAACCTAGTGGTTTGAGTCAGCAAGGATACAATCCCAAAGGGTCGGAATATTGAAAGATAATTAACTAAGTTATTAATGCGTAATGTGGTAGGCCCCTCTTTTGAAAGTGACGTTACCCTCGGCTAAGTGGTTTGAGTCAGAAGGGATACAATCCCAAGTAGCTGGGCTAATGTATTAATAGTAGTTTACATATGAGGGGATCAAGCCATTCGCACCCCCGCCATCCAATACCAGTGGGTATTGAAGGAGGTCCTAGTAAGCTTGACCCAGGTCCTTGCAGGATCTATACACTGAACAAGGCAAGAACCTTACCAAACCATTCCCTTAACCCCCGACCAGGTAGCCAACATATCTCTATATAGACCGTAGAGATATGAATGGTGAAAATCTTTTATTTTATATAGACAGTAAAATAACGCCAAGACACCACGAAAAAATGATAAGGAAGTTTCACCTTCAACATAAGATACTAGTTATTAAAGTCATTAATACAAAACCAAATAAAAAGTGCGAAAAGATTAAAAATCAAAAGTATTACATTAAATGCTTGTCTTCACCGAGTGATGTAAGAGACTTAGGCAAACATGGCCTTTGATTGTTAAGAACTCTTACTATCAATCTTGGATCCCGAGACTACTACACACACTCTAGGTGGACGATGGATGATGGTGGTGGATATGGGTGTTGTGATGGTGGTGGAGTGTGGGTGAAGTGGGAGAGATGTGGTTTGCCAAGGGATGCCTTTGAAGTGAACCAAGCACCCCTATTTATAGCCTGCACAGAAGCCCGGACACGGCCCCGTGTCCATTGGGCACGACCCTGTGTCCATCCTCTTTCTCTTTCTTCATTAATTGCAATTGTCTGTATTAGGCTCCACACGCCCCCGTGTCCGCTGGGCACGACCCCGTGTGCAGAAGCGTATCTGTACTATCAAGATTTGCAAGATTTTGCGAATCTTAGCGTTGACCACGACCCGTGTTGAGCTGGGCACGCCCCCGTGCTGGGAATATAAGCTTCTATAGCTTTGTCTTTTCTGCAGGCTTCTGGCCACGCCCCCGTGTCCGCTGGGCACGGGGGCGTGGTCAGCCTTCTGTTTCTTTGTTTTTGCTTGGGAAGATGCTGTCGAGGGGTCGGACATGCCACGTTTATTCCTTTTCTTGTATTTATGCTAGATTTTGCTGCATATTTGTTCCTTTTGTTCAGTTAAGCTCATTTGATCTTTAAAATACAAAAGGAAGACAAAAGTACACTTTTTTCTAACATTAATACTAAAAACAGGTTAGTTTTATGCCTCATTTGATGTAATTTATATGTTGCATTTTACACACATCAGTTTACACGGGTTGGGTTTGGGTTAACCCGAAATTATATGGGTCGGATTAGGGTTGAAATCTTTGACCCGGATAATAATATAGGTCAGGTTAGGGTTGAACATTGCAACCCGCCAATCCATCAACTCGACACGATTGACACTACTAGCTTTTGCATATAGACACATGTATAAGCTGTTTTAATAAAAAAAAATCAAAAGCAATTTAATTTTTTGAATGGCTTCTATTTGTGTTTATATGCAAAACATAAAAAAATATTTTTAATAAGTTTTGTACACGTAAAACTAGTTGTTTCCTATTTCCTATTTCTTTTGATTCTTAGGCTGTAAACGAATCGACCGTTTAACGAACAGTTCGTGAACCGTTCAGTGGGAAATTCGTTTATGTTCGTTCGATTAATAAATGAATGAACACGAACAGGAAATTTCTTTATTAAGTTAAATTTAAATGAATGAACATGAAAAAAGGTTGTGTTTGTTCGTTTACGTTCGTGAACGTTCGGTAATGTGTTTATTTTCAGTTGCTCGTTTATGTACATTTGTGGTTGTTTATTTAAAGGGTTCTATATGTTGATTTTTGTTTTATTGTTTTTAGTTTTTAAAAATTTGAAATCCTTGTTATATTATGTGTCTCCCCTAACATCCCTGATTTATCTATTTCAATTTCAGTTTGTGTTAAATTTTGAGAATTTTCTTAATTTTGTGTTAATCATGTTTCTGATAATTATGTCAACTATGTTTGTATAATTATGCTAGGTGCTTATTTATTTTTTGGTGGATTCTTCGTAATCCGTGTGATGTAAAATGTAGATTTATTCTAATGTAAATATATGTTCGTGTCTATTCATTTGTGTTTATAAACATTGTTTGTATTCATTTATGTTCATGAACATTTGTTTGAGTTCGATTACGTTTGGTAAGTGTTTGTGAACATGTTCATTTCCTTAATGAACGAACACGAACACAAAATCTCGTTCGGGAAGCGTTCGTGAACAATTCATGAACATGTTTATTCCTTAATGAACGAACACTAACAAGGCATTGTTCGTGTTCGTTTGACTCGTTTACAACCCTAGTGGTTCCTCAATGAACCTCTCCCCAATTATAAAAATACACTATTTTTTATCTAATTGATAATATAAATGAGCCGAGGATATCCAGGACACGGTCGCATTAACCCCCAATGTTTAAGTTATCAAGCATAACGGATTAAAACGGGTTATTTGGATTCTGGACACATTGGTCTTGATCCCATACCCGACCAAGTGGTAATAATTTAACGTTTTTTTAATCCCAAGCCCGTATAGGGAAAATAGGCTAAGAGTATTTACCTGAGCTTTATCTTTACAATCCAAAGATATATGTAAGCACAACCGTGTAACACCCGTCTCATTTAATTAAGATTTTAACATAAAAGTACGCATTTTTAAACCAAATGCATCATTTCCAAAAGTTAGATAAGATGATAAGTTTGCATTGTGATAGTATTCTAGTTAACTAACTAACTAACTAGTTTAAACATCGAAAACGTTTAGTTTAGTGTTTACAAAATGAACATTGTCTACAACAAAATTAGATTAACGCGAAAGCTCCAAAACGTTGTGTTGGGTTCTTGGATTCTTGCTTGATCACCATCTGGAGTGAGACCAACTTCACCTAGTGTCAAAACCACGTTAAATGTTAGTTTTGACAACATTAAAACATGTATAATCAAATTCTAATATCAAACAATTTAAGACAAAAATAAAAATTCGGAATTAGGTCTGTCGCTCCCCGCGACAGACTCCTTTTAATCTTTCGCGGGTCGCGAGCGACCCGCGTGTCGCGCCAGGATTTCTGTTCCCCGCCGCGTGCCGCGGGGGAGCCTCTTTTCCAGCAGGTGCAGGTTTGAAACCTGCATTTTTGCCCAGCACCAAATTTTCTATAAGCTCAACTTCAAATGTTCATAACTTTTTATCTAATGGTCCGTTTTAGGTGATTCTTTTTCCTACGCGTCCGTAACTTAATTACCAACGCATCTATCATTTTTATCTTATCAAAAGCTCGGTTTACGGACCGAAAGCCTATAAGTCCCTATTGTATTTATTCAACCCGCATAGTTTCGCATCATATTTTTGTTACTCATAATTTATGATCTCTAGACATATCTAACCATTCCCTGGGCTTGTGATCATCGGCGTATAATTACCAATTCCATGGTTTTACGCTTTTGTGATCCACAATCGCCAAGTGACATTCAAATCACTTCCATAATATCTACTAAACATTTATTTGACCCGTTTGGCTTATTTATGGAATCCACCATTTTCAATGACAACCAAACATTTTATAATCAAGTTTTGACTCGTTTAACTAAGTAGTGATCATCGTCACTTCTACTAATGCAACCCTTTCTTAAAAACACAATTTTGAGCGACTACAATATCCAATTAACATAATGTAACGAAACAAGGTTACATACCTTTAAATCGCTCCCTTCAAACGCGTATCACTACCGGCTTGTCCGCTTGACGTTCCGGTTTCCTTGCCTATAGAGTTCAACCACGAATCATTTAGAACTCTTTCACATAACGCATAGTTTGCCATAATATACAAGTATGCATTTTAGTTCAAATTTCCAACATTTAACTTTCTTTTAGGCATTTCTACAAACACCTAAAGGGCATAATTTCTTAAAATTTACAATCAAGCTCATGACTAATTATTTAGCCAAGATTAAACATCAATTAAGCAAGTTCATGTCAATTTTTCACATCAACATTCTGAAATTACTTCATAGAGCTCAAATTACACTAGGATGACAATCATAATCCTAGTGTTTAACATATTTCTACAAAACCCAATAAACACCTACATTGGTGATTATGGAATTCACAAGGAATGAGCAAAATTTCAACAAGCTAATGACTAGGATTTATTCCTAGACACAATTTCATTCCAAATTCATCCAAACAATAATCATGCAAACACAATTTCGAATCATAAGTGTTCATCCAGAATTTCGATGGAACCAAATAGTGAAATTTTTACATACCTTATCATCCCTTTAATAAGGTGATCACTAATTTAAGCTTGGTTATTGATTTGGAACAGATTTGTGCCTTCAATTTGATTAATTAGCATGAACTAGGGTTTTGGAGGAGGAGTCTTGGTCGCCCCCGTTACCAGACACACATACAAGTGTGTGTTTGGTGTTTTAAATTTTTGGTTTAATAAAATTAGTTTCAAACTTAACACCTTTGGCCCTCCAACTATTATTAGGTTTTTATTTTAGGTGTTTTTAACCCACTCACATGTCACTACAAGACTTCTATCTAACTAGGTTATTTTTTTCCTAGTTAGTTCATTTTATTTATTACCAACATCGAATTTATAATAAAAGGTTTATATTTTTGGGGTGTTACAAGTCCACCCCCCTTAAAAGGGTTTCATCCTCGAAACCGGAATACGTACCAAAGAATGTTGGGTAGAGACGTCGCATCTCCTCTTCGAATTCCCATGTAGTATCCGAACCCTTTCTGTGCTCCCATTTGATCTTCACTTGATCATTTTTCTTATTCCGCAAACCTTTAACCTTCCGGTCTAGAATCTCAATTGGCTTCACCGCATAATTAAGGCTATTATCTACCTCGATGTCATCGTAGTGGATATAAGCCGTTTCCTCATTGATGTGCGTGAAAGTGTTATATATATTAGGTATATATTTTAAGCCCTTTTAACACTTATTTTTAGCCAAGTTTTAAATTTATAAAACACGATATTTTACTAACACTAAACACACATATGGGCAAGTGCACCCATCGTGAGCGTAGTATAGCGTTGGTAAGATACCGAGGTCGTCCAAGGACACAAGAGCTTTTAGTACCGGTTTATCCTCAACGTCTAATCAAAGTAAAAAGGTTAGAAAAAAATGTTTTAAACTAAGAAAAATAAAAACTAACTAAAATGCTGAAAATAAAAATAAAATAAAAACAGATAGACAAGATGAATCACTTGGTTCTGACTCGTATCTAGTATAACCTTTGATTATTTCCGCACTTTTGCACATAATTAAGAGATTATCTTAGTTATTGTAGTAGGCCCCTCTTTTGAAGGTGACGTTACCCTCACCCCAGTAGTTTGAGTCAGCAAGGATACAATCCTAAAAGGGTGGATTATTGGAAGATAATGAATTAAGTTATTAATGCAGTATTATGGTAGGCCCCGCTTTTGGCGGTGACGTTACCCTCGGCTAAGTAGTCTGAGTCAGCAGGGATACAGTCCTAAATAGCCGGGTTATAGTATTAATAGTAGTTAACTTATGAGGGGATCAAAGAGTTTGGACCCCCGCCATCCAATACCGTGAAGTATTGAAGGAGGTCCTACTAAATTTGACCCAGGTCCATTGCAGGACCTCTAAACGCTGAACAATGGCAAGACCTTTACCAAACCGTTCCCTTAACCCCCGACCAGGTAGCCAACATACCTCCATATAGACCGTGGAGATATGAATGGTGAAAATCTTTTATTTTATATAGACAGTAAAATAATGCCAAGACACCACGGACAAACGATAAGGAAAGATCACCTTCAACATAAGTAACTAGTTATTAAAGTCATTAATACAAAACCAAATAAAAAGTGCAAAAGATTAGAAATAAAAAGTATTATACTAGACACTTTGTCTTCACCAAGTGATGTAAGAGACTTAGGCAAACATGGCCTTGATTGTCAAGAACTCTTACGATCAATCTTGGATCCCGAGACGACTCACACACTCTACGATGGACAATGGATGATGGTGGTGGATGATGGTGTTGTGGTGGTGGGTGGTGGATGAAGTGTGAGAGAGGTGGTGTGCCAAGGGATGAGTTGAAATGAAACCAAGCACTCCTATTTATAGGCTGAACAGAAGGCTGGGCACGCCCCCGTGTCCGCTGGACACGGCCCCGTGCCTGTCTGACACTCTCTCTCTTCATTAATTGTAATTCGCAATTACAATTAATGCGCCTGCTGTACTTTCGGCACGCCCCCGTGTTCACTGGGCACGGCCCCGTGGTGGGCAATAGAAGCTTCTATAGGTTTCTCTTTTCTGCTGCTTCTTGGGCACGACCCCGTGCTGGCTGAGCAAGGGGCGTGTTCAGTCTTCTGCCTTCTCTATTTTGCTTGGGAAAATGCCGTTGAGGGATCGGGCAGTCCACTTATGTTCCTTTCCTTGTATTTATGTTGGATTTAGCTGTCTTTTTGCTTCTTTTGTGTTTTTGAGCTCATTTAATCCTGAAAATACAAAAGGAAGACAAAAACACTCCTTTTTCCAATATTAGTACTTAAAAATGGTTAGTTTTATGCCTCATTAGAAAAAAATGTTTTAAACTAAGAAAAATAAAAACTAACTAAAATGCTGAAAATAAAAATAAAATAAAAACAGATAGACAAGATGAATCACTTGGTTCCGACTCGTATCTAGTATAACCTTTGATTATTTCCGCACTTTTGCACATAATTAAGAGATTATCTTAGTTATTGTAGTAGGCCCCTCTTTTGAAGGTGACGTTACCCTCACCCCAGTAGTTTGAGTCAGCAAGGATACAATCCTAAAAGGGTGGATTATTGGAAGATAATGAATTAAGTTATTAATGCAGTATTATGGTAGGCCCCGCTTTTGGCGGTGACGTTACCCTCGGCTAAGTAGTCTGAGTCAGCAGGGATACAGTCCTAAATAGCCGGGTTATAGTATTAATAGTAGTTAACTTATGAGGGGATCAAAGAGTTTGGACCCCCGCCATCCAATACCGTGAAGTATTGAAGGAGGTCCTACTAAATTTGACCCAGGTCCATTGCAGGACCTCTAAACGCTGAACAATGGCAAGACCTTTACCAAACCGTTCCCTTAACCCCCGACCAGGTAGCCAACATACCTCCATATAGACCGTGGAGATATGAATGGTGAAAATCTTTTATTTTATATAGACAGTAAAATAATGCCAAGACACCACGGACAAACGATAAGGAAAGATCACCTTCAACATAAGTAACTAGTTATTAAAGTCATTAATACAAAACTAAATAAAAAGTGCAAAAGATTAGAAATAAAAAGTATTATACTAGACACTTTGTCTTCACCAAGTGATGTAAGAGACTTAGGCAAACATGGCCTTGATTGTCAAGAACTCTTACGATCAATCTTGGATCTCGAGACGACTCACACACTCTACGATGGACAATGGATGATGGTGGTGGATGATGGTGTTGTGATGGTGGTGGGTGGTGGATGAAGTGTGAGAGAGGTGGTGTGCCAAGGGATGAGTTGAAATGAAACCAAGCACTCCTATTTATAGGCTGAACAGAAGGCTGGGCATGCCCCCGTGTCCTCTGGACACGGCCCCGTGCCTGTCTGACACTCTCTCTCTTCATTATTTGTAATTCGCAATTACAATTAATGCGCCTGCTGTACTTTCGGCACGCCCCCGTGTTCACTGGGCACGGCCCCGTGGTGGGCAATAGAAGCTTCTATAGGTTTCTCTTTTCTGCTGCTTCTTGGGCACGACCCCGTGCTGGCTGAGCACGGGGCGTGTTCAGTCTTCTGCCTTCTCTATTTTGCTTGGGAAAATGCCGTTGAGGGATCGGGCAGTCCACTTATGTTCCTTTCCTTGTATTTATGTTGGATTTAGCTGTCTTTTTGCTTCTTTTGTGTTTTTGAGCTCATTTAATCATGAAAATACAAAAGGAAGACAAAAACACTCTTTTTCCAATATTAGTACTTAAAAAGGGTTAGTTTTATGCCTCATTTGATGTAATTTATATGTTGCATTTTACACACATCACTCATCTAGACACTTTCGGAGTTGTGACACGTGAAACGTGCCATGGATTCCGCTAAATTCTTCTGGTAGTTCCAGGCGATACGCTACCTTTCCAACCCGTTCAATGATTTTAAACGGTCCAATAAACCTCGGGCTTAACTTCTCTCTTTTTCTGAACCGGATAACGCCCTTCCATTGGGATACTTTCAGCATAACTCTGTCCCCCACTTGAATTTCGATCGGTTTTCGTCTTTTGTCAGCATAAGACTTTTGTCTGTCTTGAGCCGCTTTCAAATGAGCTCGAACCACATCAATTTTATCGTTAGTGGCTCGAACTATATCTTTATGGGCCAGTTCACGCGGACCCACCTCACCCCAACACACCGGGGTTCTACATTTTATACCATATAGCATCTCAAACGGAGCCATGCCGATACTGGCATGATAACTGTTGTTATAAGAGAATTCTGCTAACGGTAAATAAACGTCCCAACTGCCCCCAAAATCGATAATACACGCCCTCAGCATGTCTTCTAGTGTGTGTATCATTCTTTCACTCTGTCCATCCGTTTGAGGATGGTATGCAGTGTTAATAAATAGTTTTGTTCCCATCTGGTTTTGGAAATCTCGCTAGAAGTTTAAAGTAAACCGGGTATCCTTTTCGGACACGATGGATACCGGTACTCCGTGGCGTGCCACTATCTCATTAGTATACACCTCCGACATCTTTTCTGACGTATAAGTCTCACGTATAGGAATAAAGTGAGCTCTTTTCGTCAGTCTATCAACAACTACCCATATAGCATCAAATCCTCGGTTCGTCTTTGGTAGTTTGGTCAATATGTCCATGGTGATATGTTCCCATTTCCAAACTGGAATATCCAATGGATGAAGCTTACCATAGGGTCTTTGGTGTTCTACCTTGACTTGTAGACATGTCAAGCATTTTTCCACATACTTAGCCACATCCCTTTTCATTCCAGGCCACCAGTAATTTTGTTTCAAGTCATTGTACATCTTGGTCGCTCCCGGATGGATAGAATAACGGCTTTTGTGTGCTTCGTCAAGTAGAAGCTTTTTAACTCCACACGAGTTAGGAACCCATATTCTGCCAAATCAGGTTTTCAACCCATTGTTATCGTCTGTTAATTCTTTCAGTTGGCCGAAGATTCTTTCTTTCTTCCAATTTTCTTCTTTTATTGCTTCCACTTGTGCTCCTCGGATTCGTTCGAGTAAACCCGAGGTCACAATAAGCTGCATCGATTGTACTCGTATTGGAGCATAGTCTGCCTTCTTACTCAAAGCATCCGCCACTACATTGGCTTTCCCGGGATGGTAATGTATTTCACAATCATAGTCTTTCACTGTTTCCAACCACCGCCTCTGTCTCATATTCAACTCCTTCTGATCGAAGAAGTACTTTAAACTCTTGTGGTCAGTAAATATGGTGCTCTTCACCCCGTATAAATAACGCCTCCATATTTTTAGTGCGAATACCACTGCTGCCAATTCAAGATCATGTGTAGGATATTTCTTTTCGTGCACCTTCAGTTGCCTCGAAGCATAAGCTATCACTTTGCCTCGTTGCATTAAAACACAGCCGAGTTCCAGTTGTGATGCATCTGAGTAAACCACCAAATCATCGACTCCATCCGGCAGAGTTAATACCGGAGCGTGAGTTAACTTTTCCTTAAGCGTCTGGAATGCTTTCTCTTGTTCAACACCCCATACAAATCTGTAACACCTCTTAAAATCTTGTCCAATTATGTATCGACACGTGTCCCTAATCCTAATTATGTCAAACGTTGATTAGGAGGGACTATTATCACCAAACAATTAAAACTTTGAATATGAAAGGACTGAAAGTGTCAACATGCTTAAACTAAGCCTCTAAGTGACATTATACGATATTCATGTTCTCATATTAAGCCATTTGTTGATAAACGAAACCGTTAGCGATAAACTCAAAAGTTTGCGCGTCGAAAAGCGTCAACATGTTAATTCTTACCTCTGAGTGACCTTTTAGCGAATCCGGAATGTTATAATGTTTGATCACGCTCTTGGGAATACTTAATATTGGCCGTTTAGGGCTTTGATGCCGTTAAACGGTAATACGCACAAGTTCGTGCGTTAAAAGGGTTAAAAGTGTCAATATGTTAATTCTTACATCTGAAAGACCTTTTAACGAACCCGGAGTATCGTGATGTCGATAATATTCTCGGGAATGCCTACTATGGGTTATATAAGGCTTTTATGTCGTTAAACGATATTACGCACACTTTTGTGCGTTAAAAGTACTAGAAACGTCAACGTGCGAAACTATGCCTTTGAGTGACCTCCTAAACGAAACGGGAACTCCGTAATGCTCGGTCATACTCCCAAGCATGCCTAAGATTGGTCACTAATGATATTGTACCTTATAATAACACATCTAATTATATAAGGTTATGTGCCAAAAATGCAAGAAATAAAAGTTTAAAAAGTATATAAAAAGATACAGGGACTAAAGCCGCTGATCTGCCAAACTTGATTAGGCCGGACACCAGCTCGCGGGCCGCGTAAGATGGGGCTGTGGGCGTTCGCGGGCCGCCAGAACTCGGACCTGCAGTTTATTTTTTTTTATTTTGATTTTCTTGGTTGTTCTCCACTTATACAACCCATACACACATAATTCGAATCTAGGCGCTCTTAGATGGTTTTTAAACATGGTTTTACACTTGTAACAATCTCATGAGATCCGTTAACACTTGTTAAGATCTTATTCATTTCCAAAAACTATAAATAAGGGTCACCTTCAACCATTTCATTTGCACCTTTTCTCATTCTATCTCATTCTTGGAGACTTTTGACTTAAGGGGACTCCACCTCAGTTCAAGACTCAAGCTAGGACCCTTTGTAAGCGTCCTTAGCCATTAGTTTCCGTTTTATAGGCTTTAAAGCCGAAAAGTCAAGCGTTTACGATAAAACGCTTTGACTTTTAGTTAGTCCGTAAACGGTCAAGCCATTGTTCGCAACGAACATGGCTACGTGATCGTAATTAGGTAGGTGTTAATCCCTCAAAAGGGCACCTCCTAAGAATCACGTTTGTTTGGTCAATTAACGAGTCAACGTAATATTAATTTAAAAAGTCAACGGGTCAATTTTTAAAATAATTGCGATATGGGTTTGGAAGTGTTCTAAAATATGTTTTATCACTTAAACAACTCGGTAATAATAATTAGAACATGTGTAAACTTGTTCGGCTCATCAATTCCAGTTTTAGGGTCGGTTCGCAACCGAAAATCGCGTAGTTTGACTTCTACGTTGACTTTTGGTTACAAACCGAATTAAACTAGTATTTTATTGATTTTAGTTTCCTTTATGAACGTAATATAATTTGGTATAACCCTATAAGGTTATATTACACGATCGGACTAGAAATCTGATTTTATGCGCATGTTCCGTTATTTTGACGTACTTTGACTATAATGCCCTTTTATTTAAAAATAAGATTTTAAATATAAATGAGCATGCAAATGAGTTATGTACTGATAAGTAAACATGTTTAGAATATTTTGGTGCTTATAATCTGGTCATAAACTGAGTTTACGCATATAAGCGTAAACTATGCTTTTAAAAGGACAAAAATGCTCTTTTAAGTATAAAATGAGTTTTAAACTTAATTTTAGCATAAAACTCATTACCTCCTGATATGATATGATAATTAGGATTATTTGGGATGCTAAGTCAGGTTGTAAACTGAGTCTAACTTCAGTTTCGTATATAATGCCGATAAATGATGATAATGCCCTTATGGCACATAAAATGCGTTTTAAGAATAATATTCAAACCAAACCTTTTGCTTACTGATATGTTATGAAAAATAAAATATTTTAACTATTCAAAGCTGGTCATAACATCAGATTTCATAAATCTTCGCATAAATCGTCATTTAACGACATTAACGCCGTTTAGGCGCGTAGTATGGTTTTAAACCATATGTATGAACCAAGACTTGTTATCTACTGATTTTATAAACCATTTTAAATATTTTTATAGTATGTATAATTCATGAACTCAGAATCCCAAATAAAGTCTCAAAACTATGTGTGAAATGACCAAAATGCCCCTGCGGTGCATAGTTTGGTCATAAAGCATAAACCTCACATATATTTGATATCCTACTAATATGATATCATAATTTAAACATTTTTACAGAATTTTTATGACCATGACATCAGATTACTTGCAAGCTCCTTTTATAAGTTGTAAAATTACCAAAATGCCCTTATGAGGCATAATTTGATTTTAAAACCTTATCGAGCATACAAGTTGATATCCTACTGATATTATAACTTGTTTAAAGTTTATTGGAATATGGAACTTGTTCAAGACTCATCCGGTTACCAGTTATCGCTTATGTTGGGATTGAACCCTATCAGAGGAACAGATAATTAAAGCCAAAACTGGATCAGAGCAGTGGATCCAGAATAAGCAGATGTTATGTATACAAGTCTCTCCCCTTGAAAGTGGTTTCAACATCTGCTGACCTCCAAACTACTGATCTCTACTAAACTGCTGACCTACAACTGTTGTCCAAGTCAAAGACTGATGGAAGACTAAAGCTCTGCTGATTCAATCTAATACTATGAGTCAAGCTCTGCTGATCATGACAAGTACTGCTGGGTTCACATCAGTGGAAGGGTGCAACAGTAGTTTAGTTTATATTATGAAATGTAATGTACAACAGTAGTTAGTATAGCAAAGGTTGTATAGATCAGATGTTAGAGTTTGTTAGGAGGTTAGATGTCACTTTCATGGTGACGTCAGCTTAGATGCTTCAGTGGTTTGCTCGTGCCTATAAATAGAACAGTGCTCTGTACTGTTCTATCAGCTCTTCACCAATCTTCTTCCTGCACGAACAAACACTGTGAGCTCAGGCTAAGGGGGAGTTTGTATTCATACATGCATTGTAATCGGTGTTTGGAATAAATTTAAGCATTCGATTCATTGTGAAAATGTTTGATTAAAACAATTCTCCTGTTTGATTGTGTGCAAAGTTTATTTCCATCTTAATTCCGCTGCACTACTCATTCATCTTCATCTTAATTCAAATGTAAAACACAATCAAAACCAAACTCAGATCCTAACAATTGGTATCAGAGCTTGGACAGTCAAATTTGATTTAACAATCATTTTGACATAAATAGTTCAGCTCATAATCGTTGATATCGATAGTTTGTTCGTTTTTTTGAAAAACAGAGCAAGGTTTAATCACCATCAAAGTTGATTAATCAGTGCCTGTAAAACAACCAGGATGACGTCACAATCACAAGATGATAAGAATAACATTGGCTCTCTTTTCAAACCACCCATGCTTAAACGTAATGAATACAACATCTGGGAGAGGAGGATGGGTCACATCCTTGCTCAACAGAATACTGGATGTTGGAGGTCTGTTGTTTTTGGTCCCCATGTTCCTATGGTGCCAAGTGCTGAGGAGTCAAAGAAGTTCGAACCTAAAAAACCTGAAAACTATACTGAAACTGACTTTCAAAAGTTCGAACTCGATGCCAAAGCATTTAACATCATAGCATCTGCATTACCCAATGAGATCTATGCTGGACTGTTACATTGTAACAGTGCCAAAGAGCTATGGGATGCACTGAAGGAACAGTTTGGGGGAACAGAAGAAGTTATTGAAAACAATAGGGAAATTCTGAATCAGCAGTATGAAACATTTTGTCACATCAAGGGTGAGTCATTGACTCAGCAGTGTGAACGATTCAGTTGTCTCAATAGTGAACTAAGGCTTGTTAAAGTAACATTTCCAAATTCAACTCAAAATAGCAGGTTCCTTAGATCACTACCAGAAAAATGGGATACCATTGCATTTGTTACTAGAAACTCTGCCGAGTTCAAAGATTTGACCCTGACCCAACTTCATGGTAGACTCCTGACCTATGAAAGGGAGTTAAACCAGAAAAAGAAGTTGCAAGAGTCTGGCAAAGTTGTTGATGATTATTCATTTGGCAGCACAGCTCTTTTTGGTCAGGAAGAATCTGGTAGCAGTAGTAAGGATCAGGGTTATGATCACTTTATTGATATAACTGCTTGTGGAAATTTCAACAACCCTGATTCTCACTCTGCAAATTATGCTTTTACTGCAAATTGTGAAAACCAGATGTCAGATAACTTGTGTTTTGAACTCAATGATTTGAAACACTTTGATCCCACTGACTTAGAAGAGATGGACATTTTGCATCAATAGCAAATTCTACAAAAGAACAGGAAGAAAATTCCCAGGGTTACATGGGAATTTAAAAGTGGGGTTGGATAAGTCAAAAATTAAGTGCTATAAGTGCAATAGGCTATGTCATTTTGCTAGGGAATGCAGGAGTCAAACCACTGGCCCAATAATCACTCATCCCAGCTCAAACCCTAGACCACAACATCAAAGCACTGTGCACTATACCCAATATACCCCTGCTGCCCATGTTAACACTGCTCACTATGCTGCAACCCCTGTGCCTGTGCATTATGTTCAAACCACTGTTCCACAAATTCAGTATGTTCAAACCCCTGTCCCTCAGGCACAAGTGCAACCTGTTGCACCTCAACTAGCTGCTCCAACAGTAACACAACCAGATCAGCAAAGCTTTTTCACTCAAGGCTTTGTTGACTGGAGCAGTATGCCTGATGAGCTTAGTGATGAAAATTTTGCACTCAATGCTTTTAATGATCCTACTAATGATGAATTTTGTTTGATGGCATTAGAGTCTATACCAGAAGGGGTAGAAACTGAAGGTGAACAGCTAAGTGCTGAAACAGTGGATGAAGTGACTGAAGCAGTGGTTACTGCAGTTGCGGGTGAACTACTGCTGGGAGAAAATTCAGAAACCCTGATTGAACCACTGTCTGACCCCTGGTCCGAAGAAGACAAAGAAGAAAAGGAAGAGAAGAAAGCAGGTGAGAAAGAAGATAGAGCTGATGAAGAAGGTGATCATCAATGTGATTGTGCCATGATGGCTGCTGCTAAGGTAACACCTCAAGTTCTTGAAAAACTATGTTCAGACAAATGTATTATTGCATTTGCTAACATCAAAGAGGTAAAAGAAAACCTTAGGGATAAAGTCTTAACTGATGAAGTCAAATTTGAAAAGTTATTAAAAGAACTTAGAAACAAATTGGCTGAAAAAGACAAAGAAATCAGTAGTCTCAAAGAAGAGCAGAGCATAACCAAGACTCAACTCCAAACTATGGTAGAAAAATACCAAGTTTGCAAAAAGGAGTTGGAGTCCACCCAGATCACTTGTGAAAGATGGGTGGAATCTTGTAAAGGGTATGAGGTTATGCTTGAGAAACAACTTGAAAGCAATGTCAAGTTTGGTGTAGGATATAGAAAATATGATGATCTTGTAAACACTGCTGGAAAACAAGCTGGTTCATCTGAAATTAAACCAACCAACAAGAATGGCCAAGAGGTTAAAATAACCGACAAACTTGGTAACAAAATCACTTTGGAAAGATCTGTGGGGTCCTCAAGTTTTGAGGAAATTGAGAAATACCAATTTAAACCCACATGGTCTGATGAGTATGACATTCTTGAAAATTTCAAGCCTATGGACTTTACAACCACTGATGGTGTCACAGCTCCAAAAGCAAAGGTTATTCCTATCAAAGACATCCCAACAGTGGTTCAAAACTCTGTTGCTAAGGAGTCTGAGAAAAGGAAGAAAAGAGAAAAGATCAAAAACCTGTTTTGTGATTTTTGTGAAAAGAGGAACCATCTAACAAAAGACTATTTTCATCTAAAAGCATATGATCTAAACAAAACAAGTGTTATTGTACCTGCTGAAAGCTGCACCATCTGTGGTAAATCAAACCACAAAACTCAAGCATGTGTATATCTTAAAAACTTTGATGTAAAAAAGAATGAGTACACTGCTAAAACATCCTTGAGTCCATCAACATCATCTGTCAAATTCACCAAAAACCAACCACTGTTTGTGCCAGTCCAAACAACTGTTACAAAACAGCTGAATCAAACATCTATCCAAAGAGATGTTCAAGTGACTGATGCACCCCCTGCCAATCAATACAGAAGGGTCAAGGGACAATCATCCTACCAAAGGATTCCACACGTTTATGAGACCAACAAAAGGCCCTCTAAACCAAGAGTGAACAGGCATCCTTTTGGTTACCAGCAGGTGATTGGTCAATAACCCCAACAGTGGTTAGAGAAAAACAGTCCTAAAACTGTCCAAACCCCTGACCTAACCACTGCCCATGCATCTGAACTCATCCCAGACACTGTTGAGACCCCATCCAAAACCTTATTGGCTTTGGAGACCCTAATGAACTAATCCTTTTACTTCATGTGCAGGGAGCTTCTGTATGCTTAGATAACCTTTGGTATGTAGATAGTGGAGGCTCCAGGCACATGACAGGATGTAAAGCCCTTCTCAAAGATTTCAAAATCCATGGAGGGGGTGATATATCCTTTGGTAATAATAGTAAAGGGAAAGTTCTGGGGTCTGGTACAGTACAGTCTGGTAATGTAAAATTTAAAAATGTCAATCTGATAGACAATCTAAAATTCAACCTCCTGAGTGTCTCACAAATGAGTGATAAGGGGTATGGATCATTCTTCACAAAGGAGTGTTGTAGGATTGTTGGACCAGAAATGGTTGATAAGATTGAAGCAATAATAAAAACTGGAAAAACCAAACTTGTTGCTCAAAGAAGTGGCAATGTTTATATGGTGGATATGTCAAAAGAGAGCCCCAGAACTGATGCCTGTTTGTTCTCTGCTGCATCAAACAAAGAGACAGAACTATGGCACAGAAGATTGGGGCACACAAATCTCAAGACAATCACTGCCATTTCAAAACAGGGTTTAGTAAGAGGTTTACCTCAAAAACTGTTCACCTGTCCTGAGCATTGTGTTTCTTGCCTTAAAGGAAAACAACATAAAAGCTCCTACAAATCAATTGATGAGTCCAAAACAACCAAATGTTTGCAAATGCTTCATATGGATTTGTTTGGCCCAGTTAAAGTCAGGAGTCTTAAGAAAAAGAGGTATTGTTTGGTTATTGTTGATGACTTTTCTAGGTTTACATGGACTTACTTTTTACACTCAAAAGATGAGACTGCAGGCATTCTGCAAGACTTTGTAAAACAGGTTGAAAAGCAGTTTGACCTTCCAGTGAAAATCTTCAGAAGTGTCAATGGCACAGAGTTCAGGAACAAGGAGTTGGATGATTTCTGTGTGTCAAAAGGAATTATGAGGCAATATAGCATTCCAAGAACACCAGAACAAAATGGGGTTGTTGAAAGAAAGAATAGAACTTTGATTGAGGCTGCCAGAACCATGCTTGCTGATTCAGGTTTGCCATTAACTTTTTGGACAGAGGCGGTAAACACTGATTGCTATGTCCAAAACAGAGTTTTAATCAACCCCGGGCATCAAAAGACTGCCTATGAACTGCTGTATAAAATAAAGCCATTGATTTCATATTTCAAAGTTTTTGGCTGCCCATGCTTCATTTTAAACTTAAAAGATTCCATTTATAAGTTTGCAGCCAAGATTGATTGTGGTTATCATCTGGGATACTCTACCACTGCTAAGGCCTACAAAGTGTTTAACACAAGGACCAAAACAGTGGAAGAAACTTTGAATGTAAAGTTTAATGAACTTTCCTCAATGAAAATCCCAGCAAACCCTGCTGAATTGTTTGATCTTGATAAATTCACTTTTGAAAATACTGCTGTCAAGACTAACAATGCAGGTCCATCAGAAGATTCATCTCCAGACTATGGGTATGAGATCATCATTCCTCAGAAAAAGTCTGTCAAAATGGGAAGAGCAGCAGATGTTCAAAACAGCTGTCAAAGCTCAACCACTGCTACCTCAACAGTTGTTGACCAAAGTAGCCCTTTAACCCCTGCTTCCACCTCATCAAACACTGTTGATAAAAGTCCTCAAACAGTGGATCAAAGTCAGCATGTGTCCACACCTTTACCTCCTATTCCACCACCTTTTGAAGCCACTGCTGGATCATCAAAGTCACCAGCAGTGGTTAGCTCAGATGATTCACATCTGCAGCCTTTACCAACAAATGCCATCATTCCATACCAAGGAGATTTAATCTTCTTGAGATCTCATCCACCTGATCAAATCATTGGCAACATCAATGAAGGGGTGCTCACAAGAAGCCAAACCCAAAACATTTGTCTTTTTGCTGGTTTTCTATCACTCCATCAACCTGTCAAGTACCAAGAGGCACTGAAAGACAACAGTTGGGTAGAAGCCATGCAAGAGGAGCTCCAACAGTTTAAAAGACAACAAGTATGGGAGCTTGTACCACTGCTAAAGGATGTGAGTCCCATAGGCACAAAGTGGGTCTTCATGAACAAAACTGATGAAAGGGGCATTGTCGTCAAGAATAAAGCCAGGCTGGTGGTTCAAGGTTACAGACAGGAGGAGGGGATTGATTATGATGAAACTTTTGCCCCAGTAGCAAGATTGGAAGCTATAAGACTGTTCCTGGCCTTTGCTGTCAACCACAAAATGAAGGTGTTCCAAATGGATATAAAAAGTGTTTTCCTCTATGGTACAATTCAAGAAGAGGTGTATGTTTGTCAACCTCCAGGTTTTGAGGATCCTTTTTATCCAGATCATGTCTACAGCCTAAACAAAGCTATGTTTGGCCTGAAACAAGCACCTAGGGCTTGGTATGAATCTCTTTCCACCTTTCTACTCTCAAATGGTTTCAAAAGAGGTACCATTGATAAAACACTGTTTCTAAAATGGAGAGGAAAGGATTTAATGATTGTCCAAATTTATGTGGATGACATTATTTTTGGAAGCACATGTAATAAAATGTGTGAAGAGTTTAGGGAACTCATGACAGCTGAGTTTGAAATGAGTGCAATGGGTGAACTGCAATGCTTTCTTGGTCTCTAAGTTCAGCAAATGCAAAATGGAACTTTCATTCATCAAAGCAAATATGCTAAAGAACTTTTAAACAAATTTGATATGAATGATTGCAAACCATGCAGCACACCCATGGCAACAAATAAGCTAGTCATGTCTGATGAAAAGGATGAGCTGATTGACCAAACTCTATATAGAAGCATGATTGGGTCTCTTTTGTACCTAACTGCATCTCGGCCTGACATCATGTTTGCAACATGTGTTTGTGCAAGGAGTCAATCAGCCCCTAGAAAATCCAACCTTATTGCTGTAAAAAGGATATTCAGATACATAAAAAGTGCTCCCACACTTGGTATCTGGTATCCAGCTAATGGGAATATCAAGCTTTCAGGATTTTCAGACAGTGACTTTGCTGGATGTAACACCACAAGGAAGTCCACTTCAGGAGGGTGCCAGTTTCTAGGTGATTGCTTAGTTTCATGGCAAAGCAAAAAGCAAGCAGCTGTCTCAACATCCATTGCTGAAGCTGAATATATTGCTGCTGCAAGCTGTACAACCCAACTCCTGTGGCTTCAAAATCAGTTATTGGATTTTGGTATCACTGCCCTAAAGACACCACTCATGTTGGATAGCCAGGCAGCAGAAAATATCATCAAAAATCTAGTTTCCCACTCAACCACCAAACACATCGACATCAGACATCACTTTGTGAGGGATTGCTATGAAAAAGGTTTGATATCTCTGCACCATGTTCCAACTAAGGATCAGCTGGCAGATGTGCTAACCAACGCATTAGACACATCCACCTTTGAAAGCTTGATCTCTAGGATTGGCATGCTAAACATGGAATAACAAGCAAAATCCTATTTTTCTATGAATAAAAGCATTAAAATGTTTTCAGAAAATCCAAAATCCATCCTTAAAAATAGCTAAAAATGAAGTTTTCATTAAAATCCCTAAAAGTCTGCCATAACCACTGCTTGTTCAAAAGTCTGCTCTACTTCAAAGTCTGTCCACTACTGAAAGTCAACCCCTGTTCTCTCATTTTCCTGATAAGCACTGATGCTCAAAATTAGTGTTTTATCCACTGATGTGCTATCTATTGATAGTAAAAATCATTTGTTACCGTTGTAACCACTGCCTTTCATCAGTAGTTTTCATAAAAGTACTGTCCTTCATTTTATCAGGGGTTGGTACGTGGACAGTACATAGTGGTCAGACCTTTTTGTAACCGCTGCCACGCCAGCATTCACTTTTTCTCCATAAAACCCCTTTCAAAACCCCAAACAGGGTTTTACTGTCGAATTGAATTCATAAAAATTCCTTTCTCAAAGCAGTTTTCATCTCATTTCCATAAATTCCTTCACAACTTTCTTCGATCGTCTTCTCCAAAATGACTAAATCGAAGTCCTCCGCAAAATCCACTTCAAAATCATCCTCCAAAGAGGCCTCTCAAAAGGCTAAACCCATCGAAATCCCACACAAACCTTCTCATAACCTTCTGGGTCTTCTCACAAAACCCAGCACCACTGATGCTTTCGACTCCATCATTGATATCATGTCTGCATCAAAGTATAAAACTTTGTTAATAGCAGATGCACCAATTTACTTGGCGACCCAAAGAGAGTTCTGAAAAAATGTAACCCTTGACAAACAAGGTGAGACTGTCATAGCCATTAACTCTTCTCTAAAGGGTAAAGCTGTCAAAATTACACCACAATCCATCTCGGAAGTCTTTCAACTCGATGATCAGCAAGGTAAAACTTCCTTTCCTAAAAACGAGTTAAAAATTGACTTTCTTGAAAGAGGGTATGCAGATACAATGATGAAGAGGGATACCTTACAAAAAGGTTTCTTCCCTCCTGCAACAAGGTTTTTATTTCATACCCTCCTAATGTGTGTTTCTAACACCACTGCTTTTAATGAAATACCATTAAAGATTCAAAACCTAGGATATGCTATTCTTCAAGATGAAAATTTCAATTATTCTCAGGAAATCTTTAATGATTTGGTTAAAAATGTTGAAACAAAGGCATTCTTACTGTTTCCAAGATTTCTAAGTTATTATTTTGAAAAGAAACTTGGTAAGAATGATGCTTCTGCAATAAAACAAGGTGAATCTTTTCAAATACACAGCTTAACTGCTGAAACTTTCACAAGAATGTCAACACCTTGCAAAACACAAGCATAGGTGCCTGAGCAGAATTTAGCAGCTACCACTGCTCCTCAGGTATCTGCTGCTGAGCCCACTATTCAAGGTGATCAAAGCAGCAAAACAACTGTTTTGAAACCCACACCGACAATCCACAAAAAGCCAAAATAAAAGAAAACTCAAAAACCCCCCAAACCTATAAAAAAGGCAACTCTGGAGGATGAGATACCAGAGCAACTGCCAGTGACAGCACAAAAGTCACAAGAAACCACTGCTGCTACTTCCTCACAGCAGTTGGTACAAATATCTCAACCCATGGCTGAAACTCCTCCTGTTTCTTCTAAAAAAGAACAGGTTGTACAAATAGGGACACCACAATATGATGCTCTGGAATCACTTGCTTCCATCATCCACAGCCCAATGCCCGGGGCAAATTCTCTTTCTACACCCAACCTCACATCCACAATTCCCCCACCTACAAAATTATTGTTGGATGCTATTGATCTGAACCAGGCACAAACCAGTCCTTCTCAATCACCCATCAATGAGAATATACTTCAACAAATGACTGGGTCTGATGTATCAATCATAGCTAACCCACCAACAAGACCTGAGGAGGTTACACCCCTTGAGTTACAAGTAACTCTTGGTGGTAGTCCAAGTGAAGCAGCCACTACAAGTGTTGAACCCACTGGTTTACATTTGGACAATGGTTACATCAATAAGACTTCCTTGGAGGCAATTCCTTCCATAGCACCTCTGATATCCACCAGTGAGTTTGTTTTACCCTCTGGTACAATCAAAAGGCTATCAAGTGTTGAAGGAAGAAGACCCCAGTACCAAGAAAAAGGGGCATCAGTGGTTACTGTCTGGAGTACACTCCCTGCATCAACCACTGTTACAACCACTGCTAGTGGGAAATCAGATGATCCCATTAAATTGGGTGATGGTTTAAAGTACCTGGAATTGACGGAACGAGTTGAAAAACTAGATAACTCTGTTGCAGATATCAAAGAAATGCTACAACAGTTGTTGACAGTACAAAAGGTGCAATCCACTGTTGTTCCACCTCAAGCACCTGCTCCACCACAAGCACCTGCTGCAAATGAGATATGGAACCTATTTCAACCTTTTCTCCAACAACAAAAACAAATGGCTGATCAGTAACATGCAATACATGTAAAAGAGCTGAGAAACACAATGGAGTCTAGGTTCAAGAATACACAAGCAGACTTCAAGGCTATAAAGGCCCATCTCTCAAACACCATTGGCACTGCTCCTCCCACTGTTCTTTTCATTGATCAACTACCCCCAGATAATGCCAAAAAGGGGGAGAAAATCAAGGAGTGGAAGAAGAAGGGAATAGATGATGGTCTGTATATTGAACCAGAAAAAGATGCAATGACTAAAAAGATTCCCTTGCCAGATGGTAGCAAAAAGGTTGATGTTACCACAAATGCATTTGCTGAAGCAAAAGCAAGTGTAAAAAGGGACAGAGAGGCAAAGGATATGTCAAGGTGGAATGAGGAGAAAAGAGCTTATATGGAGCTGAATGCGTAGGGTTGTTCTGAGCCAAAGGATGTTAAAAATCCTGAGCCAAAAAGAAATCACACTAGAAAAGTGAGGGAACCCAAATCCATACCATCCAGACTCACAAAGCATACTCCCAAACCACCATCCAAAAGCCCCCAACATCAATCTTCCACCCAAACAGGTGTTGTAACACCTGTTGTATCAACAACTGTTGGTACTTCAGTGGTTTCAGCAGTTGTTAAACCAACAACTATCACTTCAACACACACCACTTCAACACACACTACAACCACTGCCTTACCACCACCACCAAAAATCATCTCACCACCAAAACCACCATCATCTCCTTCCAAAAAGCAGAAGATATCAGATGTTATAACATCTGTTGTAATGACAACAGTGGTTGATACACCAGTTGTTTCAACAGCTGTTAGTCAGCCACCTTCTACCACTCAAATCACCACCACTGATCCACCCAAGACATCATCAGCCTCTCCTACAATAAAAAGGAGAAGGATTTTCATACCTGATGATGATTCTCCATCACCACCACCAACATCCTCACAATCTCTTTCACTTGTTACCATACCAAACCCTATTCCTCTCTCATCAGCTCAGATTTTAAAGCCAATAGCTCCTGCAGGTGTTAAATTTCCTCTTGAGCTCATAGCAGTCAGAGAAGAAATCAAGTCCTTCTATTATGAGGATGACCCTGCAAAAAGGAGCTTACCATCTGTTGAAAGATATCCCAGGCCAAATAACATTGAAGAATATTTGAAAGTCAAAGCTAAACAAGCAGAGGATATCTCAAAAAGAGATGCTCAAGGAAAGACTGACAAAGAAATTCAGAGACATTATCAATTTTTGCTTACACAAGTCAGATCCTTGGAGCAATTTGCAAAGAACGTGTGTCAGAAAATCTCAGAAAAGGCAGATGAGTCCCTGAGAAAAGATTATGTTGATAACATCATGGCTTACAAGAAATACAAAGGAGGGAAATACATGTATAAAGACTGGACTATTCCTGAGCTTGAAAAAGAAGCAGCCAGAATTCAAGAAATGATCAAGAATAAGGTCAAACACACTCCTCCTGATTGGTTAAAGTACAAAAAGAATGAGCCTGAAAAGACATTAGAGCTGAAGAGAATGAAAGAGGAATTAGTTGCTGCTGACTATGGGTCTAAAAATCAAGTGGCAAGATGGAAAGAAGACAAAGTCAGGACCACCTACAAAAGGTTAGAGGAATTAAGGAAGAAAGATCCTAAAGTTCCACAAAAGCCTGACTACCCTGAAGCAGAGGTTTCAACAAGACCACCAAAGCTGCAAATCAGGAGATCTACTGCTCCAGCTGGTGCTGCCATCTATAAAAGAAGGCAACAAAAATAGTTGGATGCTGACATAATACAAGAATTAATGGAAGGTGATGAACTTGTGAAAGAGGGCATTAAGAAGATGATTGTAGAAACTCTTGGATTGGATCAAACTGCAAGTACTGCTCAATCAGTCATTAATAGGCCAGCATCACCAAACACCTCATCTAATAAAAATCTCCCAAGAAACCCACCAGACTCAAAAGTACTAAAATGGAAAACTAATAAACAGACCCATGTACTAACAGTGTTCAAGTCTAGTGGAGAAGTGAAGAAAATAACAAGGGAACAAGCACTTGGCCTAAGTCTTGAAGATTTGCAGGATCTCCTTGATCTTCCACTGTGCAGGGATGATGATGACACAGATGCCTTAGCCTTTGAGTTACAACTCAAAGGGCAAATAAGGGAACTACTGATGAGGCAATAAAGATCTACCAATAACGAAGAGTTTTGGCATTATCTGTTCCAGGGGGAGATTGTTGGGATTGAACCCTATCAGAGGAACAGATAATTAAAGCCAAAACTGGATCAGAGCAGTGGATCCAGAATAAGCAGATGTTATGTATACAAGTCTCTCCCCTTGAAAGTGGTTTCAACATCTGCTGACCTCCAAACTACTGATCTCTACTAAACTGCTGACCTACAACTGCTGTCCAAGTCAAAGACTGATGGAAGACTAAAGCTCTGCTGATTCAATCTACTGCTATGAGTCAAGCTCTTCTGATCATGACAAGTACTGCTGGGTTCACATCAGTGGAAGGGTGCAACAGTAGTTTAGTTTATATTATGAAATGTAATGTACAACAGTAGTTAGTATAGCAGAGGTTATATAGATCAGATGTTAGAGTTTGTTAGGAGGTTAGATGTCACTTTCATGGTGACGTCAGCTTAGATGCTTCAGTGGTTTGCTCGTGCCTATAAATAGAACAGTGCTCTGTACTGTTCTATCAGCTCTTCACCAATCTTCTTCCTGCACGAACAAACACTGTGAGCTCAGGCTGAGGGGGAGTTTGTATTCATACATGCATTGTAATCGGTGTTTGGAATAAATTTAAGCATTCGATTCATTGTGAAAATGTTTGATTAAAACAATTCTCCTGTGTGATTTTGTGCAAAGTTTATTTCCATCTTAATTCCGCTGCACTACTCGTTCATCTTCATTTTAATTCAAACGTAAAACACAATCAAAACCAAACTCAGATCCTAACAGCTTATACGTGTACGGTTAGACTTACGTAACTAGTTTACATAAGTTTACCAAAAGGGGGTTAGACCTTATCATTTTGATCTCAAAATCCAGAATGCATACTGTTTACCCATAGTATACAAGTCTTATTACTTGTTAGGTTTAAACTACATTATATTCTATAAACGCTTAATCTAGCGAACCTATTCTTAAGTATCGGGTTATATCTAAAGGAACTACCTTTGGCCCGTATACATTCTAACAGATAATAAATCTGTTCATTCCAGACTATAGTACCCCCCAGATAATCGGAATTGGGTCAATAATACTTAGACTTGCGGTTTTTGCCAAATATAGTCTTGTTGATTGGAAGCTAGCAAAAAGGTAAATACTCTTGACTTATTTTAGTGTAAACTTGGGATGACAAATATGCCTCTTGGGATGGTTATTACATAAGTAAGTCGCCTATGATTGCGCAAAAATGTAAGAATATGGTTTAATCCGTTTACTTGATAATTATCATAATTGGGGGTTAATGATACCATGTCCGGACAACCCAATGGGTTAAACCAAATATATAATCTCGTAACAAGAAAAATCCCAAGATATATTTAACAGATCTCCTACGGGTTTTCTAATATGTATAAACTCTTTTCGAAAAACTATTTTTAAAAGAGTCAGTTAATTGTATTTACCAGCTTTGGCTGACGTATTTTCAAAAGATTGTACAGTAGGTACCGAACCTTATTATAGGCTGGGATTACGGGTCGGCTAGAATGAAGGCTAAGGAATTTGCACTCCTGAAGCTTAAGGCCTATGATGTCTAAAGCTCTGTTTATTTGGATCCTGCCTGTGGGCTTGTATCGAACGCTTGTAATTACTTTCATACATTCAAGCTTTATTTTATTAATTTTAATCTAATACTTCCGCTGCATATTATTATACTGTGATAACTGTTTATCCAACCGTCACGATTGTACCCATCTGGGCCCACCGGAAATCGGGGTGTGACAGGTTGGTATCAGAGCTACAGTTTGAGTGAATTAGACACTAGCCCTTAGTGTCTAATCTCAAATATCACAAATGCAGATTCCTTTAAAAAAAACTCCGAGTCTAGACCTGAATATAAGACTACTCTTAATCTATATAGTAGTTATTGAATTTATACCGCCAAGATGTCACGGACAAGATAAAGAATCTATGATGGGTCGTGGACTCGAGGATCTCTACCATTGAGTAGCTTGAAGTTCCATATGGTGAACTACATTATTTTGGAGACGATGACTACGATACGAGGATACTAAAACTCGTCATTTGATGATATATCTTTTGATATTCTTGTGATATCCTAATATCATTTATCTGAAGTCTATCAAAATTGATAGACATTCCGGTGATATCTCACCAGCTGATTGAAACAACAACAATTATGGAAAGCCTTATTATGGCAAGGATATCCGTGCATTTTTGGCACCAAATTTCTATTCTTTGATTCGAATGTTCTCTCAATCTAGAGAATAAACAGGAAAAGGAATCACTCTTTCTGATTCATGCTTAAAGCATATAATTTCGAGTCTTCGAGCTCGATAAATTCAAACCCATCTGGGTATATATTATATTATATAGATTCGGCAACTCTCGCCAGCAATTTCTCCAACTGGAATACGACAATGATTTTTATTTCATTGATTTTTAGCAAATGCCAAACTTAGTTTGATGGAAGCACCATATGATAATTGGCAGTATCTTAGTGTGTCCCATAGATTGCTTTATTGCCTGGCCAGTATGACGGTTTAATACATGGAACCACTGAGATCTCCCAAGGGTCATATTGTACTGATATCGGCTAATAGTAAGCATCTAATATAATTTGGCGATATTACTGCCATAAGAACAATCATTGATTTTATGGTGCCCATTTTATGATTTTTTTCCTTCTATTGCTCCTACCTGATCAACAGATCTCTTGATTGCGCAATAGACAAAGGCCAAAAAGCACGCGTTCCCACCAATGAGTGGTTGAAATAGTGCAAGATGTTCGTCCAAATATGAGATGACATATCCCCAATTCTCCTGATAAGGAGAGGGGTATATTTATAAACGGTGTACTTTATTGAGCCGTACCATATATAGTGTACTTTATTGAGCTGTATTATATACGTTATACTATATTGAGGCGTATTCCCGAATATCCCACGTGGAGAAAGGGTATATTTATAAACGGTGTACTTTATTGAGCCGTACCATATACTATTAAGCTGTATTATATACCCTGTACTTTATTGAGGTGTATCCCCATGTCTCCCGATAAAGGAGAGGGGTATATATTTAAACGGTGTACTTTATTGAGCTGTACCATATACAATGTACTTTATTGAGCTGTATTATATACGATGTACTTTATTGAGGCGCATTCCCATATCTCCCCATACGGAGAAAGGGTATATAATAAAACGGTATACTATATTGAGCCGTATCGTATACACTGTACTATATTGAGGTGTATACCAAATCTCCAACTAAGGAGAAGTGCATATAATTAAAACGTCTAATAAGACGTGTCTTGAAAACTCCAATTAAGGAAAAGGATTAGAAGTGCCAACTCTATTGGGTGAAGACAAATTGGTCGAAGGACCGCTAGCAATCAAGCAAATAAATCTCTTTTGAATTTACTCGATCTACTAGTTCTTATGTAATTAAGACTAGTAAACAAGACCATGATAAAAGACTCTGTCTTAAATTCCCACCAATGGTAGTGGTTGAAAAGGTGATAGAAACGGAAAACTGATTCCCTCGCACCCATATAATCTTAAAAATTCTTAAGTGATTCTCGTCCAACTTTAGGGCATCACTTATCTATGATTCCCAACTAATTCCCGAATGAGTGGAAAGGAGATAGAAATTTCATACACCTATGCAATCTAATCATCCCTAAATCTCCCAATGTGGAGAAGAATATATATCTAACGGTGACTGTATCGAGCCGTATCATATACGCTGACTGTATTAAGGCGTATCCCCAAATCTCCCAATGTGGATAGGAACTTATACTTAAACGTCAACTGCGACGTATTCCCAAATTTCCCAATACAAAGAGGGACTTATACTTAAAACGTCAACTAAGACGCATCTCCAAATAAGGAGAAGAATTTATATTCACTACGTTGAATGAAACATTTCATTAAAATCTCCAACTAATTCCCAACTGCGTGGAAAGGAGAAAACTCTCGCCCAACTTCGTGACGATATCTGCTCCAAAACTTCAACTAATTCGGAGTTGTGTGGAAGGAAGAAAATCTTCGTCAACTTTGTGATGGAACTTATTCCAAAACTCCAACTAATTCCTAACTGAGTGGGAAGGAGGAAAATCTTAATCAACCTTGTAACGACACTTGTTCCAAGTCTTCAACTGTTCCCAACTAAGTGGAAGGATTGGAATCATATTACTGCATTGTCAGTTAAAACTATGATAGTTGTGACCTTTAAGGTTCCCTGTCTAAGGTGGCGGGTTATACCTAAGCCACATAGTCTATATGATCAATGCGATCATGACTAATATCATCCAATACAATGATCATATTATTTAACATCCCTAGTGATGTTTTGCCTACGGGCTATAACATGTTGTCCATTTGAGACATTGACAATGAGATCTATCATGATTACCTCTATCCAAGGTAGTGAGCTATGCTCAAGCTTAAATAGTCTATATGATCGATGCGATCATGACTAAAATCATCAATATGATGATCATATTTAACCTCCTTGGAGATATTTTGCCAACGGGCTATATCATATTGTCCAAATTGCGACAAAGACAGTTGAAATCTTTTATGATTCCCTGCCCAAATGGGGTGAGCTACGCTTAAATCTCATAGTCTATATGATCAGTGCGATCCTGACTAGTATCATCAGTATGATGATCATAATATTAACATCCCTAGTGATGAAGTGCCTACGGGCTATACTTTACTCTATTATCGATAAGACAATGATAGTGGTGACCTTTATGGTCCCTTGTTCAAAGTAATGGGTTATACCCACGCCTAAATAGTCTATATGATCAATTCGGTCATGACTAATATCGTCAACATGATAATCATACTTAACATACCTAGTGATGTTTCACCTACAGACCATACTATATCGTCCACTTGAAACGATGACAGTTGTGACCAATATGGTCCCCTGTCCAAAATGGAAAGCTATGCCCAAGTTTCGCAGTCGATATGATCAAGTGCGATCATGACTGATATCATCAGTGCGATGACCATTAATTTAACATCCTTAGTGATGTCAATCGAATTGCCTACGGGCCATAATAAATCGTCAATTGCGACGACAATAATGGTCTACGACCCCTTATCCAAAGGTAATAAACTATGTTCAAACCTTAAAGCCCTTTGATCAAATAAGATCGCAATTTATATATATCTTAATTTTCATTCGTGACAAGACTTTAGTGCCATATATATTCAAATGTCCTTCGTGACAAGGCTTTTGTGCCATATCATTCAATGTCCTTCGTGACGAGGCCTTGGTGCCATATTCTTCGCAATCTTGTGAGAGACCCTTGTGTCATGTCTTTCACGTCTTTCGATTCAAGCTAATATGCTATATTTAAACGTCCCTTGTAACAAGCCAATGAGTTATATGGTGGTAAGCAGGGCTAGCAAATTGATATATATAAACATATAGATCTGTAAGATTTAATGCTAATAAATTGATTTGATATTTAGTTCTCGAAGTATTACTGATGGCTTTATTATTTTTCAGTTAAACTTATGGCGAGCCTGAGTATTGTCAAAGTAAGAAAGAAAAACAGTGGTGACGATTTAGAACACCAGAACCGTAATGACGAAGAGAATCGTCTTCGATCCATAGTTGCCGATGAAGTCGGTAAAGCCCTAGCTGGATTTATGGCCACATTTAAAGGGCCAAAGCCATCAGTACAGAAAGAGAACTCCGTTACTAAACCCCGTTCTAATACTCATAAGACTAAAGGGTCTCAATTCTCTTCAACTAATAGTAAGCAGAGTACCAAGAATATCAAGAAAGCTGAGTCTCACGACTCTAAGAAGGGATGTACATATAAATACTTTGTTTCTTGTAAACCGGTGACTTTACGGGTGAGATTGGAGCAATCGATGCTCTGAAGTGGCTGGATGAAATGGAAACCCTTGTTGATATAAGCGGTTGTGCCGCCAATGACATTGTTAAATACGTGTCTCAATCCTTCAAGGAGGATGCTCTGACTTGGTGGAAGACACTGATCCAATCCACTGGTAAGGATGCAATGTACAATATTAGTTGGTCAAAGTTCGTGGAACTGATCCGCGAGACATATTGCCCACCTCACGAGGTGGAGAAAGTTGAAACTGATTTTCTAAAGCTAACCATGAAAGGCCTCGAGTGTCGGGCCTATTTATCTTAATACAACTCCTTATCAAGACTCGCTCCGTATTTAATAACCCCTGAGTCTAAGCGCATTGCGCGATTTATTGGAGAACTCGCTCCAGAAATCAAGGGGATGGTTAAATCATCCAAACCTACTACTTATAGATCCGCTGTGGATCTGGCTCTTTCTCTTACTGAAGATGAGATAAGAGTAAGGGCGATTAAGGCCGAGGAGGATCACAAGCGAAAGCGCGATGATACTCCAAGTAAGAAATACAAAAAGAATAAGACTGGTTCGAATTATAGCCAGTCCAAGCTGAATGAGAAAAAACCCAAATGTAAAACCTGCGGGAAGCAACACTTCGGAAAATGTTTCCATGAGCAGACCAAGGGATGTGGCATCTGTAAGAAGATGGATCACAAATCTCATGAATGCACGGACTTGAAAGAAGCCACCTGCTTTGGATGTGGCAAGAAAGGACATATACAGACCCGCTGCCCAAAAAGGGTGACTGTCGAGAAGAACAAGGCCACTAAAGGCAAGAAAGGCAATGCTTAAGCTTTCCAATCTGCTATAGCAGAAGCAGTTCAAGACATATCTTTACATATCTGTTTCTCGTAAATGTTTTATTTGTTAGAAACTTGTTTTAAACTCTAGAGCTAGTTAAAGCTTCATCTTTTGTAAATTTAATAAAATTTTAATTCTGCCTTGAAAGACTTAATTATTATTTATAATATCAAGTGGCCAATCTAGATGGTTTCACATATGTTATATTCTTCACAAATTAATTTGTCCTTGATAATCTCTTATCTATAAATCCTATAAGATTCGATATGTACTTAGACAGGGATTGGTTAGCCCAAAAGCCAAATCCGCTTTGTCTGCAGTAAGAAACTTATCGAGATAAAATCCCCACCTGGAGATATACTCACCATTCGTGGAAGAACAAACATCATGGATTACCGAGGAAGTTTTTATGCTTAAGGTATGCAGGTGGTTGATTGAAGGATGTGTCATCCACATGACACAAGTAAACTCTGACGGGTTGAAGTTAAATGTTGAAAACCTTTGTGTAGATGGACATGAGAAGTCCATAGCCACCTAGGAAGCTTAATGCTTAGAATGTTCGCAAGTGAGTCGAACATCGTAGATCATTTATGGTCTGCATAATGAACGGCAAGTCCTACATGGAATTTGGGAAATGGTAACAACGGATATAATCTCCAAGTTACCTAAGATAAATTGCGCCAACGATGCAAGGTGAAACAGACTTGCTAAGTCGACGCTTCTTGTTAGTTAAGGAAAATTCTTGACTTCCGACAAGTTAAGCTATATAAAGACAACATCAAACCTCCTTATGGAGTACTGTTGTTTAAAGTATCGAATTATGATACTAAATATATTCTTATCTTTGGAAATTCTAGAAAAAAAGTGCTTAGCTGATAAGCACTTGTTATGTTTCGCCATGACCTTTAAACGTGAGCATAAGGTTTATTGAAAAACCTTGTCCATTGTGGACCATGGAATTTAACAGTTCCAAGTTTTCCTCATAAATGTGAAATGGGATTTCCATGGTGACCCAGGATACTTTTGAAAGATTAAAACCTCCTACTATACGAAACTGATCACATTACTCCGAACAAATCTCGAGGTCGAGATTTCTTTTAAGGGGGTGAGGATGTAACACCTCGTAAAATCTTGTCCAATTATGTATCGACACGTGTCCCTAATCCTAATTACGTCAAACGTTGATTAGGAGGGACTATTATCGCCAAACAACTAAAACTTTGAATATGAAAGGACTGAAAGTGTCAACATGCTTAAACTAAGCCTCTGAGTGACATTATACGATATTCATGTTCTCATATTAAGCCATTTGTTGATAACCGAAACCGTTAGCGATAAACTCAAAAGTTTGCTCGTCGAAGGATTAAAAGCGTCAACATGTTAATTCTTACCTTTGAGTGACCTTTTAGCGAATCTAGAACGTTATGATGTTTGATCACGCTCTTGGTAATACTTAATATTATCCGTTTAGGGCTTTGATGCCGTTAAACGGTAATACGCACAAGTTCGTGCATTAAAAGGGTTAAAAGTGTCAATGTTAATTCTTACCTCTGAAAGACCTTTTAACGAACCCGGAGTATCGTGATGTCGATAATATTCACGGGAATGCCTACTATGGGTTATATAAGGCTTTTATGTCGTAAAACGATATTGCGCACACTTTGTGCGCTAAAAGTACTAGAAACGTCAACGTGCGAAACTATGCCTTTGAGTGACCTCCTAAATGAAACGGGAACTCCGTAATGCTTGGTCATACTCCCGGGCATGCCTAAGATTGGTCACTAATGATATTGTACCTTATAATAACAATACATCTAATTATATAAGGTTATGTGCCAAAAATGCAAGAAATAAAAGTTTAAAAAGTATATAAAAAGATACAGGGACTAAAGCCGCTGATCTGCCAAACTTGATTGGGCCGGACACCGGCTCGCGGGCCGCGTAAGATGGGGCTGTGGGCGTTCGCGAACCGCCAGAACTCGGACCTGCAGTTTTTTTTTTATTTTCTTGGTTGTTCTCCACTTATACAAACCATACACACATAATTCGAATCTAGGTGCTCTTAGATTTTAAACATGGTTTTACACCTGTAACAATCTCATGAGATCCCTTAACACTTGTTAAGATCTTATTCATTTCCAAAAACTATAAATAAGGGTCACCTTCAACCATTTCATGTGCACCTTTTCTCATTCTATCTCATTCTTGGAGACTTCTGACTTAAGGGGACTCCACCTCAGTTCAAGACTCAAGCTAGGACCCTTTGTAAGTGTCCTTAGCCATTAGTTTCCGTTTTATAGGCTTCAAAGCCGAAAAGACAAGCATTTACGATAAAATGCTTTGAATTTTAGTTAGACCGTAAACGGTGAAGCCATTGTTCGCGAAGAACAAGGCTACGTGATCGTAATTTGGTAGGTGTTAATCCCTCAAAAGGGCACCTCCTAAGAATCACGTTTGTTTGGTCAATTGACGAGTCAACGTAATATTAATTTAAAAAGTCAACGAGTTAATTTTTAAAATAATTGCGATATGGGTTTGGAAGTGTTCTAAAATATGTTTTATCACTTAAACAACTCGGTAATAATAATTAGAACATGTGTAAACATGTTCGGCTCATCAATTCCAGTTTTAGGGTCGGCTCGCAACCGAAAATCGCGTACTTTGACTTCTACGTTGACTTTTGGTTACAAACCGAATTAGACTAGTATGTTATTGATTTTAGTTTCCGTTATGAACGTAATATAATGTGGTATAACCCTATAAGGTTATATTACACGACCGGACTAGGAATCTGAGTTTATGCGCATGTTCCGTTATTATGCCGTACTTTGACTATAATGCCCTTTTGTTTAAAAATAAGGTTTTAAATATAAATGAGCATGCAAATGAGTTATGTACTGATAAGTAAACATGTTTAGAATATTTTGGTGCTTATAATCTGGTCATAAATTGAGTTTGCGCATATAAGCGTAAACTATGCTTTTAAAAGGACAAAAATGCCCTTTTAAGTATAAAATGAGTTTTAAACATAATTTTAGCATAAAACTCATTACCTCCTAATATGATATGATAATTAGGATTATTTGGGATGCTAAGTCAGGTTGTAAACTGAGTTTAACTTCAGTTTCGTATAAAATGTCGATAAATGACGATAATGCCCTTATGGCACATAAAATGCGTTTTAAGCATAATATTCAAACCAAACCTTTTGCTTACTGATATGTTATGAAAAATAAAATATTTTAACTATTCAAAGCTGGTCATAACATCAGATTTCATAAATCGTCATTTAACGACATTAACGTCATTTAGGCGCGTAGTATGGTTTTAAACCATATGTATGAAACAAGACTTGTTACCTATTGATTTTATAAACCATTTTAAATGTTTTTATAGTAGGTATAAGTCATGAACTCAGAATCCCAAATAAAGTCTCAAAACTATGTGTGAAATGACCAAAATGCCTTGCGGTGCATAGTTTGGTCATAAAGCATAAACCTTACATATATTTGATATCCTACTAATATGATATCATAATTTAAACATTTTAACAGAATGTTTATGACCATGACATCAGATTGCTTGCAAGCTCCTTTTATAAGTTGTAAAATTACCAAAATGCCCTTATGAGGCATAATTTGATTTTAAAACCTTAACGGGCATACAAGTTGATATCCTTCTGATATTATAACTTGTTTAAAGTATATTGGCATATGGAACTTGTTCATGACTCATCCGGTTACCCGTTATCGCTTATACGCGTACGGTTAGACTTACGTAACTAGTTTACATAAGTTTACCGAAAGGGGGTTAGACCTTATCATTTTGATCTCAAAATCACGAATGCATACTGTTTACCCAAAGTATACATGTCTTAGTACTTGTTGGGTTTAAACCACATTCTATTCTATATACGCTTAATCTAGCGAACCTATTCTTAAGTATCAGGTTCTATCTAAAGGAACTACCTTTGGCCCGTATACATTCTAACAGATAATAAATCTGTTCATTCCAGACTATAGTACCCCCCAGATAATCGGACTTGGGTCAATAATACTTAGACTTGCGGTTTTTGCCAAATATAGTCTTGTTGATTGGAAGCTAGCAAAAAGGTAAATACTCTTGACTTATTTTAGTGTAAACTTGGGATGGCAAATATGCCTCTTGGGACGGTTATTACATAAGTAAGTCGCCAATGATTGCGCAAAAATGTAAGAATACGGTTTAATCCGTTTACTTGATAATTATCATAATTGGGGGTTAATGATACCATGTCCGGACAACCCAATGGGTTAAACCAAATATATAATCTCGTAACAAGAAAAATCCCAAGATATATTTAAAAGATCTCCTACGGGTTTTCTAATATGTATAAACTCTTTTCGAAAAACTATTTTTAAAAGAGTCAGTTAATTGTATTTACCAGGTTTGGCTGACGTATTTTCAAAAGATTGTACAGCAGGTACCGAACCTTGTTATAGGCTGGGATTACGGGCCGACTAGAATGAAGGCTAAGGAATTTGCACTCCTGAAGCTTAAGGCCTATGATGTCTAAAGCTCTGTTTGTTTGGATCCTGTCTGTGGGCTTGTGTCGAACGCTTGTAATTACTTTCATACATTCAAGCTTTATTTTATTAATTTTAATCTAATACTTCCGTTGCATATTATTATACTGTGATAACTGTTTATCCAACCGTCACGATTGTACCCATCTGGGCCCACCGGAAATCGGGGTGTGACAAAATCTTTCCTCCTTGCGAGTTAATTTAGTTAACGGCGAAGCAATTTTGGAGAAATCTTGAATGAATCTTCTGTAGTATCCCGCAAGCCCTAAGAAACTTCTAATTTCCGAAGGATTCTTCAGAGGGTTCCATTTGGACACAGACTCAATTTTTTATGGATCTACTAGTACTCCATCGGCACTAATGATGTGACCGAGAAATTGTGCCTCTCGTAACCAGAAAGCACACTTTGAAAATTTTGCATATAGTCTTTCCCGTCTGAGTGTCTCTAACACTTCCTGTAAATGATGCGCGTGATCCGCCTCATTTTTCGAATATACCAGAATGTCGTCGATAAACACGATTACCGACTTGTCCAACATAGGTTTGCAAACCCGGTTCATGAGGTCCATGAAAGCCGCGGGTGCGTCAATCCGAAGGTCATCACGAGGAACTCGTAATGCCCGTACCGAGTACGAAAGGCCGTTTTCGGTACATCCTCTTCCTTGACCCTTAATTGATGGTATCCCGACCTAAGTTCAATTCTCGAAAACCAACTTGCACCTTGTAGTTGGTCGAATAAATCGTCAATTCTTGGAAGCGGGTATCGATTTTTCACCTTGAGTTTATTTAACTTCCGGTAATCGATACACATTCGCATGCTCCCGTCTTTCTTTTTCACAAACAATACCGGTGAGCCCCAAGGGGACACACTCGGGCTTATAAACCCCTTGTCGAGCACGTCTTGAATCTGAGACATCAATTCTTGTAACTCCGATGGCGCGAGTCGGTATGGCGCCTTAGCTAGGGGTTTCGCGCCCGAAACCAATTTGATTCCGAACTCTAGTTCCCGTTCGGGCGGTATTCCCGGTAAGTCTTCTGGAAACACATCTTCATAATCACGTATCACCGGTACGTCTCCGATCTTCGGTGATTCTTTCCCTGGTTCATTTGTGTATATCATAAACGCTCTACATCCGTGCCTCATAAGCTTGTGAGCTTTTAACATTGAGCATATCACAGGATTACCTCCCTTCTCACCATAGATAGTAACGTGTTTTCAGCTCGGAGATGTTAACTTTATCTCTTTACGGAACACACGACCTTTGCGTGGTGTCGGGATAACCAATCCATCCCGACAACCACTTGGAACTCTCCCATCGACATCGAGATTAGATCTATTGAGTATTCTTCGCCATCAGTACTCAGTTTGCAGTTTTGACAAACATCACATACTATAAAGTTCTTGTTGTCCCCTATTTCAACTTCTAAGGGCATAGGTAATTTCGTCAATACAAATGAAGGATGTCGAATAAATCCATGTGAAATAAAGGATTTATTCGCACCCGTATCGAATAATACACGTGCAGGAATTGAGTTTATTGCGAATATACCTGAGACCACATCGGGTTCTGTCTTTGCTTCGGCTGCAGTTAGTTGAAAGGATCTGGCCTTCGCCTTTTGAGTTTCTGTTGGTGATTCCTTGCTATCTTTCTTTCCGACCAAGTCTGGGCATTCAGACTTCTTGTGGCCCGGTTGGTAACATTTGTAGCAAACATAAACTTTTCCCGGGCATAGCGAAGCCGTGTGCCCCGTCTTTCCGCATATGGGACACGTTTTGTCTTTGAAGCGACACTCTCCTTTATGACCCTTCCCACACACTTTACAACTTGGTGATTCGCCCTTCACATAAGATTTTCTTACTGACTCCGTTGTTCTCGCCTTCTTTGTAGGACTTGGATTCACATCCTGCACCCTTCGTTTGCCCCTCTCTACTTGTTTCTTTAATTCAATCTCCCGCTCCCGGGTGGTGTTAATGATTTCAGTGAGGGTCTCGTACTTCGAGGGAGTCATGAACTCCCGATATTCAGCACTCAGCATGTTGTAATAGTAGTATATTTTCAGTTCCTCGGTCGTCATTAATTCATCGCAAAATCTCAGCTTATCTAGGAAAATTCCTGTGATCTTGTCAATTGATTCACCCCCCTGTTTCAGTTGGATGAATTCCTCCTTGATTCTGTTTATCATTGCTTTGGGACTGTGGTGTTTAAGGAATGGTGACTTAAACTCGCCCCATGTCATCGCCTTTGCTGCTTCATTCCCAATCTCCTTCTTCTTATTGTCCCACCAATCTTTTGCTTGGCCTCTTAACTGACCCATACCGTAGGCTACGAAGTCATTCGTGTCGCAGTGGGTTCTTTCAAACATGTAACAACTGTGCTTGTAATCACTATGAAACAGTTCTGTTATCAATAAAACAATGTTATTTGATCCCAATGTTTGTTTGATTGTGTTTTACATTTTTCATGTTTTGATTTTTGTTCAATTCCAAACTCTACATCACTTTCTGGAGAGTTATACGCAAACTAGTGCGTAAACGTACTCAGTTTAATGCGAGAAATACTCTGGAACATCAACATATACTCAACATACCTTAAATAACCTTTACATAACTTAGAAATAAGTTTTGAAGGCTTTGGTATGGCAAAAACAAGTTAATTCGCTTACAGGGACTAAATATGACAAACTGCGAAAGTATGTCAATTTGAACTGTAACGAACATTCCGGAACATAACCATAAGTTAAACACACCTTAAATATCCTTTACATAGCTTAGAAATAGGCTTTGAGGGGTTCGGTGTGCTAAAATAAACTTTTGGGTCATTCAGGGACTAAAAGTGTCAAAAAGTGCACAAGTTTGCATTTTCGCGCATAACTTACGTTCTGAATACATCCGGACATCCAAAAATTTATGTGAGCATGACTACATTATATTTTAGTGTTCTCCATAAGAAAAATCCATTCGTCGCGTCATTTGGATCGTTTTTCGCGCTTATGCGCATTCCGTCGTAATTAAGCGAACATCGCGATCGTACGGCCAAACGAACCAACCTCCGGCATATTTTTGAGCATGTTTTGAGTTCCCTATACTTTAACTTCATTTTAGAGCCTTGAAATGAGGTTAACGGGGTTCAAACGCATCGAAAAAGGCCTTAAACACGTGCAGGGACCATTTCTGCCATTTTGGAAACAATTCTGAAACAGAGGGGCAGTGGCGTAGCGCGAGCCCTAAGGGCCTATGCAGTCGCGCTACGCGAGTGCCTTATCTGGGCAGAAAACTCAGTTTTGCATTTTCGGGACCAGATTCGATGTATTAGCCGTTGTTTAATTCACAACCACACATTCTAACTTGCTTAGTCAGCGGATAAGGATGGAATTTAGGCACCATAACTTTCCGACACTTGTACGGATACGATTAAGGCACGATATTCGACAAGCGATCTTAACGGTTCGGGTATTCCTATAAATACCCATCCACCCCATTTGCTAAAATCACTAGAACTTTGATTTGAGAAACTCTAAGTTGAAACTATTGTTTCATACCTGAGATTTTTGAATCGAGGTTAGCATTCGGGGACCCTTCGTAAGTATTCTTTCGTTCTTTTCCTTATTTTATTGCTTTTCGAGTCAGAAAGTCAAACTTTGTTTGACTTTCAGCGTTGACCAGTAATGGTCAATGCGAAGTTCGTTTGAACTTCGCAACGTGAGTGTAATCACGTTGGTTATAGTCCCTTGGGACTATGCCTACTGATTACCACGTTGTCTAGGGTCGTAGGGTAAGCGATCTAATAAATCGCTTATACCTCGAACCCGACCCGGTTTGGTCGATCATTAGGATCCGACCAAATACATTAGGTGACCATAGTAGGTAGGGAATAACCTTCCGAGGTTATACCCTATGGTCACATCGTTTAAGTAGTTGTATGATAGGTAGTTTATATGCCTTAGGTAAATTACCAGAATACCCTTTTCATGTATAATTGGTAATTAAGCATATGCAACCTAAACCTTTGTCACATAACTGATTATGTAACGTGTTCAGGCATATAACACTTGTCATAGGACTAGTTAGGCGGTCCGAACGCGTTTCACGCGCACGACGCGTTAAAGTAGCATAAGCTTCCTAAACGGGTCGTGATGGGTCGAAAGCAATTATGTTAGGTTTCAATTAGTATGTAGGATTTGTTGAACCATACTACACGAGTCTCAATACTCGTTTGGTTTACAAACCCTCATGCTACCCAATCTTCCGATTTAGGTCCGGTTTATTAACATAGTTACCTATATTAGGTGCCGTTTGATTCCGAGATCTATAGCATTACTTGGTGGTTATCTTTATACAACTGAGCAATCTCAAGTGAGTACATGGACCCCTCTTTTACTGTTTTCCAAACTGTTTTGGGGTGGAACACATGTGCCTACTTGTTACTTTCATGCTTTCCTGTTTTCACATCATATACTGCTATGTTCGTTAGTACATTATAGTACATGATTTCATTACATCTTATGCTAGGTGTGCCCATTGTGTGCATTACTTGGTACATTGTTTTACATTACATTTTATGCTAGGTGTGCCCATTGTGTGCATTACTTAGTACATTGTTTTACATTACATTTCATGCTAGGTGTGCCCATTGTGTGCATTACTTAGTACATCGTTTTACATGACATTTCACGCTATGTATGTTCATTTGATTACATACTTAGTGCATTGTTTTCACATGTTTACATTTTGGTATAACATTTGGTTTGTTTACATGGGACAATACATTCATTAACATTAGCTACGCCGTTCGTTAGTAGGTAGTGGTACCATAGGAATTGACAACTCCCGTTCCGGACGTCCCAGGGAAAGGGGATGAAAGGAATGACCGAATTCGATGATATAAGACAGATAGACCTTTAATTTGTTTAAAGGGTTTATCACCACAGTCGCAAGGCTTGGATGTATGCATTTTCACAATACCGCATAAATGTTCATATTAAATAGTTGCATGCATTTACACAAAATATAGCTTTGATTTAAACCAAGTTTTACTTCAATACTTTGTTTTTGTGCATATGGTTTAGTTGAGACATTTCACTTGCCATACATGACATTTTGACATAGACATTTGGACATGGATATTTGACATAGACATTTGACATGGATATTTGACATAGACATTTGACATGGATATTTGACATAGACATTTGACCTGGATATTTGACATAGACATTTTGACATGATTTACATTTGACACAAACGCTTTTGACATTGGTTTTACATACTACATGATTTACATCTTGACATGAACACTTTGACATAATATTTAATACATTTGACAATTGAATTAAACCTAGACTTCTTACATTGGTTGGTATGGTTTGATTAAGTGATTAAGTAACGATGCGTGTGTAATATGATACAAGCATGGTGGATACGCCGCTGGTACTTCCTATATATAAGTGTTTGTATGGTATTACATGTCGTAACGTTATTTGAATCATTTCAGTTTGAGACATAGAACATTTTATACAAATAACATACTTTTCACAAGACATTGATTTACAAACAACTTATCTTATACAAACACATTTTTACATGGTTATTTATTTAACCTGACATTTACTTATACATATCATCTGATCTTATTGTTTTCAAATGATTTACATGACAAAGCAAATTACAAGGTTCATGACTAAACATTTTTCTTAAACATAAGTCATGAATCCTACTTTCACAAAACCTATGTATCTCACAGGCATTTTTATGCTGACGTACCTATTTTCACATGTGTTTTCAGGTGCTTTTCCATAGGATGTTGATCATGATACTAGGGCGGACCTGTGCCTTAGAGACTTTAAAAGAAGATAGACTATGTTTAATTATGTTCTGAACTCTTTAATTTCCTGTTTGAAACAATGTAACACCTTTGTTTATAAATAAAATACAACTTTGTATGCCATGGTTATGAAACAATTAATTCTGTTGCAACACTCCCCGATGTTTCCGCCACGCTTTGTATGTTATACGTGGTCGGGGTGTGACAGAAGAGTTGGTATCAGAGCCAATGGTTATAGGGAATTAGGTTATTAGTAATGCTTTGACCTAGACTATAACTTTTCTAGGACCCTAACACGAGTTATCTTGTGTTTAGATCTTAAAACATGTACATCACCTATCCTTAGGTGATTATCAAAACAAGAACAAAATTTTCCGAAACGATTTTTGAAAAACAATCATCTGTTTTTGAATGTTTTATTACAAGGTTTTGAACCCTCTGTTTTATGGTTTTGAACCCTTTTCAGTATTGGTTTTTGGCCTTGTGCCTTCTAATTTTCAAAAATCCCGTCAAACGTTTTGGGTTTTAAATAATGTGAACATGTGCAAACTGGAAGGGTGAATGCCTGTATTCTGAGTTTTCTGTCTAGGCAAGCACTTCGTATACATCTCAACCAGACGCGAGACCAGTTGTGCTTACCTGGGAATTCTTGGGATGAGTGTTCACTTATAGGCGAGCATGTCTTCATTATACATTATTTTTGATCCGTTTACTTTGATTAGTCACTGTGTGTCGTTTGTTTGCTTTGTGATACAGACGAATGACCACCATCTTTGCTTTTGTTGATTTTTGTTTCATCTCATTCTCTTCATCCAATCATCTCACTCGTTTCCTTTCATGTTTTCCTCTTTTAGAATGCCTCCTCGACGCGAAAATCAGATAGCAACTGCCGAGCTGGCAGAAATCATTGCGCAGTAGATGGCTGCTCAATTTCCAAATCTCTTTGCTCAATGGAACCAGGCCAACAACAACAACAATGTTCCATGCAAATACAAGGATTTTAACCAGGCTAAACCACTTAAGTTTAGTGGTTCTGAAGGAGCAACTGGGCTTCTTCGGTGGTTCGAAAGCATTGAGAATACTTTTCGCCACGTGCAGTGCCCGGATAATCGCAAGGTCGAGTTCTCCTCGAGCGTGTTTCAGAAGAGGGCTCTTACATGGTGGAATGGGGTAATGAGAGACCGAGGTGCGGAAGTTGCTCTCGCACAGACATGGGCTGAACTTAGGGCCCTGATGATGAGGGAATTCTGTCCTCGCCATGAACAGCGAGCGTTGGAGAAAGAGTTTGATGTTTTGAAGCAAGATAGTGGTGAGCACAGGGCTTATACTGATCGGTTTGAAGAGTTGAGTTTGCTTTGCCCGACTATGGTTACCCCACTTGACAAGGCTATCGAAAGATACATCGACGGCCTACCTGACTCGGTACAAGACATTCTTACTGGTAGTGAACCTGCCACACTCCGTCAGGCGATCGAGTTATCAGCGACATTGACTGAGTCGCAAATTAGAAAGGGAAAGCTACACAGGAAGGGTGACAAGGGCAAGAAGCAGTCGGCTGACAAGGAAGATAGCAAGAAAGGTCAAAACTTGAATGGAAAGAACTCTGGTTCTTCGAAGAGGTCAAGGAAGCGTAAGACTTCCCAAAATTTTGCTGTCACTGCCCAAGCTAACCAGGCAGCTCCCAACCAACCCGCACAGCCTCCAGCGAAGAAACCCTATTCAGGGATTGCACCTTTGTGCAATAGATGCAACAGTCACCACCAGCCGCAACTTCCATGCCGTTTCTGTACTAACTGTGGGAAGTCAGGCCATCTTGCCAATGTTTGTCGGTCTGCTCAGAATCCCGCGGTTCAGAACCTGGCTCAACAAGTTGCTCAGCAACAGGGTCAAGCTGCAAGACCACAATACCCACCTGGTGCTTGTTACAATTGTGGGGATCTGACCCACTACAGGAATCGGTGCCCAAGACTGGCGAACCAGAACCAGAATCAGGCTCCGGCTCGAGGCCGAGCCTTTAACATGAATGCCCAAGAGGCGCAGGCGGATGATAATGTGGTGAACGGTACGTTCTTTATTAATAATCAGCCTGCATCTGTTCTTTTCGATTCTGGTGCCGATAAGAGTTTCGTGTCTTTGTCCTTTGAACCAATGCTTCGAGTGTCTAGAACGAAACTAGGCAAATCTTTGACAGTAGAAGTTGCTAGTGGTGAACCCATTGTTCTAAATTCTGTTCTTCGCAACTGCCAGTTGAATCTTAACGATCATCTTTTTCCAATCGACCTCACGCCTATGCAACTTGGAAGCTTCGACGTCATTGTGGGAATGGATTGGTTATCCAAGCATCATGCAGAGATAGTTTGTTCTAAGAAGATTGTTAGTGTGCCGCTTTCGACAGGCGAGATCCTGCAGGTTCAAGGTGAGAAGCCTACCGGTGGTCTCAAACTCATGTCTTGTTTTAAAGCTCGGAAGTATCTGCAGAAGAACTATGTGGCTTTCTTAGCACATGTTACAGAAGATAAAGGCAAGGGTAAGTCTATTTCAGATATTCCTGTCGTTCGGGATTATTCTGAAGTATTCCCTGAAGACTTACCTGGTCTACCTCCAGCACGCCAAGTCGAGTTCCGCATTGATCTCGTACCTGGTGCAAATCCCATTGCCAGAGCTCCATATCGTCTTGCACCATCTGAGATGCAAGAGTTGTCTAAACAGCTTCAGGAGCTCTCTGACAAAGGTTTTATACGTCCTAGTTTTTCACCTTGGGGTGCTCCCGTTCTTTTTGTCAACAAGAAGGATGGATCCTTTAGGATGTGTATCGACCATCGTGAGCTTAACAAGCTTACCATCAAGAATCGATATCCCCTACCTCGCATCGATGATCTCTTTGATCAGTTACAAGGTGCTTCTTATTTCTCGAAGATTGATCTGCGATCTGGATATCATCAACTACGGGTGCATGAAGAAGATATTCCCAAGACAGCGTTCCGTACTCGGTATGGGCACTATGAGTTCACAGTCATGCCATTCGGTGTGACTAATGCTCCTGTTGTTTTCATGGACCTAATGAATAGGGTCTGCAAACCTTATTTGGATCAGTTCGTCATTGTTTTTATTGACGATATCTTGATTTACTCTAAGACGCGAGCTGATCACGAGCAGCATCTTCGTCTTACTCTGGAACTCCTGAAGAAAGAGCAACTTTTCGCCAAATTCTCCAAATGCGAATTTTGGCTTAAAGAAGTTCAATTTTTGGGACACATTATCAACGAACGAGGTATTCATGTAGATCCCTCCAAGATCAGTGCGATTAAGGATTGGGATACGCCTACTACTCCTACTGAAGTTCGTTCTTTTCTTGGTCTAGCGGGTTATTACCGCCGCTTCATTGAAAACTTCTCTAAGATTGCAGTTCCTCTAACTGCTCTAACTCAGAAGAAAATGCCCTTTTACTGGGGATTCAAACAAGAGGAAGCTTTTCAACACCTGAAGCAGAAGCTTTGCGATGCGCCTGTTCTATCATTGCCTGAGGGTGATGATGATTTTGTTGTGTATTGTGATGCATCGAAATTGGGCCTTGGTTGTGTTCTGATGCAAAGGAACAAAGTCATAGCATATGCATCAAGACAATTGAAGATACATGAGAAGAACTACACCACTCATGATCTTGAGTTGGGTGCAGTAGTCTTTGCTCTAAAGATCTGGAGACACTATTTGTATGGTACAAAATGTGTGGTTTTCACTGACCACAAAAGTCTTCAGCATATCTTCAACCAGAAAGAACTCAACATGAGACAGCGACGTTGGGTTGAGCTTTTAAACGACTATGATTGCGAAATTCGCTACCATCCTGGTAAGGCGAATGTCATAGCTGATGCATTGAGTCGTAAGGAACGTACTAAGCTTCATTGTGTACGTGTTCAATCTGATATTCAAGCTCGATCTGATATTCAAGCCCGCATTTCTCAGGCTCAACAATCTTGTGTTTCACAAGGTTTAATGGATAAGGAATTTCCCTATCACATAACGCCTGCTTTGGAACTAAAGGACAATGGATCATATTACTTCATGGACCGTTTGTGGGTCCCAAGCCAGGATGATATTCGTACCTTGCTTATGGATGAAGCCCATAAGTCTCGTTATTCCATTCATCCGGGCTCAGATAAAATGTATAAGGACCTTCGTACTCACTATTGGTGGCCTGGTATGAAGAAAGACATTGCCTTATACGTATCAAAATGCCTTACTTGTCTTAAGGTTAAGGCTGAACATCAGCGTCCTTCGGGTTTATTGGAGCAACCAGAGATCCCAGTTTGGAAATGGGAAAACATTACTATGGATCTTGTTACCAAACTCCCGCGCACAAAGAAAGGTCATGATGCCATCTGGGTAGTCGTTGATCGTCTTACAAAGTCAGCACATTTCTTGCCAATCCGTGAGGATTTTCCTGCTGACAGACTTGCTCAAATCTATGTGGATGAAATTGTAGCTCGACATGGTGTTCCTTTGAACATCATTTCTGACAGAGATGCTCGTTTCACTTCTCATTTTTGGAGAACCATGCAATCTGCCATGGGGACCCAACTTAATCTAAGCACAGCTTATCATCCGCAAACGAATGGTCAATCTGAGAGAACAATCCAGACTCTGGAGGATATGCTAAGAGCTTGTGTGATCGATTTTGGTGGTAGCTGGGATTCACATCTTAAATTGATTGAATTCTCCTACAACAACAGTTATCACACTAGCATCAAAATGGCTCCTTTCGAAGCTCTCTATGGTCGAAAATGTCGTTCACCAGTCTGCTGGAATGAGATTGGCGAGGCTCAACTTACTGGACCTGCCCTCATTTTAGAGACAACTGACAAGGTCAAGAAAGTTCGTGATAACCTTCAGGCAGCTAGAAGCCGTCAGAAGATTTACGCGGACCCAAAATGCAAAGCCTTGGAATTTCAAGTCGGTGATCGAGTATTACTTAAGGTCTCACCTTGGAAAGGTGTGATCAGATTTGGAAAGAAAGGAAAACTTGCACCTAGATACGTTGGACCATTCAAGATCGTCGAAAGAATCGGAAAGGTAGCCTACAGACTTGAGTTACCTCCTGAACTGGGAAATGTTCATCCAACTTTTCACGTGTCAAATCTCAAGAAGTGTTCAGCTGATGAGAACTTCTCCATACCGCTTGACGAAATTCGTGTTGGCAAAACACTGAAATTTGTTGAGAAACCAGTGGAAATCTTGGAACGTGAAGTCAAGTGGCTTAAACGCAAGCGCATTCCTTTGGTCAAAGTTCGCAGGGAAGCTAAGCGTGGACCTGAGTTTACTTGGGAACGCGAAGATCAAATGAAGGCGAAATATCCACATCTTTTTCCTCGGGTTTCCTCTAAATAAATTTCGGGACGAAATTTCCACAAGTAGGGGAGACTGTAACAACTGTGCTTGTAATCACTATGAAACAGTTCTGTTATCAATAAAACAATGTTATTTGATTCCAATGTTTGTTTGATTGTGTTTTACATTTTTCATGTTTTGATTTTTGTTCAATTCCAAACTCTACATCACTTTCTGGAGAGTTATACGCAAACTAGTGCGTAAACGTACTCAGTTTAATGCGAGAAATACTCTGGAACATCAACATATACTCAACATACCTTAAATAACCTTTACATAACTTAGAAATAAGTTTTGAAGGCTTTGGTATGGCAAAAACAAGTTAATTCGCTTACAGGGACTAAATATGACAAACTGCGAAAGTATGTCAATTTGAACTGTAACGAACATTCCGGAACATAACCATAAGTTAAACACACCTTAAATATCCTTTACATAGCTTAGAAATAGGCTTTGAGGGGTTCGGTGTGCTAAAATAAACTTTTGGGTCATTCAGGGACTAAAAGTGTCAAAAAGTGCACAAGTTTGCATTTTCGCGCATAACTTACGTTCTGAATACATCCGGACATCCAAAAATTTATGTGAGCATGACTACATTATATTTTAGTGTTCGCCATAAGAAAAATCCATTCGTCGCGTCATTTGGATCGTTTTTCGCGCTTATGCGCATTCCGTCGTAATTAAGCGAACATCGCGATCGTACGGCCAAACGAACCAACCTCCGGCATATTTTTGAGCATGTTTTGAGTTCCCTATACTTTAACTTCATTTTAGAGCCTTGAAATGAGGTTAACGGGGTTCAAACGCATCGAAAAAGGCCTTAAACACGTGCAGGGACCATTTCTGCCATTTTGGAAACAATTCTGAAACAGAGGGGCAGTGGCATAGCGCGAGCCCTAAGGGCCTATGCAGTCGCGCTACGCGAGTGCCTTATCTGGGCAGAAAACTCAGTTTTGCATTTTCGGGACCAGATTCGATGTATTAGCCGTTGTTTAATTCACAACCACACATTCTAACTTGCTTAGTCAGCGGATAAGGATGGAATTTAGGCACCATAACTTTCCGACACTTGTACGGATACGATTAAGGCACGATATTCGACAAGCGATCTTAACGGTTCGGGTATTCCTATAAATACCCATCCACCCCATTTGCTAAAATCACTAGAACTTTGATTTGAGAAACTCTAAGTTGAAACTATTGTTTCATACCTGAGATTTTTGAATCGAGGTTAGCATTCGGGGACCCTTCGTAAGTATTCTTTCATTCTTTTCCTTATTTTATTGCTTTTCGAGTCAGAAAGTCAAACTTTGTTTGACTTTCAGCGTTGACCAATAATGGTCAATGCGAAGTTCGTTTGAACTTCGCAACGTGAGTGTAATCACGTTGGTTATAGTCCCTTGGGACTATGCCTACTGATTACCACGTTGTCTAGGGTCGTAGGGTAAGCGATCTAATAAATCGCTTATACCTCGAACCCGACCCGGTTTGGTCGATCATTAGGATCCGACCAAATACATTAGGTGACCATAGTAGGTAGGGAATAACCTTCCGAGGTTATACCCTATGGTCACATCGTTTAAGTAGTTGTATGATAGGTAGTTTATATGCCTTAGGTAAATTACCAGAATACCCTTTTCATGTATAATTGGTAATTAAGCATATGCAACCTAAACCTTTGTCACATAACTGATTATGTAACGTGTTCAGGCATATAACACTTGTCATAGGACTAGTTAGGCGGTCCGAACGCGTTTCACGCGCACGACGCGTTAAAGTAGCATAAGCTTCCTAAACGGGTCGTGATGGGTCGAAAGCAATTATGTTAGGTTTCAATTAGTATGTAGGCTTTGTTGAACCATACTACACGAGTCTCAATACTCGTTTGGTTTACAAACCCTCATGCTACCCAATCTTCCGATTTAGGTCCGGTTTATTAACATAGTTACCTATATTAGGTGCCGTTTGATTCCGAGATCTATAGCATTACTTGGTGGTTATCTTTATACAACTGAGCAATCTCAAGTGAGTACATGGACCCCTCTTTTACTGTTTTCCAAACTGTTTTGGGGTGGAACACATGTGCCTACTTGTTACTTTCATGCTTTCCTGTTTTCACATCATATACTGCTATGTTCGTTAGTACATTATAGTACATGATTTCATTACATCTTATGCTAGGTGTGCCCATTGTGTGCATTACTTGGTACATTGTTTTACATTACATTTTATGCTAGGTGTGCCCATTGTGTGCATTACTTAGTACATTGTTTTACATTACATTTCATGCTAGGTGTGCCCATTGTGTGCATTACTTAGTACATCGTTTTACATGACATTTCACGCTATGTATGTTCATTTGATTACATACTTAGTGCATTGTTTTCACATGTTTACATTTTGGTATAACATTTGGTTTGTTTACATGGGACAATACATTCATTAACATTAGCTACGCCGTTCGTTAGTAGGTAGTGGTACCATAGGAATTGACAACTCCCGTTCCGGACGTCCCAGGGAAAGGGGATGAAAGGAATGACCGAATTCGATGATATAAGACAGATAGACCTTTAATTTGTTTAAAGGGTTTATCACCACAGTCGCAAGGCTTGGATGTATGCATTTTCACAATACCGCATAAATGTTCATATTAAATAGTTGCATGCATTTACACAAAATATAGCTTTGATTTAAACCAAGTTTTACTTCAATACTTTGTTTTTGTGCATATGGTTTAGTTGAGACATTTCACTTGCCATACATGACATTTTGACATAGACATTTGGACATGGATATTTGACATAGACATTTGACATGGATATTTGACATAGACATTTGACATGGATATTTGACATAGACATTTGACCTGGATATTTGACATAGACATTTTGACATGATTTACATTTGACACAAACGCTTTTGACATTGGTTTTACATACTACATGATTTACATCTTGACATGAACACTTTGACATAATATTTAATACATTTGACAATTGAATTAAACCTAGACTTCTTACATTGGTTGGTATGGTTTGATTAAGTGATTAAGTAACGATGCGTGTGTAATATGATACAAGCATGGTGGATACGCCGCTGGTACTTCCTATATATAAGTGTTTGTATGGTATTACATGTCGTAACGTTATTTGAATCATTTCAGTTTGAGACATAGAACATTTTATACAAATAACATACTTTTCACAAGACATTGATTTACAAACAACTTATCTTATACAAACACATTTTTACATGGTTATTTATTTAACCTGACATTTACTTATACATATCATCTGATCTTATTGTTTTCAAATGATTTACATGACAAAGCAAATTACAAGGTTCATGACTAAACATTTTTCTTAAACATAAGTCATGAATCCTACTTTCACAAAACCTATGTATCTCACAGGCATTTTTATGCTGACGTACCTATTTTCACATGTGTTTTCAGGTGCTTTTCCATAGGATGTTGATCATGATACTAGGGCGGACCTGTGCCTTAGAGACTTTAAAAGAAGATACACTATGTTTAATTATGTTCTGAACTCTTTAATTTCCTGTTTGAAACAATGTAACACCTTTGTTTATAAATAAAATACAACTTTGTATGCCATGGTTATGAAACAATTAATTCTGTTGCAACACTCCCCGATGTTTCCGCCACGCTTTGTATGTTATACGTGGTCGGGGTGTGACAAAACACTCTCTCAATATCACTTAGCCATCGTTGGCATATTATCGGATCGACCTCCCCATTATAAATTGGCGGTTTACAAGCCATGAACTCTTTGTATAAGCAACCTTTCTGTTCTCCGAATCTTTTCTTCACTAGGTTGGCATTGTCTTCCAACCTTTTGATCCACTCTTCAACAACCGAAAGCACCATAATTTGAATCTTGTCTATAAAACCAGATAGACTATTCTCAATTGCCTTTCCTACTTCTTCGGCAATCACTCCTCTTATTTGTCCGGTGACTACCGGCACCGTATCATCATTTCCTCCATCGGCCATTTTGAATCTGAAATGTTTATACTCATTATTAAACATTTCATTTTATAACATATGCATCATTCGTTTTGGTTTAGCCAAGTTCACCACTTGCTTAAACCATTCATGTTTAGTGCACTTTCCGGGTTTGAGTGTGTTAACACGCTCTTCCCATACACATCAACTCGAATTTCTTTTTCTAATAATCTAATAAAATCTATTAAATGACTAATTCTTACCGGACGTTTGATCAAGCTTCGAACCGAACACACTTTGTTAATAACCTTGAGCTCTGATACCAACTTGTAACACCCGTCTCATTTAATTAAGATTTTAACATAAAAGTACGCATTTTTAAACCAAATGCATCATTTCCAAAAGTTAGATAAGATGATAAGTTTGCATTGTGATAGTATTCTAGTTAACTAACTAACTAGTTTAAACATCGAAAATGTTTAGTTTAGTGTTTACAAAATGAACATTGTCTACAACAAAATTAGATTAACGCGGAAGCTCCAAAACGTTGTGTTCGGTTCTTGGACTTTTGCTTGATCGCCATCCGGAGTGAGACCAACTTCACCTAGTGTCAAAACCACGTTAAATGTTAGTTTTGACAACATTAAAACATGTATAATCAAATTCTAATATCAAACAATTTAAAACAAAAAAAAATCAGAATTAGGTCTGTCGTGCCCCGCGACAGACTCCTTTTAATCTTTCGCGGGCGCGAGCGACCCCACATGTCGCGCCAGGATTTCTGCTCCCTGTCGTGTGCCGCAGGGGAGCCTCTTTTCCAGCGGGGGCAGGTTTGAAACCTGCATTTCTGCCTAGCACCAAATTTTTCTATAAACTCAACTTCAAATGTTCATAACTTTTTATCTAATGGTCCGTTTAAGGTGATTCTTTTTCCTACGCATCCGTAATTTAATTACCAACGCATCTATCATTTTTATCTTATAAAAAGCTCGGTTTACAGACCGAAAGCCTATAAGTCCCTATTGTATTTATTCAACCCGCATAGTTTCGCATCATATTTTTGTTACTCATAATTTATGATCTCTAGACATATTTACCCATTCCTTGGGCTTGTGATCATCGGCGTATCATTACCAATTCCATGGTTTTACGCATTTGTGATCCACAATCGCCAAGTGACATTCAAATCACTTCTATAATATCTACTAAACATTTATTTGACCCGTTTGGCTCATTTATGAAATCCACCATTTTCAGTGACAACCAAACATTTTATAATCAAGTTTTGACTCGTTTAACTAAGTAGTGATCATCGTCACTTCTACTAATGCAACCCTTTCTTAAAAACACAATTTTGAGCGACTACAATATCCAATTAACATAATGTAACGAAACAAGGTTACATACCTTTAAAGCGCTCCCTTCAAACGCGTATCACCACCGGCTTGTCCGCTTGACGTTCCGGTTTCCTTGCCTATAGAGTTCCACCACGAATTGTTTAGAACTCTTTTCATAACACATAACGCATAGTTTGCCATAATATACAAGTATGCGTTTTAGTTCAAATTTCCAACATTTAGCTTTCTTTTAGGCATTTCTACAAACACCTAAAGGGCATAATTTCTTAAAATTTACAATCAAGCTCATGAGTAATTATTTAGCCAAGATTAAACATCAATTATGCAAGTTCATGTCAATTTTTCACATCAACATTCTGAAATTACTGCAAAGAGCTCAAATTACACTAGGATGACAATCATAATCCTAGTGTCTAACATATTTTTACAAAACCCACTAAACACCTACATTGGTGATTATGGAATTCACAAGTAATGAGCAAAATTTCAACAAGCTAATGACTAGGATTTATTCCTAGACACAATTTCATTCCAAATTCATCCAAACAATAATCATGCAAACACAATTTCGAATCATAAGTGTTCATCCAGAATTTGGATGGAACCAAATAGTGAAATTTTTACATACCTTATGATCCCTTTAATGAGGTGATCACTAATTTAAGATTCGTTATTCTATTTGGAACAGATTTGTGCCTTTAATTTGATCAATTAGCATGAACTAGGGTTTTGGAGGTTGAGTCTTGGTCGCCCCTTGTGTTTAATCGAACTAGACACACACACAAGTGTGTGTTTGGTGTTTTAAAATTTTGTTTTAATAAAATTAGTTTCAAACTTAACACCTTTGGCCCTCCAACTATTATTAGGTTTTTATTTTAGGTGTTTTTAACCCACTCACATGTCACTACAAGACTTCTATCTAACTAGGTTATTCTTATTCCTAGTTAGTTCATTTTATTTATTACCAACATCGAATTTATAATAAAAGATTTATATTTTCGGGGTGTTACAAACCATTTAAACAAAATAACTAACAAGGTTCCAATTTACTGGACGCCCTTAGTCTGGAATGAATGGAATTATGATCCATAAGAATGTTAACGAGTCTTATTCAAGTCATATGATTTGGACCGGTTAACTTATAATAAAATCGGTACGGTTCGCTAGATTAAGCGGAGACCAGATAAAATGTGGTTTGTACCCTCACGAGTACTATGGCTCGTATAATATGGGTCAAACAATAACACATTCTGATTAGAACTGATTTAAAATGAATTTGACCCGATTTGGCTAACTTATACAAACTTGGCTATATTAGTCAACCATACGCGCATAGGAGGCATCGGGTGATCGGATGAGTCAATATCAAGTCCATTATGCCACAGTATGTTTATTATCATGTTACATCAGTTTCAAAGTCATATTGTATGTTCAATATGTTTCAAAAACCATTTTATGCTCAAAAGGGCAGTTTGGTCAATATTTAGGCATAATATATATACTTGCATAAAACCCGACAAACGATATGATATAACAACCCTCCTGAATATTTTTGACACCCTAATATATTTTAAAATATCCCAATATGTCTTAAAATGTACCCCGTATGTGAAAACCGAGCCCAATATACAATATATAATTAAAAATAAAATAAAAACAAAATTTCAGGGTCTCTCGCGGGGCGCGTAGCCCATGGCTACGTCTTACGCGGGGCGCGACGACCTGGCCACCAGGCTTAACCCGGTGCTGCCACGTGTCTGATACGCGTCGAGGCTACATCGGTGAGCTGACAAAGCTAGGCCCTACAGACCCTATGTCGCGGGCCGCGTAGGCCCTTCCTTCCTCTTACGCGGGCCACGTAAAACCCAAAATCAGGCCCTATAAATTAGGAGCTCGGGCCTTCAGTTTCCGACGCTCACACATACTTTCTCTCTTGAATTTTCTGATAGTATAAGCTATTTCCGGGTATTATACCCCCCAAATTAACGAAGTTCCGCCCCGTTGTAAGTATTATAACCCCGGTTACGTATTAGATACGCTGCCCGATTGATCCAGGGTTTCGTAACGGCTGTTGAGGTTCTGCCCGACGTAGTCGTTGGAATGCTGTCTCGGGGAGGGTATTACTAATGTAAATATTGGGTTATTATACTAACACATGTACATTTGTGTAATTAATAGATAACTACCAGGAAACCCTTAAAAGAAGTCTAAGATAGCAATGTGAGTAATCTCCTTTTTGTAAATTGTTTTTACAAAATCTTAAATGTTTTACAATGCGATTAAGCAGTGATTGAGTCTTTATAGTTCTTCAATTACTGCCGGTATGTTGGGGTTTTGTATACAAAATGTGGAACACGTTACCATTGGACAAAGAGGTAGCCAATGTGTAATATGACCCACCAGTCAGGATTGACAGTACTGAATGAGTACTTGTGTAGAAATAAACAATGTGATATCTCTCAATATTGTTAAAAGATAAAACTCTTCTTGATTAAATTGGGATTCACTCACCCGTATTTCCCACTGACAAAATGTTTTTAAACGCGTTTCAGGTAACAAAATGTAAGAGCCAACTAGAAGCCAGCTGGACAGCACTGAAGGCTTGGAAAAAAAGTGGCTATAAAAGTTACCTAAATAAAAGAAGATGTTTTATTCAATAAAATAAGGATTTTCCCTATGAAAATGTTTGAAATGAAAAACTTGGGTTTTATCCCAATATGTTTAATATTATAAAAGCGTGGTATTTACTCTGATAAATATTTTCTAACTACGATCCTGATGTAATTTCCGCTGCCAAAATGTTAAACGCCGATACCACCAAAACTGGTCGCGGCCGCCCGTTCCCGGGACAGATAGGGGGCGGGGGTTGCGACAGAAGGTGGTATCAGAGCTAAGCCACTGATTCAGCCACAGAAGTGTTCTGCTGACACCAATATATTATTCAAATTGTTAGGAAATTAATTATGAAAATACGTGCATATCTGTATTTTATTGTTGTGTTTTATTTGACTATTTGTTAGTTTATAGTATGAGTGATCAAGGACCCTCAGACGTTTATAGTCAGTTGTCCGATTCACCTAGGAGTGAAGGTACCTCTTCCCAGCCTGCCCTCTCTGGGTATTCAGCTGACTAGGAAGAAGGGATGTTTGTATTTAAGGCTCGGTCTGAAGAGCCATTCCCTCAGAAAAAGAGAGGATGGTTGAGTAAGGGAGCACACGAGCGTAGGAAGAGAATGCGAAAGTTGCAACAGCAGAGAGTCCTAGCAGCAGCTAAGCGAGATACAGATGCCCATACACAGGATATGCTTAATAGGAGCTTAGCCAATTTTCATATCCTAGCAACCACAGCTGCCGACCCAAACCTGGAACAACCAGTAGCCCCACAACCCTTACCTTTGTTCCCCACTCAGCCGATGGAGATAGAAAACAACCCCGAAAACCAAGTCCAAATGCATGATTTCAACCATGAGGAAATACCTAGAATACCAGCCCCTAATCCCTTAGACCCAGACTATGATCCATGGTTTGATGATCACAGGGATTATGTGCCACGCTACCACCTAAACGACGAACCCATGCCGAACTTAGCAGCCTATCCAGGTCTGGACCCTCTAGATCCCAACTACGTTAATGATGAATACATTAGGGAGATCTTAGAGAATCCGTACCCTCAGGAGGAACCCATGCCCCAGTACCCAGACCCAGTACCAGCACCTGCACCCCCAATGAGTGCAGAAAATGTGCAAGAGCTCCGAACTTTCGGAGAAGAGATTTTAGAGAGTAGCGAGAAAATGAGGCAGGTCGGAGAGCGACTCGTCTGGAAGTACGACGAGCGCCATATGGATTTCTGGATGAATCCATATCCGTGAAAGTAATGGTAGAGATAATAATAATAATATAAAAATATATAATATGTGTGTATGAAAAATAATAATAATAATAATAATAATAATAATAATAATAATAATAATAATAATAATAATATATGTTCTAGTATAGACCACTTCGTGGTTAGCGATGCATAGTAGTATTGTAATTTTAAATTCCAGTATCAGTTTGTAGTAGATGTATAATAGATAAGAAAGAGTAAGTAGGAATGCTCGACGCTTTTGACCAATATGTGTGTTGTGTGATTGTTGCCTAAACTATTAATTATTTTGTGATATTAATAATTGGTAAATGTTTAAAATTCAGATGGACAACGAAGTGAACCAGGAAAACCAGACTAATGATAACCAGAGTAACAATAACCCGGATAATGAAAACCCGAACAACAACAATAATGGAAACCAAGTGGATAACAGTGCCATGCAACATATAGTGGCACAAGGGATAATAGATGCGATGCCATATATTATCAAAACAGTTAAGGAAGCGGAAAATAAAAGTAAACATGATAGTAAACGACCCTCTGAACCTGAACATAGCGTAAATAATGGACCCACACTTCAAGTGCCCATTCCCAAAAGAAGAAGAACCATGTCTTATGGTTGTTCTTATAAATAATCCTGGTCTTGTAAACCAATGGAATTCTCGGGCAGTGAAGGGGCCGTCGCATCTCTACGCTGGATAGAAAAGACTGAGGCAGTCTTAAGAATAAGTAAATGCGCGGAAGAGGATAAGATAATGTTTGCTTCAAATCTATTTAAGAACTCAGCACTAGAATGGTGGAACACTATCCTCCAGTCTAGAGGAAGTGATAGAACTTACAATATAAAATGGGAGGAATTTAAAAACATGGTAGAAAGAAAATTCTGCCCTCCCAATGAAAAGGAATAGATAGCCAATAAGTTCCTAAATCTTAGGATGATTTGAGTAGATAGTAAGGGTTATACTACATTATTCTTTGAATATGCTAGAATAGTACCAACCCTTGCATCACCAGAACCAGTATTAATCTCCCGTTACATTTGGGGATTAATTAGGGAGATTAGGCATGTAGTCAAGGCAGCTAGACCCCAAACCATAGAAGAAGCAGTAGAACTAGCGAACACCTTGACAGATGAATTAGTCCGTACACGAGAAGAGGATCAAAGGAGGAACCTAACCCAGAAGCTTACTCAAGAATTCCGTTCTAGAAATTCTAACCGTGGGAAAAATATAGGTTCTACCTCTGCACCCTACTGTAAGTATTGCAAAAGGAAGCATTCCGAAAAATGCTCCATATATTGTAACTTTTGCAAAATATCCGGACACAAGGAGGAAGACTGCAGGAAAAAGCCTAACAATAGGATATGCTACAACTGCGAAGAACAAGGTCATATCAAGCCAAACTGTCCAAAACTAGCTCCAGCCACGAATACCAAGAATACTAAAAAAGCTAGAGCATTTGTTCCGACTGCAGAAGAAGCAAAGATGATCCCGGATGTGATCGCCGGTACGTTTTTAGTTAATGATGTTTTTGCTAAAGTATAATTTGACTCTGGTGCGAACCAAAGTTTTTTTAATACTTCATTTTGCAAACTTCTCAATCAACCATTAACTAAACTCCCACAAGAATGTCTAGTAGAGACAGCAAATGGGGAAACCATTAAAATTTCTAAAATCTTGCAGGGAGCAAGAATAGAAATTCTAAATCAGAAATTTATTGCAAACCTTTACCCAATGAATCTGGCAGGATTTGATGTTGTATTAGGAATGGATTGGTTAATAACCAATAAAGCAAGTATTTTATGTGATCAAAAGTCAATTCAAGTAAATTCGCCAAAGGGTGAAAAGATCACAATTAAAGGAAATAAAACCTTTAGATCCACAAAATTCATCTCTGTGATGAAAACAGCAAGTTATATAAGAAAAGGGTCATTAGTGTATTTGATTTCCATAATCACAAACACTAAAGGAAAAGAGTTAAAGGATATTCCAGTAGTATCCCAGTTTTCTGATGTATTTCCAGAAGACGTACCAGGGCAACCTCCAGATAGAGAAGTTGAATTCAGAATCCATTTGATACCGGGAACCGCACCAATTACCAATGCACCTTACCGTTTGGCACCCGCAGAAATGCAGGAACTAAAGAAACAGTTAGACGAATTGTTGGAGAAGGGATTCATACAGCCAAGATCATCGCCATGGGGAGCACCGATTTTATTCGTTAAAAAGAAGGACATATCAATGCGTATGTGTCACACCCTGACTTTTACGGAAGCGTGATTATGGGGTGACTTTCTTAATATCATTGCATTCAATCATAACATCAACTATATGATAAAACCATAGATTTTTCATCCATTAAATGAGTTTAAAACATAACAACATTGTTTAAAACGTAGACTTCAAACTCAAGTTTTACAAACCTTGCAAATTGTTTATGAGTTCACTAAGGACTCGTCAAAAGATATTAGATGTAACCAAGGTTTGGAAGACGTGTCTCGTCCAGGAGTAAGACACACTGACCAAACCCAAAGACCATGGATGACAACTTTATTTCTATCGCAACATAAAACTTCCAACGCCCTCTAGATCCACTTAATAATTCCCTGAAATACATGTAGTTTGAAAACATCAACAAAAAGTTGAGCGAGTTCATGTGTTTAGTATGTGTGCACGAATCATTCTTGAAAACCTTTGTAAGTATGTATGTACTTGTAAACCGATATGTAGCAACAAGGAAAAACAGATCAATTAATGTGTAGCTAATACATTAATGTAAGTGACATGGCATAGGAAGCACTCAAACCTGTATGCGTATTTCGTACTGGCCCCTCCGGCGGAACGACATAGTCACCACATGCGGCCAACTCGCAGGCCCATGGGTGGGGCTCGCAACACCCAATAGATCTATCACTCATGCCCCTCGGTCCTTATACAAGGATTAATGGTCTTAAGCTAATGGCCTACCCATTCACGTGATCTAGCAGTACCTTTCCTTAGCTAATCATACCATGGTAATTGTTTATAAGTAGTATGTAACATGTATTTCACCCCCGAAGTTATAAAACTGAAAACAGTAGGAGAAAAGGGGGACATGAACTCACAGTTTTGCGTTCTTCGAATCCGCCTGTAACTCAAAGTTTCCTCTGGCGTACACGACTACCTACAATGTACTATGGTCTTATTAGACGAGCGGGTCGTGCCTTGACTTAGTGTTAACGTTTCTGAGTTACGTCTCTTTTATGTCTTCGATATTATTCCAAGTTATAATTACTTGTTAAAATAATGATTAATTTAACTTTAAATTATATTTTGATTTTGGAATAATCGTTAAACAATATTTTGTAACAATACTTCTCAAGTATTCATATTCGTATTTCCTTCCCCAGGATGGGGTATCTCATACATGTCTATCCGTATTCTTGTATTTGTATATCTTGCCATGTATTGTCGTTGTATTCCGGTGTGTACGTATTTTCTTAATAAATATCCCATATATATTTCCAAAACAATATATTTTCAAGTCTCACTTAGAAAATATATATAAACTTATTTCATCCCAAATGTATTTCAAGTTTATCCAAGATAACGTGTATTTTTCCCAAAAATCATACATCTTCTAAAAACTCTAGGAAAATATATTTTTACTTCTCAAAAATAATATATTTTCTCCTTGTCGAAAATATGAAATACTTTGTAATAATAATAAAAATCATATTTTCATTTCTTTTGTATCCAAAATAATATTTACCAAAAATATACTCATAAATGTATTTTCCGGAATATTTGTAAGTTACATTCTATCGTTCGGTTCCATAATATTATGTGTGTAACTTATATATGTATTCCTTGTGATTCTTGGTAATATTTTGGATTGTAAATTCTTGGTATTTTGTCAAGTTATATTATTTCAAATCCTAAAATAATATAGTTAATACACGAAGTATACAAGTATTCACACACATCATGTCTTCTAATTATATATCTTTCAAATACCTATTTAGTTATTTTTATTTACAAAAATCAACCTCCAATATTTGTGTTTTTGTTACAAAAATTATGGCAAATTTTATATTGAAAACCATAGTTAAAATACACTTGTAAATATTTGTTAGAAAATATTTTTATAAGTGTTTATATTTTTGGAAAATTTTGCCATAGTTTCCCCTAAAAATGGAGGTGTCCATGCTATCAAAGCATATCATTTTCTTTTTAAAATCATCACAAACAATCCACAACTTAACCAACACTTACCAAGTGTTAAAACAATGCTATTTACATAACAACATGATCTTGAACTTTCATAAAAACTTGTAGTACTTGGTAGCGGGTTTAGTAGGTTTAGTTACCCTTTAAGGTGTGTTTATTTCTTTAAAAATCTCATTCTTGGTTGATTTAGGTGTTTACAACTTGTAAACATGTTTTACAAAAACATTTCCTTATGACATTTTCTTGTTTCACAAGTGTTTATACACTTGTTTTACCACCAAAAATAGTGTATGTTTAAGTAAGAACCAAGATCTTCTAAAAATCATATTTTGAACTTGGTTCTTTTGGAAAACCATTCATAAACCTTAGATCCATAAGATTATTAACTCACTTTGATTATTATTTTTCAAGAAATCACTTTATTCTTCAAGTTCATGCTTACACATGAGGATGTTCAGCTTGTTTTATCACATAATCATCCTCTTACTTGCTAGATCATGTGTTTAATCACAATCTAGCAAGCTCCTTATGATGATCAACATCATAATCTCAAGAAAATAACAATCAAGTATCATCCATACACTAAACAACATAGTTTCATCAAGAGTTCATCATATGACAAGCTTATGTTCATGTTTCAAGATTATGTTCTTTAGTGTTCTTCATATTTTTCATCACATATCATCTATTAACCATCAAAATTAGAAGTAACTAAGGGTTATAAGGGCCTTACTACTAGCACAAGGCTAGGGAAGAACACTTGATGAAGAAGATGATAAAAGTGGAAGATAATAGCAAATGGAGGGGGTCCTTCAAGATCCACAAGCTCCACGCTACTTAACTTAGCTTCTAACACCTTGTGTACACCTTGGAATGGATTGAAGTTGGATGAAAATAGTGGTGGTGTGGGTGCTTGTTTAGGCTGAGAGCATGGAGGGGCAGAGAGAGGAAGAAGGTGTTGATTAGAATGAGCTCCAATACTCTCATGTATCTCTTATATCCAACTTTAGGGATTAATCCTTTGGATATTATGTCTCAATAGTACCAAACATGATCTTTCATCAAATCTTATAAGATCAAGCAATATCTAGGGAGATCATGTAAGATCTTGATGGTGGGCCACCTTTGGTGACCGATTACTAGCTTGGGGGAGGGGGGTATAGTTGCTGTTTAATGGTAGTAAGATTAATTAATGAGATTTCAAGTGTAATAGTTTAGGTGTTATGCATATCATGTGTTATATAGTGTGCTAGGGTGTTCGGGGATCATAACTAGCTCAGAAATAATAAAACAATGCTTCTAGTATAATTTTGATGTTTCGGGTAGTGTCCGGTTGTTCGGTTAGATACCGGTTCGTTAAAGTGTCAAACTATACCGTTTAGTGTTCTTTATGTTACCTTTTGTGACACTTTTAATTCCCGACACTTAGGAAAGCATTCAGGACCATTTTGTCACATTTTTGCATGTAACAAACTTGTTAAAATGCTGAATTTTGCTGAAATATGCAGAATTATGCACTTTATGTGGGTTTTAGGCACTTTCCGGCACTTAAACTACCACCTAGTGAAGCAGTTTTATGGTCCTTACTTCCCTACACACCATACTAGTGTAGTACCTTGTCTCTGGCCCATACTGGGTCTCAAAACACTGTTTGTCTATGTACTGACATCGTCAACATTTTTCTGAGTTATCCGCTAACTGTGCTAGCTGTGCTTTGTGCATCGTTTATGTCACTAAGAGTTTGTATGTAAAGATGATGTGACAGTATGAAATGTGATGTACATGTAAGTATGATACAGTAATCAGAAAGCAATTAATTGTAATTCAGCACAGTCATTAAGCACTAATCATCATTTAATAATTGTACGGATGCATGCAAATTTGAGAGTTGTCACAGTATGTGCATTGATTACCGTGAATTGAACAAGGTCACGATTAAGAATCGGTATCCATTACCAAGAATCGATGATCAGTTCGACCAGTTGCAAGGAGCACGATTTTTCTCTAAAATCGATTTAAGGTCAGCATATCATCAATTAAAGGTACAGGAAGAGGACATTCCTAAGACCGCTTTCAGAACAAGGTATGGCCATTATGAATTTACTGTCATGCCATTTGGTTTAACCAATGCCCCAGCTGCATTTATGGACATGATGAACCGAATATGTAAGCCATATTTGGATAAATTCATAATTGTCTTTATAGATGATATTCTTATTTATTCCAAAAGCAAAGAGGAACATGCAGCGCATCTGCACGCACTTCTAAGTTTATTAAGAAAAGAAAAGCTTTATGCTAAGTTTTCGAAGTGAGTTTTGGTTAGAACAGGTACAGTTTCTCGGACATTTAGTCAATCATAAAGGAATTCATGTAGATCCCACAAAGATCGAGGCAATTACCAAATGGAAAAAACCCTGAGTCACCAACCGAGGTTAGAAGTTTCTTAGAATTGGCCGGTTATTATAGAAGGTTTATTCGAGATTTTTCTAGAATAGCCATTCCCTTAACTAAGCTAACCTGTAAATCTGTTAAATTTGAATGGGGACCAAAACAAGAAGAAGCCTTTAGAATTCTTAAGCAAAGATTAACCAATGCACCTATACTAGCGTTACCAGAAGGAACTGAAGATTTTGTAATCTATTGTGACGCTTCTAAATTAGGTTATGGATGTGTGTTAATGCAACGTCAAAAGGTTATAGCTTACGCCTCTAGACAACTTAAGAATCATGAAGATAATTATTCAACCCTTGATCTAGAGTTAGGAGCTATAATTTTTGCCTTAAAATTTGGAGGCATTACCTATACGGTAGTAAGTTTACCATATTCACCGACCATAAGAGTTTAAGGTATGTTTTTGGGCAAAAGGAATTGAATATGAGACAAAGACGCTGGATGGAGATACTTAGTGATTATGATTGTAATATCTAGTATCATGCAGGAAAGGCAAATGTAGTAGCTGATACTTTAAGTCGAAAGTATCATGAAAAGCCAAAAAGAGTACGTTCCCTTAAGTTAAATCTGCAAATAGATTTAAATGAACAGATTAGAAAAGCACAAGAATCAATAATCAAGGATGATACTGAAAAGTTGAAAGGAATGATTAAGGAATTAGAACAAGGAACAGATGGAATTTGGAGATTCCATAAGAAAAGAATGTGGATACCTAAATTAGGAAACCTACGTTACCGTATATTAGAAGAAGCCCATAAGTCTAAATATACAATGCATCCTGGAAGTGATAAGATGTATCAGGACTTAAGAAAGAATTTCTGGTGGATAGGAATGAAAAAGGATATAGCAGCATATGTTGCAAAATGTTTAACCTGTTCACAAGTCAAAGCTGAACATCAGAAACCCTCAGGATTGTTACAATAGTTAGAAATGCCTGTATGGAAATGAGAATTGATAACAATGGATTTTGTTACTAAATTACCCAAAACAAGAAAAGGTAATGATACAATCTGGGTGGTTGTAGATAGGCTAACCAAGTCAGCTCATTTCCTACCAATGAAAGAAACTTCTGGTATGGAACAATTAGCTAAATTATATGTAAATGAAATAGTTTCATTACATGGAATTCCTCTATCAATTGTTTATGACAGAGATAGTCGTTTTACATCTCATTTTTGGACAAGTTTCCAAAAAGCCATGGGAACCAAGTTGAATCTAAGCACCGCTTATCATCCTCAAACGGACGGACAAAGCGAAAGGACAATTCAGACACTGGAGGACATGCTTAGAGCTTGTGTAATTGATTTTGGAGGTAATTGGGACGATCATTTACCATTGATAGAATTTTCTTATAATAACAGTTATCACACAAGTATCAACGCTGCACCATTCGAAGCGCTTTATGGACGAAAGTGCCAAACGCCAGTCTGTTGGGCAGAAATTAGAGAAAAGCAACTATCTGGACCTGAGATAGTACAATAAACAACAGACAGGATCATTCAAGTCAAGGAACGACTGAAAGCAGCACGTGATCGACAAAAGAGTTATGCTGATAACCGACGAAAGCCATTGGAATTTCAAGTAGGAGATAAAGTATTATTGAAAGTCTCTCCTTGGAAAGGAGTGGTAAGATTCATCAAAAGAATAGGACCTGTAGCCTATCAGCTACAACTGCCAGAGGAAATGGCAGGAATACATGATGTATTTCATGTATGCAATCTCAAGAAATGCCTAGCTGATGAATCACTTGTAGTACCTCTTAAGGATATAGAGGAAAATGAACAGTTAAAGTTTGTAGAAAAGCCTCTACAAATTGAAGACAGGAAAGTTAAGAACCTCAAGCATAAGAGATTAGTTCTGGTCAAAGTGAAATGGGACTCCAAAAGAGGACCAGAATACACATGGGAGCTTGAATCAGAAATGCAAAGAAAATATCCGCACCTATTCCAGTAGATCTCGAGGACGAACTCTAAAACAAGGTGGGGAGGATATAACAACCCTCCTGAATATTTTTGACACCGTAATATATTTTAAAATATCCCAATATGTCTCAAAATGTACCCCGTGTGTGAAAACCGAGCCCATTATACTATATATAATTAAAAATAAAATATAAACAAAATTTCAGGGTCTCTCGCGGGGCGCATAGCCCATGGCTACGTCTTACGCGGGGCATGACGACCTGGCCACCAGGCTTAACCCGGTGTTGCCACGTGTCTGATACGCGTCGAGGCTACATCGGTGAGCTGACAAAGCTAGGCCCTACGGACCCTATGTCACGGGCCGCGTAGGCCCTTCCTTCCTCTTAAGCGGGCCGCGTAAAACCCAAAGTCAGGCCCTATAAATTAGGAGCTCGGGCCATCAGTTTCCGACGCTCACACATACTTTCTCTCTCGAATTTTCTGATAGTATAAGCTATTTCCGGGTATTATACCCCCTAATTAACGAAGTTCTACCCCGTTGTAAGTATTATAACCCCGGTTACGTATTAGATACGCTACCCGATTGATCCAGGGTTCTGTAACGGCTGTCGAGGTTCTGCCCGACGTAGTCGTTGAAATGCCGTCTCGGGGAGGGTATTACTAATGTAAATATTGGGTTATTATACTAACACATGTACATTTGTGTAATTAATAGATAACTACTAGGAAACCCTTAAAAGAAGTCTAAGACAACAATGTGAGTAATCTCCTTTTTGTAAATTGTTTTTACAAAATCTTAAATGTTTTACAATGCGATTAAGCAGTGATTGAGTCTTTGTAGTTCTTCAATTACTGCCGGTATGTTGGGGTTTTGTATACAAAATGTGGAACACGTTACCATTGGACAAAGAGTTGGCCAATGTGTAATATAACCCACCAGTCAGGATTGACAGTACTGAATGAGTAATTGTGTAGAAATAAACAATGTGATAGCTCTCAATACTGTTAAAAGATAAATTCTTGATTAAACTGGGATTCACTCACCAGTATTTCCCACTGACAAAATGTTTTTAAACGCGTTTCAGGTAACAAAATGTAAGAGCCAACTAGAAGCCAACTGGACAGCACTGAAGGCTTGGAAAAAAAGTGGCTATAAAAGTTACCTAAATAAAAGAAGATGTTTTATTCAATAAAATAAGGATTTTCCCTATGAAAATGTTTGTAATGAAAAACTTGGGTTTTATCCCAATATGTTTAATATTATAAAAGTGTGGTATTTACTCTGATAAATATTTTCTAACTACGATCCTGATGTAATTTCCGCTGCCAAAATGTTAAACACCGATACCAAAACTAATCTCGCGGCCGCCCGTTCCCGGGACAGATAGGGGCGGGGGTTGCGACATGATCAAATGGTATAACTTCAGAGGGTTATTCCATACATTAATATGATCATAATACAACTTTAAGTCAGTTGCTAACTTAGCTTAAATGGGTCAGAATCGAAAGTCAAAGCAGAAGTTAAAGTGTTTGACTTTCGGTTGCAAACCAAGCTATAAGCCAGAAATGACGGGTCGGACATGATCTAACATGTCCTAATATGTTATACCAACTGATATAATGTCAAAAATTAGTGTTTAGATGCTTAGAAGTTCATTTATCATAAATTCTGAAAATCTGTGTTTTGACTTTTATTTTAATATAACTTTGACCCTTCATTTGACCAACTTAATGTGATCTACAGGAGGTGCCCTCATAGGGGATTATTACCTACCTTATTATGATCACGTAGCCATGTTCGATTTGGACATTGGCTTGACCGAAATGGTCATAACCAAAAGTCAAAGCAAAAGTCAATTTGCTTGGCTTTTAGCTAATAACTTAGCCAACAATGAAAAAGAACTAGGGAAGAACACTTACAAGTGTTCTAGGAAGATTATAAATTCAGTAGGAGGCCTCTATAAGCAAAAGCAATCTCCAATAGAAGAGAGAATAATTTAAGAAAGGTGCAAGTTTGAAACAAGAACTTAATCACCTATTTATAGTCGGATTCAAGCTCCCATTTGATGCCAAGTGCCCCCTGAGGTGTTATGGAATGGATTGGTGTCACCCTGGTGTCCTAAATCAAAGCAAAATGGCAAAAATCGCGAGCATGGTGTCATAAAACAGCAGGCAGCCATGGCAGTCTGCACAAACCGCCAGCGCACCCCTTACGGACTGTAAAATTGTTGGCTTACGGTCCGTAAGGACCTAGCGCGCCCATGGTTTCAAATATCCTTACGGTCCGTAAGGGACTTATCAGAATAAAATAATAATAACTGTCTTACGTCTGTAAGGCATATGTCTTGCGGTCCGTAAGGGTCCTCCAGAAGCCAAACTTTGGCATTTTGTCACAAATGATACCTCCACATCCGATCTTCCACAATTTTACATATATGGCCCCTCTCGTCCAAACAATTTGGCATATTTGAGAGTTGATTGCACACGTGTTGCCATATGATTTGATATAAATTTCCGAGGTGTTACAAGTGTTCATTCCATTAGGGTTTTTTTATACCTGTGCATCCACGTTTCCTTCTTCACCTAAACCACGTTTTCCTTATATGGTGATGCAGTTTTCCAAAAATGGCCACATCGCTTCTGTAACACCCCGTGTTTTGAAAATCAAAGTCAAAGTCAAGATTGAAGTCAAAGGAAGAAAAGATTGCTAATTGCGATCTGTCACTCCTTGCTCAACTAGTGTTTTGACTTCTCTGACTTGTAATCGAATTTATCTATTTAATCGCTTTGATTGTATTATGTGAAGTATCTATTAATAATCAAGGTTTAATCGCTATTTAATCTCATGTTTCATCGATTTATCGCTTGTCGCTATCGAATCGCAACTCGAATTATGTGTTCTGGATATTGTTTTACGTGTGTGTGCTATTTATGTGTTACTTGTGCATGTTATGTTTATGTTGAGGTGTTAATAGAAATCGCAATCTATCGCATCGCAATCGAGTCGAATATACTAAACGCAAGTTATTTATAGTGATTGTATGTTAGATATAGTAGTTATGTTATTTGTGTATCTATTGGAAAATACTATCGCATCGCTCACTCGAATCGCATCGCAACGCTCAACACGCGAATCGAAATGACAAAACTCATCGCGCCGAACACTAGGATCGAGTTGCCACCCGATCGGGCTGCCACCCGATCGAACTGCCACCCGATCGACCAGCCACTTTCCCCACTTTCTTTTTTGGGAAACCCTATAAATACCCACCTGTCACATCATTTATGATGTGACAACTCCTTGTTCGACCAGCAGCACTCCAGCCCTCATTTCCCCCGATTTCTCTCGATTCTTGTAAGTTTTCAACCTAAATCTTGTACTTCTATGATCTACACACACTTCTTCATCATTTTCACCTTTTAATCTTAACTTTTAACCGTGAAATCACTGGATTTGAGGTGTTCTAGGTATGAACTTCAATGTTTGGCTTCATTCCACCAAGAACAACTTAGATCTGACGGATTTCCACAACATTAATAAATGTTTTAACTTAGATCTACACGAATCCATGGTTAAAAGGATTGAAGGAAGGTTTTCCAACTTTCTTTCAACTCTTTTACACTCAATGCACTCAAAACCGATAGAATCGGAGCTCGTTCTGATCTTCTACTCGTTCTTAGTGATTGATTGGTTCAAGATCTGAATTCTATCCGAGAGATGACCGATTTCGGGTCTGAACATGAACAACCGTCTTGAACCGTGAACCGGCCGGACTAGGGTGGTTCCTGTTCGATCGGGTCACATGAGTCGAGATAGGGTTTCTGTTGTTTAGGTAAGATATCGTAACGTCTCGTTCAAAACTGCAAAACTTCAACAAAATCAAGTGTCAAGACGATCAGATCATTGGGACGGATTGCCGTCTGATCGGATTGCCATCCGATCGGATTTCCATCCGATCGACCGGCCATTCGATCGGGTTACACTTGGTCCCACACTTAAACTATATTTCAAACTTTTCAAGGGTCTGAACGTTGAACGGATTACCACCCGATCGGATTGCCATCTGATCGAGCGACCGTCCGATCGTGTGACGTTTGGAACTTGGGTACTTAGTCAATTTTCTACATGTTCAATGCATACGGATTGCCACCCGATCGGATAGCCATCTGATCGAGTGACCGTCCTGCTGTGAACTTGTTTTCACTAAGTGTCCTACCAATCGGATTGCTGTCCGATCGAACCGCCGTTCGATCGACCGACCTGAAGGGTAGAGATACTTCTCGATTTTTAAAATGCTACAACGAAAACTTCAAAGTACAAACCATCATACACAAACACATCCTCACCAAACGAGGTGACAATCCAATCGAATAGCCATCCGAACGGATTGTCACCCGATTGACTGGCCATCCGATCGGATTGCCATCCGATCCTTGTTACACTTGCATCGTTTTACGCGCCGCTCATCATTTATGTTATCGTTAACTGTTCAGGCTATTCTCTCTCAGCGCTCCCTTCATTCCAAGAGAGTGTTTACTTGTTAAACACAATCTGTGAGTATACTCGATCCCTTTTTGCTTTATACACTTTTGGGTGTTACATACGTTACTTATTCTAAATCACATTGATCACATAATGCAAACACTATTTATATGCTGACCTCTAATGCATGTTATACGTGACTCGATGAATGCCTGTTTGTTATGTTAACACACTGATTGCTGTCTACCTGCCTTAGCAACGATAATACTATAGTTTGGACTCAGCACCTGTTTACTCAGGGGTTCTTAAGTACAATTACTTCACGTGTTCACAGTGGTGAACATGTGATGCGAACTCGCTACTCGCAGTCAACTCGCAGTTATTGGTATTGATAGGATCTTTGTCGATAACTTACATACTTCACATTATACGCTGTACATGCTGGTTATGCGTAAACGATTTCGAACTCTATTATGCTATATCAAACTTGTATGCTCACCTTTACACTATGTGTATTGACCTATATTTTAACGTATGTGACAGGTGTTTGAATGCATAGGATGTTGCTTACCTGCCTTTGTGGAATCAAGTAGGACCGAGAGTCTAGAAACAAAGACAATTAAAATTTTTTATTTGAAATCTGAGTTGTCGGAACTTGATGTGTTTTGAGAATAACAATGTCTGTAATAATTAGATTACTTAATGGGTTATGGTATGGGACGTAATATTAACTATTTGGTAATTTAGTCGTTATGGAATTTCTCTTGACAATCTGTTTCGCTTAGTGCCATGCCCCGATGTTTCCGTCATCGGTTGGGGTGTGACAGATTGGTATCAGAGCCATAACTATAGGGAATTAGGCAAGACTCGACCTAGTCCGGGTCAATGTCCTAGAAACGACCTAATCTATAGTCTAAGTACCAGCATACCGACTTGTGCATACCCAGTAAGGGTTTTGTGCGATCTTACTCGCTATTTCTCCCTCGAACTCGCTGTACACTACACACTAGCGCGAACATCGCATACTATAGCTCTGTGTAAGATCAGCCTTTCCTAAGGCTGATTTCACACACAAACGGATGACCTGGTTAAGATTAGGTGTGAAAACCGCAAACTCTCGACCAGATTACTCGTTCGAATCGCTATTTTTACTATAAAACAAGAGAAATTGCGTTGAATTAGGAGTGAAATCCACACTTCGACGCATATCTCCTTGTCTATATCATGATTTCATCACACAAATAGGAACGCAGTCGCTATGTTAGGGGTGAAACCCGAACCTTGATGACTCGTTCTACTCTCTAATGTGGTTTTGCAAAACTCCCACCAAAGTCTCGACGGACTCCAACGACCTGAGGTCACACTAAGACCGAAAGGATGTGTGCCGACCGCTAGAATCAAAGCGAGAGCATAGTCCCGAAGGCCAAAGTGTGCACTTAAGGTCCCTATGAATAGTCGAATCACTTTGGGTAGTCAAGTCACTCTGGGTGTGTATAGATATGCTCGACACCCCAAGACAATCTATCCTCGAATTTTATGTGTTTCGATTCTAGAATCCGCAGCAGCTAAACTCTGTGATTTATCGATTTTATGGGAATTTTATGTGTTTTGATTTTGGTGGTTTATTCGCTTTCACTGTTCATTTCGATCACCACACACTACTCGCACTGCACATCTATCTCAATACGCTAACAAATCGTTGGTCAATATTCGCAATCGTTGTATTCAATCGCTATACGTGCTGTGAAGGATAGGGAATACGTGCAACATATAGTTAGGTTTCTGTATTCTGACTGCCTTATGTGCTTCTGTGCCTTATATGCCTACGTGTTTCTGTGCCCTACGTGATTATGTGCTTATGTGTTTATGTGCCTATGTGGTTCTGTGCATACGTGTTCCTGAGCTTTATGATAAATCGCTAGACTATACTAGGAATAATCGAAATATGTGTTGAGTCATGTGACGATGTCTGTTGCAGACAATGTCGTCATCTGGATCTCGCGCTACTCAAGCTGCTCGCCGAAAGCAGGCAGATAAACGCCTCGCCTCTATGATCACTAAACAAATGGCGAAGGTTGTACCTCAGATCGTCAGTGAACTATACGAGAATGTGAGCAAATCTTCTGAAGAGTCCAGGACCGATACTCCAAAGGCTGCTTTTAGCTTCAAGCAGTTCAAAGCCTGCGGACCGAAAGAGTTTACTGGTGAAGATGGTCCTACGGCCATGTTCACACACAAATGGATGATCTGGTTAAGATTAGGTGTGAAAACCGCAAACTCTCGACCAGATTACTCGTTCGATTTGCTATTTTTACTATAAAACAAGAGAAATTACGTTGAATTAGGAGTGAAATCCACACTTCGACGCATATCTCCTTGTCTATTTCATGATTTCATCACACAAACAGGAACGCAGTCGCTATGTTAGGGGTGAAACCCGAACCTTGATGACTCATTCTACTCTCTAATGTGGTTTTGCAAAACTCCCACCAAAGTCTCGACGGACTCCAACGACCTGAGGTCACACTGAGACCGAAAGGATGTGTGCCGACCGCTCGAATCGAAGCGAGAGCATAGTCCCAAAGGCCAAAGTGTGCACTTAAGGTCCCTGTGAATAGTTGAATCACTTTGGGTAGTCAAGTCACTCTGGGTGTGTATAGACATGCTCGACACCCCAAGACAATCTATCCTCGAATTTTATGTGTTTCGATTCTAGAATCCGCAGTAGCTAAACTCTGTGATTTATCGATTTTATGGGAATTTTATGTGTTTTATGTGTTTCGATTTTGGTGGTTTATTCGTTTTCACTGTTCATTTCGATCAACACGCACAACTCGCACTGCACAACTATCTCAATATGCTAACAAATCGCTGGTCATTATTCACAATCGCTGTATTCAATCGCTATACGTGCTGTGAAGGATAAGGAATACGTGCAACATATAGTTAAGTTTCTGTATTCTGACTGCCTTATGTGCTTCTGTGCCTTACGTGCCTACGTGTTTCTGTGCCCTACGTGATTATGTGCTTATGTGTTTATGTGCCTATGTGGTTCTGTGCATACGTGTTCCTGAGCTTTATGATAAATCGCTAGACTATACTAGGAATAATCGAAATAAGTGTTGAGTCCTGTGACGATGTTTGTTGCAGACAATGTCGTCATCTGGATCTCGCGCTACTCAAGCTGCTCGCCGAAAGCAGGCAGATAAACGCCTCGCCTCTATGATCACTAAACAAATAGAAAAGGTTGTACCTCAGATCGTCAGTAAACTATACGAGAATGTGAGCAAATCTTATGAAGAGTCCAGGACCGATACTCCAAAGGCTGCTTTTAGCTTCAAGTAGTTCAAAGCCTGCAGACCGAAAGAGTTTACTGGTGAAGATGGTCCTACGGCCATGTTCCAATGGTTTGATTCTATCGAGGTCACCCTGCATCAGAGTGGTTGTCCTGACAATCTCCGTACTCTCAACGCAATTGGCGTCTTCCAGTCCCGCGCTTTAGACTGGTGGACGACCAAGAGAAACAAACGCGGAAATGATGCAGCTTACGGGCTATCATGGGATGAGTTGAAGAACGTAATGATGGAAGAGTTATGCCCTCCCCATGAGCGCCAAAAGTTGCAGGATGAATTCTGGCACATTAAGCAGATGGAAGGTGACAACGCTGGTTTGACTGCATGCTTCAAGTAGTTGAGTATAATCTGTCCGGATCAAGTCAAGACACCCGAAATCGCCATCAAAAAGTATATCCGTGCTCTTCCGGATTGTGTGGCTGGTTTCGTTCAAGCTGTAAAGACATCGACGATTGAAGAAACTTACTTGCTCGCTGCCGAGATCAATGACAAGCGAGTCAAGTCTGGTGCCTGGGATAAAGCTCCCAAGAATCTGCATCAAACTACCACTGCTTCAACCGCTAAAACCGCCATCGCTGCTCAGTCATCCAAGCTTTCAAGACGCAAGAGGAAGAACAACAGCAGTTCCAGCAACAAGAACTGCGCTGTAACCAATGCTACCCCACTTCAAGCGGTTCTAGCTCCTCAGCAACAACAACACCGCCAAGTAGCGGCACTGGTTACCAACGCACCGCTGACGAAGCGTGCGTATACTGGTCCTCACCCGACATGCCCTACTTGTACCTATCATCACCCAGTGGGAATCGCCTGTAGATATTGTGCCCATTGCAACATGTACGGTCACTTTACCGCCAACTGTCGTACAGGTCCACGTCAAAACCCTACTCCAACACAAGGTCAAGCTCCTTCTCATCAAGCTCTCCTTGCTGCTCCCCAAGGCCATCAAGCGGCTCAGGCACCCGCGGTCAATGCTAGAGCTTGCTATGCGTGTGGTGATCCCAACCATTTCGCCAACATGTACCCGAATCGAGTGGTCAAGCAAGAGCCCCAACAGCAGCAGCCCCAGCAGCAGCCTCAACAACAGCAGTAACCACCAGCACCCCACGGACGCACTTTCAAAACAATGTGGTCAATGGTACGTTCCTTGTGAATGGTATATATGTTACGTGTTTATTTGATACTGGAGCACATAACTGTTTTGTATCGTTTGAATTCAAGAAGCTCCTCAATCGTAAGCGCGCTCATCTCCCCTCGACGTTCGATGTTGAAGTTGCCACCAGAAGAACCGTCGCTGTCAATTCTGTTCTCCGTGATTGTACTCTCGAGCTCAAAAATCACGTCTTTCCTATCGACCTCATTCCGATGCAACTCGGAAGTTTTGATGTCATAGTAGGCATGGACTTTCTTCATGAAAACCATGGTGAAGTTGTTTGCTTTGATAAGATGATTCGATTCTCGCTCGCTAATGGTGATCAATTAGGTGTTTATGGTGAAGTCGCATCGAAGAAACTCCAACTCATGTCGTGTGTCCAGGCTAGCAAGTATCTCCGCAAGGAATACCAAGCTTTCTTAGCACACATTGTAGTAACGGAGAAAAAGGAAGTTAAAGAGGTGAAAGACGTCCCCGTTGTTCGTGAATTTCCTAACATTTTTCTCGACAATTTACCCGGATTACCTCCCGCTCGTGATATCGATTTCTGAATCGACCTCATTCCTTGAGCCAACCCTGTTGCGAAAGCGCCATATCATCTCGCTCCTTCTGAAATGTGCGAACTCTCCAGTCAGCTCCAGGAACTTCTTGATAAAGGCCTTATACGCCCTAGCACCTCTCCATGGGGCGCGCCTGTCCTCTTCGACAAAAAGAAGGATGGTTCGTTCAGGATGTGTATCGACTACAGGGAGTTGAATAAGTTGACAATCAAGAACCGCTATCCCATGCCTCGAATCGATGATTTATTTGATCAGCTACAAGGTGCTAAGTGTTTTTCTAAGATCGATCTACACTCAAGCTATCATCAATTACGCATTCAAGAGGACGATATACCCAAAACCACCTTTCGAACCCGCTATGGTCATTACGAGTTCGTTGTCATGTGGTTTGACCAACGCTCCTGCAGTCTTCATGGACTTGATGAATCGAGTGTGCAAACCCTTCCTTGATCGCTTCGTGATCGTATTCATCGACGATATCCTGATCTATTCCAAATCAAAAGCCGAACACTTGCAGCATCTACGTTTGGTTCTTGAGTTACTCCAGGGAAACCGTCTCTACGCCAAATTCTCCAAGTGTGAATTTTGGTTAGAGGAGGTTCAATTCTTGGGGCACATTGTCAATAGTCAAGGTATCCACGTTGACCCTGCGAAGATCGAAGCTGTTAAGAGTTGGGTTACACCCAAGAATCCGTCTGAAGTCCGTTCTTTCCTCGGACTGGCAGGCTATTATCGTCGTTTTATCGAAGGTTTCTCTAAAACCGCCATGCCGTTAACCTCTTTGACGCATAAGGATAAACCTTTTGTTTGGGGAACTAAACAGGAGGAAGCCTTTCAAGCTCTCAAAACCATGCTTTGCAATGCTCCCGTGCTTTCATTGCCCGACAGAAACGACAATTACGTAGTTTACTGCGATGCCTCGAACCTTGGTCTTGGTTGTGTTCTCATGCAACGAAACAGGGTTGTCACGTACGCTTCTCGACAGCTCAAGATCCACGAGAAGAACTACACCACACACGACCTCGAGCTTGGCGCAGTTGTTTTTGCGTTAAAGATTTGGCGACACTACCTTTATGGTACCAAGTGTACGATCTTCACCGATCATAGGAGCCTACAACATATCTTTGACCAGAAAGAATTGAACATGCGTCAACGCCGGTGGGTAGAACTGCTCAACGATTACGACTGTGACATTCGTTACCACCCAGGCAAAGCAAATGTCATTGCCGATGCCCTCAGTCGACGAAGTTACTTGCTTAGCGTTCGTAATTCTCAAGCCCAATTTCATCACGAAACCCTCATCCGTGATGCGCAGCATGCTGTTTTACTGAGCGAACTTTGAAGAAGGAAAGAATTCTAAACGATGGCGCCCAACTCGAGAATAAATCGAATGGTATTTTTCATTACTTGGACCGAATTTGGATTCCCAAGCGTACGAACTTGCGACAACTTCTGATGGATGAAGCCCACAAATCTCGATATTCTATTCACCCCGGTGCGGACAAGATGTACCAGGACATGCGCTACAAGTACTGGTGGCCGGGCATGAAGAAGGATATCGCAATCTATGTTTCGAAATGCCTGACCTGTTCAAAGGTCAAGGCTGAGCATCAAAGACCCTCTGGCTTGCTCGTTCAACCCGAGATCCCGATGTGGAAATGGGAGAGTATAGCTATGGACTTCATAACGAAACTTCCGCGTACTCAATCTGGTCATGATAGCATTTGGGTTGTGGTTGACCGTTTGACTAAGTCAGCTCACTTCCTGCCGATACGAGAAGACTATAAGGTAGAAAAATTAGCCCGAATCTACACCAACGAGATCATTAGTCGACATGGGACGCCTCGCGACATCATCTATGACCACGATCGTCGGTTTACCTCGCATTGTTGGGAAACGTTTCAATCTGCTCTCGGTACTTCTCTCAATCTAAGTACCGCTTTCCATCCCCAAACCGACGGTCAGACTGAAAGAACGATTTGTACCCTTGAAGACATGCTCCATTCGTGTGTCATAGATTTTGGTGGTAATTGGGACGCGTACTTACCTTTGGTCGAATTCTCGTACAATAACAATTATCATTCTAGCATACAAATGGCACCATTTGAGGCTCTATACGGAAGAAAATGTCGATCGCCTATTGTGTGGCACGAGATCGGAGACGCGCAAATTACCGGTCCCGAGCTGTTGCAAGAAATGACTGACAAAATCCTCCAAATTCGAGACAATCTGTTGAAAGCTCGGAGCCGACAGAAAAGGTACGCTGATAGACGCCGCAAGCCCCTTGAATTTGACGTTGGCGATCACGTACTCCTAAAGGTTGCACCTTGGAAGGGGGTGATCAGATTCGGCAAGAAAGGAAAGCTCACGCCTCGATATGTTGGACCTTTTAAGATTCTGAAAAGGATTGGAAAAGTGGCCTACAGACTCAAACTACCAGAGGAACTGAGTAACGTCCACCCGACTTTCCATGTTTTGAACCTCAGAAAGTACTTGGCCGACCAGGAACTACATGTCCCTCTTGAGGACTTGCAAGTGGACAAAACATTACACTTCGTGGAAAAGCCTGTCGAGATCGTGGGATGAGAAACCAAGGTACTCAGACGCTCACGCATTCCCATTGTGAAGGTTCGCTGGGAAGGCAAACGAGGCACCGAGTTCACCTGGGAACTCGAAAGCGAGATGAAGGCGAAGTACCCGCAGTTGTTTGTTACGGCTGAAGCCTAATTTCGGGACGAAATTCCCTTAAGTAGGGGAGGCTGTAACACCCCGTGTTTCGAAAGTCAAAGTCAAGATTGAAGTCAAAGGAAGAAAAGATTGCTAATTGTGATCTGTCACTCCTTGCTCAACTACTGTTTTGACTTCTCTGACTTGTAATCGAATTTATCTATTTAATCGCTTTGATTGTATTATGTGAAGTATCTATTAATAATCGAGGTTTAATCGCTATTTAATCGCATGTTTAATCGATTTATCGCTTATCGCTATCGAATCGCAACTCGAATTATGTGTTCTGGATATTGTTTTACGTGTGTGTGCTATTTATGTGTTACTTGTGCATGTTATGTTTATGTTGAGGTGTTAATCGAAATCGCAATCTAACGCATCGCAATCGAGTCACATACGCTAAACACAAGTTATTAATAGTGATTGTATGTTAGATATAGTAGTTATGTTATTCGTGTAACTATTGGTAAATACTATCGCATCGCTTACTCGAATCGCATCGCAATGCTCAACACACGAATCGAAACGACAAAACTCATCACACCGAACACTAGGATCGAGTGGCCAACCGATCGAGTGGCCATCCGATCGGATTGCCATCCGATCGGGTTGCCATCCGATCGAGGTGCCACCCGATCGGGCTGCCACCCGATCGGACTGCCACTTTCCCCACTTTCCTTTATGGGAAACCCTATAAATACCCACCTGTCACATCATTTATGCTGTGACAGCTCCTTGTTTGACCAGCAGCACTCTAGCCCTCATTTCCCTCGATTTCTCTCTATTCTTGTAAGTTTTCAACCTAAATCTTGTACTTCTATGATCTACACACACTTCTTCATCATTTTCACCTTTGAATCTTAACTTTTAACCGTCAAATCACTGGATTTAAGGTGTTCTAGGGTGATGTCATCATGGAGTTCTTATGAACTTCAATGTTTGGCTTCATTCCACCAAGAACAACTTAGATCTCAAGGATTTCCACAACACTAATCAATGTTTTCACTTAGATCTACACGAATCCATGGTTAAAAGGATTGAAAGAAGGTTTTCCAACTTTCTTTCAACTCTTTTACACTCAATGCACTCAAAACCGATAGAATCAGAGCTCGTTCTGATCTTCTACTCATTCTTAGTGATAGATTGGTTCAAGATCTGAATTCTATCCGAGAGATGACCGATTTCGGGTCTGAACATGAACAACCGTCTTGAACCATGAACCGGCCGGACTAGGGTGGTTCCTGTTCGATCGGGTCACATGAGTCGAGATAGGGTTTCTGTTGTTTAGGCAAGATATCATAACGTCTCGTTCAAAACTGCAAAACTGCAATAAAATCAAGTGTCACGACGATCAAATCGTTGGGACGGATTGCCGTCCGATCGGATTTCCATCCGATCGACCGGCCATCCGATCGGGTTACACTTGGTCCCACACTTAAACTATATTTCAAACTTCTCAAGGGTCTGAACGTTGAACGGATTACCACCCGATCTGATTGCCATCCGATCGAGCGACCGTCCGATCATGTGACGTTTGGAACTTGGGTACTTAGTCAATTTTCTACATGTTCAATGCATACGGATTGCCACCCAATTGGATAACCATCCGATAGAGTGACCGTCCTGCTGTGAACTTGTTTTCACTAAGTGTCCTACCAATCGGATTGCTGTCCGATCGGATTGCCATCCGATCCTTGTTACACTTGCATCGTTTTACGCGTCGCTTATCGTTTATGCTATCGCTAACTGTTCAGGCTAATCTCTCTCAGCGCTCCCTTCAATCCAAGAGAGTGTTTACTTGTTAAACACAATCTGTGAGTATACTCGATCCCTTTTTGCTTTATGCACTTTTGGGTGTTACATACGTTACTTATTCTAAATCACATCGATCACACAACGCAAACACTATTTATATGCTGACCTCTAATGCATGTTATACGTGACTCGATGAATGCATGTTTGTTATGTTAACACATTGATTGCTGTCTACCTGCCTTAGCAACGATAGTACTATAGTTTAGACTCAGCACCTGTTTACTCAGGGGTTGTTAAGGACAATTACTTCACGTGTTCACAGTGGTGAACATGTGATGCGCACTCGCTACTCGCAGTCAACTCGCAGTCATTGGTATTGATAGGATCTTTGTCGAAAACTTACATGCTTCACATTATACGCTGTACATGCTGGTTATGCGTAAACGATTTCGAACTCTATTATGCTATATCAAACTTGTATGCTCACCTTTACACTATGTGTATTGACCTATATTTTAAGGTATGTGACAGGTGTTTGAATGCATAGGATGTTGCTTACCTGCCTTTGTAGAATCAAGTAGGACCGAGAGTCTAGAAACAAAGACAATTTAAATTTTTTATTCGAAATCTGAGTTGTCGGAACTTGATGTGTTTCGAGAATAACAATGTCTGTAATAATTAGATTACTTAATGGGTTACGGTATGGGACGTAATATTAACTATTTGGTAATTTAGTCGTTATGGAATTTCTCTTGACAATCTGTTTCGCTCAGTGCCATGCCCCGATGTTTCCATCATCGGTTGGGGTGTGACAGCTTCCTACTGGATGGTAGTTTCACCCCTAAAAGCAGAGCAAATAGAGTTCTTGATCAACCACCATTTTCTTGCGATCCCTACTTCGAAGTCGGACATCCGTTGTAACGCCTCATATTTCCGTATTCTTATTTTTAGCACGTTCATATTCACATTCTATTTTTAGAAACCTCATATTCGTATTTCAATTCCAATATCACAATTTGAGGCGTTAATCTTAATGGAAATTCATGTTTTATACTTATCATGTTAATATCCACACTTGATCGTTATCCAAACAATCATCTAATACGCTTTTATAAGCGAAACCGAGACTCGACATACTTAGAAATATTAATCATACATGCATCGTACGCATACAACACCTTGTTACACTTTAAATACAAAAAAAACGGCATAAAATAACATAATTACAAGTTCAGGGGCCAAATTGCATAAACTAAACTTGAAAATGCACTTCTGCCGGGGCGCGAGAAGTTTCCCCTTTTTCCTCGCGTGTGGCGAGAAGCCTTGATCCACAGAAAGTTGTTTCCAGCACTTGGGGTGGCCAACTTTCCCACCTCCTTCTTCACTCAATCACTTCATAACCTCATTTAAACACTAACCCTAAACCTCTACTATATAACCAAGCCTCCATTCACTTGTTTTCACTTTTCCAAACCCTCAAACACTCTCATAACACTCTCTAATCAGCTGGAATATCAAGTTTGGACATAATTCATCTAAGTCCAAAAGTGAGCTCTCATCTCACTTTTCTTCATGTTTCTTCAACTTTTCTTCTTCTTGAAAGTATGGAACACCTGTAGAAGTGTTTCCACAAGTTTACCATGGTAAACTAAGGTGGAACATCAACATTTTAAGGTCCAACTTTTTGTTTTGAATAAAACTTTACTTAAACTTTTATAAACATGTTCAAACTTGTGAAATCTTGTACCTACCTTGCTTCTAACCAAGTCTATGGTTAGGGAGCTTGAGTATGGTTGATTTCTATAAGTTTAGAGGTGTAAACACCCTCTAAACTTTCTATTTTAACAAGTTCTTAGACAACCTACAAGTGTAGAGACCATCCAAGCTCACCATCTTCAATATGGTGAGACTTGAGTTTTGGTGAAAGTGTGAACCATGGAAGCCTTGGCTTTCCAACCTAGCTCCACTACCTCACTTGTTTATTAGATGCTTGACTCCCACCACTAAGCCACTAAAACAACTTCCTAGACATAAAGTGAACAAGGCTACATCATGTCCCCAAACACTTTCCATGCATGGGATGAACGCATCTAGCTAGCTCACTTGGTTGTTTAAGTGACTTAGACAAATACTAAGTAGCTTCCAAGAATCAAAGTAAGTTAACCCTGCCTCGCCACCAACATTTGCCATGTTGGGTATGACACGCCCGAGTTGTTCTTACTTGGCTACTTAGCAAACTTAGTTAGTTAAACTTTTACTTTATTCATGATCAACCGAGCCATCAAATAAGTTGATGATTTTGTGTTTTGGTGAATCATAAAACGAGGTTAAATGGATGGAATCATCCTACCTCCTTGCATGACCATTTTCATGGTTCCATAAATATATTTGTTTATGTCGTAAATTTACATTCAATACGTTAACCTTTAAATTCATAATCTAATCCATTGAACAAAAACCGCAACTCACACACCTTCGTTTCCCTTTAGGGTAACTTTTGTGTTCCATAAACTCAAGACTCGTCAAACTCACTACGTGGATTTACTTCGCAAATCGTGAGTATACTTGACCCTTTTTACGCTTTATCACACTTTTGGGTGTAACATGTATAACCTATCAAAAATACACAATTCACACAATCAAACATATTCAATCACTTAATCCGCCAAACATGCTATTTGTTATGCTTTGGATGTTTATGCTGGAATACTTTCATACACTCTATTTGTCATTAACTTAGCTAGCCCACCTTAACAATTGCAGCGCTATAGGAGTAGCACACCCGTCGGGGTATTGTTAAGTTATCATACTTTATGGTCTCGATCACTTCGGTGTCGAGGGACGCACATTATACTTTACAGTCTCGTTCACTTCGGTGACGAGGGATGCACAATTTTCTAGTAAACACTCGGGTTTGGCCTATAGTTATGCATGCTAGCTTCAACTTAGTATATAAATTGTCATGTTGGATTTGAGACAATCTTTTATACGTATGATATATATTCAAACTTGTATACTCGCCAACTTTGTGTTGATTTTACTTAATACATGTGTCACGGCCCCCATCCCGTTGTGACCCGGTCCAGGAGCCGCGGGACAGAAACCCGTGGTATTTATTATTTGAGTTGACAGCGGAAGTTTAACAGGATCGTTTAAAACTTGAAAATGCCCAATTATTTTATTTCATAATTCGGGACAACCCCGTAATTTACAATAGAGGAATTCCACGAGGAAATTCCCTGTTTTACAAAACATGTTTATTTATTTAACTGAGCCACCACTTCAAGCCTTATTAGTGCTCCGTAGCACTTTTCCTTGATTCACAGTAGGTCACCTGAAACATGTTTTAAAAATATTTTATTAGCGGGGAAATACTAGCGAGTCACTCAATTTTGATAAAACGACACATAGCTATGAATTACAGCATAAGAGCGATTACAATGGCTACTATCTTATTTTTTATCTGGCGCCGTGTCACACCCTGGTGACGATAGTCATACCACTATTGAGTCCTTTCACCCAAGTAGTGATGATTATCACTGTTAGGTTGATGAACCTAACCGTGAGAAATTAGTAATGTGCACAATACCCCACTAGCCAGTGATTCAAGATAACCACGACTTAATCCCTGTAATTATAACTTTTGAAAATAATTGGAGTATTGTAAAACATTGTTGATAAAAAGAGAATGACTCACATTGCAAGTTTAAACGGGCAGAGTTTAGCCTACTGATAAGCCTTGTAACCTAGTTTAAATAACAATGCACACGAAACTAGGTAAGTAACTTAATACAACATTTACGATAAGCTCACGAGATTAAAACCCTCACGACGAATGATAAAGTATAACCCTGATTTGGGCAGCACTTAAACATCCATCGGATTGGTTTCAATCGATCGGACATTGTATCGTAGCAGTGATCGAGTTAATACCCTGTATTCGGAGCAGCGTTTCACTTCTTGGAAATTCGAATTTGAGCAGTTTCTTTCGGGTTTTGATTGAAATTTTTGACACAGATGAACTACTCATGCACCAGCAATTTATATCAAATTTTTGAGTTTTACGCGGCCCGCGTAAGCCACACTTAAAACTTACGCGGCCCGCGAGGGCTACCTAGTCTACGACTAGGGCTAGCGTGTCACACCTAGGTCTGCCACGTGTGCGACACGTGGCCTGGATCGCTTATCCGGTCAACTTTGAGTTGACGCGGCCCGCGTAGGCTTCTCTTATGGTTTACGCGGCCCGCGTGAAACCCAATTTTCTTGTTTTCTTGGTTTTTCATGCACATTAGGGTTTCAGGGGTCCGGGTTTTCACTTACGAGTCTTTTAGGGACATTTTTGCAGGTCCTTACATCCTCCCCACCTTATTTAAAATCTCGTCCTCGAGATTTATTGAAATAAGTGAGGATACTTTCACTTCATCTCTGATTCCAGCTCCCAGGTGTATTCTGGTCCTCTTTTTTGAATCCCACTTGACTTTGACTAGTACCAATCTTTTGTGTTTGAGAAACTTGACCTTTATATCTTCTATTTGTAATGGTTTCTCCAAAAATTTTAACTTCTCATTTACCTCTATATCTTGAAGAGGTACTACCAGGGATTCGTCAGATAAACATTTCTTGAGGTTGGATACATGAAATACGTCATGTACTCCGGCTAACTCTTCTGGTAGTTGCAAGCGATAGGCAACTGGTCCTATGCGTTGGATTACTGGGAATGGTCCTATGTACCTTGGACTTAGCTTTCCTTTTTTACAGAACCGAACTACTCCTTTCCAAGGAGAAACTTTCAAGAGTACCTTGTCTCCAATTTGAAATTCTAGTGGCTTGCGTCGATTGTCAGCATAACTCTTCTGGCGATCTCGAGCCGTCTTTAGTCTTTCCTTGATTTGAGTGATCTTGTCGGTGGTTTCTTGCACTATTTCAGGACCTGATAATTGACGTTCTCCTATTTCTGCCCAACAAACTGGGGTTCTACACTTTCGTCCATACAGTGCTTCGAACGGGGCAGCTTCGATGCTTGAATGATAACTATTATTATAGGAGAATTCGATTAAAGGTAAATGGTCATCCCAGTTTCCACCAAAAATCTATAACACGTGCTCTAAGCATGTCTTCGAGGGTTTGGATAGTTCTTTCACTCTGTCCATCTGTTTGGGGATGGTAGGTTGTACTTAAATTTAACCGCGTCCCCATGGCTTCTTGGAAACTCGTCCAGAAATGCGAAGTAAAACGACTATCCCTATCCGATACAATAGAGAGTGGGACTCCATGTAAGGATACTACTTCGTCTACGTATAGCTTGGCTAATCTTTCCATGCTGAAAGTTTCCTTCATGGGTAGAAAATGAGCTGATTTGGTTAATCGATCCACAATTACCCAAATCGCGTCATTCCCCTTTCTGGTTTTGGGCAACTTAGTAACAAAGTCCATTGTTATGAGTTCCCATTTCCATACAGGCATTTCTAATTGTTGGAGTAATCCTTAAGGTTTCTGGTGTTCTGCCTTAACTTGTGAACAAGTTAGACACTTAGAAACATATCTAGCTATGTCCTTTTTCATTCCTATCCACCAGAAATTATTTCTTAAATCTTGGTACATCTTATTATTACCAGGATGCATGGTATACCTAGATTTATGGGTTTCCTCTAAATTCTTATTTCTTAATTCCCCTTGCTTAGGTACCCAAATCCTTTTCTTATGGAATCTCCAAATTCTATCACTTCCTTGCTCTAATTCTTTTATTCTTCCTTTCATTCCTTCAGCATCATCCTTGATCGTTGTTACTTGAACATTCTTCAGTTGTTCCATTAAATCTACTTGAAGATTTAATCTAAGAGCACGAACTCGCTTTTGCTTTTCATGATACTTACGATTTAAGGCATCTGCAACTACATTTGCTTTTCCTTCGTGATATTGAATATCACAGTCGTAGTCACTTAGAATTTCCATCCATCTTCTTTGTCTCATATTTAATTCTTTTTGTCCAAATATGTATCTTAAACTCTTATGATCTGTATAGACTGTAAACTTACTTCCATACAGATAGTGCCTCCAAATATTAAGGGCAAAAATTATCGCTCCTAATTCTAAGTCGTGAGTCGTATAGTTTTCTTCATGCTTCTTCAATTGTCTTGATGCATATGCAATTACCTTCTTGCGTTGCATTAGCACACATCCTAATCCTAGCTTAGAAGCGTCACAGTAGACTACAAAATCTTCTGTTACTTCTGGTAAGGCAAGAATTGGGGCATTTGTTAACCTTTGCTTTAAAATCTTAAAAGCCTCTTCTTGCCTAGGTCCCCATTCAAACTTAACCGATTTACAGGTTAGCTTAGTTAATGGCACAGCTATCCTGGAAAAATCCTTAATTAATCGTCTATAGTATCTGGCTAATCCTAGAAAACTTCTAATTTCTATAGCTGATTGCGGGACCTTCCATTTGGTGATCGCTTCTATTTTGGAGGGATCTACGTGAATACCTTCGTGATTCACCATGTGTCCTAAAAATTGTTCCTCTTGTAGCCAAAATTCACACTTCGAGAATTTGGCATAAAGCTTTTCTCTTCTTAACAAAGTTAAGAGTGCATGCAAATGCTCACAATGCTCATCTTGACTTTTGGAGTAAATAAGTATATCGTTGATGAAGACAATTACGAATTTATCCAAATACGGTTTACAGATCCTATTCATCATGTCCATAAATGCTGCAGGAGCATTTGTTAGTCCAAAGGGCGTGACTGTAAACTCATAATGACCATACCTAGTTCTGAAAGCAGTTTTAGGTATGTCTTCTTCTTGCACTTTCAATTGATGATATCCGGAGCGTAAATCTATCTTAGAAAAATATCTAGCTCCTTGAAGCTGATCAAAAATATCATCAATCCTAGGTAATGGATATCGGTTCTTAATTGTAATTTTATTCAATTCCCTGTAATCGATACACATTCGCATCGAACCATCTTTCTTTTTCACAAACAACACTGGAGCTCCCCATGGGGATGAACTAGGTTGTATAAATCCTTTGCAAAGCAATTCATCTAACTGCTTTTTCAATTCTAGCATTTCGGTGGGTGCTAACCGATAAGGTGCCTTGGCTATCGGTGTAGTACCGGGAATTAGATGAATTCTAAATTCCACTTCCCTATCGGGTGGTAATCCAGGTAGTTCTTCTGGGAATACATCAGAGTATTCTGATACTACTGGGATTTCCTTAAGTTCTTTACCTTTAGTGTTAATGATTACTGAAATCATATACACTATTTCTTGTTTTCTTGAATAACTGGCCACTTTCATTACTGAAATGAATTTCAGTGGCTTACGTGGCTTATCTCCTGTAATCACCACTATTTCTCCTGTGGGTGCACGAATTTCTATGGAATTCTTATCACAAAGAATTCGAGCATGGTTGGCTACTAACCAATCCATTCCTAACACAACATCGAATCCGGCTAAATCCATATGTAACAGGTTTGCAGAAAATTTATGGCCTAAGAGTTCTATCTTTTCTTCCCGCAAAACCTTATCTATTTTAACAGAATTCCCATCTGCCATTTCGACAGTAAAGATTTGTCTAAGGTTGGTTAAGGTTAGTTTAAGAGCTTGGCAGAATGAAGTATTTATAAAACTTTGGTTTGCACCAGAGTCAAATAATACTTTTGCATAAACGTCATGAACTAGGAACGTACCAGCTATCATGTCTGGAATGAGTTCTGCTTCGTGAGTAGTCAGCTGAAAGGCTCTTACGTTCTTTTTATTAGTTCCTTCAGCTGATTTGGCCTTGTTGTCAGCTGGTTTGACCAATTTAGGGCAGTCTGGTCTAAAATGTCCAGCTTCTCCACAGTTGAAGCAGATTGTTGATTTCTTCCTCCTGCAATCTTCTTCTTGATGCCCTGGAATTTTGCAGAAATTGCAATATCCTTTGCATTTTCCAAAATGCTTTCTTTTGCAGGTACTGCAAAATGGAGCAGTGGAAGATTGCCCGGTTCCCTTTTTCTTGAAATTACTACTATTACCCACACGGAATCCTTGGGTAATCTTTTGGGCCACTTCCTTCTTCCGATTTTCTTTTCTTGTGCGTACCAGCCCGTCGGTTAGGGTGTTGGCTAATTCCACAGCATCGTCAATAGTGCGGGGTCTCGCAACCTTGACGATATCCCGAATTTCGCCAATCAATCCCCAGATGTAGCGAGAAATAAGTACCGGTTCTGGCGAAGCCAGGGTTGGTACAACTCTAGCATACTCGAAGAATGTCGAAGTATACCCTCGACAATCAACATCTACCATCCGGTGATTGAGGAACTTATTTATCATTTGTTCCTTCTCGTATTCGGGACAGAATTTTCTTTCCACCAATCTTTTAAATTCTTCCCAATTCATGGCATAAGCCACATTGCTTCCCTTGGCTTGTAGTACTGTGTTCCACCATTCTAGTGCCCCTTCTTTAAAAAGATGCGACGCGTACATGACCTTATCTTCCTCAGCACATTTACTTATCTTAATTACTGCTTCGGTTTTTTCTAACTAACGCAGTGCTGCAGTTGCCCCTTCATTGCCTGCAAATTCGATTGGTTTACAGGCAAGAAATTTCTTATAAGTGCAGCCAGGCGTTGCAGCTTTCATTCTCTTAAGAAATGGGGCTTGTATCACATCTAGGGATGAGATCGGTACGATACCGGCACCGTACCGGTACCGATACCGCAAATACCGTTACCGAAATTCAGGAAATGTGGATACCGATTACCGTACCGTATTTATAGATTCGGTACCGGTACGGTATCGGTATCGGTACCGGTATTTCGGTATTTTACCACATTGGTACCGCTTTTGTGTCATCCTTTATTTTACCTACAAAATATCATGTGCAAACCATTAAAAATTAACTTACTTTAATGGATTCCATGCTTTTTACCGATGATGAAGATGCCATAAACAAGTTAGAAGAATTCAAATCTAAAATCAAAAACATAAAAACTTATCAATATTAATAATTTTGTTTTGATAATTTTTACCCTATTAACTTTTTATTTAGTTTTGATAATTTTGATCCATTGTTTTTTTGGCTTATGATATGACGTATTTTTCATTAGTCAGTATCTTTTTGTTAGGGAATTTATGGCTTTTGATAAAAAAAATAGCAGTTTACGTCATATGTTTTGATTTATATGTTTTCTTCTAGATGGTCAACGTAGGAAAACTACCAAATAGATTAGCTAATATCGACTTAATAACCATTGATGTCTGAGTTTCTGACCGAATAATGTTTTCTTGATGATGTCTGACGTATTATAGCAAAAAACATGAAGGATTAAAATAAAAACATTGATGACCGATCGACTTTTTTGTTTTGAAATCAGAACACAGAAAAAAGAAGCATACATGAAATATGGTTTTGAATTTGTTTGAAATTTTGAATACCTCGAAGAAAAAGATAGAGTTGGATTTTGGATTCTTGAATCTTGATTGATCATAGAATGTTCTATAGAATGATAAAGTATTTTAGGTTTAGTGTTTGTTATATATTAGTTCAGTTCAATATATTGTAGTGGACTTGGACTCTTCGTAATCCAACCTAAAAACCCATTGAAATTCATTATTAAATTCGGTATTAATACCGGTATTTACCGAAAAATACCTATACCGATACCGGTACCGTTTATAATCGGTACGGTACGGTATCGGTACGGTACCGGTATGGTACCGGTATTTCGGTAAAAAATCTCATCCCTAATCACATCATCGTTATTATTGTTACTGCCTCCATTTACACTATTACTGAAGTTGTCATCACGAGTAAGTTTGCTGGGAATAGGTGGTGGAGGTTCAACTGGATTTCGGGCAACAACAAGGATTGCTGGAATAGCATTGGCTATTCCTTGGGCAACGATATTTTCTATATCTTGTCTATTCAGAAATTGATCTTCATGGTTTTGCTCGGATTGGTTAACTTCGTTAACTGGTTCATTACCAGCGTGTTCCATCTGGTAATTAATATATATAAGTTATTAGCATAAAATAAATAACAATCACACAATAAAATAAACGCACATGATCATGTCAACACATATAGCCAAAATTGTCGACTTTGCGACTTCCATTTTTATATATATTACTATGCATCATTACACACCCGTAATATTACAAAAGTTTTATTTTAGGTTATTTTACATGATTATATTTTTATTATTATGATTATTATTTTATTATTATTAAACATGTAGCCACAACCACAACCGATCCCTGTCAACTGCCACTTCAGAAACGACGTTCCCTCTCATCGTATTTCCATGATATCCTCTCCCCCACTTCTCGGATTCTATTTCCTGCGTCCACCAGCTACTCGCCATAGTGGCGGAGTTCAGCCAGGTTTTCTGTGCTCATAGGTGGATGTAGTGGAGGCTCAGGGTCAAATTGGGGGAAAAAGGTATTAGGGTTATTCAAGTGATTCTGAAATTGCCAGTCAGTTGTCCACCATTCTTCAGCTCTCCTAGTAGAGGTCGGGGGTGGATAATAGGATCTGGGATAGCAGGTTCCAGATTAACTGGAAGTTGTTCTTCTGCTGGGTAATAGAAGAGGTTTTCATCGGCAGGTCCGATGATGTCACTATTTGCCAGTTGGCGGTCCAGCTCCTCCCAGGGTGGCATTTCCTGGGCTTGTCCTGAACTTTCTCCGATTTATATTCCTTTGCCTTTATCCTTCAACTCCTCAGTTTTTACAACTTTCTGTACTGCTGGTTTCTTCCTACGCATACGCCTCCAGCCTACGAATCTTCTTCTCTTTTTCGGCTTTGGTTTCTCCTGAGGTTGGGCTTGGAATACCATTGGCTCTTCAGTATCAGCCTGGTAGCCAGTGAATGTACCAGTGGTATCCATATCTGTGCTATGGATAGTAAAGTTTCGGAATACCTCCGACAGTTCATTCATGCTGTTAGCACACATGAATATACACACAAACTTAAGTTAAAAGTAAATTTTCACAAAATCACAGAATGACAATCAGAAAAAATTAAGTATTTCTAAATACTTAATTGGCTTAAATCAGTGGCTCTGATACCACTTTTTTCTGTCACGGCCCCCGTCCCGGTGTGACCCGGTCCAGGAGCCGCGGGACAGAAACCCGTGGTATTTATTATTTGAGTTGACAGCGGAAGTTTAACAGGATCGTTTAAAACTTGAAAATGCCCAATTATTTTATTTCATAATTCGGGACAACCCCGTAGTTTACAATAGAGGAATTCCACGAGGAAATTCCCTGTTTTACAAAACATGTTTATTTATTTAACTGAGCCACCACTTCAAGCTTTATTAGTGCTCCGTAGCACTTTTCCTTGATTCACAGTAGGTCACCTGAAACATGTTTTAAAAATATTTTATCAGCGGGGAAATACTGGCGAGTCACTCAATTTTGATAAAACGACACATAGCTATGAATTACAGCATAAGAGCGATTACAATGGCTACTATCTTATTTTTTATTTGGCGCCGTGTCACACCCTGGTGACGATGGTCATACCACTATTGGGTCCTTTCACCCAAGTAGTGATGATTATCACTGTTAGGTTGATGAACCTAACCGTGAGAATTAGTAATGTGCACAATACCCCACTAGCCAGTGATTCAAGATAACCACAACTTAATCCCTGTAATTATAACTTTTGAAAGTAATTGGAGTATTGTAAAACATTGTTGATAAAAAGAGAATGACTCACATTGCAAGTTTAAACGGGTAGAGTTTAGCCTACTGATAAGCCTTGTAACCTAGTTTAAATAATAATGCACACGAAACTAGGTAAGTAACTTAATACAACATTTACGATAAGCTCACGAGATTAAAACCCTCACGACGAATGACAAAGTATAGCCCTGATTGGGGCAGCACTTAAACATCCATCGGATTGGTTTCAATCGATCGGACATTGTATCGTAGCAGTGATCGAGTTAATACCCTGTATTCGGAGCAGCGTTTCACTACTTGGAAATTCGAATTTGAGCAGTTTCTTTCGTTTTTTTATTGAAATTTTCGACACAGATGAACTGCTCATGCACCAGCAATTTATAGCAAATTTTTGAGTTTTACGCGACCCGCGTAAGCCACACTTAAAACTTAAGCGGCCCGCGAGGGCCACCTAGTCTACGACTAGGGCTAGCGTGTCATACCTAGGTCTGCCACGTGTGCGACACGTGGCCTGTATCGCTTATCCGGTCAACTTTGAGTTGACGCGGCCCGCGTAGGCTTCTCTTATGGTTTACGCGGCCCGCGTGAAACCCAATTTTCTTGTTTTCTTGGTTTTTCATGCACATTAGGGTTTAAGGGGTCCGGGTTTTCACTTACGAGTCTTTTAGGGACATTTTTGCAGGTCCTTACAACATGTTGCAGGAAACATGTGTTGACACTTGAAGAAATCTACTTAGAATGGATTTAGAAACACGCTTAAATTCTTTATTTGTAATTCTAATGTTGTATTTGTTTAAGTTGAAATTGTTGTACTTTTTCATTTCAAAACAATGTAACCCCTTTAATACGAAATGAAATTCGTTACTTTAAATACATGTCACAGTTAGTTGTTATGAAGTCTCTTGCAATCTCGTTTTCGTCTCACTCTGTTATTTCCGCAATCAGTTGGGGTGTGACATACGCCTGGCCGACAACATTGCTTCGTCATCTTCACTACATCGACGGTTTCAACAGGTGGCAACAAAACACACCATCAAACCTAACCGCCACTCCAAACGGTGGTGGATGTGGTCTCATATGCTTGATAACAGGGTTAACAACACCTAGGTTCTAATAAAAGGTCACATGCAACAACAACGGGGGAACACTGACGAAATCAATAACAGATCAGCGATGTGATATATGATGGTCATTTTTGTTACATTTAATTATAAAATCTTATGTAAAATTCCCTTTTAATATAATTATTATTGCATAAACTACCCAACCAATTCAATTTGTTACATAAAAACATATTTCGAAAAAACTAAAATAACGGGTCAACCTGTCAACTCACCGAGTTCAACACAAATTTGACATGTTTTGCTAAACGGGTTTGCGGGTTCAACCTAGAAATGACCCGAAAACGTTTAGACTAACCTCAAACCTACAAATTTCGTGTAGTGTCAGAAATTCACACCCTTGTTAATTACTTTATAATATATAGATTTATTTTGTATTAACTTATTGGTTTCTATTTGTAAAAAAATTGAATCGTAAATAATTTTTTTGGGTGTTAATGTTCATTAATTAAGTTTCATGGGTTTAGTGTCAAAACTTCTTAAACATCGCCTAGGATTATAATAACAAAAAAGTATATATAATGGGTGTCGGGCACCCTATCTCGGAAGGGTACGCTCATCCCTTGCATATAAATAAAGTAGTTACGAATTAAGCTCGAAACAAACTTAACCTGATCTCTTGTATAATAAACGAACTAAGTTTGAGCTTGGTTCAACTCTTCCTTATAAAAAACCTAGTTGAAATCTAAAAGTATAGGAGGCATGAAAGTGAATAACATTAGGGGTTTGTATAAAAGTGTAAGCATATGTGTGGAAGAGGTGTAAAAAGACGAGATCTAGTGGACCCACCCACACCAACAAAGGAATGGCAAGACCAGAGCAGGACCCGACACCACGCGCCGTCCTAGGAAAGAAGACCATGACACCAGCATCTGCATCTGCATCTGCAATCCCAACAGAAAAGGGGAAATCGGATCAAGAGGCGTGAGCACCGTACGGTCTCTTTTCAACGCCATCGGAACTGCGTTTTCCTTTTTTTTTTAGAAACGGCGTTTTTCTGATTTTGTATAGTTTATTGATTTCTGGTTTTGACCGTTTGTTTGTTTCATCAGCGGCAGAAGCAACAGCCTGGAAAAGCCGAAGAAGATGGTGATGGTGATGACCGACAACCCGACAGATCACCGTTTTTCACGCCGCCGATCTACAGTCCCAGTTTCAGTTTCCTTTTCAGCTTCAACCAAAGTGTTTGCCTGTTGTTTTAAATTGGTTGCAAAAGTCGCTAGGCGCTCTCTAGTCGGATTCGGGAGTACTTGGGAAGTACTCGGCTTAGGCGGAGATTACTCGGGGAGTAATTGGCCTGGGAGAAGAGTACTCGTGCTTCGGCAGCCTACCTTGTAGCGAGTACTCGGGAGTACTCGGAGCCTAGACGGGACTTTTACAACCATGGTTTTAATATTATTGTTAAGTTATTATCAAGGATTATTCATGTTAATCCCGCAAATAGAAGTTATGATCACTTGTACATTGACAAAAATTCAGGTTGAAACAACCGGTAATGATTTGGCCTTTGGTTTGTCACTGTATTATTGGTATCAGGGGTGTTTATCGAATCGAATAACAAATTTTTGAATTATTCGAATTTTTATTTTTTTTACCTGAATTCGTATTCGATTCGATTAGTATTTGAAACTCGAATTCGAATAATTCGATTTAGTTCAAATTCACCCTAAATAATAAATTATTTTACTTCCATTTTTTTTTAAATTACTACAAATAATTATATTCAACATAAAATATAATAATTTGCAAAATTAATTAACTATCAATGTGTCAAAACACCAAAATTTAGAAGATATGTTGGTAGTAGTTAGCGATTTAAGTTAGGTAAAAATTTAGAAATAAGTAGTATGGGCTATTTGTCACTAGGTTTGGTAATATTATGAATAATAAACTTATCACTTATAGAGGTAGTTCATACTTTGACTAAGTTTAGAAGTTATATGTGTGTGTATAAATATGTTTGTGTGTGTATATACATATATTAAAAATATATATATAATTGAATTCGAATTTCGAATCGAATCGAATTGAAAATGATAAATTCGTATTCGATTCTAATTCGATTACTGAATTCGAATACGAATCAACTTGAATTCGAACCTTTTTAATCGAATTCGAATCGAATTTCGAATTTTTCGAATCCGAATCGAATTCTGAACACCCCTAATTAGTATGGTACCGCTACTCGCTATAATTTGCGATACAAAAAAAGTTATGCTTTGAATTAGGGTTGTTCGCAAGCCGAACCGAACCGATCGGACCTTTGCTCGTGCTCGGTTTGTTTACAAATCGATCCTTGTCGAACCGAGCATTTTTTCAACTGAGCCAAAGTCGAACGAGCGTCTTTCGATCCGAGTATTTTTCGAACGAACGCCGAGTAAGTATCGAGCATCGCAGAACAAAATTGGAAAGTGATAGGGTTGTTATTTTTAGAGTAAAGTGCAGTTTTCGTCCCTAATGTTTCGTCTAATTAGATGATAAGTGTAAATTTAACAAATAACAAGGAATATAAAAAAACATTCAACTAGTTCTACCGAGATCATCTGAGCGGGAAGATGAATCGTCGATCGATTGAAGCAGACCCTTGTTCTACTGGAAGTTCAAAATCAAATGAACCGACTTAAGCGAAACCCTAGGGAGTTGGCGTCTTGGCAATGGAGAATTCGAATAATGATGGTCGATGCGGGGTTCTAATTAGGATTATGTACTTTTGAATTAAATGGCGGTTGAGACTTCAGTATTGATTGACGCTTCACATTTCAGTGTTTGACATTTTGACTTAGTCACTCAAATAGACATTGGATTATTGGACAATGGACTATTGATCTCGGCCTTCAATTCTATGCTTAGATGGCGTGATTTGGATCTTGGACCAAACATTATTAATATGTGTCTGTAGTCATTTTATTAATATATATATATCAAAAAATGAATCCAGCCAACCAAGCCGAATCGAACTGAACGGACCTTTGCTCGTGCTCATTCGTTTACAAACCGAACCGATTTGAACCGAGCTCCTTTTTCAATCGAGCAGAATCGAACGAGCAATTTCCAAGCATTTTTCGAGCGAGCATCGAACGAGATTCGAGCGTTGAGCAATTTGAACAGCCCTACTTTGAATACAACATTATTTTCAGCAAGATCTATATCGAAATATCGGAAAAAAAAATTAATTATCTTTTTTCTTTCAAGTTAACGAATACAAGTCATTAATGAAAAATCAACTTAATATAAAAGCTGTCACATATCACAACCCAACATAACATACTTACATTCCACTATTATACATGTGACATTTATAGTTTTTTAAGTGACTCATGTTAAATATTCTTGTCAAAATGCACTCACGTTATTTGTTTGTTTATTTTGTGACTAAACCAACATAACATACTAACATACTTCCCAGTGAATGATTCGTTAAACATGTGAATCTTTTAAAACCAACATAACATACTAACATACAAATTGACAACATAAATTGAAATTTCATGATAAAGAGAAATAAGATGGATCCAGATATAATAATAAATCAAATTTGAAGTAGTATGTACAAATGTTAGAGATGTTAAACCGTAAATCATCGAGGGCTAAAATTAACCAAGTACACAGATTAATCCTTTGGCTCCTCAGTCCTCACGATATAGTGATCCTAGTTCTCCGCAATCTCACAATACCATCAATCAAATAACGAAAAAATTGAAAAACTACACGAAAACAAGCATGCAACGGTTTGGTAACATAGACGTACCAAACCGATCCACACGAGGTTGGATCTCGTTGTGCTAGAAACGCAGACTGGACATACGCGGATGCTGCATGCTTTACGAGCACATTTTTTATGGAAATGTTTGATGAATTTATAAACTGATTATCTTCGCTATTTGTCACGTGACAATTTGACGAGGAACGTATTAATACATCTCTTAAGCTTGTATACCCCCGATAATCAATATCTGGATCATCTTTGTTTCCGCTTGAACCACCTCGTTTTAACCTTTGGATTTCTGGATCCATACCAAGAGAAAGATGCGTTCGTATATCAGGAAACGTTAAAGAGTTGTTAGGTTTCGAGAATTCTCGGTTTAAAATTGAGATTGTTGCCTGTTTGATTGTTTTCTTTTACGACCTACCTAACTAAAATTATTTGTGATGCTCCCACAATTTCGGATCTTTACAACGTTAGGAATTAACTTATTAGGATTTTACAGTGTTTGTGGCATTTAAAAGAAGGCCCAATTTGAAAGAGAGTGTCGTTCTAAGTTCTAAGTTTAAACATAGTTGGGCTCAAAAGCCCAATCAGTTTATTCTAAACGAATATCCAAATCTTGAAAAATGGCACAAGTAATTAAGTACACAAATTCGTCGAGAAATAAAAAATAACATGATACAAACAGAAAAAAAAAAAAGTTTTTTTTCAAGTTGATGAAAGGAACAATAATATTTAAAGATTACATATTTAAAATTTTGGGATGGAATCTACGTAGACAACATAGTGTAAATATAAAGAAGAAATGGGTCTTTTAACATACAAAATGCCCTTAATATAAAAAGTGAAGAAAGCTTTTCTATTTTATGTTTTTTGCCTACTCGTTAAAAATATGTTTAATTGCAAAACGTAAAAAAATCACGATTTTACAGTAGTAGAGTAACTATTGTAGGGTAATTATAATTACTCTACAATCTTGTAATTACTCTACTAGTGTAGAATCACGATTTTTTTTTGGATTATGTGACTAAAATACATACTTAATACGATAGGGGAAAAGATTTTTTTTTTTTTGAATCTCTCCTTCACTTCTCACGTTAAAGGTGTTTTGTATGTTAAGATCCATTTGTACAACTTAACCCAACATAAGTAATCAATACTTTTTTCATTAAAATTTTGTAGAATTAGATGTCACTAAATTATAAAAACAAAAACATAAAAAATTCAGATAAAACAATCCAAAATCTAAACCTCACCCTCTTCTAACCTATCACCGAACCCTCCTCCTTCATATGTCATCTTCAACATCACTTAAACCCCGATCTTTGGCGCTGATACGATTCTTCTTTTGAACAGCACAACTATATAGTTTTTTAACAACAAACGATGATATAATGAATTCCGAAGATTGTGATGTTAATCATATCTTCAAAATGGATCCCCTAATTTAGGACACACATGTTTGGTTTGATAATCATTTCCTTAAAAATAGTCAAACAGCATGAACCAAAGTCTAAGACCTTAATGAAATATAGCTAACCGAGCTAAACACGAGAGTCAACTCATAACCTTTGATGAAGGGGGTGGGTCAAAACTTACTTCCCCTCCCATAATGACGGAATGATATAGATAACTAATCTACACAACATTAGATAAGGAGGAGGCATCCCCTTGTCACCAGGTGAATAAGCACAAAGCCAACAAGGCAATGCATCTCTAGAAACGAACAACGAGGAGTCGTCTCCTCGTAAGCAAGACAACAACTGTAAGGCACAAAGATTGAGGCAAGTTAGAAGTCTCATAAGTCAAAGACAAAAGATTAAAAACAAGATCAATTAATAAGATAACTAATCCGTTTGTTAACTAGGGTCCAAAAGGTTGTTGACAGCAGTTGCTCATCAACAGGGGGGCAGAGGTTTGTCTTTAATAGGCTAGGGTTTGCTATTCAGAAAGGGGTAGCGGCGCAGCTTGTTGCTCGCTTACCTGCGATATTGATGTAACTCGGCCAGTATTTTATTACATGTATAAAAAATATTGATCCCAGACAAATCATGAATTAATAAGACACAAGGAGACAGTTCTAGATCATTCACTATCATCAGGAATGGAGTCAAAGGATTACCTGATATGGTATGGAAGAGAAGAACATAGGTCTAGAACAAAGGAAAGGACCCTGCTGCACTTACTCTCCAAAAAGTGGCACAGGTCCGCTTAAGAACAAGGGAATGCTTTTGGTCCTAGCCAAGGAGATGTTGAAACACATTTCTGATGTAAGGTTGAACTCTAGACTTAAAGACCATTCGCTACTTTACTCATCCTTTGTATTCAGCTTACTCTTCCTTTGTAAATCTTTAGTTCCTTTCCATTTGTAACTTGTACTCCTCCTTTGTACCTATACCACTTAGCCTTGGCTATACCAAGGCTAAGTGCCTTATTATATCAATAATAACACTTTATTACCACACTTTAATCGTTGTGGCAACAACCTCGAAGTTGAAACTAAACCATCACTCTTGAACAAATTTCATAACTAAAGAGATTAGAACTTCGACACTAAATCACATATGAAACCGAAGGGGCTTCTAGCATGAAAGGAGGTATCAAATCACTTTTGTGGTGCTTTCTAGTCTCGATTGTATGCGCTTATGGTTAAAGATGCACAAATCAGGTTCAAAGCCTAAAGTGATCTGGGGTTGTTTGGTCTTAACTGCATGTTTTTTGTTGTTGAAAAACAATGGCACTAGTGACACCTGCATGCAGTGGTGGATACATAATTTTTTGTAGGATGGGCACAACACCGGGTTGGCTTAAAACAATCACAAAAAAAGATGATAAAATAACATAGTTCATTAAATAATTAAATATAATAACGACATACCTCAATTACTAGATGGAATTTCACTTGAACATGGTTCTTTTCTTTTTTAAGAAATCGTTAGAGTTCCTACATAAAGAAACATATATAAATGAACAAAACAAATACCTTTAAGTCTCTATGAATATATAAGACCATAAAAGCGTATAAAAAGGCACCTTGTTTAAGGTTATGTGAAGACATCACCAGATTAGGCTAAGCAACTCCGATCGTTGAATTAGGTTCAACAATTTCTCGTTTAGAAAATATAGAAACCCTGGGACATAAATTAAAATTTTTAAAATCCCTAGAAAACAAAGAGGCAATCACAAAACATAAAAACATACGTTTAGACTCTAGGAGATTAGAGCAAACCTTGGTCAATCACAAACTTCAATCGTTTGATTAAAAAAACCTTTGCTTGTCGTATGTTGATCTGCTTGTCGATCACAACTCATAAGATAGTTTTTTTTTTTTTTTGTCTTTTTTTGATCATCTAATGTAGGGATTGGGTATTGTCCGTAATTGGATATGAATAATTGGGTATTGTAAATTGTTAATTGGGAGGTGGGCCAAGGCATTTAAATTGTTAACACGACGCAACATCCATGTTGTTCAATGTTTTTATGTCTATATATTCTCATTTGACAGGTTCGTCGTAACGCATGAGTCCTAGATCGACTTAGTTATTTTTTTAAATGTTCTACATTTTGGTTTATTTCTTCGCTTTAACACGCCACAACTTCAGCGTTGATGGTCACTGACAATTGTGTGGGATTGGTGCTATTTGACATACTTTTACGCCTCCGCTGTAACGCGGGAATACTTAATTGACTTAAGATAACAAAAATACATGGCTTGTGGTTTGGGCTGGAAAGTGTGCCTGTACCCACCCTCTCATACAATTGAATCCGTCACTGCGCATGTGGAAGACGGGAAGAGGGAATCAAAGGAGGGACAAGGGGAGAGGGAGGAAGGGTTGTGGGCGCTATTGCTTTGTTTTTCTTTTCTTTTGTTTATTTAAAAAGTTTAATGTAAAAAACAAAAGTGTGTGTGATCATTTTAAGGACCAAAAAGATGACAAATGATCGGAAAGTCGGGACAAAAAGGTGACGGGTGAGTGAATGGTTGAAACCAAATATGATGTTGATAGTTCTGAAAGAAAGCTAGGATCAAATATAAAATTTTTACTTAATACCATGACAATTAGTGCATTTTTTTCTTATTGATAGCGTATATTTGTTAACTAAAAAAACTAATACGTGGTTGTGTTTATTGTTTTTTTCTCTCGACATTTCAAAATAAACTTTACTGACAATGAAGTTGTATTCAAAACAAAGTGTTTGATTTTGTATCATAGTACCTGTATGAGTGTCGGTACTCGGGTGGACAAAACGTTTTCAACTGAACAACAACCGTACATGTATCGGTATCATTAGAACGATGCCGATATTCATTTTTATTGTTTTGGATAGATGTAAAACACAAATTAATATAAATTGGGCTTATTACAACTTTACATATTTGTGTTTTCTCTTTCAATTGACACAAGTATCAATATCAAAATGCCCAAACGTTACCCAATCAAATTATAATTATACAAACGATATCAGAATCCCACTAGTTTTAAACATTAAACAATATATGTTGTCCACTATCACGACCACTACCCATGCCTCCATGCCTCCACTCGGTTGTAACAAAGTTATAAACCAAATATGACATTTTTTACTAATTAAATGTTAAGACAGTTTATAACTATTTATTACAAATTTCATTTATTTAAAAAAATTATAAATCTGATTTATTAACTCTAATTCTAATTCTATTAACAATAATTCTGATTTATTAATTCTAATTCTATTAACAGATTCTAATTATTTTGGGAAAAATTATGAATAAATCGCCCCTAGGAGGTCTAAATTTTGGCACCGTATATTATAAAAGAAAATTAAAGAGATTCGTAAAAGGATATCGTGTAAAAGTTGTGATTTATATAATAGCCGTTTAAAAAAAAAGGTTAATATACCATTTGGATTCTTTGAAAAACATACTATTTTCGGCCCAAACCAATCTAAAGATATTCTTTCAATATAATTGGATAAGGAGAAAGCTTTATTTTTGCCCCACCACTTTGGGGGAATGGCTAAATAATTGATTTTAATTACAGCTTTCGTCATAGTGGTTTGACAAAAATCTGGACTTTTTCTTTTTAGTTTTAAGTATAAGTGATTTTCCAATTATTGTCATTTCAATCTTTGAGACCGATATATATATAAATTTACCTTAGGTGCAATATCTAGCGTTCAAGATACTATCCTTTGTTTAAAAATAATAGAAGTAAAAGACAGCAAAAAAATAATAAATAAAAAAGAGTTAATTACATAGTTAGTCCATGTAGTTTAAAAAAAATAACAAACTAAGGTACTAATAGTTTAAAATCACTTCCTGGGTATTAACTTTTCAGTTTTTAACATGTGGGGGTATTAATTACATAGTTAGTCCATGTGGTTTACACAAACTAACAATCTAAGGTACTAATAGCTAACCAGAGAATTAACGTTACCTTTCAAAAAAAAAAAAAAAACAGGGAATTAACATTAATACCCTCACATGTTGAAAAATGGAAAGTTAGTACCCTAAGACCACCCGTAGTGGGGCGTGGTTTTTAAAAAAAAAATTCAAAAAAAAAACGCCTGATAACGCCCCCCCCCCCCCCCCCATTACGCTAGGCGTTTTGGGGCGTTTTTTTGAAAAAAAATTGGATCTGGCATTTTATTTAAAACGCTTGCACATTGTTGACCAACCAATCAGAACTCCCCAACGGCTAGTATGTAACGGCTATTTGTTTAATTTTTTTTTAAACCTTTTACCTATATATATATATAAACTCATTCATTTTCAACCAAAACTATCTCAAAAACTCTCTAAAAAACACAACCATTTTATAAAAAACTTGATGGATTCTCCTAGTTCTTCATCCATGGTAAATTTTTACTACAACGAGTATTTTGCGGATGGCGATGGTTCCACTGATGAGGAGGTTGAGCAAGAGGCGGTTACGAGTGCTTGTCAACTAGTGGTGAGATATGTCAAGCATTGTCGTCGCCCCCAAGCAGAAAAAAATAAAAGAGGTTATATTGAACGAGACCGACGCGCGGCACACGGTCGTTTGATGAAAGATTATTTTGATGAGGCGCCGACATTTTCGAACGAATTGTTTAGGCGTCGTTTCTGAATGAGTAAGCGGTTGTTTCTACGCATAGTCGACGACTTGGAAGCCAACTACGATTATTTTAAACAAAAAGCGGATGCGAGAGGGGCACTTGGATTTACCGGTATCAAAAAGTGTATGTCGACGTTACGAATCTTTGCTTATGGAAACACTACCGACATCAACGACGAGTATCTAAAAACGGCGGAGAAAACAACGCGAGACAGCTTGGAGCATTTTTGTCGCGGTACAATTCCTATACTTTACTTTTTTTTTTAAACGACCAGTATGTTTACAATTTTTCTTTGAAGCTTATGTTTGTCTATGTTTTTTTTATAAAGGTATAATTGATGTGTACGGTGCGCGTTATCTTAGAACGCCCACATGGGACGACCTTCAAAAGATCTACGAGGTACATAATGCTGAGCATGGTTTGCCTGGTATGATCGGGAGCATAGATTGCATGCATTGGCGTTGGGATAACTGCCCGACTGCATGGCGAGGCCAACACACACGGGGTGACCAAAAAGGACCCACTATTATTCTTCAGGCGGTTGCTTCACAGGACCTTTGGGTTTGGTCGGCTTACTTTGGCGTTGTCAGGTCATGCAATGATATCAATGTTTTTGAACAATCTTCGTTGTTAGAGGAATGGATTTCTGGCAAAGCTCCAAAAGCGTCGTTTTACGCAAATGATCGGTTCGGTATGTACCACCTGAGGGAGAGGAAGAAACGGAGGACGAGGAAGACGAAGTTGGCGAGGGTGAAGAAAGCGAAGACGAAAACTAGTGTTTTTTTTTAATTTAATCGGATTTTAATTTTTTTATTTCTAGTATTGTATTTTTTTTTAATTTAATGAAGTATTTAAAGTTTAAAAAAAAATTGTGAAATGATTGCATGGACGTTATTGGAATAATGCCCCACTACACCACTTTTGCAATAATGCCCCATGCTGACTGGGATGACACGTGTCGAATAATGCCCCATGGTGGGGACATTATTTTGATTTACCACTACACATGGTCTAAGAAATGATTTTAAACTATTAGTACCTTAGATTGTTACTTTGTGTAAACCATATGGACTAACTATGTAATTAACTAAATAAAAAAAAAACAGAAAGTTAATAAAATACAAAATCAAAATAAATTACTAAATAAATTACTAAATTCCCAAACCAACCTCCGCCCCCACCCTTCTCCACACCACACAACAACGAACCTTCTTCTAACAGCATCATCTACGATTTTCAGCGCCCACAAAACTTTAGATCGGTGCATCAAAGTGTTTCTTCACATTAAATGAGTTCCCTACCGGTGTTTGAGATTTCGAGAAAGACACAAGTTGGGCTACACAAGACAGATGGCCGGAGAATCGGAAGTAATAGGTGACTGAAAAAATCAAGTTAAAAAATCAAATGTGTTTCCTCAAATGAAAGTTGTGTCATATGGTCGTATTAAGTAAAGAAACATAGTGTCCCATCGACTTGGGAAACATAGGGTTTTAATGCTAGTTGGAAAACCCCTAACTGTTATATTAACTTAGTAAGTTACATAATTAGCCCTTTATGTGTAAAACTATTTAAATACGCTTGCGTTATAATAGTTTATAGATTGAAACCGAAATTTTTGACAAACCACATGGATGAAAGCATAATCAACTCTGATTGATAAAAGAAAGTTATACACAATATATTCTACTCAAAGTCTAGTAACCCATTTTCTAACTGGATTTACTTGAGCCATATAAACCAATCCAACTTCTAAAACCAAACCAAACATTTTGAGCCACCTATATACTATCTATTGCTTTTTAGCTTTTTTAGAATAAAATCGGGTTAGTTAGTATAGTATACTTACAATTAAAATTTTATGTATATAATATATACACAATTTATATGAAAATAAAAAAAATATTAAAGATAAGACCTAAGTTTGGAGAAACTGAAGAGAGAAGTTTGGTTGAGGATAAGCGATCAAGGTCACAAGAGCATTCACATCATATCCATCATATTTTTATATCAAAAGGCCTTTGACCTAATGGTATCAAGGTGTTGGATAAGACTTTGACTTTTAATATGGTGAGGGTTCAAATTCCATTGGTGACAAAATTAAGGCGTTCAAAAAAAAAACATTTTTTCATACCTTTATCATCACATTTTATCTCTTCTCCATTCACAATCACTTTCAAAATATATTAAAAATTATAGATAGTGTCTCCTAAAATATACATATGAACAATAACATTTTCTCTTCTCTCTACTCACAACCACTTAGAAGTTTAACTTATGTCAATTTTTTTATCTAAAGCATAAATTTTACTTGTGGACAATTTAATAACCTTAGTATAGGTATGTACATACTGTGTTTTCTAGAGTTAAATGCCCGGATAGTCCCTGTGATTTGCTATTTTTCACCTTTAGTCCCTAACTTCTAAAATTACAGCTATAGTCCCCAACTTTAAAATTTTCGTTCTCGGATAGTCCCTGTGCCTAACATCAGTTAGTTTTCTCAGTTAAGCGGATGTGAAATGACAAAAATACCCTTTCCTTAAAAAAGGCAAACCACAGGGACTATCCGAGCATTTAATAAATAAAAAAATAAAAATCTGATTAATAAATGAAATATCAAGTGGGCCCCACAACCTACCCCACCCTCAACCTACCCCCTATCATCTCCTTCTTCTTCTTGGTTTAGTCTCATCGCAGGCGAGTGATGGATTAAAACGAATCAGAATTGCTTATGCTTTCGTCGTATCAAAGATCTGGATCATATCACAGATCTGAATCATTCAAGATATGATGTAACATCCCGAAAATACAAAACTTTATATTTAAAATTATAAAGTTTAAATAAACAAGAATTTATCTAACTAGGAAATTATAACCTAGTTAACTATGAGTCTATGAATAACTAGAAATAAGGTTAGATTAACCAAAACTAAATATTAAACAAAGTGGAGGGACCAATGTTGATAATCTTGAAACTATTATTATTATTTTGTTTAATAAAACAAACCAAACACCTCAAACTGAGGTTCTGGTCGATCAACAACAGGAAGGGGGCGACACCCACACCTCCAAAACCCTAACATCTACTAAAACTCTCAATTGAAGGCTCAAATCATGTTATAATCGAAATCTGAACACAGAATCGTGATCTCCTCGTCAAGGAGGTCATAAGGTATGTCAAATTAGGTTGTTTTGATACAACTCAGATTCTTGCATGTGATTGAAATCGAAGGTTGAGCTTGATTATGTGTTGTAAAACATGAAATTGGAAGTAATGTGAAGTCTAGGGACAAACCCTAGATGATTTCTTGTCAAAATCTTGCATGTTAGTTGTAAGGATCAAAATCACCATAGTGGGTGATTAGTAAGTTAGTAGAACTTGATAAACACTAGGATTAAGACTCTTGTTCTAGTGAAAACTGAAATTCTGGGATAATCTCTGAAATTGTTGATGTTAAAATATGTGTATATTGTCTAATTGAAGTTAATTTGAGTGGTAAATTCAAGTTATGAACTTGATTTAGATCATGTAGAAATCTGACCCGCAAGGTGTTTGATAAAACGCCTAAATGAGGGTTAAAATGTTAAAGATTGCTAAAAACGCAGATTTACATATGTTATGAATGAATGCGTTAAAGCTTATGAAAGAGAGTTCTAATCTTGTTATGAATTGAACTCTTTAGGCAAGGAATCCGGAACGTCAAGTGGACACGCCGGAAGCGATACCCGCGGAAAAGGTGTGCTTTAAAGGTACGTGACTTTAGTCTCGTTGTATTATGTAATAACGTTTAGTTTTAATGTACAAACGATGTCGGATTGTAATTGATGCGTTTGATGTATCGTTAAAGTGGCGAAGTTCACTAGATCATCAAACGGGTCAAAATAAACATTAGAAATTTGGTTTGGTATGATAATAAAGTGATGGTTTTCACTAGATAGCCAAACGGGTCAAAATGTTGCTTGAAAACGAATCACATGAGTAGAGACTTAAAAGTCTCATATCTTGCTAGGTGATAGATGGTAATACATCAATAAATTGGTTATGATATTTTAAGTCTACGAACCCGGTATATCGGGTCAAACAATAGAAGTTAATAGAAGGTGTCGTTTGAAACGGGATGCTCGAATTCCGAGAAAACAAGTGTATAGTTCGGAGAAAACGCGAAGCCATGGTATGGCGCGTATACTCCAAGGACATAAGCCCGGGAAGTTGGGTAACTATGTCTAATGTGTCGTTAGGATGGAAATATGGAATCATGTACTTTGTTAATGGGTTGAAGATTTTGAAACATAAAAATTGTGAGCCGAACGTTGGTATCTCGGTTTCCGTGATGTGTAATTTATATGGTTGGATCCGTAATCTTATTACAGACTCGTAGGTAAAAGAATCGACTAAATCGGACTAATGAGTAAAAAGTTATAAACTTTTAAAGTTGAAAAATAGTTAAAGGGCAAGAATGCAGAACCCACCGTAACTTACGGTGACACCGTAAGTTACGGTGGACATCAAAAGTGTACGGTGTGAAGCTCCTGATTTACGGTAGAATAAGGGACATTCCAGGTTCACCGTAACTTACGGTGACACCGTAAGTTACGGTGGAACCCAGAAAATTTATATTTTGTTTGATGCTTTGCGTTGTTAAATTTCGTTTATACGTAATGTATTATTGTCAAAACTAATATTTTAGTGTTTGACCCTAGGTATGTATGAAGCCCTCCCGGATGGTGATCAAGTACATGTCAAGAACCGAACACGTATTTTGAAGCTTCCGCACTAAACTCAATTTTGTCTAAACTTTAAACATGTTGTAATTTCTTTTGTTGATCATGTTTTAAATCCCTTAAACTAGTGATTAGTTTACTAGCAAGGGTTACTTTAAACTAGTTATGCACTTTCTTGAATGTGATTGGTATTATCACAAATGTGTATGGTTTTAAACTCGAAATGATTTTTGTAAACTCTGAAATTTTATAAAGTTCTTATGATTATCTTTATTACTGTTCAAATTATTAAGGGTGTTACATATAAGATTAAAGTTTTGAATAGTTTTGAATTCAAAAGTTGCAATTGACTATAGTGTGTGGTGTTGTCAATTGTAGAAAGATTGAAGAAGAATTGGATCTGAGCTTTGTTTGTTCAATAGTGAAAACGGAAAAAGTATAATACAGATCTGGATCTAAGGTGATCAGATTTGATGTTAAACTGTTTAATTTGCGACGAATGTATAGCAGGTTGTTAATTCGACTGATTTGTAAAAGAAGTATTGTTGATTAGTGTTCAAAATAGTAGAGAAAGTGTAAATGGTTGAAGGTGATTAAGATTTGAATGTTTGCTGGATGGTGTCTTATCGGCTCGGCTGTGTGTTTGGATTAGAGTTTGGTATTTGGATGTCAAGAAGAAGATGATAGGGGGTAGATTGAGGGTGGGGTAGATTGTGAGGCCCACTTGAAATTTCACTTATCTAATTAGATTTTTATTTTTTTATTTATAAAATGCATGGATAGTCCTGTGGTTTGCCCTTTTAAGAAAAGGGTATTTATGTCATTTCACACCATCTCTATTGAAGAGATACATTTATTATTATATAACTAGGTTAGTTCTCCGTGTGTTACACGGGTTGAACAATTTAAACTATATAGTATAGATATTTCATGTAAATGCAAAACAAAGACAGAGACATTTACATACCATATTGACATAAACGAATTAATATAAATGTAATCCATCAACTCGTACATATTAATTAATGTCGTAGAGTTCAATAAGACGGCTCTAATGTCGGTTGAATGAGGTCAATCAGAGTCTATTTGATACCCTTTGTACGACTTCTTATTTTTGAATCTTTGTATTTGATTCTAAACCTATTATTAATATTATTGATAATAATTTTAGTTATATATATCAATAATATATTTTATATATCAATAATATATTTAGTCTAACATATTAATATTATTATGAATTTCGAAACTTGTTTAGCTAGGATTTAAGATTCTATTGAAGTTTTAGTTTAACAATAGGTTATTGAATTAATAATAAGAATTTGTATTAGATTAGATTAAATATTATTATTATTTGTATTAGATTAGATTAAATATTATTATTATTATTATTAGTATTATTAATAATTTTAATCAATTAAATGAGAGAATGACAAATGTCCCAAAACAGGTTTCTTTTATTATATAGTATAGTATAACCACTTGCGTTGAATATAAAATGTGGTGAAAACAAATTTGTTTTGTTACAATCATATATATTAAAAAAACTACGTGTCTAAAAGACTTAAAACTAAAAAGAAAAGCATGGGAGCACATATCTTGTACACTTGAAATGGGATTTAGAATATATAATGATTAACATTTTGAAAAAGAAAAAGAAAAAGAAAGAATGATGAAGGATCTTTGAAGGTATAACGTGCTTGAAGAAGTTAGATTTTTTCAGTTTTATTTCTCTCTTTTTTTAGTATTCTTATTGTATGATTCCTTTTCTTTTCTTAAAGGTTGGCTAACTTTCATTACAGGAGTATCTTTCATACAAAAAAACCCATTCAAGATAAGAATCTAGAGTCACTCGTAGTCTCTGCGTCAGAGGTGGTTGTTTGGAAGGGATTGACAACATAATGTTAGCGTAAATTATTATTAAGGGAAAAGATCAAATAGTAAGTTTATTTTGGCTAGGAAGTGTAGGAAGCAATAGGATTAGGACATGTGGCAACATTTAAAATAAAGAAAAAGGGTATTTTAGTCAATCCAACCATTTCTTCTTCCTTTTCTAAACCCAGTAACTTCAAAACCCACCATTTTCAAAACCCACCATCTTCAACCATTTCTTCATTTTCTATCTCAATAATCACTACATTATAGTGCGATTTTCATCACCAATCAATGATTCAAACACCCGATCAACGTGTTCTTCAGCTTTTATGAAGAAAACCCAGTTTAATTTCATAAAAAAATCTCGTTTTTTCCGGTGATTTTGGAGATAATCACTCGATTCGTTCGATTCGAGCGCTGATAAGTGTTTCAATCATTCAAAATTCGTCAATTGTTGAAGAAATCACTTCGATCCATGTAAGAAATTCTTTAATTTCATTTTTACGATCTGGGTTTTTGATTTAGTCATTGCGTTTTACGATCATGGCGGGGGTCCGGGGGCAGCGCCCCTGGTAGCGGGGTCCCGGGGGCGGCAGCCCCTGGCGGGGTCCAAGACACTTAAAATGTCTGGGTTTGCCCTTTTCCAGAAATTGGCTCATTTCGAAGACAGTAATTCGTAGAAAATTCAGACAGTTCACAGTCACAGACAGTTCCAAGACAGTTTTATGTGTCCATTGCGTTTTAGAAATAAGAGAGTTTTATGTGTTTTCTGGCTATTGCGTTTTAGAAAAAAACACATTTTTAAGTGTTTTTAGTCATTGCGTTATAGGTAAAACACATTTTTGAAGTGTTTTTAGCCATTGCGTTTTAGGTAAAACACATTTTTTAGGTGTTTTCAGTCCATTGCGTTTTAGAATGAGTCATTTTTAAGTGTTTTCTGGCCATTGCGTTTTACAAATAAGACATTTCTTTGTGTTTTTGGTGCATTGCGTTTTAGGTAAAACACTTTTTTATGTGTTTTCAGTCCATTGCGTTTTAGAAAACAGACATTTTAAGTGTTTTCTGGCCATTGCGTTTTACAAATAAGACATTTCTTTGTGTTTTTTGTGCATTGCGTTTTAGGTAAAACACTTTTTTATGTGTTTTCAGTCCATTGCGTTTTAGGTAAAACACATTTTTATGTGTTTTTAGTCCATTGGTTTATAGAAAGTACATTTTCTTTTGAGTTTTTAGGCTATTGCGTTTTAGAAATAAGTCATTTCTTTATGTTTTCTGGCCATTGCGTTTTACAAATAAGTCATTTCTTTGTGTTTTTTGTGCATTGCGTTTTAGAAAAAATGTCATTTTTTAGGGTTTTTTTCATTGCGTTTTACGTAACTGGGGGTTTTTCTATTGCGTTTTACGCAACTGGGTTTTAATTTTTTTTTTTGAAAATATAGCAATAGTATACTCGTTTTAAAGATAAAAAAACGCTCGTTTTTTTGGTGCAATTTTTATAAAAAAAAAATAACGTCGTATGAAAGAGTTATTAACGTTTAAAAAATGAGGGGGGGGGGGGAATTGGAGGAGAGAGAAACTATTGGCTTGGATTGACTAGAATGCCCTTAAACAAACTTACGCGTCTCTTTTCTTCCCTTCAATTTCCATCATTTAATCTTAGCCCTTGATTAACTAAATGGATGGTCAAGATCACTTCCTAACCTTCCTAGCCAAATAAACTTCCTATTGTAACTCCACCCTTATTATTAAATAATTTATGGTGCCCTTATTGATCATTTATCTAAGGCCTTTGGGTATACTTTAACCTAACTTAACTCCACCTAAGTGACACATCAACTTTTTTTTTCTCATTTCACTTTGTCTCACTCTAAGGAAATGGTTTAACATGTTAACACATAACTCATTTAATGCACTTTAACATTGGGTTTTTGTCTAAAAAGAAAATAATAATTAATTTAATCTCTTTAACATTGGGTTAACATGTTAACACATAACTCATTTAATGCACTTTAACACAAGGAGGGAGTGGTTTGCAATGTTAGTTAACATGTCATGTAATTGTTAACACTCTAGATGTTAGAGTACACTCCATGGCCTAATAGCCAGATCAATATTTACCTTAATACCCCTATAAAATTAACTGGGCTTTATTTGATGGACATAAAGGCCCGTACTAGTTAATTAGGGTTTCCCCTTGGGTGAAACATATAAATACATGTTATTGGGAACCCTAAAAACACACCATAAAGTTTACGGTCCCCTCACTACAATCTGTTATCATCCCTCTCCATCCTAACTGCTCACCCTAAACGGGAACCGATCAAGATAGCTTCTTCTTTATCTCTAACAGCTACTGAATTGTCAGGTATATCAAGATCCCTAAAGTGTTTTCCATTAGATATTAAAAGAACTGATTAACATGTGGTATCAGAGCGATTTTACCCAGTTCTTTAATTCTTTATGATCTGGAATTGAAAAATTATATATAATAATGATAAGAATTTCGAATACTTATGTTACCTATCATGTCAGTTTTTTTTCTAAAGCCACAAGCCACAATTGATTGAATGAATTCTTTTTTAATATAGTAATACGAATTCGGCTGTTATCAAAGTTATGAATATAGCTTTTTTGTTATGAGTATTAATTGTCACGAATTCCTATGTTATTCTTATGTTACAGATGTAAATTTTTTTTCTTTGGAATTCGTATGTTATTTTGTTTCCAAGGAAACAAATCGCTTGTTCCCAGTTAGATTGCATGTTCATTAGGGTTTATTAATTGGATGCCACAATTAATTATTTACGAATTCTTATATTACTAAACTTTTGAAATTCGTAAGTTATTATTTTAATATGGATGTTATTGACTTCACATGTATAATTTCCGTTTGTTGTATTCATTTTTCCATATCGTATGTTGAAGAATTAAATCACACATTGAAAATACAATCTCTACGCGATGTACCTTAAGTCATTTTGTGCGTTAACTTTTGTTTTATAAAACCTTACTCTATTATGTTTTATAAACCTAACTTTTAAATAATCATTCAACTAATTCTTTTTTGATTGATTTAAAATTTGCTTAACTAAAATAACATTTTTCAAGTTCTCACTTCTGCCCAAAGGTGATGTGTTTACTTGTGACGTTATTTAGTGAATTTAAGCATAGTCACTTAGGTGTATATCCTTATTATATAACAAACATAGTGTAACACTTATTACTTTTGTTCATATGATATACACATGACTTCCGCCTAAGATGCATGAGTGTTTCATTTTCTGCCCAAAGGTGATGTGTTACACTCATGTCTATCAAACTTTGACTTGTGCCTAAAATTATAGTGTTTCAACTTCTGCCCAAAGGTGATGTGTTACACCTAATCTGCACAGTCAAACTGTTCATAATACTTGTATGATTGGTCATAGCCAAAGCGAAAACCATCATTCAAGTAGAACCTTATTTAAAATTGGTGTGTACAAATAACGTTATCACAGCTTCCTTAGTATAATGGTATTAATTTCCGCCTGCCTTAGTTTTAGGTTACCCATAAGTCACTCTAACTTCTTCTTTTGCAATGTATCTTATTCCTCTCATTTTAATACACTATCAGCTCCTGTTATGGCTATTGATACTTTGACTGGTGCGAACTATGCTTCGTGGAAGGATTCTCTTAACCTTACTCTCGCACTCATGGAGTTTGACTGTGCGCTAACTGAAAACGCTCCCCCTGCTCTTACTGATAAGAGTACTGAAGCTGAAAAACTACTCTATCAAAAGTGGGAGAGAGCTAATCGCTTGTCTCTTATCTTCATGAAAAACTCGATAAGTCCTGCTATCAGGGGAGCCATTCCTGACGCTGCTACAGCTAAGGAATATCTGACTAATGTGGAGGCTCAATTCCAAGGGACGTCTAAGGCGCATGTGACAACTCGAAATTTAGAACCTTTCGTTGTGTGCTTGAACGTTTAGTGACTAACTGATTTGATGATGTAATGAATGATACATGTGAACTTATATGATTATGTGTTATGTGTGTATGCTTAGTATGCGTATAGGTTTATGTGAACCGAGAACCCGACTCGAGACCATGTGGTCTCGAGTGATCAATGCAACACATGGGCCGGTTGGGCCACACACACACCCTTAGCCCACTCGAAGACCCATTAGGGTGCACTACTTGGGACGGGTATATAACCTTAGTGACCATCCATGTTTACCATTTTGAACAACACTCATACTCTCCTCTACACACACACTCTCCATTCTCTCACTAAAACCCTAGACACCAAGCATCACACTCTTCTCCTTCTTCTCGGATCAAACCGGTGACCACAAGGAGACCCGGCTAAGCTCATCATCATCACTCGGACACTCATCTTCCTTACCAACTCGGCACCACCTCACAATCGGTTAGTGTTCTATGTTGTTGTTATTGTTAAATGTTGTGAATGACATGGTGTAGCTAGAATAATGGTACAAATGATGATGTTCTCATGTATCGGATGTATATGATGATATTTGGCTAACATGCTTTGATTTCGGATATGTTGCATAATGAACACACAATATCTTATGTCTAGTTGTGATCCAAACCATTGAATATTGATGAGCATCATGTTAATCGGACTAGGGTAGATTCGGAGATGTTATGTGATGACTTGAAACCATTAGATGAATATGTTCAAGTGTGTTGATTTGTTGCTCATGATTATGTTGTGATTAAGGATAAAAACCCGGAAATAAGATGAACAAGTTTGAATAAGCAATATGAACTACATGAACATAGGAAGAACAACTTGAATGTGATATGAACATGTTTTGGATATTTGAAAATTGCCATGTTTGATCTATTTTGGTTAAGGTTAGACAAATAGACATGTTAGTGTATTGTTATTGGATAGTACATGAGATCACAACAGTGAAATCTGATTGGCCAAGTACAATATTGAATTCAGCAAATGTTCCCAGCCGAAACCTCCAGTTGCGACTCGAAACCACTGCATGATGAGTCGAAACCACCTGGTTGAGACATCAGTTGCGAGTCGCAAACACCTGGTTGCGACTCGAAACCACAAGTGATCAGCACACAAACCTTACGACTCGAAACCACAGTTACGAGTCCGGTTGCGACTCGAGACCAAAACAACACGAACCGAAACCATGATTGCGACTCAGGTTGCGAGTCGCAAACGCCTAGTTGCGACTTGAGACTATACATAGATACACGCTGTTTGGGCTTGCACCTCGTTTCGGACTTAATTGTTTGGGCCGGACTCTTGGGCCTAATGCACAGACCTTATATGTTACTTGAACGTGAATATTGTTGATCTGCCATGATTAAACGTGTATGCCATGAACGATACTTGAATGCACTGTGCTAGAAACATCCGTGTGCTACTTGGTTACGAACCTGACTTGTATGATACAACTATGATAGGACGTGAGTAGCCTCAATGTTGCCTGTTTGACTTTTCTGTGTATCTACCGAGCAAACCAAGGTGAGTTCACACCCTCTACAAAGCATGGGATTCCCTGGGTTGGGAATGGGGTTAAGGAACTGGGTTCCTCGTCCTCCTTGGGTAGGACAGCAAAGGTTCAGGAATGTAATTCCTCGTCCTCACGGACAGATAACTCGTACTAGACCAAAACTCTATCACGAAGTCCCTCATCTTTGTATCGACTTAATCGCCGAGGCCAATGGCGAGCGGGTCATTAGTTAGATAGCGCTATTTAGGTTTGACAAACCTCACACCGTGCCGCAGAGGACGGGCGTGAACTAATGGACTACTGGCACGTCAATGATGATAGACATTGACAGTTCAGGGCACATAAACATGACTACAGTCAGCAGTCGATATGGTAACGAGTCTAGTGTATACATGGGGTAGCCCCCACGGCCGAAATGCCAGATAACTAACACGGGGTAGCCCCCACGGCTGGATAGCCAGAGTAACCGGGAATAAACAAGTCACGTTTTTAACTATGGGGTAACCCCCACGGCAGGATGCCAGCTAAAGGAAACAGTTTTCGAAACAACTTAAAACGAACACCCAACCGTGAACTCACTCAACTTGTTGTTGACTCGTTACTACATGCTTTGCAGGTCCTTAGGTTCTTAGCTGGAGCTTGCATGGAGGAGGATCGTTGTGGGACATGGACGACTGTGTGCCATGTTAAACTTTGAAACAATTGAACTTATGTTTTGATTTAAGACTTATGCTTCCGCTTGCAACTTAACTATGTTTTGTTTGAACACCAATTGTATTGGTTGGACTTTTATAACTATGCGTTGCTTGTTCAATATGATTGGTGGCTGGATCCTGGTCAGTCACGCCTCCAAGCGGTAGTACTCCGCAGGTGGATTTTGGGGGTGTGACAGCGCAAGCCAACACCCTCATTCTGAAATTGGTGACTACAAAGTATGGTGGGATCAACGGTATTCGTGAGCACATGATGAAAATGAATGACATGGCCCAAAAGCTCAAGGGATTAAGTATGGAGATTAGTGATGGCTTTCTGGTGCATTTTATCACGACGTCTCTGCCCGCATCTTATGAAGCATTCAAAGTCAACTATAACCTTCAGAAGGACCAATGGAAGATGAACAGGTTGATTGCCATGTGCGTGCAAGAAGAAGAACGTCTGAAACTGGAGAAAGCCGATGTTGCTTACCTGATGACTGCTGACTCGAAGAAAAGGAAGGGGAACTACAATAAGAAGCCTAATGTAAAGGTCCAAAAGCTGGATACAGGTGCAAGTGCTTCTGGCTCTAATGACTCCAAAGGGAAGATTCACTGCAAGTTCTACTGTAAGGTGGGGCATAAGCAGAAGGACTGCCCGGACTTTAAGGAGTGGCTAGCCAAGAAAGGTGATAATCTTTTTGTGATACTTGAGTCCTTAATTTAAATGTTCCATCTAATTCTTGGTGGTTTGATTCTGTTTCTCTGGTTCATGTAACCAATTCCTTACAGGGATTCCATACAATCCGGAAGCTGGAAAGAAACCAAAGAACGCTTAAGTTGGGAAATGGAAAGCCGCTAGTAGTCGAGGCCGTGGGAACATTAGATTTAGTTATGAAAACTGTTTTAACTATTAGACTTTATGATACCTTATATATTCCTGAGATTACTCGGAATCTTGTATGAGGACCAAAATTAGACGTAGACGGTTTTATTGTTTCTCATGGTCATGGCAAACTTACTATCAATTTTAATTCTCAAATATTTGGTTATGGCTTTTTGGATGGTGGTCTCTATCGATTAGAATTAGATGATGATTTTTCCAAGTCTTTGTTATCATATAATATTAATGAGAACTTAACAAAGAGAAAACGCAAGCGAGACTTAGAAACTTCATCCATGTTGTGGCATCAACGTTTAGGCCACATTTCACGAGAACGCTTAACTCGACTCGTGAAGGATGAGGTCTTACCACCTCTCGATTTCAATGATTTTGGAACATGTGTCAAATGCCTTAAAGGTAAAATGATGTCAGCGAATAAGAAAGGTGTCACTAGGAGCTCTAATTTATTAGAACTCATTCATACTGATGTTAGCGGCCCTTATAACATCGCTGGCATAACTGGACACACTTCATTTATCACATTTATTGATGATTATTCACGTTATATGCACCTTTATCTCATTAAAGAAAAATATGAATCTCTCACAACTTTTAAAGACTATAAAGCTGAAGTTGAAAAACAATTAGATCGTCAAATAAAAGTTGTTAGATCAGATAGAGGAGGCGAATATTATGGTCGACATACTGACGTGGGTCAGGCTCCTGGTCCATTTTATGAGTTTTGTAAGGGCCAGGGGATCGTGAACCAATATACTATGCCCGGTACTCCTCAGCAGAGCGGTGTTGCCGAGAGAAGAAATAGAACCCTTATGGACATGGTACGCAGTATGTTAGCCAACTCAGGTTTGCCCTTATTCCTCTGGACCGAGGCCTTAAAAGCAGTTGTTCATATACTCAATAGAGTCCCTTCGAAGTATGTCCCTAAAACTCCTTATGAACTTTGGACAGGAAGGAAACCGAGTCTTAGATATATGAAAGTATGGGGTTGCCTTGCCGAAGCTAAACTTTATAACCCTTTCTTAAAGAAACTGGATATGAAAACAACAAGTTGTTTCTTTATTGGATATCCAGATCACTCAAACGGTTATAGATTCTATTGTCCCTCCCATGTTACTCGTATTGTAGAAACCAAGCGTGTCGCGTTTCTTGAGGACTTTAAGGTCAGTGGGAGCAGTGAAAATCCTTACAATGATTTACAAGAAGTACAAGACGCGGGGGGGGGGAGACACTCGTCCATTTCATTACCTCCTATTACTACTCCTCTTGTACTCGATGCTGAACCGCATGTCACTGCACCACCTCCAACTCATTCAGAATTAATTGTTGCTCCGCATGTACCTGAGAATGAATGACCCTCAAATGTCGAAGTTGAGAATCAACCTAGGAGGTCATCTAGGGCGAGAAGGCCTACTAATTTTGATGATTATGAAATCTACCTAGCTGAAGTCGTATCAGATGATGGAAAGTTTACCGATCCTACCTCTTACAATGAAGCCATTAGTAGTGATCAGTCTTCTGAATGGAACAAAGCTATGATTGACGAGCTTGATTCCATGAAGAAAAATGACGTTTGGGATTTGGTTGAATTACCCGACGGTGTTAAACCCGTAGGATGTAAATGGGTCTTCAAAACAAAACTAAATCCGGATGGAAGCGTTGAACGATATAAAGCAAGATTGGTTGCAAAGGGCTACACTCAGAAAAAGGGAATCGATTATCAAGAGACCTTTTCACCTGTTTCTCGAAAAGATTCCTTAAGGATCGTCTTGGCCCTAGTAGCTCATTTTGATTTAGAGTTGCATCAGATGGATGTCAAGACTGCTTTCCTCAATGGAGACTTGTTTGAAGACGTGTTCATGAAGCAACCTGAAGGGTTCAAACCTGAAGGTCAAGAACATTTGTCTGCAAGCTGAAGAAATCCATATACGGTTTGAAGCAAGCATCACGTCAATGGTATCTTAAGTTTGATGAAGTCATGAAGAAGCAAGGCTTTATGAAGAACCAAGTGGATCAATGCACCTACCTCAAGATGAGTGGGAACAATTTTGCTATACTTGTCCTTTACATAGATGATATTCTATTGGCAAGTAATAACTTAGATATGTTGCATGAATCGAAGAGCTTACTTTCGCATAACTTTGACATGAAAGATCTCGGAGAGGCTTCTTACGTTATTGACATCGAAATATACCGAGATAGGAGAAATGGAATTTTGGGCTTATCACAAAAGGCTTACATTGATCGTGTCCTTAGTCGATATAACATGCAACACAGCTTTCCCTCTGTAGCTCCAGTAGTTAAAGGAGATGTTTTTGGTTCTTTTCAATGTCCGAAAACTGAGGATGAAAAGGTGCAAATGAGAATGATACCTTATGCCTCAGTAGTTGGGAGCCTTATGTATGCTCAAGTCTGCACTCGTCCAGATATCGCTTATGTTACAGGGATGCTAGGCCGTTATATGTCTAATCCTGGCCTTGATCACTGGAAAGCAGCGAAGAAAGTACTTTGATATCTTCAGGGGACGAAAGATTATAAACTGACTTATAGAAAAAGTGACGTTTTGGAAGTGGTTGGTTATTCTGATTCTTACTTTGCTAAATGCAAAGATGACAAGAAATCCACTTCAGGGGTATATCTTTATGTTAGCCGGCGGACCTATTTCATGGAGGAGTCATAAACAACAGCTAACTTCAACATCCACTATGATGGCATAATACATTGCTGTATATAACGCTACATGTCATGGAATGTTGCTAAAGAATCTGATTACTGGACTCAAAGTTGTTAATTCCATATCTAGACCATTGAAGCTGTACTGTGATAACTCAGCTGCCGTTAACTTCTCGAACAGTAACAGTTCGACCGGAGCTGGATTATATCTTGATACAAAGTATTTGTTCGTACGTGAATGTGTTGAGGAAAATAAGCTTTGTATTAAGTATATAAGTACGAAAAATATGCTTGCGGATCCGATGACTAAAGGTCTCCCACCTAAAGTATTCGAAGAACATGTTTTGAAGATGGGCTTTTGTAAAGACCTTATTTAAATGCATATTGTACTTACTTACGTTTTAATGATAAAATTTCCTCATTTGATTTGTTTGTCTCTAACTACGTTTCGCTAGCCTAACGACACAAAGACTATTATTATACAAATCATCGTTTAAGGGCTTACTTGTAAATTGATCCTTACTTTGCTTAGGTTTTAAATTTGGGATTGTAGTATGATTAATGGGGGTCCTGAGTTGAATAACTGACTCAAAGACTGTATTTTTTTGCTACAATTTTGGTTTAAAACTAAAATGAGTATTAACTCCTGATCAGGCTTATCTAATACTCATAATGAATGATCACTCGGCCAAGTGGGAGAATGTTAGCGTAAATTATTATTAAATAATTTATGGTGCCCTTATTGATCATTTATCTAATAACCAGATCAATATTTACCTTAATACCCCTATAAAATTAACTGGGCTTTATTTGATGGACATAAAGGCCCGTACTAGTTAATTAGGGTTTCCCCTTGGGTGAAGCATATAAATACATGTTATTGGGAACCCTAAAACACACCATAAAGTTTACGGCCCCCTCACTACAATCTGTTATCATCCCTCTCCATCCTAACTGCTCACCCTAAACGGGAACCGATCAAGATGGCTTCTTCTTCATCTCTAACAGCTACTGGATTGTCAGGTATATCAAGATCCCTAAAGTGTTTTCCATTAGATATTAAAAGAACTGATTAACACATAACAGACAACTAGGCAGTTACCACGCAACTCAAATTAGGGTGGTGCAACAACAGAACGACTAGTAGTCGTAGACTAGAGGTGTTACAGAACAACTACCCGAAGAGTAGTAATAATGATAACTACAATAGGTTTGACAGTAGCATTAGGACAACTGGTCTCGTAATTGTATTGCCCTAACACAAAAAAGAATAACTATTTCATATAGAGAAAAGATCAAATACATATAACACTAACGTACAAAACGTGCGTAGTGCGTGCAATATTGAAAATAGTGGTGACAATTTCGTAATTAACTGAATCTGCAATTCCTTCATGTTTTCTTTCCAATCAACGACCCTGATTTGGCAAATTAGGCTTTGCAAATTGTAAATACAGATCGATCAATTATGCTAAATGTGATTTGAACACTCCCTTGATTCTGATTCCCCTTACTTCTGAGATCGATCAGTTGAAGTTTCTTAAAAATTGCAAATTTTAATCAGATGAATTGAAGCTTTTGAATGATGAATTAAAGCTTGCAAATCATGTTCGATTGTTAAATTAAGACTTGCGAATTGGTTTTTACTGTCAATTTTTAGTTACATAATGATTTTGAACCAGCATGATTTTGATGCAGAAGACACAGATAGAATAATTACCCTTGTAGAGTAATTGTCCTGTCAGAGTAATTATCCTACCAAAATAATAGAGTAATTATTCTATTAGTAAAGTAATTAACAAAAGTAGAATAATTATGTTTTGTAACTAGAGTAATTGTTATATTATTGGAGAAATTATGCTAGAACAATTATACTAGAGTCATTATTTTATAAGTAGAGTAATTATACATACTGTAGTCATTTAAAATCACTCTACAAGTTTATCATAATCACGCTACTAGTTCATCAAAACATAGTAGACACAATTACTCTATAAGTTCATCAAACATAATACAATTCAAAATTACTCTCTAAGTGCATCATAATTACTCTACTAGTTCATCATTAATACACTACTACAAGATATCATTCAAAATTACTTTATAAGTGCATCATAATTACTCTACTAGTTCATTATTAATACACTACTACAAGATATTATTCAAAATTACTCAACAAGTGCATCAAACAACTAGTCATTCAAAGTTACTCTACAAATGCATCATAATCAATCTACTAGTTCATCAAAAACACATAACAGACACAATTACTCTACAAGTGCATCAAACAACATACAATTTAAAATTACTCTACAAATGCATCATAATTACTCTACTAGCTCATAAAAAAGACATAACAAACACAATTACTCTACAAGTTCATCAAATAACTTAAAATTCATAACTACTTTATAAGTGCATCATAATTACTTTACTAGTTCATAAAAATACATAAAAGATACAATTACTCTACAAATTCATCAAAAAAGCAAGATAACACTAACATTTGAATCTTGTTTGATTTTGATGATTTTGGAACTTGAATCAGATGTTTTTGGAACTGAACCCGATGATTTTGGAAATGAATCGGATTTTAGAACTGAATAAAATGATTTTGGACTAGAAGCAGATCATTCTTGGAAGTTAATATGATGATTTTGGAACTGAATTTGATTAGGTTTTAGGAGAGTTTGGGGTTTGATTGCCTTAAGAACTAAATCTTTATTGATATTAAGGGTAAAATGATGGAGACTCGTATTTTATGGATGTCTATAATTACAATATTGCTACTGCCTAAAATTTGAAAACCATTTACTTCGTACGTTTTGTACGGTAAAGCTATTTGTACAAGAAATTTCCTCTTTAGATATAAGTTTTTATTTTTAAAAATATATTCATTTAAAAAACTTGTTCTGATAATTAATTATAAGATGTATGAATTTCTATATAATCTAACATAAGCACTAACAAGTCTCCAACTTACGAATAAAAGAATTGTGGCGTAAACCACATCCATATACAACCTCTCTACACTAATAAAAAAATATAACACTAAAAAAGTGGGGAATCAAAAAACCATACATTTAATATGTTAAAAATTCAATTTAACATGTTAAAGATTATTTTTTTAATAAGATTTCAGAGCCTTTGCATATAAATAAATTTGAAGCCTTTATTATAAAAAAATAAAAAAACTAATAAAATTTTAAAAAGTAAGACATGGTAATTTTTTTTTACAAAAATAATCTTTCTATTATAATAGTATCCACATATCTTTTTATGCAAAAGCTTCGTTTTTAAGGAATAATTTTTAGCATTATAAATTGAATTTTTATGATTTAGTTAACTATATATATATATATATGGTCAGGATTTAGAGAAAATAGTGGAAAGTGTGAGAACGCTTATGAATCGTCCGATCAAAACAATCTGTGGACTAGATTGGCGCGGTGGCTTTTTCGTAAATAACATCAATTTTATTACATGGACACGCTTCATTAAGGGTAAAAAAATCTTTTGACTTCTCCACACAAAACGCCATCTCATGAAAATAAAACGCCAAACAAATAGCACACACCATTCTAACTAAAAACGCCATTAGATATAAAACGCCAAACTTAATTATAATAAAATCCCGCCTAAAAAAACCGCCAAAAAAATCTTATATATACAACATCTCAGACCTTCAATTAAAAACACACACAAAACCTCAAACGCCATATTTAATATATACCATTTTTCTTAGAAACCCTAAAAACCCAAACATCAAATATCTTCTAAACCAAAACGTTTATTTGAAATTCAGTTTGATTGTCTATAAGGTTTCACTCAATGAAATGGACAAAAATCCTAAAGTGAGGATATTGTCCATTTCATTGAGTAAAATCTTATTGACTTTATCCTCAACTTCCATCCAATTTATAACGCCAAAACATACAAAAACATTATTGAGGTTTGTTGTCAATAAAGTTTAGCTGTATGGGGTGGACAACATTGTCAGTTATCTTTCTTAACCGATGATTAACAATGTTGACCATCTCATACAGCAAAACATTATCGATTTTAGCATGATCAAATTTTGAGGTTTAAGGTGCTTTTATTTAGTGGCGTTCTTTTTATTGGTAAAACGTCAGAATTAAAAAATCAAACATCGTTCATTGGAAAATTCAAGATTGTTGACTGAAGGGTGTAAACTCAATAACATTTTGCTGCATGAGATGGACAAATCTTCACGAAAAAGATGCTGATGTCAGACTTTGTGCTTCCAAACAGCGACAAAAAAACTACTTGAAAAACAAAAAAACAAAATAAATCATACGAAAGTCGAAACAGCCAGTTAAGATGATTCAAAAAAGAAGAAAGAGACTAGTGACAGTGAAGATTTGGAAGATCAATTGTTTATATATTCTTTTTTTATAATTTTCTTTTTCAGTTGATTGTTGTATAATAAAAACGCCATATATAATAAAAACGCCAGACAGCCAAATGCTTGTTAAAAACGCTATCATGTCGTAAAATGCCCCAAAAACTCCCAAACTATAATAAAATTACTTTGGAAAAGTATTATAAAAAACCCAAAAAAATAAAAACCAAATTTGAAAAGTAACTAGAAACAGTAACTACAAAACAGTAAAAATGAAGAGACGGAAAATTTATTATATTTGAATCTAAAACGCCAAACTTGAAAGACGGGACGTGTTACAGACTTCAGAGATAAAAGCTTATCAAAAACAATAATTACAAACAGTAACTATAACGACGAATAGTTTATTATAATAATGCACCGCCAAAATAAATCCTATAAAATAATACCTCTCAGCAACTTCCATTAAATCAAACCAAAAAAATAAACGCCAATAAATACTAAATACCACTCACTGTAAAACGCCAAAAAAATTAAAAAAATCAAAGATAGCTAATATGCTTTCTTGGATATTCGGTATTCTTGTTCGTGAAGTTTCACTTAATGGATTGTTACGTGAAGGAAGTAACTCAGTAAGATTTTGCTGCATGAGATGGACAAATCTTCAAGAAAAATATACTGATGACAGTCATATGTCATTTTGTGTTCTTTGTTCTTGAAGAAGGCTTGGACGAGGAGAAGAGATCAATGACACTGAAAAGTGGGATGATTATAAAGATGAAGATCAAGTTGAAGATCAAAGCGAAAAACCCACCCACATGTCATAGATCTATATCCCCAAATATCCACAAAAGTCACTTCAACAGACGAGCAGGCAAAATAATCAAACCGATGGGTTTGTTAAGTTTTACATAAAACGCCATATATTTTGGTGACAGTTCTTGTAGTATTAAAGAAGAGAGAGACTGATGACAGTGAAGATTGTGAAGAGAGATCCGATTAGGATTTTTAATTTATTTTCTTCGCTTCTATTTTTTTCGCTGTGGTTGTATTATAATTTTACAATTGTAAAACGCCAAGATAGCACAAACGCCAAAATGTATATAAAACATAATAGAACAACGGGTCATCTTGTCTAAAACGCCTTGAAAAACGCCATTAAGAGAGATTTGAAAAAAAAAACACCATAAATGCCTTAAACGCCATAAACGCCAAAATGTTAATACAATGAAACCATTAAAACGTCATATAATTATTGAATTTGGTTAACGCCAAAAATCTTAAACCCCAAAAATAAATCAATATTGTGAAAAGCGGAATTGGAAAAGCGGAAGATAAAATGACAAAAAAGCCCCTCCGCCCTTCTCTATGTCGCGTGACACGTGTTGGGCCAGGATGCGTTCTCACCGTTCTCACACTTTTGGGCGTTTTCTCCTGATCCCGTTTCGATATATATACATATATATATATATCTATATCTATATCTACTATACTAAAAGAATTCTCCTTAGCCACATGGCCTATTCTTAGCCAATCATTTTGTTGATGTGGACACCTTCTTTTGTCAAAGAATTCACAATGGGCGCCAATCTATTTCCTATATCTCCTTATCACCTACGTTTCTTCCTACAACCATCTCTCTCCTCAACCTTTCCATATCTTATTTTGCAAATCGCAAACCTAGGTGTCTAAAGCAAGGATTGAAAGCATCGATTGAAGGCAACAAGTAAGTCATTTTCGATCCTAAATCTGATCCATATATGTTTTTATGCATTGATTCGTGTTTCATATTTGTTTAATCTTGATTTATCTTTCATAAGCCCTAATTCTCAGCGAGGCGATTCTCTGATTCATCCTAAATCGTTACCCTCTGAACTAGATCTTGGTATGTTAAGTTTTAATCTTATAATCCTACGTTTCTACAAAACCCTAATTATGATATGTGCGATTTTCAGACCTTCAAACTTCGAAGATCCAGAAAGAATTTGAGGGCTAGGGTATGAGATCGGATTCTGATCGTATGAAACATAATCGTTTTTGTTCAGATCTGGTTTTAGTTCTTTGAATAAATTGTAAGTTTCTTTTAGATACTTAATGGAATTCTTTAACCATATTTTTGATCCCTTTCGTTCACACTCCGTCACGTTTATTTCGAATTTAGGGTTCTCAGGCATTTTTTTGGAAGAGGCTTTCTATTCAGGTGCGTTTGGATTAGGTGCATTGCAATTTCAATGTCACAATTGGGGTTTTCAATTGGGGATTTAACGATTTTAGGGTTTTAAAAGGTTTAATGAACACATTCGGTATATGTCTGTGAATTTCATCCCAGGTCTTCAATCCTTTGATTTCTATAATTACAGGTATAGATCTTCAATGGAAAGATTGCCGAATTGCAAAAGCTCAGCAAGAATTGCTTTTGAATGTAATTCTGCAGGTATTAAAATCATTATGTTTTATGGGTTTTCTATATTTAATAATTTCAATGGTAGTTTTATTATATTTGAGTTGGAAATTTATTAGGCTTTGGCTAGCTGTTCAAATTTAATTGGTTTTCTTATTTTTAACTACATGTTGAAGATCATCATCTATATTCAATGAATTACATGCATATAGGTGCTTCGAAGATGTGGTATGGTGTATGTGGGAAAGATGGTATTAAATTGGAGGCGATGTGAGAAAGCATTTGCCTTATCTTTTTGCTGACCAACCTGACTTGCTTTGCAAACTTGTGAGAAATATATCTGCTTGAAAATTAGAAATAAAAATATAGTTTTAAATGAATAATGCGTGTAAATTTGTTCATTGTGATTCAGGTCACACAACTTTCACCATTCATACTAAAATCAGGAGTTCTAGTTTTTCGCGTTTAGAATCCACTGGAGTTCGTTATGACATTTCCTCGAGCATATCATTCAGGGTTCAACTTCAAAATTTATTGTTTAGCTTTAAAAATTATTGATCTTGCAATCTTCCAGCAACTTCAATTTTTTTTGTCATATTGTTCTTTGATTGAAATTTCTTAATTTTTTCTTAGTAGTTAACTTCAAGTTTGTTATAGTATTCTTATACACTCAAAGTGTTTCTTATAGTGAACAAAACTATTTTACATATAACAACCTAAGAAGTAACGGGTAGACAATTTGCTCCAGCTTTCATTTTCACATTAAAAAACCCAATGATTAATTAAAGTATGATCACCTAAGAAAATGGATCTAACGAGGACTAATAAATTTTATAATTAACATTGGAGGGGAAGTGAAGATTTGGTGTATGTATTTAAAGTTATGTCTCCTCACTCATATTCTTTTTTTGAGGTTCTAACAGTTCGGTGGCTGACTTTGTGTCTTGCTTTTATGCAGATCGGTCGTTTGTTCCGTTTTTCTTGCTTTTATACAGGTATGTCATCGATTTTCCAAGATTTTGTTTTTTATGTGTTAATATCCTAAGTTATCGTCATTTTTGTGCTCCACGCCTAATATGATTTTTTGACAACTTCTATCATTAAAAATATTTTTTCACTTTTCGTTTAAGTTTAATTACTGTTAGTGTTCAGTATCAAATAATTACTTTCAAAATTCATAGTTATGAGTGATAACATGCTTTAACTTTTTGGATAAAGAGTGATCTTGAAGTGGTTATACGAGAATATGCATTCTTTAAACTCATGACAAAATCTAGAAATGGATTTAAATGTTATACATGTTGGTTCAATAGTATAGATACAACCCATTTTTTTATCTAAGATTAACACGTTTCTATTTGAAATAACTGCAAATTGATGGATTTTGTTCATGTGCCATTTTGCCAGCATATATTAAGGACAAAAAATAATATTAAACTTCCTATAAGGTTAAACTATTACATTAAAAAAAAAAACCTTCTCTAAATCCCTTTTGTGTGCTTCCCTTCTTCATTTTCTAATGCTAAGTGTTAGACAATGCATCAACAAATCCATATGAATTAAGTATTAGGATTTTTATGATATTAGTTTTTATTTTGGGGTTATGTTTTATAAAACATGTTTCCATGTTTCAGCAACCCCTTGGTAGCAATGCTATCGGTGAGATGAAAATGTAGTTATCATTCCAAATAATCAATTAAAAGTAGGTGTATACCGTGTTTAGTTAAGTTGACTTATATGTGTTGAAAAGGCTATTATGTGCTCTTTGGTATAATTGAAAAAACATGAGTTGACTTCAGGAAGTCAACAGGTCAACAAGAGAAGACAAGGATTTAATCCATTCTACAGGTACATGTATGTACATGTTAGTGGATCTTGGCCTGAAAGCGTTAATTATAAAGAAATTATTGTTAATCGAAGCCTATGGATATATTTTGTGCGTGTTCAAAAGAGTTAAATAATATGCACTTATGATCTGAGTCTTTTATTATTGTATCGGTCGTTGCAGGTTTTCGTTAATAGAAGTCGCTTGATATCATCCATCGTCAATGGTATTGGGTAATGAATTAGTGATTAAGAATTCAGAACTTCGCAATGATTCACCTGATGAAGAAACCGATGGCTACTTTATGCAATATGGTACTTGATTAAAATGTTTTAACATGGTGTTAAATTGTTTATTTTACTGTATACACAAATTTTAGGTTAATCAATTAAGAGGATCTACTAATTATGCTATTGTTCAGAATTTATTTTGTGTATTTTGCTATATGAACATAATTTAGGTTGGAGTAAATTGCCAAAATCATCTCTGAGGTTTGGGTATGTTTGCCATTTTCATCCAAAACAACTTTTTAATACAACATAGTCATTCACTTTTGATTGTTTTTGCCAATTTCATCTAAACGTCTAATTTGCTTTATTTTTTCTATCAAACATTTGGATGAAATGACAAAAAATCACAAATCTCAGGGACGATTTTGGCAACAAAAAAAAAGTTAGACGTTTGGATGAAAATGGCAAAAAATCCCAAAAGTGAAGGACTATATGATACAAAAAAGTTGTTTTGGATGAAAATGACAAATATGCCCAAACCTCAGGGATGATTTTGACAATTTACTCTTTAGGTTATTTTGCTCATCTTCTTGAATGGTTAATTAGTTGATGATAACTTATAATATAACTTTGTAGAGGATGAGCACTACAAGTTTAATCAAGGTGTGTTACTCTGGGAATGGAGCTAGGTAAGGACCCCTAATAGCGTGGAAGAAAATGAACAATGGAGAGTATCAACGGTTTACTAATGCAGCAAAACATAGGGGCGAGTAGTGATTCATGGCAGTGAAAAGATGATAAAGAGCTCGGATTTTCAGTTAAAACGTGAGGTTGGATATGGGTAGTAAAGTCGATATTAATGTAGCAATGGATGGTTACTACTGGAACAACGAGGCAACACCAAAAACGAATCTTTCTGCCTTGAGAGCTATTCCGAACACGGAGTCATTAGCAAATAGAGGTATGATCCTGCCCTCATTATTGTGTAGGCTGTGTGAGCGATCGGTAGAGACCGTGGACCATGTCTTGGTACAATGTTAGGTGGCACACATGGTGTGGACATAAGTGTATGCTTGGCTGAGAATTCCGTCGGGTGCTGGGACAGATTCGGTGGGAAGTAGACTGCAAAATGTAAGTAACTTGAGCTTAACGACAAAAGAGAAACGGATAGTTCATGTGATTTTTTACAGACTTTATGGCGTCTATGGAAGAATAGAGATGCTAAACTATTTGATGATAGAGACATTTTGGTGAGCAAACTGACTAAAGAAATAAAAGAGGAGTCGTTCAAGTGGTGTTGATAGAGATTAAAGGTATCAAGTGTGTCTTGGTGTGAATGAGGGCTATTTCATTTAGCAATTTAGAATCATGTTCTGTAACATCAAGTAGTGCATTTGAGTTTTTTTTTGTAGTATCTGTTGTCTCTGTAATATCGGTCGCTTACGGTGTGTTCCCGAGTTAAAAATCACTCCCCTTCCCTCCCCTCCCCTCCATGTCCTTCCAAATTGGAAAGACTATTTTCAGGCAAAAAAAACCCCATTTTCCCTCCCCTCCCCCTGTTAAGTGGATCTCTGGAACACCATTTTCCCTCCCCTCCCCTCCCCCTGTTAAGTAGATCTCTGGAACACAGTGTTAACGTCTTGCTATGTGGCCGGTTTGTGGGTAATAAAATGTTCCATTTTGAGTACATTTCTTTCATTTCAAATTTTATGTCAACATTGTTAAATATTATATAATTAACTTTGAGTAATCCGCGAAACTCGCGGGTTCTTAAACTATATTTAAATGAGTAAATTGCCATTTTAGTCCGTGAGTTTTGTCCAAATTTGTCATTTTAGTCCAAATAGTTTTTTTTTGCCTCTGGGTCCCTGACTTTTACATTTTGTTGCCATTTTGATCATTTTGTCTAACTTCATCCAAAAACCCAGTTTGTAACAGGGGTATTTTGGGGATTTCCTTAAAAAATGTTTTCAGTTGCCATTTTGATCCAATTCAAAAAAATCAAAAAAATTCCAAAAAAATCTAAAAATAAAAAAAATTCTAAAAAATCATAAAAATTATAAAAAAATCAAAAAAATATAACAATAAAAAAATTTCTAAAAAATCATAAAAATTCTAAAAAATCAAAAAAATTCTAAAAAATCCAAAAATCATTAAATGTTTCGGCACGAACCGTTTCGACCCGTACCGTTTCGAACCGAACCGTTTCGACCCGTACCGTATCGAACCGAACCGTTTCGACGCGAACCGTTTCGAACCCGTACCGTATCGAACCGTACCGTTTCGACCCGTACCGTATCGAACCGAACCGTTTCGACGCGAACCGTTTCGACACGAACCGTTTCGACCCGTACCGTTTCGAACCCGAACCGTTTCGACCCGAACCGTTTCGACGCGAAGCGTTTCGACCCGTACCGTTTCGAACCGTACCGTTTCGACGCGAACCAACCGAACCGTTTCGACCCGTACCGTATCGAACCGAACCGTTTCGACGCGAACCGTTTCGACCCGTACCGTTTCGACCCGTACCGTATCGAACCGAACCGTTTCGACGCGAACCGTTTCGACCAGTACCGTTTCGAACCCGAACCGTTTCGAGCCGAACCGTTTCGACGCGAAGCGTTTCGACCCGTACCTTTTCGACGCGAACCGTTTCGAACCAAACCGTTTCGATACGGTACGGGCTCGAAACGGTTCGGGTTCGATATGGTACGGGTCGATACGGTACGGTTCGGGTTCGATACGGTACGGGCTCGAAACAGTTCGCGTCGAAACGGTTCGCGTCGAAACGGTTCGATTCGATACGGTACGGGTCGAAACGGTTCGGTTCGAAACGGTTCGCGTCGAAACGGTACGGTTCGAAACGGTACGGGTCGAAACGGTTCGCGTCGAAAAGGTTCGCGTCAAAACGGTTCGGCTCGAAACGGTTCGGGTTCGAAACGGTACGGGTCGAAACGGTCCGTGCCGAAACATTTAATGATTTTTGGATTTTTTAGAATTTCTATGATTTTTTAGAATTTTTTTGATTTTTAGATTTTTTTAGAATTTTTATGATTTTTATGATTTTTAGATTTTTTTGAATTTTTTGGAATTTTTTTGATTTTTTGGAATTTTTTTGACTTTTTGGAATTGGATCAAAATGGCAACTGAAAACATTTTTTAAGGAAATCCCCAAAATACCCCTGTTACAAACTGGGTTTTTGGATGGAGTTAGACAAAATGATCAAAATGGCAACAAAATGTAAAAGTCAGGGACCCAGAGGCAAAAAAAAAACTATTTGGACTAAAATGGCAAATTTGGACAAAACTCAGGGACTAAAATGGCAATTTACTCTATTTAAATATATATAACATATATTAAAAAAATTTCTAAATAGTTCATATAACAAATATTTGATTATTTACATTTTCTATTAGGTTAAATAAAAAAAAAAGTTAAATTGAGATAACTCTATTAGTTTACAGGGCAACCCAAAATCTAAGTGGGTGCCTCCTTCGTTAACTGGTCATATGTTTCGCAATGACAATCAACAAAAGTCAAAGGTAGTCACTTTCTAGAGTTGGTTTGTACTTGAAACAACTCGTCATCTCTCATGGTCAATTGTATGTTGCTTTATCAAGGGTAAAAACATGAGATGTAGTGAAAATACCAATACTTGACAACGACAAACCTACAGATAAAACAACTAATGTGGTTTATAAAGAGATTTTCAACGAATTGTGATCGTTGCATATTCATCTATTTCAAATTGTCGTTGTAATCTAATATATTTATTTGTGTTTTAACGTGTATAAAAGTATAATATTTAATGTCAGCGGTATTAATGAAGAAATTTCTTTTATCAACCCGTGTAACACACGGGGTCTTAAGCTAGTATATATATATATGGGTAGGAGTTGGCTACAAAACCAACTTTTCCTACAAAGTGTAGGAAGCCATATTCTTGTGACATGTGGCAATTAGATATTTTTATCAAAAGGGCATGATAGTAATTTGATAATTATTTTAACTATGGAATTTATTATATCCTAAATTAACTAATGAGAATTTTAAGAAAACTAAATATCTCTTTGATTTCAAATGCGAATAAATATTAATACGATCGCTACAATATATTCACATTCAATTCGTATTTCATCTTGTTCGTCACATTGTGTGTTATCACTAAAACGCACTTCTATGAACACATCTACGATGTGTTTTAGCATTCGGTAACTGATTCGTCACGTTATGTTTTTGTAGTCGGTAATTGTAACTGCTTTATCACATTGTGTTTTATCATAAACATATTCTTGACACTGTGTTTTAGCAGTCAGTCACTAGTTCGTCACTTTGTGTTTTATCAATGAAACACAGTACTACTATAAACACATCTATATCTTATTTATCGTTATTTTTGGTATGATTTGGTGTTTTTGGATGTGAGGGATTAGAGAGAGTGAAGGAGAGAGAGAAAATCACGACAATTATGGAGGTGGTTTATGCTTGGCAATTATTTCCTTATTTAAAATAAGTTAAATGACACATTTATCCCCAATCAATTAAATTAGTCTATTTTAAGAAACATATATTACTAAAATGCCACTAAAATGATCTCAACCATCAAACATACTCATCCAATGATGAAGATCACTTCCTACACTTTTTAGGAAAAACATACTTTGTAGAGGAACCCCACCTATATATATATATATATATATAGTGTGAGGTTTATTGGGGAACACTAAAAAAGTGGGGAACCAACTCAAACGAACTCCGATTGGACTCATTCCGGCGGCGTTGGAACCGGCTCGTCGAACACTAACTAGGATCTCTTAACCCTAAACCCTAAATCATAACCCCTAAACCCTAAATATATTAGGGTTTGGCTTTTAGGGTTTAGCATTAGGGTTTAGCTTTAGGGTTTAGAGTTTAGCTTTAGGGTTTAGCCTTAGGGTTTAGCTTTAGGGTTTAGCTTTAGGTTTAGCCTTCAAGGTTTAGCTTTTAGGGTTTATAAGTTAGATTTTACGATTTAGCTTAGGTTTTTGCCTTATTTTTTAGCTTTAGGGTTTAGAGATTTGGAGTTAGGATTTAGGGTTTAGGGTTAAGAGATCTTAGTTAGGGTTCGACGAGCCGGTTCCAACGGCGCTGGAATGAGTCCAATCGGAGTTCGTTTGAGTCGGTTCCCCGCTGTTCCCCACTTTTTTAGTGTTCCCCAATGAACCTTCCCCTATATATATATATATATATATATATATATATATATAGGGTAAGGATTTAGAGAAAACGGGGGAAAGTGTGAGAACGGTGAGAACGCTTATAGATCGTCAGATCAAAATAATCCATGGACTAGATTGCGCGGTGGCGAAATAACATCAATTTTATTATGTGGGACGCGCTTCATTAAGGGTACAAGGGTCTTTTACCGCTCAAATTCAAAATGCCAACAAATGATAACACGTCATTCAAAAAAATAAAACGCCATTAAAAACAAAATGCCAAAAATTATTGATAAAACGCGTTGGATATTACAGGAAGAGGAAACAACACTGTAACTAAATTTCAGGTATTAACATTTATTAGAAGAAACTCCCTCCTAAATTACACGCCAAAAACATCATTATATAAGCGACGTAAAACATCGCTTCCATAATCACTTCAATCTATCATTTTTGCAAAAACATCTTTAACCAAAAACGCCAATTTAACCAAAACGCCAAAAATGGCAACAATCGTTGGTGGAGATACACTCTAGCAATCCGACGATTCGTCCTGCGTTTTGACAACAGAAGGAGTGTGTATGTCAGGACGATCAAGACAATTTTGAAGATGGAAGAAGAGGTACAGATGGGTATCCTATCTCTTGGCAACGCTCTGGATAACGAATGCCATGAAACACATATGCTTATGAAAGCATTAGCAAGGAAATTTGGACCAATCAAAGCAGATGTAAAGCCAGACCTTGTCATGACATCATGGCGTTTTGATGATGAAACAGACATGGTGACCGTTATATACGACAGCGGATTGCAGGAAGACTACTACTGGCTTGAAAACATCATGACAAAGCAGGGGCTTGGGTTAATGGAAGAATTACATAACGCCACTTGTTTGAACACCGAAATGGACTCAAAATTGGAGTTAATACAAGACATGTTCAAATGGAGTCTTCAGAATCTTTAGGAACAAGAAGCAGATGAAGGTGAAGGTGATCACATAGATGAAGACTCCGAGGAAGAAGATGACGCAAGTGATGGATACTTTTCAGATAAAGTACCTTTTGACGAAGGGTTTTAATTTTTTTTCTTCTGTGTAATCTCCTTTTTTTAAGATAATTAAATGACATATTTCTCTATTTATTTACAAAATGCCAACAAAATATTAAAAAAAGTTATTGCTTACAAAACGCCAGAAATAACAAAAAATATTTTTCCTGCTTAATATTTTATTTTCTCCGTTATTGTATTTTCTCATCTTGGTCTACATAACGCCATTTAAAAAAATGCCAAACTTGGAAGATGGGACGTCTATCACCCTAGAAACTGATAAAAG